>OX031014.1:32876636-35276636 GCA_943736025.1 Tenthredo mesomela
AGACAGTGTCGAAGGCCTTAGTAAAATCAAAGAGCACAACGACAGAAAGTTTGCGGTCGTCGACGCCCCGACGGATGTCTTCGGTCAGCCTGAGTAGCGCAGATTGCGTGCTGAAGCCCTGCCGGAAACCTGACTGCCTGGGGTCTAATAAGCCGCGCTCTTCAAGAAAGGCCGAGACCTGCCGCAGCACCACACGCTCAAAGACCTTGGACAGAAGGCACAAGTTGGCAATTGGCCTGATCTGCTGGAGGGAGGTGGGTGATTTGACTTTTCCAAGCGGAAGCACCCTAGCCTGCCTCCACTGAGCTGGAAAGGTGGCAGTAGTCAAGGAGACATTCAGCAGTGAGAGCAGGTACGGGAAAACTACCGGCAGAGCATCATTCAGGTTACGGAGCGAGATGTCATCAACCCCTCGAGCCTGCGAGGCGAAGTGCGCTATGGCATCCAAGAGTGACTTCGGCGAGATATCTCTGAAGTAAAATAGTGAGTCATCATACTAAGGTGGAGGCAGAGACGCGAAGAAGTCCGCAACTTCGGACGCAGAGGACGGACACTGAGATACGGACGCAAAATACCGATTTAGCTCCTCCACAGAAAAGTCACCATAATCGTTAGAGCGATCCGCGACAAGTCCCAGGCCCCGAAGCTCCTTCCAGAGTAGGCGAGGCTGCTCGATGGACAACAAGCGGCTAGCATAGAAATCGGAGCGAGCAGCAGAAATCCGCTTGTGAAGAGCATCCCGGGCCTCACGATAACGAGAAAGCGAGACTTCAGTTCTAGTACGCTTGTAGACTCGATAGAGAGCATCCCTGGCCCGACCAAGGTCCCCAAGTTCAGGTGTGATCCAGGGCGGCCTGATCTTCCTCCGCTTACACTGACGATAGGGAGCATGAGTGTCCAGAGCCCTCGTAAGATTACCCTGAAGGCACCGAAGTTGTACATCAACAGCAGCCGAAGTATCAAATGCAGACCAGTCAAGATCCCCGAGCTCACGCAGAAAGAGTTGCTGATCGAAGTTTTGTTAAAATCAGGAGAAGGTTCAAGGAAGAAAACTATTACTTAAAAAGAATGAAAAACAGTTTATTAGAAAGAATCGATAAATATTGTTACGAAGGTGTATTTTCCTCCTCCACTTGTCATTAAATTTCCCTTATATCGCATTCAGTCTAGCAGTCATGAAGATAAATGAATACAAATAAAAGATGTATACAGATAGCTGATCGACGAATATTGTTGTAAATAACAGTCTTGTTTCAGACATAAAACGAAACGCATACATTTTCCAATCCAATAAACTTAAAAGCTAATATTTCAATATAATTTCTTTGTAATCGACTTGAATCTTTCTTTCAACTCAGGGACCCATTTCTTTATTTCATAATTTCCAGCTCTAAAGCTAAATTTATAACATTGGTGTCAGAAGCGGCGATCTTCTGAGTTGAATTATAAGTGCCACAAGTCTTTGATTTTGCTCTTGAAAGTTTAATTTCGCTATTGGAAAATATATCGCTATTGGAAAATATATCGCTATTGAAAAAATATTGCTATTGAAAAATGAATCGCAGAACACGAAGTGTTTCTCAAACCCCTCGCGAATCCTCCGCTCCAATTCCGGTCCAAGCTGCATCTCAGCCATCCTCTACTCCATCGCCCCAACCTGACATGATGAAACAGATGGAAGCAGTGCTCCGCATGGTGATGCTGTCTCAACAGCAGCAGGCTGAACTTCAAATCCAGGCACAAAGAGAGGACCGAGAAGCTCAGCGAGAGGAACGTGAAGCCCTTATTCGAGCCCAGAGAGAAGACCGGGAGAGAGACCGGGAAGTTTCTTTGTTGCAGGCCGAACGTCAGCTTCAGGCCCTGCGTGAAGAACGTTTAGCACAGCGAGAGCAGCTAAACTTGATTTTGGAGACTCAACGCGAGGCCCAGAAAGCGGACAGGGAAGCTCAACTTCTGTCTTTTCAACGAAGCCTCAAAAAATTGGTCCCTCAGGTTCCTGATCACATTTCCCCGATCCCTACTCCCACCAGGCTTTCGCTAGTAAGAGACCGTTTGGAACAGGTACAACCAAGGTCTGTAAATGTTTATGGGGGAAGATCTCCCTCTGCTTTAGTTGGACCGAGGACGGACGAGGTGCCAACGGCTGTTCCACTCGTTCGTTCCTCCTCTCAGAACGACCGTATTGAGATAACAACACGGGACGAAGTTGAAAATAATTTGAGGTCCAACCGTATGTGTGGGGATCATCTCTCGCGAGATGGGATTCCGAGCTCACCACACATGCGAGGTCATAATGATTTAGATAATTTTTGCGATTTGATAGGTAATATTGTCCGAAAAGAGATTAGCGCCGGGAGTAACCGCGATCAAATCATTAAGTCGGTACCTGTAACGGGAGATAGACGAATTGAGCCTAGTTCAAGACCTGTTCGCGTTCAGGCATATGACGGCACCACTTCTTGGGCTGAATATGAGTGCCAGTTTTTAATTGTTGCAGAGCTAAACGGATGGAATTCAGCCACTAAGGCAGGAAATTTAGCAGCTAACCTTAAAGGTTCAGCATTATCAGTTTTAACGTCTTTATCAGAACACGAGCTTAGAGACTATGACCGGCTCAGTTCAGCTATTAGAGTAAGGTTTGGTAGCGAACACTTACAAAAATTACATCTAACCCAACTTGAAAATAGACGACAGAACAGAGATGAGAGTCTCGCCGCTCTCGGTCATGATATTGAAAGAATGGCTAGAGTAGCGTTACCTGGATGCGACGATTTGACTAGGGATCGTCTAGCTTGTTCGCGATTTATAAATGCGGTTAAGGATGGAGATTTGAAACATGCTATTAGTCTGGCGGGACCCTCGACTCTGAGAGAAGCCGTCATAAAAGGATTAGAAATTGAAGCACTTGATAAACAGTATTTAGGAGTAGGCCGAGTTAGGCAGGTAGAAACCGAACGTCTCGCTTCTTCTAAAAATCGAATTAATGACGATTTCCGGTCAAAGAATACTCCCTGGCAGCAACGCGATTCAGATAGGAGTAAGTTTGAACGCTCTTCCCGAGACGCTGGCTCTACCAGACCTATCTCGACGTGTATTTATTGTCATCAAAAGGGACATAATGCTCAATATTGTTATAAATTATTAGAAAAGCAAAAAGGTTCGTCTGAGGAAAATCGTGATACTAGATCGGAACGACAAAATTCATGGAGGAAGTCCAATACTTCCTCCGATTCTCAACCCTCTACCTCAAAAAATTAGAGTCAGGTGGTTTGGTAGAGCTGTCATCGATTTCAGGTTAGAAGTAGGTAGGATTCTTTATACCGACATGACATCAATCGATACTGACAGTTTTGGGTTAGGTTACTTTT
Organism: Tenthredo mesomela; assembly: GCA_943736025.1. Classification (NCBI taxonomy): domain Eukaryota; kingdom Metazoa; phylum Arthropoda; class Insecta; order Hymenoptera; family Tenthredinidae; genus Tenthredo; species Tenthredo mesomela. The sequence continues at coordinate 32,880,005 of OX031014.1, forward strand.
ATAAACGCAGCCTTTAATTATCGACCCAGGAATTATCGACTTATTTCGACTTTATTATCGACGGGAATATGCTTCAAACTTTTCTTATGTTTTAGTTTGAAATGTTTTGATTGATTTTATGTAATTAAACATGATCTTTCTTTTTCTTCAAGGAATTTTCAGTCTTTTTCAGATTCTATTGGTGAACTTGAAGGAGAGATGATTCTTTGAGAAAACTTTCGAGACTCGTCGAGCATTTATACCTTGAGATAAGATCGTTCCATTTTTACTCTTTAACTATCATTTAGTTAATTCCGTTTTTATTTTTATTATAGGGAACGTCTTATTATTTTTCGAAACTCACATTTGTTTTCCCAACTAGGTCGTTTATCACTTTCTACGAGGTTTGAAGTCGGTCCATTTATGAGGGACAACTCAGTTTCTTGATGTACACCAGTATTCCTGTTCCTTCCCGACCCACTCCTACCTCGTTCCAGTTAACAGAACCTGCGAATTGATCCCGATCCTGTCCCACTGCCATTGATGAAGGCGCTCTATCGATATCAACTTCCTTGGATCCTGATTTTTCTTCCTTTCCTGAGCTTCCAGATTGAAGAATGAAAACCTTGTATACTTCTCAATCACTCACTTTGATAAGTTTTAGTTCGACTATCTTCTCAAGGTTTTCTGTGGTTTCCCTTGAGGTTATACGAGATTATATAAGACCAATGTCAGATAGTTTTCGGAAAGTTTTTGAATTCTTGAGCCACAGCTCCAACTTTCCCCTCACACACTCACACACTCTAAATGAATGCTAGACTTTAATTTTGATTTCTTTACTTTTTGATTTGCTCGAGTCGGGACGACTTTTTTTCTGAAGGGGGAGTAGTGTTACGAAGGTGTATTTTCCTCCTCCACTTGTCATTAAATTTCCCTTATATCGCATTCAGTCTAGCAGTCATGAAGATAAATGAATACAAATAAAAGATGTATACAGATAGCTGATCGACGAATATTGTTGTAAATAACAGTCTTGTTTCAGACATAAAACGAAACGCATACATTTTCCAATCCAATAAACTTAAAAGCTAATATTTCAATATAATTTCTTTGTAATCGACTTGAATCTTTCTTTCAACTCAGGGACCCATTTCTTTATTTCATAATTTCCAGCTCTAAAGCTAAATTTATAACAATATGAATTACAGACGGTTTACATTTCTTGATGACCGTTAGTCTGTGCGACCGTAAACAAAGGCTATCGACGAAAACACTAACTTGGTGTACACACCGACTTGCCTTTCCTGGTAGCGTGTAGGTCACTCACCTACACGGTACACATCTTAGTGAAGTTAGGGTTTGAATTTATACTCATATCTCAACAAGTTTCAATAGGAGCGCGCTGTGTATTCCTCAGCAGTGGCAGAGGGAGCAGATCGACGTAGTTCCTCGGAGATAAGATCATGAGGAGCAATAAAGGGCGCAACAGACTGACGAAACGAATGGAGAGCATCCTCTTCGCTTAAAAAACAGAGGTCCAGGAGTGTGTCGGAAGAGTGCATGTGGCAGGTTGGAGCAAAAGGAACCGAGAAGAGGGATCGAGAGGTGTAAAAGTCCCGCACATTTTCAGCTTCATAGGAGTCACTAAGTTGGTCAGCATTGAAGTCACCCAGGATGACAGAAAGACTATACTCAGGCGCATACCGGTCAAAGTCTTGTTCAAACGGGTCGAGGTTCGCCTCCTTCGGGGGACGGTAGACCACCGCAACCAGAAAAGGCGCAAGTGAGACCGACTTAACCTCCACCAGGATGTATTCTGGCCGCCGGGCACACTCAGACGGAGATGCGACAAGCACCCTCCCACGAAGAGCCTGATGGATATAAAGAGCTACTCCTCCACCTTCTTTGCCAACACGGTCGTTACGTAGCAACGTGTAACCAGGGAGTGCGACCAGCATGTCAGAGTGAGGCGGATGAAGCCATGTCTCACTGACAGCTATGAGGTGTGTGGTGCGATCAGCGAAGTGAAGTCGCAGGAGGATACATATCTCCCTATACACGCTGTATTGAAAAAGTGGGACGAAAATGGCGCTGTTACCAGCGAGCGCACGCGGACTTCCTGTGAGTGGGAAGATTCACCATACAGTCAGTGACGTCATATGATGCCTTGGAGTGCGCGCGCAGGTGTTTTGCGGGAAGTTCGGAACCCGTCACTCGTCACAGTGCCACCTATTGCGTAAACTCATTTTCGGTTCGAAGATAGGTCTCCTTCTACTCCATGGGTCAAAGTCAACTTTTCAAATTGAACTGAGCATAAATCGACTACATGCCCGCAAGGGCGATAAGTCAATGAAGGATAAATAAATAAATAAATAACTGAGCATAAAAAATTCGAGAAATATAAAAATTATTTATCCATTCAATTAATTGCTTCGTAAATACTTTTACAGATATTATGCTCAAAATACTTCCATTTTATTTTGAGTGTTTTTTTAAACTTGGTGAAAATTATGGATTACCAAGATGACTGGAGTTATGGACAAGAGTCGCTTTTTAACCCTGCAGTAACAGCTACACTTGTAACAGCTTCGGACGTGTATACTTCGGATACTGGTGAAGATATCAAATTTGAAGAAATGAACTCTGTTTCTCTGCAAGGTGAGTTGGAAAATAAAGCATAATTAGATTAATATGTGTATTGAAATACATGGACAAATTTTTCTATCAATATGGAATGTTCGGGATAACACCCCTATCAAAAAAATCCACATGGGAAACCATGTGGGTCTCCCAGGTACCCAGTTCCCAGGAGAATTTTGGCAGGGAACCCATCTGGGATGTGGATCTCCCAACAAGATCCCATGTGGGATGTGGGTATCTCGATAGGACCCATGTGGGATGTGGGTATTTCGATAGGACCCATGTGGGATGTGGGTATCCCCATAAACCCATGTGGGATGTGGGTGCTCCCATAGGACCCGTGTCGGAGGTGTGGGTCTCCCGATAGGACCTATGTGGGATGTGGGTATCCCCATAGAACCCATATGGGATGTGGGGTACCCCTATAGGAATATACCTCATACACAGAATATCAGTCAAATAATTGAAAAATCAAGTCTTATTTCGTGGGAAATAAAACCCAATCGTCGATGTTTGATCTAATCAAATGATCGACTTTTGTTGCTAGTTATATACCTATATTATTTCCTACATGAGCCTACATGAATATATCTATAGCCTAAGTAGGCCAGTTGATATGTGGATTTACAGTTTTAACTAACCTAGATTGCATGGGTGTTCAATCAAACCTTGTGAATTCATACGTATCTAGGTTTCTCACCAGAGCAACGTGGCCTACCAGAAACCTATGTAGCTCCCTAACAGCCCCATCTAGGTTCCTATAGCAGACCCATGCGCTTTCACAATATCCCATATGGGTATATAACAAACTCATACGAGTTCCTAGGAGTCCTACATGGGTTCCCAACACTAGCCTATGTGCCGCCCCCGATGCCCTATGTGGCTACCCAACTAACCTATGTAGGGTCCTCAATGCCCCATATGGGTTCCTAGAAGTGCCACATGGTTCACCAAAACTTCCATGTGGGTGCCTAACAAACACGTGTGGGTTCCTGCAAATCCCACATAGATTTTCAAGACTTCCATGTGGGTTCCCAGCAGAACCATGTGGGTTCCCAGCAGAACCATGTGGGTGACCAACAAACCCATGTGAGTTCCCAGCCAAACCATGTGGTTTCCCAGAAAAACCATATGGGTTCCCATGTGTCCCACCTGGATTTTTTCAATAACTAATTCACAACAATTTAGTGCACCTAGCTGTTCCTGGGGATATCCAACAGTTGATACTCCTAATAATCCACCGAAGTATGAAGGTAAATGAGACGGCTTTCTTACTCATTACATGCTTATGATGTGAATGGTTGATTAAATGATATTTCAGGTATAAAACGTCATAGTAAGAGTCGAGATTCTATAGAATCTAAAATCTACGAACACCATCCTCCGTTACATGATATCTTCAACATAAATTCCCATGGAATTGATCCGATCAGTAGCAATTCATCAACTGTCGAAGAGACTCATTCTACAGACAGTATTTTGAAGCGAGCCTCTCTTGCCCTCACCGAAGGTGGCTCAAGCAACGACCAACCTCCGCCAAAGAAGAGAACTCGAAAGCATGTTGCTTCTACCAAATCAACCCGTAAGAAGCTTCTCCAACCGAAAACTTGGGTCAAAATTCTGAAAAAGCGTGCTATCAATACAGGTCATTCTTATCTCAACGGTCTTTCAGCGTATAATACCCTCAGATTTGAGGTTGTTACAAAAAGTAAATTATATACACAGTTACAGAAAAAAAAACGGTCAGTGTATAAGAATGTCACAAATCGTTGTTTCGCAAGAAATAATATATTTTTTCTCTGTCAGAAAATATAAAATGATAGTATAAGAATAAAATAGCGCGTGCGCTGTGATATAGTATACCTTAGGGTGGTCGTTAGAAAAAAAAATTCCGCTACGCCCCCCAAATCAACTCCAAATAAATCAAAACTCATCCTGTAATTTTTTTAGATTTTTATTTCAACGCTTGACCCTTGACCACAGAGGATAAACTTCTCCATTTAAAATACACGGGGTTTCGTGATCTTTTCAGTCATTATTTCACTGTGGGTCTAATTATGGACATAAAAATCTGAAATTCTCACAGATTGGTCTACGGAAATGCTGCTCTGTGGAAAAAAATCGCCACCCCCCTGCCCTCAAAATTTTATATGGTTCCTCCCATGCCAATGGGGTGATTTTTTTTTTTTTCTCTAATTTCATGGAATGTTGCTCAAAAACATTGGAAATATATGTTTTCCGATGTTTTTCGGTTTTTTCACATTTCGTACGGGATATTCCGACATTATCCAATATCATACGGACTTGAGGTAAAGGGAATAATCGATTATAATGCGAAAGTTGACTTTGTAACTCCTTGTTGATTTCTTGTGCGAAAAAAAATCTATAATAAAAGAGTTGACTTCATTCAAAAATTACATGGATGACGTTAACAAAAAAATTTGCTAAATAAAAAAAAAAAAAAAAAAAAAAAAAAAAACGAAAATGCTGCAAAAACACATCGAACACCACTTCCGTACAAAATGTGGGAAAACCGAGAAACATCGGGAAACATATTTTTAATGTTTTTGGAAAACATTCGATGGAATTCTAAAAACATAAAAAAAAAAAACTTTCGGAAAATAATGTCGGAATATCCCATACGAAATGTGAAAAAACCGAAAAACATTGGGAAACATATATTTCCAATGTTTTTGAGCAACATTCGATGAAATTGGAGAAAAAAAAAAAAAAAATGATGACATTGGCATGGGATGAACCATACAAAATTGGGAGGGTAGGGGGGTGGCCATTTTTTCTTCACAGAGAAGCATTCTCGTGGACCAATCTGTGAGAATTTGAGATTTTTATATTCATAATTAGACCCACAGTGGAATAATAACTGAAAGGACCGCGAAACCCCGTGTATTTCAAATGGAGAAGTTCATCCTCTGTGGTCAAGGGTCAAGCGTTGAAATAAAAATCTGAAAAAATTACAGGATGAGTTTTGATTTATTTGTAGTCGATTTGGGGGGCGTAGAGGGATATTTATGTTTTTTCCCGTTCTAACGACCACCCTAGTATACCTATACAGTTATAGAACATTTTTCGCAGCATCGCAATTGCTCCGACGATCAATCCCTTTCGGCTAAATCGAGCGAACCCGCCACTCGATATTATACCTTCAGGGTCGATACCCTGAACTGGGGTGAACCCAGCTGAACTTGAGAAAACCCTAATTTGTCGGTTGACCCTGAATTCGAGAGAAGCCCTAGTTTTGGAGAAACCCCGAAATGCAGGGTTTACCCTCAATTAAGGGGTAAATTCGCACCCCGAACCGGGAATCTGAGGGTCAACCCTCAATTTGAAGAAACCCCGAAATTCAGAGTTTACCCTCAATTTGGGGGTAAATTCGCACCCCGAACGAGGGGTCTGAGGGTAAACCGTCAAGTTGAAGAAACCCCGAAATTCAGGGTTTACCGCGAAGTTGGGGGTGAATCCTCAATTGGGGGTGCGACATTACCCCCGACATTGAGGGTATACTTGGGGGTTATTTTGAGGGTAAATTTGGGGGTTTTTTTTTTCGTGAGGGGAGGAATCTAATAATGACGGTAAACTAATTTAGCAAAGATAAACGGAAATACAGATCCTAGAAAGAACAAATTACCATAATACTTCGCTTAACCAGCCTCAAATCAAATGTAATAAAGACTAATTCTCTTTTTATAACAACTCTACGGCGGTAACTAAACGAAATATTAATCGATGAAGTATAAGAAAATAGATCAGATATTACACAAAAATCAGAATAGGCAAATCAATCAAATAAATCAAAAGAATAAGAGAAAAATAGGAAATCAGAATAATAGAACAATAAAGAAATAGAACAGTTTAACACTATAACTAACAACTACGATCAGCCAACCCTCGGGGAGTTGGATTACAAGCGATAGTAGAGGAGCCCAGAGTGCTAAATGAGGATTGACTTTGTCGTCGTGGAAACCTATTAGATTTGGAAGATTAGATGGTAGAAAGAAAAAAAGGTTATATAATGTTTACCCTTTCAGCGGTGGGGGAAGCGTCTACAGGTTCTCAAAAATGTAAAAAAAAAAAAACAGTTACATGGAAATACTCTGACGCATCAGATATTGATAGCGTATACGCCCCACATGTCTCTGATATTGAAAGTATGTTAATCTGACGGTTTGCATGGTGGGGGTAGCTGTACGGAAGGGTTGAAAATAGGAAAAAAAAAAAAAAAATTACGCGAGCGCGTCAGATTCTCAGAGGGGATGTTAAGTGAAGCCAAAAGAAGCTCCCATTCAAAAGACTGACGATTTGGACATGACGCAGACTCATGGCGGCTTCTTGATAATGCAAAAAAAAAATCGCTATTTTGAAATACTCAAGCGCGTCAGATCTTTATACACGTGATTCAGCTTGATGTCCTAGTCGTGTTGACCTATAATCTGACGATTATTTGGAGGGATTTTTTTAGTCTGACAAATTGAAAAAAAAAAATTAAAATTTTTTTTATTTCTTTCTTTTTTTTTTTAATCATTAAATGTGACAAACAAAAATCTTAGGAAATAACATGCAAATAAGAAAATCTATTTCATTCAATTGTGACAATTGTTTTACAGAAAAAAAAAAATAGTGAAATATTAAAAAAGCTTTGAAAATATTTTTTCTTTAATCTTCGTCTTCATCCGTGGAATTGTCGTGCTGCAAATCTGGCTGGATTTCTTCGTGGATCATTTATTTTTTTTTTTTTTTTTAATTTTTTTTTAATTTATTTATTTTTTTTATTTTTTTTAATTTTTTTTATTTTTTTATTATTTATTTATTTATTTTTATTTATATTTTTATTATTTATTTATTTTTTTTATTTATTTATTTTTTTTATTTATTTATTTTTTTTATTATTTATTTATTTATTATTTTTTTTAAATTTATTTATTTTATTATTTATTTTATTTATTTTACGGAAAGTAGTGTGGAGGGTGCGAGAGAGTCCGAGATCGAGAAAAAGTGATAGGGAAATAGAGGCGCGGAGTGGGGAATACAGGCTTTACTGCAGCTGCACGCGCTAAGCTTTTCTGACGATTTGTGCTACTTCAGCTTGTGGAAATCGGCAGATTATATTTTTTCCGTTATTCTTGAATTATTTCCTTCAAATTAAAAAAAAATTTGACCGCGCTCGAGAATTTTAAGATAACGATTTTTTTTTCAAAGTTTGTGACCTTCCCACGACCTTACGTCACGCTCAAATCGTCAGATTATTAAACTGCACACTTTTCAGCATGTAATTAACCCACCTTACCTTAATCTGCCGCGCTCGAGTAAATCCCGAAATCCCCTATTGGGCTCCCCTACTACGACACACCATGCGATATTATACTACTTATTTACTCAAATATATTGTAATAAATCAGAAACAGCGAAATATAATGTACTAGATATTCTCAAGCGAGAATTTAGGCAAGAATAAGCAATCAAATAGCGTTAGCAAATCATAAGCAACGTAAGCATAGATATCAGACTAATTAGCGAAATAGATTATTAAGCGAAAAGGTACTCAAAATGGCTACAGTTAACTATTGTTACGTCTTGAGTTGAAAGTTATTTAGAAGAACGAATCACTAGTTAATTTATATGATGTTCAATTGGTAGAGTTCTGTATTTCTTACCGAGTCTTAAATTACTAGTTCTTCTGGACGTCGCTGTGCTCGTATCTGTTGAGATATCTGTTGAGGTATGGGTATTATCAGCCACCACTATGCGTGGGTGAAATAAATGTTTATAGTTTCACCTTTTAATTATAACAATATTTATTAAACAATTTAATAATAACAATCTGGACTGTAGTTTTGGTAATTAATCTTCACGCAAGTGGAGATTAATTTAAGTTTGAACTTTCTATTATTTTATTTAGTAATTCACTTATTAATTAACTGTTACACCAAACACTTTGAGTTGATAATTCTGAGATCTAAGATTCTATAAGTTCGATCTTTACTGATTGAGGTTTCGTGACTAACTGCTAATACTGCAGTAGAAAAGATCTCTCCTCGCGGATACGCGAAGGGGAGGTTTTGGGAAACTCGCGGGAAGGCGAGGTTTTTTCTATTGGTAAAAAGAACATTAAAACAAAAGCGGGAAAAAATATGGTTGGCTAGAAGAGCATTTGCGCAAGGCGATTGGGTCAGATGCCCAAGCGTCGAGGCGCTAAGAAGGGATGCTGTAAGCATCTATATCTCTCTTCTTTTAAAACAGAGCTGTCTTTGTCTTTAGACTTTTCCGCTTTGGGTCGTAAAAATCTGAAGGATCTGAAGATTTATGTTTCCTCAATAAGGATTTTCAAAGTTTACTTAAAGTTTAGGCTTTCAGTTTTATGGTGTTTCAAGTGTTCCAGAGCATATTCGTTTCGTGAGAAAATGGGATGAAATTGTCTATATTATAGTTAAGATTGTTCCTTTCGAAAGTATTGACTAATATCTATGAGTAAAATAATATATAAAAGAATAAAGGAAAAAATTATAAATGGAATTACATCAGTAGATGCATTATTAAAACTCTGATGATAATTGCACGTCGGTATTCTTATACCTGAGATAATAACTAATGGTAACTGTTGTACCTATAGATTAAATATTCGGCTTCCAGCCTAGGACGTAACACCTCCCCTGTTAAGATTCGAGCGTCCCCGCTCGACCTAACGGGTTCTAGTGTATCGACGTGAAATTTCCATGTATTTGAGTTGAATATTGAAATATAAACTTAAAATAAGTATAGTAAAACATATAAAAGTGTTGTAAAAAAATCTTATGTTTCTAAGATCAATGTATAATGTGATAAGATTATCATTTGAAAATGGTTTAATAACTAAAAGGTAAGTAATATAATGATTAAAATTACTTAAAATTGTTCATAAGTATTACATTGATATATGATTATTCTATGTTATTAGTATAAAATTATATGTCTAAGATGTTGGTAAACATGAAATTTATGAAAATACAAAATTATATATCTAAAATATTGATAAACATGAAATTTATGAAAATACAAAATAATCTAATAATAAGGTGAGTAAAATATATTTCAAAATAATAATGTAGTTAGTAATTATGAATTAGTTATATGTATGAATTAATTATATCTATGGGTCATAGCACATGATTATCTAAGAATATCTGTCTAAGATCTTGATATTGCATTTGATTAGTACTATAATCCTGATATTTTAAAAAATTTGAAATAATTCGAAGAGAATTTCTTAGGTTTTCTTTGATTTCTGAAAGGTAAAGGATTTTCCGCGCCGTGTTAGGCGGGGCTAATTTCGTACCTGAGTATGACCTTTTGTCAAAAAAAATTTAAATTTCGGTCATTGGTCAGTTTTAGAAGGGGTAGGGTCTTTGAGGGTGTGTTTTCTAATTCCTAGCTGCATATAAAAGTGTGTGTTTGAGCTGAATTTGCTCATTCTGCAACTATTTGTCGAAGTGACAAGTTTGAGTTAATAAAAAAATTTTAAATATCGTGAAGAGGACGAATTATGGAAAATCTCGAGGGAATGTATCTCCGAGTGAGAGTGTTTGGGAATGAACTGAGGGTGAGTACTCTTTTCCAAATTTATTATAGATTGTTTTCATTATTTCTACTTTCTCTTAAAATCATTTTTTTTTACTTTAGTATTTTTAATTTTTTTCAAAATTGTTGAGGAGGAAAAAAAAATTTTACTGTTTTGCTTTCTTGAGAATTCTTTCTTAATTGACGTGTTTGATTTGTTTTGTTAAAGAGAATGATTCAGCGCGACATGGCGCGACGATTAAGAGAAGTCGAGATGGTTGAGATGATGCGAGAGAGAAGAGCGGAGCGACGATTGCGGAGGACTGAAAATTGCAACATGTTGGAAAGAGAGGGAATGGACTGTGTGAGTCTGAGGTTGTGATCTACACTTATAGTTTATGATTTAGTAAGCTATCTTAGCTCTATCACAATGGATTATTTTTCGTTTGTTTTTAGCTAATTCGATTTCTATATCGTTCTTATCAGGAAATATTTCTGTAATTTTATATGGACCCTTATAATTATCGTCTAACTTTCCTGTTCTTTGATTTTTAACCAAATAAATTTCCTGTCCTATCTTAAATGTTACAGGGTTTAATTTTCTATCATAATATTCTTTAGATCTTTGTTTTGCTTTTTCTAAATTTTCTCGCGCGTTTTTCCTAGTCTCAATTAAACGTAACGTAAGATTTTTTACATGATCGTCATACGTAAGAATTTCGTCAAGGTATGGGAATTCTGAGGGTATACGAGGGTATCGACCGTAAACTAAATAATACGGGCTGTATTTTGTACCTTCGTGTACACTGGTGTTATAAGCAAAAGTTGCTTGTGGGAGCCATTCGTCCCAGTTTTTCTTATCTGTATAATGTTTTAAATAATCTGCAAGTACTTGGTGACTTCTTTCTAATGAGCCATTTGATTGGGGGTGAAATGCTGTGGTTTTAATTTGATTGATTTTAAAAACTTTAGCTAAACGTTTCATTACTTGTCCAATAAAAGCTGCGCCTTGATCTGTCAAAATTACTTTCGGGCATCCGTATTTACAAATGAATTGAGTAACTAACGCGTCTGCGATATCGTTAGCTGTTGCGTTTTTTAGTGGTACTGCCAAACAAAATTTTGAAAGATCATCTTGCATAGTTAAAATGAATCTGTATCCTTTATCTGAGGCGTTATTAATTGGACCTACGATGTCTAAAGCTAATTTATCAAATACATCGGCTGATGTATCCGTAATTATCATGGGTTGTTTAGTTTTAACTCTTACTAATTTCTTTTTCTGACAACTTATACACTTTCTAACAAAGTCTTCGACTTGCTTCTTTATATTGTCCCAAAAATATCTTTGTCTAATTCTATTATAAGTTTTTGTAACACCTTTATGACCAGCTACGGGTGACTCATGGTTTTCCCTAATTATACCTTGCCTTTGCTCTACGGGTGGTATAATAATCCTATCCTTACAAATTGTAATTTGAATGTCCGTACCAGCGAAAGTTTTACGGATTATCTTTTTTATTGTCAGCCAAGCTGAGACATGAAGGTTGCTTCTACCTTGAGATAATCGAGCTGTTTTAATTTTAGAGTTATTCATTATTGCTTTCAAATTTCCAAAGGCTCTATTGAAACTACTTGTTTTGGGCAAAGTTTGATCGTTTTCTCGAGTTACTAAAGCAAATACTTTCTTTTTTGAAGTTCCTGATATTACTACTTGACCTAAATTATATTTTTCTAGAGGGGTTAGGTTCAATAATCCTAATTCTATTAATCGTTTACCTATGTCATCTGACACAGTTCCATCTGCGGATATAAAACAAATGTAATTGTCTTTTTTCATTTCAAGATTGTCTCGAGTTTCTATCAAATTATTCGAATCTTCTACTTCTTGATTTACAATAACTATTTCGCTTTCTGAATCAGCGTTACTTTGAGAATGATTTGATTCTTCGGAAGATAATCTATCTTGAATATAGGGCAAATATGATGAATTAATTTCATTCTGTGGATTTACTTTATCTTGCGACTGATTTGACGTTATTTCGTTTTGCGGAATTTCATTTTGAGATTTTACTTTATTTTGTGATTCATATGAATTTATTTCATTTAAATTTGTAAAAATTTGAGGTGTATGATTGGATATTTGTATGATATTTTCTTTAGGTGTAACTGATTTCTCTGGGACTTTAGGTATTTTATTATTCCTAATCCTTTCAGCATGTGTATTCGGTTCAATGCAACATGGGCAAATTTTCTCTTTTCGTTGCCTGGTTGACTTTCTTATTAGCTGTTCTGGCTGGGGAACGTCCATTTTTTGTATGGTTTTGACCATTGAGTTGGACGACCCTGCTAATCCTAGCATTTTATTGTTCTTTGGGGAAGTTTCCAATTTTTTCTGTTGCACATGTGTCGTAACGGTTCTGTCGGTTAGTCTTTTGTCAAGGGTAGGTAGTACTGAAAATGCAACTTTGTGTGAATCCGTGAGAGATTCATTTACTACTAAACTGTTATCTATTTCCATAAAGCTAAGTGCTTTATCTTGATCCATAGGTTCAGAATGAATTGAAGCTTCGACTTTAGTGATGTTGGATATATCTTCTTCATCTGAAGAAAAATTATTTACTGTGAAATTTTGATAAGAAATATCCATGTCTAGCGGTATAATTTCGTCTTGGTCTTGGGAATCTGCTATATCCGAATGACTTTCGGAAACAGTAATTTTAGGGATATTAATACTAGTCCTATCAATTTTCCGTTTCGTACGTAATGCTGGAGAAGGTGTAAATTCAGCTGATTGAATTGATCTTTTATTTAACAAATCTTTAGCTAAATTACGTTGGAAATTATTCCGTGTACGAAATGACTGAGTTCTACGGTTACTAGTAGTAGGCGTTTCCTGAGTAGGAGTTTTCAAAGAGGTAGGGGTTGGGTTGTCCCCTTGCTTTTCTATAAGTCTACCTGATTTTGGGGTTGGAAAATGGGATGAGGCAATTGTATTGTCTACATCTACATTTTCCACTGTTATAACTTGTTCGTTATTTATCTGTTTTATAAATTGATCATTTAAGATCTGTTGTTCAATTTCTGGATTTAGTTCATCTAAATTTTGAATAGGATGATGTTGTATTTCGAGATTCTCAGAAGGCTGAAACTCCTTTTCGGATTTGGATTTAGAAATAGTCTTGAATTTAGAATTTAATTTAGAATTATCTGAATCATCACTTGATAATGATGTATGAAGTTTCGAAGAAACTTGTAATGAGGTATACCGTTTAGTATCAGACTTCTTTTTCATAGCTGATTTGAGTTTCTTTCTACGCGTTTGTTCTGGGGGTTTGTTAATGCAAAGATTTATTGGTTGATCAGACCTGTTATCGCTGCTTATAGATTCTTTTGAGATTGATTCTATTGGGGGTGTACGCGATTCTCTCGGATCTGTCGCGTTCACGGGCTCAATCGTTTCAATTTTAGTTTCGATAATTTCTTTGGGGAATTTTCTAAAATTTTCTTTATCTGAACTCGAAGTTTGATTTAGTTTAGATTTTTTTGTAGGCAAGTTAGTACTCGTATCGGAAGACGATCTAAGTCTAGCTATACCTGGTTGTCCTATCAAAGCTTGTTGACCTGTCGTAGCATTTGGTTTACGCCATTTGAATTTAACGGGTAATACTACGGGGTTTCGCGATAATGCATCAGCATTAGTATTAGCTTTACCTGCCTTGTATTGAATTGTATAATCGAATTCCTTCAAACGTTCTCTCCATCTCATTACTCGCGATGTTGGGTCATTCATAGAATTTACCCACACAAGCGGTCTGTGATCGGTGATCAGAGTGAACTGTCTACCATAGAGATACGGTCTAAAAGTTTTCAATGCAAAGACTGTAGCTACCATTTCTTTCTCGGTTGTAGAATAATTTCTTTCGTGTTTATTAAGTACACGTGAAGCATACGCGACTGCAGTATCTTTTCCAATTTCGCCTTGTGAAAGAATAGCTCCAACCGCGTAACCTGATGCGTCAGTTGTTACGATAAAAGGATTTGAAAAATCTGGATATTGCAATATTGGTTCTTCGCAAAGTTTATCGCGCAAACTTTCGAAAGCTACCTGGTGCTGTGAGGTCCATTCGAACTGAGCGTTTTTACTTGTAAGATCTGATAAGGGCTTCGCGATTTTTGCAAAATCTTTTATAAAACGACGATAATATCCGGCAAGTCCTAAAAATTCTTTAACGTTTTTCGGTGTTTTCGGAATTGGAAAATGTTTAACTGCTTCTATTTTCTTAGGATCTGGCTTTAATCCATCGGCGGATATAATATGTCCTAAATATTTTACTTCCGTTCTCAAGAATTCACATTTATCGGTTTGCAAAGTTAAGTTAGCTTTTCTTAATCTTTCGGCTAATTTTCTGAATTTAATTGCGTGTTCTTCGATTGAACGTGAGTAAATTACGATATCATCTAAATAAACAAATAATTCCGATCCTTGTAAACCTCTTAGAACTGTATCCATTAAACGTTGGAATGTCGCAGGAGCGTTCATTAATCCGAATGGCATTCTATTAAATTCTTGATGACCGTGAGGAGTTGTAAAAGCTGTTTTATGCTTATCCTCTGGATGTATCTCAATTTGATGAAAACCCGATGCTAAATCAAATATTGAAAAATATTTTGCACCACCGAGTTGGTCAAGAATGTCTGTTATCAATGGTAATGGATACGCGTCTCCGATAGTTTTTTCATTTAATTTACGATAATCAATTACTAAGCGCCATCTTTTATTACCTTTAGAATCTTCTTTCTTAGGTACAATCCAAACGGGGGAATTGTACGGTGAGGTTGACGGCTGTATTGTATTTATTTGCAAAAGATCGTTAATCTGTTTTTCTATTTCTACCTTTTGATGTAGGGGGTGTCTGTATTGTCGAGTATTTACAGGTATATTGTCTGTGGTCAAAATACGATGTGTCAAAACATTAGTAGCACGTAATGCTTCTCCTGGGATATGGAACAAGTCAGAGTATTCTTCTACTAGAGAAAATACTGCTTTACTTTCTTCTTCATTAAGGTGATCTAGTCGTAAAAGGTTTATGACCTCATTAGCGCGGTTTCCTCGCGTCCGAGTACTTTCTATACGCTCTGTGGTATTGTCCCTTACTGAACTATTATCCTCGTCTTCACTCATATCGAAAGGATATAGAGGAATTACGGGAATATCGACCCTAATGTCTTTATCCGTTGTATTAATAGCATATAGATACGCTTTTCCCTGAATATTTGTAACCAAAGATTCACCTGCAAAAATACCTTCATGCATATCTAAACGCGGCACGTAACCCTTTTCTAATGAATTGTTAACCCGAATAAACATTAGAGATTTCGTTCTGGCCAGCAGAACAATACTCTCTGTATCGCAAAAGGGAATTTTGTTGTTATTTAGAGTTACATGTTTTGTTTCATAATCGATCTTACCTTCGTTCACATGCATGAATTCTGACCCTATAATACCTGAAAAATGTATAGGAAAATCGTCTGGGATTACGTTAAATTTACCGTGTATATTATTTATCTGTAATTGAATCTGTCCTAAAGTAATTGGTTTGTCTTTTTCTGATATACCGTTCAATTCGTAAGTTATCAATTTATTTATTGAATTTGGATCTTTTAATTCACCGATTTTAATTAAATTTAGTTGTGATCCGGTATCGATTAAAAATTTAGCATTTGTTTGTTTGAGATTTTTAGATTGAATTGTTATTGAAGGAGAATTATAGGTTGTGTATGTAGAACTTATTTTACATTCTGCCGTAAAGAGTTTATGGTTAGTCTGTGAAATAAGCGCTGAGTTTATTACTGACCCGTCGACGCGCCTGGTCGATGGGACGTTGATTCGTTTCCCGCAGGTATATCGGTATTAGGTGTACCGTTATTAGTTTCGCGTTTCGCGTTATTATACTTGCGTTTTCTACAATCTCTGATTATATGACCTTTTTTCTTGCAATAGTTGCACTCTAGTAATCTATTAGGATTTGATTCCGTGTTGTTACTGTAATTACCGAGTTTTTTATTTTTATTTTGTAAAGTTCGGCAATCTGCAATGACGTGGTTATTTTTCTTACAATAATTGCAAAATTTCGCGTCTTGTGTACTCGTGTTTGTTGGACTATTTTTAGTATTCGCGTTACCGTGATTTGATTTGTTATGTGTGTTAAATTTATTTGTCGGTTTGTGATTATTACTTTGATTTGACTGAATAGGAAGACATTGTTTTGATGAGATTCCGGGGATTTCCAAATCAAGATCCGGTATCATTCCATGTTGGTCTTCGACGTTTATAGCTTCTTTCACTACGTCGACAAGTTTTGTATATGAATTTAAATTTGGTATAAACACTGAAATTCTAGGAGTTAAACCTTCGATAAAAGCTGTAACAGCAGCTTCGTTTGCTGAAAATGTCCTAGCTTCTACGCTTGTCCCGTCAAGTTTTATTTCTAAAAGAGTTCCCTGTAGGTGTTGACCTACTCTGTAGTTAAAATCAATTACTCTTTCTCTTGGTTTTTGTTTGAAATTGTTAAATTCTCTAAGCCATACGCCAACGCGTTTTTTCGGTCTGAAGTGTGAATTTAAAAATTTTGTCAGTTCGTCAATCGTTTGTAAATTTGCGTCAAAAACACGTTTTTCTGGTTCTCCTTTACATTTAGAACAAAGAATTCTTACTAAGAAATCTTCTGGGAAAGTTGTTAGATATCGTTTTGCGTATTCACAATGTTGGATAAACGATTTGATTGGGTAACCATCAGGTTTACCATTAAAATCAGGAATGGTTTTGAAAAATTCTTTATAATCATATGCCATGCTATTTGAATTATTAAGAGTAGAATTATTTCCTAGTCGATCGTTTAAATTTGGTTCTGAATTTTCATTTGGATTTTCATTTTGATTTGAGTTATTACCAAGGGTTTGTGACATATCCATAGGTATGATTTCTTGAGGCATTTTGTTAAAATTATTTTCGACTTACTTTGATGAAGAGGAATAACAATAATGTAATGTCTATGAGTTAGTGTAGTAGTCTTCGTGGGTGAGCGGTAGGGCGGGTCTTCGGTCGCTAGAGTTGGTCTTGAAGTTCTGCGCTGCGATGGTATCCGACGGCGAAATCAATGATGATCGATGTTGAGTTTGAAATTCACTGATGATGAGATTCTTGATGTTGATGTTTTAGATCGGTGATGTTTAGTCACGTTAGTTTGATGATTTTTACAGTTTGTGAATAACCAATGTAAAAAAAAATTTTCACACTTGTTAACAGATTTTTTTATTTAGGTGTTTTATTTCTTTGATTAGTTTTTAATTTATTTCAGACTGATATTCCGACGCTGCCACCAAATTTATTATAGATAGAGCTGTTACGTCTTGAGTTGAAAGTTATTTAGAAGAACGAATCACTAGTTAATTTATATGATGTTCAATTGGTAGAGTTCTGTATTTCTTACCGAGTCTTAAATTACTAGTTCTTCTGGACGTCGCTGTGCTCGTATCTGTTGAGATATCTGTTGAGGTATGGGTATTATCAGCCACCACTATGCGTGGGTGAAATAAATGTTTATAGTTTCACCTTTTAATTATAACAATATTTATTAAACAATTTAATAATAACAATCTGGACTGTAGTTTTGGTAATTAATCTTCACGCAAGTGGAGATTAATTTAAGTTTGAACTTTCTATTATTTTATTTAGTAATTCACTTATTAATTAACTGTTACACCAAACACTTTGAGTTGATAATTCTGAGATCTAAGATTCTATAAGTTCGATCTTTACTGATTGAGGTTTCGTGACTAACTGCTAATACTGCAGTAGAAAAGATCTCTCCTCGCGGATACGCGAAGGGGAGGTTTTGGGAAACTCGCGGGAAGGCGAGGTTTTTTCTATTGGTAAAAAGAACATTAAAACAAAAGCGGGAAAAAATATGGTTGGCTAGAAGAGCATTTGCGCAAGGCGATTGGGTCAGATGCCCAAGCGTCGAGGCGCTAAGAAGGGATGCTGTAAGCATCTATATCTCTCTTCTTTTAAAACAGAGCTGTCTTTGTCTTTAGACTTTTCCGCTTTGGGTCGTAAAAATCTGAAGGATCTGAAGATTTATGTTTCCTCAATAAGGATTTTCAAAGTTTACTTAAAGTTTAGGCTTTCAGTTTTATGGTGTTTCAAGTGTTCCAGAGCATATTCGTTTCGTGAGAAAATGGGATGAAATTGTCTATATTATAGTTAAGATTGTTCCTTTCGAAAGTATTGACTAATATCTATGAGTAAAATAATATATAAAAGAATAAAGGAAAAAATTATAAATGGAATTACATCAGTAGATGCATTATTAAAACTCTGATGATAATTGCACGTCGGTATTCTTATACCTGAGATAATAACTAATGGTAACTGTTGTACCTATAGATTAAATATTCGGCTTCCAGCCTAGGACGTCACACTATGAAGCGCTTTCGCTGAATTCTTCTAGCTCAAACTCTACTTGCGTAGCCCGTAGGCTCGCAATACACAAAAATATACTATCAAAGGAATAATAAGAATTCAGCGATACTCTTTTAGTGACTTTCTTAGCAATTAGAGATCATAGAGACCTTACCTTACTGATGCGGCTTGTAGCACACACTTTTAACTTTAACTTTAACTTTAACTGAATTGATTCTATAAGAGCGAAAACTATAAACTATTAGATATGCGAGAGAGTATGAGATAGGCAAGTCTATTTCGGCGAATGCTGAACGTAGAAGTGATGAGCTATCGGCGATAATTCGGCAATCTGGCTCTCCGTGAGCTAGGTCAAGGTGGGGAACCTATCAGGACGTACTAATTGCCTCATTGGTCCTGCGAGCGACATGTTTCGAGTAGTCAACTCGTCAGTTGACCGGCTCGATGCGTAATCTTGTTGCGGAGCGCCAGGCGTTACTTTACGCGCTTCACAGCGGCAGAACCACAGTTCTGCGATATTCCAGCTGCGAGATGTCTGGCGGGAGGGTGTGACCTTGGTTCTTGCTGAGCTTTTCCTCTCCAGACGATGTCAATCCCTCGGGATGTCCTCCACAGCGGCAATCTCTGCGGTAGATGACCTACTGTAGATTTCTGCCAGGTCTAGGTGTCTCTTCTGAGCCTCCACCTCTTCTTGACCTGACAGAGCTGAGAGCACGCGGGACGCGATATCCGTCCACTCTCACGTAGGACGTCCTCTGGCGATACGTTGCGTCACTCGTCCAGGTATGGACTTTGCGTAACGTCGGCTTCTGATCGCTGGATCGGGCGGTGTAAGCTGACTGCACTCGACGTGACAGCCAGATGCTGGATGGCAGGATGCATCTGCTGGCACACTGAGAGAAGGATATACGAAAATCTACTATATTTTGTATCGTACTAGTGGGATTTCCCGTCAGTATAAGGGTCAGAACGATGTGCTTACTAAATTTTGTCACAAGTGTAACAGGTAATGGTTGACCGAGTAAAGGGAATATTGCTATAATGTTTCTTAAAATCCTTATATGATTTTTAGTATACGTATCGACATTCATACGACATCGCTATGTAAAATTTTCAATGTGTATATTAAATTTTGTTCAAAGTATAGCAGACCCTGCTCAAAATATATTCCAATATTAATATTATCGTTGTATAGCATTAAATAAGAACACCCGTAGAGTAATATGTGCAACATAATATAAAGATTATTTGCAGCAACGAAAATTTAATTTTACCATCTTGGGTATTATACAAAATAATTCGAAGAATCTTCTACTAATTCCAAGACTGTCTGTGACTTATTCTTATACTGTATGAACGTAAAGACGATGTTCACGCCAATTTCTACAATCGGATACGACTAAAAATTTACCCGACGGATATTTTATTTTAACCCAGTCTGACTATGAATATTATTTTCCTAGTATAAGAATTGTCGTTATACTCTCTCGAAGAAATTTCCAGACCCTTTTTCGCAGGTAGCTTCTCTACCTACACCCGCCTTCCCGCCCCTCCAAGCACTGCACATCAGTTGTTCTTCTGCTGGCGAAGCGAACGCATTCAATAGATAGTTTTGTGAAAGTATTAGAAAGAAATAAATACAGAATCGAAGGTGCCTCTGGAGGATAATTTGCCAAAGTAAGTGTTATATTTTACAATTTATCATCTTCCATTTCCGAAGATCAGTTCAGATGATCAGTTCAGATGATTAATTGCCATGTAGATGTGTTACTTTACTGCTTGCTTGTCCTTCTTTTTTTCTAGAATTATTTAATGAAGATTTCAAGGAATACAAAGACGCATGCGGCTCTATCTGGAATAGTTCAACGGCTGCAATGGTAATTGAATTTGTAGAAGTGAAGATTATGAATATAATCATCAATTGGTTATAGTTACTACAATCATTGGACAGAAATTTCTACAATGAAGCGATTGTACGATTTTTTATCTGGATGGTAACGTTTACCATCGGGGTTAGTCAAAGTTTTCAGACATACAAAAAACACTACGCAATAAACATAAAAAAAGAAATAGATCGCACTTTTAGGTTATGGATGGTTGAACACCTTACTAAAAGAAAACTAAGATTAGCTATAATAGTAATGATTGCCATCATTGATCATGGGATTTATAAATAAAGTTTTTAAAGGTTATTATTTTGATAATAAATTTCATGAAAATTAACTGAAATAATAACATTCTAATAAATAAAACCAAGTTTGGATAGTTGAATACATGATAACAGATTATATTCATAATTATAATTCGTTAAAATAAGAATTACAATCTCATATTAACATAAGAGATGATAAAGATTATCATAAGAATGGTGAAGTCTTTTATACATATTGTACATTCAATCATGTGAATAGTTTCGGCTATCATTGAAATTGGTCAGTGTGTTTTTACGATAATTCGATGGTAGTATTTACTATAAAATTCTCTCCGTGTACGAGCTATTCATGTGAACACTGTTTTTTTCTCAGGCAGGGCATTTCCGTTTTTTCGCATGTATAGTATAATATAAACACTAATCGTAATGATATGTCGATATGCTATTCTTTAATCGCTGCAAAAAATGACAAGACTTTTGCTATTTGAATTCTAAACGTATCATTGGTTTTACTTCTGTATGAATTAACCCTTCTCAATCAATTTATATAATTTAGTGTACACGGAAAAAAATTCATAGTAACTTTTACTTAAAAAAAAATGGACTAAAATTACTGAATTTAGATTGTAATCTTGAAACGCCATTGGAATATTCCAACAATTCATATTGAAATAAGTAGATCTTACAATGCGTAGTAAGTAGTTATGAAATCCACAATAATAACATACTGCGTTCAATAAAAACTTTGATGTAGATAGTAAATTTTGAAAATTCGTTGTAATGATTGCTATCCATATTGTAAACTGTGATTCACGAGTAATAAATTCTACAAAGTGCTGAATAATTGTTTAAATCTTAACAATACTAAAATTATTATATTGCATTGTAAAATATACTTTCGAACAGATTGTATTTATTTAAAAGAACTAATAGAATTTACGATTTAGGTAACAAAAAATCTAATTGTATTAGTGATACATGCATTACTTGTGAGAATTTTTTAAAATCAGCGTATAGTAATAATAATCGCCTACTAGTAAATTTTACTTAAAGTTTTGTAATAAGCAAAAGAAAAAATATATTTATTCATTTTAGTTACTAAATTTTACTGATACATTTCAATTATTGATAAATTTTCAAGACTAGTTTTTTCCGTGTACCTTTTCACCTTCATTTTTGATGAACATTTTATTTTTTTTTTTTCAAATTGCATACTTGAATGACATAGTATAAATCCTCATAAGGTAAACGCACCAATAGTGAAACACTAACCAATAGTGAAACAGCGGAGTTATTTCTCTTTCTGCAAATTCTATCAATAACTTTTTTTTGGGGAATTCATTGCTTTAGTTAAGAAATATATTTACAAAGTAAAAGAAAATTTTTTTTTCGCCGAAAACGTTTGGAAGAATTTTAAAATGTCATATTTCTGTTTCCCCTTCCGACGAGCGGGCTCTTTAGCCTCCGTCTGCCCGTCGCCGGGATGCTGACGCTCTGCATCGAAAAGAGAGCTAGCACGTAATTTCTTTCAATCAAGTGCTGAAAAACTCCAACAACGGTAGCAGTGGCACTTTATTTATCGTTGAAGAGCAGATAAATAGAATAAATTAAAGTTTTTCCTATAAAAAAATCCGCGTTTCACTTCTGGTTGCCTCGGAAGAGCGATGCAACCACCCGGGTAGAAATTATTCCAGGCTGCCCTGGATAATTGCAAGGCCCTTAAGTGGCAAGTCCCGTCGGTCGGGAATCTGTCTAGCGGGAAATGCCCTTTCATGGCCCTTTTACGTCTGACGTGACAATTTTTAAATTCCAGGCCTTCACGGAAGGGCCCTGTAAAGCCCTGTCCAGACAGAAGTGAAGCTGCAATGAACCGAATTTGCGCGATTGCGAATGAAAAAATTTCGAGCTATTCGAAATAGAGCCCGTGTATACTGATTCAAGAATTTCTTGACTGTTAATAAATACATTTATTTGGAAACAATTTTTTAATTTTTCAAATATATTTGAATATTTTATAACATTCAAGAAATCAATCTTGTGTACAATAAATATTCATTTGTGAGAAATCTACAATTTTAACAGCTAACAAATATTTATTGCATCCAACAGTTTCGTGAAGACCGCTTATAAATATACGCCATAACCCCAAACACCATTAAGAGGTTAAAATAAACGTACACCTCCAAACTGGTGTTATTCCATGGTGTAATCATAATACTATTGAGTGAATTGTTTTTTTTTCTTTTTTTTTTTTTATGATCAGAGTAATATTGAGTCTACAGATAATAATTATTTGAGATTTTAAAATCCTCATCAATTAAATTTACTTTAAACGTTGATTATAACTAGCAAAAATTAGCAACACCGAAAATCTGAACACCAGACACCGCATAGACACACTACAGCTTTTTTACAGTGCTTTATTATTAATTATTATGATTATTTGACTTTTTTTTGTAATGAAAGTATAAATATAATATTCGAGGTTATGAAAACTGTCAATCGTAGAATTTCTGCGTTCACGTTTTGTTTTCCAGACGTCTGAATGAATATTTGTTAACTATTAACAAATATTTATCAACAGTTATTTTTACGGTCAGTTCAACACTGTTTTAGTTCATAGGACAAAAGAATTTGACAAGTAGGAGAGTGTTGGGTTATATGTCATATGGTAGTTTAGCGTAGTGGTTAGGGCGTGCGACTGGTAACCGAGCGGACGTGGGTTCAAGTCCCGGCGGGACGATAAATGCGGCGGTTTTTTCAGTGAATGTATAATATAATTTCATCGATATGATAGGGTCAACTGACGAAAAAATATGTCAATTTCCTTGTCTTTTTTTTTCTCTACCATAATTACTTTTTAATTTCATGAAAATAAATTAGGGGCTACTACAAAAATTAGTAATAATAAAACCTTCCAAAGCCGTGTGTGGGCATTGGCAGGTTTCTCTGGTTTTATCAGGAGGGCCATGCAAGAACCTCGAAAGGCCCCCAGAACAGGGCCATCAATGCATGAGCGTTACATGCCGGAACGGCTCTTGCTAGACTGCCCTGGAAGGCCCGGCAAAACAAGCGTGGCAATCTAGCGAGGGCCGTGAATGTCCCCTGGAATAATTTCTACCCGGGCTGGTGTCGTTCTGCGGTCCCATGCTATTCCATGCCTCACCTATAGTCTTTATTATTTAGCTTAGCTTTCCTATTTCCTTGGGAAATTAGAGATAGAGAACTACATCTACGTAGACTAGCTTAGTAGTGTGAAATTGAGGGGTCAGCAATACTGGGGTCCCGGTCTTGCTTCACCGTCGTCTACTGCTACGTGACTTATAGACATTTCAAGAAAGGAAATATTGTATTACATTTCCGTTTTGCATTAAAAAGGAAATATTGTATTACCGATTTCAGAAGTAAAACGAGTAAACTATTGCGCGTTAAAAGAACGAATCCGATATTATTTATCCGACTTTATCGATGATGGTTGAAGAATGAATCAATGAAATGAATGAAAAGAAATTTAGAGTTTTGAAGGTTTCCGAAATTACGCATGTAACAGTATCATCATACGAGATACTGCCTTAAGCAATATTTCCCGTCGCCAATATGCTATTATGTCGAGGGTAACGAGTGATTTTCTATTGGTTTTCCATTGATTTCAATTGACTAGCATTCGGAAAATATAATTCGAAATATAAAAATTAACTAATGTAGTGCTTGGCTTTAATGTTGCCTGATTTCATGTATAAGGTTTTTGTATTATTTTGTCTGAAGAAATGACGTTTGTAATCTGTCGCTGGTAAAGAGTATCTGATGCTTCTGAGTTTTGGCTGGTGAAACCATTTTTGTACTTGGCGGTAACTTTCGACATTTATAATGTTTTTGCCGGGTTAATTTACCAAAAATGATCCTGCTATGTTTGGAAAGTGAAAACGATCAAGACTAACTTGAAAAGGTTAATCAACCTAGTAAGATCATTTTGTGCTATGTATATTTTTTTTTAATTGACGTTGATTTTCGTTGCGTTCCAACGCACAGTATATGACATTGAAGTTTGCATCGTTGGAACGCAACGAAATTCAACGTCAATTTAGAAAAAAAATATACGTAGCATAAAAATGATCCTACTAGGTTTATTAACATTTTCAAGTTATTTCTAGTCGTTTTCACTTTTCAAACATAGCAGGATCATTTTTGGTAAATTGTTATAGTTAAATTATTTTATTTCGGATTTCGTTGCGTTCCAACGATGCAGACTTCAATGTCATCGCACAGTGGGGAATTTTCACGAAAACGTGGCCAAAATTCAAAAAACGAACTTTTCCATGCAGGTATAACGACCGGGGGGATTGGTTAAGAACTAATTTCTACGTAACTTCCCGGTTGTCCCGACCCTTTAACCCTTATAGTCTCTTAGATATTTCAGTTCAAAGTTGACCCTCGTCCATGACAGTCACCCCGCACGGAAAAAAACCCCGAACTTTAGGGGTATACCCCCAAATTTGGGTGTTAAACCCCAAAATTCCGAGGTTAACCTTCAACTTTGAGTGTTAACCCTCAACTTCGAAGGTTAACACTCAACGGTGGGGGTATACCCCTAACAGTACGGCCCTTACGGAAAAAAAAACCCCAACTTTAGGGGTATACCCTTAAATTTGGGTGTTAAACCCCGAAATTTCGAGGTTAACCTTCAACTTCGAGTGTTAACCCTCAACTTTGAGGGTGAACACTCAACGGTGGGGGTATACCCCTAACATTACGGGGTATTCCCTCAAACATTTTGGGGTGAACACCTAACGTTGAGGGTATATCCTTAACATTACGAGGTTACCCTTAACATTTCGGGGTTGACCGTCAGATTTGAGGGTAACCCCTAAATTTGAGGGTTACACCCAACGGTCTTTCAGCGTGTAATACCCTCAGATTTGAGGTTGTTACAAAAAGTAAATTATATACATAGTGTAACGTTCCGGCTGTTCTGGCTCCTGCCGGAGCAGCCGGACAAGTGTCCATCGCGCATCTCGCGACGCGCACCGCAGAGCTCCGTGTATTGCACAATTTCGCGCAACCTGCGATTCCGCACCACCCGCGATTCCGCGCAACCCGCGATTCCGTGCAAAACCGCGATTCCGTGCATCCCGCGATTTCGCGGTGCCCGCTAATTATCGGTATAAAAGGGGGTACGTGGAGGCATCAGGTACCGATTGTGTGGCAAAGCGCCCGTCGAGTCACATCTATTAGATTCAAATCATTCAATTAGGCACGTAGCCAAAATAGTGCGTGACCTTTACTTGCTTGATTAACTAGTTAAATTCAATTCTCGCTTTCAATTATGTTTTGCTAATTTTGTAATAAAATAAATTAGACAAAGAATATAAAAGTCGCCTTAATACGGGGTTTAACGGCGCAAATTTCAACCATCTAGATTTGGAAAATTTAGATCAATCAGTATCAACAATTATCGGCTTTGACAAACTTCTTAAATAAATCAAATCGGAACATTGATTAAACTTTAGAGTCCAAACTTTATCATTAAAAATCTTATTGTATTCTATTTCTGTTTAATCCTATAATTTCTATTGTAATTTACTTATTTTATATTCTATTCTTTTCTTTATGATTTCATACTATATTATAACGATACTCTTACTCAGCTATCTTTCTGTTCGCTTTTGTATCGTTTCCTAATACTACTCTACTTCATTAAACATAACATATTGTTATAACTGTATCTTTTTCTTCCACTTTCCTTCCTTCTAATCTAACTTTTAACAATCTTTCAGCATTTATTATTTGACATAATTAGCTTGGTCTAATAGACAGGTGCGGTGTGCTTAGCGATACCCAGCTCCGCGCTAGCAGCTCTAGTTGAATGCATTGGCTCGCAGCACTGGCTTACGCCCGTGTCTGTGCTAGTCTTTACCAGTGTGTTTGATTCGAGTCTGTACAGCGGGCTCGGTTAGTAAGGCTGACCCGAACTCTGTAGGTAAACAGCTCAAATCGGTTGAGATCTGATTTGCGTCTGTAATAGGGTATTTTTGTGGTTTTTTACTTTTTCCACCAGAGGAGCTCCAAATCACACCCGTGACAAAGACACTCACGCGGACTAGCACCGTATCTCCAGCCATCAGCTGAGATATTGGTGCAGTAAGTTACAATAGTTACAGAAAAAAAACGGTCAGTGTATAAAAATGTCAATAATCGTTGTTTCGCAAGAAATAATATATTTTTTCCTCTGTCAGAAAATATAAAATCATAGTATAAGTATATAATAGCGCGCGCGCTGTGATATAGTATCGCAATCGCTCCAACGATCAATCCCTTTCGGCTAAATCGAGCGAACCCGCCACTCGATATTATACCTTCAGGGTCGATACCCTGAACTGGGGTGAACCCAGCTGAACTTGAGAAAACCCTACTTTGTCGGTTGACCCTGAATTCGAGGGAAGCCCTAGTTTTGGAGAAACCCCGAAACGCAGGGTTTACCCTCAATTAAGGGGTAAATTCGCACCCCGAACCAAAAATCTGAGGGTAAACTCTCAATTTGAAGAAACCCTGAAATTCAGGGTTTACCCTCAATTTGGGGGTAAATTCGCACCCCGAACGAGGGGTCTGAGGGTAAACCCTCAAGTTGGAGAAACCCCGAAATTCAGGGTTTACCGCGAAGTTGGGGGTGAACCCTCAATTGGGGGTGCGAAATTACCCCCGACATTGAGGGTATACTTGGGGGTTATTTTGAAGGTAAGTTTGGGGGTTTTTTTTTCGTAAGGGACGTACCTGAATTTCACTTTCATATCCGCTCTAACTTTGAACACTCATAACTTAACAGTGTAAAGTGATAATCAATTTCGACAAAATGGACGATCTTCCTGAAAGTATGTAGAAAATTTTGCTCATCTTACAATGAAAAAATAGTCTTTATTGTCCATGTTTACGGAGTCTAACGATAATCCCGAAAAGTGCCTTCGTTCGGAAATGAATATTGACTTTGCGCAGACTTTTAGTTGAGAGTCCCACGACATCCCGCCTCCGTTTTTTTTTTTTTTTAATTTTAGCTTAGAATATCAGCTTTCGAATGAAGTGTGGATCAGACTGCGCAAACCTGCGCGGACTGATCCAGAGCATTTTTAGTGAACGTATGCGCGTTCCAGAAAGGCCCCCGGCGCGGCGGCGCTCGGTCGGCGCACCGCGTTCCATGCCAGTTCAGCTGCCTAGTCAGCCGAGCCAGGCAGATAGCTCGCTTACTTGGAACTTTCTCACCCTAAGCGGACTCGGTCGACTGGTTTACTCTAACAATGGATTCGAAATATTAATATATTGTTAATGAAAATTCTGATACCTGATTTATCATACGTACAATTTGTTTCCGAGAGGCGAAGGGATTTATTCGACATTTTTTATTGTATTCGAAACGCCAAATCCGCATTTTAATGAAGTGTTAGGGAATGCACAAAGGCGTATGTCTAATCCTCATTCGGATTACAATGCCATTTATAATTAATACGAAATACTATTCTTTTTATCTAGGTTCTGGAACTTCTCCTATCACCTTCAAGCGAAGGGAAATCTTTTCAACAAAAAATGGGAGCAGTTTTCGTCAGAAACCATTCCACTATTAACGAGCCCAACTAATACACTGTAACCTGTCCAATTGGACAGACCCTAGGCCTGCCACGACTGGTTACATAAATTCGAAGCTACGCTGGACAACTCGCCGAACTCGCCTGTGACGTCACAAGCGAGGATCAAATAGTATAAAAGCCAGCGTCGGCAGAGCTCAACTAGGGATGTTCGATCTTCCGAAAAGAATCGATTTCGGGATCGATTCTGAATCGGATGTCTGAGAATCGATTCTGCAAAAAATCGGAACGTGAAAGATCGATCTTGCGAAAATCGATTTTTTTGTATTATCAGGTGTCTAAAAAAAAAAATGAAAAATCTCAAACGTACGCCGATGAACTAAAGTGCACTTTCTGAGTGAAAAAAGGCGTACATATTCAACCCTTCAAGGCCGAAGCCTCTTTTCTGGTGGAAACAAAAGTTTCTGAGCAGATGAGTGATTTTTTTTCTGCTGAAAACTGGAAGCCGGAACCCAGATACGACTCAAAGACAAAGAATCGATTCTGGTCTAGAAAAATCGATTCTCAAAAAGATCGATTCTCCTGAAGATCGATTCAGAATCGAACATCCCTAAGCTCAACAGCGCATTCGCGGTAGAGCACCCGGGCGACTCATTACTCAATTTACCTTTAGAGCGCATTAGTGGTATAGCACCCTAGCGACTCAATTGATATATTATACTGGTCGTCTTGACTATGTAATAATTTAACTTCACCCACGGTTTAGAAATTTCGTATTAAACTTCAAATAAATTAGAACAAACAAATTTCAAAGACTATCAACTAGAAGATAGCAAAGAAAGCATAACCTTCAGAGCTCATTGTATAAATTAGCATTGAAATCAAATTCACAGACTAGCTGATTGTAGGAATTAAGTTAAGATTTTGTAGAATAGCGAATAAGTAATTGTTTAAGGATTTTTGGTTTTTCATAGAAAATACAATCTACTATTGGATTCTACACCTGAAATTTTCTTATTTAATTCTGTTTGATTTGAAGCCAAATACAAGCCAAGGTTAGCAGCTTTGAAGATCAACACAAGAGCGTACGACATTAGTCTAACCGACTCGTGTTCGAGGGCCAAGTGTTGTGATTCCGAGTCTGATTCGCAGTCTTGGATAAAGCATCCTGGATCTGCAGTTAGTTATTAAAATCGCAATAGCAGGGACCATAGGCTTGGATTGCCAACCTGGTTCTATGGAGGTAGCCTAAACCTTCGGCTTAGAAGATATACGGCTTTGGAGGTCAGAGCGACGCCTGAGTCCGTTGATTAGCGTAGATTATTGTATTAATAATAAAAATCTGAGTTAGGTGGCTTTTTGCATGGCATTACCATCTTTTTCCCTACCTACCAGTACTGAGGAGTCCAAAATTTATTTAGTGTTTAAATTAAAGCAATATTAAATACTCTCGAACCCGTAGCACCGGTAGGTTGACATAACCTGAAGGTTCTCAACATCCCGGAACGTTACAACACATGAAGATCTCTATCCGGCTTCGGATTGACTTATGACTTTGAATTTCTGGAAATAAAGACTTTGTTTACTATATTGCAAGAGAATAATTATTTTCCCCAAAATTCCCGAATTTATTGTCTAATTTAGTATAGCACATATATTTTAGGTACGTCGTTTTGTTTTTACAAATTTGAATATCAGATTCATAATCAGCAACCCCGAAAACATCGGTAAAGTGTATAATCAATCGTGTTTTCTATGAAATTCCTGTCTGAGTCGGCCATATTAGGTTCGCCATTTTGTTTTTCCAAACTTCAATATCAGATTCGTAATCAGCAACCCCGAAAACGTCGGTAAAGAGTATAATCAATCGTGTTTTCTATGAAATTCATGTCTACGTCGGCCATATTAAGTCCGCCATTTTGTTTTTCCAAATTTCAATATCAGATTCGTAATCAGCAACCCCGAAAATATCGGTAAAGTGTATAATCAATCGTGTTTTTTTTACGAAATTCATGTCTCCATCGGCCATATTGGAGCCGCCATTTTTTTTCCAAATTTGGATACCAAATTCATAATTAGCGACCCCAAAAACGTTGATATATCAAATTTAGAAAAATTCCGATGTTCCCCTGGATTATGGCCACGTTTTCGTGAAAATTCCCCACTGTGTGGCGCATAAACCTATTTGTAGTCATAAAGATATAAGAATAGAGTACGGGAGTTAGCGGAACGCCCGTAAGTGGCAGCGATATCTGAATAGAAAGAGAGACAAGAACTACGGGGGCGAATTGTCCTTGTTTAATGACACATGCGTAGTGAGCGACTGTATGCACGCAGCACTGAACGTAGGTTATGTTCCTGTCAACCTGTCCACATAAACGCACAGCGCATGCGCCATTAAACAAGGACCATTCCACCCCGTAGTTCTTGTCTCTCTTTCTATTCCGATATCGCCATTTCGGCTGACTCCCGTACTCTATTCTTATATCTCATTAACTGTGTTCGTCTTAGCTACACTTTCTACACATTTCTTACACTTTTCACGCTCGTCCAATAGGAGGTGTGGATTTCTAGTAAAAAGTGTAAAATCTAGTAAAAGTGTAGAAAGTGTAGCTAACGCGAACACAGCTTATGTTTGTAGTACGGAGTCGGAGTCGTAACACGTATAAAGCGACGCGCGTCGTTAAGGCCCCGGCACGATCAAATGCGAACGCAAACGTGAGCGCAGACGCTGGATTCTCGCTCCTGATTGGTGGTTGACATGATAGTCCAACTTTAGACCAATGAAATTTCATTGCCCAATAAAGTTGCACATGATATTGGACAAATACCTCGGGATACAAGCGCACGCCATTTTAGAAACGGTCCTAAATTTCCTTTAGCGTAGTATCCTTAGGTATTTGTCCAAGATCATGTGCAACTTTATTGGACAACAAAATTTCATTGGTCTGAAGTAGGACGAGTCGTGTCAACCACCAATCAGGAGCGCCGCTGCGCTGCTCCGGCGTCTGCGCTCACGTTAGCGTTCGCGTTTGATCGTGCCAGGGCCACTGAAATATAATACAGGAACGAGCGCTCCGTGGCTAATGGTGAGTCCACAATGGGATATCCGCGGACCGAAATGTACGCGTAGGCCTGACGTCACCCATAAGGTTTTGCCGGGCGGAACTACGCGTAGCTCCGAACCTCCGCGTACTCGAGTCCCATTGTGGACTCACCATAATGGTGCCGTCCCATGTAGGCCCGGATCGCCGGAATCCGGAATCACGGAACGGAACGCAGACGAAATCTAGTGGATTTCCAAATCCGTTCCGGGTCTTGAAAAACCCTGCCGTCCCATGTACCAAAACTGCACGGAACGACGGAACGGAGCCGATCCATATTTGTGCTATTCGGCTTTATTTGTCTGTTTAGATACAATTTTTGTATCAATATTGTAACGTTCCGGGATGTTGAGAACCTTTTGGTTATGTCAACATACCGGTGTTACGGGTTCGAGAGTATTTAATATTGCTTTAATTTTAAACACTAATATAATTTCGGACTCCTCAATACTGGTAGGTAGGGAAAAGGATGATAATGCCATACAAAAAGGCACCTAACTCAGATTTTTATTTATAATATAACAAACTACGCTATTCAACGGACTCAGGCGTCGCTCTGACCTCCAAAGCCGTATATCTTCTAAACCAAAGGTTTAGGCTACCTCCATAGAGCCAGGGTGTCAATCCAAGCCTATGGTCCCTGCTATTGCGATTTTAATAATTAACTGCAGATCCAGGATGCTTTATCCAAGACTGCGAATCAGACTCGGAATCACAACACTTGGCTCTCGAACACGAGTCGGTTAGACTAATGTCGTACGCGCTTGTGTTGTTTTTCAAAGCTGCTAACCTTGGCTTGTATTTGGCTATAATCAAACGGAATTTAAATAAGAAAATGTCAGGCTAATATTCCAATAGTGGATTATATTTTCTATGAACAACTAAAAATTCCTTAATATCTAATTACTCTTTAATTGACAAAGTCTTAATTTTATCCCTATCTACGACTAGTCTGTGAATTTGAATTGAACGCGATTTAATAAAATGAGCGCTAATAAGATATGCTTGATTTGCTATCGCCAAATTTGATAGTCTTTGAAATGGTTTGATCTGATTATTTAAAGTTTTATATGATATTTCGAAATATTGCGTGAAGTTAAGTTATTATCCAGTCAAGACGACCGGTATAATATGTAATGAGTCGCCCGGGTGCTCTACCGCGAATGCGCTAAGAATTTAATAGAGTTAAGAGTCGTGCCGGTGCTTTACCTGGTCACGCTCGATTGGATGAATAATAGTGAGTCGCCCGGGTGCTCTACCGCGAATGCGCTGAGGAGCTGTCTCAGCGCCGGCTTTTATACTATTCTTCGCTCGCTTGTGACGTCACAAGCGACGACGGCGATTTGTCCAGTCGATCTCCTAATTTATGGAACCAATCGTGGCAGGCCTAGGGTCTGTCCAATTGGACAGGTTACAATATATGTAATTTATTTAATTAGCTTCTATGTAAGATCAAATTCTGTAACTATAATTGATTATTTCATCAAATAAAAGTTGACATTCCGGCATTCCGTTCCGGAATTTGGGTACATGGGACGCAGGGAAATGCAAATAGACGGAACGGAACACGGAACTTGTGTATACTTCTACATGAACATAACCCTGCAAATTGTAGAAAGACGCGTGTGTAGATACAAATTTGATCATGGATCCTCAAATGTGTCTATTAATGATGATTCGGTTATTCAAGACTTCCAAAAGTGCATTCATTTCTCAAACCAAAATTATTTACGACTATAATTTGCAAATACCGGACGGATCCACCATTCCGTAAAAATACAACGGAATGACATTAGCGGAACGCGGATTCTAGTGACTTTTCCGTTCATTCCGTTCCGTGATTCCGGATTCCGGCGATCCGGGCCTACATGGGACGGCACCATAACAGCCCCAATACCTACTCATACGAATTCGAAAATCGAACTTCGAATTATATTTTTCGCATGAGGTTCGAAATCTACCTATTTCTTTAGTCAACGGATTGCACACGCGACAACGGCGCGAACCGATTGAAGTTTGAACTTCAATCAACGAAAACAGAATTATCCGCAAGACCTGATCAGAAATAAACTCATAAAAAACAAGACTAATTTCTAATACCAATGAAGGTAAGTTTGTTTAGTCTTTGAAGTTTTAGAATATGAAAGATCGTACAATTTTTTCCCAAGTCGTTGAATGAAGAATAGCGAAAGGAGATCGACCCATACCACTCGAGGTACAAATATAAATTCTAAATTTAGACTTGTCCTGTCCAGTGTGTTCCGTAATCTAAATAGTACTCTTTTTAACAATCTCAATAATAAATTGAATAATTGTATTGAATAGTGATGACTGCCATGTATTTAATGAATCAGTAAGTCATAATAGGCGTAATTGAACTTAAAATTAGAAAAAAAATGTATGTCACTCAGTTTATTTACCCGAATTGTATTCATCACAGAAACTTTGTTCCAGATCAACATTGACGACCGTTTGCGACTCTGCTTATCGATACGCATCTGAAAATATGTTTTTTAAAAATTTTACGAAACAATCGAGGGCTGGGAATGACCGTAGAATTATTGAGATAATCCGGGGGATCCCCGATCTCGAAAATCTGACTATTAGAGAATCTTACGTTTCTAAGAGTAACGAACAGGCAAAAAAATTCCTTAAGGAAGCTGAGGGAACGAATAACAATAAAATAAAAAAATCGTATCTCACCAAGGCGTTATTTGCAGCAAACATTACATCTGATGACGAAAACATATTTTTTGATACTCTGATACATTTCATTCGCTGGTCATTTGCCGCTGAAGATTTCAAAATATGTTTCAAACATTGTCAATACATGATTTTACTCTTGGATGAAAAAGTTTGCCCAAACTTACAAGACAGAAGCTACCACATATTCAAAATAGAATGTATGTCTTACAAAACCAGGTGTCTGAAAATTTTCGGAGACACAGAAGTAGCAAAAACTTTGGCCCGAGATGGCATAAGAGAAGCAAAGAACTTCTTCCAAAGAATGGAAGAAGAAGGAGCAGCAATTACTGATAAGAATAAATTGGAGAAGCTGCACCCTTTTTTGAGCGTTTTGAATGAGACACAGAACAATGTTGAAAAATGCAATGATGCAAAAGATACTCCAATAATAAGAGCTGCAAAAATGACTATAGCTGAAGTTTTAGGCAAACAGAACAACAAACTACAGAGTTGCTCCGATGCCGTAGCACTGAGGTACGACGAAGCAAAGGGCAGGCACTTAGTGGCGACCAGAAATATTAAAACTGGTAGCGTTTTGATATTCGACAATCCATTCACTTGGAGTACGGATGAAGAAATGCTTGATAATAACTGCCTGCATTGTCACGAGTCGTTAAACTTCATAGAAGCTATGCAAATTCCTTGCCACAACTGCCAAACAGTTAGTTGTCTTAAAAATATTGCAAATTTAGACGTTTCGAAGATAATCAGATAAAATCAGAGAGCCAAAATACAGCAGTATGTCGATTTTCTCTGAAGACCACTGAAATTGTAATATAGCATATAAAATCGGGGATTTTCAGAGAGAATCAATATTTCTGTGGGAAACTCTGGAGTTGGTTTCTTTCTGAAATTTTTCTCAAATGGCACTGCTCTAGAATAAAAACTCTTAAAGAATCGACAAATAGGGAAAAAATTATTAAAAAATACTCTGAATTTAGATTTCACATTTTTGACACAAAAAAAGTTTTCAGTAGGGGGACTTAGATGATTGGAAGGACAGAAGATTAAAATTTGTTTTTCAAGGCACATACTGCCAGGATCTCAACGCTGCACAATAAGCGATATCTAATTGGATTTTTTTTAGTAATTCAAGACGGGTCTATACAGATGTCTTTAGCAATACTATAGAATAATTATCACTACAAGAAAGCATAGACTGATTTTGAAAAGGCTACGTAACTTCCTTCCAATTATATTCGCAAATCAACTAGAAAAGTTTAAACTGAAGAACTCAAAATATTTTAAATGCAATCAAAATGCTCCCTGCAGTACAGACATTGAGTTTTTCAATTCAAACACTTCTGGCTCATTTGTACATGTCGTTCGAAAAAATTCACATGGCTTTTTCAATTTCAGAAACTGTATTCCCAAAATGTAAATTGTTTTACGATATTGTCCCTCAAAAAACGAGAGACTGCATTTTCTTAAAATTTCGCTGAAGTCATCCCTGAGGGAAATAGAATGAGCAATGCTACCTTGTAAATTACGATTTAGAGTTTGATCATTCACACGAATGGAATATTATGCGAGTTATAGTTGTCATTGTGGTATAATAATCACAATAATAATCATAATAATAATGACGATAATTTGCAGGTGAAATATTGCTCAGAAGATTGTAGGATAGAATCGTGGGAAAAGTATCATCGTTTGGAATGTGTGATCTTTGACTACTTTTATCGGATGCAAAGAAATCAGAGTTCTCGTCTATTATTGGCTTATAGGACGACAGTTCTGGTGGCAACGCGGAACATTGGCACAGAGGATAATCAACTGAGTCCTGAGCTGATGAAGTATTATTCAAAGAATGGCAGCGATGCCCGAAAGCTTGAAATTGGATTGAATGAGGGATATGATCCTTTGGATTATCGGGCTGTATATTCCCTGCAAACAAATGGGAAGAATATTGATCCGAAAGTGAATCTTATGCACGCAATACACAGCGTGCTGCTGGCTAAATGCTTCAAATTTGTATCCAACGAACTGAGCCCAAAGATAAATATTGAAGATGAGGAAGAGGTTGTTTTGGCTACTGCAACACTGCGCCATTTGCAGGCGATAAATTCGAACGCTTACGAAATAGTAGAAAACGTTTTAAACTCAGAAACTAAAGTCTGGGAACCGAGAACTGTTGGCGGAGCGATATATGCAACAGTCAGTTTGACAAATCACAGCTGCTTCCCGAACGTAGTTCGCCACACTTATCCCAGAGGTAAAATAATTATGGCCAGAAGATTGATGTTTAAGAACGGACAATAAATGTCTCAAAATCTCTGTTATTTTCAAGGTAAAGTTGCCGTTCGAGCGATACGTTTTATTCGGAGGGGTGCAGAGATATTGGATTGTTACGGACCGCATTTTCTGCGTGATGCCAAACCAGAAAGGCAAAAGTACCTGTTAAAAAAGTACAATTTTCATTGTAACTGCGAAGCGTGCGACAAAAATTTGGAACCGCCTCTTACCTCCGCGTTATACAAGTGCAAGAACTGCTTGGTAATATCTGAAAAATTGATGAATCCCTGCGCTGAATGCGGTACCAGAATTGACAGAGTAAAAATTGATAAAGCTATCAAAGAATCTGTAAAACAGAGATCGATAGCGATTCAAAAAATGTTAGATGGCGAACACGCCGCAGCTTTGCCGATATTATTGCGTCATGCGGAACTAGTTGATAAAATATTCTCGGAGTCAAGTATTGAAGCTGTTAAAACGCAGCAGGCTTTAATACAATGTTTAAATAGTATGGGATGCATTTCTGCATAAAAACGGTTATATTTTATCATAATAAGAAAGAGAAAAATTATTGTAGAATGGAGAATGAGGTGAAGATTGACTGGGAAATATTTTTAAATATAGAGAAACGAATACAGTTGAATCGATGCGTTTTTAAATTTGCCTCTTACAGTTTTATTTTCACACTTATCATACTTGGAATTATCTAAGAAAAAATTAAAACAAGAGCAAAATAAAAATAATAAACAGAACAAGGAATAAGAATCGCCTAACAATAATATATCTAAGAAAAAATTCATTACATATTCACGAATTGTGGGTAGGCAAGTATGACCATAATATAATATGTCTGTCTGTATGCATACAGTGCAATTCTGTGGAAAATCACACGCCTAAGAACAGGCTAATGGGAAACGCCTGAATTGAGCAGAACAAACATCGACGATTGGGTTTTATTTCCCACGAAATAAATAAAACCCAATCGTCGATGTTTGATCTGCTCAATTCAGGCGTTTCCCGTTAGCCTACCTTTTTGGCACGTGATTTTCCACAGAATCTCTCTATATATGTGTGTGTATGTACCTGAGAAGCAAAATTTATTTCAACTCTTCTTTTAAATGTTAAACGAACGACAAGATTAACGATCTTTGGATTTATCAGGCAGTAGTTTTTTTTTTTTTTTTTTTTCGAATTAATATATTTACACAGTTTGAAGAAATAAAGTAAAATAATTCTCGACTATGACAAGACGTTACCTCCTCTTTTATATGTACAGAAAAGAATTTGAAACAAGAACAATAATTATATTCACTTTGTCTCGAAAATATACCTATTATCGAGGCAGCAATGTTGGATTTTTGTCTTACAAAAGCAGAGGTGGTTGTCCTTTTTTCCTTCTTTTTTTTTTTTTTTTTTTTTTTTTAGTTTAGACTAAAAATTCACCATTAAAACGCATAAATACAGAATTACACTCTACACCAGCTATGACTTCAGAACACCTAACTTCGACGTGATTTTACTTTAATCAATTGAAATTATATATGATTACCTGCTTGAATGCATTTCTCATCACATATCAAGCTCGCAAGAGTATATAAATTATTAGCATCGGTTTAAAATAGAATAATTAGGTAATACAGTTTTTACCGTAATACATATCGCCTGATGCATCTTAAACAGTTAAGACATATTTCATTTTTTCATCAAGAATTCATATCAACTACAGTCATAATTGTGCAAATGTAGCTTGCCGATAATGAAATATACAGTCTATGCTATTTTCCATGCGTCAATTATTTTGTTAATTTCGTTATTTCCGTTATTTAGCAACAAACTGATCGCGATGCCTGATCAGAAATTAAGTACTTCGGAAAGACTATGTTTTGTAAATACTCGGTGAGGTGTCGCGAACTCGCATTAGAAAATAGAGCTGATTGATTCATTGATTCATTTAATCATAGGCAAATGGCATTGATTACCCATATATCATTTTTACACGAGTAATACCTATTTTTAGCTAGCCCTTAACGTGTGCATATCTTACTAATCGGTCGACGATCACCACATGTGTGTCTCACGAATTTCACTGATGATATGACCAGCTTTTGTTAGCGCCTGTAACAATGATCAATAAACAAAATGAGCTAACAAGTTATAGCCACAAGTAGCTTACATACACCTTGAACTTCATTTCCTACTTATTTTATTTATTCTCCTTTTTTATTTTTCAATTTATTCAATGCTGTTAGCGCGTTGACGCGTTGTCTGAACATTGTGCAGTGAATCAAGTTTTCTGACACATTGTACAGGATTACAGATAAACTCGACGCCTCAATGCAGAACTATGACATCTGAAATTCTGGGAGGAAAACGATATCTCAAATTCTCATTGAAGAACATGATATCTCCTGATACCTTCAAGATGGGAGATAGCATGTTCCTCAACCAGAATTTGAGATATCATGTTTTTCAACCAAATGGATCTCAGCTTCCATCATTTCATAATCCGTTTTCAAACATTTGTCTGAAAATCTTGATGCCATGGTGTATGTAAGTCCTTGATAATTATCCGAAATTATAATGAACCACGGTCTTAGGTATGAGTCTATACTTGTCTTTACCGACCGCGATAGAATTTCACGAATAAATCCCAACCGGCGTCATAAAATTATATAAAATCGATTTATTCGATGATAATATATTATGAACAAGAGATTCGATTTAGCAGGCAAAATTCACCGAAATCGCGGAAAATTCACTTTTTTTTTTTCGCATTATCAAGTCTGGGCGTGGAACTACCTAATTCGGAATATTACCATAAACTTCGCGTCACTGAAACGTAAAAGCTGAAATTAGCGCTATTCTACATGCAATGCCAAACACAAGTATACAATGAAAGAAATTCTGTTTCACGCAACAATAATGCCACGATATGTATTCCTGTAATCAGTGATAATTGGCAATGGTCGATAACTGGTGACGATCTTGATCCCAGATTTCTATACAATATGCATGGCATCGGTGTTCTGCCGATCAGAAGCCGGCCGTTGACAATCGCCAATTACCATTAATTACAGGAATGAATTCCCAGGCGTTATTGCTGCGTAAAACAAGAACATTTTTATACGGCTAGATTTGGCATCGCATATGGAATGGTGCTACGGCAATTCGCGATGCAAAAAAAAAAAGTCCGTTTATCTCGATTCCGGTGAATTCCACACACCAGATCAAGCCTATTTTTCATTAATCATCGATTGAATCGATTTGATATCGCCGCTGTAAAGTTATTCGCGAAATTACATCGGGGTCGGTAAAGACCGACAGTAGCATCCTTTTAAGATCGTAGATTAAACAAATAAATAATATGTTATAATATTTAACGTACTTTGAGCATATCCGCGGCTTCTCTACGCCTAACAGCGATGTGTTCGCTCTCATTAAGCAGCGATTCAATGTGATCTGATTTGTAGAGATGAGTAACTAACTCACTCTGCAAATTATCCTTTACGTAATTAACCAGGAAATGCATAACAGCCTTGGGAACGCTGTCTTGGATAGATTTTCGAACGATGTAGAAATACGATTTTATCAATCGCTCTGAAAACAGGCAAACGAATTGATGAATTGAGGACAGAGATTCTTAATTTTTGCATTAAAATGGTGTTCAAGGCTAGTTACCAATGACGTCGCAGTCTCGTAGCTCGCGATCGCTGAGTTTGCGAGACGTTTGCATGGGAACTTCTGGCAGTAAATTGACTGGTTTTTGCTGAGGGGATCCCCGCTGTAAATCCAAAACAGAATTTGGGCTAGGAGTAGGATTGGGAGTTGGACTCCCGTCTCTATATCTTACGGGCGATCCATCAATAGAATTTCCACTAATCGAGTCTGCCTTTCCTTGGGGCAGTAAGCTACTCAGTAGCCAATGGTTTTGCTGCGCCTGCGCATCTTTTGTTTGATCGTTATAAGGCGGTAACTCATCTCGACTGTTTACTTGCTTCTGATTCTGATTCTGGTAAAACATGTGAAATAATTTAAGTATTCAACAAGAATTGAATAAATTCATGCAATAATCAACATAAATAGGATAAATGATACAATTTTATAGATATTTGATGAAGTCATTCATTCTGTATCCTCGCTCACTTGTTCTGATGGTAGAATCGTACTGTTGGTTGAAGTATTCGAAGATGCAGATAAATGTCGTTTGCTTGGTCTTAGTTGGTCGAGTTCAGCATTTTTTAATAACGAAGAAACCAAGGCTGCATCTTTATGAAAGTCCGGGTGTTTAGTGTTGATGTAAGCCAGTTCAATCGCGACTAGATTTTCGACCTTTAAAGACAAAAAAATGAAGTCTGTGACATGTCTCGTTATAATGAAGCTGCTAATACCTGAATCCTCTGATATTTCTTACCATAGAATTAGTGGTAGGCAATCGTCTGCGCAAGAGATGCGTAACGACATCCACAATGCGTTCGTGCAGCTTTGGGAAACGCAGCATTTCTTGCTGGACCTCGGTTCCACAGTGTTGTATGATTCTCTGCATTTCTTCATGAACAAGTTCGACACACCGCTGAGAAGGTTCCTCCAGTCTCCTGATCTGCCGCTTGACTAAAAGCTCAAACGATACTTCAGGAACGAACAGTGCTGGTCTAGGACCTGTAGCGTTTCTAATTGCAGTCAAAATGTCCATCCTAGTTAAGCCGGCCAAAGGATGAATAGAGTCCAACGTCCGGCCAAAAGTTTCGTGAAAAATGTAACAAATACGAGCGCCTCCACAGAGCTCTGTGGTTTCAATGTTCCTCGCAGTTCCTTCGATCGTTGCACAGTAACTACTCGCAAATTTAGTTATTATTTGAAGCAGAGTCTGGCTCTTGTCTCCTACATCTTCTCCGTATGAGTTTAACAGAGTTTGGAACTGAGACACCATCACGTTCACACGTGTCTGTTGATCAATAAATATTGTCAGAGAAGTGTGATGGAGCGAAGAGTTTCAAATATTATTTTCTAGAGTCCCATTATTATTGAAGATGATATGTTTGAAACATTTGATATTTGTTTGTGGCTTATTTTTCTCTGTCATATTACAATTGTTCTATTGATAAATAATACGTTGTGTTTACCTTCAGATCAGGTAGGCAATCTCTAATATGATGCATTAAAAGTCGGTTGAGAGTTTTTGCTAGGTAAGGAGTGCCGTTCCTGTTGGCTAAAGTTGGATATTTACGTTGTAAAAATGCAGCCTCATCCTTTAGAGCATCTTGGATGTTCTTGTTGTTCATTATATCTTGCTGGGAACGATTCACAACTCCAATGATACCTAGCTTCACAGGAATTACCCTTCCGCATACGATGTCAATTGCATCCGTTCCTCAAATCCAAAATAACAAGATAATCTCAAGCAAAATTATACAAACGCATTGCTAGATAGTTTTATTCAAATTATAATTCCTCTTTGACTAAATTTCTACGCTCAAAGATTGCTTCGAGTCGAATTTAACTCGAATTCATCATGTCCCACTTTGTTACTAATGTAAAAAGTAATAACAGTTTGATTTCGATACACCGTCTTTATTCAAAGTTTGTGCTGAATCAAGGTTAATTTGATAAAATCAAATCAAAGTTTAATTCTAGTTTGAAATTAAATAACAAAACAAACTTTGCTTGATTTTTTGGCGCAAAGTTCATTTTGAGTCAAGTTTAACTTAAAAAAATCAACTGCCAGCTCGGTTCCAGTTAAACAACGAATAAGAGTGGAAGTTTGACTCGATGTCTTTGTTTTGAAGTATATTTTGTTTTTTGAGTCAATTTCAACTGAACTTTATTCGAAGTTCGTGCTGAATCAAGTTTGATTCGATAAAATCAAATCAAAGTTTAATTCTAGCTTGAAACTAAATAACAAATCGAACTTTGCTCGATTTTTTCACGAAAAAAAGTTAATTTCGTATCAAGTTTAACTTGAGGAAATCAACTTCCAGCTCGGTTCTAGTTCAACAAAAAAGATGAGTCAAATCGAGTCAAAGTTTGACTCGATGTCTTTGTTTTGAAGTAAATTTTGTTTTCTGAGTAAATTTCAACTGAAATAACATCAAGTTGTAGCTTCATTTTAGATGGAAAACTAATGACACGTTAAGTTTGACCGAATGTCTTTGTTCTAAATCCGTTTTGAGTTAAGTTTGACAACAAGCAATTGAGATTTAGCTCCGTTTTGGTTGATAATCAGATAACGGTACAAAATGGACATAATGCATTCATTTAGTTTTTCGAAAATCAAGATCAATGCCAAAAAATGACTTTAGAGCAACTTAGAAATCAAACAACACATCAGATCTCAGATTAGTGTCCTCATTCGAAGTTTGATTCTATTCAAGTTCAAGTTGAGAAAAAATAAAGTTCGAGTGCAATTTTACTCGAAACAAAGTCACTCCTCTGTTCCCACTCCAGGATAATTGTAAGAAGGCAATTTCTAATCCCTCTGCCTATCAAATGGTTATAAATTACCAGCATCCATAAGATCCAGTTTAGTAACAACAGCCAGAGTCCTCCTTCCATCGGGGTCGACATCTTTGCTAAGTTTAAGGCTCTCGCTAGTGGCCATATCCGTGTTAGCCGTAACAACAGCCAATATTATAGAATTTGGATTGCAAATATATTTGAGTACCAAGTTCTTAATCTGTGCTTCAATATCCTCAGGCTGATCTCCAACAGGAACTTTAGTGATCCCCGGTAGGTCAACAAGGGTCAGATTAACAACTGAAGTTGAATAAACCTTCAAGTTTATTGGCTCTGGACAGATTCCCTTGTTAGAACCAGCCATGCGACTAGTCTCTGCCTCAATTTCAGTCCTGATGTCATCAAAGTTTGTAAAT
Organism: Tenthredo mesomela; assembly: GCA_943736025.1. Taxonomy (NCBI): domain Eukaryota; kingdom Metazoa; phylum Arthropoda; class Insecta; order Hymenoptera; family Tenthredinidae; genus Tenthredo; species Tenthredo mesomela. Next base: position 32,923,330 of record OX031014.1, read on the forward strand.
ATTTTATTTTTAGTATGCAAAAATACTCCCCACTCGTCAACATTCAACGTTCCATCTTCGGCTGTTCTATGCTCCCTATCATCTTTAGGCGCATATACTAGCTGAAGAATCAAAGGCCTTCGGGTAACTATCCCAGTACCACGTGGGAGAAATGATCGACCGACCAGACTCTCTATGACCGATGACTTTCCAGAACTCTGATAGAAAGAAAAACGCTCTGATAATTCATAGAACTAAAAGTAACAACAATCGCTGGTCACATTTTTCAAAATTGTTGGAAGACAAAAAATATTTCATCATTTGATGAAAACGCGTATCGGAAAAAAAAAATTCTCATTCATTGAATTTCGGAGTAAAAAAAAAAAATAATTCAAAATCAATCTTTGGACCAATCGAGCTGGTAATTAAATGAAATGAAATGAGACGAGATGATATGCGAAAGTTTATTGAGTTAAAATATTTTCAACCGTCGAATGATAACATCAAACATAACATAATAGATATTATAATTAACCTGTGTTCCGAGAACGACGATTTGGGGTAGTTGGATAGCGTCAGCGCCAACGGTATTGAAAACATCTTGTAGTTTGTTTATTACTGGAATTAAGGCCTCCATAATAAACGGAGAAAAAAAAAATTTGATCAATTATTCGAAGTATTTAGATTCGATTCTAACGCTGGCCGAAGACTGATGTGACGGAGCGAAGGTGTAGAATGTAGATGGATGATTCAGATTCGTTACTGGTAGTGGTAGCGGTTACGAACAGCTTCAGATATTATTATATTTTAATTGACGCGTCTTGTTCCTATTATAAAATAACCGTTAATCTTATCAACAACCAGTGATACAATACATCTACCTTTTTTTCAACCAATTCTCAATTTATATTCACTAATATAATCACATTTATCCACCGGCTAATATTTCTCTTGGTCAAGTGATCCCCCAGCCGCCATCTTTGCGGTCGATGCAAGGTTCGGAATGCAACCGTTGAAATTGACCGCCTAGATTCAAAAAATTGTACAACGTTCGTCGATCATTGAGTTTTTTTTTTTTTTGTTTTTTTGATTGGATGTATGCATTTAGCGTGGTTAGGTCTACATTGAAACGGCGTTTGAGTATCGTGGATAAGAGTATCGTCGACAAACATAACTTCACTCTTTAACCTGACCTAACTTAACTTGCTCACATTCGATAATAGCCTAACCTAGGTCCATCGAGAATTCTCATCGAACTTATATTACTGGAAGAGGAATAAACCTGTTGGGCTGACGCCAACATGTTCAGACAGAGATATTATTTCTTTCTTTGTTCGTAACGTCCATTTTCCTAACATACAACGGTAACCACGAGTAACTATTGTCAGATTGTTTGCTTGTATGATCATTTATAGCTATATTAATTTATAATCATCATCAGTTTTTTTTCCTTTTTTCTTCGTTGTATGTGTCAGTGTATACGGGGCATTCCATGCCAACTCGACCAGCCCGTGACCTCGACCTTTCCGATTTGGTCCGCGATTTTTTATACGGTTAATCCACCTCAAAAAGACACTCCAGATTTTTTTCAGATTTTTTCTATTATTAGGTTATTTTTAAATCGACTCCATAGGTAAGAAAAGACCGCCCATTCTAAAAAATCTGAAAAAATTCACAAAATTTCTAAAAAACATAACGAATTTTTTCATATTTATTCCAAGATGGAGAAATCGATAGATAGGCTTTTTATGGATAGCACTTCTATGGTATTGGAGGAATAAATTTTTTTGATGTTCTTTCTATGTTTTTTGGCGCGCTGAATTCGAATCCGAAGATGGTTTTTACGTATCATGATTTTACAGCTATTTTTCATTGGAATGAAAAATTGAAAAATTGATTCGAATAGCTGTAAAATCATGATACGTAAAAACCATCTTTGGATTCGAATTCAGCGCGCCAAAAAACATATATGCCGAATTCGACTTGCTGCACTAGTGCGCACTGGGTGCACTTTTATCCTCTTCTATCTCCTATGTCAGAGTGTGACAGAAGTACACTCAGTGCGCACTAGTGCAGCAAGTCGAATTTGGCAATAGAAAGAACATCAAAAAAATTTTATTCCTTCAATACCATAGAAGTGCTATCCATAAAAAGCCTATCTATCGATTTCTCCATCTTGAAATAAATATGAAAAAATTCGTCATGTTTTTTAGAAATTTTGTGAATTTTGTCAGATTTTTTGCACGGGGCGTTCTTTTTTTACCTTTTGAGTCGATTTAAAAATAACCTAATAATAGAAAAAATCTGAAAAAAATCTGGAGTGTCTTTTTGAGATGGATTAACCATATAAAAAATCGCGGACCAAATCGGAAAGGTCGAGGTCACGGGCTGGTCGAGTTGGCATGGAATGCCTCATACATACACGCAATACATGAAAAAACTCACTAGAATCCGTTCCGTTTTGACGTCCGAGCCTACATGGGACGCAGGGTTGCAAATTTTTTAATTATTACGTTTTTCAAAAAATGGATAATTGAATTGATTTAATTATTGCATTTTTCAAAAAATGGATAATTAAATTGATTTAATTATTACATTTTTCAAAAAATGGATAATTAAAATGGTTTAATTGTTGCATTTTTGAAAAATGTTTTTCAATTGTCAATTTGAAAAAAAAATTTTCAAAAATGCAACAATTAAATCGTTTTAATTATCCATTTTTTGAAAAATGCAATAATTAAATCAATTTAATTACCCATTTTTAAAAAAATGCAATGATTAGATTATTTTAATTATCCATTTGAAGAAAATGCAATAATTAAATTATTTTAATTATCCATTTGAAAAAAAAATGCAATAATTAAATTATTTTAATTATCCATTTTTAAAAAAATGCAATAATTAAATTATTTTAATTATCCATTTTTAAAAAAATGCAATAATTAAATTATTTTAATTATCCATTTAAAAAAAAATGCAATAATTGAATTAGTTTAATAATCCATTTTTAAAAAAATGGTAAATTAAAATTTTTTAAATTTTAAATTTTTTGAAAATTGGATAATTGGGATTATTTTAATTTTTAATTAAATAAAAAACGGATAATGATATTAAATTATAATTGATCATTTTCAATTAATTCGTTAATTAAGTCGAAAATGCATTGAAAAAAAAATGCATTTTTTGCAACCCTGATGGGACGGCAGCCTATGGGAGCTTTCCAATTACGTCAATTTTCAGGCACAGTGCGACACAAAGCTGTGTTATTGGTCACTTCTTTTGGATCGCATTAATAACAACAGTTTTGTGTCGCACTGTGCCTGAAAATTGACGTAATTGGAAAGCTCCCTCAGGCTCAGTGGCGTAGCCAGGATGGGGCAGGGGTGGGCACGGCCCCCCCCAGAAGTCCCGGTGCCCACCCCAGAAAAAAAACGATAGTATACTTGAAATCAAATAATCGATTAAGATTATCGATAATATTATCATATATGCGACGAATTGATTTTTTGTCAAGGCAGCCCCCCCCCCCCCCCCCCCCCCCCCCCACCCACCCACCCCAGGCCCAGCCCAGCAAAAAATGCTGGCTACGCCACTGCTCAGGCTGCATTCCCATGGGGCCGGAATTCACGGATCCGGAACGGAATTCTAGTGACTTTTTCTATGTATTGCGTGCTTTGACTATACCGAGAAGTTTCGTGGACGCGGAACGCTAGGGGTACCAACCCGAAATTTTTGCTATTCCATAGGCGTAGGTCGTACAGTAAACTGCAGCAGCAGTTTGGTAACTTACTAGATGTTTCTAGCAAGATCACTAGTTACGCTGGCTAGTGGAATTGCGTTCAACCATACCCTGTTCAAGCTATGTTTATTCTGTTTGAACCCGAGAACAGCGCGCGTAAAATTTAAAGGTTAGGCGCTCAATTTAAAATGAATAAATAAATCGTGCGAATAAGTGAAGTTGCGGGAAAACTGGACCAGGTAAGGAAGATGATTTAAATCAATCGATAAACAAAATAATTATTAATCAATAGCAGGTTTGACTTGCAATCAATTTATTATGAATCAAGCAATTTTGAAGATGTTTTTGTTGAATCGTTGGAACAATAAAATGGTTACTCATTATCTTATAACAAAATTATGATACGTTAGCAATTCGTGTTACTCGCAGCTGCGATCGAGCAACGAATAGTAAATAATGACTGAACAAACTCTTCGGATTGGAATGATGGATTAATAACAGAATGTTTATTTCAAAATTATAGTAAGAAATCGAAGAGGTCCGATTCCTGGACAACTGTGAAAAAATTCCACGGGCATTGAACACACAGAAGAAAAATAAATGATGATTGGCTGTAGGCCGATTTTGTCCACCAATCGCCGAATTTGAGACAATCGGCCGATCACGCAGCCAATCGGGGCCTTTGCTAACTATTTTCATTTTCGCGCTTCAAAAAATGTGACGCGCGATTGGTGGACAAAATTGGTTTTCCAAAAATGTGATGCGTGATTAGTGGACAAAATCGGTCGACAGCCAGTCATCATTTATTTTTCTTCTGTGTGTTCAATGCCCGTGGAATTTTTTCACAGTTGTCCAGGAATCGGTCGTCTTCGATTTCTTACTGTAATTTTGAAATAAACATTCTGTTATTAATCCATCATTCCAATCCGAAGAGTTTGTTCAGTCATTATTTACTATTCGTTGCTCGATCGCAGCTGCGAGTAACACGAATTGCTAACGTATTATAATTTTGTTATAAGATAATGAGTAACCATTTTATTGTTCCAACGATTCAACAAAAACATCTTCAAAATTGCTTGATTCATAATAAATTGATTGCAAGTCAAACCTGCTATTGATTAATAATTATTTTGTTGATCGATTGATTTAAATCATCTTCCTTACCTGGTCCAGTTTTCCCGCAACTTCAATTATTCGCACGATTTATTTATTCATTTTGAATTGAGCGCCTAACCTTTAAATTTTACGCGCGCTGTTCTCGGGTTCAAACAGAATAAACATAGCTTGAACAGGGTATGGTTGAACGCAATTCCACTAGCCAGCGTAACTAGTGATCTTGCTAGAAACATCTAGTAAGTTACCAAACTGCTGCTGCAGTTTACTGTACGACCTACGCCTATGGAATAGCAAAAATTTCGGGTTGGTACCCCTAGCGTTCCGCGTCCACGAAACTTCTCGGTATACCTATGGACTGCTAACCGCTAACTTCACGCGTGTAACCAGATGTGACGCGACCTCGGGGGCTAACGGCTGATTTTGGTACTACGATCAGCTGCGTGTGTTATGTAGGTGTGACGCATCGGTTGTGTGGGTTACATAGGTGTAAAGAAACACCGACGTGACACACATACCGATGCGTCACACCTACAAAACACACGCAGCTGATCGTAGTACCCAAACAGCCGTTAGCCCCGGAGGTCGCGTCACATCTTGGTACATGGGCCTCCACCAGTGTTCCCAACCGTACGATAATTATCGTACATGTACGATAATTTCGTACTACCGTACGATGTACGATAGCGATTCACTATCGTACGTAAATGTACGATAATATTCAAATATTGTACGATATTTACGATAATTCCAAATATCGAGAGAAAATGGTGTTTTTTTAATAAACAAAATAATTTTTTACAAATTATATCTTCAAAAATTCGCGCTCCCATTCGCGCGCATACAAAAGTTTGATAGATGTCTCGAGTTGCGTTCAGCCAAGCCAATCAGAGACTTTCGTCCCTTCTATTGGTCGATTGGTCCTCTCAGGGCTCAGGCTCTGATGTGCGCATCTTCGCACCATGTATACTACGTGTTGCACCATGTGTTAATACATGGGTATGTACTAAATGATGAAATTGAATAAAATTGAGTGTTGGGTGCAATATATGTTACGATAATATTGAGTTAATTATTATTTTTCTAAGAAATATCGTTTTTCTCAAATATTTGGAAATGTACGATAATTTTGGCCTGGGTACGATAATTTTACGCCCCTGGTACGATCAGCTCCACCTTTCAGGTTGCCAACGCTGGCCTCCACAGGGGCCTTATTCTGACTTTATATCACGCTGATACAGTGATACAGTGAAAACTCGGTAGAGTTCGATACAAGTGATTGAACGGATATAAAATTAAACTACTACCGTTTTCATAAACGTTGGCTCTCCCACAATTTTTCCTTAGGCTGGATTTTCATGGCAGTAAATTGCTGCTGTAGCAAGCGGCGCTATTCGTTGTTGATCACGTGGTTACCAGCAACTACGTGATCAACAACGAATAGCGCCACTTGCTGCCGCAGCAATTCACGTCATGAAAATGCAGTCTGATTTTCAAAATTCGACATGAGCCGATCAGTTTTTCTCGAAAATTTCATTGTATACGTCGCAATTAGATCAATTTTGAATGATTCATTGTTCACGGAATATGACAGTAATCGGATTTTTATATCTAGTTGTGATTTATTTAGTCAATTACTTATATTAACTACTTACTATTGAAGTCGGACTTTATTGGACAACAAATTTTTTTATTTTTTTATTTTTTTTTTAATTTAATCATTTCTATTTTTTTTATTTTATTTTTTATTTTTTTTATTTTACTTTATAAAGGTTGTAAATTTTGAAGTGTAGTGAAGCCACCCTTTTATGAACTTAATAATTTTTCGGATAAGAAAAAATCGTGCTACAAATTCGAAGGTCTGAAACTTTTGACAAAGATACTTACGAATGCATTAATTCAAAACGATTGAGCTATCCATAATAACGTATTTTACACAAGTGTTTCTAAAATTACTAATAGCAATGTATTTATTCAAAATGAGTAGAATAAAAAACGACACATTAGATACTTTTATCTTTAAAGAATAAACAATCAATTTGCTGAAATTAGGCCTTACGGATTATAGATCCCATCTATTATATCACACCTATATATCATCTATTCTTAACAATCAATGGGTAATTTCCCATCAATCCCATCTTTCTATACTTGATCTAAATTGAGGTTAACCTAACCCAAATCATATAGGTAAATTATTTCGAACATCTATCGCTCAATAATCTTACGTATTGAGCACTTTGGATTGTCAATTTTATAAGCGATTCCTTACCACGCTATAAAATAGACGTGATAGACTACTTTGTCCGAGTATATCACTGTTATTTAGCTTTTCATCTAGTGAGAAATTTCATTACGATTGAATCGCGTTTGTCACGACTACAATTTGGTAAAATACCTAAAAACATCAGCTTCGCGCATGCGCATTGCGAGTTTATTTTCCCTATATCACTGTATCACCGCGTGATAAAAAGTCAGAATAAGGCCCCAGGCTTGGGATAGGGACTAGCAGTCCATAGGTATACCGCGAGGACCAGGTGAAAGAGAATGGTCCATACGCCCAGGCAGATAATATTTCGTATTTTTAGGGGGATAGCCACTCGTTGCGCTGAAAAAATCCCTAGGATGATTTTGGCGCGCGGTCGATGCATCTCGGCAGCCATTGTTGATACAAGCCGGCTGACTGTCAATACATCGCGGAAGGTAGACAAGTGTGGTTATGTTCGTTTATTTGAAGGAAATGATGAATAAAGTGAATGAAACCTACGTGAATAAGCTAGGAATATTTATCAAAAATCGATCAATTAGTTTTAAATGATATCTTAATGCAATCAACGACTTAACCTAAGCTATAACTGGAAATTAATGAGAATCGAAGAGTTCATCGAGAACAACCAATTCGAACAAAATTATTGATTGTATCCTGGGGTTGAGGCATCAATAAATATCCATAGCTTATTCACGTAGGTTTCATTCACTTTATTTATCATTTCCTTCAAATAAACGGACATAACCACACTTGTCTACCTTCCGCGATGTATTGACAGTCAGCCGGCTTGTATCAACAATGGCTGCCGAGTTGCATCGACCGCGCGCCAAAATCACCCTAGGAATTTTCAGTGCAACGAGTGGCTATCCCCCTAAAAATACGAAATATCAGCTGCCTGGGCGAATGGACCATTCTCTTTCACCTGGTCCTCGCGGTATAGTCAAAGATTGCGTGTATGTCTTCACCTACACATAGAAAAAGTCACTAGAATTCCGTTCCGGATCCGTGAATTCCGGCCCCATGGGAATCCAGCCCAGTTTCCACTCGTTGCGCAAATGGGCTATTCCCCTTCCAGTAATATAAGTTCTATGAGAATTCTGAATTCTGATCTAACCCCAAACATGGGCGTCAAATGTTAGTCAGCTGATTCGGCGATCTAACACTAACTGACTCCGAGTATTATGACTCGAATAAACTGACACGGAGCGAAAATAGTTATCAACTCTTTTGTTTTTCTCCGGGTTTATAAATTATACGTTATACAATATAAGATTGTTCGTCGTTATCAATATATGAATATTAATTGTTGAGTGAAGAGTTTTCGAAATAAGCGGATGATTGTCGTCGTTTTTTCAATAGCATTTATAATATGCAGGGAAAAATAGAAATTGGTAAAATAATCATTTTTAGCGTTAGTGAATGCAAAAAAAAAAAAATGTAGACAAATTGTTTTCCTAATCTTCACACCATTATTAGAATGATGAATTTGAAAATTGTTTCACAAGCAAAAGCAATGATCAACCCCAATGCCCCATACCGATTTCTTTGCATTTGTATTGGAGTTTGTTCAAGCGTTCATTTTTTTGTTTGTTTCTTGATTGCCATCTATTAATACCAGGCAAAGAAAGTCCTTGCATCTTGTCAACCAGGGGATTTCCTAAATTCTATTAGAGAAGTCCAAAGAAATTGTTAAACATTGTTACAGGTGTAATCCCGCAAGATTTAAGGCAGGAAGAGACTGTAGTCCAGATTGCGGAGGCTTTGGACAATTTGAACACCGCCGTATCGAATATTTTTTTTTGTATTGATCAACGATTGTCAGAAAATACCAAAAGGTTTATATGCCACGTAGTGTAAAAAATACAAAAACAATTAAGCACAAAGTCCCGATGCTCAAAACTGTATAACAAAGCTTCTTGTATACAATTCTAGATTAGCTGGTATCAAGAATCGTGCAGTTAGACTTCAGGGGAAATTAAATCACCTGCAAAACAATCTGAGTTTAAAAGCTGTGAAGCTATACTCAGCGGCGAAATATCCCTCAAATCATGTATACAGAGAATATCCTATCGCCGTTAAGGTGTCTGTCCATAACGAGGAGAAACCGCCAACGGTGTACAAAAGTCCTGTGCCTATAGAGCAGGAGTCTAAATCTCGAGGCAGTATTGGTGAAAAGACTAAGAGTGGAAGGAGGAATGGAGACGTGAATATACAAGATAAACTGCAGTTCTATCACGTAAGAAGTAAAGGAAAGGAGAGAGATGGAGGTACGGATCATAGAGCAGCTGGTGTGAGACCGTCTTCTGTTAGCTCGCTTCTGCTAGATGACAGCAAAGACAATCAGTATGGCAAGCAGCCCTCTAAAAGTCTTGCGCCATCTAATGATAAAAGGGAAATTGAAGACGCTCCGACCTCCATTCTGCAATCCTGGCATCTTACGGACCTGGAATCTCCCTCTAATTATTTCTACGCCCCTACACTTGGAGAAGTATGTCGATGGATTGTATCCAGAGGAATTATAATAGAGATCTTACTGTTTGTGGAAGTCTGAGAAATATTTAATATTTCAAGGAATTCTATTAGATTCTCGAAGACTAAGTTACAATTTTTGGACAAAACTTCGCGTTTTGCATTCAATAATTTCAAAACTAGCGTCATCAGAATTAAAGAACTTGCAATTCTCATTGAATATTTAGAAAGGAGTCTGGAACTTTTGTTCAAAAATTTTGAAGAAGTAACACAGTCATTTTGGAAATAAAATAATTATAGATCTAATACCAAGAAACTTGGATTTTGATCAGACGACATGGAAGTCTCGATCTCTAAGTCTTAGAAATTAGTAAAAAGCACAAAGGTACTAGTTCTAGCTTCAAAACGATGAAAATCACTATGAATTTTTCAGGTTCCGCTGATAAACGTCCCCCTCACTCTACCAGATCTGCCGGGAATTGTAGATGACGAACGTTTTGTTCTTGATCTAAACGGCCAGAGCCCGATCGCTCCATCTTCCATCGTAACTACGCCGACTGTGAACTTGAGCTTACCGTCGGCTCAATCTAATTCTACAACCGACTCTAGTTCAGTGGCTGAAGATATCGTCAAAAACGATCCAAGCCTTCCTAATTTAATCCTCCCAAGCTTATCACCGGAGCAGCATTCTCCTCCACCCCCACCTCCAGTGGCAACTGGTGCTGATTCTCAACCGGGTCCACCGCCACCTCCTCCTCCTCAAATATCAACCCTTGTATCTCAACCACTTCCGCCTCCTCCTCCACCTCCACCTCCGGCATCCGAAGAGCCAGCATCGGTTAAAACAGATACAAAAAGATCAGTCGTCAAAGCTTCTCCAAAGCCAGAACCAGTCGATGATCGATCGAGTTTAATGGCTGCTATTCGCAACGCAGGCGGAGTCGGTAGAGCAAAATTAAAGCGAGCTGAACCCAAGGACGAAAAGTCGGATAAATGGTCCTCCGCTTCTGTCGGTGGGGATCTGATGGCTGATTTACACAGCAAATTGTCGCTTAGACGGAAAGGGATTTCTGGAACTGTTACCGGTGCTTTGGATCGAATATCTGCGATGATTCCTCCACCTCCACCCCCTAAATCGAACTCTGCTGCTAGTGAGCAGGACTCCCAACCGGATACCGATTGGGAGGAATGATTCTGGTCACATTACGTCCTCAAGAAGATTTTAGACTTTTTGTTTATTAAACTGCAGAGAAGATTTATAGAAGGAAATGATTTCCGGGAATTTTGGGTGAAAAGGAGTCAGAAATCTATGCAAGTATCAACTCGATAGTTAAAGGAATGTTATGATTGGTGAAGTCGAGAATTATTGATACTGCAATGAAACTTGAACAATAAATTGTATTATTTGACTTTGTAAACAGTGTTTCTATACAAAATACATTCAGAAATTATTTGTAACATATTTTTCATGCTGGTATTCATGGTCTATGTATTGTTAGATACTACGAAACTCTGTAATTTCATTCAACGGGTAAACACGATACCTATTAACAATATCGAAAATATTAATAAGAAATTCATTGTAAAATATACGATTTTGCTCAATCTCAAACATACATTCGTATACGTGTATAAAATACATATTTAATAATGTTAAAAAATTATTGGAATCTATGAAAACAAATGAATCTTTACAAGCTATTACGTATCGATTAAAAATCAATCATCCACAAAAGTCTAAATTATCGGATATACACCTTTCGTTCATTCATAGAAATTAATAAGACAATGAAAGATAATAATCATTGAGAGAAAACCGAGAAAACAGAGCAAATAATTATCGACACAAGCATTCAATTATTTACACACTCAGGTGAGCGATTCATATAAGGGTTCAATTTTAGTTCAACAAATTTTAGTCTTCTTTTTAATCTTGCAAGATATAATACTGAAATCATTATATCCATCGTATCTGTCGACGATCAGATACCATGGGATTACACTAGCTTAACTGCTTACAAACAAGTGAGAGTGTTTTCTAACGGACTGGCGTATGACAAAGTCTTTTTTTTTAAACCACCAGTTACATTACAGAAGTTTGTTCCTTTTTTTTAAAGCATAGTCACGTAAAAGTTAGGAGTTGTGAATAATTGGGTTTCAAAGATAGATGCAATCAAGCTAAAATCACAACATGCAATTACTCGAATTGGGTCTCTAATTGTTCAAAAAACAGACAGAAGATATGACAGTAAAAAATAATTAGACTATACGTATTTATTCAGAAATCAATGTGTTTACAGATCGCAGTATTAAAAAGTTATCTATTCATCGGACAGAGAATCGAGGCAGTAATTGATCCAAATTCTTGGATTAAGTTTTTTTACTTCATCTGCATCTAACTGTGAAGCCGGATGACTCGCAACTCCTAACTTTTACTCGATTATGCTTCGGAAGATTGGCGAGCTAGTGTAACGAAGCTGATTGAACTAAAATCAATTTGGACGTACCCCTTCGATCAATTTCACGTTTCTTCATCCATTGATAATTACCGTATTTACACGCAAATAAGCCGCACCCCCGTATAAGCCGCACCACGATTTTGGAAGGGTCATTTGCGGAAAAACGATTTTATACTTGTATGAGCCAGAATACCGGTAGGTGATAAAATGACCCAGTGGGCTAAGAAATTATTGAAAATTTTTTCAAAAAATCCGCATCCGCGTATAAGCCGCACCCGGGTTTTGGGAGGTTGAAAAAGCGAAAAAAGGTGCGGCTTATTTGCGTGTAAATACGGTATAACTTGTTTGAATAAAATATTAAATCGTATTAACAAATCCTGTACAAATGTTTGAAAAATATTCTATATTACTTTTTTTTTTTTTTTTTTTTTTATTCTTACAACTGAGCAGTTCCTGTTCTTGTTATCAACATATTGGCTATTATATTATTATGCGTAACACTGTACAGTTTTTTTTTTTTTTCTTTCTTTCTTTCTTTCTTTCTTTTTTTTTTGTGAATAAAGGCAGTTTTTAGAAGTATCAATAACGCCAACTCAGCTCATTATTACTTAGCTGGTTTGTCGTTATAAATTAGGGGCCACTACATTGAGGAAATTCATCGCCACCTCAAACCCAAGAAAACAGGCTGCATTTGCAGGGAATGCTCTAAGCATTACAGGAACGCATCCTTTGTAAAGAGCTCGCGGTCCTTCTTCCTTCATCAGTTGACTGAATACCGAGCGTATTCCGTTTTTGTAAGTGCCTTCCGGTGCTTTGGACATAAAAAATTTTAGATTCAAATGATGAAGCGGGAATCCTTGATCTTAGTTCTGGATGCTTTTTCAAAGCTAAAAGTTCAGATTTTGAATTGTTACTCTGGCAGTTAATGAACATATTTTAAGCCTGCCAAGCACGTACCAGTTTGTAATCTACTTTTCAAAACATCCGGCGGCATTCCGACTATCCAATTGGCAATACCAGCCATACCACCGGCAAAAATAGTCGACATGAGTCCGAGCTTTCCTCCTTCTGGCGTCAACCATCTCTGAATGCATTCATAAGTCATGAAATACATTCCGCTTGCTGGTACGTCTGTTCAAATAGTAAGCAAAAAATGGAAATTAACCATCTGTGCCATTTCCATAGGGCACTCATTTATTCTGAAGATTGTAACAAAGTTAGAAATTGGAAATCAGAATGTAATTAATAATAGTGTAGCAACGGGCGTGGGCTGATAGATAACTGACATCCTGCCGGATATGGGACAAACAATCTGACAGATAAATACAAACGAAATTCAGTTTCTCTCTGGCTAGCTTCTCTTTCAGGAATGTAATATTCCTCTTTCTACTAGCCTCACAGTTATATGGTATGATTTGTGATTTTAAACGATTATTATTATGAAGATCTTCCCGCTGTTGTGGCCAGTTTTATTCCCGGTTTGTAATAATCATTTTTTTATCCAAAAATTTATCCAAATTCTATTCGCTTTCTGGGTTCAAAGATAAATTGAGGATCAGATAGTTTATTTGATGTGTAACTTTTTCTTTGGGAACAAAATATATTCAAAATATACTCTGCGAGCCTTGAAGCTCCTCATCTATGGATCAGAAATTATTTTCCAACAATCCCAAGGCTCGTTTAATAATGGAAAATCAAGTTCTTGGCAAATTCACTGTTTATCTATTCAGGCATGGTGTTTGGCACAAGTTATAGACATCGGGGGAATATGGGAGATTCAATGTCCGCATACCTGCAATTGTCAAATAGCTAAGTTCTCTGATCTACCTCTCCATCAATGGGCTAATGTGAACATGAATAACAACGAGGTAAATTGACAGACAATAACGGAAAATACATAAATACATAGAAAATCAGAATATTCATTACTCTGAGTTCGGCAATCAATTTTCGAGGTCAACTTTAACGAGTCGAATTTAGAAGTTATTTTTCAAGCCCCTTTTAATGTTAAATTTCTGCTCAAGAAATGATATCTCATTATCCAATTCGTGTAAAATTACGTCGTCGTCATTCCATTGTAGATCTAAGTGGATTGCGAGTCTTCACAAACGTGGAGAGACCTCAATTAAATATATGTAGCTGCGTATTTTCATTCAACAGAATTTATACCCCGAAGAGAACTACTATCAAAGTAGAGACGACGATCAGCCGACGGCGAATACGTTGATGAAAGTAGCAACCTGCGTGCTGACGGATAACGTAAAGGAACTTTTAGCATCGCTTCCATCAGATTTGGAGGTTTGAAGAGTTGTTTTAAGAAGTAAAGAACCAAGTTTTGCGGTTTTTATCTATACCTGGACATTCGATTTGATCAAAATTCTAGGTTTTCAGTATCTTAGAATCTGGACACGGAAACAAAGAGTTCTTCTTGCTCTCAGCAGACACCGCTCGCTTTACCAATTTAATATCATTGAACATACAAGGAATGGAGTATAAAGATAGGCTCAGAAATTCTGGCGCCAAACTTAACATAACTGATAATAGATATGGAATAGTTATCGACGTAGATGCCTTGCTGCCATTGGGCACTACGCTTCGTTACTTAAACTTGGAACGTGTGATGCTTACCAGTCTTGGTACAATGAATAAGAGCCAAGTGAATTTAGTCGTCAAGCTTGTCAACCAGTCCAACAATGAAAATGCAGACCAGTATTCGGTGCAAGGAACTGAACAAGTTAATCAGAATGGCCTAAGGCTCATATTTTTGAGCAACGGTGCTGAGAGAGAGAAGGACAGCGAAGAGGAGCGGGAAATTTTACCGTACAATCTATACAAGCAAGAAGTCGACGGCCACAGAGAAGCTACAGGACTTTTTACTGGCCTTCAAAGGCTGACGCATTTGAGAGTCTATGATTGCGGACTCAAGGATATTTCGTGGCAGATGTTCGACGGCTTGGATAGTCTGGTTTCCTTGTCCGTGGAAAAAAACGACCTCAAATTCATCCCTAAGTTCTGTTTCTACGGAACTCCTATCTTGAAGTACCTATCATTGGCTTACAATCGGCTGCTAACTCTAGAAAGCGAGGATCTAGCTGGACTATTAGCGCTGGAACGATTAGATCTCAGAGGAAATAACTTGACTTATTTATCAGAACTCTCCTTCCCACCTTTTCCAGCTCTCGTCGATGCTGACTTTACCGAAAATCCACTTGGTGCCATATTTCCAAGGTAAGAATGATACCAAACACAAAGTTATCCCACAAATTATGCATTCTTCCCAAAAAGTTAATTATTCTTGACGTTCAACAAACACCAGGGTGTAAAGTCATAAAAAATCTCTGAAGTTTTATAAAATGTTTTGAAATCTCATCAAGTCTTATGAAGTCTTATCAAATCTTATGAAATCCTATATACTTCAATGACATTGAAGTCTGCATCGTTGGAACGCAACGAACTCCGAAAAAAAATAATTTAAATATATCAATTTACCAAAAATGATCCTGCTATGTTTGAAAATTGAAAACGATTAGAAATAACTTGAAAATGTTAATAAACCTAGTAGGATCATTTTTATGCTATGTATATTTTTTTTAAATTCACGTTGAATTTCGTTGCGTTCCAACGATGCAAACTTCAATGTCATATACTTCAAGTCTTCCAAATCTTATGCAATCCCATGATGTTCCTTGAAGTCTTATGTAATACCACGAAATCCCGTGTAATCTAAAATCGTCGGAGTCGTGGGAAATCTCTAGAGTCTGGATCAAATTTGGGAAGCCTAGTGTACACAATTTTTCGATGCGATTAACTCCTTCCTTCCATCCAAATTATTTGCCCCCGGTTAGTGTAGGTGATGATATTTTTTTGTACAATTGATTGTTATTTGATAATTTATTTTTTTCCCAGCACTTTTGAAATAATGAACGCCACGACAAAACTATATCTCGGAGGTGACGGAGCCCTCCTAAAGTTGCAGCAAAGTTCTTTCTTAGGACTCCGTCTGTTAGAAGTCCTGCACCTATTCAATATAGACGTAAGGATACTGGAACGTTTTATATTCCGAGGAATGCCAGCACTGAGGGAGTTGAAATTGCGTGGGAATGTGACCAGTATAGACTTTGATGCATTTATTGAACTCAAGAGTCTCGTAGATCTAGATTTGAGCAATTGCCAGGTACAGGAAATATCCATGGACGCTTTTTATGGACTGGAAAAAGTCAGGCGTATCGATCTGTCTCTAAACAATTTAGAAGCTATTCCGCCTGGCCTATTTACTGTTCAGCAACAAATCGAACTCAGAGAAATTATCCTCAACAAAAATAGGCTCACTACACTGCCTTTAGATTTCTTTAGGAACTTGAGAACCCCCAACAAACAACATCAAATATTAAACTTGAGATTAGATGGAAATCCTTGGGACTGCAGCTGCGCTATGATATACTGGAACCCAAATTTGGTTTGTTATTTTCATTTTCATATTTCAGAAGAACCTTAGCAGACTATCATGAATGAGAAGAATGCAATTCCTTTTTACAAATCTAAAATATTGACGAATAAAAGTTCAGAAGAGTTGTTTTGTGTTGAACAAAAATTATGTCAACTCTTTTTTTTCTCACTAACAGGTGAATAGAGTGAAGGAAACCGCACCCCGTTGTATGACACCAAAGAAGCTAAAGAATTGGGGAGTTTTTTACGCTCTGCGCAAAGGAGGGCTGCAATGCAGACGCATAAAGCGACGACATCTTCGCGATAACAAAACGCTGTCAAACTTTGAAGACAAAGATGATATTAGCTAGAGATTATTTAGGGATACATGTTACAGCGTCACTGTAGATTTATATCGTACATTTATGGTAAAGTTAACACACACAGAGTGACACCGAAAGAAATTGATTAGCAATGCTATCTCTTGAATAAATATCTTCCTTTTTGGCTTTGAATGAAAGGATAAATCCATTTACGGTAGTAAGTATCAGGAACGTGTCTTGTAACTCTGCTTGCCCATTCCGTAATTATCAGTCATATCTTTGAGAGGATACATACACTTTAAACAGGGGTATTTTTGAAGGACTAGCTTGGGTCCAAATTGTTCTTTCATAAACCAGTTTTATTACAGTAGTTCATCGATAGAGTGAAAAGAAATTAGGAGTTGCGAGTCTTCGAACCTTAGATTTAGATGCAGTTGAAGTAAAAGCATTTAATGGAAGGATTTGGATCGAACGCTGCTTCGATCTTAGATATTTGGGTTGCTAATTGTTGAGAAAACAGAACTCTAACCGATGAACAGATAACTTCTTGATACTGCAAACTTTTATATTACTGTCGCTCAATTTTCTGTAATAAAAATCATCGCATCAAAAAGTTGTCTGTTCATTGGATAGAGATCCGTTTTTTGAACAATTAGAGAACCAAATCGCAGAAATCAAACCAAGCGGTTGATCCAAGTCCTTGCATAAAGTGCTATTACTTTGACTGCATCTATAACTTTAAGACCCGATGACTCGCAACATCTGACCTTTTACTTGATTATGTTTCAGAAGATTAGCGAACTCTTGTCCTTTTGAACATGCAAGTCCTTTAAGAATACACATATTCAAAATGTATGCACCCCGTTAGGACAGTACTTTCCCGTTTGTATTCTTCTGTGTGTGTGCTTTCTGTGCATTAAGTAACTGATGATTATATTAGACTAAATTAAAGTATTATAAATATTGTATTATATAAACTTAATATTCGATATGTACCTCTCAACAAAGTAGCGCAAGTCCCTTTATAGATGCTCCTTATTCCACCCTCTCTGTACAATTGTTTGAAACAATCGACAGGTCCTTTGTATTTAGGGGTCGCGTCTGCGTGCTGAATTTGCAGAAGACATTTTATACGTTCTCCTGGGGCCATGATAGCCGTGGTGAAAACACCGCTGAAAGCTCCAGCATAGAATAATTGGGGCAGGCCTAATTTCTCGTCAGGACTTTTCTGTTGGATTTTTTTACCGACTCCAAAGCCCAGGAAACTTATCGCAAATATTGGGGCTACACCCGTCAAAGGTGCTCCCATCCCTATTAACGCAAATACATCATTATTCTCCTCTTTACAGGCAGGAATTACTTCAACTCTCAGAACTCTGACTCCCTGATCGAAATTCTGCCTCCTTTTTCTTTATTGAGGGTTAAAAAAATTCTCTACATTTTTTTTTTCTTCAATCTCTAGAGTGGCGTCACCCTTCAATAATTTGATACATATAATAATGATCATCAGCAACGAGCAGAGGATAAGTTTTCTGCTTTGTGAAGCCTGCTCTGTCCTTAGTTCATAGTTTATTTTAGTAATAAAAAACCGGTAATGAGTAAGTGTGAAACTTCGTATTTTCTTTTTACAAATTGCATGATTTTGCGGATTCATTTTCCTGATTCAACAATGATTTGATGATATTCTATTGGTTTTTCTGTATAGTAGCCACTCTGAGTTATGTGGAGCTTATTTTATAGAAATATTCCCACCGGGTTTAACGGTATGACACAGCCGAGTGCTTCAACTGTTGACACTGCTGCATTGTGTTCTGAGAGCTGCTTGTTCTTCGTTCTATTAAAACCTAATTGTAACAATGTCACTAATGAATGAAAGACAAATTATACCCTTATAGAGGCCTCGGAATCCTTCTTTGGAAATTGTTTTCTTAGCGCAATCCCAGGTCCCTAAGTAAAGCGGCAATTCATTTGGCAAACTCTTTGGCATAGTCTGAAGTCGAACCTATATAAATTTTCTGATAGTTAGTCTTTATCATTTTTATGGATTCATTGGAATCGACTTTTTTTTTCGATCAAAAATATCAAAAAAATAAATATTTCGTTCCGAAAAGATGGCAAGAACATTTTTTTTCTTCTTCTTTTGTTTTCCCAGTTTACGTAAGAGACTTGTTAAGACGTAATCATAACCTTACTTTTATTGTGTCCAGGGGATGACCAGCTATGACGGTACAGACTCCTCCGAACCCTCCGCATAGGAAATACTTAATTGGGCTAACGTTTTCAGACATTTTATAACCGCTGGTAGCTTCGAAAATGAGCGAAAAGCTTTTTTATGAATTCTATTATTGACTGAGTTGATTGGAATTTGGTGTGTCACCTGAGCTAATCTAACCTAGCCTTTTTGATTGCAGGTTAAAGTCCAACGAAATAACGGTCAGCAAAAAAATCTCAGACATTTGAGTTTTATTGATGAAATAATTATTATTACATTTCGGAGATTAATTGTTCTCGGTTATACCCTATTTAAACGTATTGTCATTACTTATATATATATATCGCTCTCATTTTTTTTTCTTGCTCTACTATGGACGAGATCGTTTGAAGATTCTTGTTAGTTATTGTTTCGTAAATTCACTCAGAAGTCAGATCGTTCTTAGATAGAAATACATGAGGTTCTTCACTCATTGATATCAGTTACATGTATGGCAATATCGTTAATATTCACTTCTTCGCACTGCAGTTGGACGCATCGATATTTGCCCTTTGCAAGTGACTATTCAAATATTGGCGCGCGACTTAGACGTCAAATCGCATGACGCAACGTGAGTAGACATCTTCTTTTTCTTCTTCTACCTTTTGGCTTATCTCCTATGGCCGTGTTCCGATCACTGATCTCACACTGGATAGTGTACGCGCGGCCTTTTAGCCACCGCTCGCGGTGACGATTAGAAGCTCAAGATTGGTGGCAATTTGACACCCAATATAGCGGTAAATTTGAACGACAGTAAATGAACTACACATATTTAGGTTGGAAAAGCTGCGCGTTGACTGAATATTCAGTCAACGAGCTGCGTAATTTATGAATTCAATTGTTAATACACCCGTATTATATACATATAAACAAATGGATACCAATAAATAATATTAATCCGTACGTGATATTCAATTTCCTCAAGAAATATCTAGCAGCATAATGCATCGTAAACAAAGTAACCTAACCCTATAACCTTAGGGGAAATAAATAGCGACCACAATTATAATACATTTGTGTACTTACTGATGAAATTATCTGCTCCTTTACCACAAAAACCACAGTCCATTAACATTTTGGCATAAATAGCATTGAATTCATACACTTAACCTTACTTTTGTCCCACCGATTTACTCAAACGCCGCCATATTCGGTGTCAGATTGCCACCAACCGCCACCTTCTAATCGTCACAGAAATTTCGGCCTATACACTATCCAGTGTATATTAGAGATCAGTGGTTCCGATATTTGCTGGAAGCGCTGTCAGTAATCTTGTGTCTCTGTCACACTTTTGGATTTCCCACAGGCTCCGTCTCTCTCCCTCTAGATTTTCAGCGCTTCAAGCAAATATCGGAACCAGAGTTGTAAATAATGCATTACATTTTTTAATGCATTGACATTTTCATTAACCATTAAATTTAATTTTTTAATGCAAAATATTTCCATTAACCATTAAATTTAATTTCTTAATGGAAAATATTTCCATTAACCATTAAATTCAATTTTTTAATGGAAAATATTTCCATTAACCATTAAATTTAATTTTTTTAATGGAAAATATTTCCATTAACCATTAAATTTAATTTTTTAATGGAAAATATTTTTACTCACCATTAAATTCATTTTTTTTTGGAAAATGTTTTCATTCAAAAATTAAATTCAATGAGTTAATGGAAATATTTTCCATTAAAAATTTTACAACTCTGAGCCGCTCACGGTCATGCACACAGTAAATGGCTTTCTACTTTCCCGCCAAGTCTATTTAAAAATTAAAAGTGATCCAAAGTAATTTCAGAAAATTCCAGCAGTTGATGAGAATTTTTCCGAATAGAAAAAAATATTCAAAAATTGATGAAAATTTTTCTCATCAAATGATGAAATTCAATTTTTTAATGGAAATGTTTTCCATTGAACAATTAAATTTAATGGTTGATGGAAAAAGTTTCCATTAGAAAAATAAATTCAATGGTTAATGAAAATATTTTCCATTAAAAAATTAAATTTAATGGTTAATGGAAATATTTTCCATTAAAAAATTGAGTTTAATGGTTAATGGAAATATTTTCCATTAAAAAATTAAATTTAATGGTTAATGGAAATATTTTCCATTAAAAAATTAAATTCAATGAGTTAATGGAAATATTTTCCATTAAAAATTTTACAACCCTGATCGGAACACGGCCTATAATGGTGAGTCTACAATGGGGCACCAGCGCGTCGCGTTCAACGCTACGTTCTGACGTCACCCATAAGATTTTGCTGGGTGACGTCAGAACGTATCGTCGAATGCGACGCGCTGGTGGCCTATTGTGCTGAGTCTACAATAGGCCACCAGCGCGTCGCGTTCGTCACTACGTTCTGACGTCACCCAGCAAAATCTTATGCTGAGTCTACAATTGGGCACCAGCGCGTTGCGTTCGACGCTACGTTCTGACGTCACCCAGCAAAATCTTATGGGTGACGTCAGAACGTAGCGTCGAACGCGATGATAAGCCATAGGTTTAAAAAAAAAAGCGTCGAACGCGACGCGCTGGTGCCCCATTGTAGACTCACCATTGTAGACTCACCATTGTAGACTCACCATTGTAGACTCACCAGTAGACTCACCACAATAGGCCATCAGCGCGTCGCGTTTGACGCTACGTTCTGACGTCACCCATAAAGGTGGGTCTACAATGCGACTCGATATCGTCGACGTTTGACGCTACGCTCACGCTACGCTCACGCTACGCTCACGCTACGCTCACGCTACGCTCACGCTACGCTCACGCTACGCTCACGCTACGCTCACGCTACGCTCACGCTACGCTCACGCTACGCTCACGCTACGCTCACGCTACGCTCACGCTACGCTCACGCTACGCTCACGCTACGCTCACGCTACGCTCACGCTACGCTCACGCTACGCTCACGCTACGCTCACGCTACGCTCACGCTACGCTCACGCTACGCTCACGCTACGCTCACGCTACGCTCACGCTACGCTCACGCTACGCTCACGCTACGCTCACGCTACGCTCACGCTACGCTCACGCTACGCTCACGCTACGCTCACGCTACGCTCACGCTACGCTCACGCTACGCTCACGCTACGCTCACGCTACGCTCACGCTACGCTCACGCTACGCTCACGCTACGCTCACGCTACGCTCACGCTACGCTCACGCTACGCTCACGCTACGCTCACGCTACGCTCACGCTACGCTCACGCTACGCTCACGCTACGCTCACGCTACGCTCACGAACAGGCGGTTGCCAACCTCTCGTTGGTTCGCTGTTTCAAAGTACAGTTATTTTTCGACTTATTTATCAACCAAAAGCGAATATAGCATGGAAGATAATCGACGAATTCAAGGAATGAAAAATTCCATAATGAAAAATGTTATGTTCCAAAACTTGAATTAAAAAATATACATAATCGGTGTTCCGAGATAGAACTTCGAAATTGACGTCTAAAGTCAGTTAGGTTGAAATTAGGTTTGATTATTCCTGATACTGCTATAAATATAATATTTATGAAATGAAATTGTATCAAGAATCTTTATTTTGTACGTAAATAAAAACTGGATGCGATCAACAGATAGCTAGTACAATGTTATTTCCTTAATGTTAAAGATTTATAAGAATATGAAGAAGATATAAACAAGAATTAGAGTACATTTTTATTGTCAGGCAGCGGAAGGAAATAAACAAATTATTACTAATTTTCCCCTTTTGATTTCACTAGCTGTTATTTTTTTTTTTTTGATCTCATAACGTCTCTTAAGGTGCTTTCCTAGGCAATTCCACCAGTCCTGAAAACATCGTGAAAAAATGTGATATTAAACGGAATATCTCTGCCTGGGCACCGAAATCAATGAAACAAAATACGTCGCGCAATTCTATGTGCGACTCCGAACATGTACAGCCCAAAAAATGTTCGTTTTGCGCGAAAATAGAGAAGATATCCATGAAAAACGTTTCTAAAACCGTTTTTCATGGATATCTTCTCTATTTTCGCGCAAAACGAACATTTTTTGGGCTGTACATGTTCGGAGTCGCACATAGAATTGCGCGACGTATTTTGTTTCATTGATTTCGGTGCCCAGGCAGAGATATTCCGTTTAATATCACATTTTTTCACGATGTTTTCAGGACTGGTGGAATTGCCTAGGAAAGCACCTTAATTTAAAAAAACATTTCCTTCTGTTTTTATCTGGAATTTTGTTCCACGTGTTGTGTGGGGACGGGTTTATAACAAATTAATTGGTTTTGAAGACAAATTTGAATGGGCTTTATTATTGACACAAGCTGTTTGGCGTTTAGAATAAGAGTGAAAATCCGAATGTGGCAACTTACGTTGCTACCCATCGTCAGCGAGATGCTGACGCAAGGTATTTTAGCATAGGCGTATAGGACGCCGTTAAAGTGTCTCAAAGGCATGAGCGCAAAAGGCAAGGTGTCTAATATTGAACTACTCTCCACTGTAGTTCGCAGAAACTGAAGATTAATAAGAATAACGAAATGGATAATTACACAGGCCTACAAATAAAAAAAAAAATCTTGGTGCCGACGATTCTTTGTTATAATTTGGTTAATTAACCCTCGAGAACTCGTACGGAGTCGTCAAAACATTGAAGCTACGTCCAGGTTTATATCTATAGATGATTACCAAAAAACTGTATTTTGTCATATTTATAGTCATTATATTTAATTGATTTCATTTCTCACTTAGTAACGCTGATATGTCGTCGTATATGTAGAATAATTTAACAAAATGTATTAAAATCGTTTATTTTCATTTTATTTTACACCTGCGATTTCTCGAAAACTACACGTAGCATTAAAAAAATAAGGATATTGCTGGAGTCAGGATATCGAATATACTTAATATCTGCTTTAGTTTTAGCGGCACCAAAATCATTGTAGACCTGTGTTATCGGTATCGCGATGTTTTGTCTTCGGTATAGAAGGCGAGACATCCCGATCTTTTCTATAAATTTATGAATTTGAATTTATCGTTGAATAGCAATGATTTGATTATAACACCTTCCCCCTTAAGAATGAATGTGAAGCGAAGCAAAATATTCATCGGTTAAAATCACTATTTTAGGTGAGGATTACAAACCTTTCCTCAACTGTTATATTAATAGCCATATAATTATTCTTAATAAGGATGCTTACAATATTATTCTGTGCGGATGAGAATTTATAAAAGCTTTTCTCAGCCGTTTACTTGGTTACACATAGTTATTCTTAATATTAAAAATCAATATTCCAGGCGAGGATTACAAAACCTTCCTCAGCTGTTATATAGCCACATAATTGTTCTTAATAAGAACGAATAGAGTGCACTGAAAGAAATTCCCATGGTTGCACAGCAATATTTTGTTTAATTCCATGTAAATTTCTTGGAGTGTGTAACGTATGTTTATTCACTCCTCAACTGTAATCGCCACTTTATTGACCTGAAACGCGGGCATAATGTAGCATATTATTCCCTCTCATACTTTTTTTCCCGCAAATTAATTTTTTTTTCCATTTGCGGGAAATAATGTACATTATTCCCGCAAATCTGGATTTTGCCGTAAATTAGATCTGAATTTTGCGGGAAATAATGTACATTATTCCCGCAAATCTGGATTTTGCGGGAAATAATGTACATTATTTCCCGCAAAATTTGTATGGATTTATTATTTTTATAATTTTTTTTTTCAATATATTTTTTCGAAAAAAAAAAAATTTCAAATTTTTTTTATGAAATTTTTTTTTTTTCAATTTTTTTTCAAAATTTTCTAAATCTTCTGTTTTTTCTCCATTTTTCGTTTTTTGAACTCTTTCTTTCTATATTAAGGTGATGTAGCACTTATCACCGGGAATTAAAATTGCAGATTACGCCTTTATTTTAAAATGGAAGCTCGGATCGAATTTTCACTTGGTCATTCGACTTGTTACATAGTTAGGTATTGTTGTAGACCAAAAAACCCGAGAAATTCGAAAAAATAAGTTCTATTTCGTTAATTATGTCTCTGCGTGACAGCACTACGCAGAGGCCTCGTGATGACGGCTCGGACGACAACGCCATATGTACTGTTTATTATCCAAGCATACGTGGTCACTGGTTCACTGGTTTCTTGGTCTACAACAATACCTAACTGTGCGACAAGTTGAATGACCAAGTGAAAATTCGATCCGAGCTTCCATTTTTAAGTAATGGCGTATTCTGCAATTTTAATTCCCGGTGATAAGTGCTACATCACCTTAAGGTGCCACAGTACTGGCATGTCCTATATATATTTTGTGACGTCAGAAGCGTCAAATACGAGGAATTTCGTCGACAAATCGAGCCTTATTTACGGGACCCAGGTGGGTGAAATAAGTTTTCCTGAAACAACTGTGTATTTCTACCCTGCGCTTGCTCCCTGTGTTTAGTGATAGACGTATTAATCTCCTGGATGCAGCGAAAATACAACAAGTCGGTAATGGCCGGATTCTGATGCCACCATGTTGGATATGTGTCAAACGACCTGTCACTTTTATTTATTCGCAATACACATCACTGGGTAATCTACGCTGAAAATCACTAAGCAAGCGCAGTACAGATTAATTTAAGCTTCAATAAAAAAAATAACACCCATGAAATTCGTTTCCTCGTTTAGGCTCAATTTGTCGACGAAATTCCTCGTATTTGACGCTTCTGACGTCAAAAAATATATATAGGACATGCCAGTACTGTGGCACCTTAATATGAATTTTATATAAATATTGGTTGTCAAACTTATAAAAATAATCACACTCAAACACAATAGAAAAATGTTGTTATGATTCTTGGGTATGTAGCACTGTAGTAGTACGCAAGGCAAAGTCATATACACTATAGCACCTGTATGACGGCTGTGTCACGAGCAGGCTGTGAGTTTATTGTATATAGCGGCCTTTTTGTGTGCGTAATATTTTTATTAAGTAATTAATTAAATAATTAATTGATTACTTAACTTTTTATCTATCCCTGATGTTTCAAATTGAAATAATTTTTGATGAGAAAAATTAACGGACGATCCGGGAATCGAACCCAGGATCTACGGAAGCCTATCCGGGGACTTACACCCGAGACCACCTAGCTCGCCCACGGATCACCGCAATTTTTCTCATCTTCTATTCTTGTGCTCACATGTATGTGTTGTTATGATTCTTGGGTATGTAGCACTGTAGTAGTACGCAAGGCAAAGTCATATACACTATAGCACCTGTATGACGGCTGTGTCACGAGCAGGCTGTGAGTTTATTGTATATAGCGGCCTTTTTGTGTGCGTAATATTTTTATTAAGTAATTAATTAAATAATTAATTGATTACTTAACTTTTTATCTATCCCTGATGTTTCAAATTGAAATAATTTTTGATGAGAAAAATTAACGGACGATCCGGGAATCGAACCCAGGATCTACGGACGCCTATCCGGGGACTTACACCCGAGACCACCTAGCTCAAGCATAGAATAGAGATGAGAAAAATAGAATAGAAGAATAGAAGATGAGAAAAATTGCGGTGATCCGTGGGCGAGCTAGGTGGTCTCGGGTGTAAGTCCCCGGATAGGCGTCCGTAGATCCTGGGTTCGATTCCCGGATCGTCCGTTAATTTTTCTCATCAAAAATTATTTCAACAATAGAAAAATTGATAATGTTTTATTCTTTAATATAACAAAATATAACTGAATATAACTAATGATACATTAGATTTAGTAAATAACAGATTGAATAGTTTTTGAGGATTTGCAGTTGTGTATACAGAAAAATGAAAAATTTATAATGTTTTATTCTTTAATATATAACTAAATATAACTAAACACTCTGCCTAAAGTAATGATGATAATACTTTGACGCAATAGCTAACTTTCATGTAACGATCCAGAGACAATCTGAAATAGACTGGGGTAACGTAACAACAAACATTTGATTATGAAAATGGATGTTTATTTTACTCGTATGAGCAATACTCAATAATACATTAGATTTAGTAAATAACAAATCAGACAGTTTTTGACGATTAGCAGCTGCGGCTACAGAAAAATGAAAAATTTATAATGTTTTATTCTTTATAATATATAACTAAATATAACTAAAAACTCTGCCTAAAGTAATGATATTAATATTTAATACTTTGACATAATGGCTAACTTTCAAGTAACGTAACGTAACAAATTTAATTATGAAAATGAATATTCATCGTACTCGTATGAGCAATACTTAGCGAGACATTAGATTTAGCAGATAACAAATCGGATAGTTTTTGAGGATTTGCAGTTAGGTCTACGGATACTTCTGTTTTTGATTTTTTTAGTTCTCGTTCCGTCATATTTTTACCAGATGTTCCTGCAATCACATCACTGATTTGTTTGCTCGTCTTTCTTTTCTGGTGTATGGAATCTTCGACGTAGCCTTCTGCTACTGTTGAAGACTTCCAACCACCGAGTCTCTTCAAATCCATTGTTGAACAACCTATACCAAAAATACAAACAAAACTGAAATTTATACCAACAAATATACATAAGTTTAATACTTATATAAAACAGTATTTTACCTTGATCTGCGCACAATGTTGCCGATGATCTTCGGAATGAATGGCCAGTATACATTTCTGGATTCGCTAAGTGAAGAAATTGAGCTATTTCTTTTGGCATTGAGCCAACCCGGGAAAAAATGCTCAGATATGATCGGATATGATCATACATGATCATATCCGAGCTCAGATATGATCACATATGATCATACATGAGCTCATACATGATCCCACATGAACAGATATGATCGTATCTGAGTTCAGATATGGTCATACATGATGTCATGTATGATCATATCTGCAGCTGTATACGGAAATAATGCTCAGATATAATCATGTCTATTCATGTATGATAATATATGAACTCATATATGACCCCGTGTATGATCATGCATGATGTCATATATGGCCATGTATGCTCAGATACGATCATGTATTTTTATGCATGATAATATATGAACTCATATATGACTCCGTGTATGATCATGCATGATGTCATATATGGCCATGTATGCTCATACATGATCATATCTGCAGCTGTATACGGAAATAATGCTCAGATACGATCATGTCTATTCATACATGATAATATATGAACTCATACATGACCACGTGTATGATCATGCATGATGTCATATATGGCCATGCATGCTCATTAGGGTGTCCGTTATTTACCAAGTTGTTTTTTTTCTTTGCAGCGCCCCCTAAATTTTTAGTTTATGATCTAAAAAAAAAAACATCAGACCAAAATAAGCCCTTAATGTTCATATTAAATGGTGCCTCAAAGACGATACATTTTCCATTTAAATAACATGGGATTTTGTCACTTTTTACATTTAATTTCTGTTTTTCTGAGCAAATGAATAAATAGCAACAAAAGACATATATTCTCGTAGGAAATTGAACGCTCTACAAAAAAGATCTCTTATGATTTTTCGATAAATTAACTTTTTTCAAAGTTACTAAAGGTTAAAGTTGAACTTAGTTATTTTTCAAATTTTTCCACTTTGACAGCAAAAGTATTACCATTTAGATATAAATGAATTGTTTATATCGAAGAATAACTGGTTCTCACTGTATTATATAAAAAATTACTAAAAAAAAATTTCAATACATTTATATAACGCAAGCATGTTTTTCTCGGTTTTTGATGCCTTTGTATAGGACCTAAAGTAGTACTTTTAAGTCCTAGGACTTAAAAGTGCCACTTTTAGGTCCTATACAGAGGCATCAATTAGCGAGAAAAATATGCTTGCGTTATATAAAGTATCGTGTGCACCATGGAGGTGGGTCCTAGGACTTTAAAAGTACCACTTTTAGGTCCTATACAGAGGCATCAATTAGCGAGAAAAATATGCTTGCGTTATATAAAGTATCGTGTGCACCATGGAGGTGGGCCTTTTAACGCCTCGCACGATGTTTTCAGTACTCGTCTTCGCCTCGCACGCTTCGCGCGCTCGTCTACGACTCGTACTTAAAACATCGCACTTGGCCTTAAAAGTTCCACTTTACGACCTTGGTGCACAATGTACTATTATGGTACTAGTTTCCAGAATTCTTAGGATAATTATAAGCTATCAATTTCTATGAAATTTCAGAAAACTTCATACGCTTTTGTAAAATTTTATAAAATGAGACTTTTCCAGCAGCACAGTGAATAACCTAGAAATTATTCTTACCAACAAATGACACTTTCATTCACGCAAGCGCAGTAAAATAATGTACGTCTAATCACATTATTTTCGAGTTATTGAAACTTTTTTTGGAAATTTTTCATATAATACAGTGAGAACGAGTTATTCTTCGATATAAACAATTCATTTATATCTGAATGGTAATACTTTTGCTGTCAAAGTGGAAAAATTTGGAGAATAACTAAGTTCAACTTTAACCTTTAATAACTTTGAAAAAAGTTAATTTATCGAAAAATCATAAGAGATCTTTTTTGTAGAGCGTTCAATTTCCTACAAGAATATATGTCTTTTGTTGCTATATATTCATTTTCTCAGAGAAACAGAAATTAAATGTAAAAAGTGACAAAATCCCATGGTATTTAACCCGCTGAGGTCCACCATTTTCTGGCGTCCTGATCCGGTCCAGCCTGGGTGTTTAGTAACCCATGAATTCGTTTACTCATAAAACACGTTTTAATTCTGATTTTTTTACTTTACGGTAGTGAAATGAAATCGTCAGAGTCTCAGGAATACGAATATGCAAGTTTGGTGTCAATATGTTCATTTTATAGAACACGGTGACAGATAATGCAAGAAGAAAGTCAGAAATTTCAGCGAAAATGACCCTTTTGCACAAGGTGGTATTGGGTGGCTGCACACCCAGTTGGACTTCAGCGGGTTATATGGAAAATGTATCGTCTTTGAGGCACCATTTAATATGAACATTAAGGGCTTATTTTGGTCTGATGTTTTTTTTTAGATCATAAACTAAAAATTTAGGGGGCGCTGCAAAGAAAAAAAACAACTTGGTAAATAACAGACACCCTAATGCTCATACATGATCATATCTGCAGCTGTATACAGAAATAATGCTCAGATACGATTATGTATATTCATGCATGATAATATTTGAACTCATATATGACCTCGTGTATGATCATGCATGATGTCATATATGACCAGATCGGAAGCCGTAGTGAAGGATTCAGCTCATGATGGATATGAAGCTGAAGTTCTTAAATGCATCATGGTGTAAATAGTCAGATCTGATCAGATCCGAAAAAGGCCCTGTCTGATCATGCATGATCATATATGATCATATACGATCAGATATAGCCATACATGATCATACATGATTATGCATAATCAGATCCAAAAAATGGTCCTGTCCGATCATGCATGGCCATATCTGATCATGCATGATCATGCAGGACCATTTTTCGGATCTGATCAGATCTGAGTATTCATACATGATCATATATGATCATATCTGGGCATTTTTTCCCGGGAAATTTGTTTTTTCCAAGAGGTTGATTTACACATTTACCCTTCCTATATGTAAGAAAAAACCTATCCACCGTTGCATTTTCAGGACGCAGCGATCGATAAAGTTTAACGAGTCCAAACAGTTCTCCCTCGATGACAAAGTTCCTTGTCTTCTTATTTTTTGTTTGTCTTAATGTAACTTGCATGATTTCACCATGATCAACAACATCATTAGCAGTGAGGGAGCATAATTCACTATGTCGACAAGCTCCGAGTAGACCAAAAATTAACGCCACCTAAAATTTCACAATAATTCACAACTTATTGAAATCAATATTCAGACGAATTAACCTTGGTTCAGTATAATTATAATTTACAAGAAAAATATGTATATGAATGAGATATATTTATGAATGAATATTCTATAACATTTCTTACCTTTGTAACTAAGTATATTTCATCCGGAGCATCACTTAAGAACTTCTGTATATCCTCCGGAGTTAATACTTTCGACTTTTTTGCTTCAAAGCCACTGCTCTTGTGTTTTAAAAATGCCAATAACTGTGCGAAATCTCCAAGATCAACGTTGTGTTTGATTTTTATAGTACTTCTCAACATTGAATATTTATTCCAAAGTGAAGAAGGTTTATATTTAGTAGCTAATGTACCGAAATAGGCCAACATTACATTTTCGGATATTATACTCGCTTTCTTGGCGTCTTTCCATTGTAAAAACATAGTATACGTAGACCAATAAAGTTCTCGAGATTTGTGAGGAAGCGTGTCAATTCTCACATCATCGGCAGCCTTAAGTAGCTCCGGTGGTGTACACATAAAATCTGGCCCTTCATCTTCACTTGATGACATTTCGAATGAGTTGGTTATTTGTTTATCAATTAACTGAATAATCTAATCTAGCTATGTTAAAAAATCGATCGCACGCTTTCACGGTTCGAATGAGAGATCTCTGCCACTAGACGCATGCGCAATGCATGGCAATTGGCAAGAGGCAAGACCACGTGCGCCGCGGCAATCTGTTGTTTAATATATATATAGATATACTCGATACCTTTGACTATATAACAAGTCAAAGCTCGATACATATGAAACAAAAGAATTCGACGGGCTGTTAGATTCTTTTGTTTAATATATAGATATACTTGACACATATGAAACAAAAGAATTTAACGGGCCGTTAAATATATCTCAGGTTAAAACGTTGATGAATTCGGACCTAAGTCCCATTTTTCGAGCCAACTTTCGATTCTCTGGTTGTTTATTCATTAAGATTAATTAGTAATAAATTCTACAGTCAATGAAGTTTTAACGGGCGGGTGGGGGAGAGGTACCGGGAGGGCGGCGGCAGGGGGGGGGGGGGGGGGGGGGTGTCCGCCTGAATCATTCAAAATTGTTCATTTAGTTTTGATTTCTTAAAAAAATTTCATGTTCTTTTTTTTTGTGGGGGGGGGCTCTGCCCCCCCTCCCCTCGGCGGGGGCTTCGCCCCCTGCACCCCCACCAGGGGCTGCGCCCCTGGACCCCCCAGCCGGTTTACATCTTTGAGAATTTTTGGACTGCTCCATTAGGTGCCTGTCCACATGAGAGTAAAATCGTGAAAACTGCTTTCGAGAGCAGGACTCGCCAGTATAGACGCTCCTGAGAGCCGTGTCCACTGGCGAGTACTGCTCTTGAGTGCAAATCTCGAGAATTTTACTCTGATGTAATAATTAATTAAGAATTAATAAAGTGGCCACAGTTAAAGAGTCGTAAATAAAACATCGGATGGAACACTGGAATAAAGTTCATCATTCCCTCGGGCTTTTACTGCCCTCGCGGAAATTCCCTCGGGTGATTACTGCCCTCACTTCGCTCAGGCAGTAAACCCACCCTCGGGAAGTTCGTTCGGGCAGTAAACTCACCCTCGGGAATAATCTTCGACTTTATTCCCTAGTTGCATAATGTACTATTATTCTCTATGATCCCTATTCATATATCGTAAACGGATAACTTCACCAGGTCCATCTTCGTCATCAGTTATATCAGGCATGTGAACTGTTACGGCTGGCGTGCGTGTGCGCCGAGCCTTACAGCAATGAACTATTACATTTTGGACCATTCCCCTGATCCCTGGGTCGCGATTATTAGGATCTTCTTCTGTCATCTTATAACACCATTTGATCAATTTATAAACTAGGTACACGCTTAATGTGGTAGCTGCGAAATAGGTCAAATAACTCACGCGCGCGGTCATAGTTTCTCTAGCCTGTTCCTTCAATATTTTCTCAGCTGATTCTTTAATATCTTTCAATTTATGACTTGCGATGGTTAGGTCATCCAAATTAAAGGTGTTAGTGTTAACTAATCATCGAACTGGAAATTAGTAATATTCAGAAATTCAGGTATATCGTCACAACAATCGTCGGATCTTAGATCTATT
The DNA here is from genome assembly GCA_943736025.1 of Tenthredo mesomela. Taxonomy (NCBI): domain Eukaryota; kingdom Metazoa; phylum Arthropoda; class Insecta; order Hymenoptera; family Tenthredinidae; genus Tenthredo; species Tenthredo mesomela. The sequence continues at coordinate 32,956,268 of OX031014.1, forward strand.
GATGGTACGAAGGTTTTATCAACAGTGTTGTTGAATATTCTATTTGGTGTTAACATGGCTGAGTTAGAGTAACCTTTACAATTTGCGTTTAATTCTATTTTTCCCGTATTCTTCAGAGGTATGTCTGAAATTTTGTCGTGCGTCGAACAGCTAATTGTAAGTATTTCGGGTTTAGGCAAGACATACAACCATTTGTTCTGATTTCTAAGTTGTATCCACACCGGTGCAGTAAGTTTGATGATCCTAACGTCGCATGAAACTGGTAATGGTCTGGTGTTTACGAATAGTAAGATCTCACAACTGTCAGTGGCGTGTGTCAGATATACTGGTTGTGTTTGCTTACAGATGCGATAGTCGTTCTTAATCAGTTTACAGTCTCGTATCATGTCTTCTATTATTATGTAATTTTGTCTTGTATTAGTTATGCCAAAATTTTTTATCGTCGGTTGTATAAAGATGGATTTTTCATTTTCTTGTATGACCGGCATTGGTTTGATTAGTCGTCAGCTCCCCATACAAAGGGTCTGCAATCAGTTTATTATTCTGTTTGAATCGGTTCTATTGGATCAGTTGACTTGTGGTATGGTTTTAATCTGTTTGCATGCACTATTTTGTTTTTCCCTTTGATCTTTACCTCATAATTTACTTCATTAATTCGATCAGTAATGGGGTATGGCCCCAGAAATTTTGGATCTAATGGTCCGGCATTTTCGTTACTCATTAGTACTAAGTCCCCAATTTCGAAGTATTGTGGTCGAGTAATTTGGTCGTAATAGGCCTTGGATTTTTCTTTGGATTTATCTATGTTCTGTTTCGCGAGGGCTTGGCTGTTCATCAATTTTTCGGAGAGTCTTTGAGCATATTCTTTATATGTTTCGTCCTTAGGATCGTGAGGCACACTACAAGGTACTCTGGCTACTTGTCCGAATATAAGTTCGTAAGGTGATATTTTAGTGGTAGTATGAGGTGTTGTGTTGTACGCGAGGATATAAATTGGGAGTGTTTCGTTCCAGTCGTTTGTAGTACCCGGGAAAAAAAGTTCCATACATGATCAGATATGGCCATATATGAACTACCATACATGATCAGGTATGAAATTTGACCTGATCTGAACATACATGAGCATGTAGGAGCATATATGAGCATGTGGAAGCATATATGAGCATATCAAAGATGACATGAAAATGTATGGGCATGTGAGATCATATATGAGCATGTCTGAACATATCCGAACATATCTGAGCATATCCGAACACGTCTGAGCATTTGTGAATATATCTGAGCACATTATATAAGCTAAATGAGCATTTAAAAGTAAAAGTAATGTGACTTTGTAGGAACGACACTTCTTCAAATTAGGCAAAAAAATCACGGCGGTTTTTGCATGTCATCGAGTTTGATGTTACGTAGTGCTGACATGTGGGTTATGCAATTATTGAATAATTGAATTTTTGCCTAATTTGATCATTTGTTATGTTGAATAAAATAATAATAATAATAATAATAATAATAAAGCACACGATTCTCATGGGATACCCCATTTGTGATTCTTTTATTTTTCACTGAAAAGAAGATGAATCTCACTGAATAATCGAGAATATGAATTTTTGGCCCACGATTAACCATGGAAGAAAATTTAGTATGAAATATAGTGAATAAGCATGTTTTTGAATCATTTGAAAATTCCTTCTCGAATAGGGAGACTAGGGGAACAAAATAAAAATCTGGAAAAATTAGGGAATTTTTTTAAAATTATTTGGAGCTGATTTGGGGGGATCCAACATGATTTTTTTTTTTTTTTTTTTACCCCATCTAAGGACCACCCTATATGGAGCGTTTCACGTCAAACCGACCACCCCAATTTTGTGAATTACTTTGATGAAATCAAAACAATAACAGCATATCAATCGACGATATTTTTGCATGGTCTTGATCGGAAATTGTATAGTCATTATTGTTGAACACACAGGCATACGATGGATAGTTTTTATGTGTTATAATTGGTGACAATCTCAGTACTGTGAAACGCAGAGAGGAAATTCGAAGACCTAGAATATTTGAATCGTATTTCCGTGAGTTCGATAATTCTATTTGAAGGCTTCATTGCATCATATACACGACAATATATGGGCATATACAATCATACATGATCATATACGATCATATATGATCATAGTTTGTCATGTATAGTTCAGATTGGGCAATTATTAGTATGCTCAGATACGAGTGTATATGCTCATTTATGATCGTTTATAACCATACATGGTCATACATGGACATGTATGAGTACATATGGGCATGTATAAGTCTGATTATTACAGCCAGGTTACTAACTGAAATGACCGCACATGATCATGTATGAGCTCGTAACATCATATATGGCCGTGTATGATCATATATGACGCACGTGATTAGACATGATCATGTCAGGTCAAAATTCATATACGAACAGATATGATCGAGTATGAGCATGTCCTATCATATATGATCATATATACTTTTATACATGATCATACATGACCATACATGGAACTTTTTTTCCCGGGTAGACATACACCTAAGGTAATCTTTTAACGTGCCGTGGCTGCGTTCGAGCGCCCCGTTGGTTTGCGGGTGGTATGCAGTACTATTTAACTTTTTTATTTTTAGTATTTTTGTGACTTGGGTGAACAGGTCACTCATAAAATTTGTGCCTTGGTCTGTGAGGATTGATAGTGGTACTCCGTAGTTAGATATGAAGTTTCGTATGAAAGCTTCTGCGGTATGTTCAGCGGTGGCAGCTCGGAGTGGGTAGGCTTGGGAATATTTTGTTAGGTCGTCTTGTAGCGTCAGTATGTAACTATGACCTGACTTTGTAGTCGGTAAGGGCCCAACTATGTCTAAGAAAACCTTTTCAAATGGTTTGCTACTGCTGGTCGTAATCTTCATTGGCATTTTGGTCTTTAGTCGATCGGTTTTATTCTTTTGGCAAGTCGTGCAATTACGAATATATGTTTCTTGATTGAGATCGGTTTTTATGTTCGTACAAACAGTTATTTTAATTCCCGATCCTTTAAATATGAATCGTAACATCGTCTGAACCTTATGCCATTTTAAATTATCGATCCCGCAACCGATCCTGGGTATGGAAACTGTTTTGATCGAGTCTATTTCTAATTTGTCTTTGAATTTTATCAAACTTATGTATAAATCCTCATATGTAGGCTCATCCCAGAAGTTTTTCTTTGTCATTATGTAATAAACGTTACGGTCTCGTAAGGTGAGTTTACCAGTCGTGTATAGTTCAGCTGATTCCTTCAAGTTCTCAACATTGCCGTATCTAGTTTTGAATTCTAATGCTATTCCCTGACTCATTTCCAGATCGGTGGAAACAGTGTGTGCGTAGTTATCGATTCGATTGAAAAGGTCATCGTGGATTTCTACGATGCTTGAGTTTTGCACTATCGTTGTTTTTATGAGTTTAAGGTATTCAGGGTACGATGGGAGAGAGCTCGTCACTCTGATAGGACATATTTTGAACACATGATTAGTTGGTGGACCAATAGGATTTCTACTAAGCGCATCTGCGTTCTGATTTTTTATTCCGGGTTTGAAACAAATCTCGTAGTCGAATTCCGAGATTTTTAATTGCCATCTGACTAATTTACTATTTGGATCTTTGATGTTAAACAGCCAAGTCAGGGGCCTATGATCGGTAAATATCTTGAATTTCCTCCCGAACAGGTATGGTCTGAAATGTTGGGTCGCCCATACTATTGCCAGCAGCTCGCGTTCGATTGTGGAGTAGTTACTTTCTGCTTTGTTTAGAGTTCGCGAGGCATATGCAACAGGCCTATCGTCACCTGGGACACCTTGAGATAAGACGGCCCCTAGAGCAGTGTTACTGGCATCTGTCGTTAGTAGTAGGTGCCAGCCATGGCGAGTCATAACAAATGACGTCACGAGGTCAGTGACCGGGAGGGAGTGGGGATTCGGCGTCAAAACAATGAGAGACAGCAGACTGTCCGATCCAAGATGGCGGCGCCCATACGCAATATTATAAACAAATATGGCGCCCGTTTTCCAATTTTTTCAAAATCCAAGATGGCTACTATTTTTTTTTCAAAATCCAAGATGGCTACTATTTTTTCAAAATCAAATATGGCTACTATTTTTCAAAATCCAAGATGTCTGATCTAAGATGGCCCCGCCCATACAAACCAATATGGCGGCTTTTCCAAGATGGCTACTAGTTTCCAAAATCCAAGATGGCTACTATGCCGGCTCTGAAATAATAAATTCTTATCCTATATATATCTATACTAGCTGAAATTGATAGAAAATGACAGGGTATATGCAGGGATTGACACTAATTATTTTCAAATATTCGTTTATTATTTTACCAAATCTAATTTTTTTTTTACAAGCATATTTTATCAGATATAGTTTTTACAAGCATATTTTATTAAATCTAGTTTTTACAAGCATCTTTTTTAACGTAGGTACAACAGAGCGCGCTGACCCGCCACCGCCATCGTGAGACAAGATCGCACCCCCGCATCGGTCATTCGAGACCTACCGAATCGATTAATCAAGCCGCGATCTTCCTCGTAATTCCGGTACAATCCTCCTGACTATATCTTGACGCATTCACACCTATGAGTACCCCAGGATAGAGTCGGGAGAATCATACAAGCCTTATGAGGAAGATAACAGCCGGATTTATCGCCCGGTAGATCTTGGACGACCGATGCTTGGGTACTATCTGGTCTCACGATCCGAAATACGGGTCACATTCATGCAAGACCGCATCAGATCCCGATAAGAGGTCATCCGAGGCCTACAGAATCGATGAAACCAAACTGCGATCTTCCTCGTAATCCCGCTACAAGCCTCCTGACGCTAGCTTAGCCTATTCATGAATGAATACCCCAGGCTAGCGTCGGGAGAGTCATACCGACATTAAGAGGAAGACAGCAGCCTAATTCATCGATTCTGCAGATCGCGGTGACCTCTTATTGGGATCTAATTCGGTCCCATATTAAGACTAGTTTTCACATTCATCCCTTATATCGAACAGACTAAACTACAGAGCGCGCTGCCCCTGGGCTCGCATCACCCGCCATTCGCAATCACGTGACTAGAGCATATCCTCGCATCGGTCATCGGAAACGTATCGAAACGATGAACCAACCAGCCTTCCTCCGCGTCAACCCAGTACAGGTGTCCTGAGACTATCTTGACATATTCATGAATGAATACCCCAGGATGGTGTCGGGACGCCTATACTGAGCTCGCGCGGAGGAGAGCGGGAAGATTTATCGTCTCGGTACACCACGGATGACCGATGTTTGGGCTTGCTCAAGTCTCGTGATTCGAATCGTGCGGGGATGAAACCCCAGGGTCAACGCGGGCTGACAGTTTATTTATCTCACACATACCCACTTAACAATGAAACCGCGCCGACATATGCCGGTAATAATGCACACACACACTTCACTTATCAATTATAACACTCTGGCGTATGTCGGCTATGATGTAAGGTAAAAACAAACGGGTCAACTCGTGAAACACAACATTTAAATGGATATGGCCGAATTCCGCAGCCAGCATGCCCCTGTGGAGCGCATCCTTCGCCGCATCAGCCTCCTCGCACACCACGACACCGATCTGCTGCAGAGTGGGGGCCGTCATCTTTCTGGATCGCACGATGCCGGCAAAGTGACGAACCAGCAACTCCTTGCACTTGTCGACATTATCCACCATATCCTCCAGTTGAATGATATACTCGTCTATACAGCAAGCGATATGGCGCAGACCGTCAAATGTAACCTGCATCACAATTACCGGCGAATAGGTTTTTCGTTTCTTCCATCCAGGTTCACCAGTGTTATCGCCCTCCTCCTCCTCCTCGTACCCCTGCTGACTTTCGGCAGCGTCAGGATTGCTCGCATAGAATGCAACTACTTTCGAACCGTGAGCCGATGTTAAACGCAAGGAACACCCTCCGGCTAGCGAGATGGTATCGCTCAGCAACGAACTCAGACTACCGGCGGGACGCTCGCTTTTCTCGAAATACTTTTCGATATCCTCGAGCTTTTCAGTCAGATCTGCCCATGCTTCGGCGGTGAGGGATACACCGCTCGAGTAATTATTTACGAATTTCACCACAGGCTCGAAAGTCCCATCCAACCGGAGACGAAGCCCGACGTTCACCTTTTTCGACCACGAACCGTTCAGCCCGTACGTCCTCGACAGTAGCAGGCTACGCTCGGATTTCTTCAGCGCTATGTCAAAGGTCTTAGCCAATCGACTACACCCGTCTTTCAACGAGCCTGTTTTCGGTGTGGCCATTGTTCTTGACTGTTCGGTTGCAACTGAAAGCTCCGCACCCGATCTAATCTTCACCGAGGCCTACCCACCCCACCATTCTGCACACCTCAGCAAAAATACGCATCACCACGTGACAATCGCGCGACAGTCGCAGCAGCATCGCGCAGCGCGCTTCAGCGAAAATGTAACCTCATACCGATCATGCGAGGATTACTGTAGCTATGATTTTTCTATAACCACGTAATCCGACGCGCAACGGACGTCGTTATCTTCCAGGTATCGTCAACACGGTCTTCGTAATATTTCAACAATAAAGTCGTACGCCGACAGCGGTCACCCCTGCCTTTCGTAAAACGCTGATGGCACATCACGCCACTCCAGGTGTCCTGCATATTCGCGATGTATGCACACCCACGCACGCACACACACACACACACACACACACACACCATTTTTTTCATACTAGTCCTAGCGAAAACCTTATGAAGGGAATAGAGAGACTCGCATTACAAACCAACAGATAGTCCGGTGAAGAAGTGTTTCTCGACAGCAACAACAGAAAAGGTATGTCTTTACGACTCTTTCCCTCGTTCAACCCTCTAATTCCGAAGGATTCTGAACAAAAAAAAAATGTTTAAAAAAATTCAGATGGAACGGATCGCAAGACGTGCTCGAGTACTGCGGTTGAGGGGGGAGATGCGAGAGAGATATCTCACCAACGCGAGGGCGCTCTTGCAATTCCTGCGAGTAAACAATGTCGCAGAGGGGTTCGTGGCCGAGACCGATAATATCCATTATGAGATGCTCACCCATCTCAATAGGCAGTGGGAAATCAACGATTCTTTCGTCTACGGGACGAACCCCGCGGAGGCTGCAGGGGCTGTACAGAGCGAGGAGATTTCTTCAACCGTCGCTGAGGAGGAGGAGGAGGAGGAGGAGGAGGAGGAGGAGGAGGAGGAAAGAGACCCGCTAAATTTGGACGAGCACGACGGTCTGAGCATTCAGGAAGAAGAAGAAGAAGAAGAAGAAGAAGAAGAAGAAGAAGAAGTAGAAGAAGTAGAGGAGGAAGACCAGGTGGTCCCAAATCGTTCGCCATCACCACCACCTCCATCCCCCGCCTCGTTACCTCGCTCCCCGTCCCCACCCCCAGAGTCCCCCCGATCACCTTCCCCCCTATTTATCACCCGCCGTTGATTTAATAATATTAATAACCTTACGTATAATTTTTTACACGAATATAGATTTAATAAAAATGTAGAGAGTATATAATTCAATAATAATAACCGTAGCTATAATTTTTACATGTGATATATATATATATATATCGCGTCACTAATGCCATAAGGTCGTAACTGCCAAAAATAAAAATTTCATGTTTTTGGTGGCAAAATCTTTTTCGTGCGATATAACATCGTTTGGATATATCCACAAAAAAAAATTTTTTGGCGCTTACGACCTTATGGCTTTAGTGAGGTGATATATATTGATTTATTAAAAATGTAGAACCTATATTATCTAGATTTAAGAAAAAATGTACCAAATAAATATATATTGATTCATTAAAAAATGTAGAACCTATATTATCTAAATTTAAGAAAAAAATGTAGCAAATAAACATATACACGTTCATATGTATATTATATATATATATATATATATATATATTGATTTATTAAAAATGTAGAGCCTATATTATCTAAATTTAAGAAAAAAATGTATCAAATAAATATATATATACACGTTCATATATATATATATATATATACCCGACTCAGTTATTTGTTATCCCGTACCATCCTCACATATATATTTACAACATCTGCATGTATAGCAAGTACACGGGAGGTAGGGGGGATATGGCAAGATCTGGTATATAAGCGGTAGGGTATTATATCTTAAATATATATATATATATATATATATATATACCTATATACAGTAGTCTCTCTCTCTTTCTCATTTATACACAGACGCTCATACGACCTGACGATGGAGGGGATTCAAATTATTGCGCTATACTGTAGGATCTGCTATAGGTGTGTGTGTGTGTGTGTGTGTGTGTGTGTGATACCTCGGATGTAGAAAATTTTTATGAAAACTACACCGGCCATCAGAGCATATATATATATATTCACACTGCCTCTCACACACGTGCACGGGAGGGATTATGATTCACACACACGAGACAGATGTAGTAGATGTGTAATATCAGCGAAATCTATAAATTTGGCTGCACCTGTTCAATTTGCTCAGTTTGAGTATAAACAGGCTAAAAAATGGAAGATAATAAATTTCAACGCGAATTAACGGGCGCTAACAGGGCGATTTACCGGAGCAGCGTGATTCGAACCGTGATACGCGATGTGCTGTATTGCGCCAGGAGGTTCGCCCCTCGATTCGTGCGAGAGTTTGACGAAAATTGGTTTCTCGAGCTGGTGGACCTTCCGGCAGCCGCGCTCCTCTTTCGCCTGAGAGGTCTTTTATGGAGTTGCACCGTGCCGGATATCGGTCGTATGTACGATCGGCATGTGTTTGACGAGTCTTGGGAAAGTATGAAAATTGCCGTCGACGTGGTACGTCAACGCGGTGGTCAGTCATACCCCGAAGTCACCAGAATGGTACGGGCGTACACGGATCACGAGGGTAAGTAACAACTCTGTTCTACGGACTCTTTGTCAACGGCTCGCTTCATAGTATTGTCGGGTGTTTTTTTTTTTTCGCACCAGACAACGCGAGTAGCGAACCCGAGACGGAGTGGTTGAACGGAAAGGAGGATGAGTTCGACGACGAAGATCAACTCCTGTACGACGCTGCGGCTCGTTACGAGCTTGCCGCGCGGGAGGAAGAGGAAGAAGAGCTAGAATTGATAAGGGTGACGGAGCAAGCCGAGGCTGTCGCGGATACACCTCTGCTCCAAGATGACCCTTCTGTTCGGAGCGATAAAACGACTGCCATCGCGGTACAATCACTACCGCGGTGTCCCGACTCCCCCGGTGAGTACCAGCGAGTACGCATTTTTGAGACGCCTCGTGTAACCCGGTCTTTAACTCTTGGTTATCAGAGCAACGCCGACCCGTCTACGTCGGTGGTATCAACGAGGGTGCCGGTACATCGGGCATACAGTATGGTGGGGGTAAGAGACAGAGAGCACCGCCACCGTCTCCCGAAAATTCCTCGACAGACGATGAGATGGAGGTGGTGTTTTCCGACGAATCTTCCGGTGAGTACACCCCCGAGTACGCATTCTCCTTTTTTTTAATTTTCAAGACGACTCGTGTAACCGGGACTTTACTCTTGGCCGTCAGAGCGGCGCCACGCTGTCTACGCTGCGTTGAAACGAGCCGGAGGTATCAACGAAGACGCCGGTATAGAGCAGGGCGGGGGAAAGAGAGAGAGAGAGCCGCTAGCACAGCTGCGGACGACCACATCGCGCGTCCTCCGGGTGTCAGATTTCTGATTGTAGACGAGAGTCGTAAATATTATCGTAGATTTGCCGTAACGGGGAGCGTCTTGACGTTGAAAATCATCACACCCCCGGAAACCGTAGACCCTGTTACCTGGCTCGAAGAAGCCGTCAGGGATATTCACAATTACGCCACGACCACTGCCCCGGACTCTGTAGATGATCCCGCTAACGATTATATAGGATTCGGCCTAGACACCCCCTCGTTTGCTCTGGGCACGGCCGGTTTGTCGTTTCGACCGGTCAGGGACTCTCGCTACGAGGATCTCTGGCGGCTCGTGTTCAGTCTCAGTCAAAGCGCCTCCGAATTTCGTGTGGATGACGCGTTCAGAATCACCGTTAACCGGGTCAGCGTACCGGTGGGTCGCGGGCGAAAGAGCAAACCTCTCACTCACGAGGAGGTGAGCAAAAGATCGCTTCTCGAGGTCGAACGCGACAATCTTTGTCTACCGCGCGCTATAATTTCTGCTCGCGCCTACCTGAACAGAGAGGGTATCGGGGGTAACGCAGCTGATCCCGCGCTTCGATGGTCCGACGTGCGTCACGCGAAATCTAGACTTCAGAGGGAGGCTGCCCTGGCTTTGTGCAGAGAGGCGCGCGTAGAAGTCCCCCCAGAGGGCTGTGGTATGCGAGAGATCGTTAGATTTCAAGAATATCTGGCTCCTCTGGGTCTAGCCGTCGTAATATACGATTTCAATACCTTTGGACGCGGAGGCGAGGCCGTTTACAACGGGGCGCGCGTACTGGCCGAGCGGGGTGAATGCTCCAGCGGCACATTGAACATACTGTACTTTCCACGCGGCGGTCATTACAAACCTATATTAAATCTTACCGCCGCAGCAGCCAACAGACGCTTCTGCGAGCCCTGCAACGTAGCCTATCGTTATACAGGCGATCACAGGTGCTCCAACAGATGTCCCGGCTGCAACACCGTTCCGCAGTGCGACAGATCGGGGGTACGTATGCCGTGCGTTGCCTGCGGCCGGTGGTTCTTTGGGGAGGAATGTCTGCGGAGACATCGCGTCGCGGGGTCGTTCGATCCTCGCAGAAGCGTCTGCGATACCCTGCAGATGTGCAGCGGGTGCGGTCTGTTCGTCGATCGTACTAAAAAGGGTCACTCCTGCGGCAACGCGTACTGCAACACGTGTGGATCCGTGCAGGCGGTAAACCACGAGTGTTACATGCAGCCTCTGAAGCCACCCACCGGAAACGCGGAGCATATATTCGTGTTTTATGACTTTGAGACCCAGCAGTGCGCCCCGGTGGCCGGCAGCGGAGATGTCAATCTGCACGTGCCGAATCTGTGCGTGGCGTAGCAGGCGTGCACCAGCTGCATACACGAGCCGGACATAAGTACACCCTGTCCTAGTTGCGGGCTCGTGCGCGAGTTCGTATTCCGAGAGAACCCCGTTAAACAGCTGGTGGAGTTTGTCACGCGGGACGTTTGTCGGTTCAAAAAGATCTTCTGTATAGCGCATAACGCCAGCGGTTTCGATTCTCAATTTATACTGCGTTACCTGGTAGAAAATAACAGAGATCCGCCGCAGGTGATCCTGAACGGTACCAAGATCATACTGATGGAGACGGGTCACACGCGTTTCCTGGACTCTTTGGCCTACATGCCTATGGCTCTAGCCGCGCTGCCCAAGGCATTCGGCCTACCTGTGGAATCGCGCAAGGGTATCTTTCCGCATCTGTTCAATACACCGGAGAATCGGAATTACATAGGTCCGTTGCCAGACGCGGAATTCTACTCCCCCGACAGTATGAAGACCTCGGACAGGGACGCTTTCTACAAATGGTACAGGGAAGCCACAGCCGGCGGGTACGTGTTCGATTTCAACCGCGAGCTGGTGGAATACTGCCGCAGCGACGTGGACATCCTTCGTCGAGCATGCGTCGCGTTTAGAGATATTTTTCTGAATTGCGGCGGTGTTTGCCCGTTCTCGCGAAGCACCACCATAGCGTCGGCCTGTTCCGTCGTGTTTCGACAAAATTTCCTCAGACCCCGCACCATAGGAGTGTTGCCGGCCGCAGGGTACAGGTTGGCCAACAATCAATCGGTGAAAGCGATCAAATGGCTCGTTTGGATGGAGAGGGAGCTGGGTACAGAGGTGAGGCACGCCGGACGAGGTCGCGAGTACAGGATTCCCGAGACGAGGCGGGTTGTCGACGGGTATTACACGGACGCGGCTGGGGAGCGACACGTGTTGGAATTTCACGGATGCTACTGGCACGGGTGTATTAGATGTCACACGATCAATCGCGACAAAGAGTTATCGTGCGGGGATACGATGGACAGACGGTGGCAAGAGACTGGGGCAAAAACGGCGCGCATGATCGAACTGGGTTACAGGGTCACGGAGATGTGGGAGTGCGCGTTCGACCAGATGATGGATGCCGATCCTGAAATGCGCGATTACGTCGAACAGCATCCGCTGGTCCTCTCCCGCGACTCGTTGAATCCTCGAGAGGCGTTTTTCGGAGGGCGTACGGGAAACACGAAGCGTTATCACGAGGCTGCCCCGGGGGAGGAGATCCGATACGTAGACGTATGCTCTCTGTACCCTTGGGTGTGCAAAACCGGTCGCTACCCCGTGGGCCACCCGCGAGTCTACGTAGGTAGGGAGTGCAGAGCGTTGACCGGTCCTTACAACACGGACATCTCCGGCCTCGAGGGTCTCGTGAAATGCGTTATCCTGCCACCCAGGAATCTCTATCATCCCGTGTTGCCGGTCCGTATGCGGGGAAAACTCATGTTTCCCCTGTGTCGCTCCTGCTGCGAGGCTTCTCTGCAGATCGATTGTCCGCACGAGTCGGAGGCCGATCGGTGGTTCGCGGGTACCTGGGTGTCTGCCGAGCTGCAGAAAGCCGTGGCTGTGGGCTACAGCGTGATCGACGTATCGGAGATCTGGCAATACGAGAGTACGGTGTACGATCCGGCCAGCGGTCAGGGGGGACTCTTTGCTCCCTATATAGACACTTTTCTGAAAATAAAGCAAGAAGCCAGCGGGTGGCCCGGCGAGTGCACCGACGAGGCTTCCCGCGACCGTTATCTCGCGGAGTACGAGCGGGTGGAGGGTATCAGGTTGCAGCGGGAGAAAATAACAAAGAACGCCGGCCTTCGTTCCGTATCCAAGCTCTGCCTGAACTCGTTCTGGGGTAAATTTGGCCAGCGCGAAAACCTCCCGCGTACCGAGGTGATCAGAGAGCGTCAACGTCTGCTGGAACTGTTGACGGATCCCGAGAACGAGGTGGTCGATATCTTGCCGGTGACGGATCAAATACTCTACGCGCGGTGGATTAATACGGAAGAGAGCATCGTGCCGTCCCCCCTGGCCAACGTTGTGCTGGCCGCCTACACCACAGCTCAGGCTCGCCTCAAGCTGTACAGCTATCTCGAGAGGCTCGGGCGCCGGGTGTTGTATTACGATACGGACTCTGTTATTTACGTGAGTAGAAGCGGGGAGTGGGAGCCGGCTACGGGTAACTTTTTAGGCGATCTGACGGACGAGCTGGCGGAATACGGTGAGGGGAGTTACATAAAAGCCTTTGTTTCCGGTGGTCCGAAATTTTACGCGTTCCTGGTACAAAAGGGAGACGGGGAGGTGGCTGAGGTTTGCAAAGTGAAGGGGGTCACTCTAAATTATCAGACTCGAATGAGGATAAATTTTAATTCGATCCGGGGCATGGTGGTCGAGGCTGACGAACCTATTCGCGTCGAGCGAAGAGCTATACAGCGTACGGCGTTGCACCGGGTCGTCACCCGCAGCGTGAACAAGATATGCCGTCCCGTTCAAACGAAAAGACGCCTCTGCGACACGGGCTACGACACTCTTCCTTTCGGCTACAAATCGCACAGTTGAATCGCTGTACATCTCGCTCTTTGGCTATAGAGCGCCGCAGCGAGGCTTAGACTCTCATAACGCGCATAAACAGAGATAAACCTCGACTCGCCGGACTACGGGGAGAGCGCAAGTGTGCAGCGGTGACTCATCGGCTCAGTAGGTCAGTAGTAGCGGTAGTATTCGCTTATCAACCCGAGCGTAAAACGGCTGGTGCGGGGCGTGTGTGCGGCGGTCTGAGAAGCTGAGATCACCGCACGCCGCGAGGCAACCCCCCCGAGTAAGCTGACACGGGTTGCCTCAGCCGCTTAACGAGCTGCTTCTAGCCGGCGTCCCGTCTCGCTCTCTCTCGCAGCTGTTTAGAGAGAGAGAGACGGGCCGTCACCGGACGCGCGCGCGCGTTCCCAAAAGCTTGTACGTAACGCGCGCACCCCGCGGGCCCCCCACCGCGGTTAAGCCTTCCAGACAGGGATGTAGACGCAAAACCGATGATATCTATATATTCGATTGCAGATAGGACGGGGTTGTGAGTCGCGAGGATGGACACGCGCTGGAAACATCCCTTTTCCGCCATCGTAGCCGGGCCTTCCGGTTGCGGTAAATCCAACTTTGTGAAAAACTTTCTGCAACACGCGAGCCAAATGTGCGACACGGAGTTTGCGAGGGTGGTCTGGCACTACGCCGAGTGGCAACCTTTGTACGGGGAATCGAGCTCGGTGGAATATCGAGAGGGTTTGCCGCAACCGGCCGACTACGACGCGGACGCGCGACCCAAACTGCTCGTCATCGACGATCTGATGCGCGAGTCGTCCAACGGCGTTGTCATCGATCTCTTCACCAAGGGTTGCCACCACAAGAACATGAGCGTGTTCCTGATCACGCAGAATCTGTTTCACCAGGGACGGGGGCAGAGGGATATATCGCTGAACGCCAATTATATAGTTTTCTTCAAGAATCCGCGCGATCGCGCGCAGATACGTCACCTGGCTCGTCAGGTACACCCCGAGGACCCTCGCTTCCTGCAGGAGGCCTACAACGACGCCACAGCGCGCCCCCACGGCTATCTGCTCCTCGATCTGAAACAATCCACCCCGGAGAATTGCCGCTTTCGCACCGATATATTTCCCTCGGATTCGAGTCACTACGTTTACGTGCCTCGCAGGGATATAAAGCGTGGAGGATCGTACGCTGCACCAGTCTTTCGTCTGTGATGAAGCCCGGAACTAGACGAGGAGGAGGAAGAAGAAGAGGTTCGGCAAACAGGTTCAGCTCTTCCAACGCCGCGGCCTTGCACGCTATCTGTAAATCGGACCCCGCTCGGAGACGGGCTCTGCTGCGCACGGCCGACGACGCTCTGGTGAAAAACATTTGCGAGTGCGCTCTGAACACTCTGAGGGCTAACGTGAGCCTGAGCGCCGATCGGAAGAGACGTTTGAGCAAGCACAGAAAAACTTTACGTCGCCTGGCCTGCGACACGGGCAGCTGGAAAAGTAAGAAACGTTTGCTGCTTCAACGGGGTGGATTTCTACCCTTGCTGCTCGCCCCGATTATAGACAGTCTGATTGGCGGGTGAAGAAAATTGAGGCAATGGAGCGGGCCAAGAAAATGGTCCTGATACCGCAGGAGACAGCCGAACGTATCCAGCAGCGTCGACCCGATACGGATCCCGCGAGCCGTCTGGACAGCGAGATGCACGCTATTCTCAATGACCCGGGGAAAAACGATCGGGAAAAATGGAAGCTGTACAGACAGGTGCTGAGACGTTACTTGTTTTTTGCCGCCGAGTCGCGAAAACCTTTGCAATTCTCCATACGAGGGGTGGGTGGCGAGGCTGCCGGTGGTAATACCGCTGGCGAAGAAGAAGCGGAAGAGATGGACGGGGTGACTGAGGGGAATGCAGCTGGTAACAGCGGGGTAGCTATACAGGATATCGTGGTGAGCGTGCCGGACAAGTTTCGGCGGAAAGCGGAGCTCTTGCTGAACTATCTGACCACCAACGGTCGCTCCGAGATCTCGTGGGACGACAAGGGGACGATAGCCGTAAGGGGGACTCGGATAGCCGGGACAAACATCATCGATCTGATAAACGACGCGGTACGCGAGAGAAAATCTATGCAGGCCAGGGGGAGGGAACAGTTCGCCAGGATCCTTCACTCGATCAACACGCCGCAAGAGTACATAGGTAATCCCGTTTTTCAAAAACCTACGCGTCACGCCTCGTCACGATCGACAGCCGGCCCATCTCATCAGAGGCGTATCAACGAGGAGGAGGAGGAGGAGGACTGGGGTGTGGACGGTGACATTGACACGAACGAGGCGGGTGAGGAGGAGGATACGGATTCGGACTCGATATTTGCCACACCCAAGAACAGACAACGACCAGGGCAAACCGGAAACGGTGCTTGGTTGAGACTCAGGTTGAAATGAAGATCCTCGAACGACTGTACTACGATCCGGCCAACGAGGCGGGTTACGCGGGTGCCAGGAACTTGACTCGATCCGCGGGTGAAAGAAAAAAGGGGAAAAAAAAAATACCTCGCGCCGCGGTGGTCGAATGGTTGGCGTCGCAGGACGCGTACACGCTGCACAAGTCGATACGTAGGAAATTTCCCCGAGCCAGATACAACGTGCAGAATATAGACGACCTGTGGGAAGCGGATCTGGTGGATCTCAGATCGATCAAACAGTACAACGACGGATACGGCTACCTGCTGGTGATCATAGACGTTCTCAGCAAGTTTGCCTGGGTCGAGCCGCTCGCCGACAAGAGCGCGGCTACCGTTGCCGGGGCTTTCGAGCGCGTGTTGTCCTCCACGGAACGCTACCCGATTCAGCTGCAGACCGACAAAGGCAAGGAGTTTGTCGGAGCTCAATTCCAGAAGCTGCTCGCTGCCAGAGGGGTGCGCTACAGAGTCACGCGAAACCCCGACATAAAGGCGGCCGTTGTGGAACGCTTCAATCGCACTCTCAAGGAGAGAATGTGGCGTTACTTCACTCACAAGAATACCCATCGCTACCTGGATGTGCTGCGTCAACTGGTAGGGGCGTACAACGTCACCACCCACTCGACCATTAAAATGGCTCCGTCGATGGTGACGCTGGAAAATGCCGCAGCCGCCCGCTTCAACATGGAAAAGGCACGCGGTGGCCCGCCGCGATCCGGTGCAAAGCCACGGTTTCGAGTGGAGGAGCGGGTTCGCATCAGTAAGGCTAAGGGTGCCTTCAAGAAGGGTTACGAGGCCAACTGGACCGAGGAGGTGTTTGAGATTCGACGCGTTCTGCACCGAGCACCGATCGTCTACCTGTTGGTTGATTTGGAGGGGGAGGAGATAGACGGCTTGTTTTACGAGGCTGAGTTGCAGCGCGTGATCAAGGACGATGTTATGACTGTGGATAAAATAATACGGACGCGGGGAAAGGGGGCCAGTAAGAAGCTGTTTGTCAGCTGGCGCGGTTATCCGGAAAAGTTCAACTCTTGGATCGCTGCGAGCAGCGTGCGAAAACAGGCATGAAGGATCAGTTTTACATCACGCTGCCCAGCAACAGTTCGATGAAATTTTTTCCCCACAACACGACGGCTCGATTCACCACCCAGCTACCGCGACGGATCGAGCTTGTCGGAGAGTGGGAAGTAGCCCTGGTGGAGATCCACTACCCGCTGACGCTTCAAAACATAAACGAACCCTACAACGCGGTGGGATTTCACGTGCATCGGTCGGACACTCCAGTGGAAAATTTTCACGATATTTCATTGTTGCCGGGGGAAAAACGAGTGGCGCAGGGTAAATTCCTCATCGAACCCGGTATTTACACGGATATTTGGGAAATTATCCAAACGTTGAACGGTTTGCCGACCATCAAGGAGCATTTGGAGTTTGGACGAGCCGACAGCGCGGACGATCGTTTGGACGTGGTCAGAAAATGCAGCTGCAAGGATGGTCACTACTTCTCGTTTTCCGGCGGCATTCGTCAACAACTCGGATTTCCAAAGCTCACGACCAACATACGCGACAGGGTGGTGGCCAACCATCCTTTGAACCTACCAAGCGGGATACCCTCGCAGATGTTTGTCTACACGGATCTCGCGGAGCCCAGAATAGTGGGCGATGTCTACGCTCCGCTGCTGCGTATAGTGCGGACGGTGGGCAAAAATTTTCACAACGGTGTCTCGGAAAGCAAATCCCTGGCACCCCCGCACTACGTACCTCTGCTTCTCACCAATTTCCGTACCATTGAAATCGATATAAGGGACTCTCAGGGTAGACCCATGCCATTCACGCGCGGGACGTTGACGGCTACGTTGCACTTCAAGAGGTCGCACTGATGGCTCGCTACCTTGAACATTACGACGATCAGGTGGGTGGTGGTGGTATAGGCGGAGTTTATTCCGGTGCGCCGCTACAGCGTGGTAGCGGAATCGGTAGCTTTCTGGGGGGATTGTTTCGGCGCGTGATACCCATTCTGAAGAGCGGTGCGCGCGTGTTGGGGAAGGAGGCTCTGCGGACCGGTGTGAGAGTCGTGGAAGATATGGACGCCAACACACCCTTCAAAGAGGCGCTCAAGAAACGCGTCGTCGAGTCGGGTTACAATCTGAGGCGAAAAGCTACAGATAAATTGGGCAATCTGATGAAGGGGTCCGGATATAAAACGCTGCGCGGCGGACCGAGGGGGCAGTTGCTGCGGGGTCGCGGTGCAGGATCGATCGGGTCGCGTAGGAAAGGTGTCAAGAAAAGCAAACCGAGAAAGAAGAAGAAACCGGGGCTTGCCGGAATTAAAAAAAGAAAAAAAATAACTCTCAAGAAGAAGAAGAAGAAGAAAAGCTGTTGCGGGAGTAAAAAAAGAAGCGTTGCTGATATCTTCGAAGCTCGCTAACAACGAAAATAATAAACATCGACCATGGCGTACTTGCACACACACTCCTGCGAGTGTCTGAAATCGGAGCTGGATTTGTTCTCTCTACCACCGACGCAAACCACGATCGAGAGCGGGCAGTGGGTCCACTACAAGCCTGTGTCGTCGCTCACGGATGACTCACCCATAGAGTTTATGGTGCCCGGCCTCAGCGACGAGTAACTCGACCTCTCCCACACTATGCTCAGCCTGCGTGTGAGTCTACAAACGCTCAGCGGGGAGCCGGCGGCAAAGGGGGCTGCAAAGGCCGTCGTGGCCCCTGTAAACAACCTGCTGCACTCTCTGTTCAGCCAGGCCGACGTGTTCTTCAATCAGAAGCTAGTTTCACCGGCCAACAACGCGTACGCTTACCGAGCCTACATAGAGTCGTTGCTGAATTACAATTCGGCTGCGAAACAATCACACCTAACCACCACCCTGTGGTACGGGGATACAGCGGGGAAGATGGATGAAATCGGATCGGCTAACAAAGGGTTTGCCCAGCGGCAAAAGCTTCTAAACGGTGAAACCAGCGTGGATTTGATCGGGCATCTTCACTGCGACGTGTTTAATCAGGAGAAGTTTCTGCTAAACGGTGTCGAGTTACGGGTACGGCTCGTGCGCTCGCGGGACGCCTTCTGCCTCATGGAGAGCACCAACACACACGGCGTACACATACTAGAGGCCTCGCTGCTCGTGCGACGCGTAACGATAAACCCCGGCGTCCTGCTGGCTTACGCCAGAGCTCTGGGTAAAGGCACGGCAAAGTATCCTCTTACCAGAGTGGAGGTGAAGGCTATGACTATTCACAGCGGTGTGCAGGGTGATACGTTGGACAATGTATTTCTGGGTCAACTGCCTAAAAGAATGATTGTGGGTTTTGTCGATAACAAGGCCTTCAACGGTGATAAAGCCTACAACCCCTTCAACTTTCAACATTTCAACATAAACTTTCTGTCGCTGTACGTGGACGGGTCTCAGATCCCCTCGAAGCCGCTACAGCCCGACTTTACGCGAAGCAAGCTCTACGTGGATGCCTACCACACCCTTTTCTCCGGAACAGGCATACATTTTCTAAACGAAGGGAACGGTATAGGTCGTGAAGATTTCCCCCACGGGTATTGCCTGACGGCCTTCGACCTCACCCCCGATCTGTCGGCAAACAGCGGCACCCACTGGAATTTGGTCAGACACGGCAGCGTTAGAATCGAGGTGCGCTTCGAGGCCGCCCTGGCAACGACGATAAATTGCATCGTGTACGCGGAATTTGACAACGTCTTGGAAATTGACGCGGCGCGGCAGGTTATAGTGGACTTTGGAGGATAGACAGCGAGGTGAAACCTGAACCACCTCCCCCACCATTGAAAAAAAAATAGCTGACGTTGCGTATCGAGGAAAGGTCGCTAAAGTCGAACGAAACACGCAGTATCCAGTTTTCCGTATACCCGCGAACACGTTTATAGCAATATGGTGGACTACGTGGTCGATGTGCAGGGTTTTCGAGACGCTCAAAACGGTTTTACTGTCAAGGAGGTTTCCGTGTTAGCTTTGAATCGCGACCACATCGGGCACTGGGTAGCCACACCACCCTGCGCCTTCACGGATCTCCCGGCGAATATTTGTGCTCAGAACAATTATCTTTCGCGCAGCCATCACGGTATAGAGTGGTTCGACGGTGATATTCAAGACAAACAAATCTACAGAAAACTACGCGCCGTGGCACGTTCGGCCCGCGTGATTTATACGCGCGGTGCGGAAAAGGCGAAATTGTTGCGGCGCGTTATGTCGCGTCAGGTGACGAATCTGGAGGACGAGGACTGCCCCGCATTCGGAAAGTTGCCGCCATCGGATACGTACTGCATGCATCACGCTCTGAGCAATCCCGGGGAATTTGTCTGTTCGTTGAATCGCGCGGCTGTGCTGAAATCTTGGCTGCTGGGGAGAGGGGCGACTGACGAGGCGGACGGTGGCGGGTTTTCTACAACCGAATCCGCAGAGTGCAATGAACAGTCTGGAACTGAGGAGAGTTTTGGCGTTGATACCGACGGCTACGTGTGGCGTGTACGCGGCTGATCGTATTCCTTTGCGGTGGTCCCGCCCCGCGGCCCTTATCGCAAATACCGATGACCACACACAGCCAGGAAGTCACTGGGTCGCTTTCTACAACGACGAGTCCGGCAACGGGGTGTACTTTGACAGTTACGGGGTTGCACCCTTCATCCCACACCACGTGCGTCGTCTGCGGAAAAACTGTCCGCGCTACCGGTGCAACACGCGCCAGCTCCAGAGTGCATTTTCCGACGTGTGTGGTCAGTTTTGTGTCATGTTTCTCTATTATATGCATTTTGGTTACACGCTTGATGCTTTTGTGGATATTTTTACGGATGATTATGTAAAAAATGATTCGATGGCCGCGTCGTTTTACAATTGCGTGGCTAAAAAAATTAAGAGTTGCGACAAACTCGACGCCTCTTGTCTATCCTGTGTACAGATATGTTTAAGGAAACGTTGTTAATTATAGGCTAGTTTTAAGCAATATTGAATAAAGCGAAAATTTTGTAACGAAGTAGCGTGTGTCGTTTATTGCGAGCGCATCCCACCAGTATTTCAGCAACGTCAGCAGTTTTGGAGGTGAGAATGGTCATTTGATACCCGTCGGGACATAAAGACGTTTCTTGATAAGTATGTGCCTCTATCTCCCCCCTTGCTCTAGGTACGCGATGCAGCGAGGTATATTTCTCTGCAGGAGTCGTCACTCCATCTTCAGCCACCGAGTGAATTAAGAAGTGAGTGTGATTGTTCTCTGCTAATTTTGGCGAAAAGGATTGTGATTAAAAAAGTTTTTTCGTTGCAGAAATGGAAGACTTCGTGGCTGCAGTGCTAATCCACGGTGACCCCCGTGACATGTGGTTCCTCAGGGAACATTTGATCGCGATGCTTGCCGAGGTAGACAGAGAGATCGGGGCGCGCGAGGCGGAGTTGCTAGCCCTTGACGGGGATAGCGACTTCGCCGAAAGCGCCTCGACGTTGAGCTCGGCTGCATCCACAATCCCTGAGGACAATGAGCACATTGTCTACGGGGGTCACGGGGGTGGAATAGTAAGAGAGAACGCAATTGAGGAGGAGGAAGTACGTGAAAATGTGGAGATTTGGATGGGCCGAGGGTGGGACGAGGGCGAGGAAGAAGAGAATGCTGGTGAGGAAAGAGACTTCGAGGAAGAGCTGAGGGAGATAGAGAGGTTGCGGGAGGAAGAGAGGTTGCGGGAGGAGGAAGACGAGGAAGACGAGGACCGGTGGTGGCTGCCGGCGAAAGACGAGGGGTACCAATCCGGTAAGTTGATATATATATATATATATATAATTTTCGTCGAATTTCGTTCGGTTATTGTACTAATAATTCCCGTATGTTTCAGACGAGGTACCCCGAGACGATTAGATTTTAAATAGTTTTTAGTTAATTTATTTTAGTTTGTAAGAAATGTAAAATAGCTTTTAAATTTTTAATAAATTACTTTATACGTTTTTTAAATATAATTTGCGTCATTTCCTGAATATACCCGACCATTTTGAAGAATTTCAGATTTAGATATTATTTAGTATAAGAGAGAGAAATTTAAAGCAGTCGCCATATTGGAATATAGAAAAAAATAGTAGCCATCTTGGAAAAGCCGCCATATTGGTTTGTATGGGCGGGGCCATCTTAGATCAGACATCTTGGATTTTGAAAAATAGTAGCCATATTTGATTTT
Organism: Tenthredo mesomela; assembly: GCA_943736025.1. Lineage (NCBI taxonomy): Eukaryota > Metazoa > Arthropoda > Insecta > Hymenoptera > Tenthredinidae > Tenthredo > Tenthredo mesomela. The sequence continues at coordinate 32,978,527 of OX031014.1, forward strand.
GAAAAAATAGTAGCCATCTTGGATTTTGAAAAAAATAGTAGCCATCTTGGATTTTGAAAAAATTGGAAAACGGGCGCCATATTTGTTTATAATATTGCGTATGGGCGCCGCCATCTTGGATCGGACTCTCATTGTTTTGACGCCAAACCCCCCCACTCCCGCCCGGTCATTGACCTCGTGACGTCATTTGTTATGACTCGCCATGGCTGGCACCTACTACTGTCGTTAGATTAAATGTCTGTGTATAGTCAGGGTAAATTAAGACTGAGTCGGATATTAGGGCATTCTTTAGTTCTTCGAAAGAATTTTGCTGTAATGACGTCCATTCGAATGGTACGTTTTTCCGTAAAAGTTCTGTCAATGGCTTAGCTATCATCGAGAAATTATTTATGAAACGTCTATAGTAACCTACAAGCCCGAGAAATGATTTTATTTTCGTAGGTGTGTTGGGTGTAGGAAATTCCTTGACTGCTCTGGCTTTGTCTGGGTCAGGTTTAACTCCGTCTTTTGATATTATGTGTCCTAAGTAAGCAACCTCTTGTCTCAAGAACTCACATTTATTTGGTTGTAATCGTAAGTTATATTCTTTCAATTTCAGTAATAACCCCCAAAGTTTTTCTGTATGGGTTTGAAGTGAGTCGGCGTGAATTATCAGGTCGTCTAAGTACACTAAACATTTCAATCCTTGTAACCCCGATAGAACGGTATTCGCTAATCTCTGGAATGTAGCTGGAGCGTTTTTAAGCCCAAATGGCATGAATGCGAATTCGAAATGTCCTTTATGGGTGGAAAACGCGGTTTTATGCATATCGTCGGGATTCATTGGAATTTGGTGAAACCCGCTGGCCATGTCGAGTACGGTGAAGTATTTAGAGCTTCCTAACTGGTCTAGGATATCTACTATATTCGGTAGCGGGTAAGCATCCCCTATTGTTTTATCATTCAATTTTCGGTAGTCTACGACTATTCTCCACTTCTTAATCCCTGATGAGTCTAGTTTCTTTGGTACCACCCAGATGGGTGAGTTCCATGGTGAATCTGAATTTCGAATTGTTTCTTTATTTAGGAGATCTTCCATTTGTTTATCTATTTCTGTTTTGTGGATTTCAGGGTACCGGTATTGTCTAACATGGACCGGTGTGTCATCGGTAGTTTTAATTTTGTGGGTACAGGCTTGCGTACCTGGCAATGTGTCCCCATCTAAATAGAAGAGTTCGTTAAACTTGGTACAAGCTTCTAATATACTTTCCTTTTCTTCTAAATTCAAATGGTCTAATCTTAATGCGTCTTTTAATTTTTTGATTCTGTCAGCTGAAGTATTTTCGTTTATACAATTAACTGAATGTATCTCGTCAGTTTCAGAATCTAGAATTCTGTAAACTCTTTGTGGTTCGATATGGATAGTATGGTCCGTGTCTGTTAGATTGATGATGCTTGTGATAGCTGTGTTATCGGGTCTAATTGTCACGTAGCTTTCGCTTATTACGACTCCCGGTTGTAACTCGACCCTATACATTGAGCCTTCTTTTAAGGTGAAGTGAAACGTTTGTCAGAACTTCGAAAACGGGAATCGTGAATTCTCCGGAACTACTGAATCAATCGCGATGAAACTTGGAGGGATTACACATAATTGTGGCAGAAAGTGGCTGATTATTTCACTTTTTCGAAATTTTACAAAAATTTTTACAGATTAACGTACCGAGCACATAAATCGCGAGATTATTCACTTTTGACGTAGATAATCGCATTTTCCGGATGATCAGCCACTCCGCAATGAAAAACCAAACACTTTGAGCCTAATTCCGTGTCATTTGATGAAGAAATGGCTGGGAATTGACGATTCTCCGTTACTCATAACTAAAAAACCGACATTCAGTTGAGATTACAACCCGTATCGACATTTAGTTGAGATCACAGCATTGTACCGACATTGCAGCGAGTTTACTTGCAAACCGAGCAGCAGCGCTAGTGAAGGTTTCCTCGGTCATTTTACGTGAGATATTGGTTCGTGCTGCTTCCGCTTGACAGAGCTTGACAAGAAACAAAAATATTCAATATCGGATCGCACACGGCTAACCTCACCCGACTAGCAGCTAACCTAAAATACAAACAAACGATAGGTAGAATCGTGCTCGGTCTTCGCTTGACGAGAGAACATTATTGCTCGTTTATTTATGTTACCCCTATCTTGCATACTAATGTTTCGGAAAATAAGTAGCGTATATGAACAATCCTTAGACCATACAGGATGGACCGCGCATTGCCTATGCTAAAGCATTGGGAGGACTGCCGCCGAGTAATGGGAAAAGGACGGACAATACTCGACCATTCGTAAGACAAGGAAACTGTGCTCCACTAGTGGAGTAAACGTTGCCAAGTCGTGTTGCTGCGTTGCCACGTTTATGTGCCCCATAGCCTCTGTGGCATAACTCTCTCGATTATAACTGAGCCTACTCGATTTCAAGTGTTAGCACGAATGAGACATATTCATGTGTCTATGGCCGTGTTCGGGGAGCGCGCTTAAAGCACTTTAAAGCGCTGAAAATCGAGAGAGAGAGAGACGGAGCTTGGGGAAATCAAGAAGTGTGACAGAGACACAAGATTACTGACAGCGCTAAAAGCGACTCCCCGAACACGGCCTATATACATCGCTAGTGCTATCTTTGTCGCTTTACTTGGCAGAACCCCCACCACCACAATGCGCGGTCCATCCTGTATGGTCTAAGGAACAATCAATATCGCATCCCAGACGTCATAACCTCACTCGTCTGACAGCTAACCTGAGAATCGAATATAGGATGGACAAAATTATATGTGAAAGTCAGGGTTCATTCAGCTCGTTAATTTATTTCATGCGTATTTTTAATTCTGCTCGATTTGTTGGAAACATATGCACAAGATGAAAATAAATTCGAATAACAGATACAAGATCCCGGACGTCATAATCTGTCATTTCTGGCAGCTAGCCTGGAAGCCGAACATAGCAAATGAGATTTTATTTCAGACTTGAGGTTATGGTATCGATTTATCAGTCGAAAATCGGAGTAATCTTCTTATTCTTCTATTTTTTTTTTTTTATTGGAATCTAAATCATAAAAATACATTCAAAGGACGTATGCCAGCAGACGAGTACCTAGCCTCACATTTATGACAGCTAGCCTAACTTCCGAGTTCATTTCAGAATTGAGGTTATCATATTGATTTGTTAGTCAAAAATCAGAGTGATCTTCTTATTCTTATGCTTTTTTTTTTTATTGGAATCTAAATCATAAAATTCGAATAATTCGAAAATACATTCGAATGACGTATGCGAGCAGACGAAGCATAACCTCACATTTATGACAGCTAGCCTAATTTGGGAGTTCATTTCAGCGTTGAGGTTATTATATCAATTTGTTAGTCGGAAATCAGAGTAATCTTCTTATTCTTCTACTTTTTTTTTTATTGGAATTTGACCCATAAAAATACAAACGACGTATGCGAGCAGACGAAGCATAACTAGGGATTCATACCATATGTGAATTTATCGGACCAGTCGAACCAAATTTTTAAGTCTTCTAACTGAAGCTGACCTCTATATAGAGCGTGCAATCTTCAGATAGACCGAAAAAAACGGAAGTGCATCATAATTATTTTTTCAAGTAAAAATTCCTTCAGCCCGGGTTTGAACCGGGACCTCCGCATTTGTACTGCGACGCCTTGTCCAATTAGACCACTGAAGGACTGGAGGAATCTTTACTTGAAATTCATGTTATTGTCATTGACCTTCTTAGTCCCAGGTCTGTGTTTATTTCATTGAGTAGTGACTCTATCGTTCGAAGCCTATTAATTCATACCATATGTGAATTTATCGGACCAGTCGGACCAAATTTTTAAGTCTTCTAACTGAAGCTGACCTCTATATAGAGCGTGCAATCTTCAGATAGACCGAAAAAAACGGAAGTGCATCATAATTATTTTTTCAAGTAAAAATTCCTTCAGCCCGGGTTTGAACCGGGACCTCCGCATTTGTACTGCGACGCCTTGTCCAATTAGACCACTGAAGGACTGGAGGAATCTTTACTTGAAATTCATGTTATTGTCATTGACCTTCTTAGTCCCAGGTCTGTGTTTATTTCATTGAGTAGTGACTCTATCGTTCGAAGCCTATTAATTCATACCATATGTGAATTTATCGGACCAGTCGAACCAAATTTTTAAGTCTTCTAACTGAAGCTGACCTCTATATAGAGCGTGCAATCTTCAGATAGACCGAAAAAAACGGAAGTGCATCATAATTATTTTTTCAAGTAAAAATTCCTTCAGCCCGGGTTTGAACCGGGACCTCCGCATTTGTACTGCGACGCCTTGTCCAATTAGACCACTGAAGGACTGGAGGAATCTTTACTTGAAATTCATGTTATTGTCATTGACCTTCTTAGTCCCAGGTCTGTGTTTATTTCATTGAGTAGTGACTCTATCGTTCGAAGCCTATTAATTCATACCATATGTGAATTTATCGGACCAGTCGGACCAAATTTTTAAGTCTTCTAACTGAAGCTGACCTCTATATAGAGCGTGCAATCTTCAGATAGACCGAAAAAAACGGAAGTGCATCATAATTATTTTTTCAAGTAAAAATTCCTTCAGCCCGGGTTTGAACCGGGACCTCCGCATTTGTACTGCGACGCCTTGTCCAATTAGACCACTGAAGGACTGGAGGAATCTTTACTTGAAATTCATGTTATTGTCATTGACCTTCTTAGTCCCAGGTCTGTGTTTATTTCATTGAATAGTGACTCTATCGTTCGAAGCCTATTAATTCATACCATATGTGAATTTACCGGACCAGTCGAACCAAATTTTTAAGTCTTCTAACTGAAGCTGACCTCTATATAGAGCGTGCAATCTTCAGATAGACCGAAACTTTTTTACTTGAAAAAATAATTATGATGCACTTCCGTTTTTTTCGGTCTATCTGAAGATTGCACGCTCTATATAGAGGTCAGCTTCAGTTAGAAGACTTAAAAATTTGGTCCGACTGGTCCGATAAATTCACATATGGTATGAATTAATAGGCTTCGAACGATAGAGTCACTACTCAATGAAATAAACACAGACCTGGGACTAAGAAGGTCAATGACAATAACATGAATTTCAAGTAAAGATTCCTCCAGTCCTTCAGTGGTCTAATTGGACAAGGCGTCGCAGTACAAATGCGGAGGTCCCGGTTCAAATCCGGGCTGAAGGAATTTTTACTTGAAAAAATAATTATGATCCACTTCCGTTTTTTTCGGTCTATCTGAAGATTGCACGCTCTATATAGAGGTCAGCTTCAGTTAGAAGACTTAAAAATTTGGTCCGACTGGTCCGATAAATTCACATATGGTATGAATTAATAGGCTTCGAACGATAGAGTCACTACTCAATGAAATAAACACAGACCTGGGACTAAGAAGGTCAATGACAATAACATGAATTTCAAGTAAAGATTCCTCCAGTCCTTCAGTGGTCTAATTGGACAAGGCGTCGCAGTACAAATGCGGAGGTCCCGGTTCAAACCCGGGCTGAAGGAATTTTTACTTGAAAAAATAATTATGATGCACTTCCGTTTTTTTCGGTCTATCTGAAGATTGCACGCTCTATATAGAGGTCAGCTTCAGTTAGAAGACTTAAAAATTTGGTTCGACTGGTCCGATAAATTCACATATGGTATGAATTAATAGGCTTCGAACGATAGAGTCACTACTCAATGAAATAAACACAGACCTGGGACTAAGAAGGTCAATGACAATAACATGAATTTCAAGTAAAGATTCCTCCAGTCCTTCAGTGGTCTAATTGGACAAGGCGTCGCAGTACAAATGCGGAGGTCCCGGTTCAAATCCGGGCTGAAGGAATTTTTACTTGAAAAAATAATTATGATCCACTTCCGTTTTTTTCGGTCTATCTGAAGATTGCACGCTCTATATAGAGGTCAGCTTCAGTTAGAAGACTTAAAAATTTGGTCCGACTGGTCCGATAAATTCACATATGGTATGAATTAATAGGCTTCGAACGATAGAGTCACTACTCAATGAAATAAACACAGACCTGGGACTAAGAAGGTCAATGACAATAACATGAATTTCAAGTAAAGATTCCTCCAGTCCTTCAGTGGTCTAATTGGACAAGGCGTCGCAGTACAAATGCGGAGGTCCCGGTTCAAACCCGGGCTGAAGGAATTTTTACTTGAAAAAATAATTATGATGCACTTCCGTTTTTTTCGGTCTATCTGAAGATTGCACGCTCTATATAGAGGTCAGCTTCAGTTAGAAGACTTAAAAATTTGGTTCGACTGGTCCGATAAATTCACATATGGTATGAATTAATAGGCTTCGAACGATAGAGTCACTACTCAATGACATAACTAGGGATGTTCGATCTTCCGAAAAAAATCGATTTCGGGATCGATTCTGAATCGGATGTCTGAGAATCGATTCTGAATCGGATGTCTGAGAATCGATTCTGAATCGGATGTCTGAGAATCGATTCTGAATCGGATGTCTGAGAATCGATTCTGCTAAAAATCGGAACGTGAAAGATCGATCTTGCGAAAATCGATTTTTTTGTATTATCCGGTGTCTAAAAAAAACCCAGTAAACACAAAAATAAAAGTCGTCTTAAAGTCGTGGTATAGACGTCCAATGTCTCACTTTTTGACGACCAAATGTCGTCTCAAGTCTTAAAGACGTCTTATAGACTTAAAACGACATTTAGTCGAAAAGATCGATTCTCCTGAAGATCGATTCAGAATCGAACATCCCTAAGCATAACCTCACATTTATGACAGCTAGCCTAACTTCCGAGTTCATTTCAGAATTAAGGTTATTATATCGATTTGTTAGTCGGAAATCAGAGTAATCTTCTTATTCTTCTACTTTTTTTTTTATTGGAATTTGAACCATAAAAATACAAACGACGTATGCGAGCAGACGAAGCATAACCTCACACTTATGACAGCTAGCCTAACTTCCGAGTTCATTTCAGAATTAAGGTTATTATATCGATTTGTTAGTCGGAAATCAGAGTAATCTTCTTATTCTTCTACTTTTTTTTTTTATTGGAATTTAAATCATAAAAATACATTCAAATGACGTATGCGAGCAGACGAAGCATAACCTCACATTTATGACAGCTAGCCTAACTTGGGAGTTCATTTCAGAGTTGAGGTTATCATATCGATTTGTTAGTCGGAAATCAGAGTAATCCTCTTATTCTTCTACTTTTTTTTTTATTGGAATCTGAACCATAAAAATACATTCGAACGACGTATGCGAGCAGACGAAGCATAACCTCACATTTATGACAGCTCTAGCCTAACTTGGGAGTTCATTTCAGAGTTGAGTTTATCATATCGATTTGTTAGTCGGAAATCAAAGTGATCCAAAAATTCTTCTACTTTTTTTTTTTTTTATTGGAATATGAACCATAAAAATACATTCGAACGACGTATGCGAGCATACGAAGCATAACCTCACATCTATGACAGCTAGCCTAACTTCCAAGTTCATTTCAGAGTTGAGGTTATGGTATCGATTTGTTAGTCGAAAATCTAAATAATTTTCTTATTCTTCTTCTTTTACTTTCATCGAAATCTAAAGTATATAAGTACAGTCAAGTGACGTATGCCAGCAGACAAGACATAACCTCACACTTTTGACAGCTAGCCTAACCTAGGAGTTCATTTCAGTGTTGAGGTTATAGAGAGATTGATTTGTTGGACAAAAATCAGAAGAAAAATAAATTTGAATGACCATCTACATTTCAGTGGACGGATACAACCATAGAAGACAAATAGCAGACGAGACATAACCTCACTCGTCTGACAGTTAGCCAAGCATAGGGACTCTATTTCAGAATTGATTAGTTGGACAAAAATCCTCATTGGGATTTGGTCCGAGGGCGTCACACAGCCCTGTGGACCCGATTGTACTAGTTTGAATTTACGCCAGCACGCGTCCAACAATCACTGACAATCGTCAGTCGTCACACAGATTGTTGGAGCCCGATTTAGTACTAGTTTGAATTTACTACACTACCAGGCGTCCAACAATCACTGACAATCGTCAGTCGTCACACAGATTGTTAGAGCCCGATTGTACTAGTTTGATTTTACGCCACCAGGAGTCCCACTGCAAGAACCAAATCCCAATACTACAAGCAGACGGCATAACCTCACTCGACTGACAGTTAGCCGAACCATAGAGCGTGTGCTAATATGTTAATCATTGTCAATATGTTATTACTATTCGTACTGAATTTAGTTCCAGTGTCTACGCGTGTGATAGTGCTTATTCCGCTAGATCTCACGCTAACCTCAAATTTTTTTTTGGCGCGCATGTGCTTTTCATTCATCGCAAGTAGGGTTATGAACACTGTGGGTATGTATACGACGAAAGATAGAAGTAAACATTTTTCTTTTATCATTCCGCCAGATCCCGATCTGTCAGTAACTCATAGGTATTTACGAAATGACCCCTTAACTTTGACTAAACTCTTGTTTTATCATTTTAATTTCCTTTTAGTAATAATTCAGTGAACTGAGCTATCACTCTTATCAACCGCTCTGCACAAGAGCGAGGGTAACAACCAAGGTTCGCTTGTCATACCGATGGGGTTTCCAAACAGGGATTTTCTTTGTGTTTATTAATCATGTCTAATTATAAGTTAGAAATATCATTGTGAACTAGTTTCACTCTTATCAACCGCTCTGCACAAGAGCGAGGGAAACAACCAAGGTTCGCTTGTCTAATCGATGGGGTTTCCAAACAGGGATTTTCTCTGTGTTTATTAATCATGTCTAATTATAAGTTAGAAATATCATTGTGAACTAGTTTCACTCTTATCAACCGCTCTTCACAAGAGCGAGAATAAGCTGATTCGGCTGCTAGATACTGCGACGTTTGACGGACACAGTGTTGGTACACATGATGTGAGTTTATAATTCTCGATTCGTTCGAGTTGTCATTTTATGCAAACTGTATAGAGAAATGTTTTTTCTCAGTCTCTGCAGCGGAGAGCCACTCGACTGATTGTCGATAGAATCCAAACGGATTTAGAATAATGATTTATAGAATATATATCTAGTCATAAGAACTGCATATAGAAATGATTTTCTTTCAGTCTCTCCAGTGGAGAGCCCCTCGACTGATTGTCGATAGAATCCAAACGGATTTAGAATAAGGATTTATAGAATATATATCTAGTCATAAAAATTGCTTAAAGAAATGTTTTTCTTCCAGTCTCTCCAGCGGAGGGCCACTCGACTGATTGTCGATAGAATCCAAACGGATTTAGAATAATGATTTATAGATTGTATACCTAGTCATATAAATTGCATAAAGAAATGTTTTTCTTTCAGTCTCTCCAGCGGAGGGCCACTCGACTGATTGTCGATAGAATCCAAACGGATTTAGAATAATGATTTATAGATTATATATCTAGTCATAGAAACTGCATAGAGAAATGTTTTTTCTCAGTCTCTCCAATGGAGAGCGACTCGACTGATTGTCGAAGGAATCCTAACGGATTAAATACATTATAGTGAATTAGTTTTCACGCATATCTATCGCTCTGCACCAGAACGAGGGACAACTACGGTTGCTCGTCATACCGATAAGAATTCTGACCAGGGATTTTCTCTGAACTTATCATGTCTAACTCTACGTTAGAAATATCATAGTTGATTAGTTTCAACTTTTATCAATCGTTCTGCACTAGCGCGAGAATAGGCCGCTTTTGTTGCTTTACACTGCGACGTTTGTCCAACGCAGTGTTAGTACACATGATGTACATATATAATTCTCGATTTGTTCGGGTTATCATTTAGTGCAATTATTTGCATGTCTCGCATTGTTTATAAACACTGCCGCGAAATAATCGCGGGCATTAGTGTACGTATATACCGGCGTAGCAAGCATCGGAAGATGCGCGCTGCGCCATCTAGCGGTAGGCAGAGGTACCAAACGTGCGGTAACTGCGCCATCTAGCGGTGGGCAGAGGTACCAAACATTCGGGTGCCTTGCACCGCGGTAAAACAGAACTACCGAACGTTTGGTACCTCTGTCCACCGCTAGATTATTTGCAAATATACTGGCTGCAATTTCGATACAGGCTGTGATCTCGACTAAATGTAGATAAGGGTTGTGATCTCAACTGAATGTCGGTTTTTTAGTTATGAGCAACGGAGAATCGTCAATTCTCAGCCATTTCTCCATCAAATGACACGAGATTAGGCTCAAAGTGTGTGGTTTTTCATTGCGGAGTGGTTAATTATCGGGAAAATGCGACTATCTACGGCAACAGTGAATAATCTCGCGATTTATGTGGTCGGTACGTCAATCTGTGAAAATTTTTGTCAAATTTTGGAAAAGTGAAATAATCAGCCACTTTCTGCCACAATTACGTGTAATCCCTCCAAGTTTCATCGCGATTGATTCAGTAGTTCCGGAGAATTCACGATTCCCGTTTTCGAAGTTCTGTCAAACGTTTCACTTCACCTTAAGGGTAGGAGATACTGAAATTTGAGTACGAAAATTTCAAAAAAAATCGATTTTCGGTTTTTTACGGAAAAGTGTTATTTGAACCCTTATTTATACGTACACAAATCCTTAAACCGAAAAAAAATTTGTTAAGCCCTGTTTACTCAATAAAACGTATAATGTTACAGAAGAAGTTCCTAATATTCCTATATTTCGGTTATTGCCATTTCAATTTGTGAAAATAAGTAACTTGAGATGCATTTTTCCATCAGGCTACCACACTCAAATGATTCACGTGAGATAACAAAATAATAAAAAAAAAAAATATCAATAATAAAAAATAATTTTTTTCAAATCACTGCTACGTTATAAGAAAACATTCTAGTAACTCAGTCTTTTTACAGTTGATTAGTGCTATTTTGATACATAGTTCATGATTTTTCCAGATTTCATCTCCTCCGCTGAACCAAAATGTAGTCCATCGAAGAAAAAGTAGATGTCGTAAGGTACAGGTTGCTGCGTTGCATGAAATTTCTCAAAATTGGAGGAAATATTCTGTATGAATGTAATTTAGGGGCAAACCAATAATACTTCATGTATTCAAGTTTAAGACGTAGAAATTTTTGATTGTAAAACATTTTTTCCAAAACGATGGAAAAAAAGTCTTACAATCAAAAATTTCCATGTCTAGAACTTGAATTCATGAAATATTGTTGGTTTGCCCCTAAATTCAGCGTTGTAAAAGGTACTTTATAAATAGTACCTAGGTACAGTAGGGTGGTCGTTAATATAGCTATTTCTGAATTAGATTCATTCATACCCTTCATTCGAAAGTAAAAAAAAAAAAAAAAATTTTTGACCCCAAATTGAACCCTTTATCTCAATTAGAAAGGGTGCCTGTAAAGGCTTACTTTTTTGTATTTTTGTATTTTTTTTGTATTTTTTTATTTTTTTTTGTATTTTTTTTTTTTTTGTATTTTTTTTTGTTGTTTTTATGAACTATCTGTATGATCGATGGATTTTTAAGCCGTTTAAGAGGTGCCGAAATATTTATTTTATAAAAAAGTAGCCGAAAGTAATGTAAAATCAATACAAAAAAGTAAGCCTTTACAGGCACCCTTTCTAATTGAGATAAAGGGTTCAATTTGGGGTCAAAATTTTTTTTTTTTTTTTTACTTTCGAATGAAGGGTATGAATGAATCTAATTCCGAAATAGCTATATTAACGACCACCCTAAGGTACAGGTACAAGTACTTGCAGGAAAAAGTACCTAGGTACAGGTACGGGTACTATTTAAGGGGTCTGTCTAGTAACTCACTTTTGAAAAATCGTTTTTTTTTTTTTTACTTTTTTCGAAAGTAAATATATTAAGAAATATTGTGTGAAAATTTTAGAACGATCCGAGAACTCTAACATTATTTTTGAACGCTTCAAAGGTAGGTACCTCTAGCGCGCTGACCGCAAATTTTACTCGCCTTGTTGATGAAATTTTCGAAACTACTCGACCGATCCTTATGAAATTTGAACCACATATTCTTTAAACCTATCGCTATGTCCCCTATAAATTTTATTCAAAAATTTTGAATTTTACTATATTTTTTTTCCAAAAATCGGCGAAAAAAAACCGGTTTTTTGAAAAATTTTTGTTTTTGCTTCACCATTTTTTTATTTTTTAAAATAATTGAATAAAATTCATAGGGGACATAGCCATTGTCATACCAAACCTAAAGCACTTTGATTTTTTTGTTTCAGACAACACAGCTCCGAGATTTTATCAACAAGGCGGACCTACCTACTTTTCGAGGTGTTGCGTTTGGCTGACGTTTTTGGTCATAATACATGTATAAAATAAAAGATAAAATTTTTTTTATGTATTTCAAGAGTGTATTTACTAAGCCTAATAACTTTTATATCATTACCTTTATCCAGTATCCCAAGAAATAATCACGAAAATCGCGTTTTTTTCGGCGCGAGCTACTAGACAGACCCCTTAAGAAATGTACCTAGGTACAGGTACAGGTACTCAGAATGTACCTATATATAGGTACTTAGGTACATTATTTACGTTGAGCATAAGAATGATACGAAGAAGGGTGAAAAAAATATACGAAAACCAAGTTAGTGATATACATACTGGTACAGTTATACGTACACGTTCAAATGAACGTGCGTGTGAAATGTGGTAAATACGATATTTCACACGCCGAGATTCTTACGTAAATGAAGTACCTTATATTTTACCTATAAATAGGTACAGGTATTCCTTAAATGTACCTAGGTACAGGTACAAGGTACTTGTTAGGAAAAGTACCTAGGTACAGGTATAGGTACTGAAAAATGTACCTAGGTACAAAAAAAGGTACTTGTACCTAGGTACTTTACAATACTGCCTAAATTACATTCATACAGAATATTTTCTCCAATTTGGAGAAATTTCATGCAACGTAGCAACCTGTACCTTACGACAACTACTTTTTCTTCGATGGACTACATTTTGTTTCAGCGGAGAACATAAAAGCTGGAAAAATCATGAACCATTATCAAAATAGCACTAATCAACTGTGAAAAAACTGAGTCACTAGAATGTTTTCTCAGAGCATAGCAGTGATTTGGAAAAAAATCAATTTCAAGGTGTGTATACTCCCATAAGACAACAACTCCAAAATATGTTTTTCTACGGTTGGAAATCATATTGAAGTTTTTGGTCACACACTTCACCAGAGATGAGCATTGAAATTTATATAGCAAATCAATATTCTCCCAAATGTTTGTATTCATTTTACAGAACCAGATTTACAAGTCATCAACCGCACGATTCGCTGCCCGCAGGTCAAATTGCTTAGACTTGACAAGACCAAGTTTATATCAACCGAACTGCTAAAATATAAATGTTGAAATTTTTTCAACTTGTGATAATTTATATGCTTTATAATGCTTTCCAACTTCCTTGAAATCGTAATTTCTGAAATGCATGATGAAAATGTGAATTTCACTCAAATATTGTGGGAGCCGAGCTATTTTTTTTTTTTTTTTTTTTAACGTCATGCTTCAAAACTATTGGCAATCTCGTCTGAAACTAGTTTGGATCATGCAGTAATAAAAATCTTGAATTTTGTGAATAATTTGAACAAAAACTTCAAAGCGATTTATCTCAGAACTGTGGTTTTGCTTTTTGAAAAAGTCCCATGCGTCTGAGTTTTTGTCAAAGACTTCTGCAATTTTCAGGTTGCATTCCTACACACACTAGCTACAAACCCACGTCAGATTTTGGAAATCGAGACAAAGTGACAGATTTTAGGAAAAATAATTGAAATTATATCGCGTCACTAATGCCATAAGGTCGTAAGCGCCAAAAAAAAAAAAATTTCGTGTTTTTGGTGGCAAAATCTTTTTCATGCAATATAACATCATTTGGAAATATCCGAAAAAAAAATAATTTTTTGGCGTTTACGACCTTATGGCATTAGTGACGCGATATAATTTTTTTTTCATAAAAAAAAAAAGTATCAAAATCAAAGTATCGTAGCTATCTCTAAAAACCGACGTGGGTTTGTGGCTTGGGCAGCCTAAAATATGTGTTTGCAAGCCCAGCAAGATTCAAAAATAATTGAGACGCATGGAAGGTTTTCGAATATTTCAGAAGCATTATGAGGAGTAACTCTGTACTTATTGTTTCAAATGACTTGAAATTTGCACAATGTCTATGTTTTGAGATGGCAAACATGTGTGTTAAACCTCATTTGAAAATAGAAATTGGTTCAGATGGGCAGTTTTCAGTATCTCCTACCCTTAATTCGTTTATCGTGTCTCTCTAGTTTGTCCTTGCAAAATTTTACATTTTTAGAGGAGGGTCTCAATCAATCAAGTCGAGTCACTTTTTCGTTTTGTTAAAAATGCCTGACGTTTCGGCAGTCATGTTCTGCCCTCATCAGAGGCTGTTTATTAAAGAAATAATTACAGAAAATTATTAGATGTCTAACAATGTGTACAAACTATTAAAATTATGTTGAAAGTCAATATGATTAAAAACAAGCTTATCGCAAATAATACAAAGGAAGTCAAACATTAAATGGAAATCACATGTAGTACAAAGTAGAGAGACGGATAAGACCTAATGCTAAATCGTAAACAAAATCTAATTACCTTAATCGGTTGGTGTTAGGTGAAAAAACTTGGCATCCTTAATATAGCCATTGTCACACAACAGGATGAGCAGTCTGTCATCCTGTGATCGTGAAACGTTTAATGAACAAGAGGGGTGTGACAACTCTTATTATATACGGACTCAGCTGAGGCTCGTCTTGTTGACATACATCACAGGTAATAATGTGAATATTTCAAACTTTGTGACGTTAGCGAATGACGTCAATGACTGACGTCAATGGTTGTTTATATTTTTTTCCCGAATAGAGCCCACTCTCATAGTCAAGTTTTTTCACCATTAACAACATCTAATAAAACTAGGAGCAGCTTTTTGATCTAAATCTGTGTAGCATGTTGGAATAAGGTAAATGTAATTTTTTAGTGTCCTCTTTCTTGTTGAGGCTATTCGGTTGCAAATTTATTCGTAACATCTCCGAGGTGATGCGCTTGGACCAAACTGCTTCCCTATCAAGTATAACTGTCTTATCCCAATCAAAAACATGGTTGTATTCAATTTGGTGAGAGGAGACTACAGAATGTGATTCTGGATTTTTCTTAAGATTGTCTTGGTGTTCTTTCAATCTAGTTCTCAGTTCACGTTTGGTCTCACCTACATACGATGCCGAGCAATCTTCGCATTGAATCTTATAAACTACATTACATTTATCTAGTTTGTCCGTGAGGTCTTTACCTTTGGTAACGACCGACCTAAGATTACTGTTCACACTCATGACGGGTGTTAAGTCATATTTCCTAAGCGAGCTACCTAATCTTTCAGAAAAACCTTTGACGTAGGGTATCGGTACTAGTTTACGTTTCGACCGGACTGGACCACTGACCACTGTGATAACGGACGTGTTCTGTTCTGGGTCGGTTAACGTGATCATTATGTTGGTATTCTTATTATGTAGGCTCTTAAATTTCAAATGTTTAACCCTATCGATTATTAACTTTTCAAAGAAGGAGTCAGGATAATTATTATCACGTAGCAAGGTTCTGACCAAATACAAATTCTCAGTGTGGAATTTTGGGTGGGATAGTGATATCGCTCTATCCACTAAGTTGAAAACCATACCACGCTTTTGAGCCTGAGGGTGTGATGAGTTGAAATTTAAAAACCTACCAGAAAACGTTGGTTTACGGTACCAATTAGTAATTATCATGTTAGCATCATCCCGAATTACATGAATGTCTAGAAAACTAAGCCTACGTTCATCCTCCAGTTCATGCGTAAACTGGAGGCGGTCATGATAACCGTTAAAAATATCAGTTACATATTCAACGTTAGCCCTAGGTATGCACATGATGATATCGTCGACGTACTGATAATAAAACAATGGTTTAAAGTTCAGTTTAGACAAACACTCCCGTTCCAGATCTACCATTACGATGTCCGCTAAAACCGGTGAAATTGGGGAACCCATGGGTGACCCGAAAATTTGTTTATAGTATTGCTTATCAAACTGGAAATAGACGTTATCAAGTAAATATGTTACACCCGCTAATACTTCACTTAAAGGCATGGTGGAATGTTGCGCTATAAAGGAGTATCTATTTACTATCGCTGACTTGACTAATTCACTAGGTACATTCGTAAACAAGGACGTTACATCTAAGGAGACTAAAACAAAATCATCAGGTACCTGGAAATACATAAAAAAGACATACCACTGAGACCCATCATCTCAGCCATAGGTAGTCCGACGTATTCGATCTCCAAGTTTCTGAGTAATTTACTAATCAAGAGCATTCCTAAACCTGAGTCGTACATTAAACATAGTTGGGACCTTATTGAAAAGCTTAGCAATATCCAGGTACCTGATGATTTTGTTTTAGTCTCCTTAGATGTAACGTCCTTGTTTACGAATGTACCTAGTGAATTAGTCAAGTCAGCGATAGTAAATAGATACTCCTTTATAGCGCAACATTCCACCATGCCTTTAAGTGAAGTATTAGCGGGTGTAACATATTTACTTGATAACGTCTATTTCCAGTTTGATAAGCAATACTATAAACAAATTTTCGAGTCACCCATGGGTTCCCCAATTTCACCGGTTTTAGCGGACATCGTAATGGTAGATCTGGAACGGGAGTGTTTGTCTAAACTGAACTTTAAACCATTGTTTTATTATCGGTACGTCGACGATATCATCATGTGCATACCTAGGGCTAACGTTGAATATGTAACTGATATTTTTAACGGTTATCATGACCGCCTCCAGTTTACGCATGAACTGGAGGATGAACGTAGGCTTAGTTTTCTAGACATTCATGTAATTCGGGATGATGCTAACATGATAATTACTAATTGGTACCGTAAACCAACGTTTTCTGGTAGGTTTTTAAATTTCAACTCATCACACCCTCAGGCTCAAAAGCGTGGTATGGTTTTCAACTTAGTGGATAGAGCGATATCACTATCCCACCCAAAATTCCACACTGAGAATTTGTATTTGGTCAGAACCTTGCTACGTGATAATAATTATCCTGACTCCTTCTTTGAAAAGTTAATAATCGATAGGGTTAAACATTTGAAATTTAAGAGCCTACATAATAAGAATACCAACATAATGATCACGTTAACCGACCCAGAACAGAACACGTCCGTTATCACAGTGGTCAGTGGTCCAGTCCGGTCGAAACGTAAACTAGTACCGATACCCTACGTCAAAGGTTTTTCTGAAAGATTAGGTAGCTCGCTTAGGAAATATGACTTAACACCCGTCATGAGTGTGAACAGTAATCTTAGGTCGGTCGTTACCAAAGGTAAAGACCTCACGGACAAACTAGATAAATGTAATGTAGTTTATAAGATTCAATGCGAAGATTGCTCGGCATCGTATGTAGGTGAGACCAAACGTGAACTGAGAACTAGATTGAAAGAACACCAAGACAATCTTAAGAAAAATCCAGAATCACATTCTGTAGTCTCCTCTCACCAAATTGAATACAACCATGTTTTTGATTGGGATAAGACAGTTATACTTGATAGGGAAGCAGTTTGGTCCAAGCGCATCACCTCGGAGATGTTACGAATAAATTTGCAACCGAATAGCCTCAACAAGAAAGAGGACACTAAAAAATTACATTTACCTTATTCCAACATGCTACACAGATTTAGATCAAAAAGCTGCTCCTAGTTTTATTAGATGTTGTTAATGGTGAAAAAACTTGACTATGAGAGTGGGCTCTATTCGGGAAAAAAATATAAACAACCATTGACGTCAGTCATTGACGTCATTCGCTAACGTCACAAAGTTTGAAATATTCACATTATTACCTGTGATGTATGTCAACAAGACGAGCCTCAGCTGAGTCCGTATATAATAAGAGTTGTCACACCCCTCTTGTTCATTAAACGTTTCACGATCACAGGATGACAGACTGCTCATCCTGTTGTGTGACAATGGCTATATTAAGGATGCCAAGTTTTTTCACCTAACACCAACCGATTAAGGTAATTAGATTTTGTTTACGATTTAGCATTAGGTCTTATCCGTCTCTCTACTTTGTACTACATGTGATTTCCATTTAATGTTTGACTTCCTTTGTATTATTTGCGATAAGCTTGTTTTTAATCATATTGACTTTCAACATAATTTTAATAGTTTGTACACATTGTTAGACATCTAATAATTTTCTGTAATTATTTCTTTAATAAACAGCCTCTGATGAGGGCAGAACATGACTGCCGAAACGTCAGGCATTTTTAACAAAACGGAAAAGTGACTCGACTTGATTGATTGAGACCCTCCTCTAAAAATTAAGAAGTTCGAGTGTTACCTTTATGATGAATAAAATTTTACATTGTTGTTAACTTCGTTGAGTGTCAGAACTTGCTTCTCCAACAATGCAAAGACATCGTCTCAGCGTAGGCTCCGTTTTCCCTTGTCCAGCCATAGTAAACACTCTACGCCAGCCAGCTGGTCGTGGCTCTTCCCACCACCGTGCAGATCAGCTGAGGATTGTCGTCACTGCAGTCTAGCCACTATTAGGCGAGTGGGAACAACACTATGTGTGTCTAAACAGGATGGCGGTGATCGACACGAAGTGGATTACCAATTTATCGGCCACAGCGTTAGGATTTTTCATACTTTGCCAATTGGTCGCTAGGATGCTCGGCGCACAGTTCAGAGGAATCACGTGCAACTATATTTATTCGTTTTCCGAGAAAAAATGTTTATATATGAGTCAGGCATGATCCAGCTGTGTTCAGATATGTTAATACATGAACATATCTGATTCATGCCTGACGTATGTATAATCATGTAACATATTATACATGATTACATATGGTCATATATAAATCCATATATGATTATATATGACCATACATAACTTTATATATGATCGTACATGATCTTATATACCATTATACATGACCATGTAGATCAGACGTACATTGATGTATGATTATATATGACCATACATAACATTATATATGATCGTATAGAATCTTATATAACATTACACATGACCATGTAGAATCTAGTGACTATTTACTGATTTTCGGTGATTTATTCACTGATTCATATGTAGAAAGCATGTATAATCATACATTAACATACATGGGTATCTTGTATGGGTCATACGTGCATGGGCCAGTCAAATCAAATTCCCATTTGATCATGTACGATCGGGTATGAGCATATACAATCTGGTATGATCATGTAATGATCTGGCATGATCATGTACGATCTGGTCTGCTCATAGATGGCCATTTTTCTGGTATGAATCATACAAGACTAATTATATATGATCCATATATGATCATATATGATCATGTATGATCTGGTATGATCATGTACGATCTGGTCTGCTCATAGATGGCCATTTTTCTGGTATGAATCATACAAGACTAGTTATATATGATCCATATCTCATCATATATAATCATGTATGATCTGGTATGATTATGTACGATCTGTTATGATCATAGATGGCCATTTTTCTGGTATGAATCATACAAGACTAGTCATATATGATCCATATCTGATCATATATGGTCATTTTTTCTCGGGTTGTCTATGGTCTACTTGGTATTATTATAACCTTAATTTTTGACTAGTTAGTGCAGAAAGTAGTATTCAATAGGACTCTCACTACCCTTTCCACAACATCTGATGCACTTTTTGGTTTGGTGGCGAATTTATCCTCACTTACTGCTCACATCACCAGAAGCACTGAAACGCTGACAGCCGACACCATTCACCTCGTCATCGCAACCACCAACACAATTAACGTCTTTTTAACAAATTGGACACACTTTATACTGCAAATTATTATTTTATAATAGATACTTTTTTACGTTCCTCCCTCTCGTTGCTCTCCCCAGTTGTAGAACACTCATAGGACTTGTAATATTGGAGATTTTCGCTGTGCCTTGTCAGAGATCAAACCACTCACTCAGAGATTGATTGATTGATTGATTGATTGTTTATTAAATGCCCTGGGGTACCTAGGGGCAAAATGGTATACAGCAAGACATGATATGGAAATTTAAAATATAAATAGAGAGAGAAAGAGAGAGAGAGAAAAGCATTTATTACATCCTGGGATACGGGATCCCCTAAGGATTACAGAGTAAGTAAAGTACGCAGGCAGAAAATATAATACACAAAATCAAATAACTTAAGATAGAAAAATATAATACTCAAAAACAAATAACTTAGGATAGAAAACGACATAAAATAAAATAAGAAGCACCAAGATAGGAATAAAGATAACATCAGATAATAATACAAATAGAGATAACAGCAGATAATAAGAAAAAACTAAAAATAACAACAAAACTAGAAGTAGCTGAAAGGAAAAAACTTAATAGAGAATAACCGGTAACAGCTACAGCTAGGTAGAGACGGCCGAGGTAGCCCAGAGCCAAGAACAAAAAGATAAAAATGAAAGTAGGTATAAATAAAAATAAATAAACTGATTACAAAGATCACAACACAGACAGGACTAAGGGCAAAGTCGGGACATGAGCTGAGCCTTGAAAACATTAACTGACTTAGACTGTCGCGCAGCGGGGGGTACCGAGTTCCATAACGAGCAGGCGCTAACAAGCACAGAATTCTGGTAGGTGGTAGTCCTAGCGTACGGAATGAGAAGCTCATCAGAGGGACAACGCAAATTCCTCCGCTGCACGTCAGCCCGAAAACCTATCCGCGAGTACAAGTACGACGGTTGCTTTTTCAGAATAAGTTGGAAAATAAAAACGCCTAGTGAGTACCGCCGCCTACCATCGATCTTCAACCAACCCAAGATATTAATTATATATATAATTATAGAAGGGCGTAATGTGTTCGGATTTTTTCACATCAAAAATAAAACGGATGCAAGAATTGAACGCCCGTTCCAACTTAGTGTTAAGTTCAGCGGTCAGATCACAATAAACGAGGCAACAGTACTCAAGATGCGGGTGAATAAGCGCTGAGACGAGCATTGTTCGCAGTCGCGTGTTGAGACAGTCTCTATTGGCCTTGAGCTGCCACAAGGTACTAAAAATTTTCTTGGACACATGGGAGACATGACTCTTCCAAGACAGGGTGTTAGAAATATGAACGCCAAGATATTTTAGTTCGGTGCTAAAAGGAACATCGTGTCCAAGAACAGAGACATGCGGGATAAGGCTTAGATCAAGGCTGTTAACATACCTAGCACTGCCCACAATAATTGCAGCTGTTTTCGCAGCATTCATTGACAGCTGGTTTGCACGAACCCAGTCAACAATGGCAGACACGTCCGAGTTGATTTTCGCAATGCTAGCGGCCACCTCTGAAGGAGCAAAGTGGTGATAGATGAGTAGATCATCAGCATACAACATGTATGAGCAATGCTTGAGCACGGATGGTAGATCATTTATAAATATTGAGAATAATAGAGGGCCTAAGACCGACCCCTGAGGAACCCCAGAGCTGACGGCCTCTAATGACGATACATCCCCATCGTTGACGCGAACCGCCTGCCTACGACACGATAGGTACGAGGCGAACCAATTTAGAGACGTGCACGAGAGATTCATGGATCTGAGTTTGGCGAGCAGCAGTGAATGACTTACCGTGTCGAACGCCTTTTTTAAATCAAAAGACACTAATACAGTACATGCGCGATCGTCGACGGCACGTCTGATGTCATCGGTGACACAGATCAGCGCCGATTGAGTGCTCACACCCTTCCGAAAACCAGACTGCCGGGGATCGAGGTAACCTTTTTCATTGAGAAAACTAGAAAGCTGAAGGAAAACAATCTTTTTGATCGAGTATCCGTAAAGTACGCCTTTTCGGTCGTGTTTCGCGGCCGTAAAGTACGACTTTATGGACAAGTCCGTAAAGTCCTTTACGGCCGCAAAACACGATCGAAAACGCGTACTTATTACGGATTCTCGATCAAAAAATGTTGTTCGCACCTCGGCCGTAAGATTTTACCGCCTCGTGAGGATTGTGCGTTCCTCGGCCTCGCTGGTCCTCGGACGCGTCATCCTCACTCGGCCGTAAAATCCCACTTTACGGCCTAGGTACGAAAAATACTATTTCAAGCAGTTTTGAGCCAGCACAAAGCAGACTGATAGGTCGGAAATCATTATAGTCAGAAGCATTGGTTGACTTGGCTAGAGGGCAAACCAGTGCATTCTTCCAAAGTGACGGAAACACGCCGTGCATTAAAGAATGATTGAAAATATGTACAAGAACAGACGATACGATAGGCGCGGCAAGTTTAAGGTAGCTAACAGGAATACCATCAACCCCTTTGGCGTTAGTCTTAACGGCAGAAAGCAATTTCCCAACCAATAATGTGGATACATCGCGAAAGTGAAAGTAGGCGTCGTCAAAAGGTATAACGGGAGCACCCGACACTGAAGTTGAGGTCATGTGCACACTTCCCCCGGGGTCGAGCTGAAATACCGATGCAAAAAACCGATTGAACCCATCCGCGGTGAGGTGATGAGGCAGCTGACGCGATTTTTTCTTGGTAAGACTCAAAGAATCAAGCTGTTTCCAGACCAGTTTAGAATCAGACAGGCCCCGAAACCTATTAAGGTAGAAAGCACTAGACGCAGCCTTGATCGCAGCCTTCACCTGATTACGCGGGCTCCGAAATCTGTCACGAGATACTGGAGTACTCTCCCGATCCCAGAATCTACGCGCAGAGTCCCTCTGCTTCATCAACAGTCTGAGCTCACTACTCAGCCAAGGAGCCGGGTCCCGTTTGAGGCGAACCCTTTTCAGAGGCGCGTGCCTGTTAACAGCGTCTAAAATAAAAGCATTAAGATTCGCCACCATATCGTCCAACGTGTTTCCTAGAAAAATAGCAGACCAGTCACTGCTAGCTAGGTCACTCAGAAAAGAGTCGGTATTAATTGCCTTGAGGTCTCTGTAGGAGAACTTCCGCGGCTCACGACGCGGCCGTACAAACGCATAACAGAAACTAACGAGATCGTGGGCTGAGAGAAACGGGACGGAATATTGCTCATAATCAGATACCTTAGAAAGATCATCGACAATACAAAGGTCGAGCCAAGTGTGGCTGGATGCAATATGGTGGGTAGGCTCGGAGGGAATAACGAACAAATTCAGACTGAGAAAAAGGTTGCGGAGGTACTGACTATCAAATGACTCTGCACAGAGATTGGCATTAAAATCGCCTAGAATAATAGTGTCAGAGTACATATGGCATAGTTGTAAGAATTGGTCCACAAACACTCCTAGCCCACCCACTTTAGGGGGCCTATAGACTACAGATAACATTAACTTACTGCTAGACATACCAGGATACGATAGTTCAACACACAAGAACTCGAGGCGGCCGCAATAAACACTATCAGAAGAGCATATGCACACGGACTTAAAAACAGAAGAGACATACAGAGCAACGCCGCCCCCGTTCTTACCAACCCTATCGCACCTAAAAAGATTAAAACCAGGTAGAGCAACAGAGTCGCTAGAGACGTGCGGCTTAAGCCAAGATTCCGAGACTGCGATGATATCGGGCGGTTGCAGACGGAAATGCTCGCGAAATTCAACAATATGCGCCGGTAGAGATTGGGCATTGACATGGCAGACCTTGACCCTAGAGCCCAGGCGACGGGTGGAAGGCAAGGCAGGAGCATTCAAACGCGCAGGTCCAGGCTCCGATCCAGCATCAGTAGGAAGCGATTGTCAGGCACTGCCCCCAAGACCAGCACCGGAAGGCCCTTGAGGTCGATCGCTACGTTGAAGTGTAGGCACGTCTGCAGTAGGGCGAGATAGCTGAGGTAGATCAGCCTCGGAGCGGATGATAAGTGGCTCAGAAGACGCTTCACGTTTAACATACACCACCCCATTCCGAGCCCAGACAAAACGATAGCTACGTCGCTTTGCAACGTCTTTAGTCTTATTAAGAAGAGCAGCTAGGGTAGGTGAGAGGTGCTCGTTCAGGAACACAGGCCTATGTGGATAATCACCGATCAGCCCAAGTTCATCGGCATAGACATGCCCAGTGGAGCGCTTGGCAGCCAGAAAACGATTTCGGCAGTCCATTGACTGGAAGCGTGCTCCAGAGAGAGAGAGAGAGACAGAGAGTTGATTATTGGCTCGAACACCATTATTCAAATCTGTCAATGATTGACTAGAAAAATATCACATTATTCATATAATTTGAGCATATACAATAATTATAAAAAAAAATGGAAATTAATTGGTGATCATTTTATAAAAATATTCCGCTAAGATAATACTGAAAAGTATAAGTTAATTATTCAAAATCATTTGAATTATCTTTCTCATTTTTTTTTCTATAATTGAAGCACATATCTAATTTTTCAATCAAAATATGGATCAAGGTTCTGAAATAGTTATACAAGTAGTTTTTTTTTTCTGTATTTTTATTACACATTTGTTTACATAAATTAACGATAATTGTTTTACAAAATGAAAAACTAAATCCACCGTTTCAAGATAAACTGACATCCGTTTTTATTGACAGTTATGTGTGTAACTAAACAGTAATTCAAATCTTCAACAGTTGAAGATTTCCAGTTCGTAAAGCTGCTAAAATCACCATTGAATCTGTAAGCATGAAAATGTTCATCGTAGTACGAGTAATCACTAATATTTTTTGTTATTAGTGATAGCTCATGTGAAGTACTCTCTAAAATAACATGAACTAAATAAAATTGAGGATCCATTTCGACATTTCTGTCGGTAATAATGGCATCTAGAGCCCTGCTCGGATATCAACAGCGCCACCTATATAAGAGTGGCCCACTCAACTAGTCATCACTTCCTGCCTAACGCATGCATCGTGCAGACGTGTTGTTTACAGTAGTTCCTAAAAAGCATTGTGTCTCTATTAAAAATAAAAGATCATTCCTAGTTGCGATACCAGATTCTTTATCCTGCCCCACAGTACTAGAAGAATTGGCGTACTCTGACAATTTCAGAGTCCTATTGAAAAAATCCAGGTAGGACACATGGGAACACATATGGTTTTTCTGGGAAACCACGTGGTTTGGCTGGGAACTCACATGGGTTTGTTGGTCACCCACATGGTTCTGCTGGGAACTCACATGGGAGTCTTGAAAATCTATGTGGGATTTGCAGAAGCCTACATGGGTTTGTTGGTCACCCACATGCGACGTCTGGGATCTAACACGTGTTTGTTAGGCACCTACATGGAAGTTTTGATGTACCATGTGGGACTTCTAGGAACCCATATAGGGCATTGAGGACCCTACATGGGTTAGTTGGGCACCCACATAGGGCATCGGGGGCCCCACATGGGAGTGTTGGGAACCCATGTAGGACTTCTAGGAACCCGTATGAGTTTGTTATATACCCACATGGGGTATTGGGAAAGCGCATGAGTCTGTCATAGGAACCTAGATGAGCGGATCCACGTCACTTCACTCAAAAAAAAAACCGTCAAGTCACGGATCTTTGCGCCATTCGACATATCTTTAGTACTATGGGAAAAAAAAATACAACTTCAGGGATTTTGAAAATTTTTCAAAAATGGCGGAGTTAGAGCTATTTGAATTTTGGTAAGTCGCTGTTGCACCGCTATGTTTGAAAATTCATATCTCCGGAAGTATTTACCGGAGCGTACTGATCCTGGAATCATTTTGTTCGTAAAAGAATGCGCTTTCAGACAAAAAATTTTGTTTTCAAAAAAAAAAAAATTCTTTCAATTTTTTTTCGTCGTTTTTATTTTTAATTTCGCTGCCATTTCCGCGGGACCTACAGGAATCCATGGAGATAATTTTTTTCGGATAGCCGAAACCTTTCCCTTCAACCCTAAAAAAAAAAAAAATTTATGGAGAACCTATCTGGGCCGGAGAAAAAAAATAAAACGTCTTGTCGCGCGTCGCCGCGCGCGTCAATCCACGTCCGCGCGGCGAGCTCCTTGTGTTGCGTAGTGGAGTTGAATTACATTTGATGCTTGTCTACTTACCCGAGCTATTCGTTCTCCAAACGTAGTTGTTCAACCACCTTATTCCTCGCTTATTAGACGGTGCAACCCATCATCATCAGCTTTTCATTCTGGTGATAGGTACAAACACACACGGTATGTGTATATCACTCGGCCCTGCTAGAATACATTCTTTCGGGCGCAACTCTGCAAATTTGGAAAAACCGATTTTTTTATCCGGATAACGATCACGAAACAATCGATACAATTCTCTCAGATTATTCAACATCAAATGCTTTTGAACCGATACTTTTTCACCATTTCTTTCAACGGTTGCGCAGGTTCTTTAACCTGGTGTTATGCGACTGACCTCTTCACTTCGATAAAATTCTTCCGCGAGTGATACAACTTCAGATGATATCGTCTTGCCAGGTCTCGAATCTGGTGAGGATAATATTCCTTTATCTTCAACTAACCTTTTCGCCGTCCGAGCCATATGATTTGTGACGTTAAACTCTTCCTCGATTTTTCCGACACTCCAACTCTTTGGCAGAGCAGTAAGAATAGTCAATCTGAATGCCTTATCATCTGTTTCGTTAAATCTATCTTTTAACTGAGTTAACCACTTGTTATAATCGGCATAAAATGCTTTCTCGCGGGCATTTCGATGGCGAAAGAGTTGTTGACCATTCAAGTGCGAATTTGTCGTGAGACTGAGGTCATTACGGAATTGCTGAGCCTTTTATTTCAGGTCAGTTCAAAAGATGCCTCACAGTAGGTGCAGGCAACTTGGTGGAATTGTTGCACTTGGTGAATGCGGAAAAAAGGATTAACTTAATATCCTTACACGTGGGTCACGCATGAAGGACCAATTTGACCGCGATCGACTGTTCCGGACCGCTTGGGCCATACGAAACAATAGATTCTTCGAAACCTATAGTCTTTCCTGTCACAGACAATGATGGTTCAATGATTCCCTTTTTCAAAACAACCTCGTAGATTGAGGGATTATATTGGGATACAAGTGAAGGGATTAGTTACCTTTAGATATTTAAAATAAAAGGATCAGATGTTGTGCACTTGATGGCTCTGAGTTTCCAGAACAGGTATAGGTATATAACTCTGAGAAAACATGACTAGTATCCGTCTAATAAGCAAGGGATAAGGTGGTTCAACAACAATTTTTGGAGAACGAATAGCCCGGGCAAGTAGAGAAGCATCAAATGTAATTTAATTTCACTATGCAACACAAGGAGCTCGCCGCGCGGACGTGGATTGACGCGCGCGGCGACGCGCGACAAGACGTTTTATTTTTTTTCTCCGGCCCAGGTAGGTTCTCCATAAATTTCTTTTTTTAGGGTTGAAGGGGAAGGATTCGGCTATCCGAAAAAAATTATCTCCATGGATTCCTGTAAGTCCCGCGGAAATGGCAGCGAAATTAAAAATAAAAACGACGAAAAAAAAATTGAAAGAATTTTTTTTTTCTGAAACAAATTTTTTGTATAAAAGCGCATTCTTTTCCAAGCAAAATGATTCCAGGATCAGTCCGCTCCGGTACATACTTTCGGAGATATGAATTTTCAAACATAGCGGTGCAACAGCGACTTAGCAAAATTCAAATAGATTTTTCTCATCAAAAAATCTTTCATTAAAATGGAGGAGTAGAGAATTTTAACTAATCAATTGAACATCTTCGATTAATTAATTAATAATAAAATAATACGCAACATAAACAGGCCGCAGTATACCACAATCTCAGCTTGCTTGTGACACATCCGTCACACAGGTATAATAGTGTATACGACTTTGCCTTGCGGACATCAACGTACTACTACACAAGATCATAATAAATATTACACACATACGCACAGTGGGGAATTTTCACGAAAACGTGGCCAAAATTCAAAAAACGAACTTTCCCATGCAGGTTTAACGACCGGGGGGATTGGTTAAGAACTAATTTCTGCGTAACCTCCCGGTTGTCTCGACCCTTTAACCCTTATAGTCTCTTAGATATTTCAGTTCAAAGTTGACCCTCCACTGTGACAGTCAAGTACCTGAATTTCGCTTTCATATCCGCTCTAACTTTGGACACTTATAACTCAACAGTGTAAAGTGATAATCAATTTCTACAAAATGGATGATCTTCCTCAAGGTATGTAAAAAACTTTACTCATTTTACAATTAAAAAATAGTGTTTATTGTCCATGTTTACGCAGTGTAACGATAATCCCGAAAAGTGCCTTCGTTCGGAAATAAATATTGACTTTGCGTAGACCTTTAGTTGAGAGTCCCACCACATCCCGTCTTCGTTTTTTTTTTTTTTAATTGTAGCTTAGAATATCAGCTTTTGAATGAAGTGTGGATGAGACTGCGCAAACGTGCGCGGCTGTTCCAGAGCATTTTTGGTGAACGTATGCGTGTGCCGAGAAGGCCCCCGGCGGCGTTCGGTCGCCGCGCCGCGTTCCATGCCAGTGCAGCTGCCTAGTTAGCCGAGCTGGGAAGGCCTGTACGGAAAAAACTCCTAAGATGTCAGTAGTAACTACTGAAGATAAGTAGTAAGTGAGTAGTAACTACTGCCGGTAAGTAGTAATTTAGTAGTAACTACTGACGATAAGTGTACTGATGAGTAGTTACCATTGGCGAGTGATGACTATTGAATAGTTACTATACTGTTGTGTAGTTCACTGAGTAGTATTACACCATGTATGAGTGTTACACTACTGGTGACTTCTTACCTGCACACAGTGGGAGAAAATTAAGAAAAGGTGGAAATAAGTGCTTTCAGAATTTTTTTTCAAATGGAAGTTTTATGTATTTTGTATTCACTATAACACTCTGTAGTTTTTGGTACACAAATCGAAGTACCCGGTTTTTGCACTGTGGACGGTCGACAACGTTGTAAGCGTAGCCGCGGTTATCGACTGAGCTAGAGTGGTTGTAGATAGCGGGCGTGTATCAAGTGCTGTAAAACAATAATTCGAAAACTGTGACATGGCAAATGAGTTACGAAGTATATTCTTAAGTTTGATCACTATATTCATGGAATATGATGTTTTTTTAGGAGTGTTATGGCCGATAATGTAATAATTATTCACTGATAGTAGTAAATCTGAGAATTAACCTATCATTTTTCGTCATTTTCCATAACTTTTTCCACGATCTTGTAATCATGTCTTCCTACTTGAAAAATCATTTTGATTTAGCGACCACTTTTGTCCTTTTCCTATGTTTTTCCCATTTTTATTCATACTCATCCACTCGATTATCTCCTCTGGAAAGCATTTAAACTGGAAACTTTTCAGATAAAAGTTGTTTGGTTCGGAGAGGGACATCTGATGGTGACCTTCATTCTGACCTTGACCTTGACCTTCAAGGTTAACTGAGGCTCAACTTCATTTAAAAACAAAATGGAAACCCCTAGCATGTTTGAACGTAAAATTTTCCGCTCTTTTCATTTCTGGAGTCAGAAATGCGGGTTTCCATTTGAAAAAATAAAGTTGACCCTTATATGACCTTGAAGGTGAAGGTCAAGGTCAAAATGGAGGTCAGCATCAGATGTCCCTCTCCGAACTGAACAACTTCCATCTGAAAAGTTTTCACTTTCAATGCTTTCCAGAGGAGATGATCGAGTGGATGATTTAAAATGGGACACCCTGTATATGATAAGTGGGTTATATGTATTCAATTACTTAGTTAATAAACTATATTTGTAAACTATAACAAAATCTCGCATTTCATTGCACAAAATAATTATTTCCACTTTTTTTTCATTTTCTTCCACTGTGCTGCAGGGTACGACTTCGTGTTGCAATAACTACTGGACAATACTTAGTGTACTACTCGACAGTAGTGACTATTCCGACTACATGCTCGGAAGAGTCGAAAGAAGGAAGAAGAAGAAAAAGAAGTAGTGACTATTGGATAGTCACCGCTCGCCAATGATAACTACTCGTCCGTGGTTAGTAGTCACCAGTATTCGCGAATTTACAGTCTGGGAATTACTGGAACATGATTTACATTACCCGCGCGCAGTTACCACTCGCCGATGGTCACTACTCATCAGTGGTTACTACGTATCAGTAGTTACTACTTACCAGCTTAGTCCCCAGTATTCGCGAATTTGCAGTCTGGGAACTACTGAAAAATGGCAGTAGTATTCAAAAGTATAGCAGTAGTTTATCAGTAGTTATTCCAGTAGTTTCCCAGTAGTATTTCAGTAGTTTTTTCCGTACGGGGGTAGCTCGCTTACTTGGAACTTCCTCACCCTAAGCGGACTCGGCCCCGACGTAAAAAATATATATGCTAGGATATATGCATGGAATATATCCCAGCATACATGAAATCATATATGCTAGAATATATTCAAATTTGCCCAAAGATATATCCTAGCATATATGTCAAGATCATATATTCTGGCATATTCTAGCATATATTCCGGTATATATACTCCAGCATATATTTTTATCATATATTCTAGCATATACCCTAGTAGCATGGTGAAATCGCAAGACGCTTGCGCAATCTGCCGTGAGTCTTGCACAAATAAATCTACGACATTGAACAAACTATTCGCAATTCCCGCGTATAGGTGCTTGACAATCCTTTCGGCTGCAAGATCCACAGAAATAATCGGAAGCAGACCATTATCGCTCTGCAGATGGATCTTATTGCAAGACCGAAAACGCAAGAATTGGATCAGATATGATAACCCGAGTCGAAATTTAGCGCCTACATCTGACCCTACCAAGGTTTATTTAAACCTACTTTGGAGGAAACTGAACCTAGAGATCCTACATTGACCCTCGAACTCCTAAAAATCCTACATTGAACCTCGAACTTCTACAAATGTTAATTTCAACCCTACATTGAACCTCCAACACCTACAAATTTAGATTGAACTTATTTTCACGCTATACAACCTATGTATAACTCCTCCCCCATAGATATTATTACGGCGCCATTCAAGTGTTCACAATAAATCGTACGATTCCTAACCTATGAATTTACAACTGCACTAACTATTTTCAACGGAAACGTGAATTTTCAGACCTGTTGATCAAATTCGGATTGTCTGGCACGTGCATGTTTTCAAAAGTGACATGGATCGTCGGCGTAAGTAAGCGAAGACCGAATTTGGGCGGTTGCGAATGAAAAAATCTCGAGCTATTCGAAATGCGATGAGGAAACCCGTGTAGAAATTTGTTCGGTAAGGCCTTGAAAACGCAAAGGCCCATATCAGGACCAGTTGTGGATTCCACAATAATAGATCTCAATATCTCAATCGGTTTACCGGATTTGTAAAATATATAGGTATACACTGTTAGAGAAAAAAAATGTTCCATGGGATCCACTAAAATTTTTACGGTCATTTCAACACTGTTCTTAGTTCATACTATAGAAGAATTCGCCACTTTGAGTAAATTTATGTTGTAATATCTGAAAAAAGTGTCGAAATAAACATGAAACTTTTAGTAGACCTCTTGGAACATTTTTTTTCTAACAAAATATCATATTTCATTCGGATAAACATATGACAGCTTAAACGAAAAATGCATGATATAATATTTAGTAATTAATCGTAATAATATATGCAAGGACTTCAATCTAGTCCAGCAAATGCAAAATTTTGATGATATTGAAATAGTTCAAGTAATAACTTGACATTTTGATAGGCCCTGAACATGTAGCAGAGTGTTGGGTCATATGTTATAAGGTAGCTTAGCGTAGTGGTTAGGGCGTGCGACTAGTAACCGAGCGGACGTGGGTTCAAGTCCCAGCGGGGACGAAAAATGCGGCGGTTTTTTCAGTAAGTGTATAATGCAATTTCATCGATAGGACGCGTAGGCTGGATCAACCGACGACAAAATATGTCACATTTGGTATTGTTTTTTTCTTTTACTATTATTACCTTTTAATTTCATGGAAATGAATCAGGGACTCCGATATGAGGGCGGCCCGATTATGAGTTTAGCTAACCTGGCGCTCGAAGCGCCACTTCGAAATTTCGGACACCTTTAACGTCAAAGTAGGGTCTACTATTGCATTGAAATAGAACCTACTTTACTATCTTTAACCTCTACGTAGGAGCTCCTACGTAGGTTGAATGTAGGCGCTAAATTTCGACTCGGGAAAGCGTGCTACTAGGGTATTCTAGCATACATTCTAGCATATATTCCGGCATATACCGCGATAATCAGGTGAAAGAGAATGGTCCATCCGCCATGATATCTTAATGCAATCAACGACTTAACCGAAGCTATAACTGGAAATTAATGAGAATCGAAAAGTTCATCGAGAACAACTAATTTGAACGAAATTATCATTTAAAACTAATTGATCGATTTTTGATAAATATTCCTAGGGTAACCTACCCAGTAGATGGACACGGCCCTAAAGATGGACGGTCGACTTTTGGATAGGAAATTACGCGAAGGAATACTAAAATGTAAACTATTGCTCTCAATTTTCGATAACTGTTGTTATTTTTAATCCCGGAATGAAAGTTTTTTGTTGATCAATTTCTTATTTCAATTGCTAAAAAAGAAACGTCCATCTACTGGGTCGTTTTCTTAGGCGTCCATCTATTGGTGCTTTTACCCTAGCTTATTCACGTAGGTTTCATTCACTTTATTTATCATTTTCTTCAAATAAACGAACATAACCACACTTGCCTACCTTCCGCGATGTATTGACAGTCAGCCGGCTTGTATCAACAATGGCTGCCGAGTTGCATCGACCGCGCGCCAAAATCACCCTAGGGATTTTCAGTGCAACGAGTGCGATCCCCCTAAAAATACGAAATATTGTCTGCCTGGGCGGATGGACCATTCTCTTTCACCTGATTATTGCGGTATACTGTGACGGGCACCGCCGACGGTGGGGGATTTATTCCGGGCAGCTACGCGACTACAAAGATCAGACACTTCCAACGTTTGATTTCCATTAGAGTTTGGCTATTAAATACGACGTCTTATAATATAGCTTAGTCTAACTGAATTTACGGTATGTTGGGCGCCAGGTACCTTCAGGTACCGCGGTACGGAAGCAAAACTCCAAAAACTCAAAATGAAAGAATAATAATAATAAACGAAATGAATTAAATGAAATAAACGGAACGAAATTAATTAAATTTTTAGAGGAGGGTCTCAATCAATCAAGTCGAGTCACTTTTTCGTTTTGTTAAGAATGCCTGACGTTTCGGCAGTCATGTTCTGCCCTCATCAGAGGCTGTTTATTAAAGAAATAATTACAGAAAATTATTAGTTGTCTAACAATGTGTACAAACTATTAAAATTATGTTGAAAGTCAATATGATTAAAAACAAGCTTATCACAAATAATACAAAGGAAGTCAAACATTAAATGGAAATCACATATAGTACAAAGTAAACAGACGGATAAGACCTAATACTAAATCGTAAACAAAATCTAATTACCTTAATCAATTGGTGTTAGGTGAAAAAACTTGGCATCCTTAATTTAGCCATTGTCACACAACAGGATGAGCAGTCTGTCATCCTGTGATCGTGAAACGTTTAATGAAACAAGAGGGGTGTGACAACTCTTATTATATACGGACTCAGCTGAGGCTCGTCTTGTTGACATACGTCACAGGTAATAATGTGAATATTTCAAACTTCGTGACGTTAGCGAATGACGTCAATGACTGACGTCAATGGTTGTTTATATTTTTTTTTTTTTTTTTTTCCCCCGAATAGAGCCCACTCTCATAGTCAAGTTTTTTCACCAACAACAACATCTAACAAAGCTAGGAGCAGCTTTTTGATCTAAATCTATGTAGCATGTTGGAATAAGGTAAATGTAATTTTTTAGTGTCCTCTTTCTTGTTGAGGCTATTCGGTTGCAAATTTATTCGTAACATCTCCGAGGTGATGCGCTTGGACCAAACTGCTTCCCTATCAAGTATAACTGTCTTATCCCAATCAAAAACATGGTTGTATTCAATTTGATGAGAGGAGACTACAGAATGTGATTCTGGATTTTTCTTAAGATTGTCTTGGTGTTCTTTCAATCTAGTTCTCAGTTCACGTTTAGTCTCACCTACATAAGATGCCGAGCAACCCTCGCATTGAATCTTATAAACTACATTACATTTGTCTAGTTTGTCAGTGAGGTCTTTACCTTTAGTAACGACCGACCTAAGATTACTGTTCACACTCATGACGGGTGTTAAGTCATATCTCCTAAGCGAGCTACCTAATCTTTCAGAAAAACCTTTGACGTAGGGTATCGGTACTAGTTTACGTTTCGACCGGACTGGACCACTGACCACTGTGATAACGGACGTGTTTTGTTCTGGGTCAGTTAACGTGATCATTATGTTGGTATTCTTATTATGTAGGCTCTTAAATTTCAAATGTTTAACCCTTTCGATTAATAACTTTTCAAAGAAGGAGTCAGGATAATTATTATACCGTAGCAAGGTTCTGACCAAATACAAATTCTCAGTGTGGAATTTTGGGTGGGATAGTGATATCGCTCTATCCACTAAGTTGAAAACCATACCACGCTTTTGAGCCTGAGGGTGTGATGAGTTGAAATTTAAAAACCTACCAGAAAACGTTGGTTTACGGTACCAATTAGTAATCCCTGGTTAAAATTCATCAGAAACCCATAGAATATGTAACCGGAATGTATAAGAACTTAACGGAATTCTGTCCACTGTATCTGCACAAGTGATCCAACATTTAATTTCTGTCTGCATCTATCAGTTTCGTGTACGCATGCCTATGAATTTCAGACGGTATTTATTGGACTTCTAACTGCTTAACGGCGTCTATCCGCAATTGCATATACAAATTCTATCGGCCCCTATCCGCATCCGCTCTTCACAAGAAGCCATCCGCTTCTGTCGGCAATGACAGACAGCCCGTGTGTCCGAATGTGTACGCAGCGCTGAGCAGCGTGCAAATCCATCTGGATCTAACCGCAATTGCGTGTACAAATCCTATTGGCTTCTATCCGCCTCTGATAGCTGCTACCAGATATCCGATCCTATCTGAAATCGCGCACGCCAAATCTATCGGCCTCTATCCGCAACCGCTACCTATGTAACGTTCCGGCTAGACCGGGTGGAGTGTGGGGTGCAAAGGATACCCGGTGTAGACGGCAAACGGGTCTGGGGGTCTCGTCCCCCTCCGCCGGATGCTCGGTCTGTCGGTAGTAGGGTTTTAGATAAATAAAAAGAAAGTAGGTTTGATTAACAAAATAGATATATATATATTCTTTATTGAGTGCTTATATTATTAGAGGTTGCTGGTGCAATAGGTGCCAGACTAGAAAGAAAAGAAAATATAAAAAAAATAGTTAGACACAAGAAAGTAGCGTTATCTAATGAACTTATTATCTAGGTATATTCTAGGACTAGTGCTAGTATGTACAGGTGACCTAAGCCAAGAATAGTTTAGTCAGAGGACTGGATTAAAGAACGAGAGTCTAATCTTTTGACCCGATGCGGTATTCCGCGATACAGTTAAATACAGTAAAGAACGAGAGTCTAATAGTTTGACTCGATGCGGTACTCCGCGATACAGTTAAATATAACAAAGAACGAGAGTCTAATAGTTTGACTCGATGCGGTACTCCGCGATATAAGCGCCTCTAGGGCGGTAAAATATAAGTAGTAAGCTATGCTTGGCGTAAATCGGTACTATTCGCTAATCTATGCGTTAATACTAAGTAAAGTGGACTAAGAATTATATTAATGATCTGGAAGTTAAAGTATAACGGTGATTCTAGTAAGTTACGGATTCGGTATCTAGTGCGAAACGGAAATAGAGGTGAAGCCTCTATTGAATACGCGAACGCGCCTAGCGGTCCGGGGTCTCTTCCCGCGGTCCGTACGTCTATTAGACGGAGTTCAATCTGAGCCGTAGGTAGGCTGTTGTCCAGAGAGAACTGACTAGACGGCGTGCCGGGCCGGCTTGTATGTACGCCGTCGGTGCGTTTGGCTTGCGAGAGTGGTCGCCGCCTAGCGGCGTACTTGGGTATTGCGGCCAGTCACCGGACGGTGCTGCCTCTAGTCGTAACGAGATGATACCTATTTGGCTAGCCGGCAGGTGTTTACTTTACCGGAGGTATCATTTCGTTACACCTACACCGAGACACCCGCTTCTGTCCGCAATCGCGTATAGACATTCTATCGGCTTCTATCCGCATCCGCTCTTCACAAGAAGCCATCCGCTTCTGTCGGCAATGACAGACAGCCCGTGTGTCCGAATGTGTACGCAGCGCTGAGCAGCGTGCAAATCCATCTGGATCTATCCGCTATTGCGTGTACAAATTCTATCGGCCTCTATCTGCATCCGACAGATAGCCTGTCTGTCCGGTTTTCATAAATTATTGACACGATGCGTTTCTAATTGCAGCTTTAAAATTTCCTAATTTTGACTCTGAAATTTAATACCGGTAACAGGAAATTTGAGTCTGGGTTCTAGATGTCGGATTTCGGTTTCTTTTACCCAACTATAGTCAAGGAAAAATAGTTTAATTAGTCAAAGTTTTCTTTTGTAGAAACCAGAACGATATTTCAGAATTCAAGAAAAATTACTTTTCTTAATAACTTCAGTTTCGCATTTCGGTCACTTGTGTCAAAAAATAAATCATTATTAAATGTTATCATCTTAAGCAAAGGGGATAACAGTATGTTTTCACATTTATTTTGTCCTACTAGCTTCGTCAATTCAGTCTTTATTATAATTGTATTATACTATAATATTGAGTTACACAAATTTTAACTTATTGGTAGGATTTTAAACACCTTAAACAAATTTGAACATCAGCCTTGCAAAGAGTAAATATTGTAAATCTCAAAGTTTATAAACCCTGTCTATGCTAGCTGTGAATTTTTTATTTATTTTTTTTGCATAGTTTATCTCAATCTATGATGCAGGGAGATTTGCAAATATATGTCAAGTCGTTGACGCGCAAAAATAGCAGTTTCTCTTGGATATCATCCATGGGGATTCGTCGATATTCATCGCTTCGCCTTACTCTCACAATGTGCGGTACGTGTAATTCTTCAACCACATCAATATTCTGTGCATCAATGTAGGTCCGACCATCAACAATCACAAATCCAGTTATTTGAACTATATCCGTTGTGACGAATTGCACTACCGAATCGTTCGTTTTTTTGTTTGGCCGATATCGTGCGCTGTGAAAAGGAGTATTTTTGAATATACACCGAGTGTATACGACTTCCCCGTTATCACGTACTACAGGTTTGCCAAGCAAAACTACATTGTCAGGTGTTATTGTGCAATTCGAAGTGTGAGGACGGCCGGCAAAGAGACGCTTGCAGTAGTTCCGGCTTACTTCCGAGAGTTCCATGTTTTCCCCCAATTTCCATTGGAACATATTTTTATTGAGGTATCCCATTGCGATTTGATCATCAACCCCTTTCGGTCCATTGACTTGTTGTTTCAGTCTGTAATTGGTACTCTCGAAACTGAAAGCAGAAGTCGCCCACAACGGTCCTGACGATTTCACGGATTTCACCACATGCAGTAAGCTATGTACATTGAATGTCACATGTTCTTTTCCGTATAAAATTTCGAATTCAGCTACGAATTTCGTGAGATTCAGTTCGCACTCATTTAAATCTTCTTCCGAAATTTTGTCTTGCAGAAGTATGAACGAACTGTCTACTAACAGTGATAGGTGTTCCAAAGCAGCGTCGGGTATGAGACCGTTTAAACAAGGGAGGCTGTAGAATAATAACCATGACTGCCATTCAGAAGCTTTCCACTTGCCTCTTTTGGCTAACTTTCTCGGCAATCGATGAATTTCATGTGTAGGAGTCATTCGCATCAATCTATCGTTGATTTGATTTTGAATGGCTGGGGCCAGATGAATCGGACCCCCGGGAGTTGTCCAAATATCCCACAGAAGTTTTATTACACCGAGTAATATGGCGTGCATATATTCGAAGGGAAATCCCCACACCATATCAAATAGGAGCAACTGTAACAAAATGCTAGCTCCTTTGACGCCATTCACAGGTTTCCGAAGTCGGGTGGCATTTTCTACATCCTCCTTATGAGACTCGTGCATCTTTCTTTTGCGTCTAATCCCCACACCATATCAAATAGGAGCAACTGTAACAAAATGCTAGCTCCTTTGACGCCATTCACAGGTTTCCGAAGTCGGGTGGCATTTTCTACATCCTCCTTATGAGACTCGTGCGTTCTTTCTTTTTCGTCTACTTCATCGAATATATAGCGCACAGCTCCACGTAGATAATTCGCATGAGCGTAGCACCAACTACAGCTGCGATATCCGTTATATTGTAACCTGCACTGGACAATAGGTCTTGCCACGGAGTCACAAATGCAACACAGTGGTATTATTTTAAAAGTTGTTTTTCGGCCCATGTCATTCTTTAATTTGAGGCCTCGTTCGATTAGGTGATTTGCCTGTAAAACGAACTGTTGGAGGAAGGTATTCATCATAGTAGGACTGGGTTCCTTATCTCCAACCCATAATCCAGCTAGAAGGACGTGCCTAAATCGCAGATGGGGAGGTAATTCATTCACAATTAATAGCAATGGCCAACTGCTTCTGTTGGAGCTATTAAAAATAGGCATTCCATCTGTATTAAAGTTGTACGTCAGGACATGATCAGCGTTCTCAGAATATTCCCCAATTGCCGCTCTATACAGCTCGCTGTCATAAATGTCTGTCATTACGGTCGGTGGTGCACGGGCGAGCGCAGCGTCTCGTGTTATTAGGTTTTCCATTAGGCTCTCACGGATCTTTCGACTACTCAAGAGTTGTTTAAATTGGTACTTTAAATCAATGTGAATGAACCTATTCGGCGATTGCATCGTCAGATTTTGTGGCTCAAGGCACTCTTCACAAGTAACTGAATCATTTTCAAAATCCCTTTTTGTGATCGGTCCCAAAATAGGTATTTTGCATGAAGAGCAAAAAAAAGTGTAATTCATAACATCTTCAGGCGGATCGTACTTCTTTTTGATTTGAAATTTGCTCATTGACCAGTTCTCATACCTTGGTCCGGCCATACATTTTATCATACCACCAATGCTTTTCGGGCCTCATAGGATACAGAAAAACGCATACAATATGCCATGATCATTTCCATAACATCCGATACGGACAGAGCAGATTGATCAAACATAATATCGTCGTCATTCACACCGTCTGCTCGCCCGACTCGTTCGTAAGGTTCATCTACTTCCGAAGTATCAGAATCGTAAAAATTTTGTGAATTATCGTGGGAATCGTCTGATTGTGAGTCATCAGGATTTTCTGAACCGGGATCCGTCAAGTGCTCTTCATCCGACGCATAGACATCATCATTCTCCTCATGTGACATATTTTCACAGCAGTCATTGCTCAGATCAGGCTCTATCGAAGATGCAGCAGCAGATGATTCAATAGAATCGGAAGCACAATGTGACGTATCATCCTCCGTATTTAATAACGTATTTTCGCCCGATTCCACAGAATTGTGATCTGAAAACATCAATTGAGTAACAACAACTGTGGCACAAATAATATAATAACGTACAAAGATTGAGAACCGAAAAAAATATAAAACAACTACGAGCTGACGCTAAAACGTGTCCTATTTCTCACATTATAACTTAATTTTTTTTTAAAAGAATTAAAAAACCGATATATGTCGTGATTTTTTTCTCACATAAAACAAAAATGTTTCAAGCAATCTAATAGGCCAGCTGGATATAGAGTAATATCCCTCAAATTCTATGAGCAATATCTATACTTTTCGAGCTCACGAGTTTATAAATCAGTAACTGTAATGATAAAAATCCCTAAGGTGAAGTAGTATAAACTCAAATGCATCATCCGAGACAAGTTTACGAATTTCGACGTTGATAAATTTTTACGGCTCATTTGAACTATATTCAACTTGAGCGTATGCGTTCAACCAATACCTGATGCGTCGACGTCGGTTTCGGGTGGCGGAACAGTTGCATCAGCAATCCAAGATGAATGAGTCCTCGGAGAAACCCAATGTGGTTCGTACTCTGGATCCAAGAACAGTTTGTAACGTTTACGTGGCTTAGGATCTGCTGCTCTTTCATTTTCCATGTTGGAGATGAATATCCTTCAATTTTATCTCGATCATTCACTGGTATTCAGTGTTGGGCAGCATTAATTACTTTCAGTAATTAATTACATTCAAATTACAAATTAGAACTGTAATTAGTAATTGAAATTTTTCTAATTACAAATTACAATTGTAATTAGTAATTGAAATTCTTGTAATTACAAATTACAATTGTAATTAGTAATTGAAATTTTTCTAATTACAAATTACAATTGTAATTAGTAATTGAAATTTTTCTAATTACAAATTACAAATGTAATTAGTAATTGAAATTTTTCTAATTACAAATTACAAATGTAATTAGTAATTGAAATTTTTCTAATTACAAATTACAAATGTAATTAGTAATTGAAATTTTTCTAATTACAAATTACAAATGTAATTAGTAATTGAAATTTTTCTAATTACAAATTACAATTGTAATTAGTAATTGGAAATTTTCTAATTACAAATTACAATTGTAATTAGTAATTGAAATTTTTCTAATTACAAATTACAATTGTAATTAGTATCGAAAAATCTTCTAATTACAAATTACAATTGTAATTAGTAATTGAAATTTTTCTAATTACAAATTACAATTGTAATTAGTATCGAAAAATCTTCTAATTACAAATTACAATTGTAATTAGAATCGAAAAAATTTCTAATTACAAATTAAAAATGTAATTGAAAACATTTTTCGAGCTAATTACATTTCGAAAATGTAATTGAAACCATTTTTCGAGCTAATTACAATAATTCTAAAATTTAATTATGCATTTTCAGTTCAACCATACGAGTTGATACGAGTATATGGGTGATTTCGAGCATATATGGGTACATCTGAGTATATATAGGGTATTTTCATTATATATCGGTATTTCCAAAATATATGGGTGATTTCGAGCGTATATGGGTACAACCGAGTATATATGGGGTATTTCTATCATACATCGGTATATCCAAATTATATGGGTGATTTCGAGTATACATGGGTATATCTGAGTACGTATGGGGTATTCCCCATCATGTATCGGTATATCCAAATTCTATGGCTGATTTCGAGTATACATGGGTGATTCAGACTAATTCAGAGTATGGATGAGTATATCCGGGTATATATGGATGATCGAAGCATATACGAGTAATTTGAGTGTATACGGTTGACTCTAAATATATATGGGTCATTTTGAACTTATATGGTACATCCGAGTATGTATGGGTGATTTGGACTAATTTACAGTTTGAATGGGTATATCCGGGTATGTATGGGTGATTTCGGTTATGTATCGGTATATCGGAGATTATATGGGTAATTTCGAGTATATATGGGTATATCCCACTATGTATAGAGTATTCCGAATAGATCGGTATATCCGGGTATGTATGAGTAATTTAGAGTAAATATGGGTATATCCGAGTGTGCTCTTCGGCTGGAATGCTCAGTCTTTTATGGGCCATTCCACCTCAAATCGGCCAATTTTGGGTGTTCTTTGACCGCTTATTTTTTGAAACGACTTGGAATTTTTTTTACGTGAAATCTACGTCAAAAAAGTATACCCGTATTTTTTCGTTGGTCCAAAAAATTTTGTTCACTCTAGTTATGAATTATCGCATTTTACTGTAAAAGTGGCGCGAGGCCGGCTTTGAGAATTAATATCTCGGATCCCCTTCAGCGTAGAGAGATGTTCCAAAACGCGTTTTAAAGGCGATGAAAGACACTTTTCGATAGAATTTTTTAACTTTTCGAAAAATATAGTTTTGTTATTTTCATGAGTAATCAAAATGTTTATCGATTTGTTTCGCAAACTGAGGCCATTTTTAAAATTCTAAAAAAAAAATATCATCGCATTCCTTATTTAATTC
Source organism: Tenthredo mesomela (assembly GCA_943736025.1). Taxonomy (NCBI): domain Eukaryota; kingdom Metazoa; phylum Arthropoda; class Insecta; order Hymenoptera; family Tenthredinidae; genus Tenthredo; species Tenthredo mesomela. The sequence continues at coordinate 33,020,526 of OX031014.1, forward strand.
TGAAGATGGCGAATTTTTTAAATTGATAAAGCAATTTTAGTAAATATTTTTTTTAGAATTATTTGTTCAGCGCTGCGTCAGGTTGCCGCGCCGTGTGCCTGTAAATATAATACATAGCGCCCGTAAAATGCGATAATTCATAACTAGCGTGAACAAAATTTTTTGGACCAACGAAAAAATACGGGTATACTTTTTTGACGTAGATTTCACGTAAAAAAAATTCCAAGTCGTTTCAAAAAATAAGCGGTCAAAGAACACCCAAATTGGCCGATTTGAGGTGGAATGGCCCATATAAGACTGAGCATTCCAGCCGAAGAGCACACTCGGATATACCCATATTTACTCTAAATTACTCATACATACCCGGATATACCGATCTATTCGAAATACTCTATACATAGTGGGATATACCCATATATACTCGAAATTACCCATATAATCTCCGATATACCGATACATAACCGAAATCACCCATACATACCCGGATATACCCATTCAAACTGTAAATTAGTCCAAATCACCCATACATACTCGGATGTACCATATAAGTTCAAAATGACCCATATATATTTAGAGTCAACCGTATACACTCAAATTACTCGTGTATGCTTCGATCATCCATATATACCCGGATATACTCATCCATACTCTGAATTAGTCTGAATCACCCATGTATACTCGAAATCAGCCATAGAATTTGGATATACCGATACATGATGGGGAATACCCCATACGTACTCAGATATACCCATGTATACTCGAAATCACCCATATAATTTGGATATACCGATGTATGATAGAAATACCCCATATATACTCGGTTGTACCCATATACGCTCGAAATCACCCATATATTTTGGAAATACCGATATATAATGAAAATACCCTATATATACTCAGATGTACCCATATATGCTCGAAATCACCCATATACTCGTATCAACTCGTATGGTTGAACTGAAAATGCATAATTAAATTTTAGAATTATTGTAATTAGCTCGAAAAATGATTTAAATTACATTTCCGAAATGTAATTAGCTCGAAAAATGGTTTCAATTACATTTTCGAAAAGTAATTAGCTCGAAAAATGTTTTCAATTACATTTTTAATTTGTAATTAGAAATTTTTTCGATTCTAATTACAATTGTAATTTGTAATTAGAAGATTTTTCGATACTAATTACAATTGTAATTTGTAATTAGAAAAATTTCAATTACTAATTACAATTGTAATTTGTAATTAGAAGATTTTTCGATACTAATTACAATTGTAATTTGTAATTAGAAAAATTTCAATTACTAATTACAATTGTAATTTGTAATTAGAAGATTTTTCGATACTAATTACAATTGTAATTTGTAATTAGAAAAATTTCAATTACTAATTACAATTGTAATTTGTAATTAGAAAATTTCCAATCACTAATTACAATTGTAATTTGTAATTAGAAAAATTTCAATTACTAATTACATTTGTAATTTGTAATTAGAAAAATTTCAGTTACTAATTACATTTGTAATTTGTAATTAGAAAAATTTCAATTACTAATTACATTTGTAATTTGTAATTAGAAAAATTTCAATTACTAATTACATTTGTAATTTGTAATTAGAAAAATTTCAATTACTAATTACATTTGTAATTTGTAATTAGAAAAATTTCAATTACTAATTACAATTGTAATTTGTAATTAGAAAGTAATTAATTGAAAAAACGCCCAACACTGCTGGTATTAATTCCAGATTATCGGAGTTAATCACTGTCGCACTGCATAGATGATAATCAAATGATATTCACGCAGTTATTCACTAATTCGCACGGACAATTCCGCGATAGGAAATAATAAATCATGATTTGAGTGTTACAGAAATTCATAGCAGATCGAAAACATATTCATAATAATTTCACTTGATAATTATTTTAATGCAATTGATAAACTTGTTTTTTTCTATTCTCAAATCTCAATAATTCAATTCCATTTAAGGGGGGGGTTTACCCAATCAGTTACCGATTTGTCTATTTTCTCCTAAACGGGGTAATCAATCGACTTGTCCTTTCGGCAGCCGATGTGTGACGAGTAATGAGTTCGAACTGGTACGTTTGATCGGATGCATTCGGGATTTTTTTATTTTTTTCGATCGAAAAGTGTTGGCGTGCCATTTATTGCGACTTATATCAAAGCCCACGCATCAAAAATGAAAAATCGACTCCCTGAGCCCGATTCTGTGAGAAATTCTGAACATAACCATCCCAAAACATCTTTGTTTTCGACAACGATGAAGGTGGAAGTTGTATTCTACGTTTTTGTGGTAATTTTCGCGATTGTCAGAGACTGGGGGCGGCCATTGCCGCTACAGCTGCTGATTTAATACGGTCGTTCACAGAACACCCGTGAGATGTCACCGTAAAAGTATACTATACTATAGTAAAAGGATGAAGTTCAGATGCGCGCGTGGTGACATCTCACGGGAATTCTGAGAACCACCGCGTTATATCAGCAGCTGTAGCGGCAATGGCCGCCCCCAGTCTCTGACAATCGCGAAAATTACCACAAAAACGTAGAATACAACTTCCACCTTCATCGTTGTCGAAAACAAAGATGTTTTGGGATGGTTATGTTCAGAATTTCTCACAGAATCGGGCTCAGGGAGTCGATTTTGCATTTTTGATGCGTGGGCTTTGATATAAGTCGTAATAAATGGCACGCCAATACTTTTCGATCGAAAAAAATAAAAAAATCTCGATTTCATCCGATCAAACGTACCAGTTCGGACTCATTACTCGTCAAACATCGGCTGCCGAAAGGACAAGTCGATTGATTGCCCCGTTTCGGAGAAAATAGACAAATCGGTAACTGATTGGGTAAACCCCCCCCTTAAGGGGTAACACCACTGTAAAAGCTTAAAAAAAAAGCGCATTTTTTACCATTTCTTTTTGGATGAAAGAAAAGGTGATAAGAAAATAATATCCAAGGAAGTTATTATGCATACTATATTCAATTATACTACCAAAAAAATTTGATCAAAAAATATTCAAATATGGCGACACTGGAACCATTCTCGCGAGACGTGTTGGAGCTGAGGCGCAAATTTGAATCTGGAAAAAAAAAACCTCTCAATCTACATGTCTATAGCTAGAGAAATACGTACGGGATTTTTGATAAGTTGATTTAAACATTTTTTATGAACAAATGATTGCCCTTTTTTTTGTCGAGAATTCAACGTTTTTCATATAGATACTCGTCAATCACACAAAAATTAATATTTTCAAAATCCCCTACGTATTTCTCTGGCTATAGACATGTAGAATGAGAGGTTTTTTTTTTTTTTTTCCAGATCCAAATTTGCACCAGTTACACTGCGTGCCGCAGAGCGCCTCAGATAAAACACGTCTCGCGAGAATGGCTCCGGTGTGGCCATATTTGAATATGTTTTGATCAAATTTTCTTGTAGTATAGTTGAATATAGTATGTCTAATAACTTCCTTAAATATTATTTTCTTATCACCTTTTTTTTCATCCAAAAAGAAATGGTAAAAAATGCGCTTTTTTTTAAGCTTTTACAGTAGTGGTGTTACCCCTTAAGTGCAGAATGGGACCTTCCACCGCAATCATCAACCAATTTTTCGGCCCGAAAAATGCGATTTATCTCATAATTATTTGCATTCTGAAAATTTGTGTTTCTAAGTGATAAAATCTCAGCTATCAGAATAAAAATTCAAAAGAATGATACACCATGCATTGCGGGACAGTATATAGAAATCGTTGTTCTTTGACAAAAAACGTGTTTTTGAGGTCATTTGAGCAGAGTAAATAAACAATAGAAAATAGATTCGAAAAGCTGAGAGTTTTTCACACAGAATATGTATTTCTTAAAATTTTTATTGTCACGCTAAATATACGATAAAAATACGCATAACAATTTCGTCTGAAGAACTGGTTATAAGCATATTCCTCGCAATACGACGTCCTATATCGGATTGAAACTTGTTAATAATTCACCTGCAATTTACTTGGGTCACAGAAAGCGAGGAAAAAAAATTTAGGCAAATCGAATTATTCGGGCCCGAACATTGGTTGATAATATTCGTGAAGCGCTCAAATAATATCTGAATATTTCAACTTATTCGTATTATTGTTTTTCATGTTAATTCGAATTAATTCATGGAATTGAGTAACATTCATCCAAATTACATTTACATCCCTGCTATTTAGCATCCGAACCTTAAAATAATCACTTGTTATTACCTCTATATTATAGTCACGCTATAAAAAAAAAAAAATAATAATGAATGCAGCTATATAATGAGAATAAAGGTATGTTGACAGTTTGGCAGGCGTTGCGACAAAGAACGGTTCCGCTGCGTATCAGCTAAAGCTGCCTTCTCATTGCCCAGTTCCACTCACGCCAACTACTGTGTACGCGATACATATAGCTCGCTAGCTATATAGCGAGTTAGTGACGAGTTCTCGTTGTAGAGCGCGTGGGCCTGAACGCCGGCAGAGACCCGCTCCACGTCCCATAAGGCTCACGAGCTGTGTGTCGCGCGCTGCAGTTCGTTCGAGCTTCACGACCACGTGTATATTTCAAACTGACGGGTGAATAACAGTGTTTGTTCAATATCAACACGTGCGGAGCTACTGGGGATATAATGTTCGCGTTAGTGAAGTTCAAAGTGCAATGTTCACGACACGATATGAGAAACATTGTTCCCGTGACAAAAATTAATCACTTTAATGCCGATAGCATCGATCTTCGAAAATATTATAATATTAAGTGTGGACCTGCAGGCTCATACTGCCAGGCTATCATACTCTGTGTTGACGGTAAGTGTATAATAAATAACACCATTATTTATCAGCTATCGGGTTATATATTCTAATACGCAAGCCATATCATCGGTCTGAGAATAATACCACATATTATGCCGAACGGATGTTTTGTAGTGAGATTTTTTTATTGAAATACCAATGAGACCTATGTATACTAAATTATTATACACAAAGAATACCGGAATTTATTCATTTTTTTCATCTTCCGGACGTTTGATAATTCATACATCAATTCTCTTACTTATTATGCAAGTATATTTCCAATTATGATATATATTTTTTTTATCGCTGTCAAATGAAAGAAATAAAGCTTTGAGTGAAGTTAAAAAAAATATTTTATGTGTCATAGGCCGTAAAACCGCGATTTTAACCTCGCTTCGCTCGGTTTAAACGCGGTTTTTGGCCTAGACACATAAAATTCTGTATGCCATACGGCCGAAAAAGTATTTTCTGACGAATTTCATCATAATCCTCGCCTTCGGCTCGGATTATAAACTCAAATTCGTCGGAAAATACTTAATCGGCCTAGTGACATAATGTACTATTATGTGTCATAGGCCGTAAAACCGCGATTTTAACCTCGCTTCGCTCGGTTTAAACGCGGTTTTTGGCCTGGACACATAAAATTCTGTATGCCATACGGCCGAAAAAGTATTTTCTGACGAATTTCATCATAATCCTCGCCTTCGGCTCGGATTATAAACTCAAATTCGTCGGAAAATACTTAATCGGCCTAGTGACATAATGTACTAATGAATCGATAAATCCTCACTCTTCGCAGAACTATATATACGACAGGCCCTCAAATGTTTACATATGAACGATAATAATATATTATCCTAATTCCTTATATTTACACTCGAAAGAAAGTATCAAAGACACCGCCGCCCTGCAGAGCGTCAAAGACGGCGGTGCGCATGAATTGTTCATTTATTCTCTACAGTAAGTATTCGCGTTCCCAGCTATATAGATGAAAATTCATAACACTGTTTTGGGGATGTAGAAGAAGCATTTACACATTTTTTCAAATTCATTTTTTATTATACATATCCCTTCGAGTCACTATTATAGCGGCCGCCACTTTAAACTTAAAAAAATCACTGATCTGATACTTCTGGCAGTTTGTTTACTTTTTTTATACGACTCAATATTCGACGTGTAACGTTACGAAATTTATATCGACGATTTGGGGGTAGAGAAGTTGGAGCGTTTACACATTTTTTTGGGAGTTTTATCTTTTTTTCGATTCAATCGAATACGAATATTGAGCCGCGAGAATAAATAAACAAACCGCTAAACGCATCAAGTCGGAAAATTTTACAGGTTCATAAGTGGCTGCTAGTGTGACTCGAGACACGTAAAAAATCTAAAAAAATGTATACATGCTCCTCGTACACCCTCAAATCGGGGTACAAAAATTCATCACATTATACGCAAATATGTACTCTTGACACAAAGTAAACAAAGGTCCAGAAGCATCAATTTCGTGTTTGATGATAAAATTAATACCAGTGATTTGGGGGTGTATCAGTAGGAGCATTGAGACAATTTTTCAGACTTTTGACACCACTCTGAAAGGGGGGAATAACTTCAGATTCGACCAGTCAGCTGACCATACCTGGTAAAAATTCCGTTAGACGCGGATAAAAACGTACAGAAAACGTGCCAAAAACCGCATAGAAACAGACAGAAAACCGGTTCTGCGATTGCTCCCTATACGGTTTTTGGCAGAGCTTCTGTACGTTTCTATCCGCGTCTAACGGAATATGCATGTTTTTCTCTTTTAATGCTGAAATAATAGAAATTGATTCATTAATTTCAATTCATTTTTTTTTTTATTCTAACTTTCTTTTGTCATTTCACATTATATCATGAAATTACCTGTTTTTATCAATTTTTTATTGTAAATTAGATTTCTCATTTCGAATTTTTGTTATTCTGGTTATTTCGTCGGTTATTTCAATTGATCCCTATTGATTCAGGATTTCGATGTACTCGAAAACTGACCAACGAAATCATTGCATACTTTCGCAATGAATTATGAAGAAATTATTAAACAGTGGAAAGTAATTTTTTTCATAAAAATCAAGTTTATTTTTTTCAAAAGCAATATGTAGTTAGCGGGCTTGCTCAATGCTCAAAGGGACGCTGTACTCAATTTTTACCATATGGTAGCAGAACGTTGCTTGTTTCGATCAATATCTAAATCTACGAGCTCAAATCGCCAAAAAGGGCGCTTTAGCGGAATTCCACGTGAAATTCCGAACAAGAATAGTCGAAACATGTCGGTTTTGTGCGGAAACGAAAAAATAGCATTGTTTTTACGAAAATGTGTCAATTTGACGAAAATCAGTCTCACACATTTTCGTAAATGAAATGCCATTTCTTTGGTTCCGCACAAATCCAACATGTTTTGACGTATTCTTCTTCGGAATTTCACATGGAATTCCGCTAAAGCGCCCTTTTCGGCGATTTAGGCTCGTAGAGTTAGATATTAATCGAAACAAGCGACGTTCTGCTCTCATGGTAAGATTCAGGTACAGCATCCCCTCAACAAGTATGCATTTTTTTCGACATCCAAACAATGATCCAACGTTAGATGGGAAAACAATAATTCATGTTTCAATCATCACAAACCAGAGTGAAATAGTAGATTTCGATACGAGCGCGAAATGTGAGGCGTTTATAGGTGTGTCCGATGTTTTCAGCACGAACCGTAGTCGAGGCGCAGCCGAGACGAAGGTGAGTGCTGAAGACATCGGACAACCCTAAACGCCTCACTTCGCGGGAGTATCGAACGCTATTTTTTATAACAAATGCATGAAAAAAGTTGCTTGTGGGGCTCTGTTGTCAATGTAAACAACCATACCAAAAACATCGAATCGATTCAGCAGTATGCACGGAGTATCGCGTCGACAGGGATGAATGATTATAAAATGCTCTTGTTCGCACGCCGTGCGTAACAAGAATCATGTTGTACACGCTCGATGTGCGCAAAACGCAGTGCGCACGTTTGGCATGCAATATTGTTTCATGTTGGCATCGCCTACTCAAACGTCAGAAAAGTGCCACAATATAACCGCTCCAGAGCCCCAAACAAGCAACTTTTTCATGCATGCGTTATAAAAATATAATGTATAGGTTGGTGTGCTATATTATGAACACGTTTAAGTATTTTATTTCCAGACACTATTGAAAAATTACGAGCTAAGAGTGAAGCGAAAAGGCAAATTGCGCCTCCTTCGAATTTGATTTTGTCAGCTTCGGAAATATCGTCAGATGACTCTGGCGCATTAGCTGAATATACGAAAAAGGTATGTATATATATACAGGGTGGTGCATTTAGGTTGGCACAGCAGGATATCTTGAGAACCACCCATTTTAGAGAAAGATGTTTGAAATAAAAATTTCTTGACTTGAAGGGGGTAAAACACTGTGCTATCGTACTTTTCATATGGTGGAGGTTTACCAGGTCATTTGGAGGTCAACATTGTTTTTTTCAATGGGAACGTATACTTTTTTTCACATATTCGCATTTTACACTGAAAAATACAAAACTTTTATCCCAAGTTTTTTTTCTGACATCAATTTTTTTGGATGATTTTTTTTTTTTTTACAAATATCCGCAATAAAACAGTAAATTATAATTCAAAAATAAATTTATTTCAACAGATGCTCAAAATTATGCCCATTCACTTCAATACATTCCTCAAAACGTTTTGAAAAATGGACAAAAAAAAAATTAGAAATAAAAAAAAATTGGATTATGGTCTAGGCGTCAAAAATCGAGTTTTCCGACGTAGAATACCTGTGCTTCATTGCAGGAAGATCGTAGGATGTATACTAATCGACGTTTAATGTATAATATTTATCCTGAAAAAACAGTTAAAACTGCTAAGAATCTAAAAAAATTCATAGATGCTTCTTTGATATAGGGGAGAGTGTGGTTGTACCGCTCAGCAGGTAATACCGCTCACCCCTTTTTCTTTATAATTAGGAATTTTTTCACTCGTTTTTTTTTCCCAATCTTCAAGATCCAATGTCAATATCTAATTTCTGTGGAAATTTCATTCCTCTAATCACTTTTAATAGAAAAAATAACATCTCTCTGTTTTGAGGTCCTTACAGCGTAAAATTGCTGGACAAGTAAATAAAGTTTTTTGTCATTTCAAAATTATTATTTTCACGTCAAACTATGGTCATTCGATTCGTGGTACTTTTCCGCGTAATTTGATCACAAGATGAACTCCTATCTCTCTTTATATTAATAATTATTAATGATTTTGTTAACTCCGCGCGATACCGGTAATACCGCTCGGCCGGTGAGGGTAATATCGCTCGGCTGTATGCCAATATACCGCTCAGCATCTGACAGCGCATATTTACCGGCGGATTATCAAAATCACCTAAGTAAAACAAAATTATCATTTTTTTTTGTTGGAAATGTGTGTGACGACAAATGTTGAGACAATCAGAAACCAACTTTTGCGATGACAATGGTTGTGACATAGTATTAAATCCGTGAAATTAGTAAAAAAAATCGTAGTGAGGTTATGTGAATAATCATGACAATGATATCAATAATAATAATATTAATTTACTCTATTATTGTGTTATAATAACGTCTTCAGTGAAATTTAACATTGTGATGACAAATTTCATCCTTCATACCCGAGTTTACTATTTGACTACATATAGGTTAGGTCGGAACCCGAGTATTAGAGAGTGAGCGGTATTAAAATTGGGCCGAGCGGTTTTACCCGCTGGAGGGTAAGACCGCTCACTTGCGTCTCGCGTTTCTTTTTTCGTAATTTTGTCAATTCTAAAGGAAATTACGGCTCTGAATTTTCAAAACGAAGAGTTAAATAGTTGCAGAAGCCATTACAATAGTCTTTTGCACTTCAAGTTGACGTTCAACACATAAAAATTAGCATTTTTTCTTAGGTGAGCGGTACTCCCATCCTCTCCCCTACACGGCATAGATATACATCGTGTAAAATTATAAAAAAATGATAAAAAAACGTCGAGTCAAATCTTGGGTAATTATGGCTGGAATATACCCCATATAGATAATGATTTGATGATTGTACGCTTATTTCATAAAGGCACCATCGGGTCATGAATGTCAGAAGATAAAACAAAAGTTGAATGAAAAATTAGAAGCACTTCGGCAAAAACACATCGCAGAAGATACGATGACACCTGTACGAAATGAAGTAAACACTATTGAAGATGAGGAGAATATCGAACCTGGTGGAGTCCACAATGATAAAAAACATACGAGACAAAGTGGCCCGATCAAACGGAAAGCTACGGTGGGCTACTTTGAAGATTTTTTTTTTTTTTGCAGTTTTGAATGTATCTCTGAGCACGAATTTTACAAGTCATCACACGATGCTTTATTAGTAAAACTTATTGCAATCGAGATTCTTGGATGAGATATGAAATTAGATCTCGATCAAGAGTTGTTCTACAGTAAATTTTTTTAAAGTAGCTTCATGTATTTAATAATTAAGTTTGCCCTAGCCTGTCCCTATTTTCTTTGATAGACAAGGTTAGGCTGTATGAAATATACGTCTTCTAATTTTTCAACGCGCCAATGATGCGGAACTAACGTTACATATAATTTGCAACATCCGCTCGGAAAGTATGATTTTCGATGACATTGAGGTTTGCATCCTTGGAACGCAACGAAATTCGAAAAAAAAAAAAATTAATAAATCGACAAATAATGATCCTGCTGGGTTTAGAAGGTGAAAACGACTAGAATTATCATAAAAACAATATTTTCCCCCCGCATTACGGCACCCTTAATAGGGAAAGAAATTTTCATTTTTTTATATCACCCGGAATTATGACATTGCATAAAATTTTATTTCACGTGAATACTCTTTGAGATCGATCGAATGCTAGAAAAAAATCGGAAACCACCCTGACTTCCGGAACCCACCCTAAAACGGAAGTGAAATATTTTTTTTTTTTTTGTATCACCCAGAATTATGACATTGCATAAAATTTTATTTCACGTAAATACTCTTTGAGATCGATCAAATGCTAGAAAAAAATCGGAAAGTACCCCGACTTCCGGAACCCTTCCTAAAACGGAAGTGTAATATTCAATTTTTTATTTTTCTCAGAATTATGACATTCACCAAAAGTTTATTTCACGTAAATACTTTTTGAGATTGATCAAACGCGAGAAAAAAATATGAAATCACCTCTACTCCCGGAACCCTTCTAAAAACGGAAGTGGAATATTGAGCTTTTTATATCACTCAGAGTGCGGGCATTCCTGAAATTTTTATTCCACGTCCTCTTTGGAATTGATCAAACACTTGCTTTTTTTTTTTTTTTTTGCAAATTTCGGGCAGAAAAATGTGCACATTTCAGCATCTAAAAATCTGAAATTAATTACAGCTGTAGAATAGATTAAAACTGATGAAAAACTCTTATAACTTTCCATTCTGTCACGAACCCTTTGCAAGATAAATGCCGACTTACAAAATACGAATAAAATAATGAAATAATTTTTTTAGAATCTAAAAATCGGAGATAATTCAGGGATATAGAGTAAATTAAGACGAATTAAAAACTATGATAACTTTTCTCTTTGCCGTGTAAAAAGAAAAAAAAAAATTTTCTTCGTCACGTTTTTTTAATTTCCAAGTACAAAAAAAAAAAAAAAAAAGCAAGTGTTCTCAGGTGGTAAACTTCGATTGACATTGTATCAGTAAGTGATTCCAAAAGGTTTCATTCAAATCCTTTTGGGATCCACGTGTTCCGAAGTTTTAACGTTTTATCGTCTAGCGCGCCTCGACTACTTGTTGTTCTATACTTTCGCATAGTAATCTAAACCATCTAATTTATCCAGCTATAAGACTATCCCTTTGAATACGTCCTAACACCAGTTACGATTCAATAAACCTTCAAAAGCTTCCATTCTATCTGAAGACCTTTTTCATAATACTAATTGCCTTAGTTATTTCAATAACGTTTCTCGGCTTCAAGCTGTGTCACCTCAATTCTCTGTGATATTTCTAGAAATTACTATGTGATTTGATTATTTGTAGAACACCAAAGACGACGCCACCAGCGTGCCGGACAACGATATCGACAACAAATCTTGATAGCCCTCCTGTACGGTATGGCTAACCATGGGAGGGGCTATCATGGTGGTAGGCTTCCTTATGGCGTCAGACCTCGGGGGAAGGGGGGTAGGGGTCGTGGTCGCTAGTTTATTTACATTTTAATTTTATTTTTTAATACTTTTAATGAAAAAAAAAAAAATTAGTGCAACTCATCTGTTGTTGCAATGGAATATTCTATTTTTTCACACATGAACGCAAAGGCCGATTTTGCTACCTGTTTTCGGGAAGCAAAGTGCGGTTCTACCGACCGGGAAGTCTTTTCTCCCGCGAAGTCTTTCTGCCCTGGTCTTTCTTCCCGCAAAGTCTTTCCTCCCGCAAAATCTTTCCTCCCGCAAAGTCTTTCTTACCTGAAAGTAATTCCTCCCAGTGCCACTCGGTCAGCAGCGCCACATCGCTTAAGGAGGTTGGCTAGTCAAAAATGACTAGTTTTTCATGAATTGATTACGGCATAGTCGCCACATTCAGTATTCATCGAATTATTATATTCGTAAACTGATGATTACCCTGACATGTCCGGAAGTAAAATAATACTCAAATTATTAACAAATGGCTAGGTATCGATTTTTCATTTTAAAAAATTTTTAATTGCTTGAAAACGATAAAAAATCTAGTAGATTGGTTCGATTACAGTCTACGATGGCTTATTTTCTTCAGGAAACTATTCTCCATGATTCGTCTAAGGCTTTTTTTTTTCATCATGTTGGTAACGGTGAATATTCAATTTTACAAGATTGAAATCGGTATACGTGCAATCTTGTAAAATTGAATATTCACCGTCACGAACATGATGAAAAAAAAAGCTTCAGACGAATCATAGAGAATAGTTTCCTGAAGAAAATAAGCCATCGTAGACTGTAATCGAACCAATCTACTAGATTTTTTATCGTTTTCAAGCAATTAAAAATTTTTAAAAATTAAAAATCGATATCTAGCCATTTGTTAATAATTTGGATATTTTTTTACTTCCGGACATGTCAGGGTAATCATCAGTTTACGAATATAATAATTTGATGAATACTCAATGTGGCGACTATGCTGTAATCAATTTATGAAAAACTAGTCATTTTTGACTAGCCAACCCCCTTAAAATATTTGAATAACTGCGAACTATGAGTCTACTGTTTGATCAATCATTTTTCAGTTATTTGTGTGATCTTCTCCATTATGAATTAATTATTAATAATATTCTTTTGAATAATTAAAGTATCGCGAAGTCTTTTAATCATAACTTCAATTGAATAATTAAAAATTAATCGTAAAAACTCCCCGAAAACAGGCAGCAAAATCGGCCTCTGTTCATGTGTAAAAAAAAATATCGTGTGAACCATGCACTGTTAAAAAAATCTGTATTAGAATTAATATAAAAATGTAGGAAGTTTTTTGGCAGATACCGTATATGAAATTCCAATCGCTGTACTGAAAATTGAGGTACTGGTATTCTGACAATACAAAGATCGAATAGTGATATTACTATGCCCATGTATGTGTTGAATAATACACATTGGAAGGAACTTTGCGTTGCAAGTTATGAAAATTAAGAAACTTTTTCTAATATCAATATACAGATGTACATTGAATTAACTTCACCTATGTATTGTTTTCAATGAAAGATCGTGAAATGAAATATATTCTTGTCTTGGAATAATCTGAGTCGAGACACTATTATTAATGCGCTGTATAATACTGTTGTGAGACCTGTGTCTATGATAATTTCCACAGAAACGTTTCATCATAAATACTAGGTGTATTGAAAATAATATTCCAGCATGGTAGAATCACGACACTCCAGTATTAGAAATACGTTTGCACCTTCCATGAAAATTACAATACATCTGCCGATATTAATGTGCGAATGTATGCCAAATTCACTTTACACGCGGATTTTTTTTCAGTAATTACTCATGCCATTAATATGCCATTGTCCAACAATTTTGCGCAATCTGATCATACATTTATTATACTGTGTTGGAAAACTAGAATGTATTTGTACATAAAAATCATTCCCTATAGGGCAATATTTATTACTCAGTGTAGTGAAAATCAGGTGATGAACTTGAGATGATGGGCAATTATCGTACACTTATAATATATTGAAATTATTGCCTTAAACTTTATTACTTTTCTATATACATATATGTGTATATTACAAAGGTAGCTGTTTAGCGAAAGAGCATATGAGGTATTCCATACCAACTCGACCAATGGTTTTCCCTCACCATTTTTGATTTGGTTCATAATTTTTTCTACGGGTACTCCAACTCTAATACAACCACTCATGAATTTCCCTAGATTTTTCCCATTGACCGTTATTTATTCATGAATTTTCGAAACTTCAAACAGTGCGACACCTTCCATTTTTTTGAAAAAAAAATCTCAAAAATTCTGTTTTCGAAGACGATCATTTTGACCCTTATTCGAAAGTGGAAACTCTTTTCCTTATGTTTACTTTGCTTATTTAAGAAAAAATTATTAAATTATTATTATTATTACATGGTGGATAATGGCTCCCAGAATTTTTTCAATGTGATACGTCTGATGCATGCTTATATCAATATAGTATAATGTCGTACTCACGGAACATTATAATTTAGGAAAATGAATGAAAATAATTTATTGTACGACGATTAAAATTTTCGAAATAATAAAATCAAACTTATCTCTGATGGTTACGACCCATTATCCTGAAAATACAATTAATTTTTCAATTTGCATCGAAAAAATTCTGGGAGCCAGTATCCACCACGTTTACGAAATAATTTTTTCTTAAATAAGCAAAATAAACATGAGGAAAAGAGTTTCCACTTTCGAATGGGGGGTCAAAATGATCGTCTTCGAAAGTAGAATTTTTGAGATTTTTTTTCAAAAAAATCGAAGGTGTCGCACTGTTTGAAGTTTCGAAAATTCATGAATAAATAACGGTCAATGGATAGAATCTGAAAAAAATCATGAGTGGGTGTTAGAGTTGGAGTAACCGTAGAAAAAATTATGAACCAAATCAAAAATGGTGAGGGAAAATCATTGGTCGAGTTGGTATGGAATATCTCATATACAGATGAAATGGATGAAAAAATATTTAAAGGAATAACATAATGATATATGACCGTTTAAGTTATATATAACGTGTAATATGGGGTGATATGCATCTTATATATGTATTTTATATGTCCTTGAATCCCTCCAGGGCGTTTACCAGCTTCATTACTGCTGCATCGAATGGTAACGACTTGCGTCTTTTTTCTTTTCGTTTCGTCCCAGTTTTGGGGTTTATTTGGAGAAAGGCTCTGGAAATGTAATAAAAATGTAGATTAAGAAATAGACTGTACAAGTTACAAAAGATATTAATCATATAAAAGACATTCACGTTAAGAACTGCCCAAGAATTATCGAAGTAATGGTGTCATGCAATTGAACAAGCAAAATTTTGAAACTTCGTAAAAAAAATACCACGCAAAGAGAATATAACAATAAGGTAACATTTTCTTTGATATATGGAATAATTCTTTCACAGCCAAGATCATTGGTGCAGATATTGCTTCATTTTTATCCCGTTGTAAGGTTTAGATTCCAGCAAGGAACCAGGTACGCTGCACAGAGTTTTATTATTTTTTGGAGAAGATTGATTCTGGTCGAGCATGAGTGTCAAAATTTATCGCTGAAGTTCTTGCGCATAAGTTACAGCGCAATCTTTATAAAATTTGACATGAAAAAAAAAAAAAAAAATTTACTACAAAATTCAATATACCTTCTACGCATGAGCTTCATGTGGAAATTCCTGTACTCATATTATGGGAAGAATCTTTTTAGGCGAAGACTGAAAGCTTGATTATATAAAGCTAATGTAGTTTTTCGATGTAACCTAAGCGTTACAATGAGTTGAAAATGGATTATCTGCACTGATGAACTCAGCTGGAATAACTCCATTTAAATCATGAGAATTACTAATTATTTTTGTGTTTTTCGAATAGTTTTTTGTAGCCCTGAACGAGATTTGATGGAGATCGAAATATATGCTCAAAATTGAGTAGACACAAGAACCAGATTCGTATTTTCTGAACATTTCAACTGTTTGTGAGATAATAGAGAAATACTCCACCTTTGTATAAACTCCAGAGTTTTATGTATTTCCGGCGGATATACATATCCGAATATGTAGTACGTTAAAAACGTAATCAGAAACCCATCCAGCACACCCCGAGCGCTGACAATTGTCTTTCCCTCTAGTACAACATCACACTTAGCCTTGTCGTCAAACAACGATTTTCCTGTAATTCATACATTAAATTCAGACAAGTGATATGAGTTGTTCGAATTCTTCAGGTGTCTAATGAAGTAACATGAATAATTGTAATTAATCTTTTCAAATTTAATCAAGGAACCCTGCTTTAATCCTTATGGAAATTCGCTTTAGGCAGAATTGACAAAAATTTTTAGAAATTGTGCCAATGGTAACTATTGATCAGCACGCCAAGAACTACCTATCCTGAAATTTTTGGCAATTCCGCTGAAAGCTAATTTCTATAAGGTTGGTGCGTTCCTTTTTCATGAATTACTACAGCATATTAGGCTCGTACAAGTTTCTTGCCTCTAATAATCAAGATCGGTGATTCTTGTTTGGCGAAGTCTATCAAATCAGTGTTTTCCACATCTTCCTGTAAATAAAAGTGAAGCGTACAATTCAATTAGCAATAACAAACTAAGTTCCAAAAACTGATTCTAAACTAGTACAAGCTGCGACAAAGGATGCTCAAGGATTGCAAGAAGTACATGGTTTCAGATATGTTACGGTGATGTCTGCGCTCTCTCTTTTTGTTGATCTGCTGAAAATTAATAGTAATACTAATTATAGCACTTACGGGTATGACCCTAAAAAAGTATTGCGGATCTTCCTGTAGCTGCTTGGCGATTAGAGGGAACATCACTGCTGTCAATGCGACATCACTCTGAGAAGCTTTACTCGATGCTTTTGCCTCAGATATGAGTTTGAGGACATCATTTTCAAGTGTGCTAGGTTCTGTTTCGCTAGAGTTCTTCGATTGCCGTAGTTTGATCATTTTAGATTTCTCTGTGTAGACAACGTATTGTCTTAATGGCTTGACATTCATAACCAAGCTTTCTTCCCATACTGTTTGAATCGATTTTCCTAGAAGACGTGAAGCATGGTCTGTGAGGTACTTTGGCATCCGCAGGTATGGCCAATCTTGGAAAAGCTGTACCAGGTTCCTAGTCTTTTTATTGATGTTGATTCTTTGTGTCGGGTAGGTGTCGTCCATTAATGTAAATATTTTTTTGTCATCATTCTCATTTAACTCATAGAATTTAATGAGTTGTAACTTCTTTTCTGTTTGTGAAGCTGCTGACTCGGTTGCTGGTAAAAGTGGTTGATAGTCAGTACAACCATATTTATCTTGTTTTCTCGGCTTCAATGGTACGGGATCAGGATCATCTGTAGCAGTCTCGTCGCTGAGCCGCATCGCAGCGCGTCTTTTGGTTTCCTTATCCACTTTTCGATAGTTCACAGCGTTATAAATCTGTTGCCGCAAACTATCCAGTCCTGACCCCACGACTTCGTTGCTGATAACATCGGAAAAGGTTTTGGGGTACTTCTCCACGATTATTTTCGCAATATCTTCAGCAGTACCCCTTGAGAAGTCTTTTAGATCTTGTGTCATATAGTCTGCAATACTAGCTATCATTGTTCGTCTGTCAGCATCGAAGGCTCTTTGGCCACTCTTGCAACAGTCAGTCAGACGCTTCGGAAATTTATTCCATATATTGCCCCCGAATCTTTCTTCTGGACGTAACGAAGGACTCTGATTAACGGGATCTTCAGTAATACTAGTTGAAGTAGATTCCTTATCGATGGAATTCGCTGCGGCAGAGTTCTTGTCCAGTGGTTGCCATGAAGAATTTTCTGGCAGTAGAACGAGAATTTTAGCAGATAAAGAAAGCTTCGAAATTTCTAGAAGAATTTCATCGTCGTCAATTTCTGTTCCATCGTCATCCAATGCTACCTGCATGAGAACGTTGTAGGAAATGAAGTAAGTTAATTAAAATTGTATGAATGTATGGCTAGGGTGGATGTTAAATACCGTCTTGAGGAGTTGAAGCCCCCACAGTTTGAAGATGAAAAAAAATCAATTTTGGTCCCAAAACGAAGTTTCTAAAATGAAGTCAACCCGTGCCGGTAAGATCTCAAAGTTTCCCATTTAAAACACATGCATTTTTACGGATCTTAATTAAAAAATGCACTGTGCGGCTAATTTTAATCAAACAAATCCTAAACTATGTGAAAGTATCAGGTATGTATACTATACTACATGAGGAAAAATTGAGGATATCATACCGTTGAATCTGATCATAATTTCACTCCAAACTAAACTTCTCTTCATCGATTCTATGGCCGAAAATTCTAATTTTCAGTAAGTATCCTGCGGATGAAAATTCTATGATTTGAATATCATTTCTGGCATAACATTTCTCGCGGAATCCAGGCAAATCAACAAACAAAACTCTCCTCTCAATATTCTCTGAGATATATCGATTATCATGGAAAAAAAACTGTTGAAAATTGAATTTTTCGATGTATTTCTTATTCAAGAAGATGAAGAGAAAAAGAGAATTTTAGTTTGGAGTGGAATCATGATCAGATTCAACGGTATGATATCCTCGATTTCATGTAGTAGTACACAACACGTACCTGATACATTCACATAGTTTAGGATTTTTTAATTAAAATTAGCTCCACAGTACATTTTTGAATTGAGATCCGTGAAAATGCATGTGTTTTAAATGGGAAACTTTGAAACCTTACCGGCACGGGTTAATGTCCATAAACTGTGGGACTTCACTCCTCAAGATGGTATTTAACGTCCACCCTATGGTATAGACGTAATATGGAATATGGTAGAAGTACGTCTCAATTAGGTAACCGAATAATTTTTTTGGAGCGGCAATATAATTTATTTCAGCTCAGCTGAAAGGGCTTTGTGCACATGCATCAAACTATCATGCAACCAATGCAGAAAAAGTGATATGCCAAAGGTTATGATGCTGAAGCTAGCAGGATATTCTAGCAGACGTATTACCATGCCGTTGCAGATATTCACAGCTGGCGCAGTCGCGTCTGCTAGAAGATGTGCTTGCTTCAGCGTCAATGAAAGTTTCGAAAAAAAGAAAGCGGGAAAAATCGTGTTAACCTTGCACGCGTCGTCAGTTATTTTCAATTTAGTTTTTGCACAGTTGATTAGCTCTTGCAGCGTTGCTGCTTTTACCAACACCTTTTTTGACCGATCGGAAGAGTACACTTTGAACAAGGACATGCTGCGTGTGACAAGATCTGCGAATAAAACAATATTACAATAACAACACCAAAACGTAAAACAATTAGAACGAGGTGATTTTTCTTCTTATTAGTGCAGTCGTTTAATACCAAAAAATCCATTCCAAGCAATAAGAAGTGGATTATAAGTAGATTGGGTGGTATGAATTAAACGAAGCATATGCTTATGCTCATACTTCTACGTGCTCCTACTATACACAATTGTATAGTCTAAGTACACAAAAACATGAGCATATAGGCATTTGCTTCCTTCAATTCATACCAACCCTTATATAAGTATTATATTAGTATTTAATTATACCTTAAGAACTTCACGATCTTTCTAAATGGGGAACGTATCATATATGCACAAGGTATGGTAAAAAGTAATATAGGATGCAATTATATATGAATTCATAGTGCACCGCCAGCAGTCTTGAAACTCAAATAACTTGTTTGAATTTTTCTTACAAACCAACCTTTGTTATTAGCTTTAATTCCACAGAGGGCATGCAACCAATCCGTAGCCAGGTTTTACGTATATGTGTGTACCAGTATTGTACATGTCCAGTTTCTCTGTACTTGGTAAATCATCTAACAACAAACATTCATATCTGACACAACTCCCAACCTCATAAGCGCGAAGATGTGGGATAAAAAGCGTCTGCAATACCTCAAATACCATGTATACACTTTCTTCGTCGCTCAAAAGAAGACATACTTTTCCAATTTCAATACCGTATTGATAACTTTTCTGTCGTACCACTAAACAATCTTCCTTGCGGTATACGATGCCTTTCACCTTTATCTCATTGCATTCTTGAATATTATTTGGAAGAAATATTTTTTGTACTGCTGCTTGAATGCCATCGTTATAAGTAGATTTTTGAAAATTTGAAGTTGCTTTCTGGAAATCAATTACCGCTGTGATATCCGCGCCTAATCTAAGGAGACTTTGAAATAATTCATGTTTCTCGCTCAAAGATTTAGTGATATTGATGTAATTTCGACTGTATCGAAGAATTCGTTTGAAATACATATGTTTGCTTTCGAAGCGCATAGTCCAGACCTTCATCAATGGCCCAAATCTATTGATTAATTCAGGGTAATGTAGTAAATAATGGTGTTTTGGACGAAGTTTCGGTCCTATTTTCCTTCTTAAAACAATATATTCACCTATGATTGCTTCTAAGTATGGTAAACAAGAATTGTGGATTACAGGGGCACAAATTATTTCGACTATTTCTATGAGAAGAAGAACAGCATGCCATGTTTCATCCATAGCATCGCGAACTTTATCCTCTACTAGTAATGGGAATAGTTTGGCAAAAATGAAAATTTGCCAAGCCCCACCAACGATTCTTTTTTTTTTTTTAGAAATTGGGCATGGCTTATCTCTCCGATCTTGTAGTGAATAGTTGAAATCATCAATTCGTTTGTTCAAAAGTGATAATGAGAACCATTTTTTTTGGACAAGTTCATCAATGTAAATCTTCAAATCATATGCAAGAACTCCTTCTAACGCATCATGGCCGAGGCAAGGCGGCAATCCTGGATCACAAACATGGTAATTGCTCAATTCATTAAATTTGGAATCGAACTTTACACCTTGATGGTGAATTTTGTCTTCTTTCTTTTGTAACGCGTCATTATAATTTTGTATCGTTCTTTGTTCATACATCCCAGGCCGAACGTCATCACTATGAAATTCATCTCGAGTAATCAGACAGTAGCGACAAAAATATATCGACACACTAAAATTTTCAACAAATCCCCCAAGTCCATGGCTTCCAAGATTGTCGCCTGCAATGAAAACAAGTGAGCCTTTTATCACTTTTCCCGAAGGCATCTGTATTCCATCTGATTCAATTTTTTTCAAATCATTTACGATTTTCCCATATACTTTATCGTGATCAAAAACCTTTTCTTTACAAAGTGCAACAAGTTTAATTGAATTCACATGCGATCGTAAATGTTCCGGAAGGTTGCCGATGCTTAAGTAGATTCCAATCAGTTTATACTTGTGAACAGCGGTTCCAATCGGATTTACAACTTCGAATCCGTCTTGATACAGAATCAATTTCAGCGCGTCTGAATTATTTTGAAAGAAAACAGAGTTTTTGAACGCAGATCCATCAGTAAAATCTCTTCGGACATCCGGTTCGCAGCTTTCCTGATTGTGACGGAGCTCATTGCTGAGAGACTTGTCAGAAAAAAGTTCTTTCAAAGTTTCGTGAATTGGAACATAGTGGAAAAACACTCGCTGCCCGTGATCTTCGCTCAGAATGACTTCGACAGGATCTACGTACGCACAATGGTCTTTGTAAAATTGTTTACGCTTGTAATGTGTATCTAATTTTCTGGTCGATGTGTGGAAAAGGTCATTAACAAAAACTTGCTTTATAATCAAGTCTACTTGATCTGGTGAAACGTTTTCTTCACATAAGCGCGTCTTTAAATTTGACTTCAGTATTTCCTGACCCTGGTCATGCGCATTCAATGTTCCTGATATGATTTTCTGAACTACTGATGCCGGCACCAATAATTGGCATTCTATTTTCAAAAACAATTGTGCCAAGTTTAAGAGGAATGCATCTGTAGAATTCTGGTTTTGTGTATCATAATCATCGTCAGAAGAGTGTGTTGATGGACACTCTCCGAAAGGGTCTGGTTGTTCTTCACGGAAACTCTCATCTTGAGCAACATTTTCACTTTCTGATACACAAGTTCCAAGAGCGAGGCGTAATGTACCGGCAGACGGATCCTTGTGCTTCTTTGATAGATGTCCAGTAAATGAATGCACAATATCATATTCAGCTTTACAGTCATGAAAGGGACATTTAATTTTATTTTTTTTTCGAATGTGAGATTTTAAATGCTGAACAATTGCTCGATATGAGGTAAATTGTTTCGCGCATAAAGGCATTGAGCAGACCAAGATTGCATTCACAGTATCAGGAGTGAAGTAATTATGAGGTTTTGCTCCATTGAGGATAACTTCGTGTGTTCGTAACAAATGAGATCGCAAGGATGATTGCAGGCGGAACATTTTTTTACATCCATTGTAACCACAATGAAAATTAGTCGTTATGTTTAAATGTAATTTTCTATGCTCTAAGTGATGTGTTAACCGTTGAAACTGGTTGGTACAAAACTGGCACACATACATTTTGCCTGAAAAACGTTTAAAAAAAAATGATGTTTTGAAAATTGTTGGAAAAATTTTAAAAGTAAAATAAAAATAATCAAAGTAAAACAACAGTATAAAAAATTCAAACGAAAATCAAAACTACGACAAATAAGAATGACATGGAATGCAAAATAGAAATATGATGTACAAAACGAAGATTACAAGTGTAAAAAAAAACAAAAATTAAAATCGATCAAAATATGAAACATCAAACGAAAAACAAGTATAATAAATAAAAGGAAATGGGTTAGAGGTTACTCATCCGCACGTGATTTTGGTGAAATCGCTTTCATTGATTTCAGATAAAAATTCGAGGCTATCTTACCACGTTCAACCGAGTCAGTTTTTATTATTCCAAATAAATGTTCAATTGTTCAGTTACTTACCAATTTTTATTTCTCACCTTCAATCTATGTACTTAATAGAGAGCACCATGAGAGTACGAAGCGACGATTTAAGAGATAATGGCGGATAGGCTAATGGCGAACACCAAGCTCCGGTTGCGGCGGGCCCAGGAAATAAAACGCAAATCAAAACTGTAGAAATATAAAACATGAAACAAAATTTAGGATACAAAAGATAGCACAAACAGAAAACTGTAAGAAATATAACAAATAAATGCTGTGGCTATTCCTACAGTCGTGAAGTGGCGTCGGGAGGCTATAGGACTCCCTATGGTATAGTGTTTTCCACTGGTTGCACTGAGTGTACAGTGAGGGCGCGCTGGCGTGCGCGTGGAACACGTTTGATACGCGAACGCACGCCAGCGCGCCCTCAGTGTGCAATCAGTGCAAGGAAAACGCTATTGTATATACAGTCATCGTTAAGATGTAGAAAAACCGTTTCAAAAACGAGAATTGTAGATTTTAGCAAACGCCCCGATCGATTTCGATGAAACTCTGAGAATTGAAAAAAAAATAAAAAAAAATAAAAAAAATAAATAAATTAAAATAAAAATAAATTAAAACACTGATCGGATTTGATGAAAAGTAAATATATCCTGCCTATGTTAGTTAGATTATTGCCGGCGGCGACTCTGGAGATAAGCGACATTACAGGATTCGCAAGATATTTACATTGATTAATTTTAGTAATAACAAACTATTGCTAAGATCTTATGGTATTCAGGAAACTAGTCCGCAGGTAAAAAATAATTTACATTTTTTATGACGTAGTCCAATGATATGTACTATGCAATGCAGTCTCTTTGAAACTGCGTCTTATGTCACTACCTACAGGTAGTCGGATGAATAATTTTTATTGTTCATTCATACAACTAGTCGTATACGAATACGCGTCCACGTTCGTACGGGTAGTCGTACGGATACTTCAAAAAACAGCCACAGCGAAAAAGCAAGGAAATAGGTTAGAAATTATTTATTCCAGTTCATTCTACCCACATGAAAGCAGGTTAGGTAATAACAAAACAGGTTAGTTTTCATCATTCCAAAAGAATGTTTAATTACTTACCAATCTTAATTCCTCACATTCGATTGTAATCTGGCAAACAACACTTCAGGAATATCTGTAATTGTTGAACTTTCACAAATCACAGATCGCGGAGAGCACGTGTAATTTCTTCCCGACCGCCAAGCCTAATGGGGAGATGGTGCGGGGGAAGAAGCAGTACGCAAAACGATCAGCTGTGTGCCAATCGATGCGCGCGTCGCTCTGTCCTCGATCGCGCATCGATCGGCACACAGCTGATCGTTTGGCGTACTTGGCGTGTGAAAAACTTTAACAATTTATTTTGCAAAAACTAGGGATCCTAGAACATGAGTTCTCACTTTAATTTTGTAAAGAATTTCCGCCGCTACAAGAGGGTATTTTTTTTTTTTTTTTTATTTGATATGGTTTACAATCACTTGCAGTCTTTATACTATATATGCCTATGCGAATCAAGTTTCAAACCCATCTTGCAAACATCCCTGCACTTAATTTTGTCTTGGACGTTATATATATATATATATATATATATATTGTATAATATAGATATCTATTGTAAAATTTTTCCTTTGGCACAGTTTTGAGTGATGCCAAGACATAACTTTCCCGCACTATTAGAATACGATCCGCGAAAATCGACCTTTTTCACTCCGGCCTAATATATATATATATATATATATAAAAGTTCCAGTGATGATTTAAATTGTTCCTTCACGTGTTGTACAAAATTCTATGCATGTTTCAATTAAATATCCAACATATTTGTCTAAATGAATTCAATGTGTGGGTATGGCAATACATAGGTACAGTTATGGAATTTTAGTTTCGTTTCTCGTCTCACATTTTCAAAATAAAATGTACTGAATATAAACTATGCGTATTGTAATGTTCAGTTTCACGTGCAATGTATTTTTCATTCAGCTGCAATTAAAATCCACAGTCGTATTGTATTCTCAATACGATGTCAACAGCAAATGGGTTAATATACAAAGATTGTAGTTATCGGTCACAAGAAACGTATTATCACGTTACGTGTTCGAAAAATTCTTACATGCGTTTGCAATATTCAATATCGTGTTTATTAAATTCCGAGTCAGTCTATTGAAATAAGTGTTCGATTATTAATTTAACTATACGGGGGTATGAATTCTCATTCCATTTACCTTGTTTGTGAATTTCATATGACAATGTATGGTACATGTATTGTAAATTTCATATCTTTTTTAACAGTGTGGGAGCAACGTCTTCGCTCCCTCGGTGTAGCTTGCCGCCCGGCGCCCTCGCGTTCGGCTCAACTCGGCGAGCCTTTGGCTCGCTCTTGCTCGGGCGACAAGCCACACACTCGGGAGCGAAAACGTTGTTTGCTCCCTTGGTGCACAATATACTAATTAAGCGAATGAATATTCCATTGCAACAACAAAACTGAGTATTTTTTCTGCCGCATTGAGTTCATCCAATTCATTCCTTCTCTGAGTGTACCATTTGGTATCACGGTATTTAAACAAAATTTATTTTTCATTTTCTATTTTGCTAAAGGTATTCGAAAGAAAAAATCGATTTTACATGTTCCAATCGCTCAAAACTTGGGTTTTGATATAAAAAAAAAATCTTCGCAACCACCGCGCTCTGTAAATCAAGCGGAAGCTGCCGCTCATTAGACATTTCTAATTGTGACAGCTAAATAACGTTTATGACGAACTTTCTGGAACGAAAAGTTTGAGACCTTGAGGATTGTATTTCGAGTTAGAAAAAAAGTGTTCATTAAATGAACAAACTTTTATATTGCACAATTGTAATTGTTATAACAATTGTTACAAACAATTAGAATGTGATATAATAATTTTCTTCCTTTTTCTTCGTCATGACCGCTCGAATGAAATTTTTTTTTTCTGAACTCGAAATACAATCCCTATGGTCTCGAATTTTTCTTTCCAAGAAGTTAATCATAAGCGTTATTTGGCAGTTACAACTAGAAACGTCCAATGAGCGGCAGATTCCGTTCAATCTATTGAGCGCGGTCAGATTTTTTCTATATGAAAACTCAACTTTTGCGTTTCGGAATATCTAAAATCGAATTTTTTTATCAAACACCTTTCATGGTCTGATTCTACTATTTTATTGACTCATCAATAGTGCGGTCAGAGAGAGGAACCGTTGGATGAACTCAATGCGTCAAGACGAATACTTATAGTTATGCAAATAAATATTCTATCGCGACAACAGAGTATAATATTGCAATAACCGAATATTCATTTTGCTGCATTCGTGCTTATTTATAGTTTATCCAATGGTTCCCTTCTCTGAGTGTACTATTGGTATAAATTATTAGAATGTAAAACGAAAACTTAGGACGAGTAATAATAATAATAATGATAATGATACTAATTAAGTCTCCAACAGCTGTCATTTTATATATATGGGCAGGTCCACCAATTATAGGTAAACGATGCGGGGTCAAAATTTCGATTTGTCTGCCATTTTGATATCTCATAGTTTGTATTGAGATGTAAAAATCCACCAAGTTTTAAACCTCTGAGCCTTACCGTTCAGGAGAGACGCGCTGATTAGTCTTTCAACTTTGAGCACATTGACTTTTACATTCAAATTTTTATCCCATCTTTATCGCAAAAAAGAGAATTTGATCAAGCGTGTTTTTTAATATTGAATTCATTTCCAGCTAGATTCTCAAAAAAAGTGAAAAAAACACGTTTTTTTTTTTTTTTTTAAAAACGTGTTTTTTCAACGTTCCCCAAACTTTTTTTCAAATTTGATATTTTTATCTGAAAGCTTGCAGTTTTTCACTGAAAACTATTAGGGTGGGTCCCGGAAGTCGGAGTGATTTCCGATTTTTTTCTAGCATTTGATCGATCCCAAAGTGAATTTACGTGAAATAAAATTTTGTGCAATGTCATAATTCCGGGTGATAGAAAAAAAAAAAAAAATATTTCACTTCCGTTTTATGAAGGGTTCCGGAAGTCGGAGTGATTTCCTATTTTTTTCTAGCATTTGATCGATCCCAAAGAGAATTTACGTGAAATAAAATTTTGTGCAATGTCATAATTCCGGGTGATAGAAAAAAAAAAAAAAATATTTAATTTCCGTTTTAGGGTGGGTTCCGGAAGTCGGAGTGATTTCTGATTTTTTTCTAGCATTTGATCGATCCCAAAGAGAATTTACGTGAAATAAAATTTTGTGCAATGTCATAATTCCGGGTGATAGAAAAAAAAAAAAATATTTCACTTCCGTTTTAGGGTGGGTTCCGGAAGTCGGAGTGATTTCCTATTTTTTTCTAGCATTTGATCGATCCCAAAGAGAATTTACGTGAAATAAAATTTTGTGCAATGTCATAATTCCGGGTGATATAAAAAAATAAAAATTTCACCCCCGTTTTAGGGTGGGTTCCGGAAGTCGGGGTGATTTCCGATTTTTTTCTAGCATTCGATCGATCTCAAAGAGTATTTACGTGAAATAAAATTTTATGCAATGTCATAATTCCGGGTGATATAAAAAAATGAAAACTTCTTCCCCTGTTAAGGGTGCCGTAATGCGGGGGAAGATTATTGTTTTTATGATAATTCTAGTCGTTTTCACCTTCTAAACCCAGCAGGATCATTATTTGTCGATTTATTAATTTTTTTTTTTTTTTTTTCGAATTTCGTTGCATTCCAACGATGCAAACTTCAATGTCATGATTTTCGAAGTATGTGTAGCGTGCGTAAAGTGCCTTATTCCTACCCTAAGGCGAAAATGAGGCACTTGCATCACGCGCGCTACACAGGTTACTAAAATCCTATTTTCCTATTGCAGGAATAACAACAAAATAGCATGTATAACACGTGTGGATGGCCGATAGCCAGCTCGTGTGAAAGCAGCACTCGCCTTCGGCTCGCGCTACCAAACCTCACGCTAGATGGAAATTGACCATACTCCATACTTGTGACACGATGTACTATTCCGTTTAGCCATTGTATATTTGTATGTTTTACAGGATGCAAACGGCTCTGGTCCACGGAAATGTACTAGATCTGCAGATCATGAATCCTTCGGTGAACCAGTGGCTGACGAAATGACAAAACCAAAGAAGCCCAATTCATCGGTAAATATTATGTAGTAACCTATACACACTTTATTATGGCGAATGACATAATACTCGTTTTCACATTTACAATATTTAGGCTGATAAAATTAAAGAGGCTCAAAGCTCTATTCTGACGGAGTCTAATACGATGACACCAGACGATGTAGAACTCAGCAAAAACAAGCATTCGGTGAGTGCTTCAAATGAAAACCATGTTTGATTATGTAATTGTATATGCTATATACATTATTTGCAGCCGGATACTGGTCTCGATGTTGGTAAAGAATCCGCTAAGTCTCCCAAAGCCTTAGATAAACCAGTGGCTGATGAAATGACCAAACCAAAAACGCCCGATTCATCGGTAAATATTATAAAGTAACCTATACCGTCAACGTCCCAGTTACCGGACAGTTAAGGCTGACGTCCCAATGGCCGGACATACGTGCAAAATCGTATTTCTGTCTCTCTTGCACACACTTTCTGCCCGGTAACTGGGACCTGTCCGGCCATTGGGACGTTCACGGTACACACTTTATTATGACGAATGACATGCTCGTTTTCACATTTATTACAATATTTAGGATGATAAAATTAAAGAGGCTCAAAGCTCTATTCTGACGGAGTCTAATACGATGACACCAGACGATGTAGAACTCAGCAAAAACAAGCATTCGGTGAGTGCTTCAAATGAAAACCATGTTTGATTATGTCATTGTATATGCTATGTACATTATTTGCAGCCGGATACTGGTCTCGATGTTGGTAAAAAATCCGCTAAGTCTCCCAAAGCCTTCGATAAACCAATGGTCGAAAAAATAGTCAAATCTGCAAAGAAGCCCGATTCGTCGGTAAATATAGAGTATAACTCACTCATACACACTTATTGTTACGGTGAATCAATGCTCATTTTCACAATTATAATATTCAGGCTGTTAAAAAGAAGGGAAATCGAAGCAGTAGTACGTCGACGAAAGACAGTAATACATCAGCGGCACGAAAGACAACCGATGATGCCCTGGACAGCAAAAACATGAATTCGGTAATTATTGGTTCAATCGCATAATTCGAACTGAAATCCTATTTTTTTCCGCGTGTGAACCAAGGAATCGTGCTTCCTCCTTGAATTAATAACGCAAGTAGTGCTTTAATTCCAAATTATTTTTTTTCTTTTATTAAAGTAGCTTGTACTGATTTTATAAAAAAAAAAGTTTCATAGACGTTGTGGATCGTTGAATCGTTTACACTGGAGTACCTTTTTACCTTTTTACCTTCTATCTTGCCGTTATTTTGAGGGATGACGCAGTGAATTTTTCGTATTGAACGCGGAAAAAAATAGAAAAAAAATAGAAGTTATGAATATCACAAGCTACAAATTGCTCAGTACTTGTAAAAATGTCTCTTGAAATTTGTTTTTTTTTTTTCAATATTTTCCAACTAACGTAATCAACAAACCCAACTAATGTAATATTAGCATAGCAGATGCCGTTGCAGACGGATCAAGTGTGAATCAGCGCCGCAGCGGTCATTTGTCTTACTTTGTTAGTTCTATTTTTTTTTGTATTTTTTTTTTTTTTTTTCAATCACTTCAAAAATAGAAAAAAAATAGCAGTTATGAATATCACAAGCTACACATTGGTCAGTACTTGTAAAAATGTCTCTTGAAATTTAGTGATTTTTTTCAATAAAATCAAAATGGTCCAAGTTTATAAATTTTGAAAAATTCATTGTGTTTGGACGGGTTGAGACAAAAATCTGAAAAAATTCCCAAATACTGCTTTCGGTAGGAACAAAAAAATATAAAATTTTCAACGAAATCAAAAATGGTCGGGGTTCCGGGCTGGTCGGTTTCGTATGGAATTCCCCATATATATTTTATATATATATATATATTGTTACGTTTCAGTTCTTGAGCGTTACCTCAGGTAACGCGAACCGAGTGTAATTGTGAGTTCTTTGCTCGATTTTATATGTTCTAGACCTTTATATCAATAATTTAATGTTCCCTATTACGGACTTGAGTCGCCGAGCAACTAAAACCGCCTCCCCACAGACCTGAACACGTAAACGCGCTAAGGCTGCACTTTACCCACCTAACCTTTTGATTTTAGTTATGATAAAGTTAGTTTATCCCCAAATTCTCTAAACAATACAACCTGCTGTGCCAGACCTGAGTGTGTCAGAGACTCACTAAGGCTGTATCTAGCGTTGGTTGGTTATACGGATGAAGAAGAACCTGGAAATGGCGGATAAGGGATCTGCATAGATTAACTTACTTTTAGATAATCAAGAAATTCGATTTATTTTTATTTTAACTTAAACTTGCGGTTGCAACCAATACTTATCCTATATTTACAATGTTGCCTTATTTTCCTATAGTTTCAAATGACGTGCTATGTCGATAATGTCTTTGATAATTTTTATAAGCGAGGTTATTTGATATTTGACTCTGTTTGACTTTATTTTATTTCTAATAATTTGTCTAAATAGAATATCTTTTTCTATGTTAATTTCTTTTATGATCTTTTAGAATCTATTGATTTTCTGTTGACTTGCGAATAGAAGAAATTAGAATTTTTATTAAAGTGAAGCTACGAGTACGCAAGGCGCTGTGCCTATTGCGACTGATGAGTAAGAGTGTTGCGAGTCAACCCGGTGCTATACCGTAGAATTGCTGCTGCTGAGAGCTGTGTCTCGACTTATATACTCGCTGTGACGTCATGCGACTTGTCGCTCTCATCGAACCTTCTAGATGGTTCGACGTTCGCAACGGTTGGCGTTTAAATTGCTAACGGTCAGGCCTAGGTCGCCTGATCCGTTACAATATATTGTAATAATTATAGACGTATAATTGAGGAATAATAGATCAATATCTGGTAAAATCTATAGATTTATTGAAAATACGTCTGTGCCCAATTAAGTCTGGGACAAAACTGTTTTGACAATAATGTTGTTGTCTACAGCAACCCTAAACTTCATACTTTTGTTATAAACTTTTATCTTTCATGGCTTCTAGACCTTGCTGAAACTATGGGTTAATCCCTCAAATCTACCTTTGTAACACTACTCCCCCTTTGGAAGAAAAAGTCGTCCCGACTCTCAACACGAAAACATTGAATTAAAAACGAGTTTGAAAACGCAAGGTCTAGTAACCTAGCAGAATGTGTGTGTATTAACAACTAAGTAGAATGTGAGTCTATTAGTAAGCAAGTAAAACGTGTGTATATTTTGGAAAAGTCGAATTTATGCATAATATGGGAGAGTTAGATGTGTGCATAGTATAGGATAGTTGGAGCTGTGGCTCAAGAATTTTAAAAGTTCCCTAGAACTATCTGACATTCGTCTTACTGGGAACTGCATCTGAAACATAGCTACCTTGTGGTCAGAACTAGTACTACTCAAATTGGATCATGTATTTTTATGAAATTGAAACTGGTAAAACAGTATCCAGAATACAGCTACCAATAATCTCAAGGGAAACCACAGAAAACCTTTAAGAAGATAGCTCAACTTAAACCAATCAAAGTGAGTAATAATGAAATATAAAAAATATTCTTCAATCTTGAGGGAAGAGTCATACGATGAATAGACGGTTCTGTGGATCATAATGGGAAAGGAGTCTGCAAACAGGAAAGTGAGGTAACTGGGGAACATCGTAATACAGATTTTCTGGAATCCTAGAAGTTCGAATGATTGAGCTCATGATGCCCAGAATCTAACCTCTTCAAAGTTATGGTTAAACGACCTAAACAGGAGGACAAATATGAGTTTTCTCAAAAGAATAAAGTCCTTCAGCTTGTTTCAGAGACTGAATATAAGTTGAAAAGACTAAAATGAGGTTCATTCAGGAATTGAAAATTGAAAAAGCATAGTAAGGAAATTATTGAAACGATCTTATCTGAGATGTAAATTTGGGGTTAAGTATATCTTATCCACAAAGGTTTATCCTTTTTCGAGGTTTCCAAGTCGTTTCCTAGAATCTTCCAAAATCGTTCTTCTCTCTTTGAATATTTAGAGAATTTTTTAAAACTCAAAATTCCTTGAAGAAAAATGTTGATTAGTTATGTCTTATGAATACAAACGATTCGTAAACGATACATTCCTGTTCCCAACGTCAAGGATACAGAGAATTAAATTCTATTTCGTCAAATTAGTCTGTAAAAGAAGGTCACGAAAGAAAAGACAAATTAGAGGATATATTTGAAAACAACCGCCGCTCTTGATTCGATAGTTTCGAAGAATTTTCATTTCGATATATCGATCTATCTCCTCTCGCGCTCGATAAATCACTGTTCGTCAGTCATAACCTCACAAAAATTCTTATAGGTCTCGTTGGCGGAAACTTCCGCATCTAAAATCAACACCGGAGCAGGAAGGCTCGAGAATCGTTGTTTTATCAACCAATCCTCGTGTACATCGTGTAGAACCTTAATGTAATCAAGTGGAATTCCAACTTCTTCACCTCTAGCACGAGAATTAATTCGTGAAAAAGAAATTTCTGGGAGTACTCTAAGGTAAACGATGAGGTCTACTTCGAATTCGGGAGAATTTTTCCTCAATATCTTATTGTTTTCTATTAGAAGATAGGATTCGAAGTCTTCGAACCCTCCTAATCTCCTTCGAGCTTCAACGAAACAATCACAACTATAAATCGACCGTTCCATAACCTTAATAGGAAGAGAAGTTTGGCTGAGATGTCTTTTCCTCATGGCCATCATAGCATGATGCTGAAAACTATAACTATATTTCGAGGGATTGGAATACATTTTCTCTAATAAATTTACTCCTGCTACATTTCGATATTCTTCGAGAGGTTCTAATAGAGTTAAAATTCGTTCATCTTGTAAAAACCTTTTTGTGAATGTGGTTTTTCCACATCCTATATTTCCCTCTATAATGATTGTCAAAGGATCACAACCTCTTCTTCTTACTTTGAAAGGAAGTTCGGGCGACCAGGTAGTTGAACTTACAAAACCATTTCCGGAGTCTTTCTGAACATTTGACTCTTCTAAAACTATGTTTCTTGTTACAGATCTTTTTAAATAAGGAGCGAGTCGGTCTAGATGGACTACTCTAGGTTTAGTTTTACTAGACTGTTGAATCCGATAAACTACGTCATTGATTTTGGTTAAT
The DNA here is from genome assembly GCA_943736025.1 of Tenthredo mesomela. NCBI lineage: Eukaryota > Metazoa > Arthropoda > Insecta > Hymenoptera > Tenthredinidae > Tenthredo > Tenthredo mesomela. Next base: position 33,053,667 of record OX031014.1, read on the forward strand.
ATTTTGTACGGTCCTACCCAATCGCTCTGGAGTTTGGGACAACGTCCTTTCATTCTTGAGGGTTGAAACAACCAAACGTTATCTCCAGCCTTGAATTGTAAATCCCTAACTCTCAAGTCATATCGAGCTTTCATCCTATCGGAAACCATACGAATTCTATTCCTGGCAAAATTATGAATTTTCTCTAAATTATCTTGAAGGGTACTAGCGAATTCAGTTTGTAAAGGGTCTTGAGAAGGAAGTATTCCTTTTTCTAAATCAGAAGGTAGGCGAAGGTTGTGAGCAAACGACATCTTAGCAGGTGTTTGACCTGTAGTCTCATGAAAAGCAGAACGATAAGATAATAAAAACAAATGGATCCAGTCATCCCAATCCCGTTGATTTTTCTCAACGAAATTGGATAAGTATTTCAACAACGTCCTATTTAACCTTTCCACCATCCCGTCAGACTGAGGATGTAAAGCTGTCGTCCTTGTTTTTCTAATCCCTAAAATTTCAAGAATTTCAGCGACAAGGACAGACTCGAAATTCCTTCCCTGATCCGTGTGAATCTCTAGAGGAGAACCATAACGACAGACTACTTCTTTAACAAATATTTGAGCTACGGTTTTGGCTTCCTGGTTTGGGATCGCTATGGCTTCTGGCCATTTAGTGAAATAGTCTGAGATTACTAAAATATAACGATTCCCTGAATGAGTTGTAGGAAGAGGACCAAGGATATCCATTGCAACCCTTTCGAACGGGGCACCTACATTATAGATTTGCAGTGCACTCGTTCCTTTAGCTCGAGGACCTTTCTTTGAAACACAAATATCACAAGTTGGACACCAGTTTTCTACGTCTGTACGACATCTGGCCCAAAAGTAACGTTCTCTAATCTTTTCTAAGGTCTTATTTACAGCAAAATGACCTCCGCTCGGAGAGTCATGATGTTCTGACAGTATGTCGCTAATCTTTTGTTTTGGGACAAGTAACTGCCAAATAATTTCTTTTCCATTTGAAGATTCCCATTTTCTATAAAGTAAATTTCCCACCACTTGAATCGAGTCCCACTGGGCCCAATAAACTTTTAAACATTGACTCTTTTCAGAAACATCAGACCACTCCGGACGAGATCCAGAATCCTTCCATCCTTTAATACGAGCCAGTACCTCATCCTGTTTCTGAGATTCTACCCACTCTGCAGAATTCCCTTGAAGAGTAAGAGCCCTGACTTTCTCGATGAGGTTAAGTTGTTTTTCTAATCGAAAACATTGATTGCAATTTCCTATTTCCTCACAAGGTCTTCGTGAAAGGGCGTCAGCATTTCCATGAATATTTCCTGGTCTATGTTTTATTTCGAAGTCATAAGTCCCCAAAGTTTCAAGCCACCTAGCGACCTGACCTTCCGGAGCCTTGAAAGACAAAAGCCAGCTCAAAGACGCATGATCCGTCCTAATCAAAAACCTTTGTCCATATAAATAATGATGTAGGTGTGAAATACTTTGCACAATAGCTAATAACTCCCTACGTGTTACGCAATAATTCCTTTCTGCTTTATTCAACACTCTACTATAATAACAGATAACTCGCTCAAGACCATCCTGGACCTGTGATAAAACTCCTCCTATCCCTATGAGAGAAGCATCTGTATCTAAAACGAAAGAGACCTCGGGTAAAGGAAAAGCAAGGATCGGAGGGGAAGTTAAATGAGTCTTTAATTCAAGGAAGGCCTTCTCACAAAGATCGGTCCAGACAAATGGAGCTTTTTCTCCCGTTAAACTATGTAAAGGTTTAGCAATCGACGCGAAATTTTTGACAAAGCGTCTATAATACGTGCATAGTCCAATGAAAGATTGAACATCCGATTTACAGGAGAGTGGAGGCCAATCGCGTATCGTTTTGATTTTATCGGGATCTGTTTTAATTCCGGCCGCGGATACTACATGTCCCAGAAAATTTACCTCTTTCTGGAAAATATGACATTTCTTCGAGCTCATCTTTAATCCGTTCTCTGCCAACCTTTCAAATACTTTCTTTAAATTGAGGAATTCCTCTTCAAAAGTTTTCCCAAAGACTATTATGTCATCGATATAAACTAAACAAATCTTTCCTGTTAATCCTTGTAACACGAGTTCCATTAATCGTTCAAATGTTGCTGGTGCATTGCAAAGCCCGAATGGCATGACTTTAAACTGCCAAAGGCCTCCCAAACCTGTTACAAATGCCGTCTTTTCCTTATCCTTAGGGTCCATCAAAACCTGCCAGTATCCACTCTGTAGGTCGATAGTCGAAAACCAGTGAGCCCCGGCAATTTTATCAAGAGTATCTTCAATTCGAGGAAGAGGGTAGGAATCTTTTTTGGTTATATTATTTAGTACTCTATAATCAATGCAAAACCTCTTGGTTCCGTCTTTCTTCTTAACAAGGACAATGGGTGAAGCCCAGGGACTAAATGAAGGCTCAATTACATCATTAGCTAACATGTCACTCACTAACTTTTCGACTTCTTCTCTTCCATTAATAGGGAGTCTACGAGCTGCTTGTTTAATTGGGAGATTATCTCCGACATTGATCTTATGTTGTGTTATATTGCATCGGCCTAAGTCTTTCGAACTGTTAGCGAAAGCTCCCTGGAACTCGAGAAATAATTCTTCTAACTTTTCTGTCTGAACAAGATCTAAATTTTTCGAAGATTTCGAGAATAAGTTTTGAAGAAAATCTGGTATCTGGTTAATTCCTCTGAGTCTAGGAGTTGAATCTCTAACGACTGTGTTTTGAGGTTTAGAAGTTAACAGAGGAATTTTCATCCTCCTTGAAATTAAAGTGTGATCTATTATCGCTATGTAGCAATCGTGTGCCAGAAGAAAATCCATCCCGAGTATCCCCTCGTCTTCTATTTCTGCTACTAAAAATTGATGAGAAGTTTTTATATGATTTTCTATGTCAATGGGAAGAGTCACTTTTCCTAATACAGGCGTTGCCTGGCCAGTGGCAGTTCGCAATACCCCAGGAGGGGAATCTAATCTAGTATCTTTTACTAAATCTGGGCGTATTATCGAGACCTCTGCCCCGGTGTCGATTACCCACAAACAATCTACTCCATCAACTGTTCCTCTAGCATAAAGACCGGATCGGGTGCTTCTGCGAACTAAAAACTGTTCGTTCGTGACTGGAGCACTACAATTTGTGAAAACGTCAGTTGCGGGTCTATTTGTTGTTTCGATCACCCGTCTATTTACCGGACTTTTATCTTTTATTTGTTCTTCTTTATCTTGTGTTTGGGAACTAGGATTACCGTTTCTCCAAGAATAATTTCTATAGGAAGTATTTCTATCTTTTTCCCTAAATCGTCTTTGAAGAGCAAAACAGTTTTCGAAAGTATGTCCTGTCTTTTTGCAGAAGGCGCATTCTATATTATTTCTTCCGTTATCGGGATTACTTTTATAAAAATTCGGGGTTATTGTTGAGTGATCTAACGGACGTTTTGTTAGTACTTCCGAATCCTGTTGTTTCTCTACTTTCCTGACTCTATTTGAGCCGAACTCTTCTTTATTTATTGCTTCTATTTCTAAGCCTTTGATAATAGCCAAATGAAGAGTGGTAGGAGCAGCTAACCTTAACATTTGTCTCGTAGTTGCATTAGAAATCGCGTTAATAAATTTCGCGCACGCTAATTGATCTCGCGTCTCTGGAGCACAACCAGGTAAAGCATTTCGTATTAATCGTTCAAGGTCATGACCAAGGGTTGCTAGATCCTCGTCTCGACCTTGACGTCTATTTTCGAATTGAGTAAAAAAAAGTTTAGACATGTGTTCCTCCCCAAATCGGAGTTTCAATACCGAACGAATTTTCTCGAAATTTTGTGCATCATAGTCATTCAAAGAAGTTAATGCACTAAGTGCTAAGCCGCGAAGTGAAGCTGTTAGAGCTGCTGCTTTTACTGTCAAGTCCCAACCATTCAATCTGGCTATCATCAAAAATTGTCTCTCATACTGAGTCCAAGGAGTACTTCCATCGTACAACCCTGGTTTCAGAATCATTGAATTCATACGACCTTGGGATCCCATTGCTATATTCTGGGTGAGAACCGGTGCAATATTATGAGAGAACGAATTTTCATAAGGAAAGGAGGTTTGACTGTTCTCACCCAGTACATTTCCAGTATTATTTATTAAAAGTGGATTATTTTGTATAGGCACTGACCTTTGGGTAACCTCAGTTACCTGATTTAGGGGATTTGGGGGTTCGGGGAGACGAATTTGGAGAGCCTGAATAGCTTCCATTTGTTGAAGCATTCCTTCCCTCAAATTTTGCATATTTGTACGAACTTCTTCCCTTTCTTTAGCGTGATCTTGTTCAGATTGGCGAAATAAGCTTAGAATCTGTTGAAGTTGAAGTATCGGTGATTCAACCCGGGATGATTCCGGTGGAGTGGGAGTATGTGCGGCAGTTTCAATTTCAATCCGGGGAGTCACCGGTAGGACGAGAGTTTCTTCGTCAGTTCTGGTTCTTTTTGAGGGTGGTGCTGACGGAGATTCTCCGGGGGAAACAGTAGGAGGAGTTTGGCGCGTCCGACGCATCTTTTAATATTTTATTTTTAGTAATAGCCCTTTTTTTTTTTTTTTTTTTTAATAGTTCAAAATCCGCACTTCTGACACCAATTGTAATAATTATAGACGTATAATTGAGGAATAATAGATCAATATCTGGTAAAATCTATAGATTTATTGAAAATACGTCTGTGCCCAATTAAGTCTGGGACAAAACTGTTTTGAGAATAATGTTGTTGTCTACAGCAACCCTAAACTTCATACTTTTGTTATAAACTTTTATCTTTCATGGCTTCTAGACCTTGCTGAAACTATGGGTTAATCCCTCAAATCTACCTTTGTAACAATATATATATATATTAGGGTGTGTTAAAAAAAAAATTTCTTTTTTTTTTCCACGAGCCACCACTCGAAATGGCAGCGTATATCGCCCAGAAGTTTCTCTCCAAATTTCAGTCTAATCGATAAAGATTTAGAGGTGGCTCACACAGGTTTTGTACTTCTAATTTAAATAATACGCTCAAATTTATTTTCGTATTATTCGGCTACAAAACTTCTATTTTAGTTCAACATGATACTGTTTTAGTGACTCTAATGACCAGTTGGGGATTCGTAGAAGCCATGAAAAATTGAAAATGAAATGTTACTTTTTTAATTTTTAATATTTTTCTTGAATTATTAGGAATTGCGAATAAAATTGCCTTTTCTGGTCTCGATTATTTATTTTATTTTATTTTTATTTTATTTTATTTTTTTCATTTATTTATTTTTTATATTTTATTTATTTATTATTTATTTATTTACATCGAATATCGGTATCAAAATGCTGGATGTCAATGAAAAATGATGTGGGGATTTTTTCATGATTTTCAATATTTTGTAGAATCCCTATTTCTAAAATATCACTATTGCATTAATGATTTTGCTCATCTAAATATTCAGCGAATATATTAAAATTGAAAATTCCGTCGCGCTCACATTTCGATGTTCTAGGTCAAATAGATAGACACCATAGGGGAAGCAGGCTTTTATATTTATTCTGAGTCACAGTTCGGAGAATTTTAAATATTATTCGTTATACTCCTTTTTTTGCCCTCGACAGTGACGAGAGACATTATCGTAATTTATGTGAAAGAGAATTTGAAACAATTGAATCAAAAAATAAGATTTCTCCTTTTTTTTTTTTTTTAGAATTCCTTACAGTATGAAATTTGATTAACCCATTAATTTCGGAAGAACGATCAAAAATTAAAAAATGAGCTTCATTTATTCGTATTTTCTGATTATTCGAAAAAAATATTAAAAATTGCGAAAGTAACATTCCATATTCAATTTTCAGTGGTTTCCACACAATCCCAACTGGTCATTAGAGTCACTAAAACGCAGTCTTATGTTGAACTCAAATAGAAGTTTTGCAGCCGAATGATACGAAAATAAATTTGAGCGTGTTATTTAAATTGGAAATACAAAACCTGTGTGAGCCACTTCTAAATCTTTATCGATTAAGCTGAAATTTGGAGAGAATCTTCTGGGCAATAAACGCTGCCATTTCGAGCGGTAGCTCGTGAAAAAAAAAAAAAAAATTTTTTTTCAACACACCCTAATATATATATATATATATTAGACCTGTCCTTAAGAAGGGTAAAATCGAATTTCGATCGGGCCACCCCTCAAAGTAGTTCGAAATAATTTTAAAAAAATGTCAAATTTTTTTCAATTTTTTTCGTCCATATTTACCCACCCCTCGAAAGCCTTCCTTTTTCCCATAAGAAAAGCATTGATTTTTCGAGGTTTTTAATAAAAAATTTGTACTGGGTCTGAAAATAGTCGTAAAAAAATTTCAAAAGAAGCAGAATGGAGGTGAATTTGTCCACTTTAAACCGCCGCTTGGAAAATTAGGCTATCTCTATTTTTGACTCCGCTATCTAACTTTTAGTGCGGCAAGAAATTTCAACTAGTGAATACAAGCTTTTGGGATTGGTTTTGAAGAAAAAAAATTCTTCGTTGAAAATAACAAATAGAAATTCAAAGATTTTGATCACCTCATCTTCCTTCTTAATATTTGGGAAACCGCTGAAAAAAGATTTTGAAAATGTCGAAAAACGTTTTTCAAACAATTTCTAATGGACGCCGAAATTTTTTTGGAGATACGTCTGTCAGTTTGCGAATTTTTTTTTTTTTTTTTTTGCGCTTACGTGACTATGTTATGTAACGGGTTTTCCTGGGCTCGGGTACCCAGAAATAATAAGCCGAATACAAACCGGGGCCTACGGGTAGCTAGGGGATGCTGTTGGGCGCGAGACTTCACCTAGAAGTCCTCTCTCTCGCTCACTCTGCGACCCTCCGACTAACTCTAAGGGTAGAGGGATTTCGTGGGGGCGAGGAATAAAGACACTCTGTAGAATTGCTATTATTATTATTTATTAAAAAGAAAAAAAGAAAAGGTGGCGAATTTAATACCACGCCCGCTACCTGGCGTATTTACAAAACGATAAGTTATAATACTGACTCTACTGTTACTTTACTGACTCGACTTTCTTATTTTACAATGACTCTACTCTAATTTTTACATATCACAGACAATTTACTAAATATCACAATCAAATAACTGAAGCTACTAAAACAATTAAATATGAAAATATAAACTCTATTAAATTACGACTAACTAATATCCCTCTCTCTCTCTTGGTCTACTCTATCCAGAGTATCCTAGATCTAGTTAGACGGTAGGGAGGACAGAGTCGACTCTACCTACGGTCTATTGCTCGCTCGCTCTAACTAGGAGGAAGCAGACGAGCTCTGACGGGTGACAGCTGAGCGTCGCGCGTGACGTCAGAGGTCGGTGGCAAAATGGCGTCTACTAGTTTTCTGCGCAGCGGTGACCAATGCTGGCACGGCTACGCGCAGCGTAAACAAGGCGCCTGGTGTCTACGTTTGAATCCAACGGTTCGCGGGGAACGGTTGAGATTCAGACACGAGGCTTCTCGAGGCTCAGGGTATTAATGCAGGGGAGGCGGGTTGCTACTAGGGACGACTAGATTACGAATCAGATTGATCCTACCTGGTGCTGACAAGGATACGGCCTCGGATGCGACGGTAGTATTCAATAAACGGTCGGAGAGCCGGGGGTTAAGCGTAGGTCGTCAAAAGCCAGTCAGTAGTCCAATAGTTACAATTCAATAATCCGTAGTCCAAAAGCGTAGCACAGGTCGTTATAACACACAGAAAACACACAAACTCTACACACAAACTCTCCTAAACTCTCTCACCACTCTTTCCAACAAAACTCTCTCACACTCTCTGACTCTTTTATTCACTTTCTTGACTTTACTAAGGCACGAGGTATACTCTAAGCGTCCAGAAAATGGAATGAGGTTCTCTTCCGTTATCTATAGTACCAACCGGCGTCGCCCGGTAAGCGAGCGCTGGCGGCGACCCGATCGCCATGTGCGAGGATCTGCGGCCAATATGGCGTCGCTGAGGGAGAGCGGCGCGATTTAAATCGGGCGGCTGGGCTTATACACGTCCGTAGGTCGGTTAGGCGGAAGTCTAACGTGCACCACGTTACAGTTATTAAGCTGTCGATATACATCAAAATCAGTAAAATTCAATTGCCTATAACATTCACAATTTTCTCAATATTTTGAGTCATTTTCTACTTCATGCGCCCCAAAAAGTGAAAGAAATTTTTTTTTCGAACCACAATTGAAAAAAAAAACAGGTCAGTTGGAAAGAAATGGAATCCGCAAATGTATATATTATATACGCTTTCGTCACAGTAATTGATATTCTACACATGAGGCACGATCACGTTTAAAAACTTGAACCCTTTGTTATCACACTTCTTGGGAGTCCCACGGTCGTCACACCGAGTCAACTTGACCCAATTGATTTTCAAACGGCTGATATAGGAAAATTATCAGGCCGATTTCAATGAAAATAATTACATCGAACATTCTCCGAACGTAGCACAATAAATTGCAGTCGTATTTCCTTAAAATGAGATGCTACGGATCTTAAAAAATAAGTAAAAAACTAATTTCAACCTTTCAACATTTTTGTGTACAATGAATGGAGGGATACTCGTGATATGTGGTTATTGAAAAAAATATCTACTTAGTGTGCGTTCGAAAAAAAAGGTATTCATCATTACTCTTGTTTACCAAAAACAGCCACCGAAAAACGCTTGAATCATGTATTCGCGGTACGTAAATTCATTTAAATTCACTTTGTGAAGAAATTGAAATGAATAAGAATAACCTTAACAATGAGAAATAACTGAAATACTGAGAAATTGTTGAAATCTGAGAAGTTATTGAAATAATGAGACCTAACTGATGATAACAAATAATTATTGCGAATTATTTTAAATTGATTCTTATAAGTCTGGATTTGTGCCGAAATGATCGCTTCACGCGCAGAATTTGTGGCCATTCAAATTTGTATTGATATATTGTATACCATTACATCGGATATCGGTATCAGAATGCTGCATGTCGATGACAAAATATGATATGGGAAATTTTTCATGATTTTCAATATTCCGTAGAATCCCTATTTCCAAAATATCATTATTGCATTGATGATTCGGCTTATCTAAATAATAGGCGAGCATATTACAATTGAAAATGCCGGCGTGCTCACGGCATTCCGATGTTCTGGGTCAAATAGATAGACAGATAGGGGGATTAGGCCTTCACATTTATTTTGAGTCATGTGTCAGAGAATTTGAAATATTATTCGTTACACTGATTATTGAAACTAAAAAGTAATAAAATTTCTAATTTTTTTTTTTGCTATACAGAAATGAAGACCACGTATGAATCCGTCCGTTTATTCAAAAACTCCATCCCGCAGAATTCCTCACAGTTGGAAATTTGAATAAATCAACAATTTCGAAAAGAAAACCAAAAATTAAAAATTGAGCATCATTCATTCGCATTTTCTGATAATTCGAGAGAAATATTAAAAATCGAAAAAGTGACAGTTCATTCTCAATTTTTCATAGCTTCTATACGAAACCCTTACTCCTCATTTGAGTCAGCAAAACAGTCTTATGTTGAAGTAAAATAGAAGTTTTGCAGCTAGCTAACGCAAAAATAAATTTGAGCGTGTTATTTAATTTGGAAATACAAAACCTGTGTGAGCCATCTCTAAATTTTTATCGATTGGGCTGAAATTTGTAGAGAATCTTCTAGACAATATACGCTGCCGTCTCGAAAGGTAGCTCGTAAGAAAATAAAGATTTTTTTTTTCAACACACCCTAATATATAATATATATGTCGTAGGCATGTAGAAGAATCCGGCATTTAGCAAACCGCCTAGGCAGTTAGCGAACTGCCGGCAAATAGAGGAATCAGTCATCGAAATGACCATTCTTCTAAATGCCTGGCTTCGATCTGTCATTTAGCAAACTTCCTAGGCGATTTGCTAACTGCCTAACGCGATTCCGCCAAATAGGAGAATTTAAAATTTTACTCTCAAGTTTATTTCACTTATAGAATATTTTATTTTATAACTTCATATAGGTATCTAGTATTTTATAATTTTACGTCGAAATCTATCTAAAATTTTGTCACATATTTTACGAAAATACTGTCGAACTCATTATTCGTACTAGCAACGTGCAAACAATATTTGCATATTTTTTACTATTTGTTAAAGCAAGTTAGGGATTGGTGGCATCTGGAGTTACATTTCATATTTAATTTAAAACAAGAACAGCGACTCGTGCAGCACTGTTTAGGATTTGCTTTGCAGTTACATTTCTGATAACCTTGCCCACCACATATTGATTGGCGAGTCGCTGCTTCACGTAGAGTCAATAAAACTTCGTTCGGAACATCATCGATAGTAACCGTTTTCGTCCCTGATAAATTTAGTTTATTGCGAGGGAACCATCCTTTTATCAATCCGTCTTTTGTTCCAACTTGATAAACACCATTCCGAAAATCTGTCACTACGCCGAAAATCGCCCTCAAATCTAACGGCCCTCGATCTACATCAGGAACTGATACAGTTACACAATCATTAACAGAAAGCTGCGGGAAAATTTCTTCGGAAAAGGTTATCATCTTTGCAGCCGCTACTTGCTGTTTATTGAAACAATCTTGTTGATTCTGAAGTAAACGTTTTCCTCGAGCACACAAAGAGCAAATCAATTCATCTTCAGTGCTGAGATCTAATTCACTGCAATCTGCGTGCATTGTTAGATTGCACTTTGTACAGGTAACAGCATCATTGAAGATCAATATTTTGTCACAAACTCCGCATACTGTTGAAGTCTGATTGTCAGAAGTCACAGAAGAACTTGATGCTTCAGGATACTGAATAAAATTTTGTCCATCACTGTAGAAAATAATTACATAATGTTCAGAATTTTATTTTAAATATCAATCACATGAATGATTGTACAAATTATTATCAAATGTTTTTCAGTGTACCTTGACACATCAACTTTTTTGTTTAACTCTGCCAATACTTTCTCCAAATCCTCCTCAGTATGCAAAGTGTTCAAAACATCATCTGGCAAAGAGAGGCTCGCTACACCACAATGGATGGGTCCCAGTACAGCTTCATACGGTGTTCGATTTATGATACGATGCTTGGACGTGTTTTTTAGCCACTGCGAAAAAATATTGCAATTTCGTACGCATTTAAACGAGTGCACGGTATCAAGACTCTCGTACAAAAATATTATTCATTATAAATTTCATGAATGTGAATGAAGACTTCGTGTCGTTTATGATACCTGGACTTCGTAGCAGCCTTGAGACCAATTAGTGCTTTTTCTATCGATCATCCAAGCACGCAGCATATTTTCCACGTCAGCATTTGCTCTTTCGACACTCCCTTGAGACTGCGGATGCCTAGGCCTACCGTGCACAATCTTGCAGTGTGGCCAAATTTCAATCAATTCTTCAATAACTTTAGCAACAAATTCCCTCCCATTATCGCTCTGGAGAATACACGGAGCGGAAAAAGTGAAAAAAATTTTCACCAACTCATTAGCGACATTCGTTGCGTGTTTTGATTTCAACGGCCTCAAGTGCAAAAATTTTGTGGCGTGATCTTGATAGTTGAGTAACCAATTGTAATCGCCGTCTGGGCAGGATTGGAAATCTATTAAATCTACTTGGCCTCTTGCATTGAATCCATTAGAAACAATGGGCTTAACAACTACACCCTTTCGTATTTGAGTTTTTTTCAAATTGCATGTTTCACAGCAGCTTAGAAAAATTTCACATGCAATTCTTGAAATTCTCCATCTATTTTTAATGTAATATAGCATCTTATCACGTCCCCCGTGTCCAGTTTGTACGTGAGCTTCTAACAGTTTGACATAATAATCCTCAAAAGGTATCACGTAGATAACCTTGTCACTCTTATTTGTCCTTTTCGCAATTACGTGACATTCACTTTCACCAACCTCGTACAATTCATAATGTTTTGAAAAATGATAATAGGACTTTACTCTTTTTGATTCTGTTCCCCCGTCTTTCAGAACCAATTTAGCTTTCTCAAGCTGTTTTTTGTCCCATACGCTTCGATTACTATTTCTGTTCGAATACACCTCTTTCATTTTTTCTTCAAACGCTCCCCGATTTACAGAATCACTTTCCATTTTGAAACTCACTTTTGACAAAATTGAGACTCGAGTGACAGTTTATACTCACTTTACAGCACTGGACTCAACGCGAGTTTGACGTTGAACACGAGAGGATATAAATTGTACGTTAGAATTAATATACAAATTCTGAAATTTTGGAAGTTTTGTTTACAGTGTACTATTTACACATAGTAATTACATTCTTCTATTTGGCGGAATCGCGTTAGGCAGTTAGCAGAACGCCTAGGGAGTTTGCTAAATGACAGATCGAAACCAGGCATTTAGAAGAATGGTCATTTCGATGGCTGATTCCTCTATTTGCCGGCAGTTCGCTAATTGCCTAGGCGGTTTGCTAAATGCCGGATTCTTCTACATGCCTACGACATATATATATCGACAGCTTAGTAACATAGTCCCATAAGCGCCAAAAATGGCCTATTTTTCAAACAATTTCTAATGGACGCCGAAATTTTTTTGGAGATACGTCTGTGAGTTTGCGAATTTTTTTTTTTTTTTTTGCGCTTACGTGACTATGTTATTAAGCTGTCGATATACATCAAAATCAGTAAAATTCAATTGCCTATAACATTCACAATTTTCTCACTATTTTGAGTCATTTTCTACTTCATGCGCCCCAAAAAGTGAAATAAATTTTTTTTTCGAACCACCCCATTACATATAAAATGTGTAGAATATCAAGTTTGGCATAGCAAAACTTAATTCAAGTCGATTTATTACTATACGTGGAATGTACAGTCACTTAATTTTCAGATAATATTGAAGTACCGTTGATAGGTGATCATGAAAAGGGCCACAATCCGCAGCCAGAATGTTCGGGGACCCACAATAACGTGGAAGCTAGTGATTTGACCACAACTGATACTGTCTCTGACTTAAGTACAGTACTCGACAACATCTCCGAATCTTCAATGTCAGAACATTTCCACGACACTCTTAGCAATGATTGCAACAATGATTTAACAACTGAGCAAAACATCGATCGCGAGATACATGATTTAGATGCAGTTGAACGTAATGATCTTTATGATGACGATGCCTGTGACGATTCGTCTCGCTGTAGCGATAGTGACTCTGATGTTGACATTGAGTTGACTTTTGAGCAGAGGGGTTTCGATACTAGTAAAATTCAAGGAAGTCGCATTATGTTTTCCGAATCTGAACTCACGGTGTCTAATGTACTACTGATGATTGAGTCGTTTTCAATGGCCAAAAATTTGTCAAAACGTGACCAAGATCATTTAATTGACCTTATCAAAATTCTCGCCGGGCCAAAATTTGATGACTGGCAAAGTAGTCATTATTTACGATCGCAAGCTTTCGGTGTCCCTGCTGACAAACTTACCATACACTTCTTTTGCGAAACATGTAGTAAGATTTTGAAGACCCAAAGTTTGGACAACGGTACTGCAGCACAGAGAGTAACGTGTACCCAATGTAAAGAGGTTTACAATCTGTCTTCTCAGAGTCCTTATTCTTTCATAAGTGCTGATATTCGATATCAACTGCAGATGTTATTAGGTGATCCAAATGTGCAGAGAAACCTATTCCAGCATACAGAAGATACAGCTAACAAAGACTTAAATACCGATATCTGCGATGTTCAAGATTCCATACTTTATAAAAAATTGAAAAGTCATCACCCAGAAATATTGACTTTGAATTTCAATACCGATGGTGCACCGATATTCAAAAGTTCCACGAAAAGTTTTTGGCCACAACAATTACACATCAATGAGTTACCACTCGAACAACGTTTCAAACATATGATTCTCGGCGGTATGTTTCTGACAAATAAAGAACCTAAACCAGACTTCATGAATTTATACAATACAGAATTGTGCAATCAAATCGTCAATTTAGCGGAAGAAGGCGTGAACATATTGCTTCACTCTACTGGCAAAATAATCAACTTGAAATTTACACTTTTTTGTTGCTGCGTTGATTCTGTGGCTCGACCCGTATGTCAAAATCGAATTCAATTCAATGGCTATTTTGGCTGTAGTTGGTGTTACGATTCGGGAAAATATGCAGGGCACGCAATGCGATACCCAATTACTGAAACAGAGCCTAGACTTAGAACTCACGAGGAGCACATGAAAAATATTACTGAAGTGAAAAAGCTGAAGGAATCTTCGAAAGGAAAGAAACATCAATCGACAGTTATGGGTGTAAAAGGACCTACGCCATTTATCGAAAAATTGCGACTGCTTTTTGACATAGTCTGGGGATTTCCCATTGACTATATGCACTGCGTTTTGCTAGGAGTTGTACGGCAAATATGGTTTTTATTGATCACTTTTGGTTCATTTTGTTACCTAAATAACTCTGATCGTACAAAGATAAACACCCGATTGAGTAAGATACGGCCACCGCATGAAATATATAGACTTCCTAGACCACTTACAGATATTAGTAAGTGGAAGGCATCCGAATTGGAGTCGTGGCTATTGTACTGGAGCATTATATGTTTGGATGGAATTGTAGAAGCAAATTTTTTTGAGAGCTACGCACTCCTTGTTCGGAGCATCCATACATTGATGAAACGAAAAATATCCAGCGAGGATTTATTCAGATCAGAATATGATTTACTAAAATTTGTAGGAGACTGCCAAATCATGTTTGACGAAACAGCTGTCACCTTCAATTTACATTCTTTACTGCATTTGACTGAGTCAGTAAAGAAAAGTGGACCACTGTGGGCAACATCAGCATTCCCGTTTGAAAATGGTATATTTTACCACAAAAAGAATGTCAACGGGCCTAAAGGCATATGTCATCAAATTGCAAAAAAATGGTTGAAGAAAACTGGGTTCCTTTCACGTATTGATAATTCAACAACATCTACGGTTTGCAAGAGTTACTGTAGAAAATTATTCGAACACGAACGGCTTAGAAATTGTTTACAGCTTTCCAAAGACCTCGTAGTCATTGGTAAAGCTCGGGTACTTGAAAGTGTCGAAAGGAAAATGAAACAATACTTGAATGATGAGAATATAAAGATTCAAATTTTCAACAAATGTCTTTATCGAGGCACGGTAATTCACTCCAAGGAATATTCTCGTGCTATTAGAACTGACGATACGCATATTTTATTACATTCTCAAGAAGTCATTCATATTCATCATCTCGTGGCTGTCGGGGAGAAATGCTACATTTACGGACGCCGCGTAAAAACTTATCCATTTGCCGTTGGCAAAGTGCAGTTAGACCACATCCACGAAATTTGCAATGAACATGAGGAAAATGTAGTGATAACGAACATCGAAAACTTCAAAGAAAAAGTCATACATGTTGATTTAGGCACGAATGCTTACATCTGTTTTTTCCCATGCATTATAAGCATCAACTAACGTGCATTATGATTTCAATCAGCACGAAAAAAAAGGATTCTCGATTCAAGGTATTTTTAATTCAAGAAGCGTTTTTATTTACATAGTAGTTCTATTATTGTTAGTTCTCATCTTCGTTTGTTTTCTCGACCATCGGTCGGTGCAAATGATGCCTCCGAATGATTTCAACGGACTGTATTCTTTTGATATTTTCATCTTTTTCGTTCGCTGGGGCGTGCCGGACCACGATGATTAATTAAAAAGAAATATCGTGCTGAAATATAATCATCAACTCGCACATTATCTTGGTTAGATATTCTATCTTTGAGACTTCTGTACTCATACCAAAGTGATGATGAAAACATTAAATATAAGCTGAAGCGTATGATTCTTCGTCTCAAATAAATCACGGCATGTCTAATTGTGCGAACGCCATTGATTAGTAACAATTTAATTTCTTGAATGTTAGTTTCCTGCCCAACATAATGAGCCACATTCGTATTCTGTGATTAATCTTGAAATAGAAGGTCTTACTTTACGATGCCTTGTTGGAATAGAATACCCAAAATTTATTTCACAAATTTTTTTGTTGATTGGATAAGCAAATTTCACAAAATCTTGAGTGACGCCCCTTGCAACTTTCTTATATTTGAGAAATTGCTGTCTTAAATTTTATTATTGGAAAGTAATTTTTAAAATAGCGTTGATAACTGTAATCAACTTGATGAAGTAAAGAACGAATTTATTCCCGATTGACCTGAAAAGTGGGTCTAAAGTAGCATGTGTTTCCCTCTTATAATTTTTCTTACCGCAAATTTACTTTTTTACCGTCTACGCGATCTTCTAGTTTTCTCTCTTCTTTGCCATTCTGAACTATTTCTCTCAGGTCAATAATAAGTGGCCACAATTGAGTCGGGAATAAAATAGTACAATATGTAACACAGGAATAAAGCCGATCATTACCTCGGGGGATTACTATAGTCAACCCACTCTCGCGAATAATCTTGGGCTGATTCCCTTGTTGCATATTGTATTTTATTTTATTTATATTCTATTTTATTTCAACGAAGGGCAACACAATTTCCATCGAGGAAACAATCAATTCTTGACTGAAATGGCATTGCTGATTATTTTTTAAATTATTTGCTGTTGGTTTCATCATTTCGATTTATTTATGTTCAAAATTTCAATCCACCTAAAACTTTCACCGATCAATGCTTTCATTTATTATTCAAAAAAAAAAAAAAAAAATTATTAGGTATCGAAATTCTATATTTAGAAAATTATTCTTCCGCTCCAACGTATGGAAAATTAATTATTTTCTCCAAGAAATTTGGAGTGTTTAATGCTATATTGAGAAAACATCCTGTTCTACAAATTCTTCATCGTGCGTACGCGAATTGCATCACATTTCGTTTTAATATACGTTGGTCATTCTCACTGCTCGTTTCCATGCAAGCGTTACCGCGCGGCAAAACGCATGCGGCGAGACTGTCGAATATTGTTGAAATCAAAAAACAATCAAAATCGCGCTGCGTGCGGCAACGCTTGCATACGCTTGCATGGAGCAGAGCCATCATGCTAATTCCCCTTCACTTTCACATGCAATACTATGGTACTACCCTGGTGGAAATTTTTTTCTGAAAATACTCAGATTATTTCTTGTAGAATTCGGAAAAAGAATTGAAAAAGTCTTACTTTCTCAGAAAATCTCAGAAAATCTCAGAAAAAGTCTTATAAAGACAGACCAATGTTTTATAAGACTTTAAAAGAAAGAAAACGCTAAAATATTGAGACTCTGTCAGAAGAGTTATTCAGAGTTTTAAAAAAGTTTTTCAGAGAACTAATAGAACAAAGAATAACAGTTTTTCAGAGTTTTTCAGAGTTTTTCTGAGATTTTCAGTAATTTGAAGAGTTTATTGATTCATCTTAAAAATAATTATTCTGAGTTTTTCTTGAATCAAGAGACTCGGTAGAGTCTCGCGCCAAGTACATTAAAAAAAAAAAAAATTTCAAGCGCGAGACTCAACGAGTCTATATACCCGAGAGGCAACTACCCTAACCTATACCGCGAATTAGTATCTTCGTTTTCTTTCACCTCACAACATACACGATTTCGAACTAATTTAATCTAGGATGTGGGCATGAAAAGCTTTCATTTAAGCCCTAGATCGATTAAATCGGTGTCAGGAGTGCTGAGATATAATTAACCACAGATTCTGATACCCCGTTTCCTCGTATAACAATTTTTCTCTTTCCTGTTCTTCAGACCAAGATTCGTTCACACTAAAACCATTCCCATAAAATCACATTTCGTCGCTAACCGCAGGGCGTATGTCCTATGCTTATACATAGAACATACGTCCTTACGCATCTGGGAACATGACATAGAAGGGAAAATCCACACAAAAATTCAGACCAAGATTCATCCCATTCAAACCATTCCCATAAAATCACATAGTAGAAGGGAAAATCAACACAAAAGTTGTATAGAATGGCGTTAGTTCGACAGTCACAACGTAGTCAGCGCTGGTATCGCAGACAGAAACCGTCTGCAACACTAGCAGACGCGTGTTGTCATTTCATTTCATTAGTGATGGCGATATTTTCCAATTGTATCGATATTTCGTATCGATACGTATTGATGCTCAGTGCATCGATACACATAGAATATCGGCAGCGAAGTATCGATATCATCGGTATCGATACTTACAATGGAAATAAGAACAAACAATCAAAATGAATTCTTTATTCGGATGTGATTTTCCACAGAAGGTTATAAGGACATTGGTTATGCATAGTGAATTCTATAATATTATTATTTAGATATAATTTTTTTTTTTCGCAATAAAAATTTATACTAATCGCATTAAACGCAACGAGTGACACAACGGTTGTATCGAACTTCGATATCTGTGGGTTGAGTATCGATACTTGCAAATATCGGCATATGAAATATCGATACAAAATATCGATATATCGATGGAAAAGTATCGATATTCAGAATATCGATACTGTATCGCCCATCACTACATTTCATGTTTTCGAATTCAAATCAAATAAAGAAAATAAAAGAAAGTACAAGCAATGATTAATAATAATATAAAATATGAAGGTACGAAAACTAGTGAATACCCACCAAAAGCCCCTCAGGTGCGAAAACCTTACGCCAAGTACATTTAAGTGATAGCCACCAACAAAAATGTTTCGATAGGTTAATTATTATCTTAGTTCCTACGATCTTGAGCTTTTGAGGTTATGCGAATCGACTGACGTGTAAAATTCATGGTGATAAATAAACTAACAATGATAAACGGATAATTTTACGATTAGGTTTACCTTGCATGACACACGAATGTCAGATGACTATTAACTGACTATTACCTCTAGATTTTGTTCACTTATACATTGTAGATTTGGCCTATTCTCATTTATGAATGTAATTATCGGAGGAAACGTTTTTTTTTTTTTTTAGGGATTCCAATTATTTAGCACGTTACCGCCTGAGGAAGTCTGACAGTTGAAAATCAAGAGAAAATGTTGAAGTTGAAAAATATCAGGATAGCCTGATTTGATATAAGGACGACATAGAGCCAGACCATCAAAGCCGAGTTCAAGCGTTGCATTGCTACGAATTCCACTTTAAGCTCTATGTTAGGCTCATCTTTAAAGGCCCGTCGGCTCAGACCCAAATTGTGCGTCAACGTTATGCATTGGATTCCGACAAGTTATATATTCTATCTCGGTATCCTCTAGTCCAAACGAGACTGTAAGTCGACGTTGTGCGTTGGACTCCGATAGGCTTTATTCTATACTCCACGACAACGTAGTGCTTTGACCTTCGGTGAAGATAATTTTTAATTCATTTTTTACAAACAGCTTAGAATCTTCGCTCGCAACGATCTCAATCAAATTCAGATTGGTGCTATCGCGACAAATGGTTAGAATGAAAATACCTATTCAATATTAAAGAAATGATCGATAGACTTCCTCTTTCTCAGATGATAGAGATTTGTATTTAATTATGAAAATTATAAAAACCATTTATTTCTCATTCATATTCATTTATTCATTGCACAACCTGTTTATGGATTGTTTAATTTTGTAGCGGGTCGCCGTATGAGAAAAGAGGATGATGAGAGAAAACGCTGAAGTTGCAAAATATCGAGACAGTGTGATTTGATACAAGAAACGGATAGAGTCAGACGAATAGAGCAGAATGCAAGTGTTTGACTTCAAAAACTTCCATTTTATGCTATAGTGGACGTTATGAGTACAGTACGAGTACATGTTCTTTCTGCAGAAGACCTAGCTGCATTAAAAAAAAAAAAACTACCTAAGAATTGCAATACATATATCTCATATTTATATATATTTAATCATGAGCAGCAACTATAACCCTGCGTGGAAGTGACTCTGCCATTGCCGGTCCCAGGCCCAGATAAAACAGGAGGAGGGCTGCGCACAGGGTTACACGTTCAGGCATATAGAATTATACCGGATTCTAACGAAACAATTCGTCGAACTTAATAAAAGAACACATGTTACGTCTGTCCACAAAAATTCAAGGCTCACAGAAGAATAAGAGCATACGTGTTTATTAGACTATTATTATAAGACTATTTTCATTCATTTAAAATTATACTACTACATTTAACATTGCTGTTTTTTGAGGAATTCGGATGATACAAAAGGCATCACCGTATACATGCATTGAGATGTTCATAGGAACAATTGACAGAATGCTGACAGCTGAACAAGCCTCGCGAGCGAGGATATAGGAAAACCCAATCGAGCAAGCGTAGCGTGCGAGCACAATTATTAGGTAGTCGAGCGCAATTGTACAAAAAGAGGTGATATCAACCCCAAAAAGCACCCCTGGTGCAAAAACCTTTCGCCAAGTACATTAATGTGGTCACTACCCCCAAAAAAATCCACCAACCAAAATTCCTCCTTAACAAAATTGGTACTATAAAAATGTCTACTTACAAAAGGATCGAAATCAGATACAATTGCCAAGTACATGTCTTCTGTATAACAAAAGTTTACAACAAAAGAACAGAAAACTGAATAATCTTGTATCGTTCACTCGCTACGCTCGCTCACTCGATCGGCTCTTGATAATTACAGGGAAAAAAATTAGGAAAAAAAAAATTTAGGAAGTGGTACTTGGCGGGCCATTATATCAATATATATCGAACAAATGACACATAGACCTAAGTGAATCTCTTAGTACTCTTTTACTTCTCTTTTACTTACTCATAAATGGCCCGCAAGTACCACGTACTAAATTTTTTTTTTCCTTATTTTTTTCCCTGTAATTATCAAGAGCCGATCGAGTGAGCGAGCGTAGCGAGTGAACGATACAAGATTATTCAGTTTTCTGTTCTTTTGTTGTAAACTTTTGTTATACAGAAGACATGTACTTGGCAATTGTATCTGATTTCGATCCTTTTGTAAGTAGACATTTTTATAGTACCAATTTTGTTAAGGAGGAATTTTGGTTGGTGGATTTTTTTGGGGGTAGTGACCACATTAATGTACTTGGCGAAAGGTTTTTGCACCAGGGGTGCTTTTTGGGGTTGATATTAAAATATTGCGTAGAATTGCTGCAACGGTAGGAAAATTATTATTTAAATAAATAGAATCCACAAGTTAGGGAGTGGCAAATATTAATTATTCGTTTATTTAATGACATAAATTATAAATATTTTTTAGTACATTCTTCGTATATGTAAACGTTATCTGTTATCAAAATTTTTCTTGCCTTAAACAATATCTATTAATTTTTATGACAAAATATTCTTAATAAATATACATTAATCAAATACCTTAACCATAAATAGAATATTTATAAACATAGATTATCAACATTTTCATAAGTAATTGCAATATTTAAGCAGTTTTATAAGACTTTAAGGTTGAACATAAACTTTTTTTCTACGTTCTCGAAGTTTCTATAGTAATTAATGTTGATCCGTATAAATTATAAAGTTTTTTGATAGTCAATTTCGTGAGCTACTGAATATCTAATACATTGAATATAGTCATTATTGTACATCAGATTGATGAAATTCTTCATCCCAGGTATAGAGGATGACTTTATTCTGTGCCTATTGACACATTGCTTCTCTTTGTTTATCGCTCGTGCAACATTCATTCGGTGAATTTGAAGACTTCTTCCCACTTGAAAAATGTTGAATGCGTAGTCAGTCTTAATACTTCCACTGGCAGGATACAAGATTCTGTAATTCGCCATAAAGTATCAATTTCATCGCAATATTATATTCATTATTTCAGAAGAATATGTATAGCTATACCTATATAATATATATACTTATCTCATGGAATGGCATTGTGGCACAATAGGTGAGGTTAAGTTGTCCGATTAATCGTTTATGGGCGACAGCCCGATTTAGAAACAAACTGCTACGCAAAAACCTTTCCTGATAATAATTGGCATTTACTCTTCACTGCACAATATTTTTGGATTTCTTTGATTTAAATATTTTCTGTATGGATTAAAGTATTGACGTCGATCGTCGCGCATGCCAGCCATACTCGAAACTGCCTTTGTAAAAGCGTCGTCTGCTAGGAGCAAAAACGTGTTCGAACGAGCAAAGACGTGTTTCTGCGATCGAGTATGGCTGGCATGCGCGACGATCGACGTCAATACTTTAATCCATACAGAAAATATTTAAATCAAAGAAATCCAAAAATATTGTGCAGTGAAGAGTAAATGCCAATTATTATCAGGAAAGGTTTTTGCGTAGCAGTTTGTTTCTAAATCGGGCTGTCGCCCATAAACGATTAATCGGACAACTTAACCTCACCTATTGTGCCACAATGCCATTCCATGAGATAAGTATATATATTATATAGGTATAGCTATACATATTCTTCTGAAATAATGAATATAATATTGCGATGAAATTGATACTTTATGGCGAATTACAGAATCTTGTATCCTGCCAGTGGAAGTATTAAGACTGACTACGCATTCAACATTTTTCAAGTGGGAAGAAGTCTTCAAATTCACCGAATGAATGTTGCACGAGCGATAAACAAAGAGAAGCAATGTGTCAATAGGCACAGAATAAAGTCATCCTCTATACCTGGGATGAAGAATTTCATCAATCTGATGTACAATAATGACTATATTCAATGTATTAGATATTCAGTAGCTCACGAAATTGACTATCAAAAAACTTTATAATTTATACGGATCAACATTAATTACTATAGAAACTTCGAGAACGTAGAAAAAAAGTTTATGTTCAACCTTAAAGTCTTATAAAACTGCTTAAATATTGCAATTACTTATGAAAATGTTGATAATCTATGTTTATAAATATTCTATTTATGGTTAAGGTATTTGATTAATGTATATTTATTAAGAATATTTTGTCATAAAAATTAATAGATATTGTTTAAGGCAAGAAAAATTTTGATAACAGATAACGTTTACATATACGAAGAATGTACTAAAAAATATTTATAATTTATGTCATTAAATAAACGAATAATTAATATTTGCCACTCCCTAACTTGTGGATTCTATTTATTTAAATAATAATTTTCCTACCGTTGCAGCAATTCTACGCAATATTTTAATATTCAAGAAAAACTCAGAATAATTATTTTTAAGATGAATCAATAAACTCTTCAAATTACTGAAAATCTCAGAAAAACTCTGAAAAACTGTTATTCTTTGTTCTATTAGTTCTCTGAAAAACTTTTTTAAAACTCTGAATAACTCTTCTGACAGAGTCTCAATATTTTAGCGTTTTCTTTCTTTTAAAGTCTTATAAAACATTGGTCTGTCTTTATAAGACTTTTTCTGAGATTTTCTGAGATTTTCTGAGAAAGTAAGACTTTTTCAATTCTTTTTCCGAATTCTACAAGAAATAATCTGAGTATTTTCAGAAAAAAATTTCCACCAGGGTAGATTCTCATCTATAATAATCTGTAGCTACATATGTCTTTTATATAATGATGATTCCCGTACGGAAAAAACTACTGAAATACTACTGGGAAACTACTGGAATAACTACTGATAAACTACTGCTATACTTTTGAATACTACTGCCATTTTTCAGTAGTTCCCAGACTGTAAATTCGCGAATACTGGGGACTACTGGTAAGTAGTAACTACTGATACGTAGTAACTACTGATGAGTAGTGACGATCGGCGAGTGGTAACTGCGTGCGGGTAATGTAAATCATGTTCCAGTAATTCCCAGACTGTAAATTCGCGAATACTGGTGACTACTAACCACGGACGAGTAGTTATCATTGGCGAGCGGTGACTATCCAATAGTCACTACTGTCGAGTAGTACACTAAGTAATGTCCAGTAGTTATTGCAACACAAAGTCGTACACTGCAGGTTAGAAGTCACCAGTAGTGTACCACTCATACATGGTGTAATACTACTCAGTGAACTACACAACAGCATAGTAACTATTGAATAGTCACCACTCGCCAATGGTAACTACTCATCAGTATACTTATCGTCAGTAGTTACTACTAAATTACTACTTACCGGCAGTAGTTACTACTCACTTACTACTTATCTTAAGTAGTTACTACTGACATTTCAGGAGTTTTTTCCGTACGGGTTAGTAGCTTATAAACAACTGTAGTTTCTTCATTTTTCAACTGGTATTTACAGGGGCGATTTCAGGCCGAAAACATGGAAGAAAACGACGAGAATGATATTGACGGCGAAAAAGGCGAACAAATTGAATCCTCACTTCAACAGGTAATAAATAATACGTTACATAATTTGAAACATGAAAATAAAACCGACGTTTTTTCATGTTTTGTTTGTAACATAAAAATTTTTTCAATCCGGAGTCGATGGATCACGAGAAATTGGATGCCATTGAGGATCAGCCGACTCCTCCGAAAGAGGTAAAAGAAAAAAGAAATCTATAATCTTTGATAGATTGATTGATAACATTTTCACGTACAATGAGATAAGTTTTCCTCACTGAATTGTACTTCTTTCAGCGTCAATTATATAATGATGAAGGCTCCGAGACACCAAACAAAAAGGGAAACGAAAATGTACGTATCGCGTGGAATTTCGGCGTAATATAGGCCCAAGCAAGTGTTTGTACGTTCTAAATTGTAACGTGAAATTTTTTCCAATTAGAAATCAACGGATAACAAGAAGTTGGAAGCCGTTGGCAACCAGCCAATTCCCACGAAAAAGGTCAGAGATATAGTACCTATAATCTTCGATACACGGAAAAAAAGAAACAGCGAAAATCACAGTGTAAACTGCATGAAAAACAGAGCGACCTGTTTGAATTTACAGCGCAACAGAGTAATTTAGGTCCTTTCCTGAAAAAATGACGACCTTTCCTGTGCACACTGAGATTTTGACAGTGTACACTGGTTTATTTACAGTTCAGTATTGTAAATACATTAGTGTTTCCAGTAAAAAAATTCAACTGTGGAAATCACATGACACCGCTGGTTTTTTTCTTGTACGCTAACTGCGAAAGTTACAGTGTGCACTGTATTAGATACAGAGTGACATATTTAATTTTACAGCGCGGCACAGTAATTTCAGTCTTTTTCGACAGTAAAGACTTTATCTGTGCACACTGGGATTTTGACAGTGTGCACTGGCTCATTTACAGTTTAGTATTGTAAATACATTAGTGTTAGAAAAAAAAAAAAATACTGTGTGACACTGTAAATTTTATCGAGTGTTCGGCTATATACTAGTGAAATATCATCGTACAACATGAATATGTTTCATTGAAATAAACATCGTCAGGTAAGTTTTGACTACGTTCACACATTACAAAATAAATTGTCATTTGTTATGTTAGAAGACGCTATCACTTGATCAGTGTTAATCAATCAGTATTAAAAAAAATTATTTAATATTATTAAATTATTTAATCATTATATTATTATTATTATTATTATTATTATTTTTATTATTATTTAATATTATTATATTATTTAATTTATTATTTAATGAAAGTTACGTGCGCAAAAACGTCCGTCCGGGTAACTTTTATCTCAATTTTTCGCAAGGAATCCGCTGGTATGCAGCAAGTGCGAATTTAAAGACATCCTACATAAGAGAATCAAAACTATAAAACTTCAGGGACTCACTGGGTTCACACTGTGAAAAGCAACGATCGAAAACTGAAAATATATCAGTTGCTTCCCAGTTTCTTCAACAGAGGACTTCACTGTTGCATATAATACATTAGCACACTGTAAAATTACGGGTTTCATTAAGTTTATATTACAGTGTTGAACTGTAAAAATTTACTTTGGACTACACTGTTTTTTGGGCTGTGCGTTCCAGTAAAAAACACAGTAGAGCAGCTCAAGTCCAACGAGGACAGTTTAGAATCTGTAAAATATACATTATGCACACTGTATTTTAGGCAGTGTGTTTCAGTAAATATCGCTGTGCAGTCGCTCGAGTCCAACGCGAACTGTGTAACCCCAGTTTTTTTTACTGTTTCTTTTTTTCCGTGTAGGTTGATAATATTTTGACGCGTAATTTGATAAGTTTTCCTCACTGAATTGTACTTCTTTCAGCGTCAATTATGTAATGATGAAGGCTCCGAGACACCAAACAAAAAGGGAAAGGAAAATGTACGTATTGCATGAAATTCCGGCGTAATATAGGTGCAAACAAGTGTTTGTACGTTTCAAATTGTAACGTGATATTTTTTGAAATTAGAAATCCGCGGATAACAAGAAGTTGGAAGCCGTTGGCAACCAGCCAGTTCCCAGGAAAAAGGTCAGTGATTTACCTGTAATCTTCGATAGGTTGATAACATTTTGACGTGTAATTAGATAAGTTTGCCTCACTGAATTGTACTTTTTACAGCGAAAATCAAGTGATGGTAAAAGCGTTAAGACTCCAAACAAAAAAGGGAAAGAAAACGTAGGTATTTCATGAAAATTTCGCGTGATGAAAGTATGGATTTGTATGTTTTGTGTTTTGACATGATATGTTTTGATCAGAAACCGAAAGATGACGATAATTTAAATATCGTTGCCACCAAGATTGACACTCAGCCAAAACCTCCAAAGAAGGTGAGCAATATTATCTTTGATAAACGATTTAATCAAATTCTCACACGTATAACTATACACAAGTTCGCCCCATTGAATTGGTCCATATACGGTTCCTGTCAATTATGTATTTTTATACTCTACGAAAAATGATTTGGGCATGTTTATACCTTCTCAATTGAATTAAAATTACAGTTTGTACGCTGGATCAAGAATGACAAAGTCATGACATTATACCCATGCTAAGGTATATCTGTGTACAGAAAAATGACTGAAATTCAATTACCTATTACTTTTACGATCATTACTTTTAGTGGAAAACAAATATTATGACGCCCTAATCATTTTGAGTTACTCTACCGTATGCACTTATGCAGAGAAATAAAATAGTGGCAGATCATATCTTTGCCGTCAATCGAAAACAGTTTTTAAGTAGAGGCTAATTCGATACCCGCGCGGAATAACCGGCTATCTCAGAGTCCGGTTGAAAAAGTGGCTATCTCAGAATCCCTTCGAAAAAGCGGCCTTTGCCGATATCAATATTGGTAACTGGCTTTGACGCGTAGCCACCTCGTGGTCAAAACCAGTACTACTCTAATCGGGTCATGTACATAGAGATATTATAGATAGAGTAGGGAAAAGAAGCCTCAGGCCCATGGTCCATGGCTGGTTTTCCGTACTCCATCTATAATATCTCTATGTACATGACCCGATTAGAGTAGTACTGGTTTTGGCCACGAGGTGGCTACGCGTCAAAGCCAGTTACCAATAGTATATTGTGTACCAAGGGTGTAAAGTGGACTTTTTTTAGACCGAGTGTGAAGTTTGCATGTACGAGTCAGAGGTGAGCTAGCACGAGTCGAAGACGAGTGCATCTGCGAGCCGAAAACGAGTATACTGCAACCACACAAGGTCAAAAAGCCCACTTAGCCCTTGGTGCACACCATATTTTTTGTAACAGCACGATTTTCGCGTTTTTTCTTCATGGTGATAATTTTCTTGAAAATATGGAAAAATATTTTAGCGGGCTCGAGTGGCGGGCAATAATAAAAACGCCGGCTGCTCGACGTAGCGGGCGTTCTCAGGTTATTATCGCCCGCTCGTCTGAAAACTGTTACTTTAGGCCCGCTTAATGGGTCAAAGAAACGCGAAAATCGTGCATGTGTTACAAAAACAATATATCCTAACCGCCCTAACAGTCGCTTATAACGAGGTAGTACTGTGTTGACGAAGTCTGAATCGTTTAAACTCATTTGCAAATAGTGATATAATATTTATCTTTCAGGAGAAAATGAAACCGGTCATAATAAATGATGAGAGGGTTGATCTCCTTATAAACAAGGCAAGTTCCTGTATTCATTGCACAGTTATCCTTTCCTACGTTTAGTGAGAGATTTGAGTAAAGTAACGACTTTTTGCAGATTGACGAGACTACTTCACAGATAACGACTGTGGCAGAAAGCGCACATCATTTGAATGAAGTGCCAGTAGACGATCGGACCACTGGAAAAAGGCCTGTTGAAAATTCTGTGGTCAAATCCTCGACGATTTCAGTAAATTCGTCATTCGAACATATACGCAAGAGTCCTGACAAAGGTGATTCCTCGGTGATACCGTCAACCACGAACGAAGCTGCACGACTTGGCGTCAATAAAGGGACGATAAGGAAGACTTCTAAAAAATCTGTTGCGAAGAAAAGATTTAAGAAAAAGGCTAGCAAATACGAATCGTCTGAAAAGGGGTATGTGACTATTTTAGATATAGATATCACAGCGTAAATCTATAATGTAATGCTGTATATGCGTATCGCGAAAATTGGGTTGTAACATAAATACATATAATTTTTGATGAGAAAAATTAACGGACGATCCGGGAATCGAACCCAGGATCTACGGAAGCCTATCCGGGGACTTACACCCGAGACCACCTAGCTCGCCCACGGATCACCGCAATTTTTCTCATCTTCTATTCTTGTGCTCACATGTATGTGTTGTTATGATTCTTGGGTATGTAGCACTGTAGTAGTACGCAAGGCAAAGTCATATACACTATAGCACCTGTATGACGGCTGTGTCACGAGCAGGCTGTGAGTTTATTGTATATAGCGGCCTTTTTGTGTGCGTAATATTTTTATTAAGTAATTAATTAAATAATTAATTGATTACTTAACTTTTTATCTATCCCTGATGTTTCAAATTGAAATAATTTTTGATGAGAAAAATTAACGGACGATCCGAGAATCGAACCCAGGATCTACGGAAGCCTATCCGGGGACTTACACCCGAGACCACCTAGCTCGCCCACGGATCACCGCAATTTTTCTCATCTTCTATTCTTGTGCTCACATGTATGTGTTGTTATGATTCTTGGGTATGTAGCACTGTAGTAGTACGCAAGGCAAAGTCATATACACTATAGCACCTGTATGACGGCTGTGTCACGAGCAGGCTGTGAGTTTATTGTATATAGCGGCCTTTTTGTGTGCGTAATATTTTTATTAAGTAATTAATTAAATAATTAATTGATTACTTAACTTTTTATCTATCCCTGATGTTTCAAATTGAAATAATTTTTGATGAGAAAAATTAACGGACGATCCGGGAATCGAACCCCGGATCAATTAATTATTTAATTAATTACTTAATAAAAATATTACGCACACAAAAAGGCCGCTATATACAATAAACTCACAGCCTGCTCGTGACACAGCCGTCATACAGGTGCTATAGTGTATATGACTTTGCCTTGCGTACTACTACAGTGCTACATACCCAAGAATCATAACAACACATACATGTGAGCACAAGAATAGAAGATGAGAAAAATTGCGGTGATCCGTGGGCGAGCTAGGTGGTCTCGGGTGTAAGTCCCCGGATAGGCTTCCGTAGATCCTGGGTTCGATTCCCGGATCGTCCGTTAATTTTTCTCATCAAAAATTATTTCAATTTGAAACATCAGGGATAGATAAAAAGTTAAGTAATCAATTAATTATTTAATTAATTACTTAATAAAAATATTACGCACACAAAAAGGCCGCTATATACAATAAACTCACAGCCTGCTCGTGACACAGCCGTCATACAGGTGCTATAGTGTATATGACTTTGCCTTGCGTACTACTACAGTGCTACATACCCAAGAATCATAACAACATAAATACATATAGTACATATTTCGTATCAAGGGTGTACACCCAATTGTTGTATTTAGAAAAAGAAACTGGTACACAGCACGTAAAAGCTTTTAAACCATACTGCAATAGCTGTGAAGTCATAATATTCTTCTTACAATTACTCAATCCGCCAATAAAAAGTAATGTGAGACGAAATGAATTTTGGAGAATCCACAACTACCCACTAATTGTTTTATGTCAAATGTAATGTTTTCTAGTGTTTGAGGGATGAATCCCCTTGTATTGTGATCCGCTGCGGCGAATTCATTCTTTCACGTGTTCTCTTATGGAGATGCGCTCACTCTAGCCCCGTAAATCGCGGCGAGTGCAGCTCCATAAGAGAACACGTCAAAGAATGAATTCGCCGTGCGACGCAGCGGATCGCATCGCAAAGATGGGATTAAGCCTTAAGATTTTATTGAGGTGATTTCCAATTACGATTTTGATTTTGCAAAATGGCTTTAGGCTTGATAAAAAAGCACCGAAAAAGAATCGAAAAAAGAAACACCACAGCTACTCTTCGAAAGAAATAAAGGACAGTCTAGATAGCCTAAAACGTCAAGTCGAAACGTTGGAAAAAAATAATACGGAACGACACGATAAAGTCATGAAGGCCATTAACGAAATCTTGGACAACTGGAATGAACATAAACGTATGATATTCTCACTGACTCATGTTTTTTCTTCACGAATTGTGAAATTCAATCCACTTTAAAATATTGAATTTTTCAGAAATTCCATCCGATATGAACTCCAAAATTTTAGAGCAAAAAACGGGATGTGCAGAACCGGGATTTACTCGACTCAGTGATTCAATGGTAAATTTATTCGCGTCCGTTACATCGATAGATTACAACGAACCCGATAGATAATTCTCGTTCATTCATATGTTCAATCCAGGTTCATATTGGCCAAGGGATATACATACCGAAGGCAAATTATGATACTGCTCTCGTCAAGTCAAGAACCAACTCGATGTTCGTAAAAAAAAAATGCTCATGACACAGTTCACTGAGGAAGAACTACAAACACATAGTGCCACAGGTGCAACACCAAATAGGATTACGGTTGGTGTGCCAAAACCGGCCTTAGATGCAACGAAACTGCGGGCAGTTCAAGGTAAATACACGCTGAAGTTCATGACAGTGATGTAAAGTTTCGTATATGTTATGAATCGGAGGTTTGAGTTTTCGGATGTACGTACATATTTTCAATTGAGTAGATGTCATCGATGTAGTCATAATAACTGATCAATATTGATTTGCTATATTCTTGAATCCGTACGAGGAGTGGCACTTACATGATAACTTGACTTGTACTTGAAATGGTAGAAATTTGATTTTATTTGTGAAAAAACGAAAATTTTGCAAAGATGCAATTACCTTACCTCCGAAACTTCGAGCTGATTTAAGATAAAACAATTGTGATACCTGCCAGAGCTACTTCGAAAATTTAGAATGGTTAGGCAGATTTAAATTGATTATCCCTGGATAAAATGCCACATTAAATTCGAAGCCTTAATTATATTACGAATATTATAAATTTAAAGCAAGTGAAACGTAGCTCAAAATTGACAATGGAAGTCATTGAGTGATATTTGAAAGGTCACATGACATCAGTTGAAGTTAAACTTCTAACGCATATTTCAGATATTTTTGAGCATTACCTGAAGTCGAAAAACCTCGACAACGAGACATTTGCGAAACAATTTCACAAATTCTACGACCACGTGCGCAGCAAAATATCGGACGCAAGAGCCGAAAAACGTCGTAAAGAAAACCCGAAAGATTTTGTAAGTTTTTAATTTTTTCGTACGAATACTGATAATTATAAGATGAAATTCAAACTCACGTAATTTAATCTGGATAATGGTTTGATGTTGTAAAATTTGGCAACTTTTAGATCAGTAAATTCTTATACCCTCCGTTTCTTGCTTTAGATCCGGATAATCAAGGTTCTACTGCATATAGTTTTTCACATCGTTCAAAAATAATGACATTGTTGCTATTTTGATTATAGAAGCAAAATGAAAGGAATCTCAAACTTAAATCATCTGATAAGTCATCTGCAAATGAAAAAGGTGAAGATGAAAAGAAGGAAGAGGAAGAGAAAGAAGGAGAAGGAGAAGAGGAAGAGGAGGAAGAGGAGGAAGATGAGGAAGATGAGGAAGATGAGGAAGATAACAGTGCAAGCGAGAGTGAAGAGGATGTTGACAATGAGTGAATTGTTTGGAAGAATCAATAAAGGGACTTGTTAGATACTAAGAATATTATTATTATAAAACAAATATCTGAGCATATTGTCTAAAATAAATATGATTTTATATTTTTCATCCCACAAATCAATGTTTCAGTGTACCTATTAAAAATTTTCCCGAACATTTGACCTAATACATACTTTACTGTTTATTTATCACTTACATACTACTTTACTTTATACTTCCATATCACTTAACTAGATTACCCATTTATATTTCATTTATAAATATTTTTTCAAAATAACCATTACATTCATCACCATTTTTTAGCTGGTTGAAGTTTGGAACGTTCTTCGAACGAAATCGAAAATTCATTTTTTCTATATTTGAAAATATTATATTTTCTCTCTTAAAATATCGTTAGGGAGGATTTCTGTGCTCATCGGGTATATTTCCGGATTGTTTTCGTTGATCTGACGTAACGTTTATGAATTTCGTTGCTGAAAAAAATTTTCAAATATAGAAAAAATGAATTTTCGATTTCGTTCGAAGAACGTTCCAAACTTCAACCAGCTCATTTTTTAGCGATGTCAAATCCTGACTCATATAAAAACCAACTAAAACGAACATAACCTGAAATAAGATTTGTTAATATTATTCCAATCATCTTGGTT
The DNA here is from genome assembly GCA_943736025.1 of Tenthredo mesomela. Taxonomy (NCBI): domain Eukaryota; kingdom Metazoa; phylum Arthropoda; class Insecta; order Hymenoptera; family Tenthredinidae; genus Tenthredo; species Tenthredo mesomela. The sequence continues at coordinate 33,086,262 of OX031014.1, forward strand.
TTCTTTTCTCAAGCCACATCGCGCCGATAATAGTATCTTACTCAATCTGATGAAGATTATGTATCTCGTTCTTAAATAAGCGCATTGACTTTCATCAGAAATGTTTTATACGAAGCGTGGACCAAATTATGATCAAAACAGTTTAAGGGATTAAACGAACAACCTGAAAAACGAGCTATACACAATCGTAGATGCCGTTTCACGTGAGTGCTGACTTCTATATTGATAGAAAAACTCTCATAGAATGGAATTGTGCTGGGAAGGAATTCCACTCATTATTCTGACATTTTCTCTTGAACGTAAGAACTTGTTATTTGTATATTTCAGCATTGTTAGTATTACTATTAATCCAGGTTGATGAAGATTCAGATTTCAGTATTGAAATACACATAAAAATCCTACTCTACCAAAGAGAGAATATCTCATAGGATATCACAGAGAAACGCTACTGAAAACCGGGGGTTTGTTGAGGAAACTCATACAATCTTATACATATATCTAGTATCGAAATTCGCATAATACATCCTACTCTACCAAAGAGGGAATATCTCATAGGATGTCATAGAAAATCGGTACTGAAAACCGGGCGTTTGTTGAGGAAACTCATACAATCTCATACATATATCTAGTATCGAAATTCGCATAATACATCCTACTCTACCAAAGAAGGAATATCTCATAGGATGTCATGGAAAATCGCTACCAAAAACCGGGCGTTTGTTGAGGAAACTCATACAATATCATACATATATCTAGTATCGAAATTCGCATAATACATCCTACTCCACCAAAGAGAGAAAATCTCATAAGATGTCATAGAAAATCGCTACTGAAAACGAGGGGTTTTTTGAGGAAACTCATACAATCTTATACATATATCTAGTACCGGAATTCGTATAAAACATCGTACTCTATCGATGAAATAATATCTTATATAAAATCATGGACGAAATTGTAACAATCAGTAGTTGTTCGTACAGGCAAATACTTATAGTCTCTCGGACCTCACGTAGTACATGCGTTCGTCGGAATAACTTATATAATCTGATAGTTAGACCCTTATACCCATTCTCATCAAATCTGCATAGTAGCAAGTGTGTCTCATAAATTCTGACAGAGAAACATCGCTTCAAGTGTCGACTCACCGTTTCTGATACATTCTCATTGAGTTCTCATAAAATTATTTCAGATCAGTTTCAGCAAATGACTATCAGTATTTATGAACATTTTCAGTGACAGATCCACATCGCTTTCTCATACATTTTTCATAAAAAAATTTTTTTTATAAGATTTTATGATTTTTTTCCAGCAGGGAAACACAGAGTGCAAGGCCATTGCTAGTTAGGTGGAGGAATGCCGATACTTGAGCTGCCGAACCGCTGCCGGAAGACTTGTGATGGCCCTGTACCCTGGTGTCACAGTGGCCGACAGCTGGGCCAGTGCCGGCAGTGTTATACCGGCCCAACGGTTGGCCAGCGCAGGGCTAGCAATGGCCCAAATTGGTTGTCGGGCAGTCGTCAATGGCCCAACAAGAGCCCAATATTGATCAGCCGATGACCCGATCATTCGATTTTTTTTTATTTTCGATATTATCCGGACAAAAAATATTTTTTTCACTCATAGTTGATTCTTTTTCGAGCGGTAGAGCAAAGTTCATATTTCCAGTATGTTAGAAATTAGCTATTCGAAGACTAATTAGATGTATTCATGTGGGTCACCCATCCGACTTCTGACTGCAGTTGAAATTGCTTAACTTCGTTGATCGTATGATGTCCAGTGTTGATCTACACCCAAACGTCGCCTGTTGCAATACTCAACACTTTTTGACTCGATAGGTAAACCTTGATTTGTGAGGATTTACATCAATATGTACTTAAAAAAAAAAAAAAAATGATACCAAAATTTCACGATGACTTCGAAGATTTCTGATGATTAAATAGTATATACTTTTGTTCGATTCCATAGAAACATTCTTTTTCCGGTAAATTCGGTGGAAGTGTTAGAAATACTGCAGTCAGCCGAAAAGCTTATACTATGTACGCCGGCGAATCAACGACCGGATGCCGGTAGAAAAGTGCCGGAGTTGCCAATGCCGGGCCATCAAGATACAGATGCAAGTATGTTTGAAAACGGCCAAGTGATGGCAAGTCGGTTGTGGCAAGATGCAAATTGCCCTGCAGGAAATCAGTAGTTCGTAACCAACACCGTTCCATCAATGGTTGGATACTGGTAAAACTTCACCGAAATACCGCTATTTTACATGTAGTGGCGTAGCAAAGGCTTGCCTACACCAGCACATTGCCAGCACTGCCAGTGCTGGGCCATTATCATTTCGGCAGTTCTGTGTTTGCTGGGATTGTATCTGAATATATCTGGATTTCTATATGGCCATTTATAAACATATAAGGTTCAAAATTAACCATAAAATCAGTTTTATATGACAATTATAGCCATTTCTCTTCATACAATGTTCAGATAGAATCATATATAATTATATACAAGTCCATATATAATTGTATATCATTTTATATATATGTTTCGATCGGGCCAATTTTCGGATACAATTATACATGATTGATTGCATATGCTCATATATGTTTATTAGGGTGTGCAAAAAAAAAAAAAAAATTCTAACGCACATCAACATTCCGGTAGAGCATCTCAAATAGAATATCTCAGCCAAATATAAGCTCTTAATAATGATATTTAGAACTGCCTAATTCAGTTACTAATTTTAGTTACTAATTTTAGTTACTAAAATAGGTAGTTCTAAATATCAATATTAAGAGCTCATATTTGGCTGAGATGTTCTATTTGAGATGCTCTACCGAAATTTTAATGCGCGGTTGAAAAATAAATTGTTTTTCCCAGAGTCGTATGACTTCATGACGCGATGACTCAATGTTTATAGGCGAATATCTCTTAATCGGTGATAGTTAGGAAAATTCTATCTCAGTACTTTTTTGTAGAGCGTGAAATTTCCTATAAGAATCTGTCTTCAGATAGTTTTCAAATCAAGCCGGTTACGAGAAAAAACAATTCGAAAATTTTCCGATTTTTTTTCACGTGTTATTCAAATTAAAAATGGGAAAACTGAGTTAGGCAGTTCTAAATATCAATATTAAGAGCTCACATTTGGATGAGATATTTCATTTAAAATGCTCTACCGGATTCTGCGTGTGCGTTGAATTTTTTTTTTGCACACCCTAATGTTTATATATAATCATTTTTTCTCGGGGTATCTATGTATCGCCTATTCGAATAGAACAGATTCTTCTTCTTTATGTACAAATCTTATTTCTTCTAATACATTTAAATCCATGCAATCAGCTGAAATATCTCGATGCCTGCTTTCTCATAGTAGTTTGCAAATTGACTTTATTAAAACTAGATTCTCTTTATGGATCGTCTTTAAATGATTATATAGATAGAAAATTAATTTTATTTGTGAGTAATTTTTTTATTTACTTATTTACTTCTTTTTCTTCATAATTTGTCGAGTTGAAATATGTTAATACATACAATTATTATTATTATGACTATTATTATTAATAACAATAATAATAATAAGGGAGTAATGAACTCACAATCTACTCAAATTTACATCCAGCAATAATGAAATGACAAACCGGTCGCGTATTCGAAATATGATAAGTTATATGGGTACGGGGACTGATTCTTGACCTCAATTGAATGTGTAGAAAGGATTCTTGGATATGAAGGTCGTGTAACGTTAATAAAAAATTTTTAATTCGTCAACGTTTCGGCCCTGGTTGTGGGCCCTCCTCAGGACAAAACATTTATTCATCTACAAAGAAATTACATGTAACAGTTTTTTTTTGCATACAGAAACAAATTTGAAAAACACAAGAAACGTTCGAACTGACTTTACCTAAAAAATATAATTTGGGATATAAAATAGTGCCAGAAATCGTCAACAATGAGCAAAGGACGTTAAACCAGACTCATGCTTCCGGAACTTCCACCTATCCATCACTACTATTAATCTATAAAATTTATAAGTTAAATTGAAAAAGGCAAGAAAGGCTGACTTTGACAGCAGTTCGACAAGACTGTTATGAGAGCAAACCGCAGAGCATGAAAACTGAGAAAGTAGACTGTCATACTGAGAATATAGACATGGTATCAAAACAATAAACTCAATCGGTACTTATAAATAGACTTAGTATAGGTTAGTCGCTAAGTTTATCGATACATGTCACTGGACAAGTTAGGCATCCGAAATCAATCTCACATACGTATCACTCAATTTCTCTACATCTTTCCGCAAATTAACAGACCCTCGATGACTAACGATGTTACACATTTCCAAAATAATTCTTTTATAATAAGACGGTTCCTCGTGTAAGATCTTAACATTATCATAATCAAACTGATGATCCTGCTCTACAATGTGTTGGGTTAAAGCCGTATAATGATCAACATTGTCTTTGATGTTCTTTTTATGTTCACTAATTCGTTGCGATAAGTGTCTAGACGTCTGACCAATATAAGGCTTTGTACAATCTTTGCAAAGAATTTGATATACAACATTAGAGCGTTTTTCCAACGGTAACGCGTCTTTACCCGAGTCGAACAAAGATCTTAGATCGTTCAAGTTCTTCCCAACAAACTGGACATTGAATTTTTTAAAAGTGCGGTTTAGCGATTCAAACAAACCCGCAATGTAAGGGATCGAGATGAAAGTTGATCTATTAGGGTCCGCTTGAACAATCACATTACTGTTTATTCTCGCATTGATGGTAAGTATACGCTTAGCAATAGTTCGGTTTACCAATTGAATTGGGTAATCATTTTTGATAAGAACCTCTCGTATAATGTCTAGGTTTTTTTCGTGAAACCGCGTGTTAGATAACTTAATTCCTCTATCAACTAAGCTCGTAATCGAACCAATTTTGTAAGATTTAGGGTGATGCGAGTGAAAGTTTAAATATCTCTGTGACCAAGTGGGTTTTTGGTACCAATCCGTTTCGATGGTCTGATTTGAATTGATGATACGTGCATCTAAAAAACTGATAGACCCCTGTGTTTCCGTCTCACAAGTAAATTGTAATCTAGGATGGAAATCATTAAATACATGTAACAAATGGATCACCGAGTCTCTCGGTACCGCAGTTAGAATATCGTCTACATAACGAAAATAGAAGGGCAAATCGTAACCCAAATTATTAATACAATGTGACTCTAAATCATCCATCACGAGATCAGCTAGAATAGGTGACAGAGGAGATCCCATAGGTAGCCCAAAGGTCTGAGAGTATATGGTGTCATCAAATTTAAAAATGGAAGCATCAAAACACAATCTCAAAGCTATCATCAGTTGGTTTAACGATACAGGTATCTTTCCTGACAACTGATGCCAACGTTTCTTAATGGCTTCAAGCGCGAGTTCTTTTGGTACGTTAGTGAATAATGCTACCACATCCAAAGAAATTAGCATGTAGTCAGGAGGCAAAACGATACCTCTCACTTTGTCGACCAGAGTGAAACTATCCTTGATAAAAGATTTCGGTTTTACCAAATTAGATTTAAGCCAGAAATTCAATGTCTTAGCTAGGGAATAGGTTGGACTATTAATGAAAGACACAATCACTCTCACCGGGGAACCTTCTTTGTGGATCTTCGGTAAACCATAGGCTCTAGCCACCACACTATTGTTAGTGTAAATGCTGCGCTTTAAACTCTCCGAAATCCACTTATTATGAAACCATCTGTTAACTAAATCATTAACCCGTTGTTGGAGTGAGAAAGTGAGTTCGTGTCTAACTATCTTGTAGGTGTTAGTGTCAGAAAGCTGGTGTAACATTTTTTCTTTATAGTCCTTCGACTCAATGCAAACAGTGGTGTTACCCTTATCCGCTTTGACAAAGATCAACCCAGGATAGTTTGAACGAAAATCCCGAACCTTTTTGATTTGTGAAGCGCTGTAGTGACCTTTTATAGTGGAGGGGTCATGTTTGAAATTGCTAATTTTGTTCGCAAACTCAACTCTCGCCTGGTTCCGTGTGTCAGAAGGAATACAAGAAATTTTAGACTCAAAATCTGAGAGCTGATAGCTAAGTTGATCTCAGATTTTGAGTCTAAAATTTGATAGCTGATAGCTAAGTTGATCTGATAAGCCGTGGATTGATGAAATAGTTAGGGGTAAGAGTAAAGTGAGGGACGAAGCTTATGAGAACGCGGTACGTCTAAACAATGACGAAAGTTGGGATAGGTATCGGCAATGTAGAAATGATCTTGTGTACACAACTAGAGAAATGAAAAAACAGTACTATGAACAGAGTATAGATGCACAAAAAAATAATTCTCAAAAAATGTGGAAGACTATGAAACAACTGATAGGGGATAAGAAGACAAGCTCGGGAGTGAAATCAATCGAATTCAATAATTTTTTATATACAGAGCAGGCAACTATTGCACGTAACTTTAATAACTTCTTTATTCAAAGTATAGAAGAAATAGTAGATGAAATAGGAACAGTCACCGAGGTACCGAGTTTAGTATTAAATGATATGAATGTAGATAGTTCCTTCGATAAATTCCAAATTGTACAACACAAAGATCTTGGGGAATTTATAAACGGGCTAGACAATAGAAAAGGGGTAAGCACTGAAATAACAGCAGACATCATTAAAATGGTATGGAAATGTGACAGCCGTATCATATTGGATGTAGTAAATAAATCATTGCAAGAAGGAGAAGTACCCGATGAATGGAAAACCTCAGTAATTATACCGATACCCAAAGTCAACGGTAGTATCAAAGCGGAAGAATACAGACCTATAAACACTCTTCCCATATATGAAAAGGTTTTGGAACAAGCTGTAAAAGATCAGTTAATGAAATATATAGATGCCGAAGAAGTGTTGATCAAGCAACAATCAGGGTTTAGAACTGGGTTCTCATGTGAAACCGCACTTCAAGATACATTGATTGAATGGAGAGTACGGATGGATGAGAGTAAAGTTATAGGAGTCGTATTTATAGATCTTAGGCGAGCGTTCGAGACAATAAATAGGAAAATATTACTAAAAAAATTGCAGAGATACGGGATAAAAGGGACAGTGTTGGCGTGGTTTGACTCGTACCTGAACAATAGGAAACAGCGAGTGAAATATGGACAAACAATGTCAGAGGAACTTTTGGTGAGACATGGTGTACCCCAAGGGTCAAAGCTAGGACCGCTGTTATTTATAATTTATATAAATGACATAGTTGAAGCGTTGGAAGGAAGTGGATGCTCTTGTAAATTGTTTGCGGACGACATGATTCTCTATGTTGCTAGTGACGACGTGTTATACATTGAAAATAGATTAAACCTCGCGCTAAGGCAATTATCGAAATGGTTGAAATGTAATTCTCTAAAAATAAATGTGAACAAAACGGTCTTTATGACGATACATGATCCAAGGAAATTAAATGTCAAGAGAAGATGTGCAATAAGAGTGGATGATGATAGGATAGGTGAAGTAGAGGAGCATAAATACTTAGGTGTCATAATTGATGAAAATCTATCGTTTGGGAACCATGCATGGTACATGGCTAAAAAAGTTGGAAAGAAGATTGGCTTTTTAAACAGAATTAAAAGAGAATTGAGTGTGTACACTAGAGTCGTGATATACAAAGCAATCATAGCCCCACACTATGAGTATTGTAGTACAGTGATGTTAAATTGGAGTGGCGAAAAAATGGAAATGATACAAAGAACACAAAACCGGGCGATGAGGGCTATACTGATGGTGAACAGGTTCACCTCAATAAGGTCGATGTTAGAAGTGCTGGGGTTCATGAGCATTAGGCAAAGAATGGAGTACAATATATGTGTACTCGTGTACAAAATGAAAAATGGACTTGCGCCAGAATACCTGCGAAGCGAAGTTCGTACCGTAAGGGAAAGACACGGATACAATACTCGAAATAAAGATGACTTAGAAGTGCGAAGGACAAGAACTGTAACAGCAGGGAGAACGCTAGTATATGAAGGATTTCGAATCTTTAATGAATTGCCAATAGAAATGAGAAATGCCCGAACGATAGAAACATTTAAAAGACTAGTCAAGGAATATATGAAGATGAATAATAGATAAAAGGGCTCGGGTTGGTATGCAGTGTGAAATGTATGTTACAGAAGGTATGGATGGTAGTTAGCAGTAAGGTTTAACTAGTAATAGTGATAGTGTAAGACATGTGAAATAGTAGGGAATAAGTAACAAGTAATGTAATCTGCAGTGTGAAATGTATATTTTAGAGGGTATGGGTGGTAGTTAGTAGTAAGGTTAACTAGTAATAGTGATAGTATAAGACGGGTGAAATAATAGTGGGGAATAAGTAACAAGTAATGTAATCTGCACAGGCAGTAAGTAGCTATAAGCTAAATAAAACGCAATCAATCAATCAATCAATCAATCAATTTGTTCCCTTTTTTGAGGATCATTTTTAAGTCGTTCGTACCTCAAACGTTCCGCAATTCGTTTCTGTTCTAATATTTCTTCTCTAGTCAATTTATTCTTTTTATTAGGTGGCATTGTACAGCATTATCTAAAGGAAACAACAAACTATCAGTCCCCTGGAAAATAAAACAGTCCTCTGCGTCACAAAATGACAGGGGACTGTGCCCAGGGGACTGTTATTTTTGCAAAGAAAGTTATCTAGTGCTAAGTCATTCGAAATCTTTATCGATTGAAGAGTAACAAGTGCTAAAGTACTCATTGCGTGAATCAAATAACAAATTATTTGAATGAAATCACTTAAAATGACAGAATAATCACTCACCAGTGGACTGTTAAATCTCGCGGCCCCGACGCGTAGTTCAGTGACAAATACTGGGTTAACACTGAAGAAAATAACGCACGTCAACATTTCTTGACTTCCGGGCGAATTTCACACTGTTTACATTTTATTTAAACCAATAAATGATTACTACTATAAAAAATATGAATTTGGCGCAATTTTTAAATTGAACCAGGGGACTGTTCTAAAAATTTAAGGACAACGTTTGAGTGATGGTTTTTCACATTCAAAATCTGTTTAAAATCATGGTTGTATTTTAGAAACACGCACTCTCTACTCTAGTTTAACTTATTACCATTCAAATTACGTAATTTTAATCCTAAAAATAAATATTTGTCGTGAAACTTGTTATTCTGCGAATGGGACACGACAGGGGACTGTATTTTGGCATGTTTGAACCCGAGAAAAAATGATTATATATAAACATATATAAGCATATACAATCAATCATGTATAATTGTATCCGAAAATTGGCCCGATCGAGACACATACAAAAATATATATATACATATATATACATTAGGGTGGTCCTTAAATGGGGTGTTTTTGAATTGTTACGCTCCCAAGGGTTCAAACGGATCCTTTTGAAGAAAAAAAATTTGTCCTAAATTTTGAATGCTCTATCTCAATTTTAACATCCGGCGCACGACCGCCGGAGTATTTTTTTTTTTTTTTTCATTTCAATTCAGTTGACCCGATCACTTATATTTTATATGTAATTTGAAAAAAAAGAACTGCGTAGAATGTTGAAATCGACGCAGGACGCAGAATGTTGAAACTTCGACGTTAATGACTTGATAAAGTTGGGTCATACATGTTTTTTGTAGGAAATTAAAAAAAAAAAAAAATACTTCGGCGGTCGTGCGCGGGATGTTAAAATTGAGATAGAGCATTCAAAATTTAGGACAAATTTTTTTTCTTCAAAAGGATCCGTTTGAACCCTTGGGAGCGTGAAAATTCAAAAACACCCCATTTAAGGACCACCCTAATATACATATATATATATATATATACATATTTTTCTTGTATAATTATATATCGGTATATAAAATGATATACAATTATATATGGACTTGTATATAATTACCGTATTGTTCCGAGCATAAGTCGACCCTGAGTATAAGTCGACCTCCAATTCTGAGGTCTGATTGGGAGACATTTTTTTAGAGACCTAATATAAGTCGACTTTTACAAAGAAATTATCATTTATATTTATATTCATATTTAATCGTCGTCACTGTTCCGAATTTTTTTTTTTCACTCAATTTTTCTGCAAATCTCTAGATTCCACTCTATCACCACTTCAAATATCTATTTTATCACAATGTTCAATAATTTCACATAAGATCTCGCTTGCAATCTGTTGCATTTTACATATTATCCCGAATTTAAGTCGACTCCGCATATAAGTCGAGGGCGCATTTTTGGACTGATATCCGTTACAAAAAACGTCGACTTATACTCAGAACAATACGGTATATATGATTCTATCTGAACATTGTACGAAGAGAAATGGTTATAATTGTCATATAAAACTGATTTTATAGTTAATTTTGAATCTTATATGTTTATAAATGGCCATATAGAAATCCAGATATATTCAGATACAATACTATACATTGTCACATATAACTGTATATAACTATATATGATGATATATATACCCGGGAAAAACGAATTAGATCTGGCCATATATAATAAGATCTGGCCAGATCTTTAAATTGTCTCTATCTGACGAGATCTGGTCAGATATAATCAGATATTACCAGATATAACACAACGAAAAAAACAGATTACATCTGATCAGATCTGGCCAGATCCGATTAGATCTGGCCAGATCTTTAAATTGTCTCTATTTGACAAGATATGGCCAGATATAATCAGATCTGTTACTTAGAAAGAGTAATTATTATCGAGTTGTCGGATGATTCTGGAATCAAATAAATTATAATTTATCTTTGTTTTTTTTTTCTACACCTTATGTATCTTTCGTAATTAATTATAAAAAAAAAATGTTGTTAATCGAAAGCTTCTTGAAAATACCTATTATACATCAATGAAATTTTAAGAAATGTGTAATTAATAAATTTCCTCAATAAATAAATAATAAGAATTTTAGACCTATTGTTATTTGTGCTTTTCGATAGCTATACATGACTCTATAGAGTATACATAATAAAATCTGATTGGATCTGATGCTGTTGACAGCCCAGATATAGTTATATGTGGCCGGATATAACTAGATCTGATTATGTCTAGTTAAGTTTTTACCCCAAATATAGTTATATCCAGGGTTGTAAAATTTTTAATGGAAAATATTTCCATTAACTCATTGAATTTAATTTTTTAATGGAAAATATTTCCATTAACCATTAAATTTAATTTTTTAATGGAAAATATTTCCATTAACCATTAAATTCAATTTTTTAATGGAAAATATTTCCATTACCCGGGAAAAAAAAATTTTATGAAGTTTCATAAAATTTTATAAAATTTCACGAAATTTCAGTATTGAAATTTCATGAAATTTTATGCTGAAAATGGCCTGATGAAATTTCATAAAATTTTGTGAACTTTTAGGAAACTTCATGAAATTTCATAAAATTTTGTGAACTTTTATGAAACTTCATGAAATTTCATAAAATTCCAACAAATTTTTTCCCGGGGATGGGATTTATTAAATTTTCATAAAATTTCGTGCTGAAAATGGCCTGATGAAATTTCATAAAATTGTGTGAACTTTTATGAATCTTTAGGAAATTTCATAAAATTCCAACAAATTAATTTCGATATAAAATTTCATAACATTTTGAAATTTTGTACTGAAAATGGCCTGATAAAATTTTATAAAATCTCATGAAATTTGACCAGGTCATTTTATGAATAAAAATTCATACCGAAAATGGCCTGTAATTGAATTGTATTAAATTGTATCATATCTCCAGTTGTACATTTGAATAATGGATTTACTGGATGAAAATCATGAAACATACAATATATGAAGTTGATTTTTTCAAAACGGTAGTTATGTAGAAATGAACTCTTTCGAAAAATGATTTTATCAAATTATACGAAATTTTATGAAAATGTATCCATATTTTCGGAATAATGAAATTGAATTCTGTGAAATTCGTATAAAGAAATCCAGGGCATACAATAAGATTTTGTAAAATTTGATCGAATTTCATTTCTATGAAATATATTTTCGGAATAATGAAATTAAATTCTGTGAAATTCGTATATAAAAATATACGAATTGTATCATATCTCCATAGAAATATACGAATTTCACAGAATTTCATTTCATTATCCCGAAAATATATTTCATAGAAATTAAATTCGATCAAATTTTACAAAATCTCATTGTATATTCGTACTGCTCCGGAAAAAAATTTGTTCACAAAATTTGATAAAATTTCTTGAAAATGTATAAAAACTTATAAGAACTTATAAAATTTCATAAAAACTTATGAAATTTCATGAAAGCAATACTGTCTGCACTCGATTCTTATTTATAAAATTATATGAAATTTCTCAAGTTTTTGTAAAATTTCACAAAATTTTTCAAAATTATATGAGATTTTAAAAAATTTCATAAAAGCAATACTTTTTGTACGCGATTCTAATTTTATGTAATTTTATGAAATTTGATAAAATTTCTTGAAAATGTATAAAAACTTATAAGAACTTATAAAATTTCATAAAATTTCATAAAATTTGAATACTGAAATTTTATGAAATTTCACGAGATTTTATGAAATTTTATGAAAACTTATGAAATTTCATAAAATTTCGTGAAAAAATTTTTTCCCGGGTAACCATTAAATTTAATTTTTTTAATGGAAAATATTTCCATTAACCATTAAATTCAATTTTTTAATGGAAAATATTTCCATTAACCATTAAATTTAATTTTTTAATGGAAAATATTTTCATTAACCATTAATAGTATATTATGTGGCATGCCCGTAAACCAAGTGTTTTTCGGCGAGAATAATGATTCCAGGACGAGCTAAAGGCGAGCCGGAAGCGAGTTCTGAAATCATTATTCGAGTCAAAAACGGTTTACGGGTGCGCCCCATACTGTATTTTTTTCGAAATAGGCATGAAAAGTCACTTTGACGCCTGTTGAGATTCACTAGACGAAGAGTGAGGTTATGGTGCGATCTGTCGCGCACTTCGAACCGCGCATCGAAACTGCCGTATAAAGACTTTATACGGCAGCTTTGGAATGCGCACTTCGAACTGCGCATCCAGACTGCCGTATAAAGACTTTATAGGGCAGTTCTGAAACCAACCGTATAAAGTGACACTTTGTGGATCGAAAACAGGCGTCAAAAAGTGACTTTTCAATGCCTATGCCGAAAAAATTTAATTTTTTAATGGAAAATATTTCTATTAACCGTTGAATTTATTTTTCTAATGGAAACTTTTTCCATCAAACATTAAATTTAATATTTCAATGGAAAACATTTCCATTAAAAAATTGAATTTCATCATTTGATGAGAAAAATTTTCATCAATTTTTGAATATTTTTTTCTATTCGGAAAAATTCTCATCAACTGCTGGAATTTTCTGAAATTACTTTGGATCACTTTTAATTTTTAAATAGACTTGGCGGGAAAGTAGAAAGCCATTCGCTGTGTGCATGACCGTGAGCGGCTCAGGGTTGTCAAATTTTGAATGGAAAATATTTCTATTAACTCATTGAATTTAATTTTTTAATGAAAACATTTTCCAATAAAAAAATGAATTTAATGGTGAGTGAAAATATTGCCCATTAAAAAATTAAATTTAATGGTTAATGGAAATATTTTCCTTTAAAAAATTAAATTTAATGGTTAATGGAAATATTTTCCTCATCATCATGAAGCTATCACTCGAACTGGTACTAATTTGAGGAGGGGCTCAATCAATCAAGTCGAGTCAGTGAATTTAAATTTCTCTTTGGCCTGACGTTTCGGCAGTGATGTGCTGCCCTCATCAGAGGCTTATTAAAATTTGTGATAAGTGAAAAAACATGGTGTCAACGACCACCATTATCACGATGACACTTGGCTCATCGTGTATCGTGATAATGGTGGTCGTTGACACCATGTTTTTTCACTTATCACAAATTTTAATAAGCCTCTGATGAGGGCAGCACATCACTGCCGAAACGTCAGGCCAAAGAGAAATTTAAATTCACTGACTCGACTTGACGGAAATATTTTCCATTAAAAAATTAAATTTAATGGTTAATGGAAATATTTTCCATTAAAAAATTAAATTTAATGGTTAATGGAAATATTTTCCATTAAAAAATTAAATTTAATGGTTAATGGAAATATTTTCCATTCAAAAATTAAATTTAATGGTTAATGGAAATATTTTCCATTAAAAATAGTATATTATGTGGCATGCCCGTAAACCAAGTGTTTTTCGGCGAGAATAATGATTTCAGGACGAGCTAAAGGCGAGCCGAAGGCGAGTTCTGAAATCATTATTCGAGTCAAAAACGGTTTACGGGTGCGCCCCATACTGTATTTTTTTCGAAATAGGCATGAAAAGTCACTTTGACGCCTGTTGAGATTCACTAGACGAAGAGTGGGGTTATGGTGCGATCTGTCGCGCACTTCGAACCGCGCATCGAAACTGCCGTATAAAGACTTTATTCGGCAGCTTTGGAATGCGCACTTCGAACTGCGCATCCAGACTGCCGTATAAAGACTTTATAGGGCAGTTCTGAAATCAACCGTATAAAGTGACACTTTGTGGATCGAAAACAGGCGTCAAAAAGTGACTTTTCAATGCCTATGCCGAAAAAATTAAATTTAATGGTTAATGAAAATATTTTCCATTAAAAAAATTAAATTTAATGGTTAATGGAAATTTTTCCATTAAAAAATGGAATTTAATGGTTAATGGAAATATTTTCCATTAAAAAATTAAATTTAATGGTTAATGGAAATATTTTCCATTAAAAAATTAAATTTAATGGTTAATGAAAATGTCAATGCATGAAAAAATTTAATGCATTATTTACAACTCTGGTTATATCTGATCAGATCTGGCCAGATATAACTAGATCTCATCATATCTAGTTAAGTTTTCAGCCCTAACATAGTTATATCTGGCCAGATATAACTAGATCCAATCATATCTGGTTAAGTTTTCAGCCCAGATGTAGTTATATCTGATCAGATCTGGCCTGATATAACTAGATCCAATCATATCTGGTTAAGTTTTCAGCCCAGATGTAGTTATATCTGACCAGATCTGGCCTGATATAACTAGATCTAATCATATCTGGTTAAGTTTTCAGCCCATATGTAGTTATATTTGATCAGATCTGGCCAGCTATAACTAGATGTAATCATATCTAGTTAAGTTTTCAGCCCTAATATAGTTATATCTGGCCAGATATAACTAGATCTAATCATATCTGGTTGAGTTTTCAGCCCAAATGTAGTTATATCTGATCAGATCTGGCCTGATATAACTAGATCTAATCATATCTGGTTGAGTTTTCAGCACAGATATAGTTATATCTGGCCAGATATAACTAGATCCAATCATATCTGGTTAAGTTTTCAGCCCAGATATAGTTATATCTGGCCAGATCTAATCAGATATAACTAGATCCGAGCATGTCTAAAATGTCATATCTGATCAGATATAATTAGATCTGACCAGATATAATTAGATCTGACCAGATATAATTATATCTGGTCAGATCTAATTCGTTTTTCCCAGTCAGTACTGTATCTGAATATATTTGGACACATATAATTGTATATGCTTGTATATGATTGTATCTGAGCGTCCTATACGAAGAAAAATAATTATATCTGGTCATAACTGATTAGATATAGTGCATTTGTTACTCATATGTTCATATATGGGCATATGGGACTTCATATACATTCGGATACAGGATTATATATGGTCATATGTGCCGGTATATAATAGTACATAATCATATATGATTCTATCTGAACATTGTATGCGATTATATATCGAAATGAATGGTTATATATGATCATATATGTTTATATATAATCATTTTTTCTCGGGAAATGCATTTAAATGAATATCACAAATTATTTAATAATAATGCGCTGTGGCACATCAAGAATAGCTAACGTATTTTCGTTTTTGATACATAAAACTCTCTAATAATGACCCTAAATACATAAAGTTTGCCTGGGACATCGATTTTCCAATTAGTAGAGAAGTACCCATATAATACTAATGCTGTGGCTGAATATGGTAAGTATACATTGTAACGTGGTGCACGTTAGACTTCCGCCGAACCGACCTACGGACGTGTCTAAGCCCAGCCGCCCGATTTAAATCGCGCCGCTCTCCCTCAGCGACGCCATATTGGCCGCAGACCCTCGCACATGGCGACCGGGTCGCCGCCAGCGCTCGCTTACCGGGCGACGCCGGTTGGTACTATAGATAACGAAAGAGATCCTCATTCCATTTTCTGGACGTTTAGAGTACACCTCGTGTGATATAGAGCAAAAAGAAAGTGTGAATACCAATTGAGAGAGTGAGTGAGAGAGTTTTTGTAGAGAGTTTGTAGAGACGTGTGAGAGTTTTGTGTAGAGTTTTGTGTGTGCTTTTCTGTGTGTTATAACGACCCGGCTATCGAATTGGACAAGTGATTGTGAATCGTGGATTATTGGACTCCCGACTGGCTTTAGACGACATACGCACGACCCCGGCTCTCCGACCGTCTGATCAATTGTTACCGTCGCAACCGAGGCCTATTATCGTCCGTACCAGGTAGGATCCATCTGATTCACTTTCATATCCACCCGTAGTACCAACCCACCCCCGAATTAATACCCTGAGCCTCTGGAAGCCTCGTGTCTGAATCTCAACCGTTTCCCGCGAACCGTTGGATTCAAAAGTAGACACCGGGCACCTTGTTTACGCTGCGCGTAGCCGTGCCAGCATTGGGCATCGCTGCGCAGAAAACTAGTAGACGCCATTTTGCCACCGACCTCTGACGTCACGCGCGACGCTCAGCTGTCACCCGTCAGAGTTCGTCTGCTTCCTCGGAGTTAGAGCGAGCGAGCAATAGACCGTAGGTAGAGTCGACTCTGTCCTCCCTACCGTCTAACTAGATCTAGGATACTCTGGATAGAGTCGTTGACTGAGTATTCTAAAGACAGTTCACCCAGGGCTATTCCGTGAGCCGACCAAGTGGGCTTGAAGTGGGCTTGGGGATTGAAGAGTGCCCGAAGTTACCGACCGAAATACCATTGCAGTATATCTATATATTCGTACACTATAGATATACTGCAATGCTATTTCAGTCGGTAACTTCGGGCACTCTTCAATCCCCAAGCCCACTTCGAGCCCACTTTGCCGGCTCACGAAGTCCCATAAGGGGAACCGTCTTTATAATATTCAGTCAACGATAGAGTAGAGCAAGAGAGAGAGGGTTAATAGTTAGCCGTAATTTCTTAGAGTTTATATTTTCTTAATTATTTCGTTTATTAGCTTCATTTATTTTGGATTGTGATATTTAGTTTATTTGATTGTGATATTTAGTGAACTGTCTGTGATATTTAATAGTAGAGTAGAGTCATTGCCAGAAAAAAGTCGAGTCAGTAGAGTAACGTAGAGCCAATATTTTAATTTATCGTTTTGTAAATACGCCAGGTAGCGGGCGTGGTATTAAATTCGCCACCTTTTCTTTTTTTCTTTTTTAAATAAACAATAAGAATAATCATAATTATACAGAGTGTCTTTATTCCTCGCCCCCACGAAATCCCTCTACCCTTAGAGTTAGTCGGAGGGTCGCAGAGCGAGAGAGAGAGAGGACTTCTACGCGAAGTCTGGCGCCCAACAGCATCCCCTAGCTACCCGTAGGCCCCGGTTTGTATTCGGCTTATCATTTCTGGGTACCCGAGCCCAGGAAAACCCGTTACAACATTTATTGAGAATATTCAAAAATACAGATCTGTCTGGAGTTGAAACCATTCTGCTTTAAATATTGTTCTGTTGAATCTGTTCGCCAGTATAAAGTATCAACAACAGATTGCGAAACGCACTTCCGTCTTCCTCGTTACTTGGCAATCTGCGTGGCGGAAGCGGCGGAAGTTCATCGTCGGCCCTAAGCACATCGCCTTCGGTAAGACAAATGTTGTGCAATACGGTGCACGCAGCAACGACTTTTATTCCTTCATACCATATGTGAATTTATCCGACCAGTCGAACCAAACTTTTATTCCTGTTCTGATTTGTACTTCAAGTGCTTTCCTCTTTAAAAAAAAGCGTTGTAACGTTTTTTGTCAGGTTTTTTAGGCCGCATAGCTAGGCTTATATATATGCTATATATATATATATATATATATAGTATAGTACATAGATATATATATATATATATATATATATATCTATATTTATATATATATATATAAATATATATATATATATATCTTGTAACGTGGCAGATTTGATATTTAATATTTTGTATTTGTCATCTGCCACTGGACCGCGCCTCCACTCGCAAACGTGAGCGACCATGCTGCTGCCGTACCGAAATTCTTCACCGAAGCGCAAGTCCAACCTTTAGGCTATTAGAATACGTGTCTGCCTTAAGTTTTTTTTTGTGAAAAGCAGGTAACCATCGCCTAGGACATCGTGGGATTCGTCGATCGTCGCAGGATCATCTGGGGGATGTCCTGGAAACCTCGGCACTAGTAACCGCACCTAAGTCATCCGCCTCCGTCTCTGCAGCTTCGTCACCTGCCGGCCGGGAGAGGGCTGCACCTCCCAGCCTGCTATCGCCGCCAGCCGTTACCTCCCGGCCTGATTTTGGAAATGTTCAGCGCTCTAGGTGCGGAGAACATGTCGAGTGTGGAAAGGCTTCCCCCACCACATTTTGAATCGCCGATCGACGATCACTCCGTTGCCGACCAGCAAATCAACAACGTCGAGACTACCTTACGTTACCGTATCTTTACCGTTATCTTTTTCTGTCTTTGGGGGTTTCTTTTCTGTTTCTTTTCTTCATCTTTTCTTATTCTCTTTGGGGTTTTTCTTTAGCTTTTCTTTTTGGGGTTTTTCTGAGTTTTCTTTGCCTTCTGCATTTTTATCTTTTGCGTGTGTGCTTTTCTGTGTGAACCACCTGGGCTGCGACCCTGATTCAAGGTAGGCTTTCTGTTCACGACCTCGACCATCCGTCTAGCGATTATAATCCGTACCGATTAACGGTTTGATTTTCGAATTCCGCAAAAGACGGGTAGTCGTGGTCGGCTATTGTCTTTAGGCCAACTAGCATAATTGCGACTATTATCTTTTCTGGACTTGCGCTGCTCGGGAAGAATCCCTTGCCGTCTCGCCTACGTTATCTATAGATTTCTTTCTCTAATATTGCGTGCGTTAATTTAAATTTGAATATTATTTAGCTTCCTATCTCTATCCTCTTGCGTTAGCTTCAATATCTTTTCTCTTTTTTTTGTATTATTTATTTATCTTTTGCGGCCTAACCGCCATATTGTGTGCGACGCCGGAATGAAATTGAATTCCGCCGCTACCTTTTTTTTGTGAATTAATTTGCACTGCGTATCTTCAAACATATTGTGTTATTTTCTTTTTCTTTTGCGCTCTAACTTTTCTTTTGTTCTTTTGCTTATTTTTAAGTTCACTTTTGTATTATTCTGCCGTCCTGTAATATCTTTTGTTATTTATTTCTTATTTATTTTGTATCGCTGCGTTTTGGATTTGAAAATTATAGTTACGTTATCGTCTACCTATAGCTGCGTAAAGTGTGTTATTTCTACGCCCCCACGTTCCCCTCCCCTTCTATCTAGTCGGTTACCGTTTCGTTTCTGAATTTAGTTGTTGCTTACTGCGTTTTGTTTTGCTAACTCTATCTGGCACCTTCGTGTGCCTGGCGCCCAACACTATCTTTTAGTTTTCGTTTCGTTTCTGTATCGTACCGTGTTTTGAGTGAGAATACGTTGGGACTTCTTTGAGCGGGATTTATTTTTCTATCTAATTTCCTCCGGGTAGGAAAATTGCTCGTTACAATCTATATATATCTATATATACCCATATATACACATATATACATATATGGGGAATTCCATACCAACTGGGTCCACTCAAAACCCTGACCCCTTTCGATTTTGTCGATAAATTTTTCTTAGATTCAACAGGCTCAAAGTAATTCAGTGTATTTTTTTCAAATTTTTATCTCCCATGGTCCTCGAGTTTCAAATTTTTGAAAAATATACATTTTCAATCATCATCAATCATTAGAACGCCTATATCATCGGTTCCTCGCTATGGATTTTCAAAAACAATGTGATGAAATTGATCAGCAGGAAACGTACTTTCTGGAAAAAATATTCGTAAATTGTTATGGCTTAGTCTTCACAGTTGAATCTCGAATCAAAATGTAAAAATTGAATTTTCGACATGTATGCCCCGATTGAAAATTATGAATAAATTCTCAAATATACTTGCTTCAAAAACAAAAATTTTGAGCCGTGTCCGATCGTGGAACTATGATTCCTTCATATTGTTTTTAAACTTTTAAGATTTGGAATGATGACATTTTTTATACACCTCAGCCGCTCGGCACCCCAGACACGTAAATAGTTCAAAACATATTCTTAAACTTATTTGATATTATATACAATAGGGCGGTCCTTATTTGGGGTATGTTCGAATTTTTTTCGACGATAGTCTCAAATCAGTTTCAAATAAATCAGAAGAAACGCCTGCCATGTTTAAGCCCTTAATATTAATATTAACCCGGCCCCCACCACAGTCAAAGTTTTAAATGGGCAATTGCATGTATTTTTTAAAACTAAACATTGAATTTCCACAACTCCCGATGATTGTTGATGAAAAAATCTAAAATTTAGTATATTCATTTGCACTTGTAGGATGTACAAAATAGTGCATTCGAAATTTTTTAGATCATTATATTCTTACCTTTTGATGCTTAACTTTAAGGGAAATTTTTTTTTCATCACATTGAAAGGTGAGAATAAAATGATCTAAAAAAATTTCGAATGCACCATTTAGTACATCCTACAAGTGCAAATAAGTATACTAAATTTTAGATTTTTGCATCAACAATCATCGGGAGTTGTGGAAATTCAATGTTTAGTTTTAAAAAATATGTGCAATTTCCCATTTAAAACTTTGACTGTCGTAGGGGCCGGGTTAATATTAATATTAAGGGCTTAAACTTGGCAGGCGTTTTTTTCTGATTTATTTGGAACCGATTTAGGAATATCGTCGAAAAAAATTCGAACATACCCCAAATAAGGACCGCCCTATTGCATATAATATCAAATAAGTCTAAGAATATGTTTTGAACTATTTACGTGTCTGGGGTGCCGAGCGGCTGAGGTGTATAAAAAATGTCATCATTCCAAATCTTAAAAGTTTAAAAACAATATGAAGGAATCATAGTTCCACGATCGGTCACGGCTCAAAATTTTTGTTTTTGAAGCAAGTATTTTTGAGAATTTATTCATAATTTTCAATCGGGGCATACATGTCGAAAATTCAATTTTTACATTTTGATTCGAGATTCAACTGTGAAGACTAAGCCATAACAATTTACGAATATTTTTTCCAGAAAGTACGTTTCCTGCTGATCAATTTCATCACATTGTTTTTGAAAATCCATAGCGAGGAACCGATGATATAGGCGTTCTAATGATTGATGATGATTGAAAATGTATATTTTTCAAAAATTTGAAACTCGAGGACCATGGGAGATAAAAATTTGAAAAAAATACACTGAATTACTTTGAGCCTGTTGAATCTAAGAAAAAATTAACGACAAAATCGAAAGGGGTCAGGGTTTTGAGTGGACCCAGTTGGTATGGAATTCCCCATATGTATATATATATATATATATATATATATATATATATATATATATATACTATATCATCTATATACTATATCATCAATCATATATATATATATATATATATATATATATATATATATATATATACTATATACTATATACATCATATATATACATCATATATATATATACATATATATATATATATATATATATATATATATATATATACATATATATATAGTATATAGTATATATATATGTATATATATATATATATATATACCCATATAATATATATATATATATATATGGGTGGTTCTACTCAAGAAGGACGAAAATCGGATCATTTTCGGCACGACATTTTTTTTGCATATGAGGTTACACAAGTAGCCTAAGTTCTAGCTTAGGTCTTTCTTGTACTTATCTAAAACGGGGCAGTCAAAAAAATAAGATACAAGAATTTTATAGTCGTTAATAGTTTTGTAAATTTCATAACTTGGAAAATATTGATGTTACAAAAAAAAGTTACAAATAAAAAAGATGGGAAATTTGATAATCCATAAAAAAGATTTCAATACATTTTGTCGTAAAGTCGATGGTTTGCGAAATATAGATTGAAAAGTGTTATCCAAGATGGTGTCGACCCTGATAACGATAAGAGGTTGCCATTTTGGATTTAGTATCAGGAGACACCCCCCGACCAGCCCTGAAAATATTTCATGTTCCTTATTTTTTTACCAATCACCAGTTTCGAATTATCTATTTACTGGGCCAGGAGACTGAGGCCAGGATACTGAGGTTTTTCTTACTATTTAGCTAATAAATCGTCAATACAACGTTTAACGATGAAATTATGCAATTCGACATTTGAATCCTAAGTATTTATAAATTATAAATGTAATAATAAATACCTACAAAATATATTATTTACGAAAACGCGTACCAGGATACTGAGAATCTGACTGGCCGCGACACAATCTCACTCACATAATTCATCGTGTCGACTGAACCATCGATTAACCGAAACGAATACCAGCGATCGTAAGCCAACTTGACTTCGGTTATTCACCTAAATAGAGCAGCAGCGCGCTAGATATGCTAATTCATCCTAATTTTAAGGTGTTTTGATGTGGCAGGAGACTGAGGTAAATGTCAAGAGACAAAGTTCAATTAAGTATTTTCACTAAAATTTAATAATAATAGTAAAATTAGACGAATGCATTGAAACACTTATGATTACATTTCTGTTTCTGAGTGCAGATTTCACGTATTATACTTGAAATTGAGTTTTAATTCAACATTGAAACTTTCATTTCGGAGAAGAGACATGCCAGGAGACTGAGAATTTGGCACTTTAAAGTACAATTTTTGTAAATAATATCTTTGGGATCGAGCTAATTTTCAGTGTCAAACTAGAAATGATTGAGATGTTCAGTTTTGATCCTAAATCAATGCAATATAAGTGCAAAAAATATACAAAAGCAGGTGAGCCACAGAATATTCCCTCGTGAGTAGAACCACCCATATACATAAACCAAACTTTTATTCCTGTTCTGATTTGTACTTCAAGTGCTTTTGTAAAAATTATCCGCCACCTTGCCTTCAAGAAACCGAAAGCCTGTTCAATAACGACCCTTGCTCTACTGAAGGCAAGGTTGAACGCTCGCTGTTCTCGCGTCAACGGCTCTCTGAAGGAACAGAGCCCGGGTACCCACTTGAGATGTCGATGAATTTACCGGTATGATCAACCATTGCTTGCAAATTTAGAGAATAAAACTGCTTTCGATTGTAATATTGGTCGTGCAGCGCGACGGGACAAACGGTTCTGATGTGGCACCCATCTATGGCACCCATACATTGTCTGAAAATCGCACTACCTCCTTTTCTCGCAAAGCCCATTCCAATTGCGGGATGGTCTTCCGCTTGTGGCAGTCGAACTATTCGCGGTACGAGGGATATGACCTTGTTCAATACGCGGTGAACTGTAATGTGAACTGTTGATCGGGGTATGCCGAAGCCAACCCCAACCACCCGGTACGACGTTCCGCATGCAAGCCAAAATAGAAAAATGATCACCTGAAAATCGACAAGGTGCGATTATACATTAATTAATTCCACGCGAAACGGACCCAAAAAACACATAAATGTCACGGAGTTTTCTCATTTTTGCATGTGCTCCACAAATTTATTTTGAAAAATCTGAAAAAAATTCTGATTGCTATTTAGAGTCAGAAGAATGATACAAAAAATCGCGGACTAAATCTGAGAGGTCGAGGGTCAGGACCATTTTCAATTCGATTCATATTTTTTTCTTAGATTGACCCCACCCCTTGGAGTACCAGCGAATTATTTCAGAATTTCATATGTCGTTAACGAAGACGTACTTGCAATTCAATAGTCCATCCGGACCGCTTTCGAATATTTGAACATTGCAGCACCAAGCGACGAAGAACGTTCGGGTTTATTCTGAGATTATCTTTGGTAGCGCGTTGCTCCCCACGTAAAATAGCTCCAAGAAAACGGTCCACGTAGCTAACAACTCTGCAGTAAGGTCCAAGCTGAAATAACATTATACAGTTAATGTTATTTGTTTAGCAATTCTATTTCTATGAAACTGTTTTATTCTCCTCTCTCAATTTGAATCTGTAGAACGTATGCACTCCGAAGAACGGAATATTTACTGATTTCTACTCATAAGTATGCCACTGTAAAGATAAGTCGTATTGTAAGGTTACCACTGTTGGACCTCTTAATCGAAAATTGTTGAAACAAAAAAATTCGTAGTGACAATTAAGTTTAACTTTTACCTGCCGAATTCCTCTACTCAGCCACAACTGCACTAGCATCAACATGCGAATGTACGTCAATTGCTGGTTAACGAAAATTCGTTGTCTTTGAATTGCGTGGTTTGCCGCCCAATAACTGCTACACGTTGGGGCATTTCTATCGAACAAGAAGGTGTTATTGGAAGCTTTATGGTTATTCATACGTAGGGGAAGGTGGGGCAAAGCCGGCCTGTAACGCAAAACCGACCACCATAGTAAAAATGGCTAACCGACATTTCCTCGTTGAGATGAGTAAGACAAAACTGTACGCAACGTGGCTTTGATGAAACCGATAGAAAAATCACAAAGGTCGGGGAGACCAGCCACCCGATTTTTTTTTTTTTTTTACAAATAACAATTTATTGTACTAAAACAAGAATAGAATAAGTAAATTAATATTTGTCGCAAAAGTACTAGTAAGCCTTTATTTTTGGTGGCCGGTTTTGTCCAACCTTCCTGTATATGAAGAACTGAATAATTACTTTATGCAGATTAGGTATGTCGGACCTAGCGGTACACGTGGAAAGACCAGGATCGAATAGATAAGGAATGAGGATGTATCGGTGTGCGAGTGCTGAGGAAAAATGAAAATAAGTGCGGTTCATCTACCTATATGGGACATACAAATGATGCGTACATACAAACATCAAAATGAATATTTTATAAATAGAATGGAGCAGAATCGTTATGACTTACCCTCCCGTTGTTTCTGTATATTTTTCCTATTTAATTCACATCTGTTGTTTTTTTTTTTCACTTGTAGTCAACCAAACCAAATAGCAATCAAACAAAATTGATCACATCATTTGAAGCACATAGCCCTACTTTTTGTAAAGTCGGTGAAAAAGATACATTCATATTTGCCGGTTCTTGGTAGTACTGCAACATTCCGCAAGAATGCGCTATTCGTAGCTGAGCGCAGTACCGGCTGATGGTAATTAATTGTTTGGAAAATGAGCGAAGAAGCGAAAGCCGGAGGACCGCGCTGCGCATGCGCGTGAGAACGAGAACGAGAACTAGAACGAGAACGACGAATTGAGACACAGCATATATGTTTTGACAGTCAACAATTGAAGACGAGCAAATCCTGACTCTATGACAACGCTAAATTCAAAAATAAAAAACCCTCGTCGGTATTAGCGTTATCACAGAGTCAGGATTTGCTCGTCTTCAATTGTTGATTGTCAAAGCATACCCTTACGGAAAAAAACCCCGAACTTTAGGGGTATACCCCCAAATTTGGGTGTTAAACCCCGAAATTCAGAGGTAAACCCTCAACTTTGAGTGTTAACCCTCAACTTTGAGTGTTAACCCTCAACTTTGAGGGTTAACACCTAACGTTGGGGGTATACCCTTAACATTACGGGGTTAACCTTCACATTTCAGGGTTGAGCCTCAGATTTGAGGGTAAATCCTAAATTCGAGGGTTACATCTAACGGTCTTTGGGGGTATACCCTCAGACTTGAGGGTAACTCCTAAATTTGAAGGTTACACCCAACGGTCTTTCAGCGTATAATACCCTCAGATTACCTACAAAAAGTAAATTATATACATAGTTACAGAAAAAAAAAACGGTCAGTGTATCAAAATGTCAAAAATCGTTGTTTCGCAAGAAATAATATATTTTTTTCTCTGTTAGAAAATATGAAATGATAGTATAAGTATAAAATAGCGCGCGCGCTGTGATATAGTATACCTATACAGTTATTAACTCTTAATTTGAAGAAACCCCGGAATCCAGGGTTAACCGGGGACTGAGGGTTAACCGTCAATTTGGGGGTAAATTCGCACCCCGAACGAGGGGTCTGAGGGTAAACCCTCAAGTTGAAGAAACCCCGAAATTCAGGGTTTACCGCGAAGTTGGGGGTGAACCCTCGATTGGGGGTGCGAAATCACCCCCAATATTGAGGGTATACTTGGGGGTTATTTTGATGGTAAATTTGAGGGTTTTTTCTCGTGCGGGTATAGGGCTAGCGGAGGTGAACGGGTTTAACAAATAATCAATTAATTAATTACTTGGTCATTAAAAAAATTTGGGTATTAGTTAAATGGGTAGGTGGAAGAGATGACAAGAAGACGACGCCAGGGATCGATATTCAACACATTAAGGATTTTGATTTCGAAGAATTTTTGAGCAAAGATCATGATCCGAAAAAAATGTATACGTATGGTTGAATGGCACGATACGAAGAAAATGGCACCAGGTGGCTGGAAATGTTTCCACGCAATAGTGATTAAAGTGTCCGGTGAGAGCCTACCCGCACGAAAAAAAACCTTCAAATTTACATTCAAAATAATCCCCAAGTATACCCTCAATGTTGGGGGTGATTTCGCACCCCCAATTGAGGGTTCACCCCCAACTTCGCGGTAAACCCTGAATTTCGGGGTTTCTTCAACTTGAGGGTTTACCCTCAGACCCCTCGTTCGGGGTGCGAATTCACCCCCAATTGAGGGTTAACCCTCAGTCCCCGGTTAACCCTGGATTCCGGGGTTTCTTCAAATTGAGGGTTAATAACTGTATAGTAGGGTGGGCCGAAAATCCGCTTTTTTTGAATTTCTATCATTAATACCGAAAATATTGTTCCTTATGCATAAAAAAAAATCTGTGCAAAAGGGGAAAATTTTAGGTCGATATCTTACGCTCGCCCTTTTTGGTCAAAGTTCAAAGTCTCAGAAGATTTTTTTCATAAACTCATTTTTATTGGAAATTTAATTATCTACAAAAAAAGTCCTTAGAAGTAATCATGTCAAATCAATAGTTTCTGAGATAATGGCAATTTGATTTAAAAAATTGACATTTTTCGCTATATCTATTCTTTTTTTTACATAAATGGTAATTGTTTAACTATTTATTCCTGGAAAATTTTATTCTCTACAAAAAAGGTCCTTTGAAGAAATCATGTCAAATCGATAGTTTATGAGATAATGGCAATTTTATTTAAAAAATTGACATTTTTCACTATATCTATTTTTTTTTTTACATAAATTACATAATAGTGATTGTTTAAATATTTATTTTATAGAAAGATTTATTCTCTACAAAAAAAAAAAGTCCGAAAATAGTGGCAATAATGGTCACTTAACAATGGTTACTTAAAAATTGTTATTTTATTTTCGACACATGTTTTTATTATAATAATTATAATAATAATAATAATAATAATAATAATAATAATAATAATAATAATAATAATAATAATTAATAAATCATAATAATAATAATAATTATTATTATTATTATAATAAAAACATATGTCGAAAATAAAATAACAATTTTTAAGTAACCATTGTTAAGTGACCATTATTGTCATTATTTTCGGACTTTTTTTTGTAGAGAATAAATCTTTCTATAAAATAAATATTTAAACAATCACTATTATGTAATTTATGTAAAAAAAATAGATATAGTGAAAAATGTCAATTTTTTAAATAAAATTGCCATATATTATCTCATAAACTATCGATTTGACGTAATTTCTTCAAAGGATCTTTTTTGTAGAGAATAAAATTTTCCAGGAATAAATAGTTGAACAATTACCATTTATGTAAAAAAAAAAAAAAATAGATATATTCAGTTCAATTTCAATTTTTTAAATAAAATTGCCATTATCTCAGAAACTATTGATTTGACATGATTACTTCTAAGGACCTTTTTTGTAGATAATTAAATTTCCAATAAAAATGAGTTTATGAAAAAAATCTTCTGAGACTTTGAACTTTGACCAAAAAGGGCGAGCGTAAGATATCGACCTAAAATTTTCTCCTCTTGCATAGATTTTTTTTTATGCATAATGAACAATATTTTCGGTATTAATAATAGAAATTCGAAAAAAGCAGATTTTCGGCCCACCCTATTATATATGTGGGTTATGTGAAACGATCTGTACCGTAGCTGAGATCGATGTGCACCCCTGCATGACTGATTATACTCAGTATTTCGTAGATTCGAATAATTATTTTTATCCGCAATGTGGTAAGCATATTAAATACCACTTGATTTATGCATCTAATATCAGTTACTGTTCAACGTAGAATTTGTTTCACAGACGATGGTACAATATTAAGAAGAAGCCTGGTTAATGGTAAAGAAATACAAGTGGCTGAAATTTTGTTGGCTGAGAATGAAATAGGTGGACAAAAAAGCCGCGATGAGCAGCTTATAGAAGCTGTCAAGGCTCGAGAGCCGCTATGGAATTTTCGACTTCCTATAGCTCAGCGCAATAAATACACCAAAGATCGACTGTGGGAAGAAATATGTGCGTCATTGAAAGGTAACTTTAATGAAGAGTCATAAAAACTTTTCAGATTTATTCACAGGGATTTCATCACTTCAATGTAATAAATTGTTCATGTTG
Source organism: Tenthredo mesomela (assembly GCA_943736025.1). Taxonomy (NCBI): domain Eukaryota; kingdom Metazoa; phylum Arthropoda; class Insecta; order Hymenoptera; family Tenthredinidae; genus Tenthredo; species Tenthredo mesomela. Next base: position 33,115,099 of record OX031014.1, read on the forward strand.
CAGGGTATTACACCGTACCAGAGGCAAAGAAAAGGTGGAAGAATCTGTATGACACCTTTAAAAAATATGACAACCAAGAAAAGGATGTTCGTAGTGGGTCTGCTGCAACAAGCAAGGTGAAATGGCAGTATTATGAGATCATGAAATTTGTGCGAGATGTGAATCTCGACCGGAAGAGGTATGCGAAAGAAACAATTATGATCCATTACCAATTATTTTTTATGTGGTATATGAAATACATTAATCAGTCATCCTTTCTCAGAACTGTTTCTAACGTCATAGCTGATCGAAACAACGTAGATTCTGAAGGTGAAATTGATCACGATGATACTGAAGCTGGCAAATGTATGTATCGTAACAGATATTGATTCATGCATAATGTTATGCATGAATAAATGTATCTCTTTTCTAGTAGCAAAAACTTCAAAACGACCACAACAGCCGTTCGACAAACTGGTGGACGCCTTAAGCGCTCCGTTTCCGGGAATTGTGCTCCCTCCACCTCCACCTCTCCCACCTGCTCCAGCACCTACAGATCGTGTGGACGCTTTTCTCATGATGATTGGTCATGATATCCGCGCTCTTGATGAGAGGGTACAAAGGCAAACAATGTTCAAAATCCACGAATTTGTTTATAACCTACGCCAAAAGTCACAATAGCATACTCCTCTTTCATACACCTCATGCCTAGCTATGTATACTTAGCGTGGTTAAAACTGAGATGACTCTTTTTTGCTCTTTTTCATAAATCGTTCAAATTGAATCAAACAAAAGAGTCGTCTCGGCATCAACCACGCCAAGTATACATACAAATCTTTTTGATAGTTTTAGTATACGTACTTGATTTTCTAACTCTACTGTACCTTATAAGTATAAGTATACCCTGGTGAAAATAATTTCTACGCCAAAATACGAAAACATTCAAAGCGTAAAAAAGCGTAAAGAATCGTAGTTTTTCGTAGGTTTTCGTAGTTTTCCGTAATTTATCGTAGTTTTAGAAGTGGAAAACTACGAATTTCCACGACAAATTACGAAAATCTACAGTCTTCAAGCACCGGAATATCAGTTCTACGATTATCTATGAAAATCTACAAAGATCTACAAACAAAATGGAGCGAAGTTTTTTTGTGAGTTTATCCTGTAGTTTTGGAAGTAGAAATCTCCGAATTTTCATGAAAAATCATGAAAACCTCCAGTCTTCAAGCGAAAGAATATCAGTTCTCCGAATATACAGGGTGTCCCAGAACTAAGTGCAATAAATGATAGGGGTAATAGAGGGGGTCAAGCTGAGTAAATTGACCTAAAGAACATGTAGTCTGCGAGTCCGCGTTTCACGAGATACGACCGGTTAAAAAATCGCGTTCGGCGCCGGCATGTAGGCGACCGCGGACACAACAGGCAGTGATTAGCAGTCTTTTTGATAAGCGCGATCTTTCTGATGCGAGTTATAACACTTTTGAATTCGAAAATTTCAAACAAAAACACTTTCGATATTAAGTTTTCGCCAAAAACAACAACATTATTTCTTTCCATAATAAAATTTGATATCAAAAGTATTTTTGTTTGAAATTTTCAAATTCAAAAGCGTTATGACTCACATCAGAAAAATTGCGCTTACCAAAAAGACGGTTAATCGGTGCCTGCTGTGTTCGCGGTTGCCTCCATGCCGGCGCCCAACGCGTTTTTTCAACCGGTCGTATCTCGCGACCGCGGACTCGGAGACCACATGTTCTTTGGGTTAATTTACTCAGCACGACCGCCTTTATTACCCCTATCATTTATTGCACTTAGTTCTGGGACACCCTGTATACGAAAAACTACGAAAAATGATTTAGCTTCATTTCGTTCGTAGGTCTTTGTAAATTTTCGTAGATATTCGTATAATTAATATTCCGTTGTTTGAGGACTGTAGAGACCCATGATGACATACGAAAAAAAGGATTTTTCAAGCCCCCCGTAGAGGGAATGATTATTATTCTTCGTTCCCACGGTATAAAAAATAGGTTCCACTGCCTCAAATCAATGCCGATATAGTGTTTTCAATTGTTCGCCTGGCACGACTTAAGCGATAATTAAAAACACGCTTTGTCAACGGTAACTTATTTTTACCAGGATATGGTCGAAGCATGTATGATTTTAACGGAAAAGCTTCATCTCCAACAAGGCAAAACGGTAATACTGGTCCATTTCCAGAAATAGCTGCTGATTCTGGCACATTCATCTTGTTATTTTCAAAGTTTTCACCGTTGACTGAGTATTCTAAAGACAGTTCACCCAGGGCTATTCCGTGAGCCGACCAAGTGGGCTTGAAGTGGGCTTGGGGATTGAAGAGTGCCCGAAGTTACCGACCGAAATACCATTGCAGTATATCTATATATTCGTACACTATAGATATACTGCAATGCTATTTCAGTCGGTAACTTCGGGCACTCTTCAATCCCCAAGCCCACTTCGAGCCCACTTTGCCGGCTCACGAAGTCCCATAAGGGGAACCGTCTTTATAATATTCAGTCAACGTTTTCACCGACAATGCTGTTTTTCATGATGCCGCCATCGCTTCTTCGTCCATGTGCACCTATGTCTACGAAGCGGAATACATAGTGGGCATCACATATTGCTAGCAGCACAATGCTATGGCTAGCCTTGTAATTATAATAAGCAGATCCAGCATTATTTGGACACTGAAATGAAAAAGATGAATCATTGATAATTTTCAAATGAGTTTAACACATCACTATATCTATGTTAGTTTGAACTGACTTGGATTACAACATGTTTGCCATCGATAGCTCCGATACAGTTAGGAAAGTTCCAAGTATGATGAAACTGGTGAGCAATTTTCAACCATTCTTCTTTCTCCAATATTGGTGGAATAACTAACGGACTCATTTTATTCCATAACACTTGGCAAGTCTCTCTAATGATGGTGCTGACAGTACTCACTGCGACAAGATACTGATACGATATTGAAGTGATAGAATCTCCGGATGCAAGAAATCTTTAAATTAAATTAAAAATAGTGTGTCAGTAATGTATTATAGTTAAGCAAGGTTTAATTTATGTTATCCTCTGAAATATGGGACATGATTCAACCATTCATACCTCACAGTTAAAGCTAATCGTTGAGCAACTTCAATTGGCTCTCGCAAAAAACATTGCTTGCTTAAATCAGCCCCAACTGTGAGCAGTAATTCTTCGAAGCGGGCTGAAGACATGCGGAAATAATTGTGGAAACGTAAATCTTCTAAACGGACTGACGGGAGTATTGCATCGAAAAAACCATACTCTGCTCGTTTTCTAAAAATTGGTGCAACCCAAAATCTCCTCGTCGTGTATCTTCTTTTTAAACTGTGCAACATTGCTACTGCAACAGCGACAGCCTTTCGTTTTCTTATTTGCTCTCCATGTTTCTTGATAATTTTAGCACAATTACGGCTCCACTCTTCATATTGTCGCCTATATGCTATGGCATTCTGCCATTCTTGAACCTTAGCCATATACATATTCTTCAATTTTTATAAACAACAAAACACATTACGTACAAAATGACGCGAATCACATAACCTATTATAATGAGGATTGAGCCGCTATTTCTTGACGCTCGATTTCGTTCACATGAGCGACCGTTGATAAATTTTCGCTGGTTTTGGACGCCACTTTGGTTTTCACGAGCGAACGTAGAACCAGCGAATAACCAGGGTCACGTGACCATCATTCGCTTAATTTTCAGCGAATAACTCGCTCGTGAATAGGCACCTTAAGAGTGGGCGTATCGCACTTTTCGATTTTCCATAAGAATAACATGGGATAAATTATTTTTGCCTCTTCTGATTCTTATAACTAGCAAATGATACGTCACACAAAGAATCTACAGACATGTTTTGGTTGGAAAATGAAAAACGAAAAATACAAAAAAATAAAAAAATTAAAATTGTAAAAATTAACATTAAAATAATTAAAATAAATTAAACTTTGACCTTGAATAACTTTTGAACGAGTGGACTTATTGGAAAATAACTCGGAACTTTTTTGTAGAGCGTTCAATTCTCTACAAAAATATGTCTGTAGATTCTCTGTGTGACATATCATTTGCTAGTTATAAAAATCAGAAGAAGCAAGAATGATTTATCCCATGTTATTCTTATGGAAAATCGAAAAGTGCGATGCGCCCACTCTTAATATTAATATTAAGAGCTCATATTTTAACAGGCATACTTTTTGACCTAAATGAAACTTTTGAGCCTGTTAGTGAAAGGAAAAAAAAAAATTTTTTTTTTTTGAATCACCCTATTGAACACCCATGTGGGTTAGGCTACAGTCCCATGTAGGCCCGGAACGGAAAAACGGAACGGATTCTAGTGACTTTTTCTATGTATTGCGTGTATGTATACACCTACACATACCACGTTCCGTTCCGTTTTTCCGTTCCGGGCCTACATGGGACGGCAGCCTAATGGGTATACCAGCAATCTAGGTTAGTTAAAACTGTAAATCCACAAATCTACCGGCCTACATCAAGAGACTCGGTAGAGTCTCGCGCCAAGTCCCACATGGAAATAAAATATATGTGAAAATATATTTTTCGATATACCAAACATCTATTTAAAATGTATTTCAGATACATATTATATATCGCAGATACATGTATGATGTATGCAATATTAGGGTGGTTCAAAAAAGACCTAAGTTCTCAGATTTTGCTGCTCATCTGTGAATATCTTGCTTGTGATTTTTGAAAATTATTCCATTTTTTTGAGCTCTATAGGACAATATTTACTACTGCCTCAGTACAGTTGAAATTTCGAAATTTCACCATTTTTGGCATTTTCAAAGTTCTCAGATCAAAGTGCTCATCCGACTACCTCTAGATTCTCATTCAATCAGCATTCTGGTTCAAGATGAGACTCGTACGATAATATTTAGTACTGCCTCAGAGCAGTTGAAGTTTTTTCACTATTTAAGGTTTTTCCTTGAGATTGGATCGTCAGGTGTTGCTCATGAGACAGTCTCTTCTTACTATTTTATGGAAGATATACAAGAAGTTCGCAGTCTGTGGGACCATTTTTACTACTGCCTCATTGAGGGCGACTTTTCTTCAAGTAAAATTAGCAACATGAGGCAGTAGTAAAAATGGTCCCACAGACTGCAAACTTCGTGTACTTCTTCCTTAAAATGGTAAGAAAAGACCGTCTCATGAGCAACACCTGGCGATCGAATCTCTAAGAAAACCCTAAATAGTGAAAAAACTTCAACTGCTCTGAGGCAGTACTAAATATTATCGTACGAGTCTCATCTTGAACCAGAATGCTGATTGAATGAGAATCTAGAGGTAGTCGGATGAGCACTTTGATCTGAGAACTTTGAAATTGCCAAAAATGGCGAAATTTCGAAATTTCAACTGTACTGAGGCAGTAGTAAATATTGTCCTATAGAGCTAAAAAAAATGGAATAATTTTCAAAAATCACAAGCAACATATTCACGGATGAGCAGCAAAATCTGAGAACTTAGGTCTTTTTTGAACCACCCTAATGCAATATATATGGGAGATATATTATGAATATATTTGTGATATGTAACTTTTCGTCAAAAAAATATATCTCGAGATATATTTTGACTATATTTTGACCATATTTTAAATATATTGAAATTATATCTTAACTATAATCAAAATATATTTTGACTATATTTTGACTATATTTTGATTATATTTAAAATATATCTTAACTATAATACACATTAAATAATACTTTCAATAATTTTTTAATAATATTTTTAATTATTTCTAATAATAATAATTTGAATACAGATAATCGAATAAAATAAGTCTAATAGGGGAAAGTGTTGTACCTTGGGACACTTTTTTGATTTTTGCTTATAAGATGGAAATTTTTGAACATTTTGACTTGTCATTGATATCATTTTGAAGAACAACCTTTTCATGACAAACCCTACTGGGATTCACTCTTTCGTTGAAAGTAGTTTTTTGGTCAGGAATTTTTGAAATTTTTTTGGAACATGCACCAAGGTACAACACCATCATGTACCTTGAAACATACCCTCTTGTACCTTGAAACGCCATCCGCGGAGTGAAATTTATGACAGATTGTTATTTGTGAATTGAACGAATAATTAACATTTCGGTTTATACATTTTTTGGCGGGGGGGAGGGGGGGGGGGGGGGGGGGGGGGGATTTTTTTTTTTTTTTTTTTAACTTTTTTTTTCAACTTTTTTCGCGTTTTCCTTCATGGCGTGATGATCTACAGTCGAAAAACCAGAAAAATATCTAATTGTACATAAGAACAGTGTCTCGAGGTACACGATGCTTGTGTGTCTCAAGGTACAAGAGGGTACACGTTTTTAGAAGTAAGGTGTGCATATTTGGAGCTTGTGTTTATATTCAACATATATTTTACGGTATACTTACAAGGTGTATATGTATCTAATCCTCGAAAGAGATCTCCCGGAAATTCATTATTACGACTTTGAAAAATCGCTAACGAAATCACAAAACTCTTGGATTCTGACGCCCAAATCTTTCAATCGATATAAACGCCGATGTGACGGAGAAAATGATGCGAATTTCGATTAATAGTTCACTGTACGCTGCTATTGATAACAAACTATGGTGATTTTTCTAAAGGTGTCACTACAATTACAAAATCGAGGACGTGTTTCAAGGTACACTATGTTCAAGGTACAACACTTTCCCCTATAGGCCGATGTATACTTTAATCTCAGCTTGCTAGTGACACATCCGTCACACAGGTATAACAGTATACGACTTTGCCTTGCGGACACCAACGTACTAACACAAGACTATTATATCAACACATACTTGGTACAATAACAGATGAGAAAAATTGCGGCGAACTGTGGGCGAGCTAGGTGGTCTCGGGTGTAAGTCCCCGGATAGGCGTCCGAAGATCCTGGGTTCGATTCCTGGGTTCGTCCGTTAATTTTTCTCATCGAAATAATCTTTCAATAAAAATGAAATTTGAATCTTTCATCAATGCAGAAATAGAAAAAAAGTTAATTAATCAATTGAACACCTTCGATTGATTAGTTAATAATTAAAAATAAACGCATCACAAATAGGCCGATGTATACTTTAATCTCAGCTTGCTAGTGACACATCCGTCACACAGGTATAACAGTATACGACTTTGCCTTGCGGACACCAACGTACTAACACAAGACTATTATATCAACACATACTTGGTACAATAACAGATGAGAAAAATTGCGGCGAACTGTGGGCGAGCTAGGTGGTCTCGGGTGTAAGTCCCCGGATAGGCGTCCGAAGATCCTGGGTTCGATTCCTGGGTTCGTCCGTTAATTTTTCTCATCGAAATAATCTTTCAATAAAAATGAAATTTGAATCTTTCATCAATGCAGAAATAGAAAAAAAGTTAATTAATCAATTGAACACCTTCGATTGATTAGTTAATAATTAAAAATAAACGCATCACAAATAGGCCGATGTATACTTTAATCTCAGCTTGCTAGTGACACATCCGTCACACAGGTATAACAGTATACGACTTTGCCTTGCGGACACCAACGTACTAACACAAGACTATTATATCAACACTTTCCCCTATACTAAAAAGTATTGTAACAAATAAATTGAGGGTAAAGTAAAAGGGTTTATTAATAGATCTTCCGGGTTTTTCATCGACAGGCCAGCCTCCTGGAGGTTCCTTTTTCGTCGTGTGCCACTCGATTACATAACTCAGCGAATGGTTGATGTTATCGGAAAAAAATTGTCAACGTCAAAACCCTTAATCCATTCGACTGGAACACTTGGTGTGTATGTAGCTGCATCGGCGCCACCAATCCATTGCACAAGTGCAAATAATTTCTTAGACATTATGTATAATTCAAATTACATGTTACAAATTTAACCCCTTTTCAATATCACAATCAACAAAGATGTATGACATTAAAAAAATTGAATAACCCTCTTGAAAAATTGAAGAATTGTTTAAAAAATGAAGTTGGCCCCACTTCTGTCTCTTTTCTTTTCAATGAATCTAATTTATACCCTGAATGTGTTTGTAAATATAGGTTGACATAATATATTTCAACTATAGTTAAGATATATTTTAAATATAGTCAAAATATATCTTAACCATATTCCCAATATATTGTCAATAAATTTAATTTATACCCTGAATGTGTCTGTAAATATATTTTGACGTATATGCAAGAATATATGCGGAATATGTAACTTTTGGAACAAAATATATTTTATATATGTTTTATATATTTTTCGACATATTTTGAATATATTTTATTTCCATGTGGGGTGCAATAAAAAAAAAAAATTAAAAAAACGCGCGAGACTCGACCGAGTCTATATACCCGTGGGGCAGCTAAACGGCGTGGTGGGGAAACAGTATTTCCTAACTTCTTTCTTCTCGCGATATCCAGGGGATTGAAATTTTTATCATAGAATGTGGGTCCCAAGAGCTTTCATTTGAGTCTAACTTCGATTGAATAAGTGCACGGAAAGCTGAGGTATGATTATTTCAAGTTTCCAAGTACCCGTTTCGTCTGAAAATTTGTTCGTCGTTTCACCTCCTTCAGCCAGATCTGACAGTTCACTAAAGCTATGCGGATAAAAATGAGAAAAGAGTGGCCACCACTAGACAGCAGTGACATCAGTTGCAAGATGGCGCTCTTATAATATTTTTTTAAATTATGAGTGTTAAGGGGGGAAACCAGTTTAGGAGGCCGAAAATTTTCGTGTTTTACGTGAATTTTTTTAACAGGGAAGGAATTATCAGAATTTGTTTAAACTTGGAGGATATTTTATTAATGTTTTGAAGTACACGGTGTAATTTTTTCAAGTCATTTCCGCCGGACATAGTGGAGTTAAAAGCTGGACGGTCGCGATCAGAGTTTGCTGCTCGTGGGACATCCGGAAGTCACAATTTTGATCTGAAATCATCACAATTTTTTTTTTACCTTAACAACATATTTTATAAGAATATGTACTAAACTCTGATCAAAAAGTTGAAAATTGCATGTTTTGAGGTGTTTGAACAAATGTATACCATGGTATAAAAACATGACATTTTGTTCAAACGACTCAAAAACATGCAATTTTCAACTTTTTTGATCAGAGTTTAGTACATATTCTTATAAAATATGTTGTTAAAGGGGTATATACTGTAACTTTTCGGATAGTGAGCGTCACTGAAGGTGACGCGAACCGGTTGGTTATTGTGTTTCCTTTACTCGATTTATATTTTTATTTGAGACTTCTACTATTAATTGTTAGCCGTGCCTATTACGGACTTGAGCTACCGTGTAGCTGAAGCCGCCTCCCCACAGACCTGAGTACGATAAACGCACTAAGGCTGCACTCTACCCTCTTAACCGTTAAATATTAATTTAATGAAGTTAATTTATTCCCAAATAATAGCTGTGCCAGACCTGGGTAGATCGGAGATCCACCAAGGCTGTATCTAGCTTTCCGTTAAGATTTAAACTATAACCTGGAAATGGCGGAGGAAGGGGTTTGACATCTGATTAACTTGCTTTTTTATATGATCAAAAATCTATTTATTTAATTATCCTAAACTACGGTTGCAACCTTATTTTATATTTACACGTTGCTTAATATTACTTACGTTATTTCTACGTTTAACAATGCTATCGTGATACGATTTTGACAGTTAGCTATTATGAATTGAGATTTGAATTTTCTAGCAAAATACAGTTTGTTTTGATATTTTCTTTATGACTTTTTATATGCTGTGATTTATTCTGATTTTCTATAAATTTATGACTTTATTTGAATTGATTGGATTTCTGAAATATTCTCGAATTTATTAAATTATACTAACGGTACATCAGAGCTCTATGCTCGAGATGACCAATAAGTAGTGATGGCGATATTTTCCAATTGTATCGATATTTCGTATCGATACGTATTGATGCTCAGTGCATCGATACACATAGAATATCGGCAGCGAAGTATCGATATCATCGGTATCGATACTTACAATGGAAATAAGAACAAACAATCAAAATGAATTCTTTATTCGGATGTGATTTTCCACAGAAGGTTATAAGGACATTGGTTATGCATAGTGAATTCTATAATATTATTATTTAGATATAATTTTTTTTTTTCGCAATAAAAATTTATACTAATCGCATTAAACGCAACGAGTGACACAACGGTTGTATCGAACTTCGATATCTGTGGGTTGAGTATCGATACTTGCAAATATCGGCATATGAAATATCGATACAAAATATCGATATATCGATGGAAAAGTATCGATATTCAGAATATCGATACTGTATCGCCCATCACTACCAATAAGTGACTGTGAGTCTATCTGGTATCTACCCTAGAATAGCTAATGAGCTGAGCGGCGCCTCGACTTTTATACCAGTCGTGACGTCACTCGGCTCGTCGCTGCTGTCGATCGTTCTAGACTGTTCTCGACGTTCGCAACGGCTGATGTTTGAATGCTAACGGTCAGGCCTGGGTTGCCTGAATCGTTACAATACACCTTTGAATCTTCAAAAAATCGTTTTTGTTTTTATATTCTTTTTGGAATGCTAGTGACCTACTTTACCTGCAAATAAATTAGCGTCCGAAAATCTAGAGGATTTGAAAAGTTACAGCCATGACAGTCCCGAATTGCGAAAAAGCGCCGCCGCGCGGCGCGCGGACGCTCATATTGGTCCCGTAAATATTGTACAGTACCGCCAACATCACTGTCTTGCTTTTTTTGACGTTTTTATATACCGGGTGTCCCATTTTAAAGTACCACCTGATTTATCTCGAAAAAGACTGCTCTGATCGAAAATTGACTCCAGTGAAACTTCTAGGGTTCGAAGGGGGACGTTCGAAAAAAAAATTGTTTTCAGTCTCAAATTCAAAATGGCGGCGCTACGATGGCAGACATGTTTTTTTTAAATGGGAAAATGACTTTTTTCTTCTACCAAAAAATTCATCACATCAAAACTGACAACTTTTGCATGACCGTTTTTCGGATTAAGTCCGTAATTTTTGAGTTACAACGCAATTTTTGACTATTTTAGCGCTATCCAGGATGTACTACGAGGAGGTAAAGTCTTAACATCCCATGTGTAAATGTGTGTGTGTGTAATGTGCGCGTATGTGTGTGTATTCATGTGTGTTTATGTGTTTCGTGAGCCGCAGAGACCTGATCCTTGCGAGTGTTTTACACACATGAACACACATAAACACACATGAACACACACACATACGCGCACCCTCATACGCACACATTACACACACACCCATTTACACATGGGATGTTAAGACTTTACCTCCTCGTGGTACATCCTGGATAGCGCTGAAATAGTAAAAAATTGCGTTGTAACTCAAAAATTACGAACTTAATCCGAAAAACGGTCATGCAAAAGTTGTTAGTTTTAATGTGACGAATTTTTTGGTAGAAGAAAAAAGTCATGTTCCCATTTAAGAAAAACATGTCTGCCATCGTAGCACCGCCATTTTGAATTTGAGACTGAAAACAATTATTTTTTCGAACGTCCCCCTTCGAACCCTAGAAGTTTCACTCAAGTCAATTTTCGATCAGAGCAGTCTTTTTCGAGATAAATCAGGTGGTACTTTAAAATGGGACACCCGGTATTTTGCTTTTGAATTTTATTTTGTGATTTTTCAATTCTTTGTAATTATGATTTTTATACATATTTAATTTTCAATATTCTTTTGAATTGTGATAATTGACAGAACACATGGCTGCGATCTACATTTTTTCGAGGTTAGGTGTCTACTTGTTTGTAAATAGTCGTACTGTCATTGCGAATTCAAACCAATAGTAATTTTCAATATTGAACGAACACAGTGTATATATCTGAGATGATATGAGACGTCGGAATCGAAAGAAGATGATCCATCAAAAAAGTGCATTTGAAATCGATGCCAGGAGACCTGGATGACAGGATGCCAGGAGACTACACATTCAGATTTCTAAAAAGATGAGTATTTCTATAATATATTAATTGCGAAAGTTTGATAAATATTATAAGAAAAAAGGTATGATTGATGAAAGATGGGAGAATTTTCGGAGTACTGACAAAAATTGTGCTAGCATTTTCTGAATCTCGAAAATAATGAAGATTAAGGGGAGACTTCGGTGAAATTTTGAAAATCGCTATTAGAGGTTGTATAAAAAAATCCTTCCAGCAGTTTTTGAATAATGTCAGTATAGACGGTGAAAAAAAATTTCAGCCTCCTTTTCATCATGAGAATGTAAGCGCAAGGAAACTTGCGAAGAAGATTTTTCTCACCGCTGTCAAAAATTCCTTGCGTCTACACTTCCCAGATAATAAAACGTGCGGACTCATGGCACCCGCACGACGTGCAACGCGATGTGTCTGCACAAGTTCCGCATGATGATAGCACAACGTGAGAATTCAGAATGTGACCTCACGGTGGTCGCACTCGGTCAGCTCAATGTGCCGCATAGCGTGCGACCATCATGAGTGCGCATAATCCTCTCATGGTGGCCGCACTCGAATAGCACAATGAGTAGCATAGTGTGCGGTCATCATGAGTGCGTCCTGATGAAGCGTTGTCGAGGATTTAAAATAAATCTATAACCCGCCGCTCTATCGTTCTGAAGTTACTGAATTCCGAAAGGTATATTATATTAAATTTTGTGTATAATCCAACGAAATTGAAGGAGCGGCATTTGAAGTACACATATACAATATACATAGTATATTCATCAGTTTCCGAGCTGTATGTCATCCTTTGTATAGATGCAGGTTATTTGGGGATACAATAAAGTTATGGTGAAAATATTCAAAAAATTGATGCTGCAAATTATAACTCATCGAAATAATGCGGATATATTAAGGGGACGTATACACCTTGAAAAATTTGAAAAACCGATTTTGGCCAATTGACTGAAATTAAAATAATTAGAACGGGAATCCTTTTCCATTCCAGAAAAAACGGCTAAGGAATTTGATAGTTGTCGATCAATTACAAACATTTACTAATTTTCAGATCTTCATCTCAATCCGCCTTCGAGTTATGAATTTTCGAAAAATCCACGAATCATTACCCTGGTGAAAATAATTTCTACGCCAAACTACGAAAATGATCTACGAAAAAGTAGAGGATTTCGGACTTTTCGTAGTTTTTTTTTACGTCAGATTTTGCACAAAGTAGTAGTTTTTCGTAGATAGTTCTAGAACGAAATTCGATATGATTTCGATGTTTGTAGTAAATATCTGTAGTTCATGGTGGTTTTCCGTATTTTGTCAAAGTTTTTTTGTAGATAGTCGTAGAATGGGATAATACTGTATGTGATATTTGTAGTAAATATCCGTAGTTCACCGTAGTTTTTCATGGATAGTCAATATAGTCATAGAATGCGATACGATAATATATATATTATACATATATATGGGGAATTCAATGTGAACTCGACCAATGTTTTTCCCTCACCATTTTTGATTCGCTTCACGATTTTTTATAAGATTCTACGACCTCGAAAAAGCACTGCTGAATTTTTTCAGATTTTTCCTCCCAACCGTTAATTTTCCATGATTATTCAAACCCATTTTGAAATTGGCATTTTTCAAAAATCTCCAAAAATTCACAAAAATCTTTTTTTTTTTATTTCGATCATTTCGACACCTTTCCCATGATGGGATCATTGTTCCTTTTTTTTTCTCAGCACTTTTAACATTTTGAACAAACGAAGCACCATGTTCCAACGTTTCGAAAATTCTTGAAAAATTACGAAAAATCCTGTGTTTAATTCTGAATGTTTTCGCGTGAGACCCACGATGACGGACGAAAAAAAGTTGTTTTGATCCTGCGTAGCAACGAACGGGCCAAATTTTGCACAAAAATCTGCAAAACTTAGCCCTCTCGATGCCACGCAGCAAAACAATCGGGAAATATCCGATAATTTTAAAGGTCTTGTGATATTACTACAGACAATATTTGAGAATTGGTCTTGAGAGTTCAACACTATATCGGCATTGATTTGAGGTAGTGGAACCTATTTTTCATACCGTGGGAACGAAGAATAATAATAATTCCCTCTACGGGGGGCTTGAAAAAATCCTTTTTTTCGTCCGTCATCATGGGTATCTACAGTCCTCAAACAACAGAATATCAATTATACGAATATCTACGAAAATTTACAAAGACCTACGAACGAAATGAAGCTAAATCATTTTTCGTAGTCTTTCGTACATATTGGTAGAACTGATATTCTTTCGCTTGAAGACTGGAGGTTTTCATGATTTTTCATGAAAATTCGGAGATTTCTACTTCCAAAACTACAGGATAAACTCAAAAAAAGATTTCGCTCCATTTAGTTTGTAGATCTTTGTAGATTTTCATAGATAATCGTAGAACTGATATTCCGGTGCTTAAAGACTGTAGATTTTCGTAATTTGTCGTGAAAATTCGTAGTTTTCTACTTCTAAAACTACGATAAATCACGGAAGACTACGAAAACCTACGAAAACCTACAAAAAACTACGATTCTTTACGCTTTTTCACGCTTTGAATGTTTTCGTATTTTGGCGTAGAAATTATTTTCACCAGGGTACATTTGTTCAACTTCAATGATTCGTAACTCTGGATAAAAAATCGATATGGTAACAAACAAAACGTCCTTCTCTTCGTCTTGGATTGTATTTAAACTCAAAAATAGGTAGAAGAATATGCAACGTTAGTTTAATCTTTTTCATACGCTTTGAAGTAAAAAAATCAATTTCCGCCAATTTCGACCCCTTTGATTTTTTTTTCAAATTCTCGTATTCTACAGCCGAAGCCCGAATTTTTAAGACCAAAACGAAGACGGACCTCCAATTCCTCCTATTTTATTTCGATTTCTGAAATTTATTTGTATGTCGATTTATTGACAAGAATTGAACGTGGTCGAATGCCACAAGATTCTCAAAAATAACAATAAATGAACGCTTCATTCGAATCATTTTTATAACACACTGTGTTCAATGTGTTTTGTATTTTCTGTCTATCTATGTAATTGGATAGTAGCACCATATCAAATAAGTGTCCAAATATTGAATACAGCGATTAAACTCAAGGCATTGAATAAATCGTTGAAATACACAAAATTTAAATATTGAAAAATCAAAATAAAATAGAAGAAATTGGAGGTCCGTCTTCGTTTTGGTTTCAAAAATTCGGGCTTCGGCTGTAGAATACGAGACCTTTTTTTCAAAAAAATCGAAGGGGTCTAAATTGACGAAAATTGATTTTTTTATTTGAAAGCGTATGAAAAAGATTAAATTAACGTTGCATATTCTTTTACCTATTTTTCAGTTAAAGTACAATGCAAGACGAAGAGAAAGACGTTTTATTTATGACGATATCGGTTTTTTATCCAGAGTTACGATTATTTGAAATTGAACAAATGTAATGATTCGTTGATTTTTCGAAAATTCATAACTCGAAGGCGGATTGAGCTGAAGATCTGAAATTTGGTGAATGTTTCTCATTGATCGACAATAGTCATATAAAAAAAATTTGGACAAATCAAAAATGTCGAGGGTCAGCGACCAGGTCAGTTGGCATGGAAAAGCCCATATGTATATGGGAACTTCAATTCGCATAACATTTTGTTTTATAGTTATTATCACTGTAAATGGAATCTGTGATTAAAAAAAAAAAAAAATTATTAGCAGTCACTCTTAGTTCCTTTTTTTTTTTTTTTGTTCAATTAAAGAATTTGTATCTTCAGTTGAACAAATTCTCAGATAACCAAGTGTGACTGTACAAGCAATTTATTCCACTTGCTCCGAACCTTTTTGCCAAATACTAACTGAGAATACTATCTATGCACATAAGATGAAATTTTGACATAATAATTATCAAATATATGTACCAAGTAGGTCAATTTAGTTCAGTATCAATATAAAAGTTCCCTCAGCCGCACGATATATATAAGCACAATTAGTCTCCACAATATGACAACGACGTCGTGGGTCAGTGGACAGCGTGCCGGATTCACAACAGGAGAGATTCTACAAACCAGGTTCGTACCCCGGTCCGGCACAGAAGTTTTTTCGGAAATAAATTCGAAGGTGATAGTACTCAAAATCTTCCACGAGATGATTCCGTACATAACGACCCATGCAAACTTCTTTTTTTGGTTTTTTTTTTGCTCGAAACAAAGCAGTAAGCAGTGTGTCGACACGCGCGTGTCACACGACGTGCGCCGCATATGCGGCGCATATGAGGACACATTTGTCGCAACAGTGACAGCACGACGTGCAGTTAATCCGCACGTCGTGCACTCCCCATGCCAGCATCATGCGGACATTTCGTTATCTGGGTTTCTTCGCAGGAGGCTGAAACTTTTTTTTCACTATCTATACTGACATAATTCAAAAACTGCTGCAGAGATTTTTTTATACACGTCTTTTTAAAGTTGTAAGAATTAAAAAAACCTGTTTTTGCCAAAAATTTCACCGAAGTTTCCCCTTAAGAATTTTGAAGGATTTTTATGTTTTGAAAAATTTTGATCAGATTTTTCCTGACGCAATTCATTCTTTTTCTAGCAGTCTTACTGGACACCTACCGGACACTGTTGTTGGACAGAACAGGTCAAAACTCACTACAAACCCTGGCACATGTGTCTAGACTCGACTTATAACACATCGATGCGAGAGCAGCTGCGGATCCAGCATATTAATCATTAGTAAAATCTTAGAACTTGATTTTCTGTAGCTACATTTCCTTCTCTAGGAGAAGTAGAAAATAAAAAAAAAAAATAAAAAATAAAAAGTTTAAAAGTTGATTCCTGAACAATCATTATTTTGACCGGTTGCCGTAAAGAATAAAATCAACCGTTGGACCGATCTTTGATTTTTAGGTCCTGAATTATTCAGGAGAGATGCCTCTATCAGATGAACAGAGAACTTTTTGATAAACCCATTTTTAGTTGAAATATTAGAAAAATAAGCAAAATTTTTTTTCAAATTCAGAAAAAAAATCGAAAAAATTCAATAACTCAAGTAATTCTTGCAATATCAAAAAGTTCTCTGTTCATCTGATAGAGGCATGTCTTATGAACAATTTAGGACCAAAAATTCCAAGATCGGTCCAACGCTGGGTCTGATTCTTTACGGCAACCGAGTGATTTTGTATTTTCCTGTCTTCAGCGCAGCCACTATTAGACTGGAAGTAATACATGATGTAATATATGGATAATGAAGGTCGAACCCTCCCCAAACATGATGATTTTTTTGAATTTTATCAGAGTCTTCAAGTTGAAAAAAAAAAGGAAAATTGTTTTTCAGAAATTCAACCAATTTAAAGGTGTATATTAGGGTGGGCCGAAAATCCGCATTTTTCGAATTTCTATTATTAATACCGAAAATATTGTTCATTATGCATAAAAAAAAATCTATGCAAAAGGAGAAAATTTCAGGTCGATATCTTACGCTCGCCCTTTTTGGTCAAAGTTCAAAGTCTCAGAAGATTTTTTTCATAAACTCATTTTTATTGGAAATTTAATTATCTACAAAAAAGGTCCTTAGAAGTAATCATGTCAAATCAATAGTTTCTGAGATAATGGCAATTTTATTTAAAAAATTGAAATTGAACTGAATATATCTATTTTTTTTTTTTTTACATAAATGGTAATTGTTCAACTATTTATTCCTGGAAAATTTTATTCTCTACAAAAAAGATCCTTTGAAGAAATTATGTCAAATCGATAGTTTATGAGATAATATATGGCAATTTTATTTAAAAAATTGACATTTTTCACTATATCTATTTTTTTTACATAAATTACATAATAGTGATTGTTTAAATATTTATTTTATAGAAAGATTTATTCTCTACAAAAAAAAGTCCGAAAATAATGACAATAATGGTCACTTAACAATGGTTACTTAAAAATTGTTATTTTATTTTCGACATATGTTTTTATTATAATAATTATAATAATAATAATAATAATAATAACAATAATAATAATTAATAAATCATAATAATAATAATAATTATTATTATTATTATAATAAAAACATATGTCGAAAATAAAATAACAATTTTTAAGTAACCATTGTTAAGTGACCATTATTGCCACTATTTTCGGACTTTTTTTTTGTAGAGAATAAATCTTTCTATAAAATAAATATTTAAACAATCACTATTATGTAATTTATGTAAAAAAAAAAAAATAGATATAGTGAAAAATGTCAATTTTTTAAATAAAATTGCTATTATCTCATAAACTATCGATTTGACATGATTTCTTCAAAGGACCTTTTTTGTAGAGAATAAAATTTTCCAGGAATAAATAGTTAAACAATTACCATTTATGTAAAAAAAAGAATAGATATAGCGAAAAATGTCAATTTTTTAAATCAAATTGCCATTATCTCAGAAACTATTGATTTGACATGATTACTTCTAAGGACTTTTTTTGTAGATAATTAAATTTCCAATAAAAATGAGTTTATGAAAAAAATCTTCTGAGACTTTGAACTTTGACCAAAAAGGGCGAGCGTAAGATATCGACCTAAAATTTTCCCCTTTTGCACAGATTTTTTTTTATGCATAAGGAACAATATTTTCGGTATTAATGATAGAAATTCAAAAAAAGCGGATTTTCGGCCCACCCTAGTGTATATACCCCCTTAACCCTACTAAAAATGGCGTATAAGAATTCATAGAACCGGATAGGACTGCGGATAGCGTTCCGTGCAGGGTTCAATCGGATTTGGTTCGTTTCTATCCGCATTTGATCCTCCTCGTCAATTTCGTGTGAACCTTATAAGGTCCTATCCTGAATCCGTCCGGATCCGATGATTGAAAGAGTCGGTGATCTATGTTGTCTTATACCGAAAGTATCTGTCACCGAAATCCTATGTCGAATTGCGTCCGACCCTATCAGGATTTCATCCCACAGATTACAACGCGTAGGAAATATTTCAAAGTCCCAAGTGGTGCTCGATCCGTTTCTATCAGTTTTTGAGTCGGCAGATATTCAAAGTCGAAAATATTTATTCTCTTACTCGGGTTTCTATACGTCCCTGTCAGGTTTCGAATCGGTACATTTTAAGGTGATTGAAATATCGCCACGAAATGCAAATATTTCAAAGTTCCACTCGGGTTTCTATACATCCCTGTCAGGTTTTGAATCGGTACATTTTAAGGTGATTGAAATATTGCCACGAAAATATGTCAGAGTCCCAAGCAGGGCTCTATCCGTTCCTGTCGGGTTTCCATGTAATGTACATTACTTCAATATTTTCTCGTAAGGCGGCGACTACCGGTTCTGATATTCTCGCGAGTGCCACTTATAGGAGTTGGTGAGTATATATAGAGACCGAAAATAACATTTATAAGCGTCGCCTAATTCCTGTATTGGTGATGTGTTATAAATACATATGTTGTGTATTACACATGTTGTGTATTACACATACATATTGTGTATTACACATACATATATAAATACATATATGTGCCTATCCGGCGTTTTAAGTAGGGAAGGTAAAAAAAAAATTGTGATGATTTCAGATCAAAATTGTGACTTCCGGATGTCCCACGAGCAGCAAACTCTGATCGCGACCGTCCAGCTTTTAACTCCACTATGTCCGGCGGAAATGACTTGAAAAAATTACAACGTGTACTTCAAAACATTAATAAAATATCCTCCAAGTTTAAACAAATTCTGATAATTCCTTCCCTGTTAAAAAAATTCACGAAAAACACGACAATTTTCGGCCTCCTAAACTGGTTTCCCCCCTTAGGGAGCGTTCAAATATTACGTAACATTATTTAGGGGGGGGGAGGATCACGGTCGGTGTTACGGTAATGTTATGTAGGGGGAGGAGGGGCAATAGTCGTCTGTTACGTTACTTTTTTGAATACCAGAAACTGAGATTTCAAATTTCGCGCGCCGCGTGTTGTGTTTATTAATACAGTATTATAGATCAATGTGGCTACGATAATGTTACGTAATCAGGTGAGGAGGGGGGGAGGGGTTGGCTGGACTGTTACGGTCTGTTATGAGGGGGAGGGGGGGGTCAAAAATGACCAAAAAAAACGTTACGTAATATTTGAACGCTCCCTTAACGGCGTCGTCGCCGGGAGTTGTCTTCGTACAACATACGCTTCCGTTATCTGTGACCAAGATCACCGCTACGTCGGTTTCGTCCTCTAGGTCGACCGTACTGTAGTTTCCGTCCTCCAGGATTACCGCTACGTCGGATTCGTCCTCTAGGTCAACCGTACTGTAGCTTCCGTCCTCCAGGATTACCGCTACGTCGGTTTCGTCCTCTAGGTCGACCGCTACGTAGTTTCTGGCCACCACCCCCATGGAAAAATATATATTGATTTATGTGTGAGGAAATATATCATGATATATGAGAAGTAGTGTAGATATGAGAATTCTGGATTAAGACTTCCTTACCGGCCGAGTTGTGATGGTAAGTTACCGGCCGTGCGGGGTAAGTTACCGACCGTCGGATGGTAACGATTTTGGTACCGATCGTCGATCTTTGTTACCGGCAATCGGATGGCTGCAATTTTCCGTCGTGCGATGGCGCCACTGCCGCTTGTTACCGATATTCCGACGGTAACGATTGAGAATCGTGCATTGCCGATCTCCGCTTACCGACAATCTGATGGTTGCAATTTGCCGTCATGCGATGGCGCCACTATGGATTATCGATCCTTAGTTACCGATAATCCGATGGTAACGATCCGATCATTAGTTACCGATAGTCTGATGGCTGCAATTCTCCTGCAATTTTCCGTCTTGCGATGGCGCCACTAACGATTCGCTTTCGAATCATGGTAACGATTACCGATCTTTTTTTTCTTACCGACAATCGATCCAAGATGGCTGAAATATCTAATTCTAAGCTTATATATATACGAATTATACTAGCTGAAATGCTTAAAGTGTGACAGGGTGTTATATATGCAATCAATGACGCGAATTATCTGATAATATATATGCGTTTATTTTCTTATGTCTTAAGGGGGGAAACCAGTTTAGGAGGCCGAAAATTTTCGTGTTTTTCGTGAATTTTTTTAACAGGGAAGGAATTATCAGAATTTGTTTAAACTTGGAGGATATTTTATTAATGTTTTGAAGTACACGTTGTAATTTTTTCAAGTCATTTCCGCCGGACATAGTGGAGTTAAAAGCTGGACGGTCGCGATCAGAGTTTGCTGCTCGTGGGACATCCGGAAGTCACAATTTTGATCTGAAATCATCACAATTTTTTTTTTACCTTAACAACATATTTTATAAGAATATGTACTAAACTCTGATCAAAAAAGTTGAAAATTGCATGTTTTTGAGTCGTTTGAACAAAATGTCATGTTTTTATACCATGGTATACATTTGTTCAAACACCTCAATACATGCAATTTTCAACTTTTTGATCAGAGTTTAGTACATATTCTTATAAAATATGTTGTTAAGGTAAAAAAAAAAATTGTGATGATTTCAGATCAAAATTGTGACTTTCGGATGTCCCACGAGCAGCAAACTCTGATCGCGACCGTCCAGCCTTTAACTCCACTATGTCCGGCGGAAATGACTTGAAAAAATTACACCGTGTACTTCAAAACATTAATAAAATATCCTCCAAGTTTAAACAAATTCTGATAATTCCTTCCCTGTTAAAAAAATTCACGTAAAACACAAAAATTTTCGGCCTCCTAAACTGGTTTCCCCCCTTAAGTCTAACCTATATTCTAAAATGACAATTTCATTAAAAACTATCTTAAAAACTAACTTAAACTATAACTTAAACTAGATGTATATCTAATTTTAACTTAACCCGGGAAAAAATTTTTTCACGAAATTTTATGAAATTTCATAAGTTTTCATAAAATTTCATAAAATCTCGTGAAATTTCATGAAATTTCAGTTTTCAAATTTTATGAAATTTTATGAAATTTTATAAGTTCTTATAAGTTTTCATACATTTTCAAGAAATTTGATCAAATTTCATAAAATTACATAAAATTAGAATCGCGTACAAAAAGTATTGCTTTTATGAAATTTTATAAAATCTCATATAATTTTAAGAAATTTTGTGAAATTTTACAAAAACTTGAGAAATTTCATATAATTTTATAAATAAGAATCGAGTGCAGACAGTATTGCTTTCATAAAATTTCATAAGTTTTTATGAAATTTTATAAGTTCTTATAAGTTTTTATACATTTTTAAGAAATTTTATCAAATCTCATAAAATAACATAAAATTAGAATTGCGTACAAAAAGTATTGCTTTTATGAAATTTTATAAAATCTCATATAATTTTACAAAATTTTGTGAATTTTTATAAAAACTTGAGAAATTACATATAATTTTATAAATTAGAATCGAGTGCAGAAAGTATTGCTTTCATGAAATTTTATAAGTTTTTATGAAATTTTATAAGTTCTTATAAGTTTTTATACATTTTCAAGAAATTTTATCAAATTTTGTGAAAAAAATTTTTTCCGGAGCAGTACGAACATACAATGAGATTTTGTAAAATTTGATCGAATTTAATTTCTATGAAATATATTTTCGGAATAATGAAATGAAATTCTGTGAAATTCGTATATTTCTATGGAGATATGATACAATTCGTATATTTTTATGTACGAATTTCACAGAATTAAATTTCATTATTCCGAAAATATATTTCATAGAAATGAAATTCGATCAAATTTTACAAAATCGCATTGTATGCCCTTGATTTCTTTATACGAATTTTACAAAATTCAATTTCATTATTCCGAAAATATGGATACTGTCTCGGACTAACATGAATTTACGACAACACAGTGACCGAGGGCAGCACGTCTCAGCCTAACTGACGACCTGCCCCCCTCGCCTCACCTGTCGAAGTAAGTTAGTATGTCTCTAATTGTTGAGGCAGTCTCACCGCTCTGAACTGGCGAAATTGCCGCCTCATCAATATACCGGCGAACTCGCCGCCCTATTAATTGAGCAGTCACACCGAGTATCGAATAAGAACTAAGTAAGACATTGTGTACGGTGTAAACCAAACGGAGAATAATTAATAAACGAATGTTGTGTGAAAAAATAGTGCGGTGGTGCTTCGTCATTTCACCAAAGACTCATCACTGTCCCACCTGCTGACGAAGTCAGCAGTGATCCAAACTATCCGATCCAATATCATTACCGATTCATTAACAAATGGCGACCGTGACAGGACTGTGGTGCTGTGTATAAGAACTGTGGTGCAGTGATCAAGCAAAAATCATCCACTGCGCATTCATGCCTCGTGGCTAGCTATCGTGAATAATAGGCGCAAAAATCCACCATATCTAAGGCAAGGTGGACAAGTGACGTCATACACGCTCTCTCTCATAAATCAACTCCGTCTCTATCCAAACATATCGTCGTGCGGTGTCACGTTCGACAATCATCGTCAGACGTCGTGTCTTGTGTCTCATCGAGTCCTCTGTCTCGATCGCACCCGTACGGAAAAAACTACTGAAATACTACTGGGAAACTACTGGAATAACTACTGATAAACTACTGCTATACTTTTGAATACTACTGCCATTTTCCAGTAGTTCCCAGACTGTAAATTCACGAATACTGGGGACTACTGGTAAGTAGTAACTTCTGATACGTAGTAACTACTGATGAGTAGTGACGATCGGCGAGTGGTAACTGCGCGCGGGTAATGTAAATCATGTTCCAGTAATTCCCAGACTGTAAATTCGCGAATACTGGTGACTACTAACCACGGACGAGTAGTTATCATTGGCGAGCGGTGACTATCCAATAGTCACTACTGTCGAGTAGTACACTAAGTAATGTCCAGTAGTTATTGCAACACAAAGTCGTACACTGCAGGTTAGAAGTCACCAGTAGTGTACCACTCATACATGGTGTAATACTACTCAGTGAACTACACAACAGTATAGTAACTATTGAATAGTCACCACTCGCCAATGGTAACTACTCATCAGTATACTTATCGTCAGTAGTTACTACTAAATTACTACTTACCGGCAGTAGTTACTACTCACTTACTACTTACCGGCAGTAGTTACTACTCACTTACTACTTATCTTAAGTAGTTACTACTGACATTTCAGGAGTTTTTTTCCGTACGGGCACTCACACTCTACTACAGTGCGGACGCGATAACGTCCGTCACACTACCACAGTATGGAAAAAGAAATCCAAGACAAAATTGATAGCCTGTATGCAGAGCAACAGACAAACTTCAGTAATGTCCATAGAGCAGCCACCTTCATTCGAGCAATTCAGCCCGAACATCGTATCCTACCAATTCTAAAAAGTAGAGACGACTTCCTACACCAATACTGGACGGACTGCAAAGCAGCGGATAAAGAGATCCAAAAGTTGGTGAAGCTTGTCGATCAGTCAAAACGAAGTTACTTCCTCGAATCAAAATATCCAAACATTGAGGTAGATTATCTCAACGCACGAGATCAGCTGGCAATTTGGATACACGCTGCTACAAGTCAACCGCCCACAGCCTCAGCAGAGTCCCGGAGTCAACAACAAGAACGAACATCAGACTCACACATCAAATTACCCAGGTTAACCGTTCCAGAGTTCTCTGGTAAATTCACTGAGTGGGCAGCCTTTAAAGATTCGTTTGTCGCTTTAATCATGTCAAATACAAGTCTGAAAGATATCGAAAAATTGCATTATCTCAAAGCAAGTGTGCAGGGGGAAGCGAATGACTTGATATGTAACGTACAAATTGTTGAAGGAAATTTCATGACAGCATGGACCTTACTCGAAAATAGATTCTCAAACAAGCGCGCGCGAACCAATGCACACTTCGCTGAAATATTCAAATTAGAGTCTTTAAAAACCGAATCCGCGTCGAATTTGTTAAATTTCAGAAATGTTGTCACTCGCAATATTGCTGCTCTGCGAAATCTTGGCTGTCCCACAGAACATTATGGTGCGATTTTTATTTATATACTAACTGATAAGCTAGATAAGAAGACACAGCGTGATTGGGAGATCAGTATTGCATCGACGCCTGAACTGCCAAATTTCGAAGCATTTGACAACTTTCTAGTTGAACGAATTCGTGTCTTAGAGTCTCTCAATCATGCTGAGTCGTCAGGAAATGAATCACATAACGCCCAGTCACAGGCGAAGCAGCATACCGGGTCGTCCAAGCAATTATCTGTGAATAACTCAGTCGTCTCTCAATCGAAACGCCAATGTCCTGTGTGTGAACAAGACCACACGATCTACCAATGTCCAAAATTCACTGAATCGCCCGCGACTGAGCGGTATGAACACGTCAAGTCTCGTAACCTGTGTTCCAATTGCCTAAGTAAAGGACACAGGCATAGCGCTTGCACAAGCAAGTTTGTCTGTCGACACTGCGGCCAAAAACACCACTCATTACTGCATCGCGACTTCCCTGGAAGTCAGTCAAGTAGTAGATGCCAACCATGGCGAGTCATAACAAATGACGTCACCCTGGCCGGAGGTCAGTGACCGGGCGGGAGTGGGGATTTGGCGTCAAAACAATGAGAGACAACAGACTGTCCGATCCAAGATGGAGGCGCCCAAACGCAATATTATAAACAAATATGGCGCCCGTTTTCCCAAAATCCAATATGGCGACTATTTTTTTCAAAATCAAATATGGCTACTATTTTTTTTCAAAAACTAAGATGGCTACTTTTTTTTCAAAAACTAAGATGGCTACTAGTTTTCAAAATCCAAGATGGCTACTATGCCGGCTCTGAAATAACAAATTCTTATCCTATATATATATATATATATCTATACTAGCTGAAATTGATAGAAAATGACAGGGTATATGCAGGGATTGACACAAATTATTTTCAAATATTCGTTTATTATTATTTTATCAAATCTAGTTTTTTACAAGCATATTTTATCAGATCTAGTTTTTTACAAGCATATTTTATTAAATCTAGTTTTTACAAGCATCTTTTTTTTTTTTTTTTTTTTTTTTTTAACGTAGGTACAACAGAGCGCGCTGACCCGTCATTCGCGATCATGAGACAAGATCGCACCCCCGCATCGGTCATTCGAGACCTACCGAATCGATTAATCAAGCCGCGATCTTCCTCGTAATTCCGGTACAATCCTCCTGACTATATCTTGACGTATTCACACCTATGAGTACCCCAGGATAGAGTCGGGAGAATCATACCAGCCTTATGAGGAAGATAACAGCCGGATTTATCGCCCGGTAGATCTTGGACGACCGATGTTTGGGTACTATCTAGTCTCACGATCCGAAATACGGGTCACATTCATACAAGACCGCAACAGATCCCGATAAGAGGTCATCCGAGGCCTACAGAATCGATGAAACGAAACTGCGATCTTCCTCGTAATCCCGCTACAAGCCTCCTGACGCTAGCTTAACCTATTCATGAATGAATACCCCAGGCTAGCGTCGGGAGAGTCATACCGACATTAAGAGGAAGACAGCAGCCTAATTCATCGATTCTGCAGATCGCGGTGACCTCTTATTGGGATCTATTTCGGTCCATATTAAGACTAGTTTTCACATTCATCCCTTATATCGAACAGACTAAACTACAGAGCGCGCTGCCCCTGGGCTCGCATCACCCGCCATTCGCAATCACGTGACTAGAGCATATCCTCGCATCGGTCATCGGAAACGTATCGAAACGATGAACCAACCAGCCTTCCTCCGCGTCAACCCAGTACAAGTGTCCTGAGAATATCTTGACATATTCATGAATGAATACCCCAGGATGGTGTCGGGACGCCTATACTGAGCTCGCGCGGAGGAAGGCAGGAAGATTTATCGTCTCGGTACACCACGGATGACCGATGTTTGGGCTTGCTCAAGTCTCGTGATTCGAATCGTGCGGGGATGAAACCCCAGGGTCAACGCGGGTTGACAGTTTATTTCTCTCACACATACCCACTTAACAATGAAACAGCGCCGACATATGCCGGCAATAATACACACACTTCACTTATCAATTATAACACTCTGGCGTATGTCGGCTATGATGTAAGATATAAACAATCGGGTCAACTCGTGAAACACAACATTTAAATGGATACTGCCAAATTCCGCAGCCAGCATGCTCCTGTGGAGCGCATCCTTCGCTGCTTCAGCCTCCTCGCACACCACGACACCGATCTGCTGCAGAGTGGGGGCCGTCATCTTTCTGGATCGCACGATGCTGGCAAAGTGACGAACCAGCAACTCCTTGCACTTGTCGACATTATCTACCAGCTGATCCAGTTGAATGATATACTCGTCTATACAGCAAGCGATATGGCGCAGACCGTCAAATGTAACCTTCTGCATCACAATTACCGGCGAATAGGTTTTTCGTTTCTTCCATCCAGGTTCACCAGTGTTATCGCCCTCCTCCTCCTCCTCCTCGTACCCCTGCTGACTTTCGGCAGCGTTAGGATTGCTCGCATAGAATGCAACTACTTTCGAACCGTGAGCCGATGTTAAACGCAAGGAACACCGTCCGGCTAGCGAGATGGTATCGCTCAGCAACGAACTCAGACTACCGGCGGGACGCACGCTTTTCTCGAAATACTTTTCGATATCCTCGAGCTTTTCAGTCAGATCTTCCCATGCTTCGGCGGTGAGGGATACACCGCTCGAGTAATTATTTACGAATTTCACCACAGGCTCAAAAGTCCCATCCAACCGGAGACGAAGCCCGACGTTCACCTTTTTCGACCACGAACCGTTCAGCCCATACGTCCTCGACAGTAGCAGGCTACGCTCGGATTTCTTCAGTGCTATGTCAAAAGTCTTAGCCAATCGACTACACCCCTCTTTCAACGAGCCTGTTTTTGGTGTGGCCATTGTTCTTGACTGTTCGGTTGCAACTGAAAGCTCCGCACCCGATCTAGTCTTCCCCGAGACATACCCAACCCCACCATTCTGCACACCTCAGCAAAAATACGCATCACCACGTGACAATCGCGTGACAGTCGCAGCAGCACCGCGCAGCGCGTTTCAGCGAAAATGTAACCTCATACCGATCATGCGAGGATTACTGTAGCTATGATTTTTCTATAACCACGCAATCCGACGTGCAACGGACGTCGTTATCTTCCAGGTATCGTCAACACGGTCTTCGTAATATTTCAACAATAAAGTCGTACGCCGACAGCGGTCACCCTCACCTTTCGTAAAACGCTGATGGTACATCACGCCACTCCAGGTGTCCTGCATATTCGCGATATATGCACACCCACGCACGCACACACACACGCACACACCATTTTTCATACTAGTCCTAGCGAAAACCTTATGAAGGGAATAGAGAGACTCGCATTACAAACTAACAGATCGTCCGGTGAAGAAGTGTTTCTCGACAGCAACAACAGAAAAGGTATGTCTTTACGACTCTATCCCTCGTTCAACCCTCTAATTCGGAAGGATTCTGAACAAAAAAAAAATGTTTAAAAAAAATTCAGATGGAACGGATCGCAAGACGTGCTCGAGTACTGCGGCTGAGGGGGGAGATGAGACAGAGGTATCTCACCAACGCGAGGGCTCTCTTACAATTCCTGCGAGCAAACAATGTCGCAGAGGGGTTCGTCGCCGAGACCGATAACATACATTTCGAGATGCTCACCCATCTCAATAGGCAGTGGAAAATCAACGATTCCTTCGTCTACGGGACGAACCCCGCGGAGGCTGCAGGGGCTGTACAGAGCGAAGAAATTTCTTCAACCGTCGCTGAGGAGGAGGAGGAGGAGGAGGAGGAAAAAGACCCGCTAAATTTGGACGAGCACGACGGTCTGAGCATTCAGGAGGAAGAAGAAGAAGAAGAAAAAGAAGAAGAAGAAGAAGAAGAAGAAGAAGTAGAAGAAGAAGTAGAGGAGGAAGACCAGGTGGTCCCAAATCGTCCGCCATCACCACCACCTCCATCCCCCGCCTCGTTACCTCGCTCCCCGTCCCCACCCCCAGAGTCCCCCCGATCACCTTCCCCCCTATTTATCTCCCGCCGTTGATTTAATAATATTAATAACCTTACGTATAATTTTTTACACGCATATAGATTTAATAAAAATGTAGAGAGTATATAATTCAATAATAATAACCGTAGCTATAATTTTTACATGTGATATATATATATATATATATTGATTTATTAAAAATGTAGAACCTATATTATCTAAATTTAAGAAAAAATGTACCAAATAAATATATATATTTATTCATTAAAAATGTAGAACCTATATTATCTAAATTTAAGAAAAAAATGTACCAAATAAACATATACACGTTCATATGTATATTATACATATATTGATTTATTAAAAATGTAGAGCCTATATTATCTAAATTTAAGAAAAAAATGTATCAAATAAATATATATATATACACGTTCATATGTATATATATATATATATATATATATATATATACCCGACTCAGTTATTTGTTATCCCGTACCATCCTCAACGACGTTGTAGTTGGCCGCGCAGGTTTCAGCCGCCACTTGTGCGAAACACAAGAACGAATAGGGGCGTGGGCCCCTGCTCGAAAAATTTTAATTCTCGCGTTCCGGCACACCGCTGGTGGGTTCAATGTTTGAGTCAACATTATGATTCGTGACGATTTGTGATAGATAATGAAAGAATCATCACAACTGGCGGCTGAAACCTGCGGCCAACTACAGCGTCGTCCATCCTCACATATATATTTACAACATCTGCATGTATAGCAAGTACACGGGAGGTAGGGGGGATACGGTAAGATCTGGTATATAAGCGGTAGGGTATTATATCTTAAATATATATATATTGTAACGTATCCAGCATTCACACATAGCCAGATCACACGGACAAGGCAACGAACACCACTTTGCCGATCAGCGAGCGTCACGTGACGGAAATATTTGGTATATAAGGCGGTGCGCGACACACGACGTTTAGCGTTAGTTGAGCCATAGCGGTCAGCACGTCTCATCAAGACAATATTATTTCGCCAGTCAGCCAGAGCGGCGGCTGAGCAGTAGATTCATTTATATTCAAAGTATCTCGATTTATTTAGCTAAAACAGCAGTAAAATCATTAAATTCAAAGAAAAATTCAATTCGAATAAAGATCAAAGCAATTTTATATCGCAAAGAATTCAAACAAACAAATAAATTCAAATCAGAAAACTCACAAGAAAGACAAAAGATCTATTGACAAAAATCGCACTAGAATCTAAACTCGAAGAGAAAATATAAAATCAAACTCACAAAACGAACTCAAAACGAAAACGCTCTTAGAATTAAGGTAGGATTAAAGTAGAATAAGTAAGTAATAAGAAATGTCGAACCGTTTATAATTGATATAAAACATATTTGATGATTAATTAAACATCGTTGCACACGACCCGATGGTCAGCAATTCAATAGAAACTTAGGAATCTGTTCTTTATTTTCCATTTTCCTTACTTTGCATCATTTAATCTTTTCTTTTCAGGTAAAATCGTTATTAGTTAGAAAACAGCTTCGGTATTGAAGTTTGATAGCTACGATGGTGTTCAATCATTATCCTAGTCTGGAAAACTTCGATATCCCAAGTCTGTAAACACAGCTTCGGCTCGTCTGACTGAACAGCTACGATAATACCAAAAGTATTATCCTAGTCTTGCGACTTGGACAAGTCCCAAGTCTGTAGGGAGTCAGCTCTGTTAGAATAAAATCTATCCGAGTCTGCATTAGGGTATTTAAGGGTTTCAAGAGGAGCTCCAAAACATCACACCCGTGACAAAGAATTCACGCGGACTAGCTTAATTCCTCTGGCCTTCAGCTGGAGGAACATAAGCATAGAAAGTTACAATATATTAGGGTGGTCCTTAGATGGGGTCAAAAAAAAAAAATTCATGTTGGATCCCCCCAAATCAGCTCCAAATAATTTAAAAAAAATTCCCCAATTTTTCCAGATTTTTATTTTATTCCCCTAGTCCCGCTGTTTTCATTCAAAGTTCAAAATACAATCCGCGATACTTGAAGTTAAATTTTTCGCCGGAATATCTATTAAAAAAAAAAAAAAAATAAATAAATAAATTAAAAAAAAAAATTGAAAAAAAAATAAAAGAATTATAAATGGGGTATCCCAGGGGAATCGTGTGCTTTATGATTATTATGGTTATTTTTTTTTTTAATTTTTTTTTTTTTTTTTTCAAAAAAAGAAATATTTCGGCGAAAATTTTAACTTCAAGTATCGTCGATTGTATTTTGAACTTTGAATGAAAACAGCGGGACTAGGGGAATAAAATAAAAATCTGAAAAAATTAGGGAATTTTTTTTTAATCATTTGGAGCTGATTTGGGGGGATCCAACATGAATTTTTTTTTTACACCTTCTAAGGACCACCCTAATATATATATATATATATATACCTATATACAGTAGTCTCTCTCTCTTTCTCATTTATACACAGACGCTCGTACGACTTGACGAGGGAGGGGATTCAAATTATTGCGCTATACTGTAGGATCTGCTATAGGTGTGTGTGTGTGTGTGTGTGTGTGTGTGTGTGTGTGCGTGTGTGATACCTCGGATGTAGAAAATTTTTATGAAAACTACACCGGCCATCAGAGCATATATATTAGGGTGTGTCAAAAAAAAAAACGAAATTCGAATTTATTTTTTTGACCGCTGAATGTGTGTATCTTAATCTCGAAATACACCTCGCAAACGGAATCCGCCGAGAAAAATTCTCACGATGTGCTAATCGATATTTATCGATAAAACTAGACATCGATTGAGCGACCTCTTAGGATGGTTTTTCCGCGCATTCCTTTTGCGTGGTGCATTGTGAGGAGTAAATCTAAGGTTTAAGCCTTGGGAAGGCGAAAAAACATGAAATCTGAGACATTTTTTTTCAATTTTTTTGTAATTATTTTCGCAATTTTTTTTTTTTTTCCTCAAATTTCATGTTTTTTCGCCTCCCCAAGGTTTAAACCTTAGATTTACCTCTCACGATGCACCACGCAAAAGGAATGCGCGGAAAAACCATCCTAAGAGGTCACTCAATAGATATCTAGTTTTATCGATAAATATAGATTAGCACATCGTGAGAATTTTTCTCGGCGGATTCCGTTTGCGAGGTGTATTTCGAGATTAGGATACACACATTCAGCGGTCAAAAAAATAAATTCGAATTTCGTTTTTTTTTTTGACACACCCTAATATATATATATATATATATATATATATATATATATATATATATATATATATATATATATATATATTCACACTGTCTCTCACACACGTGCACGGGAGGGATTATGATTCACACACACGAGACAGATGTAGTAGATGTGTAACATCAGCGAAATCTATAAATTTGGCTGCACCTGTTCAATTTGCTCAGTTTGAGTATAAACAGGCTAAAAATGGAAGATAATAAATTTCAACGCGAATTAACGGGCGCTAACAGGGCGATTTACCGGAGCAGCGTGATTCGAACCGTGATACGCGATGTGCTGTATTGCGCCAGGAGGTTCGCCCCTCGATTCGTGCGAGAGTTTGACGAAAATTGGTTTCTCGAGCTGGTGGACCTTCCGGCAGCCGCGCTCCTCTTTCGCCTGAGAAGTCTTTTATGGAGTTGCACCGTGCCGGATATCGGTCGTATGTACGATCGGCATGTGTTTGACGAGTCTTGGGAAAGTATGGAAATTGCCGTCGACGTGGTACGCCAACGCGGTGGTCAGTCATACCCCGAAGTCACCAGAATGGTACGGGCGTACACGGATCACGAGGGTAAGTAACAACTCTGTTCTAAAGACTCTTTGTCAACGGCTCGCTTCATAGTATTGCCGGGTGTTTTTTCGCACCAGACAACGCGAGTAGCGAACCCGAGACGGAGTGGTTGAACGGAAAGGAGGATGAGTTCGACGACGAAGATCAACTCCTGTACGACGCTGCGGCTCGTTACGAGCTTGCCGCGCGGGAGGAAGAGGAAGAAGAGCTAGAATTGATAAGGGTGACGGAGCAAGCCGAGGCTGTCGCAGATACACCTCTGCTCCAAGATGACCCTTCTGTTCGGAGCGATAAAACGACTGCCATCGCGGTACAATCACTACCGCGCTGTCCCGACTCCCCCGGTGAGTACCAGCGAGTACGCATTTTTGAGACGCCTCGTGTACCCCGGTCTTTAACTCTTGGTTATCAGAGCAACGCCGACCCGTCTACGTCGGTGGTATCAACGAGGGTGCCGGTACATCGGGCATACAGTATGGTGGGGGTAAGAGACAGAGAGCACCGCCACCGTCTCCCGAAAATTCCTCGACAGACGATGAGATGGAGGTGGTGTTTTCCGACAAATCTTCCGGTGAGTACACCCCCCGAGTACGCATTCTCCTTTTTCTAATTTTCAAGACGACTCGTGTAACCGGGACTTTACTCTTGGCCGTCAGAGCGGCGCCACGCTGTCTACGCTGCGTTGAAACGAGCCGGAGGTATCAACGAAGACGCCGGTGTACAGCAGGGCGGGAGGAAGAGAGAGAGAGCCGCTAGCACAGCTGCGGACGACCACATCGCGCGTCCTCCGGGTGTCAGATTTCTGATTGTAGACGAGAGTCGTAAATATTATCGTAGATTTGCCGTAACGGGAAGCGTCTTGACGTTGAAAATCATCACACCCCCGGAAACCGTAGACCCTGTTACCTGGCTCGAAGAAGCCGTCAGGGATATTCAAAATTACGCCACGACCACTGCCCCGGACTCTGTAGATGATCCCGCTAACGATTATATAGGATTCGGCCTAGACACCCCCTCGTTTGCTCTGGGCACGGCCGGTTTGTCGTTTCGACCGGTCAGGGACTCTCACTACGAGGATCTCTGGCGGCTCGTGTTCAGTCTCAGTCAAAGCGCCTCCGAATTTCGTGTGGATGACGCGTTTAGAATCACCGTTAACCGGGTCAGCGTACCGGTGGGTCGCGGGCGAAAGAGCAAACCTCTCACTCACGAGGAGGTGAGCAAAAGATCGCTTCTCGAGGTCGAACGCGACAATCTTTGTCTACCGCGCGCTATAATTTCTGCTCGCGCCTACCTGAACAGAGAGGGTATCGGGGGTAACGCAGCTGATCCCGCGCTTCGATGGTCCGACGTGCGTCACGCGAAATCTAGACTTCAGAGGGAGGCTGCCCTGGCTTTGTGCAGAGAGGCGCGCGTAGAAGTCCCCCCAGAGGGCTGTGGTATGCGAGAGATCGTCAGATTTCAAGAATATCTGGCTCCTCTGGGTCTAGCCGTCGTAATATACGATTTCAATACCTTTGGACGCGGAGGCGAGGCCGTTTACAACGGGGCGCGCGTACTGGCCGAGCGGGGTGAATGCTCCAGCGGCACATTGAACATACTGTACTTTCCACGCGGCGGTCATTACAAACCTATATTAAATCTTACCGCCGCAGCAGCCAACAGACGCTTCTGCGAGCCCTGCAACGTAGCCTATCGTTATACAGGCGATCACAGGTGCTCCAACAGATGTCCCGGCTGCAACACCGTTCCGCAGTGCGACAGATCGGGGGTACGTATGCCGTGCGTTGCCTGCGGCCGGTGGTTCTTTGGGGAGGAATGTCTGCGGAGACATCGCGTCGCGGGGTCGTTCGATCCTCGCAGAAGCGTCTGCGATACCCTGCAGATGTGCAGCGGGTGCGGTCTGTTCGTCGATCGTACTAAAAAGGGTCACTCCTGCGGCAACGCGTACTGCAACACGTGTGGATCCGTGCAGGCGGTAAACCACGAGTGTTACATGCAGCCTCTGAAGCCACCCACCGGAAACGCGGAGCATATATTCGTGTTTTATGACTTTGAGACCCAGCAGTCCGCTCCGGTGGCCGGCAGCGGAGATGTCAATCTGCACGTGCCGAATCTGTGCGTGGCGCAGCAGGCGTGCACCAGCTGCATACACGAGCCGGACATAAGTACACCCTGTCCTAGTTGCGGGCTCGTGCGCGAGTTCGTATTCCGAGAGAACCCCGTTAAACAGCTGGTGGAGTTTGTCACGCGGGACGTTTGTCGGTTCAAAAAGATCTTCTGTATAGCGCATAACGCCAGCGGCTTCGATTCTCAATTTATACTGCGTTACCTGGTAGAAAATAACAGAGATCCGCCGCAGGTGATCCTGAACGGTACCAAGATCATACTGATGGAGACGGGTCACACGCGTTTCCTGGACTCTTTGGCCTACATGCCTATGGCTCTAGCCGCGCTGCCCAAGGCATTCGGCCTACCTGTGGAATCGCGCAAGGGTATCTTTCCGCATCTGTTCAATACACCCGAGAATCGGAATTACATAGGTCCGTTGCCAGACGCGGAATTCTACTCCCCCGACAGTATGAAGACCTCGGACAGGGACGGTTTCTACAAATGGTACGAGGAAGCCACAGCCGGCGGGTACGTGTTCGCTTTTAACCCCGAGCTGGTGGAATACTGCCGCAGCGACGTGGACATCCTTCGTCGAGCATGCGTCGCGTTCAGAGATATTTTTCTGAATTGCGGCGGTGTTTGCCCGTTCTCGCGAAGCACCACCATAGCGTCGGCCTGTTCCGTCGTGTTTCGACAAAATTTCCTCAGACCCCGCACCATAGGAGTGTTGCCGGCCGCAGGGTACAGGTTGGCCAGCAATCAATCGGTAAAAGCGATCAAATGGCTCGTTTGGATGAAGAGGGAGCTGGGTACAGAGGTGAGGCACGCTGGACGAGGTCGCGAGTACAGGATCCCCGAGACGAGGCGGGTTGTCGACGGGTATTACACGGACGCGGCTGGGGAGCGACACGTGTTGGAATTTCACGGATGCTACTGGCACGGGTGTATGAGATGTCACACGATCAATCGCGACAAAGAGTTATCGGGCGGGGATACGATGGACAGACGGTGGCAAGAGACTGGGGCAAAAACGGCGCGCATGATCGAACTGGGTTACAGGGTCACGGAGATGTGGGAGTGCGCGTTCGACCAGATGATGGATGCCGATCCTGAAATGCGCGATTACGTCGAACAGCATCCGCTGGTCCTCTCCCGCGACTCGTTGAATCCTCGAGAGGCGTTTTTCGGAGGGCGTACGGGAAACACGAAGCGTTATCACGAGGCTGCCCCGGGGGAGGAGATCCGATACGTAGACGTATGCTCTCTGTACCCTTGGGTGTGCAAAACCGGTCGCTACCCCGTGGGCCACCCGCGAGTCTACGTAGGTAGGGAGTGCAGAGCGTTGACCGGTCCCTACAACACGGACATCTCCGGCCTCGAGGGTCTCGTGAAATGCGTTATCCTGCCACCCAGGAATCTCTATCACCCTGTGTTGCCGGTCCGTATGCGCGGAAAACTCATGTTTCCCCTGTGTCGCTCCTGCTGCGAGGCTTCTCTGCAGATCGATTGTCCGCACGAGTCGGAGGCCGATCGGTGGTTCGCAGGTACCTGGGTGTCTGCCGAGCTGCAGAAACGCGCGGTGGATTAATACGGAAGAGAGCATCGTACCGTCCCCCCTGGCCAACGTTGTGCTGGCCGCCTACACCACCGCTCAGGCTCGCCTCAAGCTGTACAGCTATCTCGAGAGGCTCGGGCGCCGGGTGTTGTATTACGATACGGACTCTGTTATTTACGTGAAGAGAAGCGGGGAGTGGGAGCCGGCTACTGGTAACTTTTTAGGCGATCTGACGGACGAGCTGGCGGAATACGGTGAGGGGAGTTACATAAAAGCCTTTGTTTCCGGTGGTCCGAAATTTTACGCGTTCCTGGTACAAAAGGGAGACGGGGAGGTGGCTGAGGTTTGCAAAGTGAAGGGGGTCACTCTAAATTATCAGACTCGAATGAGGATAAATTTTAATTCGATTCGGGGCTGGTGGTCGAGGCTGACGAACCTATTCGCGTCGAGCGAAGAGCTATACAGCGTACGGCGTTGCATCGGGTAGTCACCCGCAGCGTGAACAAGATATGCCGTCCCGTTCAAACGAAAAGACGCCTCTGCGACACGGGCTACGACACTCTTCCTTTTGGCTACAAATCGCACAGCTGAATCGCTGTACATCTCGCTCTTTGGCTATAGAGCTCCGCAGCGAGGTTCAGACTCTCTCTCTCTCTCTCTCTCTCTCTCTCTCTCCACACGATGTGAAATTTGCCTCAAGGTTCACCAAGGCATAATAAATTTATCAATCAATCAATCAATCAATCACCTACTCTTATACTCTGTTATTCGACACGCGCATAAACAGAGATAAACCTCGACTCGCCGGACTACAGGGAGAGCACAAGTGTGCAGCGGTGACTCATCGGCTCAGTAGGTCAGTAGTAGCGGTAGTATTCGCTTGTCAACCCGAGCGTTAAACGGCTGGTGCGGGGCGTGTGTGCGGCGGTCTGAGAAGCTGAGCTCACCGCACGCCGCGAGGCAACCCCCCCCGAGTAAGATGACACGGGTTGCCTCAGCCGCTTAACGAGCTGCTTCTAGCCGGCGTCCCGTCTCTCTCTCTCGTAGCTGTTTAGAGAGAGAGACGGGCCGTCACCGGACGCGCGCGCGCGTTCCCAAAAGCTTGTACGTAACGCGCGCACCCCGCGGGCCCCCCACCGCGGTTAAGCCTTCGAGACAGGGATGTAGACGCAAAACCGGTGATATCTATATATTCGATTGCAGATAGGACGGGGTTGTGAGTCGCGAGGATGGACACGCGCTGGAAACATCCCTTTTCCGCCATCGTAGCCGGGCCTTCCGGTTGCGGTAAATCCAACTTTCTGAAAAACTTTCTGCGACACGCGAGCGAGATGTGCGAAACGGAGTTTGCGAGGGTGGTCTGGCACTACGCCGAGTGGCAACCTTTGTACGGGGAATCGAGCTCCGTGGAATATCGAGAGGGTTTGCCGCAACCGGCCGACTACGACGCGGACGTGCGACCCAAACTGCTCGTCATCGACGATCTGATGCGCGAGTCGTCCAACGGCGTTGTCATCGATCTCTTCACCAAGGGTTGCCACCACAAGAACATGAGCGTGTTCCTGATCACGCAGAATCTGTTTCACCAGGGACGCGGGCAGAGGGATATCTCGCTGAACGCCAATTATATAGTTTTCTTTAAGAATCCGCGCGATCGCGCGCAGATACGTCACCTGGCTCGTCAGGTACACCCCGAGGACCCTCGCTTCCTGCAGGAGGCCTACAACGACGTGACAGCGCGCCCCCACGGCTATCTGCTCCTCGATCTGAAACAATCCACCCCGGAGAATTGCCGCTTTCGCACCGATATATTTCCCTCGGATTCGCGTCCCTACGTTTACGTGCCTCGCAGGGATATAAAGGGTGGAGGATCGCACGCGGCACCAGTCTTTCGTCTGTGATGAAGCCCGGAGCTAGACGAGGAGGAAGAAGAAGAAGAAGAGGTTCGGCAAACAGGTTCAGCTCTTCCAACGCCGCGGCCTTGCACGCTATCTGTAAATCGGACCCCGCTCGGAGACGGGCTCTGCTGCGCACGGCCGACGACGCTCTGGTGAAAAACATTTGCGAGTGCGCTCTGAACACTCTGAGGGGTGACGTTTGAGCAAGCACAGAAAAACTTTACGTCGCCTGGCCTGCGACACGGGCAGCTGGAAAAGTAAGAAACGTTTGCTGCTTCAACGGGGTGGATTTCTACCCTTGCTGCTGGCCCCGATTATAGACAGTCTGATTGGCGGGTGAAGAAAATTGAGGCAATGGAGCGGGCCAAGAAAATGGTCCTGATACCGCAGGAGACAGCCGAACGTATCCAGCAGCGTCGAGCCGTCTGGATAGCGAGATGCACGCTATTCTCAACGACCCGGGGAAAAACGATCGGGAAAAATGGAAGCTGTACAGACAGGTGCTGAGACGTTACTTGTTTTTTGCCGCCGAATCGCGAAAACCTTTGCAATTCTCTATACGAGGGGTGGGTGGCGAGGCTGCTGCTGCTGGTGGTAATACCGCTGGCGAAGAAGAAGCGGAAGAGATGGACGGGGTGACTGAGGGAAATGCAGCTGGTAACAGCGGCGTAGCTATACAGGATATCGTGGTGAGCGTGCCGGACAAGTTTCGGCGGAAAGCGGAGCTCTTGCTGAACTATCTGACCACCAACGGTCGCTCCGAGATCTCGTGGGACGACAAGGGGACGATAGCCATAAGGGGGACTCGGATAGCCGGGACAAACATCATCGATCTGATAAACGACGCGGTACGCGAGAGAAAATCTATGCAGGCCAAGGGGAGGGAACAGTTCGCCAGGATCCTTCACTCGATCAACACGCCGCAAGAGTACATAGGTAATCCCGTTTTTCAAAAACCTACGCGTCCCGCCTCGTCACGATCGACAGCCGGCCCATCTCATCAGAGGCGTATCAACGAGGAGGAGGAGGACTGGGGTGTGGACGGTGACATTGACACGAACGAGGCGGGTGAGGAGGAGGAGGATACGGATTCGGACTCGATATTTGCCACACCCAAGAACAGACAACGACCAGGGCAAACCGGAAACGGTGCTTGGTTGAGACTCAGGTTGAAATGAAGATCCTCGAACGACTTTACTACGATCCAGCCAACGAGGCGGGTTACGCGGGTGCCGGGAACTTGACTCGATCCGCGGGCAAAAGAAAAAAGGGAAAAAAAATACCTCGCGCCGCGGTGGTCGAATGGTTGGCGTCGCAGGACGCGTACACGCTGCACAAGTCGATACGTAGGATATTTCCCCGAGCCAGATACAACGTGCAGAATATAGACGACCTGTGGGAAGCGGATCTGGTGGATCTCAGATCGATCAAACAGTACAACGACGGATACGGCTACCTGCTGGTGATCATAGACGTGCTCAGCAAGTTTGCCTGGGTCGAGCCGCTCGCCGACAAGAGCGCGGCTACCGTTGCCGGGGCTTTCGAGCGCGTGTTGTCCTCAACGGAACGCTGCCCGATTCAGCTGCAGACCGACAAAGGCAAGGAGTTTGTCGGAGCTCAATTCCAGAAGCTGCTCGCTGCCAGAGGGGTGCGCTACAGAGTCACGCGAAACCCCGACATAAAGGCGGCCGTTGTGGAACGCTTCAATCGCACTTTCAAGGGGAGAATGTGGCGTTACTTCACTCACAAGAACACCCATCGCTACCTGGATGTGCTGCGTCAACTGGTAGGGGCGTACAACGTCACCACCCACTCGACCATTAAAATGGCTCCGTCGATGGTGACGCTGGAAAATGCCGCAGCCGCCCGCTTCAACATGGAAAAGGCACGCGGTGGCCCGCCGCGATCCGGTGCAAAGCCACGGTTTCGAGTGGGGGAGCGGGTTCGCATCAGTAAGGCTAAGGGTGCCTTCAAGAAGGGTTACGAGGCCAACTGGACCGAGGAGGTGTTTGAGATTCGACGCGTTCTGCACCGAGCGCCGATCGTCTACCTGCTGGTTGATTTGGAGGGGGAGGAGATAGACGGCTTAGTTTACGAGGCTGAGTTGCAGCGCGTGATCAAGGACGATGTTATGACTGTCGATAAAATAATACGGACGCGGGGAAAGGGGGCCAGTAAGAAGCTGTTTGTCAGCTGGCGCGGTTATCCGGAAAAGTTCAACTCTTGGATCGCTGCGAGCAGCGTGCGAAAACAGGCATGAAGGATCAGTTTTACATCACGCTGCCCAGCAACAGCTCGGTGAAATTTTTCCCCCACAACACGACGGCTCGATTCACCACCCAGCTACCGCGACGGATCGAGCTTGTCGGAGAGTGGGAAGTCGCCCTGGTGGAGATCCACTACCCGCTGAAGCTTCAAAACATAAACGAACCCTACAACGCGGTGGGATTTCACGTGCATCGGTCGGACACTCCCGCGGAAAATTTTCACGATATTTCATCGTTGCCGGGGGAAAAACGAGTGGCGCAGGGTAAATTCCTCATCGAACCTGGTATTTACACGGATATTTGGGAAATTATCCAAACGTTGAACGGTTTGCCGACCATCAAGGAGCATTTGGAGTTTGGACGAGCCGACAGCGCGGACGATCGTTTGGACGTGGTCAGAAAATGCAGCTGCAAGGATGGTCACTAGCTCTCGTTTTCCGGCGGCATTCGTCAACAACTCGGATTTCCAAAGCTCACGACCAACATACGCGACAGGCTGGTGGCCAACCATCCTTTGAACCTACCCAGCGGGATACCCTCGCAGATGTTTGTCTACACGGATCTCGCGGAGCCCAGAATAGTGGGCGATGTCTACGGTCCGCTGCTGCGTATAGTGCGGACGGTGGGCAAAAATTTTCACAACGGTGTCTCGGAAAGCAAATCCCTGGCACCCCCGCACTACGTACCTCTGCTTCTCACCAATTTCCGTACCATTGAAATCGATATAAGGGACTCTCAGGGTAGACCCATGCCATTCACGCGCGGGACGTTGACGGCTACGTTGCACTTCAAGAGGTCGCACTGATGGCTCGCTACCTTGAACATTACGACGATCAGGTGGGTGGTGGTGGTATAGGCAGAGTTTATTCCGGTGCGCCGCTACAGCGTGGTAGCGGAATCGGTAGCTTTCTGGGGGGATTGTTTCGGCGCGTGATACCCATTCTGAAGAGCGGTGCGCGCGTGTTGGGGAAGGAGGCTCTGCGGACCGGTGTGAGAGTCGTGGAAGATATGGACGCCAACACACCCTTC
Organism: Tenthredo mesomela; assembly: GCA_943736025.1. NCBI lineage: Eukaryota > Metazoa > Arthropoda > Insecta > Hymenoptera > Tenthredinidae > Tenthredo > Tenthredo mesomela. Next base: position 33,156,732 of record OX031014.1, read on the forward strand.
AAAGAGGCGCTCAAGAAACGCGTCGTCGAGTCGGGTTACAATCTGAGGCGAAAAGCTACAGATCAATTGGGCAATCTGATGAAGGGGTCCGGATATAAAACGCTGCGCGGCGGACCGAGGGGGCAGTTGCTGCGGGGTCGCGGTGCAGGATCGATCGGGTCGCGTAGGAAAGGTGTCAAGAAAAGCAAACCGAGAAAGAAGAAGAAACCGGGGCTTGCCGGAATTAAAAAAAGAAAAAAAAACAACTCTCAAGAAGAAGAAGAAGAAAAGCTGTTGCGGGAGTAAAAAAAGAAGCGTGGCTGATATCTTCGAAGCTCGCTAACAACGAAAATAATAAACATCGACCATGGCGTACTTGCACACACACTCCTGCGAGTGTCTGAAATCGGAGCTGGATTTGTTCTCTCTACCACCGACGCAAACCACGATCGAGAGCGGGCAGTGGGTCCACTACAAGCCTGTGTCGTCGCTCACGGATGACTCACCCATAGAGTTTATGATGCCCGGCCTCAGCGACGAGTATCTCGACCTCTCCCACACTATGCTCAGCCTGCGTGTGAGTCTACAAACGCTCAGCGGGGAGCCGGCGGCAAAGGGGGCTGCAAAGGCCGTCGTGGCCCCTGTAAACAACCTGCTGCACTCTCTGTTCAGCCAGGCCGACGTGTTCTTCAATCAGAAGCTAGTTTCACCGGCCAACAACGCGTACGCTTACTGAGCCTACATAGAGTCGTTGCTGAATTACAATTCGGCTGCGAAACAATCACACCTAACCACCACCCTGTGGTACGGGGATACAGCGGGGAAGATGGATGAAATCGGATCGGCTAACAAAGGGTTTGCCCAGCGGCAAAAGCTTCTAAACGGTGAAACCAGCGTGGATTTGATCGGGCATCTTCACTGCGACGTGTTTAATCAGGAGAAGTTTCTGCTAAACGGTGTCGAGTTACGGGTACGGCTCGTGCGCTCGCGGGACGCCTTCTGCCTCATGGAGAGCACCAACACACACGGCGTACACATACTAGAGGCCTCGCTGCTCGTGCGACGCGTAACGATAAACCCCGGCATCCTGCTGGCTCACGCCAGAGCTCTGGGTAAAGGTACGGCAAAGTATCCTCTTACCAGAGTGGAGGTGAAGGCTATGACTATTCACAGCGGTGTGCAGGGTGATACGTTGGACAATGTATTTCTGGGTCAACTGCCGAAAAGAATGATTGTGGGTTTTGTCGATAACAAAGCCTTCAACGGTGATAAAGCCTACAACCCCTTCAACTTTTAACATTTCAATATCAACTTTCTGTCGCTGTACGTGGACGGCTCGCAGATCCCCTCGAAGCCGCTACAGCCCGACTTTACGCGAAGCAAGCTCTACGTGGATACCTACCACACCCTTTTCTCCGGAACAGGCATACATTTTCTAAACGATGGGAACGGTATAGGTCGTGAAGATTTCCCCCACGGTTATTGCCTGACGGCTTTCGACCTCACCCCCGATCTGTCGGCAAACAGCGGCACCCACTGGAATTTGGTCAGACACGGCAGCGTTAGAATCGAGGTGCGCTTCGAGGCTGCCCTGGCAACGACGATAAATTGCATCGTGTACGCGGAATTTGACAACGTCTTGGAAATTGACGCGGCGCGGCAGGTTATAGTGGACTTTGGAGGATAGACAGCGAGGTGAAACCTGAACCACCTCCCCCACCATTGAAAAAAAAAAAAATAGCTGACGTTACGTATCGAGGAAAGGTCGCTAAAGGTTGAGTGTCCATCACGCGGCTGAGGCGATTGGGGCCGCGCGGCTGTCTACGCGCGACTCTAGCCGCGTCGCTTCCTCCACTGCTATACATTCAAACCAATGAGCCTATTGCCAATCACGCGATTCTGGTCGTACGGCTGTAGCGATCTCGGCGACGCGACTCCGAATCGCGCGGCTCGACTGCTCCGAGAGCAGTCCAGTCACTGGCCCGCCGCGATCTTGAGCTTCGTCTGATCGGAAATATTCGAATTTGTACATGATAACTTTCTATCAATTTACATCTGTTCTATCACAATGGCGTACTAAATAAGTGCGAATGAAATTTCACGTCTTAATATATTCGTATAATATAACCTAATTGAAATAACTTAACTTAACCTGTTTTATTCACGGAGTTCATCTGCCAATGAACAGAGCATACATCACTGTGAAAGTAATCTACTAATGGCCGGTTTCACCAACGTCGAATAACTTCTTATTCATAGAATAACGCTATTCATCGAATAAAATTCGCCAATACAATGTAAAATAGTCGTTTGTTTTCAATGAATAAGAGTTTAATCTATGAATAAAGTTATTCGACGTTGGTGAAACCGGCCATAAGTAATTTCTAATAGTAAATCCCTCAGAATTTGCAAAACCACCGGTAGCACGAAGAGGGATCATATTTTCAGTAGGTCTTTGGTCTGTTGAGATCAATTGCACAAAGCTAGAATTATTTTCCTCTAAAAACGCATCTCGGAGCATATTCTGAAGGCAGCAGGCTGTCATAATTAGAGTATCAGTAACTTCTGGTTTTATTGCAATCGGCAGATAAAATATTCTGAAAACTTGACTTAATAAAGCAAAGCCATTTTCTGATACTCTTCGTGCTCGTGAGAGCCTATAATTAAATATTGCTTTTTTCACATCTATACGAGCCTCATTTCTTATAAAAGGTTTCATCATATGTGTTGATAATCGGAAAGCTCCATCACCAACAATTACATAAGGTGATATGATATTAGAATTAGGTAAATTTGCCGGAGGAGGATAAAATGTTTCATTATTTATCAATTTTCCAAGATTGGATTTGTCTAAAATACTACTATCACCTTCTTTTCCATACGATCCTATGTCAACCATAAGAAATTTACAATTTGAATCTACGACTGCAAGCAGTACTATGGAAAAATAGTCTTTGTAGTTAAAAAACACAGATCCACTCTTCCCGGGACAAAATATACGAATGTGTGTTCCATCTATGGCTCCAACACAATTGGGGAAATTCCATTTTTCATAAAAATCTGTAGCTTTCGTCAGAAGATCGTTTGTTGTTAGCGTTGGGAGGAAGATGGGTGGAAGTCTCTCGCTGCAAATTTGAAGTACTTGTTTTACAATTCTACTTATATAGCCTGCTGATATTCGGAAAGCAAACGATAGAGATGCGAAGGATTCTCCAGTTGCCATGAATCTGAAACCAACACAAAAATATTAATAGTTGAAAATGAAGTTTGTTCATATTTCGCTCTAATACACTGCTGCATTTTTTTTCAGTCGAAGAATGCAAGAAACGTTGGAAGAATATACGTGATACGTACACCAGACGCAAAAAAAAATAATAAGTCCACAGGGTCGGCTAGAAGTCAGACTCAATCCAAATGGTATCTTTCTGAAGCCATTTCATTTCTCAATGAAGTAGAACAGGAAAGAAAGTAAGAAAGAAAATCCCTACATGTTTGTACCACAAAAGTGGCAAGATTAGCATCCAAATGTATCTTTTGATAGTTATCTTGGAGCAATCAGAACGACGTGATAACCTCATGTATTCAACACTTTTCATAATTCTAGAAGTATTTCGAACATCGATGGAACAATAGGAAGAAACGATGTAGAAAGAGCAGAAGAGATTAGTAAAAGTGACGGCGAGGTACCAGATCAAAACGCTCCGCAGACCTCGCAGATAAGGAATAATAATGAACATGATATTGTTGATGATGAATATGAAGAAGCATTTGATGAAATGGTTGAAACAGAAACAGATGGAGGGATGAGGAATGATGAAAAATCGAAAAAATCAAAGCAAACGGAATCGAAAAAATCTTCCGTCGGTCCAGCTGCTAAGCGACAAAAATTAAGTGATAAAGTTTTAGGTATAATGGTCAAAAATTCTGAAGAGCGAAATAAATTGATGCGAAAAGTTATTGAGAAGAAAAGTGAAGAACGACTTGAAGAACATCCCATTGATATATTTTTTAAAAGTATGTCAGCGTCCGTTAAAAAATTATCACAATCGTCTCAAATAAAAACTAAAATGGAAATTTGTCGTATCGTTGGCGACTTGGAATTGCAAGAGCTGTCACGACCATCGTCTAGTATGTCCCAGTACACCTGTGGCAATAGTTCCGAACCACGTTCCAATTATTCATACTCTTCATGTACTACGCCTGAAACTTTCACTGAGATTACCACACTAGAAAACCCTTTCGCTAGTATTTTCGTACGTCCAAACTCACCAAATCCTTTCAATACTGATAATATGTATTCTAATTAACCCGATGCAATATCTTAACAAGTATCAAATTAACTATGAATAAATTACTTATGCATCAACCGTCTAGTAATTATTTTTCATTTCTACTATAGATAACGTCGGTAGGTAGGGTGTCTCCATCTATTCATGTTCTTATTAATAAATCAAAAGTACACTCACCTTAATGTCACTCCTAATTTTTCAGCAGGAGTTATAGGGCATTTAACTCTTCCACATGACAGTTTCTTAACCCTCTCAAGCATCTCAGTTGTCCCCACTCATGCGGCAAGCGCCAGTGACGCGGAGTAGGGAGCGCTCGACCAGGACCGTATCTGCAACTCGCAGCGCCTGTTGATGTCAAATCTCAGCCGGTAAGCGTATGCGCCCACTAAGTAGTGATGGATACATCGCCGTGGCGCCTGGGAGTGGGGACACATTCACGCACAGTCACAGACGCAGAGTACTAACACACTCATGCTAGACGCCGTGATTGGCTTTGCCCTCTCTCCTCGCACACGGATACGTTTCGTGCTTTTGATGCCTGAGAGGGTTAAGGTCATTGCTCATTAACGACAACACATAATTGAATTGATTGATGTTCAGTCTGAAAAATTTTCGAAATATCGTTTCATTTTGGAGCAGATGTCTTTCAATCAAAATTTTTTGGAATCCCTCTGTTTCTCTTGCTGTGAACAAATCACTTGCACTATTCCTATAATTGCCATTCAACAATAAGAGCAGAATCTCTTGTTCTTCTTCTTCTTCTTCTTCAATTGCATGAACAACGATTGTTTTTTCTGTGTCCATGGTCAATAGAAAACTGAAGTTCTACTTTTTTCGAAGCACGCGGTTGTGGTCGGGTAGTATTCAGCCGCATCGTTGACAACCATACGCGCGGCTACAGCCAGCGATCGTCGCGCTACCATCAGTAGCGCGTTCGCAATCGCGCGGCTCCAATCGCTTTAGACGCGTGATGGACACTCGACCTTAAAGTCGAACGAAACACGCAGTATCCAGTTTTCCGTATACCCGCGAACACGTTTATAGCAATATGGTGGACTACGTGGTCGATGTGCAGGGTTTTCGAGACGCTCAAAACGGTTTTGCTGTCAAGGAGGTTTCCGTGTTAGCTTTGAATCGCGACCACATCGGGCACTGGGTAGCCACACCACCCTGCGCCTTCACCGACCTCCCGGCGAATATTTGTGCTCAGAACAATTATCTTTCGCGCAGCCATCACGGTATAGAGTGATTCGACGGTGATATTCAAGACAAACAAATCTACAGAAAACTGCGCGCCGTGGCACGTTCGGCCCGCGTGATTTATACGCGCGGTGCGGAAAAGGCGAAATTGTTGCGGCGCGTTATGTCGCGTCAGGTGACGAATCTGGAGGACGAGGACTGCCCCGCATTCGGAAAGTTGCCGCCATCGGATACGTACTGCATGCATCACGCTCTGTGCAATCCCGGGGAATTTGTCTGTTCGTTGAATCGCGCGGCTGTGCTGAAATCTTGGCTGCTGGGGAGAGGGGCAACTGACGAGGTGGACGGTAGCGGGTTTTCTACAACCGAATCCGAAGAGTGCAATGAACAGTCTGGAACTGAGGAGAGTTTTGGCGTTGATACCGACGGCTACATGTGGCGTGTACGCGGCTGATCGTATTCCTTTGCGGTGGTCCCGCCCCGCAGCCCTAATCGCAAACACCGATGACCACACACAGCCAGGAAGTCACTGGGTCGCTTTCTACAACGACGAGTCCGGCAACGGGGTGTACTTTGACAGTTACGGGGTTGCACCCTTCATCCCACACCACGTGCGTCGTCTGCGGAAAAACTGTCCGCGCTACCGGTGCAACACGCGCCAGCTCCAGAGTGTCTTTTCCGACGTGTGTGGTCAGTTTTGTGTCATGTTTCTCTATTATATGCATTTTGGTTACACGCTTGATGCTTTTGTGGATATTTTTACGGATGATTATGTAAAAAATGATTCGATGGCCGCGTCGTTTTACAATTGCGTGGCTAAAAAAATTAAGAGTTGCGACAAACTCGACGCCTCTTGTCTATCCTGTGTACAGATATGTTTAAGGAAACGTTGTTAATTATAGGCTAGTTTTAAGCAATATTGAATAAAGCGAAAATTTTGTAACGAAGTAGCGTGTGTCGTTTATTGCGAGCGCATCCCACCAGTATTTCAGCAACCTCAGCAGTTTTGGAGGTGAGAATGGTCATTTGATACCCGTCGGGACATCGAGACGTTTCTTGATAAGTATGTGCCTCTATCACCCCCCTTGCTCTAGGTACGCGGTGCAGCGAGGTATATTTCTATGCAGGAGGTGTCACTCCATCTTCAATCCCGAGTCAGTTAAGAAGTGAGTGTGATTGTTCTTTGTTAATTTTGGCGGAAAGGGTAGTGCAGTTTTGCGATTAAAAAGTTTTTTTCGTTGCAGAAATGGACGACTTCGTAATAGCTGTACTAATCCACGGTGACCCCCGTGACATGTGGATCCTCAGGGAGTATTTAATTGCAATGATCGCTGAGATAGACCGGGAAATCGAGGCGCGGGAGGCAGAGTTGCTAGCCCTTGAGGGGGATAGCGACTTTGCCGAAAGCGCCTCGACGTTAAGCTCGGTGGCGTCAAGCATCCCTGAGGACAACGAGCACATTGTCTATGGGGGTCACGGGGGTGGATTAGTGAGGGAAAATGCGATTGAGGAGGAGGAGATACGGGGAAATGTGGAAATTTGGATGGGTCGAGGCTGGGACGAGGGCGAGGAGGAGGAGAATGGGGGGAGGAGAGAGATTTCGAGGAGGAGGAAAGGGAGCGAGCGAGGATACGGGGAGAAGAGGAGGAGGAGGACGAGGAAGAGGACCAGTGGTGGTTGCCGTCGGAAGATGAGGGGTACAAATCCGGTAAGTTGATATATATATTGTAACATGTCCAGACGCCACTGCTCAGCGACGGTTGGGATTGGTCAAGCCATGTTCATGAGAAACCGAACGAGTTGACTCGCATAGCGAGCAAAGCTCATGACGTCAGAGACGTAGGTCAAATGGTATATAAGCACGCGCTGAGACAGCTCCTCCGCGCATTTGCGGTATAGCACCCTGGCGACTCATACGTTATTATACTCATCAGCTTGACTTAGTTTCACTGATTATTTCGAGAATTCTCAAATTAACTTAAAATAAATAGCAACACTCATACATTCAGAACAGATCAGAACCGATAATTTCAAAGAATGCATAACGAATAGAGCTCGTAGTATTAAAAGCATTAAAATCACATTCACCGATTAGCGGATATTAGTAATTAAAATAAGACTTGCTCATCGGCGCAGATTTGTATGGGGCTATCATCCTAAACGATATAAAAAAGGGTAAGGTACACGAGCCAATAGCTCAGAATACCATTTTTGGGTGGGTGATCTCTGGGCCAACCGCAGCCGATAGTCCAGTCAGTAACAGCGTCATTCCAGTCCACCATTCGGTCATACTGTCGAACCTAAATGCGTCAATACGAAAGTTTTGGGAAATTGAAAGTATCCCAGTTAAGACCATTGTCTCCCCTGAAGATGAGCGTTGCGAATCATACTTCATTGACACACATACGAGAACGCCCGAAGGGAGGTACGTTGTTCGACTGCCATTCATAACCAATGAGCCCCCTAAAATTGGGCACTCGCGTTTCATAGCGGAGCGGTTGCTCAAACGCAACGAATCATCCCTCGCAAAAACCCCGAAGCTTAAGCAACTTTATACAGAGTTCATAAGAGAATATGGGTCATTAGACCATATGAGCGAAGTCCACTCAGTCAAGTCAAACCTGGCGCCCATTGTCTATTTACCTCATCATCCAGTCCTCCGCGACCACAGTCAAACAACAAAGCTTCGCGTAGTGTTTAACGCGTCATGTAAAACTTCTAACGGGACCTCGATAAACGACCATATGGTTGTGGGGCCGAAGCTGCAATCTGAATTATACGCAGTTTTATCTCAATGGCGCGCGTATCCATGTGTTTTCATTGCCGACATTGCAAAAATGTACCGGCAGATCCTGGTCGATCCTAGGGACCGAGATTATCAGCGTATACTATGGCGCCACACCCCTGAAGAGCCCATTCGCGACTACCGCTTGAACACTGTAACCTACGGGACCCGTCCTGCACCGTATCTAGCCCATCGCGTTACGAAACAACTTGTGATCGATGAAGGGGCAGCGTACCCCCTCGCCTCCATCGTCCTCGACAAGGACATGTTTGTGGATGATCTTCTATTCGGCGCCTTCGATGAAAACTCAGCGTCGCAAACAAAAAACGAAGTCATACACTTGCTAAATGAAGCTCAGCTTGAGCCGCGCAAGTGGGCAAGCAATAATCCAAATCTCATAGCGGACATCGACCCTGCTAATCATGGACTAGCCTGGGATCCAATCTCAACCGATACGCATGGCGTTAAAGTCCTAGGAGTCCACTGGAACCCAACCACGGATATGTTCCAGTTCTCTATCAAATTAGCTGTGCCATCAGCACTCACTAAACGTCAGGCTCTATCAATACTCACGCAATTATTTGATCCCCTGGGATGGGTATCCCCAGTCATCGTCCAGGGGAAAATTCTCATGCAAAGACTGTGGCTCCAGGACGTTTCGTGGGATGAGCCTCTCTCGCCACAACTCACAACGCAGTGGGTAGACTATTTTCACTCGCTAGAGTCGCTTGCGAACGCCCAAATACCGAGGTGGAACAAGCTACATCCAAACAATCGCGACAACCAACTGCATGGGTTTGCAGACGCATCGACCGAAGCATACGGGGCCGTTGTATACCTTCGCACAGTAAACGCACTCGGTGACACATTCGTGTCTCTGATTATAAGCAAAACAAAGGTAGCCCCACTCAAACATCTCAAAATTCATCGTCTCGAGCTTCAGGCAGCACTTCTACTAGCGGAACTAGTAACTGCTGTGAAAGAAGTTCGCGCGTTCGCCGAGATTCCAGTACAATGCTGGACAGACTCGAGCATCACTCTGTCCTGGCTGCGGAAACATGCGTCGAACTGGAAACTACTAGTCTCAAATCGAGTCGCAGACATCCGTGCGTTACTACCGAATCATTCATGGCGACACGTGCCGACTCTTAGCAATCCTGCTGACCTCACGTCACGCGGCGCAGCAGCCGACGACCTACTTAACTCGAATCTATGGTGGCAGGGTCCCGAGTGGCTGAAGGAAGCCCCCGTGCTCTGGCCAAACACTTTCCCTGAGCCACCCGTTGGCGTGGACATGGAAGTGAAGCCGTCAGTTCATCACAGTGCAATCTCCGATCATAGTCCACTGCACTACATTGCCACCAAGTTCTCGTCATGGACGAAGGCTGTCCGAGTCACCGCCTATGTCCTTCGATATGTCGACCGTTTAAAGTCAAATGCAACCCGCAAGACAAATCCGGCGCCGCACCAGCCTGCTCAGAGCGTCGATCACCTCTCGGCGCCCGTAGTGTCACGCGCGAAATTTACACTGTACAGACACTTGCAAGCGAAAATGTTTGCGACTGAGATTCGAGACCTAACAAACCAGCAACACGTTAAACGAACGAGTAGAATTATCGACCTAGACCCTATGCTAGATCCGGACGAAACTGTTCTCCGTGTTGGTGGCAGAATTGGACAGGCGGACCTTCCGTTTCACCAACAACATCCGATCATTCTTGGTGCGCATCCTCTAGTGACCGCACTAATCCGCCATGTACTTTGGAAGTGTCTTCATGGCGGAACTAAGATCACGTTGAGTACACTGAGACAAACGGTCTGGTTACTCCAACCTCGAGCTCAAATCAAATCGGTGATCTATAAGTGCGTGATCTGTACGCGCCTGCGCGCTAAACTAATGTCCCAACTGATGGCTAACTTGCCCAAGGCTCGCGTTTCGAAGGGTACCCGAGCGTTCGTTCACAGCGGAGTGGACTATGCAGGTCCATTCCAAGTCCGCATCGCAACCGGTCGAGGTCGAAAATCCCAGTCTTGTTACATAGCAGTATTCGTATGTTTCGCGGTAAAAGCGATCCACTTGGAATTAGTATCGGACTACTCATCGGCTGCCTTCATAGCAGCGTACAAGCGCTTTACCGCGCGTCGCGGAATCCCCTCGCGACTGCAAAGCGACTGCGGTACAACATTCAAAGGCGCTGATCGACTCCTACAAGAGGAGTATCACAACGCGCTGTCCAATTCAGACTTTCGCGCTCTACTCGCCAACGACAATGTAACTTGGCGCTTCAACCCCCCAGCAGCCCCACATTTCGGCGGCATCTGGGAGGCAGGGGTGAAAAGCATGAAACACCATCTTAAACGAATCCTACTCAATCAAACACCCACGTACGAAGAGCTTACAACGCTCCTATGCCAAATCGAAGCCGTACTCAATTCACGGCCCCTCGAGCCCCTCCAGGACACTGTGGAGGATCTCGGTCCTCTCACCCCGGGACATTTCCTTATTGGAGGCCCGCTAAACGTGGTGCCTCATGCATCCTTGAGTGACGTAAATACAAATCGCCTGTCTCGTTGGCAGGCCCAACAACAAATGTTTGACAGTTTCTGGAAACAGTGGTCCCGCGACTACATTCACTCGCTCCAAAGCCGCTCAAAGTGGAAAGTGGCTGAGGCTCGGGTGCGGGTTGGTCAAATGGTACTATTAAAAGGGCAAAACCTGCCACCGGGCAAGTGGAACTTGGCGCGCATTGTCGACTGCCATCCAGGCCCAGACGGCCATGTTCGCGTAGTCAAAGTGAAGACTGCACTCTCAGACTATGTACGTCCTATAACAGAGCTCGTTCTGTTGCCAATAGATCTTGAAGATCCCGTTAAGGCAAGTGACTAACCATCCTTTAGATTGAAAAGCAAACTCTCCTTTGTGTTCGTTCCGTCTTCCAATAACAATGAGCTAATTTTCCTGAATTGTCCTACAATAGGTAGAGAATGCATGATCACCTGTAAGCAGAGACGCTAGCTCTCGTTGAAACCTCATGATTTCAAGGCGGGCGGTTCGTCTCGGACTAACATGAATTTACGACAACACAGTGACCGAGGGCAGCACGTCTCAGCCTAACTGACGACCTGGCCCCCTCGCCTCACCTGTCGAAGTAAGTTAGTATGTCTCTAATTGTTGAGGCAGTCTCACCGCTCTGAACTGGCGAAATTGCCGCCTTATCAATATACCGGCGAACTCGCCGCCCTATTAATTGAGCAGTCACACCGAGTATCGAATAAGAACTAAGTAAGACATTGTGTACGGTGTAAACCAAACGGAGAATAATTAATAAACTAATGTTGTGTGAAAAAATAGTGCGGTGGTGCTTCGTCATTTCACCAAAGACTCAGCACTGTCCCACCTGCTGACGAAGTCAGCAGTGATCCAAACTATCCGATCCAATATAATTACCGATTCATTAACACATTTTCATAAAATTTCGTATAATTTGATAAAATTATTTTTCGAAAGAGTTCATTTCTACATAACTACCGTTTTGAAAGAATCAACTTCAAATATTGTATGTTTCATAGATTTTCATTCAGTATATCCATTATTTAAATGTACAACTGGAGATATGATACAATTTAATACAATTTCATTACAGTTCACCAGGCCATTTTTAGTATGAATTTTTATTCATAAAATGACCTGGTCAAATTTCATGAGATTTTATAAAATTCAATCAGGCCATTTTCAGTCTAAAATTTTTAAATGTTATGAAATTTTATATCGAAAATAATTTGTTGAAATTTTATGAAATTTCATAAAGTTTCAGAAAAGTTCACAAAATTTAATGAAATTTCATCAGGCCATTTTCAGCATGAAATTTTATGAAATTTTAATAAATCCAATACCCGGGAAAAAATTTGTTGGAATTTTATGAAATTTCATGAAGTTTCATAAAAGTTCACAAAATTTTATGAAATTTCATCAGGCCATTTTCAGCATAAAATTTCATGAAATTTCAATACTGAAATTTCGTGAAATTTTATAAAATTTTATGAAACTTCATGAAAATTTTTTTTCCCGGGAAGCTATATTTACAACGGGGTGACGATCGCACATACCAAGGTTCACACGCGTATCTGAAACATACAGGTATTTCAATAACCGAACGATATGTAATGAAAATTACGCGTACTTACCTAGCATTATTTGCCGCCTCCTCCACCTTCTCCTCCCTCCCCCACCTCCTCCTTCTTTTTCGCCACCGCCGGCACCTCCTCCTCATCCCAATTTTCCACCACCGCTGGCACCTCTTCATCCTCCTCCTGCTCCTGCACATCATCTCACCCCCACTTCAATGGTTTCACCTCAACCCATATGGGGGTGCCGTCATCGTAACGCGCCGTAATCCAGCGCGCCCCATCAACCTCCACCTCGTTACAGCTTTCATACCCATCATCGTCGGAGCTCCAATCCTCCACTACATCATCATCATCGATTTGATAATGATCCATTTCTGCAATATGCAATATCAATTACAAACTATACCCATCATGAAAACTATGATATCGAGGAATAACGATACTTACTTCTTGCTTTCTATTTGGTTGTTGAGATTGGTATGTAATTTTTCTTCTCTCGACTGACTGCAGATTGTGTAAAACTCATTGCAAACTCGCACTTTTATATCCAACTAAACCCGAAATACGCCCCCAATATTATAGGGGCTGAACAATTGCAAACTCCGAAAACATTTTTTTCGTACGGAGGTACCAAAGATGCCAACCCTCCCAGGTGGAAAAAAATGTGGAGGGGTGGGGTGTATGCATATAAAAACCCCAAACCCTAGGGTGGGTGTGAGCAATCGTCTAGTGCCAGTTTGACCGTGAAATTCTACGAAGAAAAAAAAATGGACAACGCTATGTATATGAATCTCGTTGAGATGATGGAGGACGCATACAAGTTATTGTGTACACTACCACCAGAACAGGCAAATGAAGATATTTTTATTCACTGGCGTGACATTGCGCATCAAAATATCCAATTTTTGAACAATATTTTAACGCAATCTAAACCGAGTGTGAGTGAAAAACAACGATTGCAACATATAATTTCACTCCTTCAATCGTGGGCGGTAAAATTTGAACGACATCGTGCAACTATTGTTGGTGGTAATATTGGTGATGATATTCATAATCGCGTTCGATGGGATGACATGGAGAGCGTCTTCAAGTGCCGCATACGCACCGGAGCTGTGACAAATCTTCAACATAAAGATTTGGCAAGATTTTTGGCTGACGCTGGGGTGGTGACGATGCAACGTTTGAAAAATGTGCTACGCGAAGAAGGAAGTATTAAGGTGAATGTGGGGCTTTCGTGTAAATTTGAGAACGTCAAAAACGATGAGCTCAGTCTGAAAGTAAAGAACTTCAACACACGCAACGCTACGATTCTTCCATCAACGGATTTGGAAACCTGCTTCACCGATAATATAACGAATCCTCTGCTAACCATGGTGGAGGATTTCGAACAACGAGATTCTGGTTGGAGTATGATTGAGATCATAAATGTTGTGATCTGCATCAATCGATACGAGCCTCTTCGTGGTGGACTTTCGACATTCACAGAACTACCCGAGGATATTCAGCGAAAGAAAGCGGTGGTCAACGTGCAGAACGACGATGATCGATGTTTGCTGTGGTCTGTTGCCGCAGCCCTCCACCCCGTACACGTCAACGCAACCAGAACACACAGCTATCGACGGTACATATCGGAGCTAGATTGTACAGGTATAAAGTTCCCCGCAACCCTGCGTAGCGTAGAAAAACTTGAAAAAGCAAATAATTGAGGAATTAATGTATACGGAATTGAAAAAGAAACTTCCTCAAATTCAGAATCAAAACAGAGCATTATCACGCCTCTTTATCTCAGTAAAAATTCAACAAATCTCGATAAAAAGATAATTCACCTACTTATGATTGAGTGTAGGGTAACCGCACCAGTATATGAATGCCTACCAGTGAGTGAATGGTCATTAAAGTTTATATGATAAATAAAATAAAAATAATTATAATCATAATTTATAAACATTTATATTTAATTGAGCATCTGAATTTTAAAGTTCACGAATATTTTGGTGCCAAAAATTGTGTTTTCTTTAAATAAACTCTCGTAAAGACGTTACTGCCCGTACGGAAAAAACTCCTAAGATGTCAGTAGTAACTACTGAAGATAAGTAGTAAGTGAGTAGTAACTACTGCCGGTAAGTAGTAATTTAGTAGTAACTACTGACGATTAGTATACTGATGAGTAGTTACCATTGACGAGTGGTGACTAATGAATAGTCACTATACTGTTGTGTAGTTCACTGAGTAGTATTACACCATGTATGAGTGGTACACTACTGGTGACTTCTTACCTGCAGTCTACGACTTTGTGTTGCAATAACTACTGGACAATACTTAGTGTACTACTCGACAGTAGTGACTATTCTGACTACATGCTCGAAAGAGCGTTGAGTCGAAAAAAGGAAGAAGAAGAAAAAAAAGAAGTAGTGACTATTGGATAGTCACCGCTCGTCAATGATAACTACTCGTCCGTGGTTAGTAGTCACCAGTATTCGCGAACTTACAGTCTGGGAACTACTGGAATGTGATTTACATTACCCGCGCGCAGTAACCACTCGCCGAAGGTCACTACTCATCAGTGGTTACTACGTATCAGTAGTTACTACTTATCAGTAGTCCCCAGTATTCGCGAATTTACAGTCTGGGAACTACTGAAAAATGGCAGTAGTATTCAAAAGTATAGCAGTAGTTTATCAGTAGTTATTCCAGTAGTTTCCCAGTAGTATTTCAGTAGTTTTTTCCGTACGGGTGTTAGCCAAACTCGAAAAAACAGTGAATTTTCCGGATAACCGCACAAATGAAACAATCTTTGGAAGACCTATAAATAAATAAAATGACGCGTTCAAGACCTACTAATAAATGTATAATAAAAATAATCGATTATTTTAGTGTTTAGGATCTATTTCTGACCTTAACGCTTGTTATATTTGTCAAATTATTAATTTTTGTATCATTCATTTATTGGTATCATAAATTAGATTAGTGACCAATGAATGAATACGTTCAACTACTGGTAAAGCCAAGCCCGAGACGGTTGGGTACCATTGAGTGAATGCGCATGCCTTGACGCCAGCGATATTCGAGGTTAGGAAACCGCGTCGTTATATCATGCGGTCGGCTAGTCACAGCTCTTAAAATGTAGCTTTAAATCTTGTACTACGATTAGTATATAAGTTTGTAAATAAAGTGATACTAGTTTAGAATTATTATTAACATTAGAAGTTAGTTGTGAGAAAAGCAATGGCAAAATTAACAAAACGTAAACAAACAAAAACTAAGAAGCAAGTTCAAGAAAATTCGTCAAAATCTAACAATATTACAAGTCGGAAAAAAAGAAAAGTACGCCCTCAAAAAAGGTAATTGTATTTGTGCGAGAAAAATGAACGTATTACATTGAAAATTATAGTATTGATCTGTGTTTACTTTTCTACAGATTCTTATATTCACAAGAAGCCTTAGAGCAAGCTATAGCTCTTGTGACGAGCAAAACTTGCAGCTTAAATAAAGCTGCCAAGCAGTATGGAATTCCAGTAGGAACTTTGTTTAATAAAGTGAAGGGCACTAGTCCTTTAAAAAGGCGTATGGGTCCTTGTACCGTTTTGACAGAAGAAGAAGAAAAGAGAATAAAACGGTGGATACTAGATAAAGCAGAAATAGGTTATCCAATGCACCAAATGATTGTAAGAGAAGCTGTCAAGAAAGTACTTGATGAACTTGATAGACCAAACCCCTTCACAAATAATATGCCTGGACCCAAATGGTTAAAGTTGTTTCTCAAGCGCCACCCAGAAATTAAGAATAAGAGAACTGAAATGCTGTCACGTGTAAGGGCTGCCGTAACAGAACCAAGAATTAGAGCTTGGTTTGAAGATGTTATTCAGTATTTAAGTGAGGCTGATGCTTTGGATGTTTTGAATGATTCTGCCAGCATATATAATTTAGACGAGACTGGAGTATGTTTATGCTCAAAAACTGGCAAACTTTTAGCTCCTGTTAAGCAGAAGAATGTTTATAGCATTTCTCCAGGTCAAGAACGGCAACAAATAACTGTGCTTTGTTGTTTTAGTGCTAGTGGTGTAAGGGTGCGACCAATGATTATGTACCCATACAAACGCAGCATACCTCATGAAATAATTAACTCTGTACCTGATGGGTATAGTATTGGGCACAGTGAAAGTGGATGGATGACAACTGCGTCTTTTTATGAGTACATATTTAATTGCTTTTACCCTCAATTATTGAAAAATGGAGTAGAATTTCCAGTCATTATATTTTTTGATGGTCACTCATCACATATTAGCATTGAATTACATGATTTCTGTGCTGAAAAACAAATTTTACTCTACTGTTTCATTGCTCATGCATCACATATAATGCAACCTCTCGATGTTGGTGTTTTTAGGCCTCTCAAATTATGTTGGCGAAAAGCAGTAGCACAACATGCACAAAAGTCAAATAAAGTAATTACTAAAGTAAATTTTGCTTCTATTTTCCATAATGCATATACTGAACTCTTGAAAAAGCCAAAGATTATTGAGAAAAGCTTTGAAAGATCAGGTATCTTTCCGTTCAATGCTGACAAAGTTGATTACTCTAAATGTATTAGGTACCGAAGAGAACATATAAAAAAATCTTTGTTACATGAATGTGAAACAGATCCAGCTATGTGTGCGTCTCCAAGCGTTGATATTGAGTCTCTAATTCCTAAAGAAATCTTGGAAGAATTTCAAGAACATCTGTTTTTAGGAACTGAACCAGAAAAGGAAAAAATATTGTTTACAATTTGGAAAAAAATGGAACGAGGTGAAAAACTAAATGATTTGAATGTTTTAAGTGAAGATGTCGATGGTGTGTTAGAGTCCATTGAAACTGCTGTGATATCTGATGAAAGTGTTCTTACTTTAGGAGATCACAATATTCAATATTTTGATCAAACGTCGTTAGCTAATAATGTTAGTATAGAATTTATTGACTATGAAGAAATACCAAATAGTAACTCATCAGCAGAGGGTATAGGTCAAACACATACCAAAGAAAGTAATGTAAACGTACAAAAAGAAGAAAACTTTAATCAGAATGTACAAATAAATGTAGAAAAAATGACAAGTACGAATGAACATTCTAAAGAAGTTATGCAAGATGCTCATGTACAAAAAGAAATGGAAATTATTGTACAAGTAGCTGCTGATAATAATCTTGCTCTTGAGGCAGAGCTGCCACTTAATTTTTCAAGCACAAAAGTAATTACGGAAACTACAATGGCAAACGAAGATGGGAATTCTAATGACAGTGGCGTTTATACCGAGACTTTTAATAGTTTGCAGACTAAAAATATTACAGAGCAACATGATTCTGTTATAGATTTATCTATCAATTCAACGACGAAAAAAAATATCACAAGCACCGAACTTGCACTGTCAACGACACAAACTACTTTGAATGACAATGTATTGTTAAACCCTTTCTCAAGCAGTATCAAACAAATACCATTTGTTAGTACTTCAATTCAACATGCTTCACATGCTGTCAGTAACGGTAAGTACTTTACAAGAAAAATTTGTATACCCTACATCCTATATGAATTTTCATTTCATTTTACTATTTTTTTTTTTACAGACTTGTCAAAGGTTGTCGGTAATGACATTAATATTGAAAAAGAAATTTTAGATTATAATTTAATCACATCACAGTCCAATGTTGATCAAGTTTGGAGAGATCATTTACATTTTCCTCGAATAGAAACTTCAAAACTTAAAAAAAGTAAAATCATCGAAGCTCCGATTTATGCTTTGACTTCAGAACAGTGGAAAATAGAATATTTGAGGAAAAAAGAGGAAGAAGAAAATCTTAGAAAAGAAAAAGAAACAAAGAAAAAAATAAAAGAGGAGGAAAGACTTAATAAGCAAAAAATAAAGGTAGAAGAAATAGAAAATAAGAAGAAAAGTAGAGAAGTAGTAAAGATCCGTAAACAACAAATTAAACAAGAAGTAGAATGTAGGAAAAAATTAAAGGAACAGGAAAAATTAAAAAAAATTGAAGACAAAAATAAATTCAAAGAGGAGTTAAGACAGAATAAAATACACAAGAATTCACGAAGATCCAAAGAGTCTTCCAGCTTATCAAAAAATAAAAAAAGCATTTTGCAAGAAGAAAAAAAATAGATTAATAATATAATTCAAGCAATACTTGAAAAAATGTATTTTCAACTGCTAGATTAATTTTAATAATAAATGAAAATATTCATGAAAATAAAACAAATATAAGTGCTGTTCGTATTGTAAAATATTGTGAGTACTGAGACACTCAAATGTTCAATAAAGCTTAATTAAAAATGTAATATGTTGTTTGTGATCAATATTAAAAAATCTGCATTATATAAGAATAAAGAAATTATGATTAATTATCAAATAGCTGAATAAAGTAACTACAAATAATATTAAAAATTTGTTACTGTCGTTGAAAAAAAATATTTCATTCACTCATTGGGTCGCAAGCATTCACTCACTGGTTTATACCATTCACTTACTGGTCAATAGTGCTTTTCAATATATTTCAATTTTTTACAAAATAATGAATAACTTTGAACGCATAAATTTTTTGTACACTAATGAAATAAGTGATAAAGAATCTAACGTTACCAGAAAAAAGTCATTAAAAAGAACGTGTAATTAGTAGCAGTCATTTCCAAACGTCCTGTGACGAAACTATTCACTTACTGGTGCGGTTACCCTAACATTGGAATAGATGGCGATGATAATGATCACGATGATGACGGTGATGCTAACTTGAATAACTTCAAAGCCAGATTTCACTTTGCTTGGATTAAGAATCTTTCACGTTTGGTTAGCAAACAATTATCGAACCATAACGGTGAACAATTTTTGTGTGATAGATGCTTGTGTCACTTTAGCGTACACAGCGCGTATGAAAGTCACAGGCAAGATTGCGTGCGAATGAATAGCATCCGAATGGAATTTCCAGAGAAAAAAAAACTTTGAATTTTCTAATTTTCAGAATAAGGGAACTGTGCCATTCGTGGTTTACGCGGATCTCGAGTGTATATTGAAACCGGTTGCAAATGAATCTCAAGAGCATATTCCGCACAGTGTCGCCTATTATGTACATTGCTCATATGATGAGACATTATCGAGACATGAGAACAAACGCGGACCTAATTGTGTTGAATGGCTCATCGAGCAGCTTCGCGAATTATCAATTGAAGTAGAGTCGCGCATAAAAAATATAATTCCAATTGAATCTCTGAATCAGACACAACGCGACCGTCATATGCGCGCAAAAAATTGCTACATCTGTGAAAGGCGATTTTCACCGGAAGAAAAAAAATGTTACGATCACTGTCATTTCACGGGTAAATATCGCGGCCCCGCCCATAATCGGTGTAACTTGAATTTCAGAGAGAAACACGCGATTCCGGTGGTGTTTCATAATTTGTCGGGCTATGATTCGCATTTCTTAATTAAATCTTTAGCTTCAAATTTTTCGGGTGGAATCACGCTATTGCCCATTAATAAGGAAAAGTATATATCATTTACCAAGAGGGTTGACGGCACCATGATGAGCTTGAGATTCATAGATTCGCTTCGATTTATGGCTAGCAGCATTGACAAATTGGCGTCATACGTGTGCGATGGGGATAAAAAAATAACTCGAAAATTTTACATCGATCAGGGAAAATTCGAGTTGATGATTCGCAAAGGTGTGTTCCCCTGCGAATACATCGATTCTTGGGAAAAACTTGACGAACCGGAATTACCCATTGAAAAATATTTTTATTCAAGACTAAGCGATTTTCATATTTCCAATGAAGATTATGAACAAGCGAAAAATGTTTGGACCAAGTTTGGTCTGAAAACTCTGGGCGAATATTCCGATTTATACCTGAAAACCGATGTACTTTTATTAGCCGATATATTTCAAAATTTTCGTGATAGCTGCTTTAAGGTGGTTCTTTACCTACTTCCCACCAAATGTGGGTTTCAGAGCAGATTTTGAATACTTCTCGGTGGGGGAAAAATCTGAAAAAAATCAAGCATGTAGAAGATCCTCGAGAGATTGATTTTGCATAATAATAATTCAAAAAAGTTATTAACAAATAGATGGAAAAAAAAACTGTTCAAGAAATTAGCCGATGACCCAACTTTTTTTTTAGGTGAAAATTATTTTTTAATTTTTCTGAATACGTATGATTTTTTTCAGAATTTTGTTAAATCTTTGAAAATTGGGTTTTTCATACCTGACAAAACGCGATTTTGAAAGATTTAACAAAATTCTGAAAAAAATCATACGTATTCAGAAAAATTAAAAATTAATTCTCACCTAAAAAAAAAGTTGAGTCATCGGCTAATTTCTTGAACAGTTTTTTTTTCCATCAATTTGTTAATAACTTTTTTGAATTATTATTATACAAAATCAATCTCTCGAGGATCTTCTACATGCTTGATTTTTTTCAGATTTTTTGCCCATCTAGAAGTATCCAAAATCTTCTCTGAAATCCAAGTTTGGTGGGAAGTAGGTAAAGAACCACCTTAAAACATACAACTTGGATCCTCTGCATTATTACACCGCGCCGGGGCTTGCTTTTGATGCAATGTTAAAGCAAACGAAAATTAATCTCCAACTTCTAGACGATCCGGAAATGATATTGTTCATCGAGAAAAGTATAAGGGGTGGTGTGGCACAGTGCTCCAATCGCTATGCCCGAGCAAATAATCGATTTATGGGTGAAGATTTTGATCCAAGCAAAGCGGAATCATATTTAATGTATTTTGATGTAAATAATCTTTATGGTGCAGCTATGAGTGAGCATTTGCCGAGTGGGTCGTTCGAGTGGGAAAATGATGCCATTGATGTGATGTTCCATCCGGATGACGCACCAATCGGTTATATTCTAGAGGTGGATTTAGATTATCCCGTAGAGCTCCATAAACAGCATGCCGACCTACCTCTCTACCCCGAGCATTTTATACCGCCGGGTAGTAAAATTAGAAAACTTGCTACAACGCTTCTACCCAAGGAAAAATATGTTCTGCACTATCGTAATTTGAAACAATGCATCAAATTTGGTTTGAAGCTGGTAAAAGTGCATAGAATTCTAAAGTTCGCACAATCACCATGGTTAAAATCATACATCGATATCAATACAAATATGCGAAAGCAATCGAAAAATGAATTTGAGAAGAATTTCTATAAGTTTATGAACAACGCTGTATTCGGCAAGACCATGGAGAATGTGCGTAACCATAAGACCGTGAAACTAATCACGAAATGGGAGGGTAGGGGTGGTGCACGTGCTCTTATTGCACGGCCAACATTTCGTAGCTGTACCATATTTGATGAAGATATGGTAATTAGTGAGCTAAGTCGAACCAGGGTATATTTTAACAAACCTATCTACATTGGCGCTGCTATTCTCGATCTTTCGAAAATATTTCTATACAACTTCCACTATGATAATGTAAAAAATAATTTTTCAAGTACCAAATCAAAATTAATGTATACCGATACAGATACACAGTGGGAGAAAGTTAAGAAAAGGTGGAAATAAGTGCTTTCAGAATTTTTTTTCAAATGGAAGTTTTATGTATTTTGTATTCACTATAACACTCTGTAGTTTTTGGTACACAAATCGAAGTACCCGGTTTTTGCACAGTGGACGGTCGACAACGTTGTAAGCGTAGCCGCGGTTATCGACTGAGCTAGAGTGGTTGTAGATAGCGGGCGTGTATCAAGTGCTGTAAAACAATAATTCGAAAACTGTGACATGGCAAATGAGTTACGAAGTATATTCTTAAGTTTGATCACTATATTCATGGAATATGATGTTTTTTTAGGAGTGTTATGGCCGATAATGTAATAATTATTCACTGATAGTAGTAAATCTGAGAATTAACCTATCATTTTTCGTCATTTTCCATAACTTTTTCCACGATCTTGTAATCATGTCTTCCTACTTGAAAAATCATTTTGATTTAGCGACCACTTTTGTCCTTTTCCAATGTTTTTCCCATTTTTATTCATACTCATCCACTCGATTATCTCCTCTGGAAAGCATTGAAACTGGAAACTTTTCAGATGAAAGTTGTTTGGTTCGGAGAGGGACATCTGATGGTGACCTTCATTCTGACCTTGACCTTGACCTTCAAGGTTAACTGAGGCTCAACTTCATTTAAAAACAAAATGGAAACCCCTAGCATGTTTGAACGTAAAATTTTCCGCTCTTTTCATTTCTGGAGTCAGAAATGCGGGTTTCCATTTGAAAAAATAAAGTTGACCCTTATATGACCTTGAAGGTGAAGGTCAAGGTCAAAATGGAGGTCAGCATCAGATGTCCCTCTCCGAACTGAACAACTTCCATCTGAAAAGTTTTCACTTTCAATGCTTTCCAGAGGAGATGATCGAGTGGATGATTTAAAATGGGACACCCTGTATATGATAAGTGGGTTATATGTATTCAATTACTTAGTTAATAAACTATATTTGTAAACTATAACAAAATCTCGCATTTCATTGCACAAAATAATTATTTCCATTTTTTTTTCATTTTCTTCCACTGTGAGATAGTCCGATATATCAATTTACTGTTCCAAATATCTATGAAATCATCAAGCGTGATGTTGCGACAATGTTCGATACATCAGACTATCCACCTGATAATACTTATAACATCCCCTTGTTGAATAAAAAACGCCTTGGTCTGATGAAGGATGAGAATAATGGAAAAATCATGAGTGAATTTGTCGGATTGCGCGCAAAACTCTATTCATTTAGAACTTGTGGCGATACTGATAAGAAACGTGCAAAGGGTGTAAAAGGCTCGACATTAAAATCTATCACGTTTGATGATTACAAACGATGCCTTATTGGTTATCAAAATTTAGATAGGAAACAGTGTATGATAAAAAGTGGTCGACATAAAGTTAGTACTATCATACAGAATAAGTTAGCTCTAAGCTGGTGTGACGATAAGCGAAAATTAATACCTCGCAAAACTGATACTTTGCCCTGGGGTTACCAAGATCTTGCAAACTTGTAAATTTCTCACATTTTCTCACATTTTCTCAAATAATTCCCCATTTACTTTACACGTAAATGTGAGAAAATGTGAGAAAATGTGAGAAAGTGTGAGAAAGTGTGTGTGTGTGAAAACATTTTTCCGCAATTATCATGTAAGCTAGCATTAAGATTGAGGAGGGTGAAGAAACAAATGTAAATAAGTTGATAATAAATTTATTCATGAAAATTATATTACATATCCGATTCATTTATCCAACTATTATGTGAACCGTCGAATCCCAACCATTTTACATAGAGTTGATCACCACGCCTCCGCAAGACCCCGAGTAGAAATGAGGTCAGGCTCGAATCAGGCCCATGTCGGGCCCGAATCAGGCCTGATAGTCGCCTGATGTAACGCTATGTTCCGTCAGGGCCTGATCAGGCAGTACTACGAAATACTAGAGCCTGATCAGGCCCTGACGGAACATGGCGTTACATCAGGCTGCCTGATCTAATTTCTACTCGGGACCTTTTCTACAAGATAGCCATCGGGATATTGCACCCTGCTGAGCTCCTCCTCATAAAATCCGCCTTCAATGGGCTGATTCAGGTAGTCGGTGAGTTTGTAAGTTGGAGGGTTGGTATTTTTCACATCATGAATCGTAAATATTTCTGTTGTCCAATTCGGCGTATAACCCTTTTCGAACACATTTTTATATTTGCTAATTCGAACTTTATCGCCAACTTTAAATTTACGTTTTCGTTTGCTTCTTTTTATTTGACGCGGTTTATACACACTTCGATACAGTTGTTTTTCATTAGTCGTAGTCACATCTTTCGGCTTCATTCCAATCGTGCGATGTTTGGTATTGTTGTACGATGCAATTAAATCTGGTAGAATGCTAGTCCACTTATAAGAACCTTGAAGTGTGAACTGCTTCCACATTTTATTTTTCAGTGTACGATTGAAGCGTTCGCATATCGATGCCTTCAAGTTGCTAAATGTCGAGTACATGTTGATTCCATGATGTCTCATGAGAGTTTTAAATTCTTTGTTGTAAAATTCCTTGCCCTGATCAACATGTAGATGTTTCGGTATGCGGTCCAGAGTTAGCACAGATTTCATCGCAGCTGTTACATCTTCGGCATTTTTACTCTTGATCGGCACGGCCCATGCAAATTTTGAAAATATATCAATCACTGCGAGCAAAAATTTTGAGCCCTTGTTGACGGATGAGTATGCGGACATATCGACAAGATCGGCTTGCCAGGTCTCATCCAGACCGCGTATATCGACATAACGCCGAGGATAATTACGTCGGGCGGGTCTATGAAGTTCGCTCGCTATTACCGACTTCATGTTCATGCGTCTTGAACCAATTTTGAATGTATTCGTTGTCTAAAAATTCGGGTGGAATCGGAATTCCGAGGATGTAATGCCGGCTAAGTATTTCAGCGCAATTCTCCACTATCGCTAACCGTTTTTCCAAAGATTCACTTTCCCCCTTCAGTGCCGCAATCCTTTCTTTTGCCTGGATCCAAATACGCTGATCTTCTTCAAAACTTTTGCTGTGTTCTTGTGCAATCCGAGCATTAAGTTTAGATTCAAGAGCTGCGAGCGCCTGTTGCATGGATTGCTCGAATGTTTCCTTTATAGTACGCTCAAGACCAATATATGATCGCTGTGTAATATCCTCAAGACTTCGCAGAGAAACGGCATCGAATTGCTCGGATTGCTCGAATGTTTCCTTTATAGTACGCTCGAGACCAATATATGATCGCTGTGTAATATCCTCAAGACTTTGCAGAGAAACGGCATCGGTTGGCTCCTGCGGATGTGCGATATTACACAATCGTTTATTGTCTATGTCGTACTGGTTATCGATGGTGGTTTTGAATCCAACGCCGGGCGGTCCACGACTACTCACACTTTTGATTTTTCTGCTAGCCAACCAACGACCGAATATGTCTATGCCCATTATCGATCGATCTAGCTTGATTCAGGGTGAATATTATGGATTAGCCTGTTGTGGTAGAGTTTTGCAAGATTAGATCCTACGGCAGCTAATCGAATCTTCAGAAGTTCCTTTTCCGCTATCAGAGTGTCAATCTCTTTTAGCATGAGAGTCTGAATGTGTTGATTCTCGCTCAAATTGTTGGTATGCTCTCGATCAAGGCGTACATTAAGTTGAGATTCAAACTTGTGAAGTGCTTGTAGCGTAGAGTTTGCAAATGTTTTTTCCATAGAATGTTCGAGAACACTCACGGCTCGCAGTGTAATATCTTCAAGACTTTTCAGAGAAACAGCGTCGTTCGGCTCCTGCGGATCCGCAATATTACATAATCGTTTGTCGTCTAGATCGTACTGCTTATCAGGGGTGAATTTGAATCCAACACCTGGAGAACCCCGCATAACAACTTTTTCGTAGCTGTTTCTAGCCAACGGTCGTCCGAATATGTCTATGCTCATTGTTCAACGATCTGTGACTGAATGATTATTTTATGATTAATCTCATGCTA
Source organism: Tenthredo mesomela (assembly GCA_943736025.1). Lineage (NCBI taxonomy): Eukaryota > Metazoa > Arthropoda > Insecta > Hymenoptera > Tenthredinidae > Tenthredo > Tenthredo mesomela. The sequence continues at coordinate 33,182,634 of OX031014.1, forward strand.
ATAAATGATTTCCGCCTCACGTAGCTCCTCAATAATGGAGGAAATTTCATTGGTATGGCTAGTATTACCAGCCGCTTGAGATGCCGTGAGTAACCGGAGACTATCAACGAGCTCATTAGGATTATCCCAATAAACATAATCCATGCTTTGCCCCCGCGCGATTTTATGGGTGGGTAATAAACCTTCACCGGATTTTTTCACCGGCAGGTCGATGTATGGGGTAATAAAATCTCTATACTTTGAATACTTTTCCCTATCATGATGAGGACTTGTCTCAGCTTTGTAATATTTCCGATAAGCATTCGTTTTTTTCACGATTTTGATATAATTCAATCTATCGCTTTTATTCACCTTGGCGTGATCGGGTAACTTTTTGAATAACAGTTCAAGCAATCCTGGTGTATTATCATAACTCTTATCACCTACATATATCTGATTATCATCAAATGCGATATCCGAATCACCAATCTTCAATCCGCTAGCTAATTTTCGAACTCCAAATTTCTGATTCAATTTCTTGCGCTCTTTTTCAGAGGCAAACATGTTTAAATAGCGCGCCGTCTTAACTTCTTTTTTCAATATCGGTGTGCTTGTAGACGCGATTAACGTATGATCCAGGTTGTTATCATCATCCTCATCATCCGTATCATCCATAGCGGCGACAGCATCGTCTCCACTAGCAATGTTAGTTGCCAAGCTCTCCTCAATCGCACTTTTATATGCATCATTATCATCATCCTCATCATCACCAGCATCCTCATAATCTTCTGGTTCCACAAAATATTCTGTCTTCTCCGTCTTGACCAAACCCGGCTCTGCCTTCTCTATTTTGACCGAACCCGGCTCTACCTTCTCTGTCTTGACTGAAACCGGCTCCGTTTTTATTTCTCGCTTCATTAGTAGCCGCTGCTGCTGCTTCGATGAATCCACCAACTTATGCAGTGGTGTGGCCAGTGGTTTGAAGATTTCGCTAATAGCCCGCTCGCTGGTGTCTTTCCCCATTTTTATCATTTCATGTTTACGTCGAATGATATCGCTGGCCCTCGCTATTTCCCGCAACACATCGTTTTGCTTACGTATCTTGGAGCTCTCCATGCTGCTAGTTTGATCGATGTGTTGTGACTGTATGCGGTTTATTCGTGATTCAGACTTATAAAGCAGTCAAAGCCTCTCCTATATCGTCCAGCGCTAATCTCGCTGTCTTTGTCGATGGTTACAAAACTATATCTACCGTCATTCCAACACGCCAAGCACAAATCTTTAAATTGCTGATAGGTCATATCACTGTTCACATGATCGGCATAGATGTGTTTCAAATTCATTTCATCTTGACGAAAAAGAACCAACAAGTTTGCATTATCACGCACCAAATGTTTCGGAATTCGGGCATACGTTTGACAAAGATAAAAACTATCGACATCCCTGTGCCGCCCCATACAGAAACAGGCTCTGATATTATCCTGCTTCTCACAGGCCACGTCATCGAAAATCATAATAGAGTTGGGATGTGCATCTTTCGGTGCTACAACCTCCTTGTGCACATCAAACGGAAAATAACCCAGCCCCTTCACTGGTTCCAACAACCTCTTCAAGAACTCATACTTTGGCTAATTGAGGGATTTTGAATAGACGTACACATTCTCAAATCGTAGACCATTCGCATGGGTCAGTAGTGTGAGAAGGGCATTAGTTTTGCCGCAATTCGAAGGTCCGCAAAAGACAGCCCTCACACTATTTGGTAGTAGGGCCTCGTGCCGTTTCCCCTTCTTCTTTTTTCGCTCGACCAAATTATCAAAATTGGCGATGGGTAGTTTGATCGTTTGATCTTGAAATTTCATGATGCTTGACAAACGTCTCGATGAGAACTAATATATTCACGTATAAAATACACGCTTTTATAGAATTCGTGTTAGTTCATGGTGAACCATGGTTGGACACACACGTAGAAAAAGGAGTGGTTGTGGGCTAATAAATAAAATCATCAACAATCTCCCCGTCGAATTGCATGTTCCCGGTTATCAGTACTGCGGACCTGGTACAAAATTAGCTAAGAGGTTAGCTCGCGGTGATCGTGGTATCAATGCTCTAGACGCTGCATGCAAGCAGCACGATATCGCATACTCCAAAAATCACGATAATATTGCTGAGCGTCATCAGGCTGATAAAGTGCTTACCGAGAGGGCTTGGAATCGGGTTTTAGCCAAAGACGCAAGTACAGCTGAAAAAGCTGTCGCCTGGGCGGTCACCAACACCATGAAAGCAAAATCCAAACTAGGTATGGGCATAAGGAGGGTCAAGACGCAAACATCGCTCAAGAACAAGAAAAAAAAAAAAACCTTGAACTTTATTATACAAGCAGCAAAGAAATCTATGAAGTCGGGCTTTAAAGCTATTGAGTTAGCTTTGGCGGGTGCCCGTTCGGCCGTATCTAAAGGAAAAGTGCGCGTGCCTCGTATTCTACCTGTCCCCAAGAAAATTGGCGGTTTATTACCGTTTCTCATCCCAATATTTGCGGCCCTTAGTGCCACAGGTGCTTTAGCCGGTGGTGCTGCGGGTATAGCAAAGGTTGTCAATGAGGCTAAAGCAAATAAACATCAATTACAAGAATCCAAGCGTCACAACGCGACAATGGAAGCGACTGCGTTGGGGAAGGGCTTATACCTCAAACCATATAAGAAGGGTATGGGGCTGTATTTGAAGCCTACAAAAAACTAATAAAGCTACCACACCGAGCCCCCCACAGATGCCGATTTGCTCAACTATGCAAAAGCAATGAAAATTTCACATTTCCGGGGTGTTTTTATGCGAAATGATTCACCCAGTTCAGGACCTAGAAAGCGTGAATCTGCAATTATCAATCTCGACGATAAAAACGGTCCGGGGACGCATTGGGTTGCGTACACGAAAAATGGCAACGATGCGGTGTATTTCGATAGTTTTGGCGATTTACAACCACCTAGAGATCTAATTAAATATCTCGGTGTTGGTAGCGTAAAATATAATCATAAGAGATATCAAGAATATAACACGGTAATTTGCGGTCACCTGTGCCTCAAGTTTCTTAGCGAACAACTATAAAATGTATGCGAATCGTGGATGTGATATTAGTCATGGCTGATTCGTTCACGTTGACACTCTCCGGAGAATCGTCGGTGTTGAGGACTCAATATTTTCCGCCTATCGAGTTATCCCCGACAAAGACGTATGTTCTCGGACTCATAGAGCTTCTGACATTCAATGCAATCCCCAATATAGAAGAAGGGTGTAATAAGTTTTATATAGAACCAGACACTGTGATTACAATACCCACCGGGAGCTATGAAATTGAGGATATCGCAAATTATTTGAAAAGGGTACTACCTAAGGATATAAATCTCAGTCTAAAGGCTAATAACAATGAGTTACTCAGTGAAATTAGATGCAATCATTCTGTGAACTTTGAACCAAAAGATTCCATCGGCCGATTGCTCGGTTTTACACCAAAAAAGCTTGAAAGTGGTATTACCCATAAATCCCAGTTACCCGTTCGTATACTCAAAGTCAACGCCTTGCGGGTTGAGTGTAATATTACCACCGGTGCGTATATAAATGAACATCGGGTGCATACGATTCATCAATTTTTCCCAACCGTACGCCCGGATATAAGATCGTGGAAGTGCCGGCAAATGTCATTTATCATCCAATCACCGTACGGTCAATACACGATATACAATTGAGAATAGTCGATCAGGACGGCAAATTAATCAATTTTCGTAGAGAAACTGTAACTATACGATTACACGTGAAATCTTTGAGATAATATGGGCATTGTGTTTGAGAGGACAAGAAAATCTGGTAGTAGTTATAAAAGCTCGATAACATGTCCGAGCATCATCAGTCGTCGAGCAGCTCCGATTCGAGTGACACATCAGAACGCTCAGTTTCTCCGGAGCCAAGGACTTCGACTTCGTTGTGGTGGAAAATAAGAATCCATTGCTTTATCTGCGTATGCCCATCACAAAAATGATAAAAATTCAAACACCTGTGACCTTCGACGAGTCGATTGTCCACTGTGAAATACACGCGCATCAACCGTATGCCGCGTCTACATTCAGAAATAACGATGAGATCCGAATATCTGTACAGAATCAAGATGCGTGTGTATTACCCAGCAAAAGTTCACTCCACATCTACGGTCGGCTTACAAAATCAGACGGCACCGCTGTTAGTGCAGGTACAGAATTGGTCAATATGGCCGTGTGTCACATGTTTGGCGATATGCGTTACGAGTTGAATGGACACGAGATTGATCAGAATAAGAATGTCGGCATCACGAGTATTATGACGGGATACTTATCATTCACCCCTGGACAACAACATCTTTTGGGAAACACCGGTTGGTTGGTGGATAATGAAAATAAACTAACCAACGCCGAAGGATACTTCGATGTTGTTATACTGCTGAGTTTTTTGCTCGGATTTGCCGAAGACTACCCAGGCGCGATATAACAATAGGCTCAAGCTTGGTTCAAGGTCGGCTCGCCCTCGGCTAGTCGCGGCCCAAGACTGGCGTTCAGGTCTGGTCCAAGAGTGGCTGAGCACAGAAATGATAACGCCGAGCCAACCTTGGCCGCCAGGACTGGGACCTTCCCTGACAGCCAAGAATGGCCCAAGCCTAATATACAGAATCGGTCTAAATCTGGAAACTAAGATTGGCCCAAAGGCGGCAACCAATCGTGGTCCAAGCCATTGTAGCACACTTTGCCCGAGATTGAGCCAACCTTGGACCTGGGATTGCCTGTCATTGAAACAGAATTATTCTCGCAAATTTTTTTATTTTTTTAATAAATCTCTTTATTGCAGGTGGTCCCTATTTCATAACAATAATACATAAGATGATATAACTAACTAATAAAAAATAACATAAGAGCTCTTTTTTTCTCATTAAAATTCTTATCATTATTTTAAAGAATGTTAATAATAATAATTTTAATATTAATGTTAATGTTAATTATTACACAGAATGTTAATCTTAATCATTAAATGAAACAAAACAATTTCAATTGACATTTCAAGCAGAAATAGGTAATCATTAGAGCTTGGTTAAATCAAGTCAAGGAAATTGAATTTCAAACTTTCAACTCTCATGCAAATAGAAACTCCTTTCTTTTCTCATCATATTTTTTTTTTTTTTCTCTTCGTCAAAGTTGGTTTGCTGAATTTTTCAAATTATCTGTACTTTTTAAGTTTCTCTAGCTCTATCGCCAATAAAAAATAACTTCCATTAACCTATTAATAACAAAATAGAAAACATAATAGAATAATATGTTTGAGGGATTCAAAACATCATCATTAAGGTGGTTCTTTACCTACTTCCCACCAAACTTGGATTTCAGAGAAGATTTTGAATACTTCTCGATCGGCAAAAAATCTGAAAAAAATCAAGCATGTAGAAGATCCTCGAGAGATTGATTTTGTATAATAATAATTCAAAAAAGTTATTAACAAATTGATGCAAAAAAAAACTGTTCAAGAAATTAGCCGATGACCCAACTTTTTTTTTAGGTGAGAATTAATTTTTAATTTTTCTGAATACGTATGATTTTTTTCAGAATTTTGTTAAATCTTTGAAAATCGCGTTTTGTCAAGTATGAAAAACCCAATTTTCAAAGATTTAACAAAATTCTGAAAAAAATCATACGTATTCAGAAAAATTAAAAAATAATTTTCACCTAAAAAAAAAGTTGGGTCATCGGCTAATTTCTTGAACAGTTTTTTTTCCATCTATTTGTTAATAACTTTTTTGAATCATTATTATGCAAAATCAATCTCTCGAGGATCTTCTACATGCTTGATTTTTTTCAGATTTTTCCCCCACCGAGAAGTATTCAAAATCTGCTCTGAACGCCACGTTTGGTGAGAAGTAGGTAAAGAACCACCTTAAACTACTTATATGAAATTGGAAGGAAATGAACATCTTAGTAAAAGAAAATAATTTTCTTTCAAAATATAAAACTCAAATATCTCGTGGTTTTAACCACTCGGAAACCTGCCCGCACATTAAACATATTTTTTGGTCATCAAAATCACTTTGTATCCTATCTAAATCAGATTTACCAGATTTAACCAGTAATCGAGGGGCTAGCCACTCTGGAGTATACTCGCTTTATTACAAATACTCGTCGAAACTCGCAATACTCGTCTAGACTGTCGATACTCGTCAGTACTCGCAGGTACTCACTAAGGAGTACCTCCTAGTACTGACGAGTATCGACGAGTATTTGTAATAAAGCGAGTATACTCCAGAGTGGCTAGCCTCTCCCCAGTAATCCTACATTTATCGAAAATATGAAGTATATTATAATCGACTCAGTACGTTTTCTTAAAATTAATTCGTTCTTGAATTTTAGAGGACTTAATAATAGGATTAGATCACGTTTTTTTTTTTTTTTTTTTTTTTTCAAAGATATACTCCGTTGAACATTGAGATCATCAAAGAACCAATGACTAAAAATTTTAAATGATTCAAATTATTTCGCAAGTATGTTTTATCAAAAAGCCCTGAGAACTAATTAGGCTTGTGTCTTAATTAAATATAATTGTGGAATCGAGAAAGTTATTTTATTTTTGAGAAATTCTAATTAATTAGAGAGAATCTTCTAGGTTCCTTTATCAGCCATGGCACGAAGTAAAGCATTTTTTTTCCTCTCATTTGCTCCCCCCTCACGATCAGTGGCACCTGTCAAGAAGTGTCCAACAAGAGAAGAGAATTTCACATTCTTCTTCGGATTTTTAGGATCAACACATTGCATGTTGTATTTCACCTTCAAGAAATCTGGAAAAAAATTGTTCATTAATGTTTTAAATTAATCAAATTTATTTTGTTCACCTGTGGTTTATTCATTATTCTCAAGGTGAGGGTTTATTTTCATTCTTCCATGTGAGTCAAAACACGTCAAACCGGAGACCTTTTTTTCATCGATCCTTTCGATTACTTTGAATTTTTTTTAACGGATTCTGTGGGTGAAATGAATGCATCAAACAATTTTTTATTTTTTTTTACCTTCAATATTTCAAAAGTTATTCCAGGTTGAAAATTGCCCAAAATGCCAAAAACCGCCACACACGCTCTCCTTCAAATCTTCATATCTTAGGTTCTATTTGTCTGATCAACATGTCCCTGGGCTCATTCGAAAGAGCTGGAATTGAGCTTCTATTTCATGCTGCGACAAATTTTATTATAGCAACAATTGCAGATTGTTATAAACAATTAATTTTCAAACATGATTTTCATCACCGAAACCGCGCTGTAAAATTCCAAAAAAAATACAAGCGTATTCCTTAATCAATTTCCTACAAAATGCGTGAGTTTCAAATTGGAGAATTGATGGAGAGTATGTTTTAAATATTAATAATCGAGCGTAGGCGCGCGCGCGCGCCGACAATCCAGCTATCTGGCGCGCGGCGTGAAGTTTAGGCAGCCTATACTTCACGCCGCGCGCCAGATAGCTGGATTGACGGCGCGCGCGCGCGCCTACGCTCGATTATTAATATTTAAAACATACTCTCCATCAATTCTCCAATTTGAAACTCACGCATTTTGTAGGAAATTGATTAAGGAATACGCTTGTATTTTTTTTTGGAATTTTACAGCGCGGTTTCGGTGATGAAAATCATGTTTGAAAATTAATTGTTTATAACAATCTGCAATTGTTGCTATAATAAAATTTGTCGCAGCATGAAATAGAAGCCCAATTCCAGCTCTTTCGAATGAGCCCAAGGACATGTTGATCAGACAAATAGAACCTAAGATATGAAGATTTGAAGGAGAGCGTGTGTGGCGGTTTTTGGCATTTTGGGCAATTTTCAACCTGGAATAACTTTTGAAATATTGAAGGTAAAAAAAAATAAAAAATTGTTTGATTCATTCATTTCACCCACAGAATCCGTTAAAAAAAATTCAAAGTAATCGAAAGGATCGATGAAAATTTTTGGTCGATTTCGTCCGGTTTGACGTGTTTTGACTCATGTATGGATTGTATATCTTTGCGTGTACTAATTCAATTAACTATATTCAAGTTCATCAAGGTGGCCCTTTACTGAAATTTGTAACAAAATAGTTTTTTATTTTTCAAAGGTGTAGAAAAGGTCCAAATGAAAAAAGCCTACGTTACGTTGTATATGATGCTAGTATCTATGTATAGAAAAAAATTCCATTTTCTGCCATGAAAGTGTAGACGTAAGAAACTTTTTGCAGAAACTTTCCTCCGCTGCGCTGCAAGATTACATATGATGCTAGTATCTATGTATAGAAGAAAATTCAACTTTCTGCCATGAAAGTGTAGACGCAAGGAACTTTTTGCAGAATCTTGCAGCGCAGCGAAGGAAAGTTTCTGCAAAAAGTTCCTTGCGTCTACACTTTCATGGCAGAAAATTGAATTTTTTTCTATATACAGGGTGTCCCATTTTAAAAAATGCAGCCGAATATCTCGGAAAGTATTGGTTGCAGAGAAAAATATTTCAGATCAAAGTTGTTTGGTTTCGTGGGGGACAGATTCTGATGATATTGGCTTTTTTGTAGGTGGAGGCGTTAAGGTGATATGAAGGTCAACTTTTGTTTTTTAAATGGAATCATGTATTTATTATTGATTCATCAGATCGGGCGTTAAATTTTACATCAAAAAGCACTGTTGAACTGATGTCCTAACATGAACGGTTCCGTAGATATTTCATTTTTCTCAAAATAAGTTTGTGAGCGTTCATGTTTCGGTTGATGTATGTACACAAACGATAGCGGTAAGTGTCCCGCCCGATGATATGCAATCGATCATACATCTTCTTTTGAGTTGGCAATACCCTAGGCAATAGTAGATTTCTATTTTATGGGCAATAGCTGACTCGAGAGCTCCCACGACAAATTAAAAATTTAGTCTGTCAAAACGTGAAAACGTCAAAATGTCAACCAACATAACCAACCAACGCGTTAATCATTTTCGATAAGGATGACCGCAATTTAATCATTCATTCAACAGTTTTATTTATTAAGCATGACAGATTAGAATAAAACTCTTAGAAATTTAAATGAGCATAAAATATGGAATGATTAACAATATCTTTGGGAAGTGCTGGTAAATAAAACATGCCACAATTTAATGTAATCGTATAACGAATTACCTAAGGCATACCCCGGCCTCACTGTGCTCTTCGGAGCAGGCCCAGCTCTAAGTGACAATTAGTGCGACCCGAAATCCCCTCGGTCTACCTGAAAACGGTCACCCGTCCTTACCTGGAAGTGCGATGGTAGGGGCAGCGTTCAGGAGAAATAAAAGGAACTAAGGGGTGTGCGGTCTATTTGGGACGGCAACAACTGCGTAAGACCGTCCAGGTCTTTTCATACTTGCATATCCCCACTCATACCTACCAAAATCCAAGAAATGGCGTTAAAAGGATTACTGCCGGTGAATGGGTTAAGTGGATTTACATCTCAGACTCTTTCGACTAATGAGTGTGCCGGGGTATGACCTAAGGTATCATCACTTTTTTCAGAATTTCGATGTAATAGTCCGCATGCACATTGCGGAGGATCTCCACAAGCTGACCCGGACCAGCACTCCTCATCCAAACCCAGAACCCAGCTGTGACTCGTCCGCTCTTATTTCTGGGAAGGACGTTGTCCGGGTGATAACGTTGCCCACGTTCCCTCCATACTTTTCGTCGACAATCTTTGTCTGTGGAGAAAACTTTCTCATCGGTAAAGATGACATAACGATGTTGGTATAGCGTTGCTTACTTTCCGTCAACTCATTTTTTCAAATGCTTTGGCCGTAATATCTTAATGTAAAACGCAATGTTCTTTTCAAAATTTTATTGCTCGGTTGAAATTACGTGTATAGTATAATTTTCATTTTTCAATATTTCGATATTCTATTAAATGTATCTGTTCTTTAGTAATAATTATTGGTGGGAATGAACCAACGATTTGTCTGTGGAGAAAACTTTGTCATCGGTAAAAGCTGCCGTACGACACGGTCTCGCACAGTATTTATACTGTAGAGCCCCGTGCATTGTAATATGTCATTGATTTGCAAACGTTGGATTCACTACCCCATTCTTCCAATGCGTTAGAGTCAAAGTGAGACTCTCAGTCAAGTTTAAAAGTATGAAATGCTTAGGACGCTGAATTTTATACACATGTTACTCTGCGATAGAGAGGCGGATAGTTTATATAGAACCTGCCATGTTCTAGTCAAAGTGTAGTATGATTAAATAGTGTACATTAAATTGTAGTATGTTTTATTTATCATCACGTCCCAAAGATATTGGTCATTAAGGGGACCAGTACAGCGCCGAACTTTGAAAAAATCGGTTTTTCGTTTTTTACGGATTCTGATATCTTAGGGTCATACCCATCTGTAAAAAAATTGGCGTTGACAAATTCGTTAAAATCACGGAGTTATCGACCGAAAACCGTTATTGGGATATAATTAGGTTAAAAAATGTCTTTTTTTATTCGATATTTGAGTAGTTAAGAAAAAAATAATTGAGTCGTATTTTTTCATTTTTCAATCGAACAAATATTGAAGTTGATACAGCGGATTGAAAATTCAAATACCTATAACTTTCGTGATGATGATTTTTAACGAATAAGAAAAAATACGACCTAGTTATTTTTTCATACTCTACGTTAACCGCCTGTAAGAATGAAAAAAAAAACAAATCTTACAACCTAATTGCATATTTTGACGTCGGAAATAATAGCTTCATCTATCTGGCCGCAAGAGTACGCCAGCTGGAATGTCAGATCCCAATCGAGCCGCAGCGATTTCGGCGTAAGTGGCGCTGTCGTTCGATTTCATCACGATCACATGTTTTATGGTTCGCCATGACATTTCGAACACTTTCGAGCGTTGTTGACGTTTTTGAGATTCTGAGTTGTGAGAAATTGCCATATAAAAAAAAAACAGTACTTTTCAGTACTAAATAGTCCGCAATCCATTATAATAACTCGATTGCCTCATTGTTATCCTTGTGTATGCCGACGAGAAGTGATAGCGTGAAAAATATTCGTGGTGTTCCACGAAATAACCTAAAAGTAAGTATCTGACTTGGAACACTAATACACGTAAAAAGTTTCAGCCGACTCGTGTGCGGTGGAAGATTTCTTTTTTTGTTCACAGATCACATTAGGTTCATCAAGTTGAAACTTCAGAATAATAATCGGCGAAAACATGAAACGCAAAGAGCGGAGTATTGGTGACGGCGTGAAAGGATCACATGGCCGTTCAAAAAAACGGTCAAAGGTCTTTGGTGGCAATATTACCCCTGAAAAAGTAGCCCCTAATATTTCGACAGCCTCCGAAACCAAGATCACTGGGGATTACAAGGCTAGTGGTTCTGCCGGCTATAGGCTCTTCCATATTGAAACCCTATTCAAAACTCTTCAGGAGCATCTATGCTGCAAGACCTGCGGTGGGGCGATAATTATGACCGAAGTCAGCTTGAAAGGCCTAGGCGGTACGTACGGCATCTCATGCACAAATTGCATGCAATTGAAAACTTTCAAGAGCAGCCCTACGATTGACGAAACGCGAGGTGCATTTGAAATAAATAGGCGAAGCATACTAGCAATGCGATGTGTCGGTCAGGGCTTCGAGAACTTGTCAACGTTTTGTGGAGTAATGGACCTTCCGCCACCTGTAAAACGCTCAACTTACAACATAGTTGTCAAGCGTATGGTCAAAGCCACATCTGAAGTTGCGGATACAGTCTTTCGCCAAACTATTGAGGAGGAAATCGATGCTTCAGCGACACCTGAAGCTCGAGAGATCACCGTGCAATGTGATGGGTCATGGCAAAGACGAGGATTCAGATCGCTCAACGGCGTTTGTACAGTAATCGGCAGCGAAACGGGAAAGGTAGTCGATCTTGAGGTCTTATCTTCCTACTGTAACGCATGTATACGATGGAAGGGGAAGCAGACCGGAGAAGAATGGGAAATGTGGTACGACCAACACAAGCCCGACTGTCAGGCTAATCACGCGGGTTCTTCTGGGGCCATGGAAGTAAACGGCATGGTTAAAATATTCCAGCGCTCACAAGAAAACTTTGACGCCAAGTACACCGGCTATATCGGCGATGGAGATACAAAAAGTTACGCTGCCGTTGTGAAGGCACAGCCTTACGGTCCAGAAGTAACGATCAGCAAAATCGAGTGCTGCGGACATGTTCAGAAAAGATTTGGAACACAGATGCGCAAACTCAAATCCAGACTTCAAGGCCAAAAACTGTCGGATGGAAGACCATTGGGTGGAAAGGGTAGACTGACAGATGTAATAATCGACCAAATGCAGTCGTATTACGGAAATGCTATCCGGAACAATTCACGCTCGGTTCAAGATATGAGTGATCCGATATGGGCAATCTGGTACCATAAATGCTCCACGGACCTAAGACCTCAGCATCATTTGTGCCCGAGTGGAAAAGATTCGTGGTGTCAATACAACAAGGCAACTGCGGCTGGTACAGTGGAACAGTATAAACACAAACATCCTCTCCCCCAAGTTGTCATGGATGCGATCAAGCCTGTGTTTAAAAACTTGACGGCTCCAGAACTCCTCACTCGCTGTATAGGGGGTAAGACTCAGAACGCCAATGAGTCTTTGAATAGCGTCATCTGGAAAATCTGCCCGAAAAGAGTTTACACAGGACAGAATCTGGTGCGTATCGGAGCAAACTTGGCAGCGATAACTTTTTCGGTAGGAGCCACCGGTATTTTGGAGATCATGTCGGCACTTCAGATCACTCCAGGGGCCAATGCAAAGAACTTTGCGGTTCAGGCTGACCAGACGCGCCTCAAGCAGGCAAGATGCCAAACAGCGAATGCTACTCGCGAAGCCCGGATCGCCTTCAGGAGATTGCGGCTTGGCCAAAATGAGGCTGCGCTAGAAGCAGAAGCAGGACCATCGTATGCTGCTGGAGCATACTAATCCAAGTAACCCCTTGGAGGAAGGGGGGGAAGTGGGTGGGCGGGTGGCCCCCCCTCCCTCCAGCCCCTCTCCAACCTCAAATAATAACAGTTCATCACCATTGCTACTAACTTTTAGTCAATAATTTTCTGATATTTTAGGCCATATTTAATGAAACTGGGAAAAAAAATTTTATTGAAAAAAAATCAAAAAACATTTTCTCCAAACAACTTTTATCTGAAACATTTTTCTATATCTTGAGCCTTTTTAGTACTAATTTCGAACTTTTTGGTGAAAACTTCAAATGCGTTTATCTCAGAACTATATTTTTCGAGCTGTGTCGTAAGGATTTTGGAGCACCGTTGGACCGATTCAGGTCATCTTAGATTCATTTTCTTCAGAAAAAAAATCCTCATCATGTGAATGTAGGAATTTTGAAAAATTTCAGTTTTCGCCAAGTTATGTAAGAAATGAGTGATAATAGTTTTTGAAAATTTGATATATTGATCATAACTCATGACATAATTTTTTATTTTCAGATCCCTACATTCACAAGATGAGGAATGGTTCACCGAAGGAAATGAGACGTGGAGAGATTGAATTGGTCCAACGGTGCTCTAAAATCCTTACGACACATGATTTTGAAAATAAATTTTTTTTGATGTGAAATAAATTTTGGTGATGAATTAAATTGATTTCAGACTATGTTAATTTCTCTAAAGTCGCTGTACTGGTCCCCTTAATACATATTTTATGTCCATTTAAAATTTCTAAGAGTTTTATTCTAATTTGTCCTGCTTAATAAATAAAATGATTGAATAAATGATCAAATTGTCATCCTTATTGAAAATAATAGCTGCAAACAAGGCCCGTATACACTGCATTATTTCATAAATAGGTTTAGAATTACTTTTAGATAAAGTCTGAAATTGTAAAGGTAATTTGTTATAATTTGTTATTCGTTAAGTTTTCTCCACAAACAAAGATTGTCGACGAAAAGTATGGAGGGAACGTGGGCAACGTTATCACCCGGACAACGTCCTTCCCAGAAATAAGAGCGGACGAGTCACTGCTGGGTTCTGGGTTTGGATGAGGAGTGCTGGTCCGGGTTAGCTTGTGGAGATCCTCCGCAATATGGATGCGGACTATTACATCAAAATTCTGGAAGAAGTGATGATACCTTCTGTGAGGGCTGTATATCCCGCAGATGAAATGCCTATCATTTGCGTTGTTGAACACAACAGCGCGGTCCATATGGCGCTAATCGTGCGCGACTGGCATGCTCAGCATCCAGAAGTCCATGCGGCATGTGAAGATCCGCGAACAAGGCTCAATTTTATGCTCATGTTATTCTGCGATAGAGAGGTGCATAGTGTTATATAGCTCATATTTTCATGTTTATATAATCGAATGGATATTGATGACTGAGATTATAGTAGCGTTGCGCTGGTAACTATTTCATAAATAGGTTTTGAATTACTTACATATGGTCGGAAATTGTATAAGTAATTCGTTATACGATTACATTAAATTGTGGCATGTTTTATTTACCAGCACTTCCCAAAGATATTGTTAATTATTGTATATTTTATGCCCATTTAAATTTCTAAGAGTTTTATTCTAATCTGTCATGCTTAATAAATAAAACTGTTGAATGAATGATTAAATTGCGGTCATCCTTATCGAAAATGATTAACGCGTTGGTTGGTTATGTTGGTTGACATTTTGACGTTTTGACGTTTTGACAGACTAAATTTTTAATTTGTCGTGGGAGCTCTCGAGTCAGCTATTGCCCATAAAATAGAAATCTACTATTGCCTAGGGTATTGCCAACTCAAAAGAAGATGTATGATCGATTGCATATCATCGGGCGGGACACTTACCGCTATCGTTTGTGTACGATCAACCTTCAAGCATTGACAAGATGCTCGAACACATTACCTTCTTGGTTGATACACAATTGCAGCCTATTTTCGAAACTTTCAACCGTTTTTAGAAGGACAATTCTCGGAATACTTCTACAGGCATTACGTATACGGTTTTTCATATCTTCTGCAGTGGTTGGCTCCGTTGCAAAAACTGTATTTTTTATTAATCCCCAAAGAAAGAAGTCTGAGGAGGTAAGATCTGGAGATCTTGCAGGCCACGGGACAGGTCCACCGCGACCGATCCAGTGATGTTGAAAAGTAGCGTTCAGATGATTACGAACAATCACACCCCAATGGGCTGGCGCTCCATCGTGTTGATACCACATCCGGTATCTGGTATTCAGATCAAGATGTTCCAATAATATCGGCAATTCATCACGCAGGAATCTCAGGTATCCGGCGCTATTAAGTCTGCCATCGGGGAAAAAGAATGGACCCACCAAGTAACCGTTGATTATCCCACATCAGACATTGAGACTCCAACGGTGCTGGAAGTCTACTTGACGATACCAGTGAGGATTTACGTTCGACCAATAATGGCAGTTATGACGATTCAACTGACCGGTATTGTTGAACGTAGCTTCGTCACTAAATAGTACGTATTGGAAAAAGTCTGGAGAAATCCAGATTTTTCGCTGAGCCCAAAGACAGAATGCCACTCTTAAAGGCAAATCATCATCGTTCAGTGCTTGGGTCATAGTGATATGGTACGGATGGAAACGATGATTTCGCAAGATTCTGCTTGCTGTATTGCGCGGAATACCCAGTCGTCTTTGAATTTCTCTTGTACTTATGTGTGGCTCTAGGTGCACCATTGCCAATACAGCTAGGACTCTCGGATTGTCGCAATCTGCAACATTTCTACGTGGTCGTGCTCTTTTAGTTACACGACGTCGTTCACGAATTTCTATCGATCTGATCACAGAGTCATTGGGATGATGAGCTCTATTGGGAAATCTTTGACGATAGAGTCGTTCTGCCCCCCTAAAGTTATGTCGAGATTCACCAAGCACCAGTAAAATATTTACGATTTCACTTCCAGTGTAGTCTTCCATTTTCAAGCTCGGTACGCGAAATTTATCTTGGTAATACGCACTATCAAATGGTTAAACTACCACGTCGTTACAGCTTGTAAGTATTTCTCAAACTGTCTTAGGAAGCACCGTAGTTGATAAAGGTAAACAAACCAGGATTCTGAGAATATGAAAAACCGTATACGTAATGCCTGTAGAAGTATTCCGAGAATTGTCCTTCTAAAAACGGTTGAAAGTTTCGAAAATAGGCTGCAATTGTGTATCAACCAAGAAGGTAATGTGTTCGAGCATCTTGTCAATGCTTGAAGGTTGATCGTACATACATCAACCGAAACATGAACGCTCACAAACTTATTTTGAGAAAAATGAAATATCTACGGAACCGTTCATGTTAGGACATCAGTTCAACAGTGCTTTTTGATGTAAAATTTAACGCCCGATCTGATGAATCAATAATAAATACATGATTCCATTTAAAAAACAAAAGTTGACCTTCATATCACCTTAACGCCTCCACCTACAAAAAAGCCAATATCATCAGAATCTGTCCCCCTCGAAACCAAACAACTTTGATCTGAAATATTTTTCTCTGCAACCAATACTTTCCGAGATATTCGGCTGCATTTTTTAAAATGGGACACCCTGTATAGATACTAACATCATATACAACGTAATGTAGGCTTTTTTCATTTGGACCTTTTCTACACCTTTGAAAAATAAAAAACAATTTTTTTCCAAATTTCAGTATAGACCCCCCTTAATTACCCTCATTTCTTCACCGTGGAATCGATTTGCGAGATACAATAAATCTCATTGAAATAAATATTAAAAAAATAAATAAAATTAAAAATCTCACCTTCCAAACATTTGTGAGTAAAAGTGGCACTGAAATCCTTCTTAATCCCAGCCACGCTCTTTCTCCCTACTCCACTATAATGGATTTGAACATTCTTCTTGATTAAAGCTGTCAAGATCGTAGAAATGGCATCTTCACAGCTTCGGTCGCTGCAACCGATTTCGAATTGCATAATATTTTTCTGAAATAGGCAGAAATGTAAAACTTATTAGTAAATAGCAATTAAAATTGACTATTTTGATCTACAAATTTCAAAAGGGAATTTTACCAGATCCTCCTGTCTCTGTAGTGCAATTTCTGGATGCTCTGAATTACTCTCATCCTTTGGATCTAAGCTTTTCTCAAATTGCAAAAATCCATTGAGTTCCTCAATTGGGAACGTGCAAGTGAATTTGGTCTTGGGATTTACTGGTCTATTATTTTCTGTGCCAGTATGTGCTGTATAAACTGATTGTTGAAGCTCTTCTTGCAGGGTTTTAAGGGGACCTTTTCCTTTTCTCGGGCGTTTTCAGGCGTATTTTCAGGAATTGATAAAGAAAAAAGTTTTGGGTTTATTTCATCAAAACTTGGTCAGTATCTTTATTTATGTTTGAACCAAATATATAAATTTTTATTCAAAAAAATATTGATTTTTGACGGCGGGAATGAGCTGCGTAGTGCGGGCTGCTTTTACAGCTCGGACCACGATTCCAACCGTTCCTATGATCCGAAATGAGAAAACAAGACATTTTTATGACCGGAAGACAAGATTTTATCCTTCGTCCTACGAGCGCATTTTTATAAATTTTTCCAACAAAATGGCGACATAATTTGCAATAAATAGAAATTTTAGATTTTTTTTAAGCCCTAATCATCATCTATAAATCGTAATTTTCAGATTAGAGAGCTATTCGTAGGCCGAACGATAGCGACATGTGTTCTTAACAAGCCCTCTAAATTGGAAGTCAATCAATCCATTTGGTTCTCAGATATCGTTGTCCGAAGTTGCAAAAATGTAGTTTCGAGAAAAACGCTTTTAAAGTTTTTGAGCATTGTCGATAGAGATATATATATTATAGAGATATATAGATTATACCTTCAATCAGCGATTCCTGCACCATATTGTGGACCCTCTTCCTCCAAGTGGAAGTCGTGTTCCAAGCTGCTGGCCTCTCGTTGAGCATTTCTGGCTTGCTGGAACCCGATTGCTGAATTTCTATCAGCACTATTGATGCGCTCCTTGTCGCGCGCAGCTGCGAAATCGAGTGCCTCGTTGCCTAAGCAAAAACTCATCGCTGACATTATTCCTAGCACTGGGGTGAATCCTTCATTGCAAAAACATGTGGCTAAATATGCAGCGATCTGAATCGATGACATTCCACAATGAAGATGTTTCGGTGCCAATCTCCAGAGAATACTATTATAGGATTCGTTACTGTTCTGCGTGTACGCCCCGAGACATCTTTCTAATAAGTCTTCTCTTGTCAAATCCTCGTAGATTGGTCGGATAACTTTCAAAACCGTATCACTGAATGGCGGATCGTGATTGAAGCCTTCTAATTCACCCAAAGCCTCAGCTTTTCTATACTTGCACCAGGTCGAAGGACCTGGAGGGCAATGCTGATGCTGGGGCTTTTCGTCGGTCGAACTCCGATGGAAAAATGTAGCCCAGATTCCCTCACGCATCCTTTGGACGGAACCGGAATTCCTTCGAATTGCCAATCCACAATATTTCGTTAGCGAAATTATCTCTTTATTAGTGAGTTTTCCGACTCCGTTTCCGCCAATGCCTTTGTTCTTCAATTTTGCGTTACGCAACCTGGTCCCCATCCGCTTTTCCACATGTCCAACACACTCCTTTTTTCTTACTAAAAATTCTTCACCATACGGTTTGGCGTTTTTTATGGCGGTGTACGTTTTAGAATCACCATCTCCGATGTATACACCGTACCTCACTCCGTACTTCTCCTCGGATGCTTGGAACATCTTTACTACGGAGTCGGGTTCCATTTTTCCGGCACTTCCGGAATGATTCGTGTCGCATTGTTCCTCGTGCGTTTCGAACCATTCGTCATATTTATCAGTACCTTTTCGGCTTTTCCATATTTTGCATGCTGCGCAAAAAGTACATTTTATTTCTACATCCACCACTTTTTTTGTTTGGGAGCCAATGAGCGTTGTGACGCCATATTTGGAAGTAAATCCTCTCTTTTTCCAGGAGCCATCTCCTGATACAATCAGTTCTGACTCTGTGCCTCCGTTAGAAAGATTTTTCTGCTTTTCTTCCTCGACACCTCTTCTCAAAACACACTCGAAGATTGACTTGCTGGCAGCATGTATTTCTTTGAGACAGGCGTAATAAAGTTTCGTTGAGAATCCTTTGCTTATGTCCATAAGCCCACAAAACAGATTCATTCCGGCTCTGGAAAGGGGCAGAAGTCTTGAAACGAAAGCGAATCGTCGATTTATTTCGGACGCACTACCGATTTTTGGGGCTGAATCAATGAATTTCAATCCACACTCACATTCTAACTGGATTTCAAAACTGAGTCCACATTGTTTTTTTTTTTCAAATTTCACCTCTTGCTGGCACTCTTTGCATTGTATATAAGTTGCGATCGCCAAAAAGACTGTGTGGAAATTGAGTATTACGTAGCTACTGTTTCTGTCTGTTGGCACTTCATTATCCTGGGCAACACTTCGTAATTTTTTCGCTGATGTTGACATAAAAGTTGAATTCGTCTCTTTTGTAAATCTACTTCCAGTGAATTTCCTTCTTTTCTGCCGATATGGACGTGAATGAACATCTTTGCTTCCTTTTCGATCCATTTTTTTGACTCGTTGAAACACGATACGAAGATTACGAAAATTACGCCGCGATCTCGTAGAAGATGTCCAAGCTGTTTGGACATCCCCATAGCAACGTCCGGTTTTTTTTTTTTTTTTTTTTCATCATAATTGGTCAAATCTATAGTGTCTAATCTCCGAGACCCGCACGAAATTTCTACCTTCGCGCGCGCTTGCCTCTTCAAACCTCTATAACTCCGAAAATTCTGTGAATTTCTTCATAATATTCGGAGAGAATATTTTTGAAACCATAAACTTTACAAAAAAGAAAAAAAAAAAAAAAATTTTTTTTTGCGATCCGAAGAAGGAAAAGGTCCCCTTAATATCCCCTTGACATCCTCGTCTAATACCATCAATTCTATCAATTAAATTGAGAGTTAAAAGATCGACCTGTGTTGCGATGAACTGAAGAATGAGTTGTGTCTCAGGATCCTTAGACTTCTGCCGCAGTTCGATTAGATTTGCTGCGAACATTTTCTTTTTTTCCGTTCTAGTCGTTGTTACAGGTACGTCAGGGATATTTTTCTTGGAATGGCCACTTGAAACTCCATTGTCATGAGCTGGAGTCTTGGTTATAATTTGAGTTGAAGCTTTAGGTGGCTGACCTTTCTCAGGAATTATGGGTAATCGAGATAAAGACTTTGAACTGTTCATGATAGATCGAACCTGTGATCTTGGGGTGTTGACTGACAAATCGGAGTCAAGTTCTGAATCTGTAGAGTCCATCCTCAATGGTCTTTTACCAGCGATGTCTAGTTTTTTTTCTCCCTTATTATAAGTTTCTATCAAGAAAAAATAATCATAATTTCAGTAGGAAATTTTAATTTTTTTATTTATTGATTGATTGATTGGTACGTTCAGCTCTCCATTGTTGATGAAGAAATAGACTATGAAGAGAAGGAAAAAAGTTGAAACTTACTTGTATATTTCAATGGCACGACCTCAAACTTATCCCACGTGGATTTATAATCCAGATTACCCTTAACCATACAGTCCAGCAGAGCATACTCGTCCTTGTCTGGGTAATAACAATACCATATATCATGGGTACATATCAGCCACTTGTATGGCACCAAGTCAATGATTTTCTGCCCATCCCCCTCTTCTTCCGCAAACTGCACCACTGCAAAAACCTTCTTCGTCGCATCCTTCTCACCGGAAGTTTCACCTGCGCCTTCCATCTTCGGAAATTTCTTTTTTTTTTTTTTTTTGTTTATAAAGTACTCTAACTATCATTATGAACCCAACACGGAGGGTTGATGATTTAACACGTACACTGATTTAAATCCTTCTTTTGTATAAAACCCACGGTATGAAATAAATAAAAACCAGTCAGAACGCCGCCATCTTGTCTTTGAAGCACGAGGCTCACACGAGGTTATGCGTGCGATTGGCGCGTTGTCTTTCACGTTTCAGCTCTTTCCCTCTCAACGATATTTACTTAAAGAAATTGACCAATCAATTGAGGATTTATTGGATGGGGAAATTTAACCAACAAGTTTCTTTGGATTTATCACTTTTCTGTACACCACGTTCGCACTCGGTTCGCACTCGGCTCGCACTATACCCCGTCCCAGTGTTGGCAACCCAAAAGGTGGCGCTGATCGTACCAGGGCAGCGCTGCCAACCGTGCGATAATTTCGTACTACCGCACGAGATACAGTAACGATAGTTATATCTGTCCCTATGAAGTTGGCACCACAGTCTCCGTCTCCTTTTATCCTTCATGGTTACATAGAGAAAAAAAGAGACAGAAGACTATATAATAGGGACAGAGATACCACTATCGTCACTGTACATAATCGAACATTTTATGATTATAAAATGTTATTATTATTATTTATTATTATTATTATTATTATTATTATTTATTATTATTTATTTTTATTATTTTTATTTGTTATTATTGTTATCATTTTTTTTATTATTATTATTTTTATTTTATGTTGTTATTATTATCTTTTTAATATTATGATTCTCATGATTCAGGATGACATTGATCGTTGATTTTTTTCTTTTTCTTTTTAATTTATGACGACGATGTTTGTTTATTAGATTAAAAGTACCTATACATTAAACCGTGTATTAAACACAAAAATCACGTGTGAAGTAGAGAAATACAATAATCGTGGTCTTTCAAGATTAAGTACATACACTTTTTCCGAATTTTGCTCATTGGCAGCATCTCGAGACAATCAGAAATTTTTTTGATTTTGTGAATTCCAACGTCTTTGGAGGGACATGGTGTTTTGAAAACATTCTTCGTTTTCTCCACTCGACATCCCTCGATGTACAAATCTTTTAATGTACTCACCTCCGATGGTAATTTCTGTTTGATGAATAATTTTAGAATTCTGAAGATTTCACCATTTTTCAACTCAACTGTGTTGTCAGGAGATTGATCTCGGAGAATCAAATCATTATATTGAATACTTTGAATAGCTTTGAAAGAATTTCCACATCTTTCATACACTTCAGGACTTCTCTTGAGAATTAGATTTTTGATCACTCTACGTTTTTGAACTTGAATATCTTCAGATGAATCCATTCCGCTGAGGCGATTGACAATCTGCGATAGAGGTTTTGCTCTACTAGTTACAAAATTTTTCAATTGCCCAATCAAGTTCTCTCCCCAGAATGCAGAAAGATCGCTGAGTGAAACACCATGGTAGCGAACATCATCAGCGATATGGATGCCGCTATGAGCATGCATCACCTGACTCTTTACAGAGTAAAAAGTGGCCATCAAACAGAAAAATGACCTTAATGATTCTTCAGAAAAATCAGTATAACTAACTGCCCATTTTTGATTGCACAGAATGCGCATCCCAACATGTACTAAGAGAAAATGTTTATATCTTTCTTCATCCAAAATAAACTTAAGGACAATGCTGCCCACATAGAGTAGAAAGAATGAAAATTGAGTTGCTTTCCAATTTGTAATGTCTTCAATATCGAACTTTTTTCGCTGGAATTCTGATGGAACGAAGGGTGTCACTGAATCCATAAGCTCTTTTAGCTCCTGGAGTTTTGCAGGTGTTAGTTTATAACTATTCACTTTCCTCTGTGTCCACTTTTCAAGCAAGGGCTTCATCAGATTTAAAAACATCAAATGCATGATTTCTTGAGGGAAATCCATGACTGGATCAAAATCAGGAATGTCTAGGAGGGGCGATCTTCGTTTCTCCTTAGTTGTTTTATCGTCCAAGTGGTGTTGAGGTTGTGCCTGACTGATGAACGACTCTTTTGTTCTTTTTGCACAATTTATTTTTGAATAAACCCTTCTATTACTCGCAGTCTTTCCCTTGACTGTACATCTCTCACACCCATAAAAACCTGTTGGACCTTTGATACATTTTGCAAATGCTCTGGCAGGGCCATCAGCAATGACAGCAACTATTTTGAATGAATAAAATTTACCTCCGATGGTCAACCCTTCAGTAACTAATTTTTTTGATTCTTCAACAAAGTCGTATAGATAATTCTGGGTTCTTAGTGGCTTAGAATTTCCATAGTACAGGGCTGCAATGAATGGATTACATTCGTACTCTTTGTGATATAATTTCACCGAAATCGGCCACAGTTGTCCACTGGAATTGTTGTACATAGAAGCTCCATCAATGTGAATGAGAACTTGTATGATATCCTCACTGTATACCTCTGGGTTGATACGTTTAGCTAATCCATTCTCGATCCCCAAATAAACGTATTCTCCCACTTTCTTCTTCAAGCTGATCATTGGTCTCGAGTTGACTCGATGTTTGAAACCTAATAGAGAACTTGCCGTTTTAGGTAAATTTCTGTATCCTTCTGAACGTCCAATCTCGAGTATGTCATCTATAACACATAAGTGGATGTGACCAATGTGCTTAATTGCCCATTGCCGAATTTTGTCCTCCATATTCTTAGGTAACTTCTCTTCGACGAGGTTAATCCCATTGTCAACGGACTCATCGTCAGGGATATCTCCAGTATCTAATGATGCATCAACTATATCACTAATATTGGCTATGATGATCTCATTGAAAAGGTTTTCTCCAGTACTCGTATCATGACAAAGAAATAATTCTTCATCATTTTCTAAATTTTCTAGAGCTCTAATGTCACTGACCCTTGCCTCACCTCCAATCCAACCTGGGGAATCCTGAAATTCATTCTCACCCTTGTTATCCGATGCACTGGCACTGAGATCACTTTCATTTGACTCCAGTAAATCCTGATGTTCACTTTCATCTTCGTTATTCGAAGCACTGACACTTGGCTCATCTCTATGTGAACCCAGTAAAACCACATCTTCACTCACATCAACTTTGTCGTCCAATTTTGCCAATTTTTGCACATATCTGAACCTTCGAAGTCTTTTATATCCGCTTGAATATTTGAATCCCTTTGGTTTCATGATTTTCAACTATTGCCCATTGAATTTCAACAATAATACTAAGATAGGTGAGAGCTATCAGTGTCTGGCAAATACATAGAACTTATGTTACTGGAAGGTTGGTCAGCTGTTGGGCCGACGCCAACATAATTGCCGCGCATGCGCGCACCTCCCTAGTCGTAGCCATTCCTAACCTATAACGGTAACCACGAGTAACCATTGTCAGATTGTTTGCTTATATGATAATTTTTAATAGCATATTAATTTATAACCGTTAACGTCAGTAAAGGTGTAACGAAAATATTTCTGTAATACATGATAGATTACAAGTTTACGCCAACCCTAACCTATCAATCTACGGTACTATTTTGGCGAGGGGTATGCGCGGATAGGGGAACTGGACGCGGCGAAACGAGAATAGTATTTTTTCAAATCTTGTCTGATCAATGGTATGGAAAATCCAGTATGATGGTCAAGTAATGTTCATTAATGCTTTCCCAGTGACTAACTTTTTTTTCTCGTTTTTTCGGAAACGAGAATCCATTCTAGTTGTATTTCATGTGCTCATGGCCAAAACTATAATAATAATAATTAACCCCTTATAAAAATAATATGATATTATTTTATTTCATTGTATCCGAAAAATTCAGAAAAAAACAGTCGGCCACTGGGAAAGCATTAATCAACATTACCGTACCACAGCATTGAGCTAGGTCATCTAAAAAAAATAATGTAATTGAAAAGTTTTTTCAAATACTTGGATTCAAATCGCTATTAAAAATCAGTGTTGGAACAACATTGGAGCATAGTTGACAATAAAGCTAAAAAAAAAATTCACAAATAGTGGTTACTGACAGGCGATCAAACTCGGACCAATGCTGAACGAGGTTCGGTGAAATCTAGCCTTGGAATACAGTCTTCAACCAATGTTGGACCGAGCTTGATAACTAAAGCTCGACGTTTGAACGTTTGCCACTTCTGGTTAAAGATAGGCATCCAGTATCGGGCCAAATCGGGTTGGCCCGCGGTATACCAATCGTTGGTGGACAGTGTTGGTCCAACACTGGTCCGAGCTCGGTTTCCAAAACTCGGAATCCATGCGACTCCGAGCATTGGCTCTAGACTGGTTTCGATGCTGGCTGAGCCTTGGTCCAGGTTTGTCTACCCAGCCTAGGCAAGTCAAGGCTGAGCCAACCTCAAGCCAATTGTCGAAGCTTAGCAATTCCTGCCTGGGTATAATCGAATCATCGTCAATGCGAAGCATGAGCTAATTTTGACGCGATCAAACAATGATCTAAACACCATACATCAAACAGCTCTGGAGGGGGTCAAAATTTCACTCGAGAAAATTGAATGGTTATTGCCATACATCAGACTGTCGGATTCTGCAGAAATCAAGATGCTCAATTATATCGCCAAAGATCCGGCTGTATCTATGAGTTTTCGCTCGTGGGAAATGTACGAGTACCCGATGCTGCCTGCAACAACGAGACATGTATGGGTTGTCAAGACATCTACACAGCTAGAGAAACCGAGACACGTCATACTGGGATTCCAAACTGCACGACGAAACGATGCGACGAAAAATGCCAGTCAATTCGATCATTGTATGATTAGAGATGTGAAACTTTTCCTAAACTCACAGTGCTATCCCTATGGAAATTTGAATCTTAATATTGCTCGCAATCAATACGCCATTCTCTATAATATGTACACAAACTTTCAAATTTTATACTACGATAAGGAATCCGAACCTCTTTTGTCGAAGAGTGATTTTTTGGCTACAGCCCCACTCATTACTATAGACTGTTCCAAGCAAAGTGAATCGTGAAAGAGTGGACCGGTGGATATTCGTTTGGAATTTGAAACTAGCGTTGCATTTCCAGCAAATACTTCAGCCTACTGTATGATTATACACGATCGCATTGTTGAATATAATCCAATCAGCGGTACCGTCAAAAAATCAGCCACATTTTAAGGATTCTACATGCTTGAGAACTATAGATTAAGCTTATTCTAAAGGAACAATAAATAAATAAATGTTATTGCAATTTTATTGTTATTTATTCAACCCTAGCCCGTTCCCATTACATATATATTTATATTTATATACATTAGTGTGTGTGTGTGTGTGTGTGTGTTTAGATTTTGCCACAGAATTCAAATTTATTGTATGGTCCTCCAAGATAGAGTATCTGCAAACGTTTCTGATCAGCCTCATTGTTTAACTGATCCAGCTGAGTGGAATCGTTCTCTAGAGCCTTTCCGATTCTTGCAGGCAGGAACACGATGTATTCGTTGGCAATAGTGGCGATGATTCTACAGTCGAATTTCGTTTTCACAAGCCTCAGTCTTGTGATATCATACTTTTGCCCAACCTCCAGCTCTGACATCCTTTTCATTGGTAGATTATTATCCAGACGGCTGGTGCTGTTAAGGCTGCTGAAGTCCATCTGCACAAAATGAATAATTCGAAATTAGTTTTTATATTATAATTAAATATGATTATCGTGTAACGGGATTGTTACCTTGTTCGAAAGAGTTTGCAGATTCGAATATACGAGGAAGATGTGGTAATGGTGAGAAGTCGAGATGCACGGATGCAGCTCCCTGCGAGCTCTTGACTTTTAAACCATCATCCCCCGCCATCGAGACATGTGGGGTGGATTTTTTATGCCCCTCCTCTAAATACCAGTTTTTCAACCTCTGAACGTTCTCGAAGGCACAATGGTAGCCTCCGAATACATCGCCATGACAGTCCCCATGCCAGCGATATACACGCGATTCCAATCGTAGTATTCGAAAATTCGGACAGCCCAGCTCGTCCAAATCAATCACCGGTTTCGAGTCGTCATTGAGGATTTTTTCGAACCAGAGTTTCTTCTCCAATCCCTTCACATAAATACGCCTCGCATCCTGCGCAACTTTTCTCACAGTTTTCACTACATCCCTATACCGTGTTTCTCCCGCGATCCAGGGTTTTCCATGATGACGCCATGTCAGCCACGAATTGAGATTGTTACACTCGCGTGAGAGAGTCACCCAAGAGCATGGTGCTTTGAAGAGAATGCGTGTGATATCCTGCTGATATTCCTCATGCGCGCGAATGCTTATTGCAGCCAGCTCTTTTATTACAAATTTATCACTGAATCGTCCAAAACCTTGTAGATCCAATATTAGCTCCATATTGACGATTTCGTGTGCGATCTCAAGCAAAGCCGGAAATTGACTGAGCTGATGATTTATTGCGTGGGATCGGTATGCGTGCAGGTGTGCAGATGGTACCGTGTGAAAAAAATGCAAAAAAAAAATTCAGGTGTTCCAAACAATCTTTGTGTTTACAAATTTCTAACGTTTTCGAGCGGCGAAAGGGTGTGAAAAACTCTGAATGATGTTTATTGTTTAATCCTTTGAGGCTTACCGACTTTTATAGGTTCAGGTGGGATCTTTAGATTATTGCGATTTTTGTGTTTACAAATCCTAGCATTTTCGAGTTGCGAAAAGGTGTGAAAAACTTCTAAGCGATATTTATTGCTTGATCCGTGGAGACCTGCCAATTTTATTGGGGGGCCCAGGTGGGATCTTTTGATTATTGTAATCTTTTGTAAAATCCTAGCGTTTTCGAGCGGCGAAAGGATGTGAAAATTCTGAATGATATTTTATTACTTGATCCTTTGAGATTTGTCGATTTTATGGGGGCCAGGTGGGATCTTTTAATTATTGCAATCTTCGTGCTTTGCGGAATTCTAGCGTTTTCGAGCGACGAAAGTACAGTGAAAAAAACTTCTGAATGATATTCACCACCAAATCCTTTGAGACTTGCCCATTTTTATGAGTTGAGGTGGAGTCTTTTGAGAGCTGTTCTCGGGTTGGTTAGGATTGATTCTATTTCGGATTGGGGGTGGTATGCAGCCGATAGGATTGCAGCCCAACCCCACCAGATCGGTTGGACAAAAGAATACAATTTTCAGTTTGAAAAGATCGGTGAAGAGTGGAAGATCATTAAATCGCGAGAAAAAACATCAAGGCGAGGAAAAAGAAGAAGCTGAATTTTTAAAACTAAACACGTGAAAAAAGTTACACTGTTAAAAATGGTTTGAAGTTTCATAGACGAAAAATAATGAAATTTACAAACCCTGGTAATTAAAATGATATTAATATAAAAAACCTTGAAATTTCATATTTGTCTCCTAATATTAAAGAAAAGTACTGAATTTTCAAAAACTGTCTTTGAGTATTAATCATAGTTCTATTGAATTTTATAAGACTGTTTTGAAAATTCAAAACACATAATGGTTTTACTAGTTTCCAGAGATTGTGTTTGAATCTTCAATATCGTGATTGAAAATTACAGAATACAATGAAATTTCGATGCGGGAAACATGTAATTTACGGAAATAGATTTTGAAATTTAATAGACTTTTATTTCAAAGTTCACAATAGTGTGAAAATTCAAATAATGCTATATAAATTAGTTGCGTAGTGAGCTATGCGCATCTAAGCAGCCCGTGTACGCCAGTTCTACTTCCCGCGTCTGTTGGCGATCGGCGGCGTCAAGATCTGTTACTCTGTGCAAATTTGTGAAGTTTCCAGATAATTGTCGTCAATATAACAAGATAACAAGTGACCACATTCATCAGATTAATGAGGCAAGTAAGAAAGTTAAGCATAAATCATCGGTTGTGGTGACATGTCTTCATGAGTGAAATTCTTTGTTAACTTGATTTTCTTAATCTGACTCGGTACGCTTTCTCATTTCAGGGTATCACTGGACATCACATCCGATAGATGAAGGATTTAAACAGGAGATCCTGACCTACAATCCAAGAGTGAACCTTTCACGAAAACTTGAAAAAGTACCACGGAGCAGATCGAGGATCAGAAAAAAAAACTATCTTCTACTTATACCTATTATTTCTATGTTGAAATATGTGCATCATGTGGGATTCTCCTAGTCGTGAATATTAACTAAGTTCTAGTGACCTAAAGATTAAGAAAATTGTGTAAGATAATTACTCGAAGGTGATGAATATTGAAAAATAAATGAAAAAATGTCAATCACGTCTTTAAATGTAAATGTACCCATACCCTAAATTTAGTAGATATTCATATGAATTTTCATAACCATTTTGAATTTTCATCATAAAAACTATTAATTTTCATATATCGCACACCTAGATCTAAACTAGGACAAGTCAAAAAACTTGAATTTTGAGTTATTAATATATTTGTATACTCCGATACCATACGCAACTAACCACAAGAAAAGATTCAACTTAATGTTCATAATCATGACGAAAAATTGCGCTAACTTATTTTTGCTGAATCTATAAATAATTAATAATAACTATATAGTAATATAATTATAACAATATTATTATCAATAATCAATAATAATCATTATTAATAATATTATGTAGGGGAGAGTGTTGTACCTCGGACCAACGTGTACCTCGGTCCACATAGGCGCCCCTCTGTAGATTTTTTCCGTTTACTTCGACGGATCTACTTTCCGGGAACCCCCGAATTGTGTTTCTTCCTGATAAGTTGAGTATTCGGCGAATGAGTCGCGGTGTATCAAAAGAAAAGTGTTTTCGCAGGTGAGAAGTAACTTTTTCGTATCTTAGTTCGAAGGTGTGAAATGTATGTCATGATAGGCTTTACGACCCGCAATTCATCATTTCATGCTTTTGAAATGTCTTTGTTAAAACAGGCACAGTGTTGCTAAACTAAACATAACCTTTTAAAAATGGTGGCACTAGTTATTCCGAATGCCCGTTTGTTGTACCTTGGACCACTGTAGTGTCTTATGGAGGTTTTGTATTAGAAATTCATGAAAAATAAAAATGTTATGCAATATTATCACCACCTAGGTTGCACAGATTTCCGAAACACCAAAGTGAGTTGAATATAACCGTGAAAGATAACTGGTGAAAGGTACAACATGCTATGGTCCGAGGTACAACATGGTCATGTACCTTGGACCATATGCTGTTCGTTCAAACTATGCAATATAATATAATTCTGAGAAGAAGTTTCATTTATAAAACATAAAGGCTCAAGACCCAAGACTATATTGTAGCACCATTTTTATGAGGTCCTGTTTGAAAGAAAAAAAGTTATGGTGACTTGAAAAAAACTGGTCCGAGGTACAACACTCTCCCCTAATTATATTTATCAATAATAATAATTAATTAATGAATTATTTATCCAAAAGCATAATTGGAATGAAACGTTTTTTCCTCATACTGAAAAATGAGATTTTTCGACTTGTCTCAGTTTAGATCTAGGTGTGCGATATGCTAGCTATATATTTTTAATAATCTTGAGTTTGAAATTTCAGAATATTTTTGAATTTTCAAAACCGTTGTATTAATATTCAAACGTTTTACAAGTTGAATTTTAATGGAAAAAAGTATGTGTTAATTGCTTCACACAAATTTTTATTAAATTTCATATCGAAATTTCTAACAGTGTATGTTGTATTAGCATTGAATACTCAAATTTCAACAGATTCTAAACATAAGAATGTGATCAATCCAGATGAATCCGGCTCGCGTAAGAGTTTCACTGCGGGTGGCTCAGCTGCGACGGAGGGCCGAGTTGAGGATGCGATTCCTCCGGAACGCTCAGCTTGTGTTGCGTATTTTGCGCGAGCAGAATGTGGATGAGCGCTTCGTGGTCGAAACGTCAAGCATCCATTTCGAGATGATCGAGAGCATCACGAGGCAATATGAGATAAGTGATAATTGGGCAAGGCGTGCTGCCGCGACCGAAAATGCTGCACAATCGACCGTCCAATGTGCGGATATAACATCTTCCACGCAAGAAGATGAGGAAGATTCGGGTGCGGAGACGGTGCACATTGATAGGGGGAGAAGTCGATCGCGATCATTCGGTTCGGACTCATCGAGATCGAGTCCGGAATCACCATCGTCATCGAGGTCCTCATCTCCTGATATACCACCGCCGCCGGGGGTGATTCCACTCGAACAGCTTCATATTCGCGAATATGGTTTTGAGTGACCCGTTGCTCGGTAAGTTCATGTCATTTCCATTACATACCGTTCGGTTATTAAAAAATACCTATATGTTTCAGACGGTATGCGTGAAGCTCGGTGGATGATCGTCACCCCATTGTAAATATAGCTTAAGTTAAAATTAGATATATATCTATGTATACATAGTTTAAGTTAGTTTTTAATGAAATTGTCATTTTAGAATATAGGTTAGACTTAAGACATAAGAAAATAAACGCATATATATTATCAGATAATTCGCGTCATTGATTGCATATATAACACCCTGTCACACTTTAAGCATTTCAGCTAGTATAATTCGTATATATATAAGCTTAGAATTAGATATTTCAGCCATCTTGGATCGATTGTCGGTAAGAAAAAAAAGATCGGTAATCGTTACCATGATTCGAAAGCGAATCGTTAGTGGCGCCATCGCAAGACGGAAAATTGCAGGAGAATTGCAGCCATCAGACTATCGGTAACTAATGATCGGATCGTTACCATCGGATTATCGGTAACTAAGGATCGATAATCCATAGTGGCGCCATCGCATGACGGCAAATTGCAACCATCAGATTGTCGGTAAGCGGAGATCGCCAATGCAGGATTCTCAATCGTTACCGTCGGAATATCGGTAACAAGCGGCAGTGGCGCCATCGCACGACGGAAAATTGCAGCCATCCGATTGTCGGTAACAAAGATCGACGATCGGTACCCAAATCGTTACCATCCGACGGTCGGTAACTTACCCCGCACGGCCGGTAACTTAAGATCCCAACTCGGCCGGTAAAGAAGTCTTGATCCAGAACTCTCATATCTACACTACTATGAGATATATCTGATATAAAGCCAATGTAAAAAATATATATAAAACATATAAAAACACAATATAGGCCGTCAGCCCGCTGCCAAAAAGTGCAATGATAGTATAACCTATGCCCTCTAGGGTTTTGGCAGTTATAAATATGATGAACAATGAACAAGCAAAATTAGCCCGTCCCCGTGGAACTTGCACTGGACAAGTTAATTTTTTATTGCAAAAAGAAATCATGTTTTTAAATGATAGTATAGTGTATGCCGAGCATACCAAACGATATTCCATTAATTAAAAATCCATCGAAAAACGATCGGCATACGTGCTGGGGGGTCCTAAGGATCAGCATACGCCCTTAAATGTGTTAAGAAATACGGCATTGTTGAATCATAGTATAACTCATGCCCTTTTAAAATTCAACAGCTTCTGGCATAAAATGCACAATTATCAGATGGTATACCATTCGCGCGGGTCTGACGATCTTTACACCTGTATACTGTAACGTTTCGGCTTTTACGAACCTACAGGTTGTAGTAAAAGTCGGTTGCTACGGGTTCGAAATTTATCTATTTTCTGAAAATTAAATTATTAAGTATTATTTTGGACTCCTCGTACTGACAGGTGAGGAAAAGGATGGGTTTACCATGCAAAAGCCACCTCGTTCAGATTTTAATCTCCCTACACTGTTGGAAAAATTGTGTATTGCTGTTAAAAAAATTCGCAGTTAAAAATATTATGTCAAATTCTATACATATTCGAATGTTAATTTAACAATTTCGATTTGAGTTAAGCTGGTATTTTATGTTGAAAATTATTATTAACATATTCGCACAAAACTTGACACATCTATTATGTCAACTTCAGAATAACGAAGAAATAACTTCATGTTTATGTTAAATCTTTGAAATAACATGTGGTTTATGTATACAAGAACTAAAAATTTATGTCATTCAATTGTAAATTCACGGCAAGATTTGATCCAAAGTATATAAGTCAATTCAACTCTTCTTATATATTATTTTGACAAAGAAGATCTGTTAATATCTTTTATTACATTATCAGGCCAGTTGAATTAACACAAATATAATGTGAAAATTCGGTTCATCACCCAAGGAAAGTGTTAAAATGACATATTTTTGAAGTAAAGTCGATACTTCGGACAAACTCGTGTTTGTTCGATTGACTTCGAGAGCTGGTAGTAGCGTGTGGGGGTCGAGAAGACCTCAGTCGTAGTGTCGGACGCAAGCGCGTAACATGTACGAACGCCGTATCAAGTCCTCATTGTAAGC
This sequence comes from Tenthredo mesomela, assembly GCA_943736025.1. Classification (NCBI taxonomy): domain Eukaryota; kingdom Metazoa; phylum Arthropoda; class Insecta; order Hymenoptera; family Tenthredinidae; genus Tenthredo; species Tenthredo mesomela. Next base: position 33,215,725 of record OX031014.1, read on the forward strand.
CGCTAGAGATGAACGATGCCTATGATCACCAATGTATCATAACCAAATACTTTTTGTACCCTTAAGAAATGCAAATGTATTATATAATTGTAAGAAATTGTTCACTTGAAAAAAAAATGATAATAATGAACAATACTAGAATAACAAAATTTGGAGTTTTTTTTTTTAGACAAATTCATCCACCCTTTCACTGTGAATAATTAAAACTTGGAGGGTGTGAAATCGAAAGTAACACAAGGCAATTGTAAGAGTCATTGAAAGTTATTTTCTAGTTGGGAAAATGATTTCATTTTCCATAGTTATACAATAAATTGTCAAGTATTGTATGACTGTGAAAAATAATTATTATTTTTTCAACTAGATCATACTTTTGCAGTGCTTCTTCAATTGCCCCGTGCTGTACTTCGCACCCCTCTGGAATAATAATGAGATAACATAAAGAAGAAGTGAAATTAACATTTCTGTACAGTTAGGATTAACATTAAAAATATGTCAAAATTGACATGAAATTTGATTATTCCAACATTTAAAATTAGTAAAATCGTGTGAATTTGCATGTTGGAGTAACATACGTAAAATGTCAATTTCAACTGTATTTTCTGTTTATTTGACTCAGCTGTCATTCATTATGAACATTTAATTGTTTTCAATTTAACAGATAGATTATGTATTATTGAGAGATGATTTGAGTCGAATGGAACTACAAATATGTTGAAGTTTCAACTTATATCCTATGTCAACTGTTTACATATCATGTTTCTGTAAAATTAACTGAAAAAAGTTAGTGGACCTAATGGGACATACGAAATGAGTTAAAATTAACATATTTTTTCCAACAGTGTACGCTAGCTGCCGAACTCGGATAGGTTTAATTATCAAAGCCGTATTTGTTCTGAATCTAAGATTCAGAATTCTCTCTACAGAGCCGGGTTTTTACGCCAAGCCTGTCTCGCCTGCTATTGAATATTTTACTGACTAACTACAGATCCGGGTTTTTACACCAAGACTCAGACTCGGGTTTCCAACGGTTGGCCCTCGAACACAGGTTTTTACGCCAATGTCGTTCGCTTCTTCCGTTGTTCGCCAAAGCTGTAACTACTCGGCTTATTCTGGTATTTAATGCTGTCAAACAGGATGATAAGAAAATACCAGGCAAATTTTATCAGTAGTAATTTGATTTCCTGTATTTTAGATCAAATAAAATCTCAACAAAAGAATCTTACAATATGAACTTATCCTATTTTATTCTACGCTAAAGGCTATCTCAACCATATCTATCTCTTTTACTTTAAATGTTCGCAACAATGCTGCTATAGCTAATGTTCGAGATTATTTTATGCTTCTATACCCGGGTAGGTGATATTAGAATTGATTTTAATTTATATTTGGAATTGTCTAAGTAATGTGAAGTTAATGATTCTACGTTATTGCCTTCGGAAGGTCCTTAGTACAATAGCAAATGAGTCGCCTGGGATGCTATACCACGATTGCGCTGTCGAGCTCTGTCGACGCGTGTTTATATACTCTTTTGCTTACGCTTGTGACGTCACAAGCGTCGCTCGCTCGTCTAGCCGAATTTGTCCAGTTTTTCGGTGTTTACGCCGACCAATCACCGTTGTTTAGCATCGTGACGGTCGGATACGTTACAATACCTGTGTATGAATATTAAAAATTAACTTTTCCAGTGCAAGTTCCACGGGGACGCGCTAATTTTGCTTGTTCATTGTTCATCATATTTATAACTGCCAAAACCCTAGAGGGCATAGGTTATACTATCATTGCCAGTGCCGGCTTCAGACAGTAAGCAAGTGAGGCGGCCGCCTCAGGGCGCCACTCTGAGGGGGCGCCAAAACAGAGAGCAATTTTTTTTTTTTTTTTTTTTTTTCACGAGAACTCGAATCGATGCTAGGGGCAACTTTATTCATGAATAGTTAATAACCAAAGTAACCTTTTGATGTCCATAGAAAATGACATACTAGATTCGCTCGACGTCGATGATTTCATCCGAGACTTCTAAGCTGCAAAAGCCAGAAGGTGTAATCACATCAATTTTGCGTAATTCCTTTATTAAAATATATTACATAGTTCTATGAGCCATAAGTATATATGGGGGATTCCAGCTCATCTCGACCACCTTCGAGACCTGACCCCCTCAGATTGGAGTGAAACTTTTTTTTTAATTTCTGCCCTGGTCCAAGCTGCAACCTCAATTTTTTCCAGAATTTTTCGAAGTCCCGTCCCGGAGGCATGAATAGTGGAAATTTGCCAATTTTATGAAATCTCAGAATTTTTGAACGATGATATCTTGGGATTGGAGAGTCATATCAATAAAAAAAAGGGTAGTCAATATAGATTCGTCTTGAATCCAACTTTCTGAAAAAAAAATTTTGGAACTTCGCGATACCGTCCCGGCCGCTAGAAATTCATTTGAAAGCGAGAAATTGATGTCTCCATGATTCGGGCATTTTTTATTTATTTATTCATTTATTTTTCCAAAATTCTATGAAGAAAGATTAATTTTTGAGGCGCAAAACGAAGATGGAGACTCAAATGGTTTAGAGATATCATCGTTCAAAAATTCTGAGATTTCATAAAATGGCAAATTTCCACTATTCATGCCTCCGGGACGGGGGCTCGCAAAATACTGAAAAAAATTGAGGTTGCAGCTTGGACCTTAAGTGTAATGTTATCGTCAGAAGTATGGATTTTAATCTATATAGACGTACTATATGACTACCTGCTTCCTGCCTCTTGCTATCCTGTTATCAATCACGAGGGAACGCTTTTCATGGTGCGGAATTTTGAATGGAGCCCAAAATAGTTTCTTTGAAGAAACTTTACGAAAATGATTCACAATTCAAGTTGCAAGTTATATCGGATTGGAGCACCACAGGTTTTTTGGTCTTGCAGGTAAAGTGATTTCGAGTTGTTTTGGATTCGGCTCAATTATATTGGCATTAGTTATGCTGTTTTGCATAGGTTTACTTGAAGTGGTTCGGGTGCCGTTGTGTGACATACAATTTTAGATTTGTAACGATTGGTAAAAAAATTCGCCGGTGGGGGGGGGGGGGGGGGGGCCGGAAACCCCCGCTGCCTCAGGGCGCGGTAATGTCTGAAGCCGGCACTGATCATTGCACTTTTTGGCAGCGGGCTGACGGCCTAATATGAAAATGATGTATTTTCAACATTTATATATTTCATATATAAATAATATATACTGTAACGTTTCGGCTTTTACGAACCTACTGGTTATAGTAAAAGTCGGTTGCTACGGGTTCGAAATCATCTATTTTCTGAAATTTAATTAATTAAGTATTATTATGGACTCCTCGTACTGAAAGGTGAGGAAAAGGATGGGTCTACCATGCAAAAGCCACCTTATTCAGATTTTATCTCCCTGCGCTAGCTACCGGACTCGGATAGTTTTAATTATCAAAGCCGTATTGGTTCTGAATTTAAGATTCAGAATTCTCACTACAGAGCCGGGTTTTTACGCCAAGCCTGTCTCGCCTGCTATTGATGATTTTATTGACTAACTACAGATCCGGGTTTTTACACCAAGACTGCCTATCAGACTCGGGTTTCCAACGGTTGGCCCTCGAACACAGGTTTTTACGCCAATGTCGTTCGCTTCTTCCGTTGTTCGCCAAAGCTGTAACTACTCGGCTTATTCTGGTATTTATTACTGTCAAACAGGATGATAAGAAAATACCAGGCAAAATTTATCAGTAGTAATTTGATTCCCTGTATTGTTAAATCAAATAAAATATCAACAAAAATAGTACAATGAACTTATTCTATCTTATTCTACGTTAACGTCTATTTCAACCGTATTTATCTCCTTTCTTCTAAATGTTTGTAACAATGCTGCTATAGCTAATGCTCAATATAATATTATGTTTCTATACCCGGGTAGGTGATATTAGAAATGATTTTAAATAATGTTCTGATTTGTCTAAGTAATAGTGAATTTAATGATTCTACTTTATTGCCTTCGGAAGACCCTTAGTTCAATATCAAGTGAGTCGCCTGGGATGCTATACCACGATTGCGCTTGGTTTGATTTTAATATACTGAGTCGACTGGGTGCTATACCACAAGTGCGCTCTAATGAGTGGTTGTGAGTCGCCGGGTGCTATACCACAAGTGCGCTGTCGAGCTCTGTCGACGCGTGTTTATATACTCTTTTGCTTACGCTTGTGACGTCACAAGCGTCGCTCGCTCGTCTATCTGAATTTGTCTAGTTGTTCGGTATTTACGCCGACCAATCATAGCTGACCCCCATCGTGACGGTCGGACACGTTACAATACATGAAAATATTAATAATATATGTGAAAATATATGATTCAAATATATATATCTAGTTATATCACATTTATAACAATTATATAAATTTCGGTAAATGGTATTATATAGTAAACGTATACGAGTCAATCCACGTCAAGCGGGACACCTTTTTGACCGCATGTTCTTGAAAATCGTCGTAATTTTTTTTTATATGGGGGATTCCATGGCATTTCACCTAATCGGCGAAGGTCACCAACGCCGATCTTGATGTCAATTTTTTTCTCAGCTCGTCTGTCGAAAAAAAAGTACCCCTGTTCGGCCGTTTTTCGATTAGGCCACCTGCATTGATTTTATGCATTTTCCGATTTTCCAACTTTTTCGAAAATAGACTTTCTTCAACTGGCTCTAACTTCCAGAGTTTTGATTCTTTTCTAAAAATGATAAGGGCATAAAATGTGTCAAAAAGTCTGAACTTTCTGAAAAAAAATGTTTGCAAATTTTTGCATCGACACAATTCTAAGATCTTTTGCATTAAAATAAAAAATCAATATTTTTTGAATTGCGACACCTTCGATTTTCCTGAAACTTTTTACCTGAATTTGACTAGTTACAATCAAGTTTCCCTCCAAAGGAAATTATGGACTTCCGATTCGTTCGGGAGTAACACCATCATAAGTGCCGAAGAATCGGAAAAATTTCACGGAAATCAATCTTAACTTCGATAAGACAAGTTTTCATGTTATAAAAATACGTGTTTGCTGAAAAATAAAACTTTTCGGAATACTTATCTCTCTTTCTTAACCCTTTGCTTGACCTAAGCACGCTACTCCATTCAAACTCCATTCAAACCGAGACGATTCGCGACTTACGTGAAGCAATGGGTTAAGAAATTTCTTATACCGGGATGATTTCTTGATAGTATACAGGTGACTGCGCATGCGCGAGTTTCGTCGTATGCTGAGGCAGGCTGGCCTCAAATAACACTGCGTGACGACTTTACCGACCAATGAGAATGAATTATTTGGCGCATGCGCTGTCGGGTATACAGGTGACAACCTGTATACTATCAAGAAATCATCCCGGTATATAAGAAATTTTGTACCTGAAAATATATTCGGCATAGAAAAGATAAATTGTATTCGCGTTTTTTATTATATTGTTTGGGATATTCCGAAAAGTTTTATTTTTCAGCAAACACGTATTTTTATAACATGAAAACTTGTCTTATCGAAGTTAAGATTGATTTCCGTGAAATTTTCCGATTTTTCGGCACTTATGATGATGTAACTCCCGAACGAATCGGAAGTCCATAATTTCCTTTGGAGGGAAACTTGATTGTAACTAGTCAAATTCAGGTAAAAGGTTTCAGGAAAATCGAAGGTGTCGCAATTCAAAAAATATTGATTTTTTATTTTAATTCAAAAGATCTTAGAATTGTGTCGGTGCAAAAATTTGCAAACATTTTTTTTCAGAAAGTTCAGACTTTTTGACACATTTTATGCCCTCATCATTTTTAGAAAAGAATCAAAACTCTGAAAGTTAGAGCCAGTTGAAGAAAGTCTATTTTCGAAAAAGTTGGAAAATCGGAAAATGCATAAAATCAATGCAGGTGGCCTAATCGAAAAACGGCCGAACAGGGGTACTTTTTTTTCGACAGACGAACTGAGAAAAAAATTGACATTAAGATCGGCGTTGGTGACCTTCGCCGATTAGGTGAAATGCCATGGAACCCCCCATATATTCTCTGGGTAAAATGAATGGATAAAACATTATTTTTTTTTTTTTTTGCTCGAAGGGCTTAGAAGCTACAAGGGGTTGAATTTTCGAAAAAACCACCAAAAATCGGAATCGCGGTCTCCTTTAAACGTTAATATCTCCGGTTCCCTTTGTCGTACAGACGTCACCAAAAACTCATTTTGAAGCTCTTGAATCCCCCTTTCATGCTATGAATTTTAAATTCATCTAATAAACAATCTTCTATTTGTTATTAACAATTGTATTTTTTAAACGCGATTTTCGAGACGACTACCACCTTCGAAAATTCTGAAAAAAATACGAGCGTGTTCCTTGATTCATTCTCTACAAAATCTGTAAGTTTCAAAATGGAACTCCGATGGAAACTGTATTTAAAAAGCGATTGATCCGTCCGGGATGTCGCGCGCGACTGTCTACGCTGGCGCGCCAGTGGCGCGCGACGTCCCGGACGGATCAATCGCTTTTTAAATATAATTTACATCGGAGTTCCATTTTGAAACTTACAGATTTTGTAGAGAATGAATCAAGGAACACGCTCGTATTTTTTTCAGAATTTTCGAAGGTGGTAGTCGTCTCGAAAATCGCGTTTAAAAAATACAATTGTTAATAACAAATAGAAGATTGTTTATTACATGAATTTAAAATTCATAACATGAAAGTGCGATTCAAAAGCTTCAAAATGAGTTTTTGGTGACGTCTATACGACAAAGGGAACCGGAGATATTAACGTTTAAAGGAGACCGCGATTCCGATTTTTGGTGGTTTTTTCGAAAATTCAACCCCTTGTAGCTTCTAAACCCTTCAGGTAAAAAAAAAAAAAAAAAAAATGTTTCATGCATTCATTTTGCCCACAGAATATGGCAAAAAAATTACAAAAGAATCAAAAACATCGAGGTAAATTATTGGCCAAATCCGTCCCGCTTGACGTGGACTGACTCATACACAGAAGTTATATATTGGCTGATGTATGATTCGTATATGGAGAAAATAATAAATGAGTGAACAAATATCCACAGATATGAGAAGTTTATATGATGCTCGTATAATAATGTTCATATATTTTAGATATTGTAACGTTTCGGCTTTTACGAACCTTTTGGTTATAGTAAAAGTCGGTTGCTACGGGTTCGAAATTTATCTATTCTCTGAAAATTTAGTATTAAGTATTTTTATCGACTCCTCGTACTGAGAGGTGAGAAAAAGGATGGGTCTACCATGCAAAAGCCACCTCGTTCAGATTTTTATCTCCCTACGCTAGCTACCGGACTCGGGTAGGTTTAATTACCAAAGCCGTATTTATTCTGAATTGAAGATTCAGAAATCTCTCTACAGAGCCGGGTTTTCACGCCAAGCCTGTCTCGCCTGCTATTGAATATTTTATTGACTAACTACAGATCCGGGTTTTTACACCAAGACTCAGACTCGGGTTTCCAACGGTTGGCCCTCGAACACAGGTTTTTACGCCAATGTCGTTCGCTTCTTCCGTTGTTCGCCAAAGCTGTAACTACTCGGCTTATTCTGGTATTCTAATACTGTCAAACGGGATAATAAGAAAATACCAGGCAAATTTATAAGTAGTAATTAGGTTTCCTGTATAATTAAATCAAATAAAATATCAACAAAAATCATACAATATGAACTTATCCTATCTTATTCTACGTTAAAGGTTTCCTGAACCGTATTTGTCTCTTTATTTTAAGTTTTAGTAACAATGCTGCTTTAGCTAATGTTCGTGAATGTTAATATGAGTAGTAGGTGCCAGCCATGGCGAGTCATAACAAATGACGTCACCCTGGCCGGAGGTCAGTGACCGGGAGGGAGTGGGGATTCGGCGTCAAAACAATGAGAGTCCGATCCAAGATGGCGGCGCCCATACGGAATATTATAAACAAATATGGCGCCCGTTTTCCCAAAATCCAAGATGGCTACTATTTTTTTCAAAATCCAAGATGGCTACTATTTTTTCAAAATCAAATATGGCTACTATTTTTCAAAATCCAAGATGTCTGATCTAAGATGGCCCCACCCATACAAACCAATATGGCGGCTTTTCCAAGATGGCTACTATTTTTTTCCATATTCCAATATGGCGACTGCTTTAAATTTCTCTCTCTTATACTAAATAATATCTAAATCTGAAATTCTTCAAAATGGTGGGGTATATTCAGGAAATGACGCAAATTATATTTAAAAAATGTATAAAATAATTTAATCAAAATTTAAAAGCTATTTTACATTTCTTACAAACTAAAATAAATTAACTAAAAACTATTTACAATCTAAACGTCTCGGGGTACCTCGTCTGAAACATACGGGAATTATTAGTACAATAACCGAACGAAATTCGACGAAAATTATATATATATTGTTACGTTTCGGTTCTTGAGCGATACCACCGGTATCGCGAACCGAGTGTAATTGTGAGTTCTTTGCTCGAAATTAATGTTCTAGACCTTTATATCAATAATTTAATGTTCCCTATTACGGACTTGAGTCGCCGTGCAACTAAAGCCGCCTCCCCACAGACCTGAACACGTAAACGCGCTAAGGCTGCACTTTACCCACCTAACCTTTTGATTTTAATTTTGTTAAAGTTAGTTTATTCCCAATTTTCTAAACAATAGAACCTGCTGTGCCAGACCTGAGTGCGTCAGAGACACACTAAGGCTGTATCTAGCTTTGGTTAGTTTTATCGATGAAGAAAGACCTGGAAATAGCGGATAAGGGATCTGCATAGAGTAACTTACTTTTTTAAATAATCAAGAATTCGATTTATTATATTCTACTATAACTAGCGGCTGCTTCAGATACTTATTCTATATTTACAGAGATCCTTACTTACTAATTTCTAATATGAAGACTATTTTTGATCTTTAATCGATGATTGACCGTTACGTCGTTTTCAAATGAATATTTCGTTAATTTTCTTTATAATTTAATTTTCTAATATTCTGAATTATGTATTTTCTTTTCTGATATTTTCTTTTCTTTTATTTCTTGATTCTATTTTATTTTTGTTGAAATTTGCGATTTTTGATAGAGCGATATAATATTTGAGTGAAGCTACAAGTTCGCAAGGCGCTATGCCTATTGCGACTGATCTGCAAAAGAGCTGTGAGTCAATCCGGTGCTATACCGTAGAATTGCTGTTTAATAGATACGCGGTGAGTCAATCCGGTCGCTTTGCCGTAGATTGCTGCTGATGAGAGCTGTGTCTCGACTTATATACTTGCTATGACGTCACGCGACTTGTCGCTCTCGTCGAATGTTCTGGAACGTTCGATGCTAGCAACGGTTGGCGTTCGAATTGTTAACGGTCAGGCCTAGGTCGCCTGATCCGTTACAATATATATATATATATATATATATATATATATACAGGGTGGTCCATTTTAATCGATGCAGGCGAATATCTCGAAAACTAACAATTATAAAAGAAAAAGTTTCATACAAAACTTGAAGGGTTTCGAGGGGGAAAGATAATGCTGATATGTGTTGACTTGTGGACTTCGCCAATTCCGAGATTTCGCAAGCAACTTCGGATTTTAGATAGGGAACACATGTTTTGGTTTGGGGCATCTGATAGTGCGATGAAAGACTCATTCAAACACGCAAGCGAAAAAAATTGGAAAAAAAAATTTTGCAAAAAAAAATTGGAATAAAAAAATTCGCGAATTTTTTTTTTTTTTTTTGCAAAAGATTGCTTTTTTGTCCCTAGCTTTCGAACACATTCATTGTCCATCACTCTAGCTCAAAATTTTTCTCGCCAATTTTGAAAGTGGAAAGATTGAATGTACCAGATTATTGAAAAAAAAATCGTAGATCAATAACGCAAAGTGATGAACAATGAATGTGTTCGAAAGCTAGGGACAAAAAAGGACAATCTTTTGCAAGAGAAAAAAAAAAATTCGCGAAATTTTTTTTTGCAATATTTTTTTTCCAATTTTTTTTTGCAAAATTTTTTTTTTCCAATTTTTTTTGCTTGCGTGGTTGAATGAGTCTTTGATCGTGCTATCAGATGCCCTCAACCAAAACATGTATGCCCTATCTAAAATCCGAAGTTGCTTGCGAAATCTCGGAATTGGCGAAATCCACAAGTCAACACATATCAGCATTATCTTTCCCCCTCGAAACCCTCCAAGTTATGTATAAAACTTTTTCTTTTATAATTGTTAGTTTTCGAGATATTCGCCTGCATCGATTAAAATGGACCACCCTGTATATATCAACTTACCGGATTGGTACCCCTCGTCTTCCGACGGCAGCCACCACCGGTCCTCGTCTTCCTCGTCTTCCTCCTCTTCCTCCCGCAACCTCTCTATCTCCCTCACCTCTTCCTCGAAGTCTCTTTCCTCACCAGCATTCTCTTCTTCCTCGCCCTCGTCCCACCCTCGGCCCATCCAAATCTCCACATTTTCACGTATCTCCTCCTCAATTGCGTTCTCTCTTACTATTCCACCCCCGTGACCCCCGTAGACAATGTGCTCATTGTCCTCAGGGATTGTGGATGCAGCCGAGCTCAACGTCGAGGCGCTTTCGGCAAAGTCGCTATCCCCGTCAAGGGCTAGCAACTCTGCCTCCCGCACCTCGATCTCCCTGTCTACCTCGGCAAGCATCGCGATCAAATGTTCCCTGAGGAACCACATGTCACGGGGGTCACCGTGGATTAGCACTGCAGCCACGAAGTCTTCCATTTCTGCAACGAAAAAAACTTTTTTAATCACAAAACTGCACAATCCTTTTCGCCAAAATTAGCAGAGAACAATCACACTCACTTCTTAATTCACTCGGTGGCTGAAGATGGAGTGACGACTCCTGCAGAGAAATATACCTCGCTGCATCGCGTACCTAGAGCAAGGGGGGAAGATAGAGGCACATACTTATCAAGAAACGTCTCGATGTCCCGACGGGTATTAAATGACCATTCTCACCTCCAAAACTGCTGACGTTGCTGAAATACTGGTGGGATGCGCTCGCAATAAACGACACACGCTACTTCGTTACAAAATTTTCGCTTTATTCGATATTGCTTAAAACTAGCCTATAATTAACAACGTTTCCTTAAACATATCTGTACACAGGATAGACAAGAGGCGCCGAGTTTGTCGCAACTCTTAATTTTTTTAGCCACGCAATTGTAAAACGACGCGGCCATCGAATCATTTTTTACATAATCATCCGTAAAAATATCCACAAAAGCATCAAGCGTGTAACCAAAATGCATATAATAGAGAAACATGACACAAAACTGACCACACACGTCGGAAAATGCACTCTGGAGCTGGCGCGTGTTGCACCGGTAGCGCGGACAGTTTTTCCGCAGACGACGCACGTGGTGTGGGATGAAGGGTGCAACCCCGTAACTGTCAAAGTACACCCCGTTACCGGACTCGTCGTTGTAGAAAGCGACCCAGTGACTTCCTGGCTGTGTGTGGTCATCGGTATTTGCGATAAGGGCCGCGGGGCGGGACCACCGCAAAGGAATACGATCAGCCGCGTACACGCCACACGTAGCCGTCGGTATCAACGCCAAAACTCTCCTCAGTTCCAGACTGTTCATTGCACTCTTCGGATTCGGTTGTAGAAAACCCGCCACCGTCCACCTCGTCAGTCACCCCTCTCCCCAGCAGCCAAGATTTCAGCACAGCCGCGCGATTCAACGAACAGACAAATTCCCCGGGATTGCTCAGAGCGTGATGCATGCAGTACGTATCCGATGGCGGCAACTTTCCGAATGCGGGGCAGTCCTCGTCCTCCAGATTCGTCACCTGACGCGACATAACGCGCCGCAACAATTTCGCCTTTTCCGCACCGCGCGTATAAATCACGCGGGCCGAACGTGCCACGGCGCGCAGTTTTCTGTAGATTTGTTTGTCTTGAATATCACCGTCGAACCACTCTATACCGTGATGGCTGCGCGAAAGATAATTGTTCTGAGCACAAATATTCGCCGGGAGATCGGTGAAGGCGCAGGGTGGTGTGGCTACCCAGTGCCCGATGTGGTCGCGATTCAAAGCTAACACGGAAACCTCCTTGACAGCAAAACCGTTTTGAGCGTCTCGAAAGCCCTGCACATCGACCACGTAGTCCACCATATTGCTATAAACGTGTTCGCGGGTATACGGAAAACTGGATACTGCGTGTTTCGTTCGACTTTAGCGACCTTTCCTCGATACGCAACGTCAGCTATTTTTTTTTCAATGGTGGGGGAGGTGGTTCAGGTTTCACCTCGCTGTCTATCCTCCAAAGTCCACTATAACCTGCCTCGCCGCGTCAATTTCCAAGACGTTGTCAAATTCCGCGTACACGATGCAATTTATCGTCGTTGCCAGGGCAGCCTCGAAGCGCACCTCGATTCTAACGCTGCCGTGTCTGACCAAATTCCAGTGGGTGCCGCTGTTTGCCGACAGATCGGGGGTGAGGTCGAAGGCCGTCAGGCAATACCCGTGGGGGAAATCTTCACGACCTATACCGTTCCCTTCGTTTAGAAAATGTATGCCTGTTCCGGAGAAAAGAGTGTGGTAGGCATCCACGTAGAGCTTGCTTCGCGTAAAGTCGGGCTGTAGCGGCTTCGAGGGGATCTGAGACCCGTCCACGTACAGCGACAGAAAGTTTATGTTGAAATGTTGAAAGTTGAAGGGGTTGTAGGCTTTATCACCGTTGAAGGCCTTGTTATCGACAAAACCCACAATCATTCTTTCAGGCAGTTGACCCAGAAATACATTGTCCAACGTATCGCCCTGCACACCGCTGTGAATAGTCATAGCCTTCACCTCCACTCTGGTAAGAGGATACTTTGCCGTGCCTTTACCCAGAGCTCTGGCGTGAGCCAGCAGGACGCCGGGGTTTATCGTTACGCGTCGCACGAGCAGCGAGGCCTCTAGTATGTGTACGCCGTGTGTGTTGGTGCTCTCCATGAGGCAGAAGGCGTCCCGCGAGCGCACGAGCCGTACCCGTAACTCGACACCGTTTAGCAGAAACTTCTCCTGATTAAACACGTCGCAGTGAAGATGCCCGATCAAATCCACGCTGATTTCACCGTTCAGAAGCTTTTGCCGCTGGGCAAACCCTTTGTTAGCCGATCCGATTTCATCCATCTTCCCCGCTGTATCCCCGTACCACAGGGTGGTGGTTAGGTGTGATTGTTTCGCAGCCGAATTGTAATTCAGCAACGACTCTATGTAGGCTCGGTAAGCGTACGCGTTGTTGGCCGGTGAAACTAGCTTCTGATTGAAGAACACGTCGGCCTGGCTGAACAGAGAGTGCAGCAGGTTGTTTACAGGGGCCACGACGGCCTTTGCAGCCCCCTTTGCCGCCGGCTCCCCGCTGAGCGTTTGTAGACTCACACGCAGGCTAAGCATAGTGTGGGAGAGGTCGAGATACTCGTCGCTGAGGCCGGGCACCATAAACTCTATGGGTGAGTCATCCGTGAGCGACGACACAGGCTTGTAGTGGACCCACTGCCCGCTCTCGATCGTGGTTTGCGTCGGTGGTAGAGAGAACAAAACCAGCTCCGATTTCAGACACTCGCAGGAGTGTGTGTGCAAGTACGCCATGGTCGATGTTTATTATTTTCGTTGTTAGCGAGCTTCGAAGATATCAGCCACGCTTCTTTTTTTACTCCCGCAACAGCTTTTCTTCTTCTTCTTCTTGAGAGTTGTTTTTTTTTCTTTTTTTAATTCCGGCAAGCCCCGGTTTCTTCTTCTTTCTCGGTTTGCTTTTCTTGACACCTTTCCTACGCGACCCGATCGATCCTGCACCGCGACCCCGCAGCAACTGCCCCCTCGGTCCGCCGCGCAGCGTTTTATATCCGGACCCCTTCATCAGATTGCCCAATTTATCTGTAGCTTTTCGCCTCAGATTGTAACCCGACTCGACGACGCGTTTCTTGAGCGCCTCTTTGAAGGGTGTGTTGGCGTGCATATCTTCCACGACTCTCACACCGGTCCGCAGAGCCTCCTTCCCCAACACGCGCGCACCGCTCTTCAGAATGGGTATCACGCGCCGAAACAATCCCCCCAGAAAGCTACCGATTCCGCTACCACGCTGTAGCGGCGCACCGGAATAAACTCTGCCTATACCACCACCACCACCCACCTGATCGTCGTAATGTTCAAGGTAGCGAGCCATCAGTGCGACCTCTTGAAGTGCAACGTAGCCGTCAACGTCCCGCGCGTGAATGGCATGGGTCTACCCTGAGAGTCCCTTATATCGATTTCAATGGTACGGAAATTGGTGAGAAGCAGAGGTACGTAGTGCGGGGGTGCCAGGGATTTGCTTTCCGAGACACCGTTGTGAAAATTTTTGCCCACCGTCCGCACTATACGCAGCAGCGGAGCGTAGACATCGCCCACTATTCTGGGCTCCGCGAGATCCGTGTAGACAAACATCTGCGAGGGTATCCCGCTTGGTAGGTTCAAAGGATGGTTGGCCACCACCCTGTCGCGTATGTTGGTCGTGAGCTTTGGAAATCCGAGTTGTTGACGAATACCGCCGGAAAACGAGAGGTAGTGACCATCCTTGCAGCTGCATTTTCTGACCACGTCCAAACGATCGTCCGCGCTGTCGGCTCGTCCAAACTCCAAATGCTCCTTGATGGTCGGCAAACCGTTCAACGTTTGGATAATTTCCCAAATATCCGTGTAAATACCGGGTTCGATGAGGAATTTACCCTGCGCCACTCGTTTTTCCCCCGGCAACAATGAAATATCGTAAAAATTTTCCGCTGGAGTGTCCGACCGATGCACGTGAAATCCCACCGCGTTGTAGGGTTCGTTTATGTTTTGAAGCGTCAGCGGGTAGTGGATCTCCACCAGGGCGACTTCCCACTCTCCGACAAGCTCGATCCGTCGCGGTAGCTGGGTGGTGAATCGAGCCGTCGTGTTGTGGGGAAAAAATTTCATCGAGCTGTTGCTGGGCAGCGTGATGTAAAACTGATCCTTCATGCCTGTTTTCGCACGCTGCTCGCAGCGATCCAAGAGTTGAACTTTTCCGGATAACCGCGCCAGCTGACAAACAGCTTCTTACTGGCCCCCTTTCCCCGCGTCCGTATTATTTTATCCACAGTCATAACATCGTCCTTGATCACGCGCTGCAACTCAGCCTCGTAAAACAAGCCGTCTATCTCCTCCCCCTCCAAATCAACCAGCAGGTAGACGATCGGCGCTCGGTGCAGAACGCGTCGAATCTCAAACACCTCCTCGGTCCAGTTGGCCTCGTAACCCTTCTTGAAGGCACCCTTAGCGTTACTGATGCGAACCCGCTCCCCCACTCGAAACCGTGGCTTTGCACCGGATCGCGGCGGGCCACCGCGTGCCTTCTCCATGTTGAAGCGGGCGGCTGCGGCATTTTCCAGCGTCACCATCGACGGAGCCATTTTAATGGTCGAGTGGGTGGTGGCGTTGTACGCCCCTACCAGCTGTCGCAGCACATCCAGGTAGCGATGGGTATTCTTGTGGGTGAAGTAACGCCACATTCTCTCCTTGAGAGTACGATTGAAGCGTTCCACAACGGCCGCCTTCATGTCGGGGTTTCGCGTGACTCTGTAGCGCACCCCTCTGGCAGCGAGCAGCTTCTGGAATTGAGCTCCGACAAACTCCTTGCCTTTGTCGGTCTGCAGCTGAATCGGGCAGCGTTCCGTGGAGGACAACACGCGCTCGAAAGCCCCGGCAACGGTAGCCGCGCTCTTGTCGGCGAGCGGCTCGACCCAGGCAAACTTGCTGAGCACGTCTATGATCACCAGCAGGTAGCCGTATCCGTCGTTGTACTGTTTGATCGATCTGAGATCCACCAGATCCGCTTCCCACAGGTCGTCTATATTCTGCACGTTGTATCTGGCTCGGGGAAATTTCCTACGTATCGACTTGTGCAGCGTGTACGCGTCCTGCGACGCCAACCATTCGACCACCGCGGCGCGAGGTATTTTTTTTTCCCCTTTTTTCTTTCACCCGCGGATCGAGTCAAGTTCCTGGCACCCGCGTAACCCGCCTCGTTGGCCGGATCGTAGTACAGTCGTTCGAGGATCTTCATTTCAACCTGAGTCTCAACTAAGCACCGTTTCCGGTTTGCCCTGGTCGTTGTCTGTTCTTGGGTGTGGCAAATATCGAGTCCGAATCCGTATCCTCCTCCTCACCCGCCTCGTTCGTGTCAATGTCACCGTCCACACCCCAGTCCTCCTCCTCCTCGTTGATACGCCTCTGATGAGATGAGCCGGCTGTCGATCGTGACGAGGCGTGACGCGTAGGTTTTTGAAAAACGGGATTACCTATGTACTCTTGCGGCGTGTTGATCGAGTGAAGGATCCTGGCGAACTGTTCCCTCCCCCTGGCCTGCATAGATTTTCTCTCGCGTACCGCGTCGTTTATCAGATCGATGATGTTTGTCCCGGCTATCCGAGTCCCCCTTACGGCTATCGTCCCCTTGTCGTCCCACGAGATCTCGGAGCGACCGTTGGTGGTCAGATAGTTCAGCAAGAGCTCCGCTTTCCGCCGAAACTTGTCCGGCACGCTCACCACGATATCCTGTATAGCTACGCCGCTGTTACCAGCTGCATTCCCTTCAGTCACCCCGTCCATCTCTTCCGCTTCTTCTTCTTCGCCAGCGGTATTACCACCGGCAGCCTCGCCACCCACCCCTCGTATGGAGAATTGCAAAGGTTTTCGCGACTCGGCGGCAAAAAACAAGTAACGTCTCAGCACCTGTCTGTACAGCTTCCATTTTTCCCGATCGTTTTTCCCCGGGTCGTTGAGAATAGCGTGCATCTCGCTGTCCAGACGGCTCGCGGGATCCGTATCGGGTCGACGCTGCTGGATACGTTCGGCTGTCTCCTGCGGTATCAGGACCATTTTCTTGGCCCGCTCCATTGCCTCAATTTTCTTCACCCGCCAATCAGACTGTCTATAATCGGGGCCAGCAGCAAGGGTAGAAATCCACCCCGTTGAAGCAGCAAATGTTTCGAACTTTACCAGCTGCCCGTGTCGCAGGCCAGGCGACGTAAAGTTTTTCTGTGCTTGCTCAAACGTCTCTTCCGATCGGCGCTCAGGCTCACGTTACCCCTCAGAGTGTTCAGAGCGCACTCGCAAATGTTTTTCACCAGAGCGTCGTCGGCCGTGCGCAGCAGAGCCCGTCTCCGAGCGGGGTCCGATTTACAGATAGCGTGCAAGGCCGCGGCGTTGGAAGAGCTGAACCTGTTTGCCGAACCTCTTCTTCTTCTTCCTCCTCCTCGTCTAGTTCCGGGCTTCATCACAGACGAAAGACTGGTGCCGCGTGCGATCCTCCACCCTTTATATCCCTGCGAGGCACGTAAACGTAGTGACGCGAATCCGAGGGAAATATATCGGTGCGAAAGCGGCAATTCTCCGGGGTGGATTGTTTCAGATCGAGGAGCAGATAGCCGTGGGGGCGCGCTGTCACGTCGTTGTAGGCCTCCTGCAGGAAGCGAGGGTCCTCGGGGTGTACCTGACGAGCCAGGTGACGTATCTGCGCGCGATCGCGCGGATTCTTAAAGAAAACTATATAATTGGCGTTTAGCGAGATATCCCTCTGCCCGCGTCCCTGGTGAAACAGATTCTGCGTGATCAGGAACACGCTCATGTTCTTGTGGTGGCAACCCTTGGTGAAGAGATCGATGACAACGCCGTTGGACGACTCGCGCATCAGATCGTCGATGACGAGCAGTTTGGGTCGCACGTCCGCGTCGTAGTCGGCCGGTTGCGGCAAACCCTCTCGATATTCCACGGAGCTCGATTCCCCGTACAAAGGTTGCCACTCGGCGTAGTGCCAGACCACCCTCACAAACTCCGTTTCGCACATCTCGCTCGCGTGTCGCAGAAAGTTTTTCAGAAAGTTGGATTTACCGCAACCGGAAGGCCCGGCTACGATGGCGGAAAAGGGATGTTTCCAGCGCGTGTCCATCCTCGCGACTCACAACCCCGTCCTATCTGCAATCGAATATATAGATATCACCGGTTTTGCGTCTACATCCCTGTCTCGAAGGCTTAACCGCGGTGGGGGGCCCGCGGGGTGCGCGCGTTACGTACAAGCTTTTGGGAACGCGCGCGCGCGTCCGGTGACGGCCCGTCTCTCTCTCTAAACAGCTACGAGAGAGAGAGACGGGACGCCGGCTAGAAGCAGCTCGTTAAGCGGCTGAGGCAACCCGTGTCATCTTACTCGAGGGGGGTTGCCTCGCGGCGTGCGGTGAGCTCAGCTTCTCAGACCGCCGCACACACGCCCCGCACCAGCCGTTTAACGCTCGGGTTGACAAGCGAATACTACCGCTACTACTGACCTACTGAGCCGATGAGTCACCGCTGCACACTTGTGCTCTCCCTGTAGTCCGGCGAGTCGAGGTTTATCTCTGTTTATGCGCGTGTCGAATAACAGAGTATAAGAGTAGGTGATTGATTGATTGATTGATTGATAAATTTATTATGCCTTGGTGAACCTTGAGGCGAATTTCACATCGTGTGGAGAGAGAGAGAGAGAGAGAGAGAGAGAGAGAGAGTCTGAACCTCGCTGCGGAGCTCTATAGCCAAAGAGCGAGATGTACAGCGATTCAGCTGTGCGATTTGTAGCCAAAAGGAAGAGTGTCGTAGCCCGTGTCGCAGAGGCGTCTTTTCGTTTGAACGGGACGGCATATCTTGTTCACGCTGCGGGTGACTACCCGATGCAACGCCGTACGCTGTATAGCTCTTCGCTCGACGCGAATAGGTTCGTCAGCCTCGACCACCAGCCCCGAATCGAATTAAAATTTATCCTTATTCGAGTCTGATAATTTAGAGTGACCCCCTTCACTTTGCAAACCTCAGCCACCTCCCCGTCTCCCTTTTGTACCAGGAACGCGTAAAATTTCGGACCACCGGAAACAAAGGCTTTTATGTAACTCCCCTCACCGTATTCCGCCAGCTCGTCCGTCAGATCGCCTAAAAAGTTACCAGTAGCCGGCTCCCACTCCCCGCTTCTCTTCACGTAAATAACAGAGTCCGTATCGTAATACAACACCCGGCGCCCGAGCCTCTCGAGATAGCTGTACAGCTTGAGGCGAGCCTGAGCGGTGGTGTAGGCGGCCAGCACAACGTTGGCCAGGGGGGACGGTACGATGCTCTCTTCCGTATTAATCCACCGCGCGTAGAGTATTTGATCCGTCACAGGCAAGATATCGACCACCTCGTTCTCGGGATCCGTCAACAGTTCCAGCAGACGTTGACGCTCTCTGATCACCTCGGTACGCGGGAGGTTTTCGCGCTGGCCAAATTTACCCCAGAACGAGTTCAGGCAGAGCTTGGATACGGAACGAAGGCCGGCGTTCTTTGTTATTTTCTCCCGCTGCAACCTGATACCCTCCACCCGCTCGTACTCCGCGAGATAACGGTCGCGGGAAGCCTCGTCGGTGCACTCGCCGGGCCACCCACTGGCTTCTTGCTTTATTTTCAGAAAAGTGTCTATATAGGGAGCAAAGAGTCCCCCCTGACCGCTGGCCGAATCGTACACCGTACTCTCGTATTGCCAGATCTCCGATACGTCGATCACGCTGTAGCCCACAGCCACGGCTTTCTGCAGCTCAGCAGACACCCAGGTACCTGCGAACCACCGATCGGCCTCCGACTCGTGCGGACAATCGATCTGCAGAGAAGCCTCGCAGCAGGAGCGACACAGGGGAAACATGAGTTTTCCCCGCATACGGACCGGCAACACGGGATGATAGAGATTCCTGGGTGGCAGGATAACGCATTTCACGAGACCCTCGAGGCCGGAGATGTCCGTGTTGTAGGGACCGGTCAACGCTCTGCACTCCCTACCTACGTAGACTCGCGGGTGGCCCACGGGGTAGCGACCGGTTTTGCACACCCAAGGGTACAGAGAGCATACGTCTACGTATCGGATCTCCTCCCCCGGGGCAGCCTCGTGATAACGCTTCGTGTTTCCCGTACGCCCTCCGAAAAACGCCTCTCGAGGATTCAACGAGTCGCGGGAGAGGACCAGCGGATGCTGTTTGACGTAATCGCGCATTTTAGGATCGGCATCCATCATCTGGTCGAACGCGCACTCCCACATCTCCGTGACCCTGTAACCCAGTTCGATCATGCGCGCCGTTTTTGCCCCAGACTCTTGCCACCGTCTGTCCATCGTATCCCCGCACGATAACTCTTTGTCGCGATTGATCGTGTGACATCTAATACACCCGTGCCAGTAGCATCCGTGAAATTCCAACACGTGTCGCTCCCCAGCCGCGTCCGTGTAATACCCGTCGACAACCCGCCTTGTCTCGGGAATCCTGTACTCGCGACCTCGTCCGGCGTGCCTCACCTCTGTACCCAGCTCCCTCTCCATCCAAACGAGCCATTTGATCGCTTTCACCGATTGATTGTTGGCCAACCTGTACCCTGCGGCCGGCAACACTCCTATGGTGCGGGGTCTGAGGAAATTTTGTCGAAACACGACGGAACAGGCCGACGCTATGGTGGTGCTTCGCGAGAACGGGCAAACACTGCCGCAATTCAGAAAAATATCTCTAAACGCGACGCATGCTCGACGAAGGATGTCCACGTCGCTGCGGCAGTATTCCACCAGCTCGCGGTTGAAATCGAACACGTACCCGCCGGCTGTGGCTTCCCTGTACCATTTGTAGGAAGCGTCCCTGTCCGAGGTTTTCATACTGTCGGGGGAGTAGAATTCCGCGTCTGGCAACGGACCTATGTAATTCCGATTCTCCGGTGTATTGAACAGATGCGGAAAGATACCCTTGCGCGATTCCACAGGTAGGCCGAATGCCTTGGGCAGCGCGGCTAGAGCCATAGGCATGTAGGCCAAAGAGTCCAGGAAACGCGTGTGACCCGTCTCCATCAGTATGATCTTGGTACCGTTCAGGATCACCTGCGGCGGATCTCTGTTATTTTCTACCAGGTAACGCAGTATAAATTGAGAATCGAAACCGCTGGCGTTATGCGCTATACAGAAGATCTTTTTGAACCGACAAACGTCCCGCGTGACAAACTCCACCAGCTGTTTAACGGGGTTCTCTCGGAATACGAACTCGCGCACGAGCCCGCAACTAGGACAGGGTGTACTTATGTCCGACTCGTGTATGCAGCTGGTGCACGCCTGCTGCGCCACGCACAGATTCGGCACGTGCAGATTGACATCTCCGCTGCCGGCCACTGGGGCGCACTGCTGGGTCTCAAAGTCATAAAACACGAATATATGCTCCGCGTTTCCGGTGGGTGGCTTCAGAGGCTGCATGTAACACTCGTGGTTTACCGCCTGCACGGATCCACACGTGTTGCAGTACGCGTTGCCGCAGGAGTGACCCTTTTTAGTACGATCGACGAACAGACCGCACCCGCTGCACATCTGCAGGGTATCGCAGACGCTTCTGCGAGGATCGAACGACCCCGCGACGCGATGTCTCCGCAGACATTCCTCCCCAAAGAACCACCGGCCGCAGGCAACGCACGGCATACGTACCCCCGATCTGTCGCACTGCGGAACGGTGTTGCACCCGGGACATCTGTTGGAGCACCTGTGATCGCCTGTATAACGATAGGCTACGTTGCAGGGCTCGCAGAAGCGTCTGTTGGCTGCTGCGGCAGTAAGATTTAATATAGGTTTGTAATGACCGCCGCGTGGAAAGTACAGTATGTTCAATGTGCCGCTGGAGCATTCACCCCGCTCGGCCAGTACGCGCGCCCCGTTGTAAACGGCCTCGCCTCCGCGTCCAAAGGTATTGAAATCGTATATTACGACGGCTAGACCCAGAGGAGCCAGATATTCTTGAAATCTGACGATCTCTCGCATACCACAGCCCTCTGGGGGGACTTCTACGCGCGCCTCTCTGCACAAAGCCAGGGCAGCCTCCCTCTGAAGTCTAGATTTCGCGTGACGCACGTCGGACCATCGAAGCGCGGGATCAGCTGCGTTACCCCCGATACCCTCTCTGTTCAGGTAGGCGCGAGCAGAAATTATAGCGCGCGGTAGACAAAGATTGTCGCGTTTGACCTCGAGAAGCGATCTTTTGCTCACCTCCTCGTGAGTGAGAGGTTTGCTCTTTCGCCCGCGACCCACCGGTACGCTGACCCGGTTAACGGTGATTCTGAACGCGTCATCCACACGAAATTCGGAGGCGCTTTGACTGAGACTGAACACGAGCCGCCAGAGATCCTCGTAGCGAGAGTCCCTGACCGGTCGAAACGACAAACCGGCCGTGCCCAGAGCAAACGAGGGGGTGTCTAGGCCGAATCCTATATAATCGTTAGCGGGATCATCTACAGAGTCCGGGGCAGTGGTCGTGGCGTAATTGTGAATATCCCTGACGGCTTCTTCGAGCCAGGTAACAGGGTCTACGGTTTCCGGGGGTGTAATGATTTTCAACGTCAAGACGCTCCCCGTTACGGCAAATCTACGATAATATTTACGACTCTCGTCTACAATCAGAAATCTGACACCGGAGGACGCGCGATGTGGTCGTCCGCAGCTGTGCTCGCGGCTCTCTCTCTCTTTCCCCCGCCCTGCTGTATACCGGCGTCTTCGTTGATACCTCCGGCTCGTTTCAACGCAGCGTAGACAGCGTGGCGCCGCTCTGACGGCCAAGAGTAAAGTCCCGGTTACACGAGTCGTCTTGAAAATTAAAAAAAAGGAGAATGCGTACTCGAGGGGTGTACTCACCGGAAGATTCGTCGGAAAACACCACCTCCATCTCATCGTCTGTCGAGGAATTTTCGGGAGACGGTGGCGGTGCTCTCTGTCTCTTACCCCCACCATACTGTATGCCCGATGTACCGGCACCCTCGTTGATACCACCGACGTAGACGGGTCGGCGTTGCTCTGATAACCAAGAGTTAAAGACCGGGTTACACGAGGCGTCTCAAAAATGCGTACTCGTTGGTACTCACCGGGGGAGTCGGGACACCGCGGTAGTGATTGTACCGCGATGGCAGTCGTTTTATCGCTCCGAACAGAAGGGTCATCTTGGAGCAGAGGTGTATCCGCGACAGCCTCGGCTTGCTCCGTCACCCTTATCAATTCTAGCTCTTCTTCCTCTTCCTCCCGCGCGGCAAGCTCGTAACGAGCCGCAGCGTCGTACAGGAGTTGATCTTCGTCGTCGAACTCATCCTCCTTTCCGTTCAACCACTCCGTCTCGGGTTCGCTACTCGCGTTGTCTGGTGCGAAAAAAAAAACACCCGACAATACTATGAAGCGAGCCGTTGACAAAGAGTCCGTAGAACAGAGTTGTTACTTACCCTCGTGATCCGTGTACGCCCTTACCATTCTGGTGACTTCGGGGTATGACTGACCACCGCGTTGACGTACCACGTCGACGGCAATTTTCATACTTTCCCAAGACTCGTCAAACACATGCCGATCGTACATACGACCGATATCCGGCACGGTGCAACTCCATAAAAGACTTCTCAGGCGAAAGAGGAGCGCGGCTGCCGGAAGGTCCACCAGCTCGAGAAACCAATTTTCGTCAAACTCTCGCACGAATCGAGGGGCGAACCTCCTGGCGCAATACAGCACATCGCGTATCACGGTTCGAATCACGCTGCTCCGGTAAATCGCCCTGTTAGCGCCCGTTAATTCGCGTTGAAATTTATTATCTTCCATTTTTTAGCCTGTTTATACTCAAACTGAGCAAATTGAACAGGTGCAGCCAAATTTATAGATTTCGCTGATATTACACATCTACTACATCTGTCTCGTGTGTGTGAATCATAATCCCTCCCGTGCACGTGTGTGAGAGGCAGTGTGAATATATATATATATATATGCTCTGATGGCCGGTGTAGTTTTCATAAAAATTTTCTACATCCGAGGTATCACACACACACACACACACACCTATAGCAGATCCTACAGTATAGCACAATAATTTGAATCCCCTCCATCGTCAGGTCGTACGAGCGTCTGTGTATAAATGAGAAAGAGAGAGAGACTACTGTATATAGGTATATATATATATATATATATTTAAGATATAATACCCTACCGCTTATATACCAGATCTTGCCATATCCCCCCTACCTCCCGTGTACTTGCTATACATGCAGATGTTGTAAATATATATGTGAGGATGGTACGGGATAACAAATAACTGAGTCGGGTATATATATATATATATATATATATATATATATATGAACGTGTATATATATATTTATTTGATACATTTTTTTCTTAAATTTAGATAATATAGGCTCTACATTTTTAATAAATCAATATATATTGTAACGTGGCAGATTTGATATTTAATATTTTGTATTTATCATCTGCCACTGGACCGCGCCTCCACTCGCAAACGTGAGCGACCATGCTGCTGCCGTACCGAAATTCTTCACCGAAGCGCAAGTCCAACTTTTAGTTTATGAATTTTTGTCTGCCGTAAGTTTTTTTTATTGTGAAGCAGGTAATCGCCTAGGACATCGTGGGATTCGTCGATCGTCGCAGGATCATCGGGGGGATGTCCTGGAAACCTCGGCACTAGTAACCGCACCTAAGTCATCAGCTTCCGTCTCTGCAGCTTCGTCACCTGCCGGCCGGGAGAGGGCTGCACCTCCCAGCCTGCTATCGCCGCCAGCCGTTACCTCCCGGCCTGATTTTCAACATGTTCAGCGCTCTAGGTGCGGAGAACATGTCGGGTGTGGAAAGGCTTCCCCCTCCACTTTTTGGATCGCCGATCGACGACCACTCCGTGGCTGACCAGCAAACCGTCTGCGTCGAGTGCTTACGTTATCTTACCGTTACGTTATCTTTATCTTTTCTATTTTTGGGGGTTTTGTTGTATCTTTTCTTTCTTTTCTCTTTTGGGTTTCTCTTTAGTGTATTTTCTTTTTGGGGTTTTTCTTGGTTTTCCTTGCCTTCTGCGTTTTCATTTTTGGTGCTGTGCATCTTTTTGACGCCGCCTGGGCTGCGACCCGATTAAAGGTAGGCTTTTCTGTTCCAGACCTCGACCGTCCGTCCGCACACCTTGCCTCTGTGCTGCCTAACGGCTATTTTGAATTCGCAACTGACGGGCTGTCGTGGTCTTATAATTTACCTAGGCTAATTAGACCTAATTATCTATCTTTCATTGGACTTGCGCTGCTCGGGAAGAATCCCTTGCCGTCTCGCCTACGTTATCTATAACTTTTTTTTTTGCTAATATTGCGTGCGTTAACTTAAATTTAAATAGTACTTAGCTTGGTCTTCCCTACATTACCTTGCGTTAGCTTCAATATCTTTTCTCTTTTTTTTGTATTATTTATTTATCTTTTGCGGCCTAACCGCCATATTGATTGCGACGCCGGAACCAAAATTCCGCCGCTACCTTTTTTTCCTTTTAATTAATTTGCGCTACCTATTTTAGGCATATTTTATTATTTTCTTTTTCTTTTGTGCTCTAACTTTTCTTTTGTTCTTTTGCGTATTTTTAAGTTCACTTTTGTATTATTCTGCCGTCATGTGAAATCTTTTGTTATTTATTTCTTAATTATTTTTGTATCGCTGCTTTTGATTTTTGAAATTATAGTTCGTTACCGTCTACCTATCTCTGCGCAAAGTGTGTTATTTCTACGCCCCCACGTTCCCCTCTCCGTCTATCTAGTCGGTTATCGTCTCGTTTCTGAATTTAGTTGTTGCTTACTGCGTTTTGTTTTGCTAACTCTATCTGGCACATCCGTGTGCCTGGCGCCCAACACTATCTTGTAGCTTTCGTTTCGTTTTTCTATCGTACCGTGTTTTGAGTGAGAATACGTTGGGACTTTTTTGAGCGGGATTTATTTTTCTATTTATTTCCTCCGGGTAGGAAAATTGCTCGTTACAATATATATATATATATATAATATACATATGAACGTGTATATGTTTATTTGCTACATTTTTTTCTTAAATTTAGATAATATAGGTTCTACATTTTTTAATGAATCAATATATATATATATTTATTTGGTACATTTTTTCTTAAATCTAGATAATATAGGTTCTACATTTTTAATAAATCAATATATATCGCCTCACTAAAGCCATAAGGTCGTAAGCGCCAAAAAATTTTTTTTTTTTTTTTTGTGGATATATCTAAACGATGTTATATCGCACGAAAAAGATTTTGCCACCAAAAACATGAAATTTTTATTTTTGGCACTTACGACCTTATGGCATTAGTGACGCGATATATATATATACAGGGTGGTCCATTTTAATTGATGCAGGCGAATATCTTGAAAACTAACAATTATAAAAGAAAAAGTTTTATACAAAACTTGAAGGGTTTCGAGGGGGAAAGATAATGCTGATATGTGTTGACTTGTGGACTTCGCCAATTCCGAGATTTCGCAAGCAACTTCGGATTTTAGATAGGGAACACATGTTTTGGTTTGGGGCATCTGATAGTGCGATGAAAGACTCATTCAAACACGCAAGCAAAAAAAAATTGGAAAAAAAAATTTTGCAAAAAAAAATTGGAATAAAAAATTTCGCGAATTTTTTTTTTTTTTTTTTTGCAAAAGATTGCTTTTTTGTCCCTAGCTTTCGAACGCATTCATTGTTCATCACTCTAGCTCAAAATTTTTCTCGCCAATTTTGAAATTGGAAAGATTGAATGTACCAGATTAGTGAAAAAAAAATCGTAGATCAATAACGCAGAGTGATGAACAATGAATGTGTTCGAAAGCTAGGGACAAAAAAGCACAATCTTTTGCAAGAGAAAAAAAAAAAATTCGCGAAATTTTTTTTTGCAATATTTTTTTTCCAATTTTTTTTGCAAAATTTTTTTTTCCAATTTTTTTTTGCTTGCGTGGTTGAATGAGTCTTTGATCGCGCTATCAGATGCCCTCAACCAAAACATGTATTCCCTATCTAAAATCCGAAGTTGCTTGCGAAATCTCGGAATTGGCGAAATCCACAAGTCAACACATATCAGCATTATCTTTCCCCCTCGAAACCCTTCAAGTTTTGTATAAAACTTTTTCTTTTATAATTGTTAGTTTTCGAGATATTCGCCTGCATCAATTAAAATGGACCACCCTGTATATCACATGTAAAAATTATAGCTACGGTTATTATTATTGAATTATATACTCTCTACATTTTTATTAAATCTATATTCGTGTAGAAAATTACACGTAAGGTTATTAATATTATTAAATCAACGGCGGGTGATAAATAGGGGGGAAGGTGATCGGGGGGACTCTGGGGGTGGGGACGGGGAGCGAGGTAACGAGGCGGGGGATGGAGGTGGTGGTGATGGCGGACGATTTGGGACCACCTGGTCTTCCTCCTCTACTTCTTCTACTTCTTCTTCTTCTTCTTCTTCTTCTTCTTCTTCTTCTTCTTCTTTCTGAATGCTCAGACCGTCGTGCTCGTCCAAATTTAGCGGGTCTCTTTCCTCCTGCTCCTCCTCCTCCTCCTCAGCGACGGTTGAAGAAATTTCCTCGCTCTGTACAGCCCCTGCAGCCTCCGCGGGGTTCGTCCCGTAGACGAAGGAATCGTTGATTTCCCACTGCCTATTGAGATGGGTGAGCATCTCATAATGGATATTATCGGTCTCGGCGACGAACCCCTCTGCGACATTGTTTACTCGCAGGAATTGCAAGAGCGCCCTCGCGTTGGTGAGATAGGGAGCGTTCAAATATTACGTAACATTATTTAGGGGGGGGAGGATCACGGTCGGTGTTACGGTAATGTTATGTAGGGGGAGGAGGGGCAATAGTCGTCTGTTACGTTACTTTTTTGAATACCAGAAACTGAGATTTCAAATTTCGCGCGCCGCGTGTTGTGTTTATTAATACAGTATTATAGATCAATGTGGCTACGATAATGTTACGTAATCAGGTGAGGAGGGGGGGAGGGGTTGGCTGGACTGTTACGGTCTGTTATGAGGGGGAGGGGGGGGTCAAAAATGACCAAAAAAAACGTTACGTAATATTTGAACGCTCCCATATCTCTGTCGCATCTCCCCCCTCAGCCGCAGTACTCGAGCACGTCTTGCGATCCGTTCCATCTGAATTTTTTTAAACATTTTTTTTGTTCAGAATCCTTCGGAATTAGAGGGTTGAACGAGGGAAAGAGTCGTAAAGACATACCTTTTCTGTTGTTGCTGTCGAGAAACACTTCTTCACCGGACTATCTGTTAGTTTGTAATGCGAGTCTCTCTATTCCCTTCATAAGGTTTTCGCTAGGACTAGTATGAAAAAAAATGGTGTGTGTGTGTGTGTGTGTGTGTGTGTGTGTGTGTGCGTGCGTGGGTGTGCATACATCGCGAATATGCAGGACACCTGGAGTGGCGTGATGTGCCATCAGCGTTTTACGAAAGGCGAGGGTGACCGCTGTCGGCGTACGACTTTATTGTTGAAATATTACGAAGACCGTGTTGACGATACCTGGAAGATAACGACGTCCGTTGCGCGTCGGATTACGTGGTTATAGAAAAATCATAGCTACAGTAATCCTCGCATGATCGGTATGAGGTTACATTTTCGCTGAAGCGCGCTGCGCGATGCTGCTGCGACTGTCGCGCGATTGTCACGTGGTGATGCGTATTTTTGTTGAGGTGTGCAGAATGGTGGGGTGGGTAGGCCTCGGTGAAGACTAGATCGGGTGCGGAGCTTTCAGTTGCAACCGAACAGTCAAGAACAATGGCCACACCGAAAACAGGCTCGTTGAAAGAGGGGTGTAGTCGATTGGCTAAGACCTTTGACATAGCGCTGAAGAAATCCGAGCGTAGCCTGCTACTGTCGAGGACGTACGGGCTGAACGGTTCGTGGTCGAAAAAGGTGAACGTCGGGCTTCGTCTCCGGTTGGATGGGACTTTCGAGCCTGTGGTGAAATTCGTAAATAATTACTCGAGCGGTGTATCCCTCACCGCCGAAGCATGGGAAGATCTGACTGAAAAGCTCGAGGATATCGAAAAGTATTTCGAGAAAAGCGAGCGTCCCGCCGGTAGTCTGAGTTCGTTGCTGAGCGATACCATCTCGCTAGCCGGAGGGTGTTCCTTGCGTTTAACATCGGCTCACGGTTCGAAAGTAGTTGCATTCTATGCGAGCAATCCTGACGCTGCCGCTGCCGAAAGTCTGCAGGGGTACGAAGAGGAGGAGGAGGGCGATAACACTGGTGAACCTGGATGGAAGAAACGAAAAACCTATTCGCCGGTAATTGTGATGCAGAAGGTTACATTTGACGGTCTGCGCCATATCGCTTGCTGTATAGACGAGTATATCATTCAACTGAAGGATATGGTAGATAATGTCGACAAGTGCAAGGAGTTGCTGGTTCGTCGCTTTGCCAGCATCGTGCGATCCAGAAAGATGACGGCCCCCACTCTGCAGCAGATCGGTGTCGTGGTGTGCGAGGAGGCTGAAGCAGCGAAGGATGCGCTCCACAGGGGCATGCTGGTTGCGGAATTTAGCAGTGACCATTTAAATGTTGTGTTTCACGAGTTGACCCGTTTGTTTTTACCTTACATCATAGCCGACATACGCCAGAGTGTTATAATTGATAAGTGAAGTGTGTGTGTGCATTATTACCGGCATATGTCGGCGCGGTTTCATTGTTAAGTGGGTATGTGTGAGAGAAATAAACTGTCAGCCCGCGTTGACCCTGGGGTTTCATCCCCGCACGATTCGAATCACGAGACTTGAGCAAGCCCAAACATCGGTCATCCGTGGTGTACCGAGACGATAAATCTTCCTGCTCTCCTCCGCGCGAGCTCAGTATAGGCGTCCCGACACCATCCTGGGGTATTCATTCATGAATATGTCAAGATAGTCTCAGGACACCTGTACTGGGTTGACGCGGAGGAAGGCTGGTTGGTTCATCGTTTCGATACGTTTCCGATGACCGATGCGAGGATATGCTCTAGTCACGTGATTGCGAATGGCGGGTGATGCGAGCCCAGGGGCAGCGCGCTCTGTAGTTTAGTCTGTTCGATATAAGGGATGAATGTGAAAACTAGTCTTAATATGGACCGAAATAGATCCCAATAAGAGGTCACCGCGATATGCAGAATCGATGAATTAGGCTGCTGTCTTCCTCTTAATGTCGGTATGACTCTCCCGACGCTAGCCTGTGGTATTCATTCATGAATAGGCTAAGCTAGCGTCAGGAGGCTTGTAGCGGGATTACGAGGAAGATCGCAGTTTCGTTTCATCGATTCTGTAGGCCTCGGATGACCTCTTATCGGGATCTGTTGCGGTCTTGTATGAATGTGACCCGTATTTCGGATCGTGAGACTAGATAGTACCCAAGCATCGGTCGTCCAAGATCAACCGGGCGATAAATCCGGCTGTTATCTTCCTCATAAGGCTGGTATGATTCTCCCGACTCTATCCTGGGGTACTCATAGGTGTGAATACGTCAAGATATAGTCAGGAGGATTGTACCGGAATTACGAGGAAGATCGCGGCTTGATTAATCGATTCGGTAGGTCTCGAATGACCGATGCGGGGGTGCGATCTCGTCTCACGATCGCGAATGACGGGTCGGCGCGCTCTGTTGTACCTACGTGAAAAAAAAAAAAAAAAAAAAAAAAGATACTTGTAAAAAACTAGATTTAATAAAATATGATTGTAAAAAAAAAAGTAGATCTGATAAAATATGCTTGTAAAAAACTAGATTTGATAAAATAATAATAAACGAATATTTGAAAATAATTTGTGTCAATCCCTGCATATACCCTGTCATTTTCTATCAATTTCAGCTAGTATAGATATATATAGGATAAGAATTTATTATTTCAGAGCCGGCATAGTAGCCATCTTGGATTTTGAGAAAAAAATAGTAGCCATCTTGGAAAAGCCGCCATATTGGTTTGTATGGGCGGGGCCATCTTAGATCAGACATCTTGGATTTTGAAAAATAGTAGCCATATTTGATTTTGAAAAAATAGTAGCCATCTTGGATTTTGAAAAAAAATAGTAGCCATCTTGGATTTTGAAAAAATTGGAAAACGGGCGCCATATTTGTTTATAATATTGCGTATGGGCGCCGCCATCTTGGATCGGACAGTCTGCTGTCTCTCATTGTTTTGACGCCAAACCCCCACTCCCGCCCGGTCACTGACCTCGTGACGTCATTTGTTATGACTCGCCATGGCTGGCACCTACTACTAATATGTTTCTATACTCTACTCGGAGATACTAGAATTGAATTTGCCCGCACGAAAAAAAACCCTCAAATTTACCCCCAAAATAACCCCCAAGTATACCCTCAATGTTGGGGGTGATTTCGCACCCCCAATTGAGGGTTTACCCCCAACTTCGCGGTAAACCCTGAATTTCGGGGTTTCTTCAACTTGAGGGTTTACTCTCAGACCCCTCGTTCGGGGTGCGAATTCACCCCCAATTGAGGGTTAACCTTCAGTCCCCGGTTAACCCTGGATTCCGGGGTTTCTTCAAATTGAGGGTTAATAACTGTATAGGTATACTATATCACAGCGCGCGCGCTATTTTATACTTATACTATCATTTTATATTTTCTGACAGAGCAAAAAATATATTATTTCTTGCAAAACAACGATTTTTGACATTTTTATACACTGACCGTTTTTTTTTCTGTAACTATGTATATAATTTACTTTTTTTAACAACCTCAAATCTGAGGGTATTATACGCTGAATGACCGTTGGGTGTAACCCTCAAATTTAGGGGTTACCCTCAAGTCTGAGGGTATACCCCCAAAGACCGTTGGGTGTAACCCTCAAATTTAGGGGTTACCCTCAAGTCTGAGGGTTTACCCCCAAAGACCGTTGGGTGTAACCCTCAAATTTAGGATTTACCTTCAAATCTGAGGGTATACTCTGAAAAACCGTTGGGTGTAAACCCTCAAATTTAGGGGTAACTCTCAAATCTGAAGCTCAACCCTGAAATGTGAAGGTTAACCCCGTAAGGTTAAGGGTATACCCCCAACGTTAGGTGTTAACCCCAAAATGTTTGAGGGAACACCGCGTAATGTTAGGGGTATACCCCCACCGTTGAGTGTTAACCCTCAAAGTTGAGGGTTTACCTCGGAATTTCGAGGTTTAACACCCAAATTTGGGGGTATACCCCCAAAGTTCGGGGTTTTTTTTCGTGAGGGTAGCCAATTAGGGCCTTGCTTAGTGGCTAATTGTCGCCTGATTGGTTTGAAGGACTACTTGCAGTTAAGCGTAGGGGTGGGGCCCTGGTGTCGTTCTGCGGTCCCATGCTATTCCATGCCTCACCTATAGTCTTTATTATTTAGCTTAGCTTTCCTATTTCCTTGGGAAATTAGAGAGAGAGAACTACATCTACGTACACTAGCTTAGTAGTGTGAAATTGAGGGGTCAGCAATACTGGGATCCCGGTCTTGCTTCACCGTTGTCTACTGCTACGTGACTTATAGACATTTCAAGAAAGGAAATATTGTATTACATTTCCGTTTTGCATTAAAAAGGAAATATTGTATCACCGATTTCAGAAGTAAAATGAGTAAACTATTGCGCGTTAAAAGAACGAATCCGATATTATTTATCCGACTTTATCGATGATGATTGAAGAATGAATCAATGAAATGAATGAAAAGAAATTTAGAGTTTTGAAGGTTTCCGAAATTACGCACGTAACAAACGCATGCATGAAAAAGTTGCTTGCTTGGGGCTCTGCCCTCACGAAAAAAAAAACCCCGAACTTTAGGGGTATACCCCCAAATTTCGGTGTTAAACCCCGAAATTCCGAGGTAAACCCTCAACTTTGAGGGTTAACACTCAACGGTGGGGGTATACCCCTAACATTATGGGGTGTTCCCTCAAACATTTTGGGGTTAACACCTAACGTTGGGGGTATACCCTTAACATTACGGGGTTAACCTTCACATTTCAGGGTTGAGCCTCGGATTTGAGGGTAACCCCTAAATTTGAGGGCTTACACCCAACGGTTTTTCAGGGTATACCCTCAGATTTGAGGGTTAATCCTAAATTTGAGGGTTGCACCCAACGGTCTTTGGGGGTATACCCTCAGACTTGAGGGTAACCCCTAAATTTGAGGGTTACGCCCAACGGTCTTTCAGCGTATAATACCCTCAGATTTGAGGTTGTCACAAAAAGTAAATTATATACATAGTTACAGAAAAAAAAACGGTCAGTGTATGAAAATGTCAAAAATCGTTGTTTCGCCAGAAATGATATATTTTTTTGTCTGTCAGAAGATATAAAATGATAGTATAAGTATAAAATAGCGCGCGCGCTGTGATATAGTATACCTATACAGTTATTAACCCTCAATTTGAAGAAACCCCGAAATCCAGGGTTAACCGGGGACTGAGGGTTAACCCTCGATTGGGGGTAAATTCGCACCCCGAACGGGGTCTGAGGGTAAACCTTCAATTTCAAGAAACCCCGAAATTCAGGGTTTACCCTTAATTTGGGGGTAAATTCGCAGCCCGAACGAGGGGTCTGAGCGTAAACCCTCAAGTTGAAGAAACCCCAAAATTCAGGGTTTACCGCGAAGTTGGGGGTGAACCCTCAATTGGGGGTGCGAAATTACCCCCAACATTGAGGGTATACTTGGGGGTTATTTTGAGGGTAAATTTGAGGGTTTTTTTGTCGTGCGGGTGGAGCGGTCATATTGTGGCACTTTTCTGACGTTTGAGTAGGCGATGCCAACATGTAACAATATTGCATGCCAAACGTGCGCACTGCGTTTTGCGCACATCGAGCGTGCACAACATGATTCTTGTTACGCACGGCGTGCGAACAAGAGCATTTTATAATCATTCATCCCTGTCGACGCGCTATCTCCGTGCATACTGCTGAATCGATTCGATGTTTTTGGTATAGTTGTTTACATTGACAACAGAGCCCCACAAGCAACTTTTTCATGCATTTGTTATAAAAAATAGCGTTCGATACTCCCGCGAAGTGAGGCGTTTAGGGTTTTGATTGATTGATTTTTTTATTATTATTATACCCTAGTTATCTCAGGGGCAAATGGTGATACAGT
This sequence comes from Tenthredo mesomela, assembly GCA_943736025.1. Lineage (NCBI taxonomy): Eukaryota > Metazoa > Arthropoda > Insecta > Hymenoptera > Tenthredinidae > Tenthredo > Tenthredo mesomela. Next base: position 33,249,688 of record OX031014.1, read on the forward strand.
AGAGTGTACAATAAAGCGAGCAAAATTACATAGTATTAAGTAAGACTAAGATTACGTACAATTAACTAAAATAAAAATAAAAATAGCGCGAATAAGACATGGAAAGTGACATATATTAGGTGAAACTAAAATTAATAAAATTAAATAAAATAGACGCAGAAAAGACGGATGAAAACTCTATAATAGGGGATGAATGAGAAAGCACGAATATGAGATGAGGTGGTAACAGTAAATAGACGCGACTAAAAATAAAGTTACCCTGGTAAAAATTCCCACATAGGAACCTATACAGGACCTACATAGGTACCATACGTTATACGTATCGTAATTTGGGACAGGTTCCTATAGGAGTACAACTTATAGGAGTACATAGGACCTACGTCGGTATAGTGCACTAGGGCCCATCCCAGTATATATGTATAGGATCGAGACCTATATGGGTGTGTGTGTATAGGAGGAAAACCTATATAGGACATGTATATTAGGGTGGTTCAAAAAAGACCTAAGTTCTCAGATTTTGCTGCTCATCTGTGAATATCTTGCTTGTGATTTTTGAAAATTATTCCATTTTTTTGAGCTCTATAGGACAATATTTACTACTGCCTCAGTACAGTTGAAATTTCGAAATTTCACCATTTTTGGCATTTTCAAAGTTCTCAGATCAAAGTGCTCATCCGACTACCTCTAGATTCTCATTCAATCAGCATTCTGGTTCAAGATGAGACTCGTACGATAATATTTAGTACTGCCTCAGAGCAGTTGAAGTTTTTTCACTATTTAAGGTTTTTCCTTGAGATTGGATCGTCAGGTGTTGCTCATGAGACAGTCTCTTCTTACTATTTTATGGAAGATATACAAGAAGTTCGCAGTCTGTGGGACCATTTTTACTACTGCCTCATTGAGGGCGACTTTTCTTCAAGTAAAATTAGCAACATGAGGCAGTAGTAAAAATGGTCCCACAGACTGCAAACTTCGTGTACTTCTTCCTTAAAATGGTAAGAAAAGACCGTCTCATGAGCAACACCTGGCGATCGAATCTCTAAGAAAACCCTAAATAGTGAAAAAACTTCAACTGCTCTGAGGCAGTACTAAATATTATCGTACGAGTCTCATCTTGAACCAGAATGCTGATTGAATGAGAATCTAGAGGTAGTCGGATGAGCACTTTGATCTGAGAACTTTGAAATTGCCAAAAATGGCGAAATTTCGAAATTTCAACTGTACTGAGGCAGTAGTAAATATTGTCCTATAGAGCTAAAAAAAATGGAATAATTTTCAAAAATCACAAGCAACATATTCACGGATGAGCAGCAAAATCTGAGAACTTAGGTCTTTTTTGAACCACCCTAATGTATATGTAGGCACGCCTGTATATAGATATGGGTTCCATGCCTATACGAGTATGGGTTATAACGCGAATTTCCTTCAAGGGTGGAGGAAGAATATATAAAATATAAGGGCAAGTCCACCAATTATCAACCAATGAACGGGACGTCAAAAAATTGATTTGTCTCAAATTTTTACCTCTTGTAGTGTGTACTAAGATCGAAAAGTTCACCAAGTCTGAACCCTCTAGGACTTACCGTTCGCGAGAAATGCCATATACAAGTTTACCATTTCGACCTGATTGAGCTTTAAATGCGAATTGTTTTCGTATCGTTATCGGGATAAAAGAATTTGAAAAATATAGGTCTCTTATGTGAAAAACTCTCACCTTTTCGAATATGTTATTTATTTCCGGATACATTCACGGAATCAGTCTTAAAAACACGATTTTCGTCCAAAAAACCGCTTTTTTCATGCGCCACCAAAATTAATCTTACTTTTGAGTTTTTCACGTGAAAGCTGAGATTTTTTCAGTAAGAAACCCAAATTTTCAGAGTGAGACGCCCATGGGATCTCACGTGAGCTACGTTCAATTGATAAAGGTCTGTAAATAATACTCTCTTTCTGGGATTCAACGGAATATTTATATTATTTTGAATTGTGCACGGTTAGAGAAATGAAAATATTCCGTTAGATTTCAAAAAGAGAGTATTATCATCAGACCTTTATCAATTGAACGTAGCTCACGTGAGATCCCATGGCCGTCTCACTCTGAAAATTTGGGTTTCTTACTGAAAAAATCTCAGCTTTCACGCGAAAAACTCAAAAGTAAGATCAATTTTGGTGGCGCATGAAAAAAGCGGTTTTTTGGACGAAAATCGTGTTTTTGAGACTGATTCCGTGAATGTATCCGGAAATAAATAACATACACTAGAACCTCACCTATTTTACCATCAGTTATTTGACGAACTCGGCTATTTGACCAAGTCAAGTCAAGTCAAAAATATTTATTGATCTCTTTGGTTTTACATGTATACATATACATATAATTTACTATGAGGGTGCTTTTTGGTCCCTGTAGTGTTACTTAACCCAAATATGATTTCTAGTTTGTTTGCGTTTTTGCGTGATCGTGTGATTTTTGGTTTGATATGTGGTTTGTTTTTAGGAAAAAATTTTTTATAAAAACCTAATTAACTCTATGGTTATTTGACCGGCTCTGCCTCAGCTATTTGACGGTCTGTACCCTCACCACTTGACTGAGTCCCCTTCTTTTCAAGGCTGTGTATATGCGAAGTCTAACCGGTTAGCGTTGCGCACGGAAAGTCTGCGCAGCTTGCGACACGGAGTGGGGGCCCCTCTTCTCGTCAAATAGCTGAAGCAGCCCGGTCCCAAGTCGGTAAAATAAGTGAGGTTCTAGTGTATTCGAAAAGGTGAGAGTTTTTCACATAAGAGACCTATATTTTTGCAATTCTTTTATCCCGATAACGATACGAAAACAATTCGCATTTAAAGCTCAATCAGGTCGAAATGGTAAACTCGTATATGTCATTTCTCGCGAACGGTAAGTCCTAGAGGGTTCAGACTTGGTGAACTCTTCGATCTTAGTACACACTGCAAGAGATAAAAATTTGAGACAAATTAATTTTTTGACGTTCCGTTCATTGGTTGATAATTGGTGGACTTGCCCATAAATAAAGTATCATAAAAAGTGTTCCTGGCTGGAGGATCTGGCTGCAGTTTGGGCGATCCTAAACCGGATCTTCGCTTCGGCTGCACCATTGGCGTCGCGGAAGGTTATTAAAACCTCCTCACACGAGGTAGCTGCTCGTTGTCGAGACCATATTCGTGAGCTTTCTTGGCTAACACGTAGACGGTACGATAATCAGGAGGGTAGATGTTATTTCGTTGGTTCAGCTCCAGGCTAAATAGTCGTCGATGAAGGAGGCTGTAATGAGTTACTTGATTCGCTCAGCCCTATACGCTGTCATCGCGGCATCCAGTTTTGATACGATAAAGCCATCGTCAATGCAACTCTGGCGAGCCTGGGGAAGGTGTTCCCTGGGTGGATGTTGACTCCGTTGCGCGCCGAAGCGCGAAGTACAATTTTCATAGAAAAGAAGTAATACAAACAAAAGAGGATTAGAAATATGATACCCTGCCTAATTCTGTCTTAGCTCTTCCTGGGTAGCCTGCCGACCGTGCACATTCGTTATCGCGTTTGGGAGTCCCTGGGACGCTTGCACAAAGTGCAACGTCACAGGGTCCTACATAGGGGGAATTCTCCGTCAAAACGTACGGAAATAATAATTCGAAATTTTGATTACATCAACATTTTTATGAGTAATTACACCTAATGAGAGGAGCTTTCATGATTTATTTCGATTTTTTTCGTTCGCGTGTTCTTGAGATATGAATTTTTGAATTTTTATTTTTTGAAAATTCATAACTTCTTCAAAGATTGACCAAATGAGATGTTTTTTTTTTTTTTTTAAAGTTTGGTTTTTAACTATACTTCAAGAAAAAAATTACGAGAAACCTGAATATTATCAATTGCGGTATGATTTTTCCATTTAAAGATCAAACTTCGTTATACGATTTTGACAGTTTCTTTATTTGAATAGCTATTCTAATTTTATTCAGTTTCAAGTTTTATATTCTGATATTTCTTTTTATGATTTTCTATGCTGATATTTTTCAATTGATTCTCTCTATGATTTTATTCTAATTGGATTGATTGATTTTATGACTTTTACTCGAAATAATATAGTGATTCTACAGGTTCATCAGAGCTCTATGCTCGTGATGACCGACAATACGACTGTGAGTCTATCTGGTGTATACCCTAGAATAGCTAGTGAGCTGAGCGGCGCCTCGACTTTTATACTAGTCGTGACGTCACTCAGCTCGTCGCTGCTGTCGAACGTTCTAGACTGTTCGTGATGTTCGCAACGGCTGATGTTTGAATGCTAACGGTCAGGCTTGGGTTGCCTGATTCGTTACAATATATATAAGTTATAATTGTAAGATTAAATGATGGGTGAGTGAATTTATAATGCGAGCTAAATTATATGCGACTGCTCTGATTGACAATTTACTTGCAAGTGCCTTTGTCAATCTTCGCTACTGATGAGCTGATGATGAGCTGAATCGTTAGGTTATCATTTCCATTGTCCCGGGCATGGGCGCGTTCGTGCAGGTGCAGTTTTATGGGAGCATAGGTAGGGATGGACTTCTTGGAATGTAAGGGTGAGACTTCCTCTGATTAGAGGTGGTGAGACTGGATGCATGCAGGATGTTATGTCTTGGGTGTTGAGAGTGAGAGAGGTATTGAATAGAATGGGATACGTAACACGCCCATCCCCAGGGGAAAAAAATATTGCTCTTGTGAAGCAGGAGGAATTTTTTTTTTTTTTTTTGTAAAAGTTAAAATGTATATAATAATATAATTTAGGTATAAGGTTGTATATTTACGACAGTAAGTATACTTATATTTACGTTAATGAATAGATCTAGGTATACACTCACGTTAGTGAATGTATTTATGTACGTGGATCTACGTCAGTAGATTCATTTACGCGTAGATTCACGTTAGTGAATCTACCTTGTTTAGGTGTATGGTTTTGTTACAATTGTCTTACATTGAGATGGATAGTACAACTGGTATGTTGGAAATGGTTATAGTATAGATTATAGTATAGTTAATATTACTTATTGGTAATAAAATCAGTTATAAATGTCTTATTTAGGTATAAAAAGATGTTTGAGCTGTCCGAGCTGCTTCTATGTTTAGTGTAGTTGGTGCACATGTGACTGCTGGAGGATTATTTTGTTCGGTAGAGTCTTGATTTCGGTTAGGACTTCTAAATCTTCTGAATATTTTAACCTCTTCCCGGCCGAATTTTTTGGTTCCGTAAAAAAAAAAATGTTTCAGGATATTTTTTTAAAAAATAACACAACAACGTACGCGCGCTAGAGGTTACTTTAACTTTTGTTCCATATATGGAACAGTGGCCGGGAAGAGGTTAAGTATTCTCTCTGCTGTTGCAAATTTTTGCGCTATGTAGACCAGCGATACTGAGCCGAATAGGGAAGAGATATAATAAAGCATGTTTTCGATACGGTTATCGTTTTCTGCGGCTCTTTGGTTCTGAGTCATTTCGTCTGTTCTTTTCAAAATGTCATCTAAAGTTAGTCCGTTTGCGGATAGGTCTTTGGACGTTGAGAATGGAGTTTTATTTAGTATTGATGTTGGGATGAACGATAAGTTTTTGGGTTCCTCGTAGATGGTTGAAATGTTCAAGTTAAATTTTGGTGCGTATGAATGTGTTTCTATGGTTTGATAGTATTTAGTTGTTGATAGTGAGATTGTATGTGAATTTGCGGTGCACTTGTTATTGAGTTTGGATCTGGTTCTTTTTTTCTCGGTTTATTGTGAATTGATTTCGCGATTGGGAATATATTGTGTTGTGGTGGTTTTGTAGTTTGCTGTATTGATACTTGTTTTCCTTTATACGTGGAATTCTTAAAAGTTGAGGCCCATGATTCGTTGGGGGTAGGAAGTTTTCGTTTATAATGAGGAACGTGGTCGTCCTCTGACGATGAGGAGTCAGGTGGTAATGAAGGAGATTTAGGCTTTCTTAGTCGTAGTTTATATTTGTATTCATGTGTTGGAGATTGCATGCTATTGCGTTCACTGTACCCTGTTTTATTTTTGTGGGCGTCACTTGAGTCTGAATTAACGTTTGGTTGCATTGAGATAAGGTTTGAATTTTTGTTTTGTTTCCGATCGTTTATGGATGAAGTTGATTCAGAAGTTTTTGTGAGTTTACGTGATTTTTTATTTATGGGTGAATTGTCTGAAGGGATGTCAGTATTTCGTTTTTCGTTTAGTGAATAGTTTGGTTAGAGTCTATTTGGAAAATGTATTGCTTCTCTTTCTGGTGGTAAGCAATCCATAGGGATTTGGTTAGGTTCGTCATCGTCTGTTTTCGAGTCGACGTTGCCTTTATGTCCTTTAATATGAGCGGGATTTGATGAGTCATCTGTACTACTTAATTGTTGCGGGTGAGTTCTCGACAATTGTTTGAGTGTGGAGTGGTTTGTAATAGTTTCTTGGACGAGTGTACTGAAGATTTTGAGGACTGGTTCTAGAGTTACTGTTGGGACTTTTATCTCAACAGCTGATTCGTTCGAGTCTATCGCGAGTATACATGCTTGACCGCTTTTGTTTGTTATTAATGCTTTACCGCAGTGGATATTGGAACCTAAATTAATCGTATCTACGTAGCTTTCGTTGATTTCCGAATTTGAAACTTTAAGAGGAATTACTTGAGCGGTACGACCTGGTATTGTAATGAGAGTTGCGATTTGTGGTTTGTGTTTTTGGAGTTTGAAGGGAATCACAGTATCTGTCAAGGTTAGTGTATTATTTTTATAGGAAATGGAGCTTTTTTTTATGTAACAAGGGTTGTCCGATAATACCGTCTTGAGCTATCGGGAAATCTTCGCGGACGACGTGAAATTCGTGTTCTTTATCGTTGATATTCAATTTGGTTTCCGCTAAAGTATTAGTAAATCCGTCTGTTATTCCTGTCATTCTCCGCATTTTAGTTCTGTCACATTCGGTATCTTCTTTTAAGCGATTGATTTTTATGATATTTATTTCTGCACCAGTGTCTACTATAAATTTTGATTTTGTTTCTAATTCTTGAATATCGAATTCGATGACTGGCAACAGTTCACTTAATGGTTTGGATTCTATGTTAAAGACGTGATTTGTTGTATCATTGAACGCTGTTGTGTATGTTCGGGGTCCGTCGGCGCGTTCGAGTTCTAAATGGGCCTGTGTTTGTTGATTGCATGAGTTATTATAGGCGCGTTTTCTACAATTTTCGATCGTGTGTCCTTGGCGTTTACAATAGTTACAAAAAGTTGGAGGATATTCTGTATTTTGTTGGCTAGACTGTCGCTGTTGGTTAGGAGGTTGTTGGTTATTGTAGGCGCGTCACCTGCAATTTTCTATCGAATGTCCTTGTTGGTTACAATGATTGCAAAATCTAGGGGGATATTGTGAGTTTGGTTGGTTAGGAGGGCGTCTGTCTGGAGGTTGTGATAGGCTTCTGCAGTCGTCTATTGAATGTCCTTGTCGATTACAATGATTGCAAAATCTAGGGGGGTATTGTGAATTTGGTCGGTTAGGAGGGCGTCCGTTATAGTCTATGTTATGAGATGTTCGATTTAGGAGTTCTTGTTCTTCTGTTAGCGCCGTTTCGATGGCTTTGGCCAGAGTGGTCGGGTTTGAGCCGGCTATTCGAATTTCAATTTCCGGGATCAAGCCTCTAACGAAGCATTTAAGTACATTTGCTTGAACTGCTGCAATCATTCCAGCAGTATCACGTGTGCCTGAACTATTGATTGCTTGTGTTGTGTTGTGGTGTAGGTCTTCGACCTTAGCGCTATAATCTAAAACACTTCGGACGCTTTTTTGTTTGATATTGTTCAACTCTGCTTGCCATTCGAAAATTGTTTTCTTTGGTAAGAAAGCTTGTTTTAAAACCGTTAGGATTTCGTCAATAGTATCATATTCTTTACTTCCTAAATATGATTCAGCTGTTCCATAGATTTTAGTTCTGATCATTCGCGTCAAAATAGGGCGCTGAGTTGGTTTCACAAGAGTTTTGGCATTCTCACAGCTTCTTATGAAGTTATTAATATTCAAGTTTTTCCCATTAAAGTAGGGGATTGTATCCAATAAGTCTTTAAGAGACCAGTATGAGATTTCTGCGTTTTTGTCAGGCATTTTGCGATTTGTGAATTAGATTATTTCGTTTGAGGTATGTGTGTACTTATTATAATTAAATATAACTTACAACCTGATGATCAGAATTAAGAAAAATTTCATGTTTAATACGGATCTGAGTTGATATTGGAGATGAAGCTGTTGTGTTGGACTGCGTCGGATGTCGAGAAGTCGTCGATGAGAGTATAGATGTCACGGCTCAGGAATCTGCACTTCGTTGTAGCGACATTGCTAATTGTTGGATTCAGATGAATCTTTGTGGGGCTAGGTGCCTTTGAGGATGATGTCGGACTTCTTTTCTTTTAGCAACTTTGATTTTATTGCTGAGTTATTTTCTTTGATTTTGAAGAACACTGTATTACGTTCTCACTTTGATATCTACGTATATAATATATGCACTTTATATTATGTGGATTTCGTAGATTTTGTTAATTTATGTTGATTTAGTGATTTAGTAGATTTCGTAGATTTTGTGGATTTGGTAGATTTTGTAGAATTAGTGATTTGGTAGATTTAGTAGATTTTGTGATTTAGTGATTTGGTAGATTTGGTAGATTTCGTGGTTTTGTAGATTTTGTAGATTTTGTGATTTAGTGATTTGGTAGATTTCGTAGATTTCGTGATTTTGTAGATTTAGTATGACTTGTTGCAATGATTTAAGGTATGGGAGATTTTCCACTAGAAATCGTGCGTTTGAAAATTGGTAATCAGTAATCACTCGTGTCACATATATGTCGCTTCGTAGAATTCACTTATTTTGTCACTGTATTTTCCGGTAAACGAGGTAATTCCGCTGCCACCATCGCTATGAATAAGGAGGAGATAGTGAGAGAGCTGCCACCATTGTTATGAATAAGGGGAGAGTGAGCTGCCACTATTGTTATGAATATGGAGAGAGTGAGCTGCCACAATTGTTATATATTTAGATGAGTTCGTTCCTCGTTTTTACACCGTGGGGTAACCGGGGTTTTAAGAGACAGGTGGTCACAGTGAAATGGTATATTTTTATTAATAGCATTTGATTTGTGGTAAAACCACCTATATATATATATATAAGTTATAATTGTAAGATTAAATGATGGGTGAGTGAATTTATAATGCGAGCCAAATTATATGCGACTGCTCTGATTGACAATTTACTTGCAAGTGCCTTTGTCAATCTTTGCTACTGATGAGCTGATGATGAGCTGAATCGTTAGGTCATCATTTCCATTGTCCCGGGCATGGGCGCGTTCGTGCAGGTGCAGTTTTATGGGAGCATAGGTAGGGATGGACTTCTTGGAATGTAAGGGTGAGACTTCCTCTGATTAGAGGTGGTGAGACTGGATGCATGCAGGATGTTATGTCTTGGGTGGTGAGAGTGAGAGAGGTATTGAATAGAATGGGATACGTAACACCTCATAAAAGCGCTTGTTTTTTTCACAAATTATGCCGTTGGATTTATCGTGGGGTCACATCCCATTCTATTGTTTTTTTCAATTTTGAATTTCGTTCTGGAGAATAAGGCTTCTGTATCGAATCAGACAGGAAGATTTCGCTAAATTTTGACTCCCTCTGGAACTTGTTCACTAAAGTTCACTATTTTGAATACTAGGGACTATTTTTCACAAAATTTTCGCGGGTTAAATCCCGCTATCAATATCAAATAATCTGTCCATGCTGCGATGTTTTTTTTCTAAGTAGAAATAAGTAGAAAATAAATTTCTGAGTAGAAAATAAACATCCCAGCATGGACAGATTATTTGATATTGATAGCGGGATTTAACCCGCGAAAATGTTGTGAAAAATAGTCCCTAGTATTTAAAATAGTGAACTTGAGTGAACAAGTTCCAGAGGGAGTCAAAATTTAACTAAATCTTCCTGTCTGATTCGATACAGAAGCCTTATTCTCCAGAACAAAATTCAAAATTGAAAAAAACAATAGAATGAGATGTGACCCCACGATAAATCCAACGGCATAATTTGTGAAAAAAACAAGCGCTTTTATGAGGATTGAAAGAAAAAAAAAAAAAAATGGTCCAACCTCTCGAAATCGCAAAGTTTGATCTTTAAATGGAAAAATCATACCACAATTGATAATATTTAGGTTTCTCGTAATTTTTTTCTTGAAGTATAGTTAAAAACCAAACTTTTCAAAAAAAAAAAAAACATCTCATTTGGTCAATCTTTGAGGAAGTTATGAATTTTCAAAAAATAAAAATTCAAAAATTCATATCTCACGAACACGCGAATGAAAAAAATCGGAATAAATCATGAAAGCTCCTCTCATTAGGTGTAATTACTCATAAAAATGTTGATGGAATCAAAATTTCGAATTATTATTTCCGTACGTTTTGACGGAGAATTCCGCATAGGTCCTTCACTTGTACGGTATATTCCCATACGGATCTGTCCCAAATTACGATAGCTATATGGCTGTTAGGACCTATGTGGGTACAGATACCTGGGTATATGTATTGAAGTATGCAAGGAAAAATGCCGTATCCACGAGTTACACAATATGTATATGGGTCAAAATCATGGAGGTGGAAAATTTGGGTTGGAAAGGATTTTTATTATTGAAATTACATAATATCATGGACTTTTTTACTTTGATCGATCAATATTGATGGTAGTTGATGCTACATCAAGTAATTCCGCATAAAATTTCTCCACTTTCATTTTTATTCAGTCTACCATGGTCGTAATATCATTTCGGGAACGCGTCTATATTAGATTTTCTTCTATTCACATGGCAAAAAATGTAATGAAATCAACTCTGCAGAGATAACTATTCTAGTGAAAACAATATACTAAATATAATGTTTAGGATAATGGGAAATTTTCGGAATAAATAAAAAAAAAAAACATATTATTGTGTTTTACCAAATGTTGTCCGACGAAAAGATCGTCATCCCGGGAACGCATTCATAATCTGTGAAAATATTGCGCGTGTAACGTAGTGGATGATGCTTACTAGAAGTCATGTAAAGTGACAGTGAACAAGTTGCCGGCGTGTTATCGTTCTTCCGGATTGAATTAATTATTTAATTGATAAGTACATTTCAATTCGATATTTGAATACCGTACATCAATACAGCATCATCACGGGAACGCTGTCAAACATTTTGTTTATGCGAATGATGAGACTTTTTATAGTAATTATGATGATTAATGAAAATCCCTCGCAATATAACCTCAGAAATACGGCATACGACGATGTGTGTAGAAATTTTGTGTGTAGAAAGGTAAAAACGTCATTTCGGGAACGGTCATTTCGGGAACGTTCCCGAACTATGACGAGCGTTACCGAAATGACGCCTGCGTTCCCGAAACGACTCTGTGAGGCAAATTCTTCTTCAATTATATGATTTTTCAGAAAAAATCTTTTACTGACAAAAAATTGTATTAGGAATGAATATTTCTTGTGCAATCAAAATTTCTCAAAAATAATAATAGTTCACTCATACATATCCAGTTACATGCTATGCACTACCATCACTTAGGGGACGCTACCATCACTTCCGAAAACGATGTAAAATCTAAATTAATGAGAAAAATGTTTGATTTCCCGAACTCAATTCACACGAATTTAGTGTGCTGCAAGAAACTGATAAAATTCAATCACAAATGAGATAATCAAAACTCACAAATATAAAATAAATTGAAGATTAGACTAGGACATTTTGCCATGAAGGCACTATTGAGTGAAAATCTGTTAAAAAATCTGAAACTCCAAAATGTTAGTTGAACTTTTCATGGTATAATATTTATTCAACACGTGCATGTAATAGGCCCTTTTTCTTGCGTGGAAAGCGGATAGAAAATTACTAATTTCCAGCGTGGACTTCATGACCTCCCTAGGGAGTTGATATTCATTTCCACACTGCGTGCGCAAAGTTCGATTTAATATAATATAATATAAGTGCATAAAATTCAACTTAACGCGCATTGTGTTAAGAAATAAAGTTCGATATACGTGCGGAAGATGATTCTCGACTCGTGTGATTGTCACCCTTGCTTCGCTAGGGCGAAGAACTTCACACTCGTCCGAGAATCAACACTTTCGCACTAGTATCAAAAAGTACTGTCATCTCCCAAGGGAAATAATGAATGTTACCTCCCTAGGGATTGACAAGTCCTTTTCTTGTAAAGGGAGGTAATATCCATTACCTCCCAAAGGAAATATTGGATATTATCTCCCTAGAGAGGTAATTGAGTACATTTACTTCCAAAGGGAGGAAACTTTTTGAAGGAAGGGAGCGTTTCAAAAGTTTTCAAATTTTTCGAAATTTTCAAAATTTCAAAAATTTCTATCGTACATGCACGAAAAAAGGCCTATACATGCACTCTTCGAAAAAAATACGGTTTTCAACACACCTGCACGGAAAGTACGACTTTCGGCCCCTCGCGTGAGCGGGAAGTCGTACTTTCCGATGCCAGGGGGTGGTGAAAAATAGTATACGTCACATGGGAGTGAAAAAGGCCATCCCAAACTGCGTTTTTGCAGCCCTCGCCTTCGGCTCGGGTATCAATCTCACACACAGTTTGGCATAGCCTACTTTCCCTCCCTAGATACGTAATATACTATTGCAGCAAAGGGGGGGGGGGGGGGGGGGGGGGTAATTTCAAGCTCGGGTGATGACGTTGCATTCGTCTTTGTCTTGAGCGTTTTCGGCGCTCTCGACTCCGACTCGTGCAACATGATCTGACCCTTGCTAAAAAACTACCTATTTCCCCCCCTTGTTGTCCAATGTACTATTATTGTTACCAATTGAAACTGAAATAACGTAAAATGGGTCCATCCCAACGAAATCGAACATTTCATTTTGTATTTTAAATGACATTCCCGAAATGATTCTTTCTTACGCCATTGCTCTTAATTTTGTCGATAAATTATTTAAAAGATAATTTTGTGCGCTGCCCGCTTACATAATGATTGATGAAGAATAGAGCTATGATTTCAGCAAGTAATATTGACTCTAAAACCAAGTTGAATTTTTCGGAGTTTGAATACCAGAATTTTCCACCTCCATGATTTTGACCCATATAATACCCTATCCGACATTTTTACCACCGTATGTACGGCGAATTCACGGGCCTTATTGAGATCTAAAAAGCACTCAAATGGGTTATTGCAACCATATATCGGACCTGAGGGGTCCTGCATACCGACGTAGGATATCTATGTGGGTTTTATAGGGGCCTGCAAAGCACCTACCAAGGTTATTGCGAATACGGATCGGATTTTATGAGTCCTGTATGCCAACTACGAACACCTATGTGGGTCCTATTGGGTCCTGAAAAACACCTAGATGGGTTATTGCGGCAGCATATCGGACCTCATGGGTCCTGTACGCCAACTACGAATACCTATGTGGTTCCTATTGGGTCCTGAAAAACACCTACATAGGTTATTGCTAACACATATGAGCCATTCCACGTCAGACCGGACAAAATAAATCAAAAAATGACCTCGATGTTATCGATTTCGCATTCATTTTTTTTACGGGTTCTATGGAACAAATAAATTAATCAAACAATTTTTTGTTTTTTTTTTTTGGCCCCTATTTTCCAAGTTACACGGGGGTGAAATTCAGGAAAAAGAGCCAAAAATCGAAAACATACTCCTCTTCAAACGGTCATATCTTTGATTGTATTAATCCTAGAGACTTCATCCAAGAACCATTTCAAAGCTATTGAATGACACTATTATAATATATTTATTTCATTTCGCGGTAACAAACAATTCTATTTGTTATAAACAAATATATTATTCAAACGTGATTTTCATAGAAAATACCAAGCGATAAAATTATCAAAAAAATATGAGCGTATTCCTTGATCAATTCTCTACAAAATCGTTAAGTCAATTTTATGGAGAACCGATGGGAACCATGTTAAAACGATTTATTTATAAGCGAAGGCGCGTGCTGCCACCCAAAAACCGGGCTCAGGTACGTGTGGCTAGCATGAGAAAGCATCGGTGGGCATGTTCACGGTCATATCTTTGGTTGTTTTCATCCGAAAGACTTCTTCCTAGAACCATTTCGAAGCTATTGAATGACACTATTATAATATATTTATTTCATTTTGCGGTAGCGAACAATTCTATTTGTTATAAACAAATATATTATTCAAACGTGATTTTCAACGCAAGGGCTACGCGATAACATTCTCAAAAAAATATGAGCGTATTCCTTGATCAATTCTCTACAAAATCGTTAAGTCAATTTCATGGAGAAACGATGGAAACCATGTGAAAACGATTTATTTATAAGCGACGGTGCGCGCTGCCGCTGAAAGACCCGGCTCGGGTACGGTTTTTCGGTGGCAGCGCGCGCCGTCGCTTATAAATAAATCGTTTTAACATGGTTCCCATCGGTTCTCCATAAAATTGACTTAACGATTTTGTAGAGAATTGATCAAGGAATACGCTCATATTTTTTTGATAATTTTATCGCTTGGTATTTTCTATGAAAATCACGTTTGAATAATATATTTGTTTATAACAAATAGAATTGTTTGTTACCGCGAAATGAAATAAATATATTATAATAGTGTCATTCAATAGCTTTGAAATGGTTCTTGGATGAAGTCTCTAGGATTAATACAATCAAAGATATGACCGTTTGAAGAGGAGTATGTTTTCGATTTTTGGCTCTTTTTCCTGAATTTCACCCCCGTGTAACTTGGAAAATAGGGGCCAAAAAAAAAAAACAAAAAATTGTTTGATCAATTTATTTGTTCCATAGAACCCGTAAAAAAAATGATAGCGAAATCGATAACATCGAGGTCAGAAAGCTGTCCGGTCTGACGTGGAATTGCTCATATCGGACCTTACGGGTCCTGTATGCCAGCGTAGGATGCCTACATAGGTCCTGTCAGGTCCGGTAAAGCACCCACGCGGATTTTTGTGGTACATTTGTAGGACCGATACCATACCTTGCAGGTCCTTCGAACGCCCTATGATACCATCATAGGTTACTACAGGTACCCACACAGGACCTACATATTCCATGCAAGACCTTTAAGGTCCTACCTGGGAATTTTTAGCAGGGTAGCATAATAGAGTAGATAGATAGCAAGTGAGAACCCGGGAAAAAAAATTCCATGTATGGTCATGTATGATTATGTATAAAAGTACATATGATCATATATGATAGGACATGCTCATAATCGATCATATCTGTTCGTATATGAATTTTGACCTGACATGATCATGTCTAATCACGTGCGTCATATATGATCATACACGGCCTTATATGATCATGTGCGGTCATTTCAGTTAGTAACCTGGCTGTAATAATCAGACTTATACATGCCCATATGTACTCATACATGTCCATGTATGACCATGTATGGTTATAAACGATCATAAATGAGCATATACACTCGTATCTGAGCATACTAAAAATTGCCCAATCTGAACCATACATGACAAACTATACTCCGTTCACGGAGAGACGATCCAGCCGTCGCGCAGCTTCGAACGGCCTGAGAGTCGGGTGGGGGTAATGAGCCTCGCTACTCAGCGCCGTATCTAAATTATCATACGTTTTGTCCCTCCGGCACTGTGGCGCTTCGCCACAGTTAGTATTCGAATGTTCGAAATTGACTCGGGGCCCCTTTGTCGGCTGTAGCTGGGTCTGCTCAGCTCTACGACCCGCTTGGCGACATGGAGAGGGTAAAATGGGCGGAGCGTTAGGCGGGATCTGACCGAACTGGACGAGTTCTGTTTCGATCTCTGGATCGTCTCTCCGTGAACGGAGTATATGATCATATATGATCATATATGATCATGTATGATTGTATATGCCCATATATTGTCGTGTATATGATGCAATGAAGCCTTCAAATAGAATTATCGAACTCACGGAAATACGATTCAAATATTCTAGGTCTTCGAATTTCCTCTCTGCGTTTCACAGTACTGAGATTGTCACCAATTATAACACATAAAAACTATCCATCGTATGCCTGTGTGTTCAACAATAATGACTATACAATTTCTGATCAAGACCATGCAAAAATATCGTCGATTGATATGCTGTTATTGTTTTGATTTCATCAAGGTAACTCACAAAATTGGGGTGGTCGGTTTGGCGTGAAACGCTTCATATAGGGTGGTCCTTAGATGGGGTGAAAAAAAAAAAAAAAAAATCATGTTGGATCCCCCCAAATCAGCTCCAAATGATTTTAAAAAAATTCCCTAATTTTTCCAGATTTTTATTTTGTTCCCCTAGTCCCCCTATTCGAGAAGGAATTTTCAAATGATTCAAAAACATGCTTATTCACTATATTTCATACTAAATTTTCTTTCATGGTTAATCGTGGGCCAAAAATTCATATTCTCGATTATTCAGTGAGATTCATCTTCTTTTCAGTGAAAAATAAAAGAATCACAAATGGAGTATCCCATGAGAATCGTGTGCTTTATTATTATTATTATTATTTTATTCAACATAACAAATGATCAAATTAGGCAAAAATTCAATTATTCAATAATTGCATAACCCACATGTCAGCACTACGTAACATCAAACTCGATGACATGCAAAAACTGCCGTGATTTTTTTGCCTAATTTGAAGAAGTGTCGTTTCTACAAAGTCACATTACTTTTACGTTTAAATGCTCATTTAGCTCATATAATGTGCTCAGATATATTCACAAATGCTCAGACATGTTCGGATATGTTCAGACATGCTCATATATGATCTTACATGCCCATACATCTTCATGTCATCTTTGATATGCTCATATATGCTTCCACATGCTCATATATGCTCTCACATGCTCATGTATGTTCAGATCAGGTAAAATTTTATACCTGATCATGTATGGAAGTTCATATATGGCCATATCTGATCATGTATGGAACTTTTTTTCCCGGGAATGATCAGTAAAGATAAAAAATAAGATAGAACAAAATAGTAAAAGATGCTAAGTCAAGTCAGTGTCCGAAAGTACGGATGAGACATGATGAGGTAAAAAATGGTTGAACACTAAGCTAAAAATAAAGTAGAGTTAACCTAATAGAGTAGATAGACAGAAGATTAAAATACATCAGCAGGATAAAAATAGGATAAAATAAAATAGTAACAAAAGTTAAGTCGAATCAGTGTCCGACTCGAAGAGATGAGTAAAGAGTTTACCCTTAAATACGCCGATTGAGGAGCAAGAGACAATTTCGGGTGGTAGTGAATTCCAGAAATACGCAGCGGTTAAGTGATAGATCAGATGAGCTTGGCTAGATCATCCTCAGACTTAATGATTAGGACAGGCTGGCCGTCAGCCCTGCGAACCCGGATAACACCTGATCTAACCCACACATACTTGTAGTGCGGTTTTGCTGCCCTAGCTTTGGTCTTGCGTAGCAGTGCATGTATTGCAGGCGGGAGAAACTCATTAACGAAAATCTTTCTTGGGCCACGATGTGATGGGAATACATCACTGGCTGTAAGGACAGCCGTAGCACGCTTCATCGAGAGAACATGCTCTCGTACTATCACAGACCTTAAGGGGGGAATGGGGTATAATGCATGAAAAAAAAACGCTTTTTTTGTGAATTTTTTTCAGACATCTGGTTGAAGTAAATTGATTTAAATATTTTGCATATTACAAAGGATCATTCGAACCACATTCAGTATTTTTTTTTTAGAAAAATATTGAGTAATGAGCTAGTGACAGAGCATTTTCGAGGACACCTTTTCAAAAAGATGATATGCGGTTCCAGCGATATCTCAACGTCGAATTATCCGAAATCAAAAAAGTTGCGATATTTAGTTAAAGTATAAGTTTTCCCTCCCCCCAACGATCATTTTTAGGTTTTTTTTTTATTTTCAAATTTGTTGTGATTTTTTTAAGTCAAAATTGCGATTTTTTACGAAAAATTTCGTCATTTTTTAAGTGGAAAACAACCTTAATATAAAAAAATTAAAAAAAAAATATCGTTGGGGGGAGGATTTTTATATGTAGAAAAAGTGTACCAAGTTTGAAAAGGATCGGTTCAGTAGTTTTTGCACAATCGTTGGAACGGACTTTTAAAAAGTGGTTTCGAGAAAAACACGTTTAAAGTTTTGAACACCGAAAAAGTGAAGAAAAAAATTAATTTTTTCAACTTACACTGAATCATCGATTCCAGCTCCATAAAGTACTTTTCCCGCAGCAGCTTCGTCGTAAAAGCATCACCGTGTATCTAAACAATATACCTATGCGGCAGCTGCGCGTAGGTATATTTTCAAGAGTAGCTCCGGTCTATGAGGAGGTTCGGTTTAAAGGTCTATAACTTCAAGAGTTTTGCTCCGATTGACTTGAAATTTTGACACGATATTTTTGAAATATTTTACTATAAGAAAATGCAAAAAAACAAATATCGGTTTTTCGAAAGTGCTTATACCCCATTCCCCCCTTAAAACTACAATGAAAGACTTAGCACAAGTGGGTGTCGGGGTAAAAGTAGCGGTAGAGGTAGACGCAGAGGAATTTTCGCCGATAGCAGACGCAGATCGTTTTACTATGGGTCGGATGTCTAAGACCTCGCTAATAAGCTCGGGAATACCCAGCACGGCGAAAACTTTTTGCACTACAGATCTAGACGCGTCGGAGGTGGACATCGGTAAACTCGACAAGAAGATCTCCGGAGATTGCTGAGAAGGTTCGGAAGCAGACGACGCTTTAACCCATTGCTTCACGTAAGTCGCGAATCGTCTCGGTTTGAATGGAGTAGCGTGCTTACGTGAAGCAAAGGGTTAATGGCATCTAAATCACGCGCGATCTGTGAATGACTGGCCTCCAGTCGAGCTATCATATCCTCATGTCTATCAACTTTAGCAACAAGTTTAGGCAAGCAGCTGAGTTTGTCGACGATCTCGGCATTAATAGCTCTGATGAGCAATCGATGCAGCCAACTCCTTATTGGTATCATTCGATAATTTAATGGCATCAACCAACTTGTCGATCAAGGCTTTATCCATGGCTGACACAACAGGGTCACTAAGCTCACTACACGTCTGATTTATCTGATTTGTTAGGCTGATCTTACAGCAAGAGCTGGCAGTTTTATAAAAGAGATAAGTGGCGCCGCAGCCCGGATGAATGAAGACAAATATCACACACAAGAGAATCCAGGCATGCGCAGATCGTTGACAGGTACAGATTATGCCGTTGAGCCGATTAGAAAAATCCAGGGAGACTCAAAGAATGCAGTAGATAGGCCAATAGACGGATGCAGTAGCGAAAAAAGGCAAGCCAAATTGAGCCTGCAGAAAGACCCTTACGGAAAAAAGTACTGAGAGCTCAGTACTTAGTACACAACCCGTTAGTACTTAGTTCACAAATCTCAGTACTTAGTACACGAATTTTCAGTACTTAGTACTATCACTACAGTACTAAGTACAGGGAACTAGTACTACTTAGTACAGGAGTACTAGTACTAAGTACAGGGAACTAGTATTACTTGGTGCAGGACTACTAGTACTTAGTACAGAGTACCAGTACTGATTCAAAGAACACTAGTAATAGGTTGAAGAGTACTATTACTAGCTGTACAAGTGCATCACAGTACTCAGTACTGTGACACTTTAACCTATCAGTGCAAGATAGATAGATAGATAGATAGATTTATTATAATGTCTATAGCAATGTTAGACTATGAACATGAAAATTTTACAAGACAAGAGTACCAGTACTATAGGTACAGAAGTACTCACTGTAATCAATACACCAGTACTAATTCTCGAACCAATACCGCAGTACTAGTACTCGGACCAATACTGCAGTACTAGTACTCGGACTAATACTGCAGTACTAGTACTCGGACCAATACTGCAGTACAAGTACTCGGACCAATACTGCAGTACTAGTACTCGAACCAATACTGTAGTACTAGTACTCGAACTAATATCACAGTACTCGAACTAATACTGCGATACTCGAACTAGTACTGCAGTACTCGAACTAGTACTGCAGCACTCGAACTAGCACTTGAACTAGTACTGCGGCATTAGTCCAAGTACTATTATACTGCAGTACGTGGACTTTATATACTGTACTGAACGATTTTAGCTAGTACTTATTGGACTAATACCGAAGGGCTAGTACTCAAAGTAATACTTCAGTCATACTACACTAGTACTTGGCACGTACTTATATATCCCTTCGTAGTAATTTTTGTACTTAAAGTACTATGAGTACTGTGTGTACTCGCGAAATAAGTACAGCAGTACTTTGGCAGTACTTCAAGTACTGCTGTACTGGCAGTACTTTCAGTATTTTTTTTCCGTAAGGGTTGAGGTTGAAACAGGTGAAACAATTCGAGTTACACGAAAATCACAATAGATACTCTTGAAGAATGATCAATTCCGTGCATGCAAATCGCCATTTTAACGCGATATCACGAGAAGCAGCTGAGCATTAGATAATTGAAAAAAAGTCGGAATATTTACATGCTTTTCAAATGGAATATTTCAAAACGGTTCAGATCGGTCTTAGAATTGGAATTAAGGGCTCAAACTTGGTAGGGGTTTCTTTTCAAGGACATACAACATTATTTCGTCGACGGAGCCAAAAAAAAAATAAAACAATCGCGGGAAATGAAGCACCCTAATGGTATACTATATACATTTAAATCTCGACTCATTCTCAATACGGTCTCAATATGATGACTCAATCCGACTTAGATTTTAACAAAAAATGAATTGAAACAAATTCGTATTTTCCATAAGAAAAAATACGTATATTCTAATACTTTCAGATGGTGAGAAGTAGTATATATAAAATATTTTGTGATCAAATTAATTTTTCAATATTTCCAAACTTTCCATGCATTCAAAAAAAAAATGATGATGCTGCCCATCTGACAGGTGATAAAAGTCGAGGTTATCATATTTTGAACTGTATTTTCGATGTATATTCAGTTGTCTGAAAAATGATACAAATTATTGAAAAATGTATGAAATGATAAGTTTTAAATGATAATCATGTATTGTTTTAATGGTGAAACTTCATATACATTACATTTTGAAGAGCCCAGCACATCAGAAGAACCCGGAACGAGTGGTACGGCTACACGGCGTACAAACTCATTTCAATCTCGTAAGCGATCCAGAAATACTGACGATTGGGTCGACAATGCAGCCACAAAAGCGAGAAATACTGGTCTCGAGGGAGCGTCTCGAGGAGGAAATAAATTTCGTGCAAAGGAATTAGGACCTGGATGCGAAACTTCATGCAGATTTAAATGCAGAACAAAAGTCACTCTTCCACAGCGACACAAAATTTTACAGCAATTTTTATCACTGGGAAACAGAACACGGCAATGGGAGTTCATATCCAGATATTCGCCAAGTTCGGAGCCTAAAGAAAGAACACGGGATAATACTGTTCAGGAAGTGCGCAAAAAAATATCTCGAAAATACAATCTCCCTATAACAGCTGATAAGCAAGTCAAAGTATGCCAAAAAATGTTCATCGATACTTTGGGTAACTAATTGTAACTAATAAATTTTCGCCCATAATCTTACGATTTATGGATATTGTTTGCATCGCACTTATTGAGTAATACAAATGCTACTTATGAATTAATGATAACATTTTACAAATAACCAGGAATCACACGTCGTCCTCTGTAAACACTCACCGAAAAATTGTGTACAGAATCCGGGTTCATCGCGAGCGAACGTCGTGGTCGTCATAAAACACGACCAAAAAGAATTTCAGACAGGATTCGCCAGAGTGTTCATGAACACATACAATTATTTCCGAGTGTTGAATCACATTACTGCCAGAGTGATAGAAAAATTGAATCTTTAGAAGCAGGCTTGAGCATAAGTAAAATGTATAGAATGTACAAGACATGGTGCAATGATAGTAATATAACGAAAGTAGCTGGAGAACAGATGTACAGGAACATTTTTAATTATCAATTCAATTTATCATTCCACAAGCCAAAAAAAGATCGTTGCGATGACTGTGAGAAATTCTCATACATAGCAATTGACGAGGAAAAAGCAAGAGCTAGAGATGAATGGTTCACAGAACATCAGAACAATAAAAATAAAGCTAGAAGCCTTAAGGCCAATGATATTAAAAATGCTAAAGCAAGTGCTTCAATTTCTGTAGCCTGTGTTACGTACGGCCCCACACTTTTCAAAATTTCATATTTTCTAAGTTCCCACAGATAAAAACCGTGAGAAGATTGCAGACATATAATCCGAAAAAGAAGCATAAACAGAATATTTCGATTTCAAAACCCTCTCTGCTTAAAGTCACGAACTCCGGTCGAGTCCTAGTGATAAGAACTTAATATCCTGAGGTAAGCTAAGAGTGGATACAGCAGTGGGGTTTTGCTGACCCAGCACTGTATAGTCGGTTCGATGTGACTTCTCTCTCAATAAATAAATATTTCTAAGAACAAATAGGATCAACCAACCCACTAAGGATATTCTCAATAATAACAAATTGTTCATTAAAACGTATGGAAGAATGTGTGATGAGAATTGTCAAGAATCAGAGTATATGAAATGGTAAATGTTATAACAGACAGACTGTCTTGAGATTGGGACCGCGGAACGCTGTCTTAGGTAAAGCGGATAGGAGCGATGAGTTTCACTCATCCGCGTAAAGACGCAGGTCTCCGATAGGCTAATTACGACGCGCAGTAACACCTATGCATGCAACGGCGGCCTCGTCGCCGCATCCAAACTGAATAACTTGTCTTTCGTCTAAAAAGTTGCAAAGTGCGCGGACGCGTCCCGGGGTTTTGTAATTGAGCAAGAGTTAGTGTTCGAAAATCTTTATTAACCCCTTAAGCGGCATTGACGCCATATGGCGCACATCAATTATTTCGTGATTTTGTCGATCGATTATCACGAAAATTGGTACCCTGGGGTTTTTAAGGTTGCTGATTATGAATCTACCATCAAATTGAAGGAATTCAAAATGGCGGATTCAATATGGCAACTCAAAATGCAAAAATTCATTCGATTTGGATGAAACTTGGTACTCCTGGGTTTCCGAGGTCGCTGATTACGAATCTGACCTCAAAATGCATAAATTCAAAATGGCGGATTCAACATGGCGACTCAAAATGCAAAAATTATCTCGATTTGGATGAAACTTAGTACTCGGGAGTTTTCTAGGTCGCTGATTACGATTCTGCCCTCAAATTACAGAAATTCAGAATGGCGGATCCAATATGGCGGACAAAATGCAAAAATTGATTTTAATTGAATGAAACTTGGTACTCGGGCGTTTTCGAAGTCGCTGATTACGAATCTGGCCTCTGAATTGATAAATTCGAATTCATCGATAGAACATGGTGGACTTAGATGCAAAATTCGTAAGGCCAGTTGCTCGTTGAGGCTAGATTCGTAATCAGCGACTTCGAAAACGCCCGAGTACCAAGTTTCGTTTAATTGAAATCAATTTTTGCATTTTGTCCGCCATATTGGATCCAAGATTCCGAATTTTTGTAATTTGAGGGCAGAATCGTAATCAGCGACCTAGAAAACCCCCGAGTACTAAGTTTCATCCGATTCAAATCAATTTTGGCATTCCGGTTCGCCATATTGGATCCGCCATTTTGAATTTCTGTAATTTGAGGGCAGAATCGTAATCAGCGACCTAGAAAACCCCCGAATACCAAGTTTCATCCAAATCGAATCAATTTTTGCATTTTAAGTCGCCATATTGAATCCGCCATTTTGAATTTCTGCATTTTGAGGTCAGATTCGTAATCAGCTACCTCGGAAACTCAGGGGTACCAAATTTCATCCAAATCGAATCAATTTTTGCATTTTGAGTCGCCATATTGAATCCGCCATTTTGAATTTCTGTATTTTGAGGTCAGATTCGTAATCAGCGACATCGGAGACCCAGGAGTACCAAATTTCGTGAAAATCCAAATACTTTTTTTCCGCGTTTGAGGCACTCAGCGTAAAATTTTTCTTGCCGCTTAAGGGGTTAAGTGACGACCCTAAAAGGACTCAGTAAACCTCGTAAAAATAAAAAAACTCTTATAGCAAAAGCTAACTAAAGTGCATGGACACAATTTATAATTTTCCACAGGAAAAATCGTGTTCACTTCTTTACAATCATTAATAATCTCAACATAAAATGATCACAAAAAACATCCAAAGATGTAAAAACAGCCGCCAAGTACCCACACGAAAATCACAATTGCTTTATAAGCAAAACGTTTCGCCAGTCTCTGTCGTGAAATCAAGAAAAAAGCCAAGCACTGAACGTACCCCTGCGATCTTTCAGCAAGTCTACGTCGTGAAGTCGGAGTTTCCTGTGAGGATATCGAAACATCATTCCAAGAGCTACGTACTTGGCGGGCACATTCGGTTTTTCTTTATTTGTGTTTGTTGTTCTCGCTTAGGATTGATAGCACTTTATCGTATTTTGCGAACGATTTTTTCTGACTGTTTTCCATATTGTTTATTCATCAAATCTGCCACGTAAAATACATCGATTGATAAGACACGACTCCTTGCAGTTCTATTTTGTGTTAGGCTGTCTGTCTGACAGTTCTTCCGATCTGCTTGTATCGGTACTTTGCGGGTGATGGATGTCTCATAGTACTCTGTTTCCGGTCGCTGGATATATACACATCATGAATTTTGCATCAACTGATGAATGTCTGATTTGCAGATATAACATTGGTTCCATACGCACTTGTTTAAAATGCATCTTCCGATTTTGTGGGACGACTTTGTCGTGGCAGAAAGAGTAGTTGCGAATGATTATTCTTCACAAGCGAATGAGCAACAAAATATTTTGGCACTCGAGTGAGGCCAAACTGTTATGAGGGTGGGTTTCAGGTATTGAAATTGATCTTTCCCACTACGTGTATACGCTCGTGCACCTGCACATACGCATGCATCATGAGCAAGATTGTATGACATAGTATGGGTACACCAAAGCAATCATCAATTGAATTTTACATTCATCACTATATCAAACTGTCATACTCTATGCTACCTATAGAATACACGTAGCTGAAAGTTTTAGGGTTTATATCGAAATAGCAAATTTCAGTTTCCTTGATTCGACAGTTTTGCAAGTATAGTAATAAGTTCATTCTTCCACAATTAATATTATACACTCAAGCTCTACGGTATGTCACCTATCACGGGAAAACTTGCTGTAGTACATCGCGCATTGGCTCCATAGTGAGGTACGTCAGTCCAGAGTTCCGAGTCTAATCTGATAATTCAATGACACTGGAACGACCACAATTTTTATTTATCATACAAGGTACCTTTACGTCTGTAAAGTCATACACATAATTAACCGTCCGGTCAGTAACCGGATTCTCGGGTATACATTTCAGTTTCTAAGGTAGAATTTATTAACTTTTGCTTATTAAATTTTTATGACCGCCCGGATCCCCAAATTTGAAGTAGTTTGACGACAATTGTCCGTCGAAATTTTTCGTAATTAAGCATTCATTAAAAGCTATTAACTAATTAGGTTGTCAATGGATCAATGGTAAGAGTTTGGTAGCTGACCGGACGGTTAAGGACACTTAGAAGTATTTTTTGATACGATTGTTGGTTGGAATGGAATAACTAGTTTTTTAGTGGATTTAATTGCTTTCGCATTAAAAACTCAAATCACGCGTGAAACTAAGCTGGTTGACCGTATAGCTCTAAGGAACCGAATGTGCCCGCCAAGTACGTAGCTCTTGGAATGATGTTTCGATATCCTCACAGGAAACTCCGACTTCACGACGTAGACTTGCTGAAAGATCGCAGGGGTACGTTCGGTGCTTGGCTTTTTTCTTGATTTCACGACAGAGACTGGCGAAACGTTTTGCTTATAAAGCAATTGTGATTTTCGTGTGGGTACTTGGCGGCTGTTTTTACATCTTTGGATGTTTTTTGTGAGATTTCACTTTTTTTTGCAAGTACGAGAATTGATAAGAATTGCTCATTTAATTTCATCAGGGTAATACGTTATTATAGTTCGATCATCACAAGAAATACATTCGGAATTTGGGCAATAGGAGAAACATTCAGTGTAAGACAAACACATTCACTTCAATTGTCAACTGTGACAAACATAGATAATTTATTAAATATAACTCAATTTTGTCTTATACAGTATGAGGTCGAAGTTCGTAACGTTAATGCAACAAAATGTTCGCCAAAAATTCTCAAATTCAAGGCTCGAACGGTTCAAATGGATCAAGAACGGTGCATAATTCGTCAAATTGTGTGAAACATGTTCATCTTGCATATTTTATAATTCTAATAACATTTGAATGACGAAATATTGCATTTCTTCAACGCGATATTCTGTTACGTTAACGTTACGAACTTCAACCTCATTATACAGTTTTAACTTAAATTTAGCACTTAATCAGTAATTTTTCAGCCATAGCTTGGAAGACTGTGTTGCCTGACGCAGTAACAGGCTCATATGTGTTCTGCAACGTTGATTGTTCGGAGCTTGCATGCTTGTCTACTGCAATCCAATTCAGGTCGCTGTGAGAATCATACAAATCAATAAACGATCAATCATCTAATAGAAATGTCAGAGTAATTACTAAAATATATCCCATGTTACTGTGGTGAAGTTGAGCTGGGAAATATCGACTTGTCTAGCATACCTTCGAATATGTGATATCCAGATTGATTCTTTCGCTCACTCCATGGTATAAGATTCCATAGAATTGTGGAGATTGTACAGCCTTGAAGCAACAGTAGGCCAATGATTGGTTTTGAAACACTGGCCATTCTGAGCTTGCATGCGTGTCTATGGCCATGTAATAATTCCAGTGAAGGATGATTGACTAGGTTCACGTATCGTTAGGAACTGAATGTGCCGAAGAGTGATGTATCGTTTTCTAGATCAATGGAGATTATGATCTTTGCAGGCTCATCTGTAATCCTGAAATATTGGCTCTTATGACGCATTACGCCTGCAAATCATAAAAAATACACGAAATTAATACTTTGATGCTGTAGTGGTGTTTTTCTGGGTTTTGTGTTCTATTGGTCAAGGTGACTTGAGAGCACCAATGCCATAGCGTACCTTTTGATAGAGGATCTTCCAATGTATTTATCCAATCGTGTTGCATAGCAGCTGTACAAGTTTGGATGATGTTCACAATAGATGTGTTCCCATGCGACGTTTGGCCAGGTGAAAAATAAAGTGAGCGACCAGAAATGTTGATTATTGATCGTGTGATTTATGAATCTATGGAGACGTTCAGGTTTTAGCGGTGGGAAGCTAATCGTCAGTCTTGAAATGGTAACTTTTTTGAGTTTCTTATATCGATTCTGGTTTCTGTAAAAAACAGTCGAAACATTGATTATGTAATAATTATTAGTCAGTTGGTAGGAGCTCACCAGCTATGGGTTTCCAATTCTACGTCTTATCAATAAAGCGATCAATAAAGTGTCTATTTTTGTAGCATACCGTCTAGCGTGTGTTAGTGAGATCCATTCTTGTAGCTGCTGTTTTATTAGTGAGCGAAGGTACTTTCTATTTAATCAACTATGCATTGCGATCTTATAATGCATACTGTAACTATTTTGTACCTGTTTGTACATACCACGGTAGATCTTGGTTGGACTTAGGTTAGAATTTAGCTAGCTAAGTTTTATCTGTCATGATTTTCAACATGGCTCTATTAAATTTATGTGCTTGGAGTATTTCTGTGTTCTTCAAAATTTTTTTTGGGACAACAAAGAAGAAAAGTTAAGAAATACAACAAACCCTTACTGGTGTATCTAGCTTCTGTCGTTATACATACTTATTCTATCAAATTGTACAAAATTCACAAAATAATGAAATTATTTTTGGGTCATAGTTCTTGAACAATAAATTTTTACAATCGAAAGACACAGAGGTATATAACATAATAGTGTCAATTATATCGGCCATAGCTGTTAATTAGGTATGAATAGATTATAAGACTAGATGATATGATGTGTATGTTGCATGATTCATGAAGCAATAACCGTGATAGTGATGAATAATCATGTATAATAACAATAACAGTTGGAGTTGTATATGGACTGAAACTTATATGTGATGATAACATTTTCATAGTGAACATAATATTCTAAACTCTGATAGTGATAAAAGATGCGATATCGATAATTATATACAATAGAAACAAAAGTTGGAGTTGTACATGGACTGCAACGTATACTGTGAATTTTTGTGGAAATGCAACATGGAACAATCAAACGAACTTTTGTTATTCGCGTGGCCAATAGGCTCACGATTTCCGTAATAAAAGTAGTGTAGTATCAGTGCGTATCCAGAAAAACTCACAGTATGTGACTATAACATTCTGATAGTAAACTCATTATTTCACATGACGTTATAGTCATTGGTAATAAACCACATTGGACTGGAGTGAAAACATTGATTCCGAGTAATATACATAGACATACATACAATGTTTAGTAGACTTCCGACATCGATGCACGTAATTATAATGTTGCTATCAACACTGTTGAACTTGAATAAATTAATATCATGCTGCATGATGCCAAACAGTCGCTAGCTTAAAGAATAGAATTGAATTCGAATTTCCGACACATTGAGATTGAAAAGCTACTGTAACAATGCTTATGAAATCAAAGAAATCTGTCATGTTGCATCAACAGATACAGACATTATTGATAGTCAATCTCCGTATGCAATTATACGCATGATTATTCCATCCAGTGTTGGAACGGATTTAACGACTAATTTTTAAACACTATAATATTTTGATACTCTCTCTATAGCTATACTATGTTTGATGTGTATACACATACTAGTCGGTATACGTGGATGTAGAGTGTAGTGTATATTAGTGTAGGCTTGAAGAATCGAAGCAGATAATATGGTTAATGATAATAGTTCAATCATTTCAAATAATTCTATATAATAAAAATGCATTATGATGGAATAGTTATATTTGAACCAAACAACTTATTGCATTAAGAATGATTGAGTCGTGAAGCGAATAGAAAATAAAGTCGATTCTTCATGCCATTATTAAGATTAAGTGTCTTTGTCTGGGAAGCACCAACTATTTATTCATTTATATTCGGTCCTGCGCGCTCGGCCTAAGACGAATCCTATCACACTATTATATTAAAACGTACAATTGTGTTGGGAATCGTTGATTCCGTTATATATATATATATATATACTAGGGGGGCTCCGCCCCCCTGCGCGCTACGCGCGCCAACCCCCCATATTCTAATTTGTATCAGTTGTTTCTAAAATTCAAATAATCCGTGGATTTTATGTTCTTCGTATTCCTCGTTGTCCAGGTCGTTTGCCAAGTATTTCTAGTAGTCCAGGTCCTCGGCTTCGTAGTTCTCGTTGCCCTGGTCCTTCGTTTCGTATTCCTCGTTGTCTGAGTCGTTCGCTAAGTATTTCCAGTGTCCAGGTCTTCGGCTTCGTAGCTCTCGTTGTCCAGGTCATTCACTGAGTATTTCTCGTAGTCCAGGTCCTCGGATTCGTATCTCTTGAAGTCGTGTGTAGAGATTATTAAGATATATCGCCGCCACCGTGTCAGACATTTTGTGCTCTCCTCGGCTATCCTCGGCTATCCACGGCTATCTTCGGTTATCCTCGGCTATCTTCGGCTATCCTCGGCTATCTTCGGCTATCCTGGGCCATTCTCGGCTATCCTCGGCCATTCTCGGCTATCCCCGGCTATTTTCGGCCATCCTCGGCTATCTTCGGCTATCCTCGGCTCTCTCCGGTTCTCTTCGGCTCTCCTCGGCTGCCTTGGCTCTGCTTCCCCCTTTCCCTTTCCTGGGCCCTTGGACCGAGGGAAGGACCGGGTTCGGCTCTTCTTGGCTCTCCTCGGCTATCCTCGGCTATCTTCGGCTATCTTCGGCTATCTTCGGCTATCCTCGGCCATCTTCGGCTATCTTCGGCTATCCTCGGCCATTCTCGGCTATCCTCGGCTATCTTCGGCAATCCTCGGCTATCCTCGGCTATTTTCGGCTATCTTCGGCTATCTTCGGCTATCCTCGGCTATCTTCGGCTATCTTCGGCTATCCTCGGCTATCCTCGGCTATCTTTGGCTATCTTCGGCTCTCTTCGGTTCTCTCTGAGGGGCGTAGGGGAGCCGAGCGGGGTCGAGGAGACCCAAAGCGAGAGGTAGCGAGGGGGGGATAAACAAAAGCCGAGCGGAGCCGAGATGGCTGGGATACTGACAAAGGTTAGGTTAGGTTACCTAACCTAAGCTAACCTAACCTGACCCAACCCAACATAGTTATTGGTGATCACTGAATTTTTACGTATGTGATATAATTTAGCGGCTTGAATAGGTCTTCTCTTATTTATGCGACATTCGTTCATATTAGAGATTTTATTTTTTTCTCTTTTATTATGTAATCGTTTTTCATCCATACCCTCAATTTTATCTTTTATTCGTTTTTTACCTAATCGTTTCTTATCCATAGCTTCAACTTTATCTTTCGTTCGCTTTTTTTGTAAACGGTGTTCATCCATAGCTTGTACTTTATCCTGCGTTCGCTTTTTTTGTAAACGGTCTTCATCCATAGCTTGTACTTTATCCTTCGTTCGCTTCTTTTGTAACCGGTCTTCATCCATAGCTTGTACTTTATCCTTCGTTCGCTTTTTTCGTAACCGGTCTTCATCCATAGCTTGTACTTTATCCTTCGTTCGCTTCTTTTGCAACCGTTCTTCATCCATAGCTTGTACTTTATCCTTCGTTCGCTTCTTTTGTAAACGGTCTTCATCCATAGCTTGTATTTTATCCTTCGTCCTTTTTTTCTTCAATCGATCTTCATTCATATTTTGTACGATGTCATGTTTCCTTTTTTTAATTAATCGATTTTGATTCATGTTTATAATTTTATCTGTATTTCTCTTCTTTGTTAATGCGGATTCTGTTAGATTTTTGACTTGTCTCTTTTCATTTATTCTTGTTTTATTGTTTTTGTAATATGACCTATTATTGCTATTTTTTAAAAATTTGTAATTCATACATTCTATAATATCATAATGACCTTTGTCAATTTGTCCGGAAAGGCGAAGAACTAACTTGTTTGTATTACTGATTTGTCCATAAATTGCGGGAACGTCATAACCATCTCTATATATCAAAACATAAATATTATGAATACTAACAAAAGATTGTATTTCGACTTCTCCACCGTATACACTATTAGTAGACATATGTATTTTATACGAATCTTTATCTGAAATTTTCAAACCGTATGATTCATCACCGATTATAAAATCCTCATACAACGACCATTTGTTTGCTATATCCGAAACTATTTCTAATCTGACTTCTCTATGTTTTTCTTGATCGTTATGTATAAAATACGAAAAGCAGCGAAATAAGCAATTACCATCACCCACTATTGGTACTGTAACCGGACGGCTTGACATCATTTTCTTTTTTAATCGTACTTCTTCGATTATTATAAAGAATCACAAAATTGATACCTGTTTCGTACTTCAATCTGATGTTATTGAACGATATCCTTTTTGTTACCTCCAAATGCTATGTCCTGCACCGAGTTGTATATATTCTCATGCAGTTTCCTAAACCTTGCTTACTGTTATTAACAGTTTTGAAGAAATGTATTGATCTGTCACTTTCGTGTTTATATCGCCGACACGTCAATGACAATCTGGAGTGGATCGTTTGTATGTTTAATTAGTTTGTTTCTTTTAAATTTTGTTATTTATTCATTTATTATTTTCGAGTATGACACCGAAGAACATTATAAAGATATGAAACGTAATAGTAATAAGTAAATAAGGACATTATCTATTAATACGCGATATCTTTACAGAATGGTATAATCTACATCCGAATTCAAGAGTTGACTCTCATAAACGGTCCAAACATGACATTAGGTATACAGGGCCGAGGGGGGCCCAAGGGCCGAAGGGCTGAGGAGGCGGGAGGGACCCTATATAGGGAGGACCCTATGCAGAAGGTATAAAGGGCCGGAGAGGGCCTAAAGGGGGCCTAAAGGGCCGAGAGGAGCTGAGAAGGCGGGGGGGAGGGACCCTATATAGGTAGAAGGGATAAGGGGGGGGGGAGCTGAGGAGGCGGGGGGGGGGAGCTGTGGAGGCGGGGGGGAGCTGAGAAGGCGGGGGGGGGGGGGGGGGGGGGGCAAAGGGCCGAGCGGAGCTGAGGAGGCCATGGAACCCGACACGGCGGCGGCGGCGGCGGCGGCGGCGGCGGCGGCGATTGAATTATATAATATAGAAGGATATATATATATATATATATATATTAGACCGTTTCAAAAAAAATCGATGGTATTTTTTTTTGTTTCAAACAACCTTAAACGATACTTTGACATGAAATAATAACCTGTGTGAAGAATGAGCCCTGTCCTCAAAGATTTAGAGGTGCCGCATCGGACTTTTGTCTTTTTTATTTCATTAGGATAAAATATTTTTTTTTTACAGTCTTTGAGGCTTTCGCGGTGAGATTCTGAATGAGACTTGGCTTCCAGGTTGGAGCCGCGTTGTTTAACGGTTAAGTGCCGACGTTTCGTAAACATTGCAGTTTGCTTCATCAGGGCGAGAAACAACCTGATACTGGTTGCTCCCCAACAGGGTGTCCCTATTTATGCCAGTTGCGAAACCGTCCATGTGTGACGTTTCACTCGGGTGGAGTTGACCAATCATATGTTTCTAAATGGTTGGCCAAACATTTAAAAAAAATTTGATAATTTTTTTCAAATATTTTTTTTAATTTTTTTTTTTTTTTTGTTAGAGGAAGGTCTCAGTCAATCAAGTCGAGTTTTACTTTTCCTTTTTAGTCTTTAGCCAGGCAAAAGACCAGGCAAACTTTTGTCTTTTTTATTTCATAAGGATGAAATAATATTTTTTTTTTTTAATTTTGTATTTTTTTTTTTTTTCCAGAGGCAGGTCTCAGTCAATCAAGTCAAGTTAACTTTTCTTTCTTAGTCTTCAGCCAGGCAAAAGACTAGAAAAGAAAATTTGACTAGACTTGATTCTTCCTTTAAGAAAAAAAAAAAAATCAAGAAAAAAAATAATATTTCATCCTGATGAAATAAAAAAAAAAAAAGTCCGATGCGGCACCTCTAAATCTTTGAGGACAAGGCTCATTCTTCACGGAGGTTATTTTTTCATGTCAAAGTATCGTTTTAGGTTGTTTGAAGCAAAAAAAAAACCATCGATTTTTTTTTGAAACGGTCTAATATATATAATATATCTTATATATTCTTATATAATTATATATATATATGTATATACTATGCGACGTTCCAACACTGGATGGTACCATAAAAACGGTTTTGGTCGCAATAAGATATATTATATATATAATTTTATAATTATAATTTATTATAATATATAATTAAAAGAAAATTTGACTAGACTTGATTCTTCCTTTAAGAAAAAAAAAAAAATCAAGAAAAAAAATAATATTTCATCCTGATGAAATAAAAAAAAAAAAAGTCCGATGCGGCACCTCTAAATCTTTGAGGACAAGGCTCATTCTTCACGGAGGTTATTTTTTCATGTCAAAGTATCGTTTTAGGTTGTTTGAAGCAAAAAAAAAACCATCGATTTTTTTTTGAAACGGTCTAATATATATATATATAATATATCTTATATATTCTTATATAATTATATATATATATATATATACTATGCGACGTTCCAACACTGGATGGTACCATAAAAACGGTTTTGGTCGCAATAATCCTGTAATAAAATTAGAGATTAGTAGATTAGTAGCACTATACCCTCCTATATGCATTCAGGTTGAAGTGTGAATCCGCATGACTTATATGCGCATGGCTGCTTGGGACTCTAAATGAGTTCTGTGATGTGTGGTGAAAATATCAAATTATCCACCCATCATCTGCTGCTGAATGAAATGTTAATGATTCTGACCGATCTAGCAGTAACTCTGTAGTGTTCCAGCCAATACTCGATATCAATGTTCTTTAATCCAATAAGGTTCAATAACTATTTCACCAAGCGGAATTGTATATTACAACTTTGTCATACCTGAATGCATAAAAAGGTAGAGATATCAGTGCATGATACATCTTGATGGCTCAGTCGAATAACGCAGTATCTCGCAAGCCACTCCGAAACCGCTCTGTAGTTATACCGCAAATCTATGGCACTACAGATTGATTTCGGAGTGGCTTGCGAGATACTGCGTTATTGGACTGAGTCATCGATGTTATTGTGTTGATCGATTATTTCATGATCATTTTTGCCGATAATCACCAATGAATTGTGGCAACATGTTTCGTGTTTCAGTTTATTTTATTTGCATAACCAGGTATTGTTGTTTCAGTGTTTGACTTAGGTCCAGTTCCAGAATCGAAGGTTAAAATTTGAACTAGGTTTAAACTGCTAAAGATTGCCTGTCGTTGGCTGAATCCGTCGCTAAGCCAAGTTTAAACGTAAACTTGGTTGAAAGTCAAGTTGTGGAACTGGGCCTTACAATTCAAACTAACTGTGAGAGATCATAGTACATCGCCGTGATGAATAGTTGAATTACAGAATAAATCTGTCATTGAAAATGTATGTGTCATGTTCAGTCTGTTTGAACTTGTTGCCAAACTGTTTGTGCATAGGTATAGATATACGTTTGGATATATTTCATATTTGCTTTCGTTTTTGACCATTCTTATATTGTTTGTACGTAATCATCTTGTGAATTATTGGCAATCATTTTTAAGATTAATTTTTGTTTTTTTTCATGTTGGATATATTTGCCTCCTTTTTACTATAACTTTGCCATACCATGGTCAATTGTTTTTTTATTTTTTACATTATTGGATATATTTTAGTTGCCTCCTTTTTACTATACCTTTGCCATACCATGGCCAATTGTTTTTTATTTTTTACATTATTGGATATATTTTCGTTGCCTCCTTTTTACTATACCTTTGCTATACCATGGTCAATTGTTTTTTATTTTTCACATTATTGGATATATTTTAGTTGCCTCCTTTTTACTATACCTTTGCTATACCATGGTCAATTGTTTTTTATTTTTCACATTATTGGATATATTTTAGTTGCCTCCTTTTTACTATACCTTTAGCATACCATGGTCAATTGTTTTGTTATTTTTTACATCATTGGATACATTTTAGTTGCCTCTTTTTACCATAACTTTAATCATACCATGGTGACATCTTTTCCTCAACGGTGGCATATGTATATATTGTTTTGGTTAATAGTTTCATTTGGTGTTATCGGCACATGATAATAATAATGATAATAATAATGATAATAATGATAATAATAATGACAGAAAGTATTACTATTATCATTCTATAGTTATGGGCAAAATTATATAGGTACTTTTTGTTTTGACTATAGCTTTCGAACATTGTGCTAAAATGGTTGGTATGTAGGTATAGATTGTGCACTATGTACAAATTTTTTTACATTTCCATCGGTATACATGGTGTAACGGATGTAATAGTATTTTGGCAACCATATGTATAACCTGTACACGGTGGTTAAATCACAGTCATTTGCCTATTTTCATTCATATCATTTCATTATATATATATATAATAATAATAATTATTATTATTATATATATATATATATATATATATATATATATATATATATATATATATGTATTGTGCAGCGTCTTTCCTAACAGCGAACCAATGTCTTACGCTATCTCAACCAACTGAACGAGGCTAGCGCCTGGTACACGGAGAGAAATTTGGTACGCCACCTATACTGCGACCGATAGGTGCTATCCTTTTTGAAGTACAGCGAGCGTCACTCGCATGGGTATAATGTACAGTCCAAGCTAGGAGCGCTACTGTACCAAGAGGCACACATTGTATACTAATCGGCCGGGCGAGCAGCTATTCCATATTTTGGTATAACTGCTCTCCCTGGTCTGCTCTCTTTGGTGCAGCAGCTCTCCCAAAAAAGTACGTATCAGCTACCAAAGTAAGGAACAGCAGCGCCACCACGCGTGGCACAGCAGGCGTACCGAATTTCTCTCCGTGTAGAGTAAGAGACAGGTGGCGAAAGGCTATGGTTCTCGCGGATTGAAAATAGCACGGTATACAAATATTGTGTTTTACATCACTACTAACATACAGTAAAGTTTCGAATTTAATTTGAAACAATGAATTTGGCGTATTGGTTCGGAATTGTGCATAAGCATCACAAATGATTTCAACTTGATGTATAGTGAATATTAGAATGGAAAAGAGGAGTCTGTTTCGATTTTGTATTTGAGGCATATTTTTTTTTTTTTTTTGTCTGTAATCACCTCTACTGGGTCATTTTACTAGCTGAACTTTAATTATGTCAGCGGACATATTCATGCGACTGTTGTTCTTTCAACTCACGGCTACACTGACTATAGTTGGATGAGACTCTCTTTCATTTTCATTTTATTCACTATACAATACGACGGACGACTTGTGCACGGGCATATTATAATACAATATTCTTTTGCAGCTTTTAGCTAAGATCGTTTCGGATGAAATGTTTCACCTGTGATGCAAGTCAGTCCGTTGTACTGCATACACTGATACCAATAAAACAGATGTTATACTGATTCAAATTTGTCCAGAATCCATCAAGATAACATGCATTGAGTCATAATTCACTGAAGCGTAAGCAATATGCAATTGATATCTTGCAAGTTATGAATATCAGTTATTGTACATGTCTCTGTAAACTCATGGTACATGTTATATGACAGATGCTGAAGCCAAATTTGGTATAAGTCCACAGCTGTTTCTTGGTAAAGTGTACATGTTATGTATATTATATGTTATTAGTATGACAGTTTATTCTGTAATACAACTATTCACCGAAACGATGTACTATGATCTCTCACTGACTGGTTATGCGTATATTATGATTACGTACATATTTTCTGTATTATGCATTCCGAACCAATAATTGACTGTGATTTAATATCGATATCAAAGAAATCAGTCTGATTTATTTCAGTGATTTATGAATCTTAGTGTTCTTTGATTGTCAACTCTTTGTCCACATGTATTATGAAGTACCAGTTAATTTATCAATTGCATGTCTGTGCATGTAGGCTGTGGTTATAATATTTAAGACAAATGTATGTACACTGTTTTTTCAACTGCAGAGTCCATATTTCAAAGTTATATATATTTTTTTTTTTTTCACTTTTTCAGGTAGAATTATTTACAAATAATTAAAGACAAATAGAAACGATCTCGAATATAAATGTTTGATGTTTGATATACTATACATATAGTACGACTCGTAAACGAAGTATTCTTTGTTTTTTGATTTTTTTTTTTCACGGTGGGCAACTTTTGTTCAGTACTTACTTACTGACATACTCGGATAACCGATCGAACAGTCGTATTGAACTATAAAATATAATTTATATATATAATTGTGAAAAGGGCTAGTAATACCGTGATGGTATATATGGTATATATGGTATATATATATATTATCAAACAAACATGTAATTGGAAAATCATTAATGGCGATATAAATCGTGAATTTTATGATATTGCTTCTAATACCATCATGTAAGCGTCCTTGGCTCCACGTGGCCAGATCTGTTTACGCACTTGCGTATCGTTTACACCCAGCCAATTATTTGCTTTATCTTTTAGCATTGCGGTATAGTGACCACTATCTATACTTTTACCGTGATGAAATATTACGCTATTTACCTTAAATTTCTTATTGTCGAGGGTAATCTTTGTGGTTGGTACTGCGTTTAATTTGAAATCTGTTATTTTAGATGCCTGTCCATGTTGATACGTAAATATCATGAACTGCACGACAATGATATGTTTTACCGAAGCAACGACAGTTTTTTGTAGCTTCTCGCTTTTCTGACAATTTTCGCACGTACTGTCAAGTCTTGTCCATCGTGACAAAGTGTTATTCACTAGCAGCCGCCCCCAGGACAAGACACCAAAGGACACAGCATCATCGGCAACTACGAAGAAACAGAAAGATGATAAACCAGAAGCAGGTCAAGCCACCTCGTTTTTTCGTCCCAGTGTTACGTCTTGAGTTGAAAGTTATTTAGAAGAACGAATCACTAGTTAATTTATATGATGTTGAATTGGTAGAGTTCTGTATTTCTTACCGAGTCTTAAATTACTAGTTCTTCTGGTCGTCGCTGAGCTCGTATCTGTTGAGATATCTGTTGAGGTATGGGTATTATCAGCCACCACTATGCGTGGGTGAAATAAATGTTTATAGTTTCACCTTTTAATTATAACAATATTTATTAAACAATTTAATAATAACAATCTGCACTGTAGTTTTGGTAATTAATCTTCACGCAAGTGGAGATTAATTTAAGTTTGTAGTTTCTATTATTTTATTTAGTAATTCACTTATTAATTAACTGTTACACCAAACACTTTGAGTTGATAATTCTGAGATCTAAGATTCTATAAGTTCGATCTTTACTGATTGAGGTTTCGTGACTAACTGCTAATACTGCAGTAGAAAAGATCTCTCCTCGCGGATACGCGAAGGGGAGGTTTTGGAAAACTCGCGGGAAGGCGAGGTTTTTTCTATTGGTAAAAAGAACATTAAAACAAAAGCGGGAAAAAATATGGTTGGCTAGAAGAGCATTTGCGCAAGGCGATTGGGTCAGAGGCCCAAGCGTCGAGGCGCTAAGAAGGGATGCTGTAAGCATCTATTTCTCTCTTCTTTTAAAACAGAGCTGTCTTTGTCTTTAGACTTTTCCGCTTTGGGTCGTAAAAATCTGAAGGATCTGAAGATTTATGTTTCCTCAATAAGGATTTTCAAAGTTTACTTAAAGTTTCGTCTTTCAGTTTTATGGTGTTTCAAGTGTTCCAGAGCATATTCGTTTCGTGAGAAAATGGGATGAAATTGTCTATATTATAGTTAAGATTGTTCCTTTCAAAAGTATTGACTAATATCTATGAGTAAAATAATATATAAAAGAATAAAGGAAAAAATTATAAATGGAATTACATCAGTAGATGCATTATTAAAACTCTGATGATAATTGCACGTCGGTATTCTTGTACCTGAGATAATAACTAGTGGTAACTGTTGTACCTATAGATTAAATATTCGGCTTCCAGCCTAGGACGTAACACCTCCCCTGTTAAGATTCGAGCGTCCCCGCTCGACCTAACGGGTTCTAGTGTATCGACGTGAAATTTCCATGTATTTGAGTTGAATATTGAAATGTAAACTTAAAAATAAGTATAGTAAAACATACAAAAGTGTTATGAAAATCTTATGTGTCTAAGATTAATGTATAATGTGATAAGATTATCATTTGAAAATGATTTGATAACTAAAAGGTAAGTAATATAATGATTAAAATTACTTAAAATTGTTCATAAGTATTACGTTGATATATGATTATTCTATGTTATTAGTATAAAATTATATGTCTAAGATATTGGTAAACATGAAATTTATGAAAATACAAAATTATATATCTAAAATATTGATAAACATGAAATTTATGAAAATACAAAATAATCTAATAATAAGGTGAGTAAAATATATTTCAAAATAATAATGTAATTAGTAATTATGAATTAGTTATATGTATGAATTAATTATATCTATGGGTCATAGCACATGATTATCTAAGAATATCTGTCTAAGATCTTGATATTGCATTTGATTAGTACTATAATCCTGATATTTTTAAAAAAAATTTGAAATAATTCGAAGAGAATTTCTTAGGTTTTCTTTGATTTCTGAAAGGTAAAGGATTTTCCGCGCCGTGTTAGGCGGGGCTAATTTCGTACCTGAGTATGACCTTTTGTCAAAAAAAATTTAAATTTCGGTCATTGGTCAGTTTTAGAAGGGGTAGGGTCTTTGAGGGTGTGTTTTCTAATTCTTAGTTGCATATAAAAGTGTGTGTTTGAGGTGAATTTGCTCATTCTGCAACTATTTGTCAAAGTGACAGGTTTGAGTAAAAAGAAAATTTTAAATATCGTAAAGAAGGAAGAATTATGGAGAATCTCCAAGGAATGTATCTCCGAGTGAGAGTGTTTGGGAATGAACTGAGGGTGAGTACTCTTTTCCAAATTTATTATAGATTGTTTTCATTATTTCTACTTTCTTTTAAAATCATTTTTTTTTATTAAACTTTAGTATTTTATTTTTTTTCAAAATTGTTGGATAAACAAAAAAAATTTTTGGTTGTTTTATTATCTTAAGGATTCTTTCCTTAATTAACGTGTTTGAATCTTGTTTGTTAAAGAGGATGATTGAGCGCGACATGGCGCAAAGACTAAGAGTAATTGAGGTGATGAGAGAGAGAAGAGCGGAGCGGCGATTGCGGAGGTCCGAGAATCGTAACGTGTTGGAGAGAGAAGGGATGGACTACGGGCCAGAAGATTTTGACTATTTCGGGATCAGATGGATGGTAGAGGGGCGATGGGGTGAGGATCACCCCATAGATAACTGGGATCATCCCAGTTGGAGGTCGCCAAAGGGAATGATCGCCGCGTATGACGTCTGAAATTTTCGAGGAGACGTGATTTTAAATAAATGGAAAAAAAATTTTTTAAAACGGCAATTTTGCTTTTCCGACTCGTTATTTACCTTTAGGTCTGTAAGTTAGTTTTATAAGATTTTAGTTTTAAGTTATTCAATCATTTTACATAAACTGGCGTTCTTGATTAGATGTAGTTGAAGTTGTTGATACCTGATTTGGTAAGTCAATCTTTACTTCTTTTTTATTTGATATTGGGAGATTCTTTGGCGTTAATTCGATATCAATTCGTGTCGTTTCCGATTCATCGTTGTTTTGTTCCTGTCTGTCTACGTTGGTTCGTTGGTCTGTGTGAGTCTGAGGTTGTGATCTACACTTATATTTTATGATTTAGTAAGCTATCTTAGCTCTATCACAATGGATTATTTTTCGTTTGTTTTTAGCTAATTCGATTTCTATATCGTTCTTATCAGGAAATATTTCTGTAATTTTATATGGACCCTTATAATGATCGTCTAACTTTCCTGTTCTTTGATTTTTAACCAAATAAATTTCCTGTCCTATCTTAAATGTTACAGGGTTTAATTTTCTATCATAATATTCTTTAGATCTTTGTTTTGCTTTTTCTAAATTGTCTCGCGCGTTTTTCCTAGTCTCTATTAAACGTAACGTAAGATTTTTTACATGATCGTCATACGTAAGAATTTCGTCAAGGTATGGGAATTCTGAGGGTATACGAGGGTCTCGACCGTAAACTAAATAGTACGGGCTGTATTTTGTACCTTCGTGTACACTGGTGTTATAAGCAAAAGTTGCTTGTGGGAGCCATTCGTCCCAGTTTTTCTTATCTGTATAATGTTTTAAATAATCTGCAAGTACTTGATGACTTCTTTCTAATGAGCCATTTGATTGAGGATGAAATGCTGTGGTTTTAATTTGATTGATTTTAAAAACTTTAGCTAAACGTTTCATTACTTGTCCAATAAAAGCTGCGCCTTGATCTGTCAAAATGAGTTTCGGGCATCCATATTTACAAATGAATTGAGTAACTAACGCGTCTGCGATATCGTTAGCTGTTGCGTTTTTTAGTGGTACTGCCAAACAAAATTTTGAAAGATCATCTTGCATAGTTAAAATGAATCTGTATCCTTTATCTGAGGCGTTATTAATTGGACCTACGATGTCTAAAGCTAATTTATCAAATACATCGG
Source organism: Tenthredo mesomela (assembly GCA_943736025.1). Taxonomy (NCBI): domain Eukaryota; kingdom Metazoa; phylum Arthropoda; class Insecta; order Hymenoptera; family Tenthredinidae; genus Tenthredo; species Tenthredo mesomela. Next base: position 33,291,459 of record OX031014.1, read on the forward strand.
CTGATGTATCCGTAATAATCATGGGTTGTTTAGTTTTAACTCTTACTAATTTCTTTTTCTGACAACTTATACACTTTCTAACAAAGTCTTCGACTTGCTTCTTTATATTGTCCCAAAAATATCTTTGTCTAATTCTATTATAAGTTTTTGTAACACCTTTATGACCAGCTACGGGTGACTCATGGTTTTCCCTAATTATACCTTGCCTTTGCTCTACGGGTGGTATAATAATCCTATCCTTACAAATTGTAATTTGAATGTCCGTACCAGCAAAAGTTTTACGGATTATCTTTTTTATGGTCAGCCAAGCTGAGACATGAAGGTTGCTTCTACCTTGGGATAATCGAGCTGTTTTAATTTTAGAGTTATTCATTATTGCTTTCAAATTTCCAAAGGCTCTATTGAAACTACTTGTTTTGGGCAAAGTTTGATCATTTTCTCGAGTTACTAAAGCAAATACTTTCTTTTTTGAAGTTCCTGATATTACTACTTGACCTAAATTATATTTTTCTAGAGGGGTTAGGTTCAATAATCCTAATTCTATTAATCGTTTACCTATGTCATCTGACACAGTTCCATCTGCGGATATAAAACAAATGTAATTATCTTTTTTCATTTCAAGATTGTCTCGAGTTTCTATCAAATTATTCGAATCTTCTACTTCTTGATTTACAATAACTATTTCGCTTTCTGAATCAGCGTTACTTTGAGAATGATTTGATTCTTCGGAAGATAATCTATCTTGAATATAGGGCAAATATGATGAATTAATTTCATTCTGTGGATTTACTTTATCTTGCGACTGATTTGACGTTATTTCGTTTTGCGGAATTTCATTTTGAGATTTTACTTTATTTTGTGATTCATATGAATTTATTTCATTTAAATTTGTAAAAATTTGAGGTGTATGATTGGATATTTGTATGATATTTTCTTTAGGTATAACTGATTTCTCTGGGGCTTTAGATATTTTATTATTCCTAATCCTTTCAGCATGTGCATTCGGTTCAATGCAACATGGGCAAATTTTCTCTTTTCGTTGCCTGGTTGACTTTCTTATTAGCTGTTCTGGCTGGGGGACGTCCATTTTTTGTATGGTTTTGACCATTGAGTTGGACGACCCTGCTAATCCTAGCATTTTATTGTTCTTTGGGGAAGTTTCCAATTTTTTCTGTTGCACATGTGTCGTAACGGTTCTGTCGGTTAGTCTTTTGTCAAGGGTAGGTAGTACTGAAAATGCAACTTTGTGTGAATCCGTGAGAGATTCATTTACTACTAAACTGTTATCTATTTCCATAAAGCTAAGTGCTTTATCTTGATCCATAGGTTCCGAATGAATTGAAGCTTCGAATTTAGTGATGTTGGATATATCTTCTTCGTCTGAAGAAAAATTATTTACTGTGAAATTTTGATAAGAAATATCCATGTCTAGTGGTATAATTTCGTCTTGGTCTTGGGAATCTGCTATATCCGAATGACTTTCGGAAACAGTAATTTTAGGGATATTAATACTAGTCCTATCAATTTTTCGTTTCGTACGTAATGCTGGAGAAGGTGTAAATTCAGCTGATTGAATTGATCTTTTATTTAACAAATCTTTAGCTAAATTACGTTGGAAATTATTCCGTGTACGAAATGACTGAGTTCTACGCGTACTAGTAGTAGGCGTTTCCTGAATAGGAGTTTTCAAAGGGGTAGGGGTTGGGTTGTCCCCTTGCTTTTCTATAAGTCTACCTGATTTTGGGGTTGGAAAATGGGATGAGGCAACTGTATTGTCTACATCTACATTTTCCACTGTTATAACTTGTTCGTTATTTATCTGTTTTATAAATTGATCATTTAAGATCTGTTGTTCAATTTCTGGATTTAGTTCATTTAAATTTTGAATAGAATGATGTTGTATTTCGAGATTTTCAGAAGGCTGAAACTCCTTTTCGGATTTGGATTTAGAAATAGTCTTGAATTTAGAATTTAATTTAGAATTATCTGAATCATCACTTGATAATGATGTATGAAGTTTCGAAGAAACTTGTAATGAGGTATACCGTTTAGTATCAGACTTCTTTTTCATAGCTGATTTGAGTTTCTTTCTACGAGTTTGTTCTGGGGTTTCGTTAATGCAAAGATTTATTGGTTGGCCAGACCTGTTATCACTGCTTATAGATTCTTCTGAGATTGATTCTATTGGGGGTGTACGCGATTCTCTCGGATCTGTCGCGTTCACGGGCTCAATCGTTTCAATTTTAGTTTCGATAATTTCTGTGGGGAATTTTCTAAAATTTTCTTTATCTGAACTCGAAGTTTGATTTAGTTTAGATTTTTTAATAGGTAAGTTAGTACTCGTATCGGAAGACGATCTAAGTCTAGCTATACCTGGTTGTCCTATCAAAGCTTGTTGACCTGTCGTAGCATTTGGTTTACGCCATTTGAATTTAACGGGTAATACTACGGGGTTTCGCGATAATGCATCAGCATTAGTATTAGCTTTACCTGCCTTGTATTGAATTGTATAATCGAATTCCTTCAAACGTTCTCTCCATCTCATTACTCGCGATGTTGGGTCATTCATAGAATTTACCCACACAAGCGGTCTGTGATCGGTGATCAGAGTGAACTGTCTACCATAGAGATACGGTCTAAAAGTTTTCAATGCAAAGACTGTAGCTACCATTTCTTTTTCGGTTGTAGAATAATTTCTTTCGTGTTTATTAAGTACACGTGAAGCATACGCGACTGCAGTATCTTTCCCAATTTCACCTTGTGAAAGAATAGCTCCAACCGCGTAACCTGATGCGTCAGTTGTTACGATAAAAGGATTTGAAAAATCTGGATATTGCAATATTGGTTCTTCGCAAAGTTTATCGCGCAAACTTTCGAAAGCTACCTGGTGCTGTGAGGTCCATTCGAACTGAGCGTTTTTACTTGTGAGATCTGATAAGGGCTTCGCGATTTTTGCAAAATCTTTTATAAAACGACGATAATATCCGGCAAGTCCTAAAAATTCTTTAACGTTTTTCGGTGTTTTCGGAATTGGAAAATGTTTAACTGCTTCTATTTTCTTAGGATCTGGTTTTAATCCATCGGCGGATATAATATGTCCTAAATATTTTACTTCCGTTCTCAAGAATTCACATTTATCGGTTTGCAAAGTTAAGTTAGCTTTTCTTAATCTTTCAGCTAATTTTCTGAATTTAATTGCGTGTTCTTCGATTGAACGTGAGTAAATTACGATATCATCTAAATAAACAAATAATTCCGATCCTTGTAAACCTCTTAGAACTGTATCCATTAAACGTTGGAATGTCGCAGGAGCGTTCATTAATCCGAATGGCATTCTATTAAATTCTTGGTGACCGTGAGGAGTTGTAAAAGCTGTTTTATGCTTATCCTCTGGATGTATCTCAATTTGATGAAAACCCGATGCTAAATCAAATATTGAAAAATATTTTGCACCACCGAGTTGGTCAAGAATGTCTGTTATCAATGGTAATGGATACGCGTCTCCGATAGTTTTTTCATTTAATTTACGATAATCAATTACTAAGCGCCATCTTTTATTACCTTTAGAATCTTCTTTCTTAGGTACAATCCAAACGGGGGAATTGTACGGTGAGGTTGACGGCTGTATCGTATTTATTTGCAAAAGATCGTTAATCTGTTTTTCTATTTCTACCTTTTGATGTGGGGGGTGTCTGTATTGTCGAGTATTTACAGGTATATTGTCTGTGGTCAAAATACGATGTGTCAAAACATTAGTAGCACGTAATGCTTCTCCTGGGATATGGAACAAGTCAGAGTATTCTTCTACTAGAGAAAATACTGCTTTACTTTCTTCTTCATTAAGGTGATCTAGTCGTAACAGGTTTATGACCTCATTAGCGCGGTTTCCTCGCGTCCGAGTACTTTCTATACGCTCTGTGGTATTGTCCCTTACTGAACTATTATCCTCGTCTTCACTCATATCGAAAGGATATAGAGGAATTACGGGAATATCGACCCTAATGTCTTTATCCGTTGTATTAATAGCATATAAATACGCTTTTCCCTGAATATTTGTAACCAAAGATTCACCTGCAAAAATACCTTCATGCATATCTAAACGCGGCACGTAACCCTTTTCTAATGAATTGTTAACCCGAATAAACATTAGAGATTTCGTTCTGGCTAGGAGAACAATACTCTCTGTATCACAAAAGGGAATTTTGTTGTTATTTAGAGTTACATGTTTTGTTTCATAATCGATCTTACCTTCGTTCACATGCATGAATTCTGACCCTATAATACCTGAAAAATGTATAGGAAAATCGTCTGGGATTACGTTAAATTTACCGTGTATATTATTTATCTGTAATTGAATCTGTCCTAAAGTAATTGGTTTGTCTTTTTCTGATATACCGTTCAATTCGTAAGTTATCGATTTATTTATTGAATTTGGATCTTTTAATTCACCGATTTTAATTAAATTTAGTTGTGATCCGGTATCGATTAAAAATTTAGCATTTGTTTGTTTGAGATTTTTAGATTGAATTATTATTGAAGGAGAATTATAGGTTGTGTATGTAGAACTTATTTTACATTCTGCCGTAAAGAGTTTATGGTTAGTCTGTGAAATAAGCGCTGAGTTTATTACTGACCCGTCGACGCGCCTGGTCGATGGGACGTTGATTCGTTTCCCGCAGGTATGTCGGTATTAGGTGTACCGTTATTACTTTCGCGTTTCGCGTTATTATACTTGCGTTTTCTACAATCTCTGATTATATGACCTTTTTTCTTGCAATAATTGCATTCCAACGATCCATTAGGATATGATTCCGTGTTATTACTAGGATTACCGAGTTTTTTATTTTTATTTTGTAAAGTTCGGCAATCTGTAATGACATGATTATTTTTTTTACAATAATTGCAAAATTTCGCGTCTTGTGTACTCGTGTTTGTTGGATTATTTCTAGTATTCGCGTTACCGTGATTAGATTTATCATGTGTGTTAAATTTATTTGTCGGTTTATGATTATTACTTTGATTTGACTGAATAGGAAGACATTGTTTTGATGAGATTCCGGGGATTTCCAAATCAAGATCCGGTATCATTCCATGTTGGTCTTCGACGTTTATAGCTTCTTTCACTACGTCGACAAGTTTTGTATATGAATTTAATTTTGGTATAAACACTGAAATTCTAGGAGTTAAACCTTCGATAAAAGCTGTAACAGCAGCTTCGTTTGCTGAAAATGTCCTAGCTTCTACGCTTGTCCCGTCAAGTTTTATTTCTAAAAGAGTTCCCTGTAGGTGTTGACCTACTCTGTAGTTAAAATCAATTACTCTTTCTCTTGGTTTTTGTTTGAAATTGTTAAATTCTCTAAGCCATACGCCAACGCGTTTTTTCGGTCTGAAGTGTGAATTTAAAAATTTTGTCAGTTCGTCAATCGTTTGTAAATTTGCGTCAAAAACACGTTTTTCTGGTTCTCCTTTACATTTAGAACAAAGAATTCTTACTAAGAAATCTTCTGGGAAAGTTGTTAGATATCGTTTTGCGTATTCACAATGTTGGATAAACGATTTGATTGGGTAACCATCAGGTTTACCATTAAAATCAGGAATGGTTTTGAAAAATTCTTTATAATCATATGCCATGCTATTTGAATTATTAAGAGTAGAATTATTTCCTAGTCGATCGTTTAAATTTGGTTCTGAATTTTCATTTGGATTTTCATTTGAATTTGAGTTATTACCAAGGGTTTGTGACATATCCATAGGTATGATTTCTTGAGGCATTTTGTTAAAATTATTTTCGACTTACTTTGATGAAGAGGAATAACAATAATGTAATGTCTATGAGTTAGTGTAGTAGTCTTCGTGGGTTAGCGGTAGGGCGGGTCTTCGGTCGCTGGAGTTGGTCTTGAAGTTCTGCGCTGCGATGGTATCCGACGGCGAAATCAATGATGATCAATGTTGAGTTTGAAGTTCACTGATGATGAGATTCTTGATGTTGATGTTTTAGATCGATGATGTTTAGTCACGTTAGTTTGATGATTTTTACAGTTTGTGAATTACCAATGTAAAAAAAATTTTCACGCTTTTTAACAGATTTTTTGATTTAGGTGTTTTATTTCTCTGATTAGTTTTTAATTTATTTCAGACTGATATTCCGACGCTGCCACCAAATTTATTATAGATAGAGCTGTTACGTCTTGAGTTGAAAGTTATTTAGAAGAACGAATCACTAGTTAATTTATATGATGTTGAATTGGTAGAGTTCTGTATTTCTTACCGAGTCTTAAATTACTAGTTCTTCTGGTCGTCGCTGAGCTCGTATCTGTTGAGATATCTGTTGAGGTATGGGTATTATCAGCCACCACTATGCGTGGGTGAAATAAATGTTTATAGTTTCACCTTTTAATTATAACAATATTTATTAAACAATTTAATAATAACAATCTGCACTGTAGTTTTGGTAATTAATCTTCACGCAAGTGGAGATTAATTTAAGTTTGTAGTTTCTATTATTTTATTTAGTAATTCACTTATTAATTAACTGTTACACCAAACACTTTGAGTTGATAATTCTGAGATCTAAGATTCTATAAGTTCGATCTTTACTGATTGAGGTTTCGTGACTAACTGCTAATACTGCAGTAGAAAAGATCTCTCCTCGCGGATACGCGAAGGGGAGGTTTTGGAAAACTCGCGGGAAGGCGAGGTTTTTTCTATTGGTAAAAAGAACATTAAAACAAAAGCGGGAAAAAATATGGTTGGCTAGAAGAGCATTTGCGCAAGGCGATTGGGTCAGAGGCCCAAGCGTCGAGGCGCTAAGAAGGGATGCTGTAAGCATCTATTTCTCTCTTCTTTTAAAACAGAGCTGTCTTTGTCTTTAGACTTTTCCGCTTTGGGTCGTAAAAATCTGAAGGATCTGAAGATTTATGTTTCCTCAATAAGGATTTTCAAAGTTTACTTAAAGTTTCGTCTTTCAGTTTTATGGTGTTTCAAGTGTTCCAGAGCATATTCGTTTCGTGAGAAAATGGGATGAAATTGTCTATATTATAGTTAAGATTGTTCCTTTCAAAAGTATTGACTAATATCTATGAGTAAAATAATATATAAAAGAATAAAGGAAAAAATTATAAATGGAATTACATCAGTAGATGCATTATTAAAACTCTGATGATAATTGCACGTCGGTATTCTTGTACCTGAGATAATAACTAGTGGTAACTGTTGTACCTATAGATTAAATATTCGGCTTCCAGCCTAGGACGTAACACCAGCCCTCTCGCAGCCTTTGCCTACAGCAAATAATCCAAATAATTCTCTACAATTCCTCCAAACTACCGCAAACACCAAGACAATTCGACCTCACCCCCACCCCACCTCAATCACTCCGGCGTCTAGAAAAAACCGAAGCCCCATCGACCCGCGCACCAGAACAATAGCCATCTGGAATGTGGATGGACTCAAGAACTTGTATAATCTCGACAAGCCTATGATGCAGTTTTTCGCCAGCCTAGAGATATTCGGAATCCAAGAGACCTGGAAGGACTGTGAAGTCACATCGTTCCCGAGATTTTTGTCTAACTTTCAACCATTTCAACTCCCAGCAACGAGAACATTTTCCACCGGTAGACCATCAGGTGGCATTATTCTATTCATAAAAAAACATAACTCAATCAGCAATACCCCAGTCTTACTAACAAGCTCAGAAAACCTCGTAATATCCCTTTTAAAAATTGAGGACACTGAGTTATTATTCTGCCTAGCTTACTTCAGCCCTGAGATGGACGACGAGGATGCAGTGAACGAGCTTTCGGATGTAATCGGTATTTACAGTCAAAGATACCCGGATACTCCCTTCATAATCATGGGTGACCTGAACGCGAGAATGGGCAGTTTGAATCAGGTAGATCCCTGCATCACTGAAGGTTCACATTTGACTCACGCGCGGTCAAGCCTAGACGAAAAAACAGACGGCAGGGGGAGACTCCTAGAAGACGAACTGAGCAGCCTCGGATTTCTACTTTTAAATGGCAGGACGAGCTCAGACTCTCCAGCCAACTGGACCTTCATTCACCAGAGAGGGTCGAGTGTTATTGACACTGCCTGGATAAATACCTCCGCCATTGATCTTATACAGGACTCTCAAACCTCTCCACACGGCTCAAGGTCTCCCCACATGATATACGAAATAAAGATAGCCTGCCGGCATGCGACCCCTCACCACCAACAGCGAGCAACTTAACACCCACCATAGCAGAGAAATACCTCTGGGCGAAAACAGAGCAGGAACATCTCGCCTATCTCAACTGTATCTGTGATGCTTGGGACTCCTTCGCCAGCTATGCCATGGACCCAACATCCCTAGACCAACGAATCGAGCGCACCATCAAAGTAGCAGCGGCGAGAGCCAACCTGTGCAAAACCTACGACCCGGGGAAACCCTACCCTGGACAAGCCTCCAGGGTGGCTGCGCAATGCAAGGAGCTCAAGGCAAATGTCCGCCACTTGTTCAGAATCGCCAGGAACTCGTCCTTTGAGAAAAACCACAGGGAAAACTACCTAGAGGCCAAAAAGAATCTGATCTCGACTATGAATACGATGGAACAAAGCATTAGAGACGCGGAAATTTCCGCAATCTCCAACGTCCGAAACACAAGAGGATTCTGGACCACCTACCGAAAACTCTCGCCAAGACCAACACCTACCTGTCCACTACCTATAAGCAGCTGGGAGAAATTCTACTTGACCAATTACTCATCGGCCCTCACTGAGATCCCCAGATATCGATTCCAATCGACCCACCCAACGCTGGATCTGCCCATCACCTTCGAGGAGACCCACAAGACTCTAGTGCAGCTATCAAACAATAAAGCTCCTGGTCCGAACGGGCTAGCGAACGAATTTTATAAGAGCCTTCCACCACCTGGTACAGCGGCAGTAACAGATCTTTTCAACAGAGTCCTGGAAACGGGTACAGTGCCCGAGTGCTGGGGTTGGGTCAAAACCATAGTACTACATAAAAAAGGGGACAAGCTTGACCATAACAACTATCGCAACATAGCGCTATTTAACTGCATTTCGAAGATCTACACTCAAATCATTGCGAATCGCATGCAGATCTGGTGCGAAACCCAGAAGCTGCTCCCTGAGCACCAGTGTGGATTTCGTAGGAATCGAGGGTGCTCGGACAACCTATTTAGCCTACTATCGGCCACTCAAATAGCGCTGAGCCAACCTGGTAGATACCTGTTCTCCATATTCGTAGACTTTAAGCAGGCATTCGACAGCGTGCAGCACCACCTGTTATGGGACAGTCTGAGAGACCTAGGGCTGGGCTCGAGAGCACTAAATTCAATCATCGAGCTTTACGAAAATCTCAGTATGTTCTATGAGATCAATGGAGTGAAATCGAAGAAAATGAAAATCACCAAGGGCACACCGCAGGGAGAATCCTTGAGTCCACTACTGTTCGTCCTTTTCATCCGCGGACTGGAGAAGCACCTTCGAGAAGCGGGGCTCACAGGAGCTAGTTTGGGTGGATCTTTCGAACTATCGGCACTGGCCTTTGCAGACGACATCGTCCTTCTTGCCGACACAGCTCAAGCCACGCAGAGGACGCTAAATGCCTTACACACCTTCTGCTCATCCCTTGGTCTCACTGTAAATGCCAAGAAGACCCAGATAATCATATTCCACAAGAGCCCCAAATACCTCAGCATGCCGACATTCAAATATAACGGAAACACAATAGCAACCACAAAATCATACAGCTATCTCGGAATTCTATTCTCCAGATCCGGGAAATTCAACGATGCAGCCATGGATCGAGCGGCGAAGGCTAATCAGGCCATCGGCGTAACCCTGGGGAAACTCAGGAAGGCACAACCTAGATCTTCACTACCAGCAGAAAAACTTTTCAATGCAGTGGTGACTGCCACTCTCCTTTACGCGGCGGAGTTCTGGGCGGACGGTCACGAAAGCACCCTTTGCACAACACAGTCCAAATTCTTCAAACAACTTTATGGCTGGCCCCGCTCCACTCCTCATTATATCGTCCGACTGGAATCGAAGGTACCTGACGTGAGCATAGAAATCCTGAAGAAGAAACTGAGATGGCTGGTCAAGCTGCTGGAAATGGACGATACTAGACTCCCCCGTAAGTGCTACAACAGGCTGTTGTATATGTCCACTACGAACCCGCTCTCTCCGAGCCCAAACTGGGTTAACACGCTCCGTGAGAAGCTGGTAGATCTTGGCTTCGGCCCGATCTTCGATGAGCAAAGCCCACACACGATATCATCTCACATTGACTTAATCCTGGCAGAACAAGGAAACATTCTGAGGGAGAACGACCTGGAGCAAGCACGAGCCTCATCCTACTGCCCACTGTACCATCATCTACAGCAACAGGACTCTAACTACCTGCACTTCAACCTGAATCTCAGCAAACTTGCCCTTGTGAGCCAAGCAAGGGTGGCTTCAAAGAGAGGGATTTGTTTCTACTGGAACAATAAGCGCATTAAGCTCAACCCAGAGAACTCATGCCCAGTGTGCTCCTGGGACTGTCCGGATGACCTCCAACACTTTCTCGCCTCCTGTCCCGCTTCGGATATGATTCGGCTCAAATACCACAGCCTAGGACCGTCAATATATGAGATTTTGAGTGTTAGAACGCCGAGAGAAACGGACGTTCTCTTCATATACCTCAAAAACCTTATGTGTCTTCGCCTCAAAATCACAGGCTCCTAGCTTGCAATATGGAACCACCACCGCACCGCCATCTGCACTACTCCGCACGCTATTAAACCATTTGATGGTCTCTCGGAGACCAAAAAACACCAGCACTGTTCAATCTGTACAACCTCTAAACTTCTTATCTGTATTTCCTCTTATTATTTTCCTTGAAGCCAAGGACCAGTTCTCAACTCTCCATATTATGTAACCTCCCATGTACTGTAGCTATGTTACAAGAGTGCATTATAAATAAATAAATAAATAAATAAATAAATAAATAAATATAATTGTGAAAAGGGCTAGTAATACCGTGATGGTATATATGGTATATATGGTATATATATATATTATCAAACAAACATGTAATTGGAAAATCATTAATGGCGATATAAATCGTGAATTTTATGATATTGCTTCTAATACCATCATGTAAGCGTCCTTGGCTCCACGTGGCCAGATCTGTTTACGCACTTGCGTATCGTTTACACCCAGCCAATTATTTGCTTTATCTTTTAGCATTGCGGTATAGTGACCACTATCTATACTTTTACCGTGATGAAATATTACGCTATTTACCTTAAATTTCTTATTGTCGAGGGTAATCTTTGTGGTTGGTACTGCGTTTAATTTGAAATCTGTTATTTTAGATGCCTGTCCATGTTGATACGTAAATATCATGAACTGCACGACAATGATATGTTTTACCGAAGCAACGACAGTTTTTTGTAGCTTCTCGCTTTTCTGACAATTTTCGCACGTACTGTCAAGTCTTGTCCATCGTGACAAAGTGTTATTCAACAAATCTTGTAGGTTCTTGGGATTCTTGATACCGGGTGTAAACGATACTGGTATGGCTAAAATGTAATTTGGCTGTGCGATCTCAGAGCTGAGTCCGCAATTGTGACATCTGATCGTCGTGATCAACTGATGTTCAATCGCTTTTCGAGTTAAATCAGATTTCTCGCAAAGAGCCGTAAGAAATTCAGCCGCGTCTTGTTGAATATTTTCTGTGAAATTTTTGCCTGCCATTTCTCGAACCGCAAAGGAATTTAATGTTGCACTACTTGTGACGTAAGAATAGGCTAACTTTTCTAATGGGTCGTTATTATTCAACTTAATCAATTCTTGTACCATATTTGAGCAGTGGAATATACACTGCAGAGTTGCATTTGCGTAACATGAAACACTGTCCTTATTTTCCATACCAACAATGGTGTGCGACGGATTTGGCAGTGTGTTATCATCTACTTCGATTTGTACTACATTTTGTGTGCATGCGGGAACCGACCATACGGTATCTTTGACCGTTAATTTGGCCGCACGTGTAATATTAATTTCAGCCAATTCAGGTTTGTATTGTGCTCTGAGTCGATTGTACTCGACTAGTGCAGCTTCCTGAACTTTTACTGCCTGTGGATTGAAATTTATCAAATGTAATCCGTCGAGAGACTTGACTCTTGACAATGCAACGTATGCTTGTCCAGCAGTGAATACAGTCTGGCCTATGTCTATAACTATGCTGTTTAAAGTTAAGCCTTGGCTTTTATGTATTGTGATTCCGTAACTGAGGGACAGGGGAAATTGATTTCTGAATATAAAAGCACCATTCATTATTTCGAATTTTGTGGATACCCTTTCGATGGTATGCTCTATCCCCGATGCTAGGGCAATCGTTAATGATTGTACCTCGCGTGTGTCGATATCTCGAGTTACGGAAATCACATGACCTATGGTACCGTTTATAATACCTGTAGATACGTCGATGTTTCGTCTGATCATGACTTTTGCCCCAATCTTAACCGTTATAGTTTTTGCGAGTCCAGCCGTGCGAGTGCTGTCTTCGTGCTCGTGATTCAAGAGTTTCATTATTTTTCTTTTCAAATACGGTATGCAATCAATGCTGTCTTTGGCGTTCAGTTCAATTTCGTCGCCTGGAATTTTGGTTAACATGGCTGTGTTCAAAATGTCACATTGGTTTCGAGTCGGAAAAAGACAGACTGTATCTAGCGATAATTTGTTAATATAATTGCATAATTCGTCGAGTCTGGCTCCGACCGACGTACCGGTAAGGTTTACTTTCCTAGAATCTAGAATCTGTTGGTCGGCAGTGGTCAAAATTCCGAATCTAACCCGAGTTAATATTCCTTGGTAAGTTGTATCATTCTGTTGGCGTACATTTGTCAACAGCTCGTCGTACGAAAATAGATTGGTCCATAGATTGACCGCACCTACTGAGCCGATATATTTCTGTATCTTGTCTTTCGTTAGGTTTAGGTACGCTGAATCTGCATTTACTGGCGGGAGTTGTAGTAAATCACCCATAAGTAGAATATGTTTTCCACCGAACCAGCCATCATTAGTATTTTTTGTATCAAATATTTCAGTCAGTCTCAAGTGAATATACATTAACGTGACGTTTGATATCATTGAAACCTCATCTATAATGAACAATACTACATCTTTTAATTCGCTTCGCAAGATTTTCAACACCTCGTCGGACAATTCTTTGTATTTGGGCGTGCCGCCGTGCTCAACTGGTAGCTGGAACAGTCTGTGCACTGTCAGTCCGTCGACGTTAAAAGCCGCCAAACCTGTTGGTGCCGTGACAGCAGTCGTTGCACCGAGTATTTGTTTTGTCCAGCACCTAATAGTTTTTATAAGAAAACTCTTACCGGTACCACCAGCTCCACTTACGAACATTCGTAATGGTTTACTATGCGCTGAGATTAAAGAGGTCCTGACAGTATCAAATATTATTTTCTGTTCGTCATTGAGTTGTGATATCATGTCAACCATGTCAAGGTCTTTCAGTTGCCCTTCCGCGTTATTCAAGTCCTGCATAGCCAAGTTGGCCTCTACTGGCTGATAATGTAACGGATTATCTCTGTTGTCATTTGAATCTTGGCTCAGATTGCTCATCATATTCGTAAGATCATCCAGCTTTTGTTCGATCAATTCTTTCACCTGATCGAAACCTTTTTGAATATCGGACAATCGCTCATGGTAACTCATTAATTCTAACAGGTCTGTCTTGCTTTTCTCGAACGCCTCGGCGTACGAATTACAGTCATTTTTCAAGTCATCACTATCACGCCACGGTTTGAAAAGTAGCAACAACGCATGGAAGTACTTTTCAGGCTCTACATTCGGATTATATTTGTAGTGATTTATCAAATAACCGCGCTGTCTTTTTTTCAAATACAAACCACCGCCTAGATCGTATATCTCTGCATTACTATTTTTTGGTATTATTTTAGTTATTTCGTACCATTTGGCGTAGTCGTATAAATGTACCGACTCTAATTCCTCCGGTCTATTCGGGTAGTAATCGTCAATGAGGGATGGATAAAAAATATCTGTCGAACCCGGAAATAGTTTTTCTACAGTTTTGTACGGCTTGACTCTTTTATTCCTAATCTGATTTACTTCTAACCATTTTATGGTTGTGTCAGGATCAGTTCCGTACAACGGAATACCTAACAGTGTGTCGGCAGCTTCCAGAGCCCCGCATTCTCTGTTATTCAAACAGCGCATTGCCACACTCCACAGCCGGCTGCTCAACGACTTGGTGGAATTGATATCATTAAACATATCGGTTGTGTTACTAGTTTCAGGTTTAGTACTATACTTAGTACAATACCAATTGAGTATTGTCGATTTTTCGCCTATGAACTGCATGTCCATGTTTCCTTCCCATGCACTAAGGACAACCGGATTATAGTCATTTATGAAGGCTTCCTCTTCATTTCGCGGTAAGTCGACGAGTCTACTTTTTGATTTTAGCTGTTTTCTACCCGCAATGGACATGGCCACGTCTTTAATTATCAGCGTGTCTGTAATTGGCCTGGGAAATCCGAATCTGCATATTTTCGAAAATCCTTTTTTAGTTTTCTTATTTCGCATACAATAATCGTTATGCTTGTGCCTCTGATGCGTGTCTACTCGACGATACAACGTCGGCGAAATATGTTTATTGGGTAGTCTACAAGTAATATGCTTGGAAATGAAGTTGGCGACGTCTTCCGTAGATGATTCCCCGATCGTGGGAGCATCTTCAATCCAGACCAACAAATGGAAGTGCTGTGTTCCTCTGCCTTGGTATTCTCGTCTCCAAAAGTAATGGCTGACTTTTCCAATTGGATTGTCATCGGAACATCCCTAACAGCACCGAGACGTTGCAGCAACGTTGCAGCAACATAACTTTGCAATATTGGCAATATTGCAGTTATATTGCGCAATGTTGCTGCAATGCCCCTGCAATGTTGCTGCAATGTCTCTATGTCCGCTTTTCATTGCATAACATTGCAATATTCCTGCAACATTCCCTGCTTAAAAAAAATTATTCAAACCAATAGAAGGTTTTGTATGGGTCGTAATCGGATTTCTGTTTAAGTTATTTCCTAATGAAAGGCCCTTTTCCAAATTATATTTCCAATTCGTTCGTATCGGTGTTACCCAATTAACTTTCTCATCTTGTATATAGGATTCTATCGGTTCCATTCGTTTCTTCTAGCACAAAAAAAAAAACCAAAAAAAAAAAACGCATTGAGATTTTTTCACCCACAACTAATTCTTTTTTGAGCGGTCAAGCAAAGTGATTATTTCGGAGTGGTAGAAATTTTCTATTTGCAGACTAATCGTTTTTATTCATGTGGGTCACCCATCCAAATTCTGGTCGCCGATGAGATTGCTTAACTTCGTTGATCAACTGACGTCCGGTGTCGATCTAGATCCAACGTCGCCTGTTACAATCTTTAACACTTTTAGACTCAATAGGTAAACTTTGATTCGTGAGGATTGACATCAATATGTATGTAACTGTAACTGTTGACCCGTGGCGGGTTGATTTTCAGTGAAATAAAAATAAATGATGAAATCTAGTGATAAATTCTGTCACCATATGGCATTTAAGTTACAGTTAATTATAAGTGTCCGTTTTTGTCCGTAATTATTTTGTCCGTTTGATTGATACATGGAAAATTGAATTCTTGTATTTTCAGATGCGTGAATATATAACTATAACATAGTTACATTGCAGCAACCTTGCGGCAACATTGCAATGCAATGTTGCAAATGTTCAGCGCCGTGGCTAGGGGTGGTGCAATGGAGCAACCGCACCAGGGCGCCTGCAAGCAAGGGGCGCCCAAAAGTGATTGATCCCGGAAAATTTCACCACGCAGCCTCAAAGCGCCCATGTGTCCTCCACTGGGCAATCCCACCTCAAATCGGCCAATTTTTGGTGTTTTTTGACCTCGGATTTTTTGAATCGATTTAAATTTTTTTCACGTGAAAGCTACGTGAAAAAATTAGACCCATATTCTTTCGTTGGTCCAAAAATTTTTTTTCGTAACACGTGCAGCGAAAGTAGGGGTTTTTTGTCCTCATTTGAGAGCGGAAAATAAGTCTTTTTGAGTCAGGATCCAATTCGTTGGTTTTTTATGTCCGAGGACAAAAATGCTGGTCAAAAATGAAAATATTTGTCTTCTAGTTCCGAACGTCGCCACCATGCGACGACATCGATTTTAGTCGATCGGCTATCCAGTTAAAATATATATCAGCGGGTTGATTAAATCCTGACTCAAAGACTCATTTTCCGCTTCTAAATGAGGACAAACCCCACTTTCCGTGCGCTTGTTACGAAAAATATGGTATGCAGCATGGACAGATTGACACTAATTTTTGACTCGGCTGAAGTTGGCTGCACGAGACGAAGGCGAGGACGAAGCCTGAGCCACAGTTGAGTGCAGCCAACTTCAGCCGAGTCAAAAATTACTGTCAATCTGTCCATGCTGCATACCACATTTTTCGTAACAAGCGCACGGGAAGTGGGGTTTGTCCTCATTTAGAAGTGGAAAATGAGTCTTTGAGTCAGGATTCAATTAACCCACTGATATACAAGGTGTAAATTCTCCGGGCTGATCTGGGAGGAGCTTCGACGTGCCGAAGCTCCGCCTTCTTCTATTCATACTCGTTCGCTTCAGAATAATAGTGTGTGATTATCAAGCAGATACCCTCATCTCCAAATTTGTTTACATTCACAAGTATAGTACACGAATAGAAAAAGGCGGAGTTTCGGCACGTCGAAGCTCCTCCCAGATCAGACCCCGGAGAATTTACACCCTGTATGTTCTAACTGGATAGCCGATCGACCAAAATCGACGTCGCCGCATGGTGGCAACGTTGGGAACTGGAGGACAAATATTTTCATTTTTGACCAGCATTTTCGTCCTCGGACCTAAAAAACTAACGGATCCTTACTCAAACATAGATTTATTTTCCGCTCTCAAATGAGGACAAAAAACCCCCACTTTCGGTGCACGTGTTACGAAAAAAATTTTTTGGACCAACGAACAAATATGGGTCTATACTTTTTTGACGTAGATTTCACGAAAAAAAAGTTTCAAACGATTAAAAAAATACGAGGCCATTTATCGGCTGATTTGAGGTGGAATTGCCCAACTAGTAAATAGTCCAGTAAATAGGCGCTCCCATGGAAGGTTGCACCAGGCGCTACAAGCCTTAGCCACGGTGCTGCAAATGTTATATTGCAGAGATCTTGCAGCAACATTGTTGTGCAATGCAATGGAAATGAAATTTAGCAATGTTGCTGAGACATTGCTGCAACGTTCCGTGCTGTTAGGGATATGAATTTCAGCATAGCCCGAAATTTGTTGTCTAGATATCTCGAGGCTGAAACTGGGTCTCTCGCTACCAGTTCACTTGTAGACATACCAGCCATTTTTGGTCCGTTAACGTTTCTTATATATTCAGCTAAATCATCCCACATCCACTCGCTGGGACTCAGCGTGAGAAACCATGTTGCCGGACCATAATTTTGTACCATGCATCCCAATTCATTTCTCGGTTTGCGCCAATACTGATCTGTATTCCGTAATTTGGCGAATATAGTGGTCAGATTTCCTTCAAGCTGTTCTTTTGACATTAATTCCAAATACTGACCGGCATTCATTTTTTCCTTCGGATTAATGACATTTAATTTGTGAAATATACCACCCTTTAACTGTCGTATGTTCGAGTCATGTAACAGGTAGAACAAATACTGATGATTCAGCCTGAAGACGGAACGAGTGGACATAAGTCTGCACTTTATGTAGTCGAATTCTCGCAAAGGAATCGCACGTTCTTAATGCTGGCCATTGTTACCATAAGGGTACAAGTCTGGGAAGCACATGACGTCTAGATATTTATCCCATTGACTTAAGGGTGCTTCATTCACCTTGAGCATTTGATATAGAGCCGTTGCGTTCTTATTCTCCCTATCGGCACTGATAGGATAGATGGTATACTGCTCGTAGTAATCTTCGCTATCCATTATTTGTGTTAATATAGCCCGACGCTTAGTATTCATCTCGTCATGACACTCCACCACCGTATCCGCATGTTCTTCCAAACCAGGCTCTTCTGTCTCTACATGAATTTCCACGTCTTGCGCAAGTAAATCTAACAACGCCTCTGGCTCAGCTGGTAATTCAATCTCACCATAAAACGGATTATTTTCCCTAAGCCAAACGAGTGTTTTGTAAATTTTTTGCACGTCCACTAAACTACTCCACACGACTTTTGACTTATTCGGTAATCCATAGACCATCACGAATAGTTCTTGATTCAGATTCAGCGCGTCAGTCGGTGCAGGTAATTTTTTTAGTGTTTCCTCTAACGGTAACGGTAAATGGAACGTTCGGCCCTTCACTTTCTGTACTCGCAACTTATTTGGAAGATTTTTTTTCGCTACTGTACCCATTCTTAGTACAGTTTGAAAAGCCTTTGCCCTCTGTATGAGGATTTTTTCATAATCGTTAAGAGTGGTGAGAACAGGTGGCACGTCGCTTATAGCTAGCTGATTCAATAAACACGTTGGTGGCATTTCATTATTACGGAACTTTTCCAAACAGTATTTACAGATATAATCAGATTCATTGTCGGATGCATCGATGTAAGTTTTCATCTGTGACCAATAGTGCCCTGTGATAGGTTTTCTGAGTTTTTTCATATCTCGCGTGTCTCTACGGTAACAAAGTTTTTCGCACGATACGCAAGCCAATCGTGGTGTATCCATCGACTGTTGGACTAGCTCATGGAATGCACGTCTATATTTGTTCGCAATTTCATCTTCGTTTAAATTTATTACTTCGGAACACGGCTGATACATAGAAGCTTTCTCAGCTGTTTCACTGGAGAGTTCTTGCAAAAGAAGTAGATCTCCCCGTATTAAGGCATTGTCTATACAATTAATTTTCTCCACTAGTCTCATAAGTTCGTAAATGTATCTCGTGAAATACCGAATCTGTGGGAAGTGCGGATGCACTAACTGAAGCGGTAAGAATTTCGAATTGCAACTCACAGGATTGGTGTAGCAAGTTTGTGCGTGTCCTAATTTGTGCTGTGACGTATTGACACTACATTGGTTCCAGTATTTCAATGTATTACGAATATTTGCTATTTTCCATGAGCGTATAGCCTGGAACGCATATTCTAGCCTACTAATGGTATGTGAATTTGGATTGACACACAGCTCTGAGCAAATCCATGATTTTCGTACATGTGTGCTTGGAGTTACCGGTAAAATGTTAGCTATCTTTCCCATTGATGTAGTGATAAGCGGGTCTATTACAATGTGGAGCTCATCATAAGCTGTATTGGTATAATAAGGGTCGGACGAGCCCGTATGTTTTGATTCCCCGCAAAAGGCTGCAATTTTCGATTGTATATCAGACGATTCTGCCGCTCGTATCGAACAGACTTCGATCTTATTCTTTAGATTATTCAGTGTACGTCTCACGCTTAGTACGATACTTTTTCTCGCTTGAATGCACCATTTTATAATTTTTTCTGCCTCAATTCGTTTCTGTGGCTTTGACTTACATTTAATGTTCGCAGATAAGATGGTGATATATTTTTCGACCGATCCTGTTGAGATATGGAGTTCGATAATACCGACCGAAAATACCTAACACCTAGAGGCAGCACTTCCCAATAATTACTTTTCTCTTTCTTTCCTTCTCAAAAGAAACAACCACAACAAGCCATATTATAGTCAGTCGCTTGTGTACTTTCTCAGAGTAAACAGTCTCACCTATTTTGAAACATCGATTTCTGTTTGTATAATGTGAATAATAAATTAAGATAGTCACAAATTCAATAAAGTACGGAACTCCTATTTCTTTATCATATCCCAAAGTCACTGATCATCTTTTTCGCAATAAGTTTCAACATAAAACTGGTCCTTCGAGCCGGATCGGTGACCTTTAAGTGGATAATTAAAGACTTTTCGGAACTAAGTGTCAGTAAAGTGCGGGTACCGTTTGTTATTCTCGCTCCATGACTTCGGACTAATGTGAGTGTTTATTCTCAAAGATTCGAGTGATAAAAGGACTGAAGTGCAATCTTGGACTTTATATTTCTTCGAAATCTCAGTATCATGAGACCAATTAACGCTCTTCTCGATGAACAAGCGAGCACATTTGGACTTATTACACGCTCGGTAACGAATCTAAAAAAGGTAGGAGTATCAAAAATCACTCGTGTTCGAGTTCAGGGCCGTCTCACCTCCCTCAAAGCGAATTGGGACAAATTTCAGGCTAATCACCAAGATCTTCTCGATCAACGAGCTGACGCTACGTCAGAACTTAAAGCAAAAATTGATTCAGTATCCTATTTCAAGGACAACGTATTTGACAAATGCTTAGAAGAATTTTTAGATTGTCAAGAAGAAATGTCTGAAATGTTAGAATCCCTCCAAGCAACGGAACCTCCTGACGGAAACACTCTTGCTAATAGATCTATGGCAAGTGAGCACGATACTGCATCACGTCGTCCTCGCTTACCACCTATCAATATTCCACAATTTAATGGCAATTACAATGATTGGGCAAACTTCAGAGATTTGTTCACCTCTCTAATAGGCAACAGCGCTGATTTATCTCCGGTGGAAAAGTTACAATATCTCAAATTGAATCTTTCCGGTACTGCTGCGGACCGTCTTAAAAATATCGCAGTCACAAAGGATAATTTCAAACGAGCCTGGGATAGCTTAGTTTCCCATTATGAAAACAAACGGATCCTTGTTGACAATCATCTCAATATGTTATTCGCAGCTCCTAAAGTTACTAAGGAATCATCCACAGAGCTTGACAAACTATACTCTCGAATCACTCAAGCTCTACTCTCACTAGAAGCATTAGGAAGGCCTATTAACCACTGGGATGATCTTCTTGTTTTCACTACTGTTCGTAAACTAGATCCAGCATCGATTCGCAGCTGGGAAGAGGAACTTGGAGGTAGCGTCACCCCACCAACCTGGGTTGACCTCGAAGCGTTTATTACGAATCGTATTCGGTCCCTTCAAGCTTACGAACGAGCGACTCAACCAACCAAGTTCAGTCAGAAGGCAGATACACCACCAGTCAAATCTCATCATACCGCATCTGCATCTGGTACCTCATCAATATGTTCTTGTTGCAAAGCTAACCATTATATTTCGTCCTGCGCAGCATTTCGCGCCAAACCAGTTGAGCAGCGTAAAGAGTTCATAGTTCAGAACAAACTCTGTTTCAACTGTTTAGGTCACCACGCACTAAAGAACTGCAAATCTACAAAGAAATGCTTTACCTGTAAAAAATCTCATCACACCTTGATCCACATGGACACACCTCCATCGTCAACCCCACTAGCAAGCGATCAACACACGAGTCACCCCTCAACTTCTCAGCAATCATCTCAACAGGAATCTTCGTGTAATCTCGCTCATAGTAACTCACCTCACTATGCTCCAGTTCTATTAGCGACTGCGCTGGTCAATGTTTTAAATCGGTTTGGTGAACCTTGTGAAGTACGAGCTTTACTGGATCAAGGGTCAGAAATCTCACTCATCACAGAATCACTTGCTCAGCAACTACGGCTTCCTCGCTCACAATCTAAGGTACCAATCATTGGAATTGGTGCTGAATCAACGCACGTGTCTCATGGATCTTCAAGATTGACAATTCAATCACGAACTTCATCATTCTCCTGTCAAGTGACAGCTTCAATTCTACCGCGATTAACTGGCTACCTACCATCCACATCGCTGGCGGATAACCAGCTACATCAATTCAGTCATCTACCATTGGCGGATCCGCAATTCTATCGCCCAGGTCACATTGACGTGCTCCTAGGGGCTGACATTTATGGCCAACTCCTCATCGATGGTCTAATCACCGGCTCTGCAACCTCTCCAACCGCTCAAAATACCCTATTGGGGTGGATTTTATCGGGTAGTGTGCTAACATCTGCAGCGCAGTCTAAAAGACCAATTATCAGTCTACAATGCTCTCAAGACAAAGATCTACATTCGCTTCTTCAACAATTCTGGATTCAAGAAGAAACCTTCTCAACACCAGCGAAGGAAATATCATCTGAGGAGTCTCAATGCCTCCGTCACTTCGATATAACTCACTCGCGTCAGGACGATGGACGCTACATTGTACATCTCCCACGTAAACATGCTATTGAAGACCTTGGTGACTCTAAAACTCCAGCCATCAAGATGCTTCAACAACAAGAACGACGATTAGCTCGTGAACCTACTCTCAAGACAGCATACTCGAACTTTCTCCAGGAATACGAATCATTAGGCCATATGGTCAAAGCACCTAGTCCCATTGATCTCAAACACACCTTTTATCTTCCTTATCATGGCGTTCTACGCGAATCCAGCTCAACAACCAAATTAAGAGTTGTATTTAACGGATCTAAAGTCAACAACTCAGGCAGATCGCTCAATGACTACCTTCACGAAGGGCCGACTCTTCTGAATCACCTGGCAGATGTCATCACTCACTGGCGAATATATCAATTTGCATTCTCTTCCGATATAACAAAGATGTACCGCCAAATCATGGTTCATCAAGACGATTGGGATCTACAAAGAATTGTTTGGCGCAACTCTCCAGCTGAACCACTGCAAGACTTCCAATTAGTTACAGTAACTTATGGAACCAGACCCGCTCCCTTTCTAGCATTAGCTACACTACGACAACTAGAAAAGGACGAAGGCCACCGCTTCCCTCTAGCTAAAACAATTATCTCAGACAACTCATACGTAGATGACATCTTTTCTGGGGCTCACTCTCTAGACGACTGTAAAGAAAAGATTAATCAAGCAATCGAATTGTTCAAAGCTGGTGGATTTCAACTGAAAAAATGGGTAGCATCCCACGATGATCTTCTCTCCGCTATTCCGCAGTCCGACAGAGAATCAGCTTCTTCATTATCATTAAATGGAGATCCACTTTACCGAGCTCTTGGGCTGTCCTGGAATCAGCGTTTAGACACATTCACCTTCTCCCTGTCTACTTTCAAACAACCAGTAATTATCACCAAGCGAGTGGTATTATCGCGCATAGCGCAGCTCTTCGACCCATTGGGATGGTTATCCCCAATTATCGTCCGAGCGAAAATATTTCTACAGACGTTATGGTGCGCTCAACTAGGTTGGGATGAGCCCTTACCTCCTCACCTATTGGATCAATGGATCGAATACTCCAAGGAACTTCAGGAAATCTCATGTATCTCAGTCTCTCGATGGCTACACCTTTCACCGTCAGTGCTTTCTATTGAGCTTCACGGATTCTCCGATGCGTCCCACGCTGCTTTAGGGGCAGTTGTTTACGTTCGCGTCATATCTGATACTCATCAAGTAACGACAACGATTGCCCCTAAAGCAGCGTGGGACGCATCGGAGAATCCGTGAAGCTCAATAGAAAGCACTGACGGTGAAAGGTGTAGCCATCGAGAGACTGAGATACATGAGATTTCCTGAAGTTCCTTGGAGTATTCGATCCATTGATCCAATAGGTGAGGAGGTAAGGGCTCATCCCAACCTAGTTGAGCGCACCATAACGTCTGTAGAAATATTTTCGCTCGGACGATAATTGGGGCTAACCATAACCACCCAGAAGTGAGTGTTGAGATCTCATCCTGTAGAGTACTAGTTAGATCGAACTTCACAACTTTGTACGTATTGACATCAGAAAGCTGTGAAGTTGGGATGAGCCCTTACCTCCTCACCTATTGGATCAATGGATCGAATACTCCAAGGAACTTCAGGAAATCTCATGTATCTCAGTCTCTCGATGGCTACACCTTTCACCGTCAGTGCTTTCTATTGAGCTTCACGGATTCTCCGATGCGTCCCACGCTGCTTTAGGGGCAGTTGTTTACGTTCGCGTCATATCTGATACTCATCAAGTAACGACAACGATTATTTCGTCAAAAACCACAGTCACTCCCATACGGCGAAATCCTACCACCCCTCGAAAATCCAAAAGCATCCGAATCACCACTCCTCGCCTTGAACTATCCGCTGCGGTACTCCTCGTCCAACTCGTTGACAAAGCTCGTGCCGTACTCAACCTTGAATTAATTCCAATTCACCTCTGGACAGATTCAACCATCGCCTATTATTGGATTCAAGGAAATCCCTCACGCTGGAAAGAATTTGTACGAAATCGAGTTACATCCATTCAGAAAACTCTTCCGAACGCATCCTGGCACCATCTGCCAGGCAGTGATAATCCCGCTGATCTCGCGTCTCGAGGAGCTTCACCATCACAACTGAGCAGAAATTCTCTTTGGTGGCATGGACCGTCATGGCTCAGATCGCACCACTCTTGCTGGCCATCGATTACACCGGTTCTTGCATCTGAAACTGATCTTGACGAGCGTCCAAAAACCACTGCTATATCTACTCAAGGCTCACACTCGCTATGGAATTTAGCGACCCAATTTTCATCATTCACGAAACTGATTAGAATCACTGCCTGGTGCAATCGATTCACTAATCAGCTTCTCTCACGCATCAAAAAACCATCCGCACTGCCAACCGAGCCCTTCCTCACTCCAGACGAACTTAACACTGCCAAAACGTATTGGATCAAGGTCACTCAAGCTCAGTACTTCCCAACTGAATTGAAATCCCTGTCTGAAAACCATCCAATTCCCAGATCGAGTCCTCTTCTAAAGTTAACACCATTAATCGACCACACCGGTCTCCTTCGTGTCGGAGGACGCCTCCAACATTCTCATCTTAACCCTGACGCTATTCATCCTATCATTTTACCAAGAAAATCTCCACTCACTGAATTGATCCTAGCTGATGTTCACCGACGAACCCTTCACGGAGGAACTCAAGTAATGCAAGCCACTCTTCGCTGCACATACTGGATCATCGGAGGTCGCTCACCAATTCGCAGTCACATCCACCGATGTGTTACGTGCACTCGCTACAGAGGAATCGCTGCACAACAGCAGATGGGACAATTGCCACCTTCTCGAAGCAATCCCTCAAGACCCTTTCTCCACACCGGAGTGGATTATGCAGGACCGTTCATTATCAAAACATGGAGAGGAAAAGCAGCTAAAACTTATAAAGCCTATCTCATTGTTTTTATCTGTTTCTCAACATCGGCAGTTCATCTAGAACTGGCGACGGATTACACAACTGATGGATTTCTAGCAGCTTTCAAAAGATTTACAAGTTGACGAGGACTATGCTCCCATCTTTACAGTGACTGTGGAACTAATTTCATTGGAGCAGACGCAGAACTCCGCCGTTTATTCAAAGCATCTTCAAAGGAATTCCAGCATCTTGCAAACTTACTATCTAACGATGGAACAAAGTGGTCATTCAACCCCCCATCGGCTCCTCACTTTGGAGGAAAGTGGGAAGCCGCGGTTAAAGCGTCCAAATTTCATATTAAACGCATCATCGGTAACAGCCTTCTTACTTATGAAGAATTCTCAACATTTCTCACTCAAGTGGAAGGAATTCTCAATTCTCGGCCACTGTGTCCGATATCAAATGACCCAGACGACCTCGCAGCCCTGACCCCGGGTCATTTCCTCATCGGATCCCCACTAAACTATTCGCCAGAGCCGTCAACAATTGCGATTGCTGACAATCGTTTGACAAGGTGGCAACGAGTAAGAAAATTCATTGAACAATTCTGGGACCGGTGGTCCCACGAGTACCTACAAAAATTCCAATTGACACCCAAATGGCATTCAAAAAACGCAACTCCTCAAGTCGGCGCTCTCGTCTTAATAATTGACGAAAGATACCCTCCCTCCAAATGGCCACTGGCAAGAATTACTCAACTACATCCTGGATCTGATGGACTAGTAAGAGTTGTTACTCTTAAAACTCAAACGTCGACTCTACAGCGACCAATCGTGAAGCTTTGCTTCCTACCAAGTGATGAACTCTCGGAAAATAACCCCACTCGAGCAGAAGAATCTTGACGTCCCCGAGGACATCAAGGCGGGCGGAATGTTGAGATATAGAGTTCGATAATACCGACCGAAAATACCTAACACCTAGAGGCAGCACTTCCCAATAATTACTTTTCTCTTTCTTTCCTTCTCAAAAGAAACAACCACAACAAGCCATATTATAGTCAGTCGCTTGTGTACTTTCTCAGAGTAAACAGTCTCACCTATTTTGAAACATCGATTTCTGTTTGTATAATGTGAATAATAAATTAAGATAGTCACAAATTCAATAAAGTGCGGAACTCCTATTTCTTTATCATATCCCAAAGTCACTGATCATCTTTTTCGCAATAAGTTTCAACAGATCCTAACAATGTTATCGTACTGCTTTGCCTACCTAAATGCCTATATTTTTTCAGAATATTTCTAGTTCTAATAAATTTCTGTTGTCCTCTCAGTTCTTTACGAGCGCGTCTGACTTTATCGAGTATTCCTTTATTTATTTCACGATTAATGGAATACTTCTTTCGTTCCCGGGAAAAAAAGTTCCATACATGATCAGATATGGCCATATATGAACTTCCATACATGATCAGGTATGAAATTTGACCTGATCTGAACGTACATGAGCATGTGGGAGCATATATGAGCATGTGGAAGCACATATGAGCATATCAAAGATGACATGAAGATGTATGGGCATGTAAGATCATATATGAGCATGTCTGAACATATCCGAACATATCTGAGCATATCCGAACATGTCTGAGCATTTGTGAATATATCTGAGCACATTATATAAGCTAAATGAGCATTTAAAAGTAAAAGTAATGTGACTTTCTAGGAACGACACTTCTTCAAATTAGGCACAAAAATCACGGCAGTTTTTGCATGTCATCGAGTTTGATGTTACGTAGTGCTGACATGTGGGTTATGCAATTATTGAATAATTGAATTTTTGCCTAATTTGATCATTTGTTATGTTGAATAAAATAATAATAATAATAATAAAGCACACGATTCTCATGGGATACCCCATTTGTGATTCTTTTATTTTTCACTGAAAAGAAGATGAATCTCACTGAATAATCGAGAATATGAATTTTTGGCCCACGATTAACCATGAAAGAAAATTTAGTATGAAATATAGTGAATAAACATGTTTTCGAATCATTTGAAAATTCCTTCTCAAATAGGGAGACTAGGGGAACAAAATAAAAATCTGGAAAAATTAGGGAATTTTTTTAAAATTATTTGGAGCTGATTTGGGGGGATCCAACATGATTTTTTTTTTTTTTTTTTTTACCCTCTCTAAGGACCACCCTATATGGAGCGTTTCACGTCAAACCGACCACCCTAATTTTGTGAGTTACTTTGATGAAATCAAAACAATAACAGCATATCAATCGACGATATTTTTGCATGGTCTTGATCGGAAATTGTATAGTCATTTTTGTTGAACACACAGGCATACGATGGATAGTTTTTATGTGTTATAATTGGTGACAATCTCAGTACTGTGAAACGCAGAGAGGAAATTCGAAGACCTAGAATATTTGAATCGTATTTCCGTGAGTTCGATAATTCTATTTGAAGGCTTCATTGCATCATATACACGACAATATATGGGCATATACAATCATACATGATCATATATGATCATATATGATCATAGTTTGTCATGTATAGTTCAGATTGGGCAATTATTAGTATGCTCAGATACGAGTGTATATACTTATTTATGATCGTTTATAACCATACATGGTCATACATGGACATGTATGAGTACATATGGGCATGTATAAGTCTGATTATTACAGTCAAGTTACTAACTGAAATGACCGCACATGATCATGTATGAGCTCGTAACATCATATATGGCCGTGTATGATCATATATGACGCACGTGATTAGACATGATCATGTCAGGTCAAAATTCATATACGAACAGATATGATCGAGTATGAGCATGTCCTATCATATATGATCATATATACTTTTATACATGATCATACATGACCATACATGGAACTTTTTTTCCCGGGTTCATATTCTTTTTTCATTTCTGAATTAAGAGCATATTTATTCAATTCGTACTTTTTTTTCATTTCGGGGTGTGCAGAATATTTAACCCTTTCTTTTGTGGCCCTCATCTCAGGATTAGCTGTATATTTTTTTCTTTCATGTGCCTTTTTGATTTCAGGATCGGCAGCATATGCATGTCTCTCACGTGTCTTTTTGATTTCAGGATCCTCAGCATATTTTTGTCTTTCGCGTGTCCTTTTAATTTCAGGATCAGCAGCATATTTTTGTCTCTCACGTGTCTGTTGGATCTTAGCATTAGCTGCGTATTTTTCTCTTCGACGTGTACGGTATAGTTCACGAGTCACAGCAGTTGTTTTTTTCTTGTGCAATGTTTTTGGTTCTGAATCTTCAGAATATTTCGCTTTTTTTCGCAATTTTATTGCGTCTGCATGAGCAGCATAATTTGCTCGTTTTACAGGCTGTTTTATTACGGATGTAGCACTCTGGTTTATATTTCGTTGTGGCTTTTCATTGCTGCAATGTGCTTTGCATTCTTCGTCATTTTGTGTTTGTTGTATGAACGAGCGAGTAGCATGCCTGACTGAGTGCGTGCTATTACTACTGCTGGTCTGTCGAACTGAATAGTCTTCGCGCCTTTTCTTGTTTATTTCGTCCTTGTGAGACCTACATCAAGCTGGAACCGCCACATGTGAAAATCAAAAAAAGGACTACTGAATAATTAAGGGCTAATTGAAGGCTAGTTGAATACCCATTTTTTGAATTAAATGCTCTTTGATAAACTAAAAAAACGAGTAGGGGTGCTAGCTCGAGATTTAGCCAGCACCGCCATAACCAAAAAACCGTGACGGAGTAAACAATTTTGAAAACCGACTCCGTAGGAATTGAAGGCTAATTAAAGGCTCTCGATATAGACTATCCCCGAATTTATTATCCAACCCCTGACTCGAGAAAACCACCCCCCATCGTCAGAAACGAGGGCATCCAAGTCCGGAGCAATGACAGCTGATCCAAAAATGTCTTGAAATCTTTCTCGAATTAAAGCCTCTCGATTTCAGAGTCGTTTGAATTATATGCCCTACCCCCATCACGTGAAAACCATCCCCCGTCGTGAAAAACGAGGGTATGTAATCCAGGAGCAATGACAGCGGGTCCAAAAGTGTCTTGAAATCCTTCTCGAATCAGAGGCTCTCGATTCCAGAGTCGTATGAATTATTTATATGCCTTACCCCTATATCGTAAAAACCACCCCCCATCGTCAAAAACGAGGGTTTCTTATTTCGGACTAAAAAAGGACGCTGAATAATTGAGGGCTAATTAAAGGCTAGTCAAATACCCATTCTTTGAATCAGATGCTGTTTGATGGAGTAAAAAAATAAGTGGGGGTGCTAGCTAGAGATTTAGCCATTACCTAAAAAAACCGTGACGGAGGAAACAATTTTGAAAACCGACTCCGTAGGAATTAAAGGCTAATTAAAGGCTCTCGATATAGACTATCCCCGAATTTAATACCCAACCCCTGACTCGAGAAAACCACCCCCCATCGTCAGAAACGAGGGTATCCAAGTCCGGAGCAATGACAGCTGATCCAAAAATGTCTTGAAATCTTTCTTGAATTAAAGCCTCTGGATTTCAGAGTCGTTTGGATTATATGCCCTACCCCCATCACGTGAAAACCATCCCCCGTCGTGAAAAACGAGGGTATGTAATCCAGGAGCAATGACAGCGGGTCCAAAAGTGTCTTGAAATCCTTCTCGAATCAGAGGCTCTCGATTCCAGAGTCGTATGAATTATTTATATGCCTTACCCCTATATCGTAAAAACCACCCCCCATCGTCAAAAACGAGGGTTTCTTATTTCGGACTAAAAAAGGACGCTGAATAATTGAGGGCTAATTAAAGGCTAGTCAAATACCCATTCTTTGAATCAGATGCTGTTTGATGGAGTAAAAAAATAAGTGGGGGTGCTAGCTAGAGATTTAGCCATTACCTAAAAAAACCGTGACGGAGGAAACAATTTTGAAAACCGACTCCGTAGGAATTAAAGGCTAATTAAAGGCTCTCGATATAGACTATCCCCGAATTTATTACCCAACCCCTGACTCGAGAAAACCACCCCCCATCGTCAGAAACGAGGGTATCCAAGTCCGGAGCAATGACAGCTGATCCAAAAATGTCTTGAAATCTCTCTCGAATCAAAGCCTCTCGATTTCAGAGTCGTTTGAATCATATGCCCTACCCCCATCACGTGAAAACCATCCCCCGTCGTGAAAAACGAGGGTATGTAATCCAGGAGCAATGACAGCGGGTCCAAAAGTGTCTTGAAATCCTTCTCGAATCAGAGGCTCTCGATTCCAGAGTCGTATGAATTATTTATATGCCTTACCCCTATATCGTAAAAACCACCCCCCATCGTCAAAAACGAGGGTTTCTTATTTCGGACTAAAAAAGGACGCTGAATAATTGAGGGCTAATTAAAGGCTAGTCAAATACCCATTCTTTGAATCAGATGCTGTTTGATGGAGTAAAAAAATAAGTGGGGGTGCTAGCTAGAGATTTAGCCATTACCTAAAAAAACCGTGACGGAGGAAACAATTTTGAAAACCGACTCCGTAGGAATTAAAGGCTAATTAAAGGCTCTCGATATAGACTATCCCCGAATTTATTACCCAACCCCTGACTCGAGAAAACCACCCCCCATCGTCAGAAACGAGGGTATCCAAGTCCGGAGCAATGACAGCTGATCCAAAAATGTCTTGAAATCTCTCTCGAATCAAAGCCTCTCGATTTCAGAGTCGTTTGAATCATATGCCCTACCCCCATCACGTGAAAACCATCCCCCGTCGTGAAAAACGAGGGTATGTAATCCAGGAGCAATGACAGCGGGTCCAAAAGTGTCTTGAAATCCTTCTCGAATCAGAGGCTCTCGATTCCAGAGTCGTATGAATTATTTATATGCCTTACCCCTATATCGTAAAAACCACCCCCCATCGTCAAAGACGAGGGTTTCTTATTTCGGACTAAAAAAGGACGCTGAATAATTGAGGGCTAATTAAAGGCTAGTCAAATACCCATTCTTTGAATCAGATGCTGTTTGATGGAGTAAAAAAATAAGTGGGGGTGCTAGCTAGAGATTTAGCCATTACCTAAAAAAACCGTGACGGAGGAAACAATTTTGAAAACCGACTCCGTAGGAATTAAAGGCTAATTAAAGGCTCTCGATATAGACTATCCCCGAATTTATTACCCAACCCCTGACTCGAGAAAACCACCCCCCATCGTCAGAAACGAGGGCATCCAAGTCCGGAGCAATGACAGCTGATCCAAAAATGTCTTGAAATCTCTCTCGAATCAAAGCCTCTCGATTTCAGAGTCGTTTGAATCATATGCCCTACCCCCATCACGTGAAAACCATCCCCCGTCGTGAAAAACGACGGTATGTAATCCAGGAGCAATGACAGCGGGTCCAAAAGTGTCTTGAAATCCTTCTCGAATCAGAGGCTCTCGATTCCGGAGTCGTATTAATTAATTATATGCTTTACACCTACATCGTAAAAACCACCCCCCATCCTCAAAAACGAGGGTTTCTAATTTCGGACTGGAAAAGGACGCCGAATAATTGAGGGCTAATTAAAAGCTAGTCAAATACCCATTCTTTGAATCAGATGCTGTTTGATGGAGTAAAAAAATAAGTGGGGGTGCTAGCTAGAGATTTAGCCATTACCTAAAAAAACCGTGACGGAGGAAACAATTTTGAAAACCGACTCCGTAGGAATTAAAGGCTAATTAAAGGCTCTCGATATAGACTATCCCCGAATTTATTACCCAACCCCTGACTCGAGAAAACCACCCCCCATCGTCAGAATCGAGGGTATCCAAGTCCGGAGCAATGACAGCTGATCCAAAAATGTCTTGAAATCTTTCTCGAATTGAAGCCTCTCGATTTCAGAGTCGTTTGCATTATATGCCCTACCCCCATCACGTGAAAACCATCCCCCGTCGTGAAAAACGAGGGTATGTAATCCAGGAGCAATGACAGCGGGTCCAAAAGTGTCTTGAAATCCTTCTCGAATCAGAGGCTCTCGATTCCGGAGTCGTATAAATTAATTATATGCTTTACCCCTATATCGTAAAAACCACCCCCCATCGTCAAAAACGAGGGTTTCTAATTTCGGACTAAAAAAGGACGCTGAATAATTGAGCGCTAATTAAAGGCTAGTCAAATACACATTCTTTGAATCAGATGCTGTTTGATGGAGTAAAAAAATAAGTGGGGGTGCTAGCTAGAGATTTAGCCATTACCTAAAAAAACCGTGACGGAGGAAACAATTTTGAAAACCGACTCCGTAGGAATTAAAGGCTAATTAAAGGCTCTCGATATAGACTATCCCCGAATTTATTACCCA
The DNA here is from genome assembly GCA_943736025.1 of Tenthredo mesomela. Taxonomy (NCBI): domain Eukaryota; kingdom Metazoa; phylum Arthropoda; class Insecta; order Hymenoptera; family Tenthredinidae; genus Tenthredo; species Tenthredo mesomela. The sequence goes on from OX031014.1 coordinate 33,323,899, forward strand.
ACCCCTGACTCGAGAAAACCACCCCCCATCGTCAGAAACGAGGGTATCCAAGTCCGGAGCAATGACAGCTGATCCAAAAATGTCTTGAAATCTCTCTTGAATCAAAGCCTCTCGATTTCAGAGTCGTTTGAATCATATGCCCTACCCCCATCACGTGAAAACCATCCCCCGTCGTGAAAAACGAGGGTTTGTAATCCAGGAGCAATGACAGCGGGTCCAAAAGTGTCTTGAAATCCTTCTCGAATCAGAGGCTCTCGATTCCGGAGTCGTATAAATTAATTATATGCTTTACCCCTATATCGTAAAAACCACCCCCCATCGTCAAAAACGAGGGTTTCTAATTTCGGACTAAAAAAGGACGCTGAATAATTGAGCGCTAATTAAAGGCTAGTCAAATACACATTCTTTGAATCAGATGCTGTTTGATGGAATAAAAAAATAAGTGGGGGTGCTAGCTAGAGATTTAGCCATTACCTAAAAAAACCGTGACGGAGGAAACAATTTTGAAAACCGACTCCGTAGGAATTAAAGGCTAATTAAAGGCTCTCGATATAGACTATCCCCGAATTTATTACCCAACCCCTGACTCGAGAAAACCACCCCCCATCGTCAGAAACGAGGGTATCCAAGTCCGGAGCAATGACAGCTGATCCAAAAATGTCTTGAAATCTTTCTCGAATTGAAGCCTCTCGATTTCAGAGTCGTTTGAATTATATGCCCTACCCCCATCACGTGAAAACCATCCCCCGTCGTGAAAAACGAGGGTATGTAATCCAGGAGCAATGACAGCGGGTCCAAAAGTGTCTTGATATCCTTTTCGAATCAGAGGCTCTCGATTCCGGAGTCGTATGAATTAATTATATGCTTTACCCCTATATCGTAAAAACCACCCCCCATCGTCAGAAACGAGGGTTTCTAATTTCGGACTAAAAAAGGACGCTGAATAATTGAGCGCTAATTAAAGGCTAGTCAAATACCCATTCTTTGAATCAGATGCTGTTTGATGGAATAAAAAAATAAGTGGCGGTGCTAGCTAGAGATTTAGCCATTACCTAAAAAAACCGTGACGGAGGAAACAATTTTGAAAACCGACTCCGTAGGAATTAAAGGCTAATTAAAGGCTCTCGATATAGACTATCCCTGAATTTATTACCCAACCCCTGACTCGAGAAAACCACCCCCCATCGTCAGAAACGAGGGTATCCAAGTCCGGAGCAATGACAGCTGATCCAAAAATGTCTTGAAATCTCTCTCGAATCAAAGCCTCTCGATTTCAGAGTCGTTTGAATCATATGCCCTACCCCCATCACGTGAAAACCATCCCCCGTCGTGAAAAACGAGGGTATGTAATCCAGGAGCAATGACAGCGGGTCCAAAAGTGTCTTGAAATCCTTCTCGAATCAGAGGCTCTCGATTCCGGAGTCGTATTAATTAATTATATGCTTTACCCCTACATCGTAAAAACCACCCCCCATCCTCAAAAACGAGGGTTTCTAATTTCGGACTGGAAAAGGACGCCGAATAATTGAGGGCTAATTAAAAGCTAGTCAAATACCCATTCTTTGAATCAGATGCTGTTTGATGGAGTAAAAAAATAAGTGGGGGTGCTAGCTAGAGATTTAGCCATTACCTAAAAAAACCGTGACGGAGGAAACAATTTTGAAAACCGACTCCGTAGGAATTAAAGGCTAATTAAAGGCTCTCGATATAGACTATCCCCGAATTTATTACCCAACCCCTGACTCGAGAAAACCACCCCCCATCGTCAGAAACGAGGGTATCCAAGTCCGGAGCAATGACAGCTGATCCAAAAATGTCTTGAAATCTCTCTCGAATCAAAGCCTCTCGATTTCAGAGTCGTTTGAATCATATGCCCTACCCCCATCACGTGAAAACCATCCCCCGTCGTGAAAAACGACGGTATGTAATCCAGGAGCAATGACAGCGGGTCCAAAAGTGTCTTGAAATCCTTCTCGAATCAGAGGCTCTCGATTCCGGAGTCGTATTAATTAATTATATGCTTTACACCTACATCGTAAAAACCACCCCCCATCCTCAAAAACGAGGGTTTCTAATTTCGGACTGGAAAAGGACGCCGAATAATTGAGGGCTAATTAAAAGCTAGTCAAATACCCATTCTTTGAATCAGATGCTGTTTGATGGAGTAAAAAAATAAGTGGGGGTGCTAGCTAGAGATTTAGCCATTACCTAAAAAAACCGTGACGGAGGAAACAATTTTGAAAACCGACTCCGTAGGAATTAAAGGCTAATTAAAGGCTCTCGATATAGACTATCCCCGAATTTATTACCCAACCCCTGACTCGAGAAAACCACCCCCCATCGTCAGAATCGAGGGTATCCAAGTCCGGAGCAATGACAGCTGATCCAAAAATGTCTTGAAATCTTTCTCGAATTGAAGCCTCTCGATTTCAGAGTCGTTTGCATTATATGCCCTACCCCCATCACGTGAAAACCATCCCCCGTCGTGAAAAACGAGGGTATGTAATCCAGGAGCAATGACAGCGGGTCCAAAAGTGTCTTGAAATCCTTCTCGAATCAGAGGCTCTCGATTCCGGAGTCGTATAAATTAATTATATGCTTTACCCCTATATCGTAAAAACCACCCCCCATCGTCAAAAACGAGGGTTTCTAATTTCGGACTAAAAAAGGACGCTGAATAATTGAGCGCTAATTAAAGGCTAGTCAAATACACATTCTTTGAATCAGATGCTGTTTGATGGAGTAAAAAAATAAGTGGGGGTGCTAGCTAGAGATTTAGCCATTACCTAAAAAAACCGTGACGGAGGAAACAATTTTGAAAACCGACTCCGTAGGAATTAAAGGCTAATTAAAGGCTCTCGATATAGACTATCCCCGAATTTATTACCCAACCCCTGACTCGAGAAAACCACCCCCCATCGTCAGAAACGAGGGTATCCAAGTCCGGAGCAATGACAGCTGATCCAAAAATGTCTTGAAATCTCTCTTGAATCAAAGCCTCTCGATTTCAGAGTCGTTTGAATCATATGCCCTACCCCCATCACGTGAAAACCATCCCCCGTCGTGAAAAACGAGGGTTTGTAATCCAGGAGCAATGACAGCGGGTCCAAAAGTGTCTTGAAATCCTTCTCGAATCAGAGGCTCTCGATTCCGGAGTCGTATAAATTAATTATATGCTTTACCCCTATATCGTAAAAACCACCCCCCATCGTCAAAAACGAGGGTTTCTAATTTCGGACTAAAAAAGGACGCTGAATAATTGAGCGCTAATTAAAGGCTAGTCAAATACACATTCTTTGAATCAGATGCTGTTTGATGGAATAAAAAAATAAGTGGGGGTGCTAGCTAGAGATTTAGCCATTACCTAAAAAAACCGTGACGGAGGAAACAATTTTGAAAACCGACTCCGTAGGAATTAAAGGCTAATTAAAGGCTCTCGATATAGACTATCCCCGAATTTATTACCCAACCCCTGACTCGAGAAAACCACCCCCCATCGTCAGAAACGAGGGTATCCAAGTCCGGAGCAATGACAGCTGATCCAAAAATGTCTTGAAATCTTTCTCGAATTGAAGCCTCTCGATTTCAGAGTCGTTTGAATTATATGCCCTACCCCCATCACGTGAAAACCATCCCCCGTCGTGAAAAACGAGGGTATGTAATCCAGGAGCAATGACAGCGGGTCCAAAAGTGTCTTGATATCCTTTTCGAATCAGAGGCTCTCGATTCCGGAGTCGTATGAATTAATTATATGCTTTACCCCTATATCGTAAAAACCACCCCCCATCGTCAAAAACGAGGGTTTCTAATTTCGGACTAAAAAAGGACGCTGAATAATTGAGCGCTAATTAAAGGCTAGTCAAATACCCATTCTTTGAATCAGATGCTGTTTGATGGAATAAAAAAATAAGTGGGGGTGCTAGCTAGAGATTTAGCCATTACCTAAAAAAACCGTGACGGAGGAAACAATTTTGAAAACCGACTCCGTAGGAATTAAAGGCTAATTAAAGGCTCTCGATATAGACTATCCCTGAATTTATTACCCAACCCCTGACTCGAGAAAACCACCCCCCATCGTCAGAAACGAGGGTATCCAAGTCCGGAGCAATGACAGCTGATCCAAAAATGTCTTGAAATCTCTCTCGAATCAAAGCCTCTCGATTTCAGAGTCGTTTGAATCATATGCCCTACCCCCATCACGTGAAAACCATCCCCCGTCGTGAAAAACGAGGGTATGTAATCCAGGAGCAATGACAGCGGGTCCAAAAGTGTCTTGAAATCCTTCTCGAATCAGAGGCTCTCGATTCCGGAGTCGTATTAATTAATTATATGCTTTACCCCTACATCGTAAAAACCACCCCCCATCCTCAAAAACGAGGGTTTCTAATTTCGGACTGGAAAAGGACGCCGAATAATTGAGGGCTAATTAAAAGCTAGTCAAATACCCATTCTTTGAATCAGATGCTGTTTGATGGAGTAAAAAAATAAGTGGGGGTGCTAGCTAGAGATTTAGCCATTACCTAAAAAAACCGTGACGGAGGAAACAATTTTGAAAACCGACTCCGTAGGAATTAAAGGCTAATTAAAGGCTCTCGATATAGACTATCCCCGAATTTATTACCCAACCCCTGACTCGAGAAAACCACCCCCCATCGTCAGAAACGAGGGTATCCAAGTCCGGAGCAATGACAGCTGATCCAAAAATGTCTTGAAATCTCTCTCGAATCAAAGCCTCTCGATTTCAGAGTCGTTTGAATCATATGCCCTACCCCCATCACGTGAAAACCATCCCCCGTCGTGAAAAACGAGGGTATGTAATCCAGGAGCAATGACAGCGGGTCCAAAAGTGTCTTGAAATCCTTCTCGAATCAGAGGCTCTCGATTCCGGAGTCGTATTAATTAATTATATGCTTTACCCCTACATCGTAAAAACCACCCCCCATCCTCAAAAACGAGGGTTTCTAATTTCGGACTGGAAAAGGACGCCGAATAATTGAGGGCTAATTAAAAGCTAGTCAAATACCCATTCTTTGAATCAGATGCTGTTTGATGGAGTAAAAAAATAAGTGGGGGTGCTAGCTAGAGATTTAGCCATTACCTAAAAAAACCGTGACGGAGGAAACAATTTTGAAAACTGACTCCGTAGGAATTAAAGGCTAATTAAAGGCTCTCGATATAGACTATCCCCGAATTTATTACCCAACCCCTGACTCGAGAAAACCACCCCCCATCGTCAGAAACGAGGGTATCCAAGTCCGGAGCAATGACAGCTGATCCAAAAATGTCTTGAAATCTCTCTCGAATCAAAGCCTCTCGATTTCAGAGTCGTTTGAATCATATGCCCTACCCCCATCACGTGAAAACCATCCCCCGTCGTGAAAAACGAGGGTATGTAATCCAGGAGCAATGACAGCGGGTCCAAAAGTGTCTTGAAATCCTTCTCGAATCAGAGGCTCTCGATTCCGGAGTCGTATTAATTAATTATATGCTTTACCCCTACATCGTAAAAACCACCCCCCATCCTCAAAAACGAGGGTTTCTAATTTCGGACTGGAAAAGGACGCCGAATAATTGAGGGCTAATTAAAAGCTAGTCAAATACCCATTCTTTGAATCAGATGCTGTTTGATGGAGTAAAAAAATAAGTGGGGGTGCTAGCTAGAGATTTAGCCATTACCTAAAAAAACCGTGACGGAGGAAACAATTTTGAAAACCGACTCCGTAGGAATTAAAGGCTAATTAAAGGCTCTCGATATAGACTATCCCCGAATTTATTACCCAACCCCTGACTCGAGAAAACCACCCCCCATCGTCAGAAACGAGGGTATCCAAGTCCGGAGCAATGACAGCTGATCCAAAAATGTCTTGAAATCTTTCTCGAATTGAAGCCTCTCGATTTCAGAGTCGTTTGAATTATATGCTCTACCCCCATCACGTGAAAACCATCCCCCGTCGTGAAAAACGAGGGTATGTAATCCAGGAGAAATGACAGCGGGTACAAAAGTGTCTCGAAATCCTTCTCGAATTAGAGGCTCTCGATTCCTCTCGTTGCTCCGCAGCAAAACAATCGGAAAATATCCGATAATTTTGAAGGTCGAGTGGTACTGGACGGATTATTTTTCGCATTTGGATTCAGCCAATTAAAGAAAAAATTAGAAATCATTTGCGATGTTTTCTGACTTTTATCATGCTATTTGACAGTTATAAAAACATTTGCCAAGCTGGAGTTAAATTATCAAAAGCTATAGGTATAAAACTGTCAGTATAATAACGAATTGGGATGTCCTTCACGTCATCAAATACAGCGCTCTGATTTGCCAGAATCCGAATGCTCAAAATAATCAGAAATATATTTTTACCAGGGAAGTGTTCTCATTCGTTTTGTCTCGGAAATTTTGATGTTATAATACGCATTTATTGCCAACTCATTCTCATCAACCATTTCTGAATTGATTCAGATTTCCAAGGCCGAACATACCGTGAAATTTAGACGAAAATCAGTGGTTTAATATTAGTAAAAAAAAATGTACCCTTTTTCCACTTTTAGCTGAAAATGGCATGTACATCGTCAATAAAATTGTTTCTTGAAATACCAGTCAGAATATTCTTGTACTTGGATTTTCTTCGTACCACCGATAGTTTTAATGATATCGCGTGATTAATGCCATAAGGTCGTAAGCGCCGAAAATAAATTCTTTTTTCGCGAATATGCCCAAAAGATGTTATAACATCTTTTGGGCATATTCACGAACAAAAATTAAAAAAAATAGAAATAAAAAAAAATATTGCATGAAAAAGATTTTGCCACCAAAAATTATTTATTTTTTTTTGGCGCTTACGACCTTATGCCATTAGTCACGCGATATATTGAATTATATATTTATGATATTATTTATATAATAAATAATTTAATAAATAATAATAATAATAATAATAATAATAATATAATAATAATATAATAATATAATTTTTTTTTTATTATATTTATTATATTTATTTATTTTTATTTTTTATTTATTTTAATATATATATATACCTTCTTCGATTCAACGCTCATGGTTGGCGAAAAGGTCCTCCACGAGCAATAGCAATAATTCGTGACAATGTTGCGAACCTACTTTACGAAGAGGGCTTGCATTGTTCTGTAAATTTCATCGCCGAGTATTCTTTTGAATTCGGTGTGATTGAAGTTTTCTCAAGAAAGAAGGGGCGACATCTGTACGGGCAGAGCAACCTCAGTCTTGTGGGATCGTTTGCCTAGAGTCATTAGGAATTATTTCTGATAATGAAGCGCCAACCAGGAAAGCCGTTTAAAGTGGATAGAAAAATAGCGATTAACGCCTTAAGAAAACGCAAATCTGAAATATTCCGACCAAATGATAAGATCATTTCAAAGTTAGACAAAGTATGGAGTTTGATATCCAAGGATTTGAACAATCAATTGTCGAGCAGGACCCTGTACTCGATGGTTTGCAATCCGATTATTCGACGACAGATATTGATTAGCACGCCTGAGCATACCCTGCTAAAAATTCCCAGGTACGACCTGAAAGGTCTTGCATGGAATATGTAGGTCCTGTGTGGGTACCTGTAGTAACCTATGATGGTATCATAGGGCGTTCGAAGGACCTGCAAGGTATGGTATAGGTCCTACAAATGTACCACAAAAATCTGCGTGGGTGCTTTACCGGACCTGACAGGACCTATATAGGCATCCTACGTTGGCATACAGGACCCGTAAGGTCCGATATGTGTTCGCAATAACTTTTGTAGGTGTTTTGTAGGCCCTAGTAGGACTCATATGGGTATTCTACGCTGACATACAGGACCCATGAGGCTCGATATGCTTCCGCAATAACCTATGTAGGTGTTTTTCAGGACTCAATAGGACCCACATAAGTGTTCGTAGTTGGCATACAGGACTCATAAAATCCGATCTGTATTCGCAATAACCTTAGTAGGTGCTTTGCAGGCCCCTATAAAACCCACATAGATATCCTACGTCGGTATGCAGGACCCTTCAGGTCCGATATATGGTTGCAATAACCCATTCGGGTGCTTTGTAGGTCTCAATAAGGCCCGTAAATTCGCTGTAAATACCCTGGTAAAAATGTCGGATAGGGTATTATATACATATATTGTGTAACTTAATCGTGGATACGGCATTTTTCCTTGCATACTTTAATACATATACCCAGGTATCTGTACCCACATAGGTCCTAATAGCGATATAGCTATCGTAATTTGGAACAGATCCGTATGGGAATATACTACGGTACGTACATATACTACGTACAGGCGAAGGACCTATGTAGGACCCATACCCGTATAGGTATGGAACCCATATCTATATAGGCGTGCCTACATAGATGTCCTATACAGGTTTTCCTCCTATACAACACACCCATATGGGTCTTAATCCTATATATATATACCGGGATGGGTCCTAGTGCACTATACCGACGTAGGTCCTATGTACTCCTATAGGTTGTACTCCTATAGGAACCTGTCCCAAATTACGATACGTATGGTACCTATGTAGGTCCTGTGTAGGTTCCTATGTGGGAATTTTTACCACTGCGCTATACCGACGTAGGTCCTATGTACTCCTATGAGTTGTACTCCTATAGGAACCTGTCCCAAATTACGATACGTATGGTACCTATGTAGGTCCTGTATAGGTTCCTATGTGGGAATTTTTACCAGGGTAGCTTTACCTCAGTTGAGGATTCCAGTGAGAATCGCAGTATCGAACTGTCCGAGCCGCGTGAATAAAATGACTCATCTTTCGATCCCGAGATCAACAAATTTACAATATGGGCAGAAAAATGTGAGTTTGAAAATCTGTTGCAAGAAGCAGTGTATAAGAGACGGGAAAAGGCAAAGCAGCGCGATCGGCATTGTCTGATCTTGAAGCCCGGAATTTGGCAGGAATGGATTACGAGGCAATTATGGAATGCCACCCGATTACGATGTGGCTTCAATTTCAAAAATTCGAAAATCACGCAGGAAGGAATGAGTGGTTCGATGCGAGGTATTTACAAACAAGCATGTCTCAAAAAAAAAATCAAATTCTCTTTAATTCAATCCCATCACTCTCGATGATAGTTTTTGACCCGCGAAACAGGTCCTTTTCGAAGATCAGCTGTCTAACGCAGATCTATAAGTTCGCGCAACCACTATGTAAATAATCTATTATACGTAATATTCAATCGAGTATACAATAGACCCAAATCCCAACACTCTACATGATAAATCATTCCTGCAGAACAGCATGCTGGAAGTTCAATTCATCATTGCGCCACTTCAATTCATGAGTTGAAAATGACATTTAGTGCGTTTCTGTACATTTCTTTCAATTCAATAGGTGAGATGGTTTTTTTTTATCTTGTTAAGGGTTCCCTTTGTTTTAATTGAATTGAACCCCCCTCAATTGAATGTCAAAATGATTTAATCATTCATTTTTGTATAGGATTCGCTTCAGGTTAAAAACTTTTGTCTAGAGTGATGAAAGTGAATAAAAAATTTTTCGCTCTTTATTTAAGACACTTTGCCGCGTTTAATACATACGTAGGTTATAATTACTTGCCTATCAGGTTGTATACATATATATTAGGGTGGTCCTTATTTGGGGCTTGGACGAATTTTTAATCAGCTGCCCCCCAAATCGACTTCAAATAATTAAAAAACAATACCCTAATTTTTTCAGATTTTTATCTAAACTCTAACCCCTCCCTAAATGAGGGTGGATTTCCCCATTTGAAATACACGTGTTTTAGCCATATCCTCAGGACATATTTTATTCCAAAAATAAAATTAAAAAAAAAAAAATCTGTAACTGCGCGGAGATTTTAGTGTTCATTGGTGCTACTATTTGAGAAAAAATTAATAATATCATACGGGGGGTCGATCTAGACGAATTGCACACCCTTTAATCTGTGTTTTTTTTTCTCAATTATAGGGTTTGCAATTCGTCTAGATTGACCCGTATGATAATGTGATTTTTTTCTCAAATAGTAGCACCAATGAACACTAAAATCTCGCAGTTGAAGATTTTTTGAAAAAATTTTACTTTTAGAATAAAATATGTCCTGAGAATATGGCCAAAACACGTGTATTGCAAATGGGGAAATCCACCTTCATTCAAATAAGCCCCAAATAAGGACCACCCTAATATATATATATATATATATATTAGACCGTTTCAAAAAAAATTGATGGTGTTTTTTTTTGTTTCAAACAACCTGAAACGATACTTTGAAATGAAATAATAACCTGTGTGAAGAATGAGCCCTGTCCTCAAAGATTTAGAGGTGCCGCATCGGACTTTTGTCTTTTTTATTTCATTAGGATGAAATATTATTTACTCTACACTCCGTGTGATTTTGGACGTTTTACCCTTCGCTTCACATGGGTAAAACTCCCATTTTCACACCTCCTGAAGTAAAATTTTGTACAATACTCGACGGAAAAACTTCTTGTGATCTCGCGTGATTGCAAAACTCGCCTTCGGCTCGTGCTGCAACCTCACACTCGTCAGAAAAAGTTTTACCGGACTCGTATTTTAATGTACTATTATTTTTAAAAAATTTTTTTTTTTTCAGAGGAAGGTCTCAGTCTATCAAGTCGAGTTGACTTTTCTTTTTTAGTCTTTAGCCAGGCAAAAGACCAGGCAAACTTTTGTCTTTTTTATTCATCATGAATGTATCACTCGAAGTAGAAGTAATCGGAGAAGGGTCTCAATCAATCAAGTCGAGTCAGAAATTGACTCGACTTGATTGATTGAGACCCTTCTCCGATTTTGTCTTTTTTATTTCGTAAGGATAAAATTAGTACATTATATCATTAGGCTGAAAACCGAAGGTTTTTCGGACCGTGTGAGGTTAGCAGTGCGAGGCATGGTTCAGGGGTCTGAGGCACGCCGAAGGCGTGCCGAGGTCCCCTGAACCATGCCGAGTGCTGCGAACCGAACACCGTCCGAAAAACCTGAGGTCGAAGTCGAATGACATATACTATTTTTCGTCACAAATGCACAATGGCAGCCTTCCGGTCCGATTTTTGGATGCCTAAGCAGAAAAAGGTGGTTTTTGCTGCCTAGGCAGTCACATACGAAAAAGTGCCATTTATCGGCGCCAAATCGGACCGGAAAAGGCTGTCAATTGTGCATGAGTGACGAAAAATATTTTTTTTTTTAATTTAAAAAATTTTTTTTTCCAGAGGCAGGTCTCAGTCAATCAAGTCAAGTTAACTTTTCTTTCTTAGTCTTTAGCCAGGCAATAGACTGGAAAAGAAAATTTGACTAGACTTGATTCTTCCTCAGGGAAAAAAAAAAAAAAAAAAAAATCAAAAAAAAAAAAAAATATTTCATCCTAATGAAATAAAAAAGACAAAAGTCCGATGCGGCACCTCTAAATCTTTGAGGACAGGGCTCATTCTACACGCAGGTTATTATTTCATGTTAAAGTATCGTTTCAGGTTGTTTGAAGCAAAAAAAATAACCATCGATTTTTTTTGAAACGGTCTAATATATATATATTCAAAGCTAACGCATTTTACTGAAAAACTAAATCGACCTAGTTCAGTCGAAATAGGATTTCACCTGGAATTAATTAGGGGGAGCGATTTTCTTTTTTTATACTTAGGGTGGGGTGGTTGGTAGTGTGAATCTCGATTTTCGGGAAAATCCCCCCATTCCGTGTGCCGCCATCTTGATTTAAAGGGGGATTTTTTATTTTTCGAATAACTCGCTTATTTTCAACTTTAGAGTGAAAATGATAATACCCGAAGTTTTCACAAGTTTGCTGGTAATAATTTTCACCCTAGGATCGATATTTATAGAGTTAGACTGCGAATAGGGGTAAAAAACGTTTTTTTTTTTTAATCATCTCGTTTATTATCGAGTTCATCGTAAAGAATGGTAATAAATTATCGGGTAGAGAAAAAACAAAAAATTAAAAAAAGTAAAATATAAAAAGTAAATTGATGAAAAAAAATATTTTTTATTATATCCTAGGGTAGAAATGGTAATAAAGTTATTGTAAATAATAGTACATTATGTCACTATGCCGATTAAGTATTTTCCGACGAATTTGAGTTTATAATCCGAGCCGAAGGCGAGGATTATGATGAAATTCGTCAGAAAATACTTAATCGGCCGTGTGGCATACAGAATTTTATGTGTCCAGGCCAAAAACCGCGTTTAAACCGAGCGAAGCGAGGTTAAAAACGCGGTTTTACGGCCTATGACACATAAAATTATTATTGATTACCATTCTTACGATAAACTTAATAATATACGAAATAACTGAAAATAAAAAAAATGTCCAGCCCTAATAGTATATTGTGTAGCAAGGGCGTAAAGTGGGCTTTTTTAGACCGAGTGTGGAGTTTGCAGTACTAGTCGGAGGCGAGGGAGCACGAGTCGAAGACGAGTGCATCCGCGAGCCGAAGACGAGTGCATCCGCGAGCCGAAGACGAGTACTGCAACCACACGAGGTCAAAAAGCCCACTTAGCCCTTGGTACACACCATATTTTTTGTAACGCATGTATTGATTTCTGCGTTTTTTGTGCTTATAAGCGGCATATATATATATATATATCGTACTTAAATGTACTATTCTTTGAATTTGGTTATTACCATTTTTACCCTAGGATCAATATTTTCAGGCTTATACTTAATTTTTGTAACACATGCATGATTTCTGCGTTTTTTTGACCTAAAAATAGGGCCTAAAGTAGCCGTTTATTGACCACTTGAAAAGAGCGGGCAATAAAGAATCCATTATTGCCCGCTTCTTCAATAAGCGGGCAATAATGGATTCTTTATTGCCCGCTTCTTCAATAAGCGGGCGTAAAGGATTCTTTATTGCCCGCTTCTTCAATAAGCGGGCGTAAAGGATTCTTTATTGCCCGCTTCTTCAATAAGCGGGCAATAAAGGATTCTTTATTGCCCGCTTCTTCAATAATATATATATATATATATATATATATATATATATATATTATTGAAGAAGCGGGCAATAAAGAATCCTTTATTGCCCGCTTATTGAAGAAGCGGGCAATAAAGAATCCTTTACGCCCGCTTATTGAAGAAGCGGGCAATAAAGAATCCTTTACGCCCGCTTATTGAAGAAGCGGGCAATAAAGAATCCATTATTGCCCGCTTATTGAAGAAGCGGGCAATAATGGATTCTTTATTGCCCGCTCTTTTCAAGTGGTCAATAAACGGCTACTTTAGGCCCTATTTTTAGGTAAAAAAAACGCAGAAATCATGCATGTGTTACAAAAATTAAGTATAAGCCTGAAAATATTGATCCTAGGGTAAAAATGGTAATAACCAAATTCAAAGAATAGTACATTTAAGTACGAGTAAGGAAACGCTTTTTTGGCGAAACGAGAGGATTACGGCACGAGCCGAAGGCGAGTGCTGTAACGAGGTTTGTCAAAAAGCCTTTACGTACAAGTAACGATTATTATTTTCCATCAAGATTTTGAGGTTAGAATGATGAAAAATAAAATTCTCTGTATGATTATTCATCACCATTTTTCCGATGAACTCGAGAATAAACGAGATAATTAAAAAAAAAAAAGTTTTTCACCCCTATTTGCAGTCTAACTTTATAAATATCGATCCCAGGGTAAAAATTATAGCCAGCAAACTTGTGGGGCATTATATTTTCCACAACTTTGGGTATTATCATTTTCACTCTAAATTTGAAAATAAGCGAGTTATTCGAAAGACCAAAAATCCACCTTCAAATCAAGATGGCGGCAAACGCAATGGGGGGATTTTCCCGAAAATTGGGATTTACACTACCAAGCACCCCTCTCTAAGTATAAAAAAAGAAAATCGCTCCCCCAAATTAATTCCAGGTGAGCCGATTTTCAGACCTATCTTGACTGGACTACTAATAGTATAATACCATCATGAACGTGATAAGAATAATGATGAAAACAATGATAATAAGAAAAATAAGGATGAGTAAACTAATAATAATATCAAGCACATTATTATTCACTTATTCATATTCTTTTATGTATGTGTTGATGCTATCGTTCGTAATGTATATATGGAGCTTTCCACGCCAACTCAACCAGTGTCAAACCCCGACCATCTCGAAATCATCTCAGGTTTTTTCTCAACATTCTACTCAGTGAAAAATGCATCCAAATTTTTTTTCAGATTTTTTCCTTTAGCCGTTGAATTTTTATAAATTTTTGAATTCCATTGAGAAAGTCTTTTTTCAAAAATCTGGAAAAATTCATAAGAATCCATTGTATGATATAGAACAGCTCCCCATACGCAAAAACGTGGAAAGATGAAAATGTGTCTTCTTCCATTTATTTTCTCACCTTATTCGGAATTTTTAAATTTTGAAAACTGAAATTGACCGTGTCAGAGATATAAAGAACCCCGCACTAATCTTATAGGTTGGTAGGAATTGGCTTTCGGTGGATTTGAAAAATTTTGAAACACTTTTGATCAGAACGACCGTATCTCGAAAGTGTTTCCGAATTTTTTAAATCCGCCGAAAGCCAATTCCCATAAGATTAGTGCGGGGTTCTTTGGGTCAAATCGTATGAGAGGAATCGTATAAGTTGGATTGTACGGATTAAATCGTAAGTGCCGGTACCCAATAAACCATAACGTGGATAAAATAGGGCTGATGTCCGGCTAAAACACGTGTATTAAACGTGATTACGTGATGAAACGTGATTACGTGATTACGTGATTACGTTCTGAACGTGATTACGTTTAATACACGTGTTTTAGCCGGACATCAGCCCTATTTTATCTACGTTATGGTTTATTGGGTATTTTCATTTTTTTTTCAGTTTTTAAAATTTCTAAATTTCGAATCAGGTGAAAAAATAAATAGAAGAAAAATTCTTTCCACATTTTTGAGTATGGGGGGCTGTTCTAGATCATTCACTGGATTTTTGAGAATTTTTCAGATTTTTGAAAAAGGGCTTTCTATATGGAATTCAAAAATTAATGAAAAATCAACGGCTAAATGAAAAAATCTGAAAAAAAATCTGGATGCATTTTTCACTGAGTAGATTATTGAAAAAAAACCTGAGATGATTTCGAGATGGTCGGGGTTTAACACCGGTCGAGTTGAACTGGAAAGCCCCATATGGCATATATATTTAAAGAGATTCGAGCACACAAGACGAACCAATACTGCAAATAATGCGATTTATCTTTCACCGCGAAACGATTCTCCGGGGGTGCAGACAGTGAAAAGACTTAAAAAAACCGTACATTTTGAAATTGTTAGATTCGAATAAAAAATACTCGAATAGAGGACTCGATACAAACCATTCGTGTGCGCACATGAATGAGTCGTGTTCTAAACAGTACTCAGTGTGGTGCTGCACCAGAGTTCGCTATTTTTCGCTAGCACCTGACTGAGTCGTGCGCAGAACCGTAACCAGTCGGGTTTAAATCTTTCTGAGAAGAATCGTTCCGCGGTAGGAGATAAATCGCATTATTAGCAAACTGGTTCGTCTCGTCTATTAAATAACATCTCATTAAACATATACATTGATATTAACACTCTCTTGCCGGAACATTGAGGCAAACAATATAATGGTATCAATAGCGCCATAGGATATGCGCAAATTTGATGACACAAAAATCCGACAAAAATCATTACAATTAGCAACAGTAACAGCAACGGCATATACAATACGATGACATACTATGTTCAGCAAGAAACATAATATGGCTGCCATGCAAGTTAGTCGGAAAGATATTTTTTCGAATTCACAATACAGTAAAAATGTTATATTCTGCAGGTACGTGCGATTGTGGGGGTACAATCACATGTAAAATTGATAATTGTGTTGAAACACCTAAGAACAGTGTACGGATTGACTGCATTGCAACGAAAGGTGATGGAAAATGTGGTAAAAGATATCTACGTGCACCTATGCGTCAAGCTATCGGCCGTGAGCTGTGCACAAAATCTGCAACAATTTACCGGACCGAAAAGGCCGAACAAATGATGTTGCCCGGAGATGCTGAGCCACCTCATCTGTATAATACCACCACTCTGACTAACGCGAAACACGAATTCCTTTCGTCACAGCATTTAGATCGTGATCCGATTTGCGCCTTGCAGATTATGAAACGCCAATCTTACAGGAACTCAATTCACGACATAGGTCTAGATCCATTCTATGTCTACTATTGGACGAATCACCAAATACATCTATACCGTGCATACGCCAAAAAGGAACCAGCGTGCATTGCCGTGGATGCCACTGGTAGCATTGTAAGATCTTTAAACCGCTGTGATCAGACAAAAAGTGGCCCTATTTTCTTGTACCACGCGGTGGTACACAATGAGGCCGGACAATTTGCAGTAGCACAAATGCTCAGCGAACGACACAACACGGTCAAGATTTCGAGTTGGCTTGCAGAGTGGGCTTCACACGCCGCAACGTATCCTAAAGAAGTGGTATGCGATTCGTCTAAAGCACTTTTGGGAGCCGTGGTGAAAGTATTCACTAATTACGCGACGATTGAAGATTACGCCAGTGCGTGTGGCGGTGCAGTATTACCATCCTGCTTCGTTCGAATAGATGTTGCTCATTTTTTGAAAATGCACGCAGATTTTCTGAAGATATCGTCAAAACGAGTCAAAACATTTTACTTGGCCGCGATAGGGCAGTTGATTCAAGTTCGCGATATACATTCTGCTGGCGAGATGCTGCGATCAATTTTAGTGGTCGCACGATCAGAAACGGACGGAGATTTAC
Organism: Tenthredo mesomela; assembly: GCA_943736025.1. Lineage (NCBI taxonomy): Eukaryota > Metazoa > Arthropoda > Insecta > Hymenoptera > Tenthredinidae > Tenthredo > Tenthredo mesomela. The sequence goes on from OX031014.1 coordinate 33,340,666, forward strand.
CGTCGGGGGAGAAGACTCAATGCGAAGCACATAAAATGTTTATTAAGGATCTAATTAATCCCAGTCTGGAAGTCCCTGACGTAGACAGCGATACATCATCCGTCATTCACCCAGATAAAGAGAGCGTCTTTGATGAACTACCATTTGAAAACTACTGGTCATCGTGGGGCCGAGATATAGACCTGGAAGTAAAAATAATTGTAGAAACCGAAGAAGGTAATCACGACAACGCGCACCACCTACCGAGGCTTGCAGACCGACTTCTTTGTGATATTCGTTGGTTTCCACTGTGGTCGGGTGTGTCCCGTGACCGGTTCAAGTACGGCCGAGTACCTGCGACGAGTGCATTTGTTGAGAGTGAGTTCAATATTATTAAGACACATCTGCTCAAGAACGACTCAAGACCAATGAGGGCCGATGTTTTTGTTGAAAAACATCTTAGTTACCTTAGTGGTCGTACGAAAATAATTGATGCGCAAAGTCTATCCTCGACTGACCACCAAATCGACAACACTGCCGGGATCACAGCTTTGTCAGATCACGAGAAAGATGCCACGTTGAACCGGAATGATGACGATGTAGTGCATCTTGAAGCGGATTTCTCGAGGTCTTCGCCCGTTGTATTAACCGATGTAGATAGACGACGTAGTTTCCACATTGTCTACTATGAATAAAATCGGGACAAATGCACGAGCATGCACGTTATGCTCAAAAGCTCTGCGGAATACGGTCAGCCGTGCTTCTGATGAAATACTTAAGGAATATACGATTTGTCCAGATTGCGAGAAGCTCGGTAACACGTCGGAAGTCCTTGCCTCTCGGGAGACAGAAGATTGGAAGGGTTTGGTATCCAAGGCTCCTAAAAAAAAAAATCTCTATTTGCAGAAAAATCACACAACCTATAATGCTATATCCCTGGATAAATTAACCAAAATCCCAATAATGAAAAACGGCAATAATTTAAAAATGCAGGTAATGTACATTAGGCTATCATATCGATGCGAATTGAATACTACTTGTTTCTTGCACTTACTGTTTCTTCCTTCGTTTTTAATTGATGTAGTTGATCAACACATACCTACCGTGAATATTCAGTGACACTGGATGGTCCCCTTCCTACGGTAAAACCATCACAGGCGCAGTCGTATGCGTGAGGCTCGTTCGGCAGGGAGTAAGGTGCCAGTAGCATTGCATCGCGCCTTTGTTGGTTTTACCGTAGGAAGGGGACCGTCCAGTGTCACCGAATATTCTCGGTATAGTACAAGCAATTGTGATAAGCTAGGCAATGACCTTTTTGTATGTAATTTTTCTCCTCCAATTCCGTAATTGACCCAACAATTGCAGTACAGCGAATTGGCAGTAAGCAAGCCTATATTATTCTGTTTTTATAAATGTCTGTGAATCGCTAAGTAGTTGCAGTAGGCACGACGAATTCGTAATGAGTAATCCGAAGATCATGCGAGGACTTTCTTACGGCTTATTTTAAAATCCGATCTTATTATTTTAATACCGCTGGTGATGTCGTTGTGTTTTGTTTCATTATTTCTACAGGCTTCGAAATTTGGAAAAAAAGAATATACATTCACTAAGACCTGTGCATTCGATAGCGTTCTGCATGCGATTTTAGTAGCTGCATGTGATAGGCCAGACGTAAGAGAGGCTGTGAAGAGCCTGATGCATGCGAATCCTCTACTTAGTTTGGTTGAGGACATCATAACTCGAGGCCTAAAAGCGCACTCATATCGCTTGAGGGCAGATATCCTGATTAATAGATATCCACCCACACGGTCGGTTGGTAACAGCCATCTCATAGATTGTGCCACTAACGTATGCAGCTTGGTAGGCAACGTATTCGTTGATACGCCAAGTATAGAAGAGGTGACAACATGTACAGCCAAATGTGAACCTCGCGTAACAAAGTTACGCACGATATGCGTGCCCCGACCACTTCTGATGGACGCTATGTTCGAAGATGTATTGATGGAGCATATCGCGATTCACGGCACAAGACCCTGTCCAACGAAGAATTGTTCGGGAGTCGTTAGTACCCAATTTTCTGCAACCGGTTAGTCATTTACGTTTCACCACATAACTACAACATTCCGTCTTCTATTACGCCGACATTTTTCGAAGGCTTCATCGAAACAGTCCAAGTTGAAAATCAATTAACACCTTACACAATAATACCTATAAAAAAAAACTCATAAATTCTTGTTATTGTTATAAAAAACATTTTGAAGATTTTTCACCGTGATAATTATTCATTTGAATAATAAATCAACGATAACGGTTATATGGATAGAATGTCGTCAGATTGATTTTTACCATCTATTACTTTCGGATTACTTTATTATCTATTACGAATCAAACAGGTTTCAATTAATTATTCATTAGTGCATAGAAAAAAAGAATAACTTGGGCCAATAATTTTTTTTTCAACAACCGACAATCTCTCGAGCGAAGTTAAAATTCTCTGGAACCAAGAAAATTTTCATGATTCAAGAAAGATTTTACTTGGTCTCATAGAATTTCACTTCGCTCGAGAGATTGTCGGTTGTTCAAAAAAAAATTTTTGGGTCAAGTTATTCTTTTTTTCTGTGTGACATAATGACTGATTAAACTGATTACAATTATCCATTGCTCAATTATTTGAATAGTATTTAATTCAGTGAAGTTGAGTTATACTCAATATTTCCTTAATAAATTACAAAAATGATTAATAATAGACATCAAAGTAAATTACAATTTTCACAACTCTGTCACGAACACAGTCGTATAATGACATACACAAAACACACACGAAGAAAAAAATATATCGTAGAAACTACTATACAATAATTGCAGTTTGAGTACAGAAGGAGGATATGAAGGGACCTACCATACTTTTCTGGTAGTTCATTCAATAACACCTTGTACGAGTCACAATAATATCACCGCTGAAACAAAATTTTATTGAACGAACATACCAAAAAAGTATGTTAGGTCTGTTTATAGATCCATTCTGTACTCAAACTGCAATAATTGTATGGTAGTTTCGACGACATGTTTTTGTACAATGCTGTTGTGCAATTCAAAAATATGCATTTAGTTCAAGGACCGTTAGTGATTGTGCTTATTCCTACCATACAGATCTTCTTGTTTACAGGGCCGTTTATCATGATCGAAGTAGACGATGGCAATCGTATATGTATTGACGACTTGCCGCGGAGCTTTAGGGATCCACTAAGTAACGGAAATAAGCAATTCAGACTAATCGCCTTGGTCGATTTTAAACCACCCGCAGGTTATCACACCCGATTATCTGGCGAAGATGATGTCAGAGTCGGGCATTATACGGCCATCACGTTGAGGTCGCCGGACGTTTGGATGGAATTCAATGATTTGGAAGACAAGCCGAGCCGAGTTTCTGCAAAATATGAAGCGAAACCACATTTACTGATATATTTTAGAGAACTATAGGGGCCAAAAGTAAAATCGCCGGCCTACTCGTATTTAATGATATATAGAGAGCGTATCTGTGAAAATTTGTCAGGCTAATGGCGGGGCATTTCTTTTTCTTTCGAAACTGACGACATACCTACTGACATCTCAGACGTCTATGGCTGATATCTACAGACGACGTACCAGTAGCTGTCACGTCGTTGTAGGTTGTGATTAACTGTCATATTCATATTGTGTAATTCAATTGTAATATCGTTCCTAATGCAACGGTATACAATGTTCCTTCATAAAGAAGTTGTAATAGATTATTGGATTTATTGCAGAAAAAAAGATGTGGAAAAAACGACATGGCAGCTACCGCTACGTCATCTGTAGATATCAGCCATAGACATTTGAGATATCAGTAAATAGGTCGTCACTTTCGGAAAAAAAAAAAAAAAAATGCCCGTCATTAGACTGACAACTTTCCACAGATTCGCTCTGTAAACCCGAATTCAATAATAAATGAATCACCATACCAAGAAAATGAACTTACCTTGTTTTATTTCGTCTCATCATTTCGGACTCAAAAATTTTGTCGAATACGACACTATGTCTCCATTGCCATGACCCGGTAGATAGTAATTTCGCAAGCCTTGTTATTCCGGCTCGTAACCAGGCGTCATTTCACGAAATACTACAAAATAAATCTTGATATTGCAACACACCGAATATAAGAGGCTCTCTCTTATACCTTAAATTGTTAGTTGCATACCGGCAATAACTCCACCACTCCGGTTATGAGCCAGATTGATTTTGTACCAATCAAACGAGTAGAACGCGCTGAATCTGCTGAGTTTCAGCTTGAGTCACTTCAGCCTTTAATTCGAGAAGGATTTGAAGACATTTTTGGACCCGCTGTCATTGTTCCGGACTTGGACATCCTCGTTTCTGACGATGGGGGGTAGATTTAGCGATATAGGGGTAGGGCATACAATTCAAACGACTCTGGGATCGAGAGCATCTAATTCGAGAAGAATTTTCAGATATTTTCGGTCCCGCTTTCATTGCGCCGGAATAAAATACCCTCGTGTTCGAGTGTTCGACGAAGGAGGGTGGTTTTCTCGAGTCAGGGGTTGGGTAATAAATTCGGGGATAGTCTATATCGAGAGCCTTTAATTAGCCTTTAATTCCTACGGAGTCGGTTTTCAAAATTGTTTCCTCCGTCACGGTTTTTTTAGGTAATGGCTAAATCTCTAGCTAGCACCCCCACTTATTTTTTTACTCCATCAAACAGCATCTGATTCAAAGAATGGGTATTTGACTAGCTTTTGATTAGCCCTCAATTATTCGGCGTCCTTTTCCAGTCCGAAATTAGAAACCCTCGTTTTTGAGGATGGGGGTTGGTTTTTACGATATAGGGGTAAGGCATATAATTAATACGACTCCGGAATCGAGAGCCTCTGATTCGAGAAGGATTTCAAGACACTTTTGGACCCGCTGTCATTGCTCCTGGATTACATACCCTCGTTTTTCACGACGGGGGATGGTTTTCACGTGATGGGGGTAGGGCATATAATTCAAACGACTCTGAAATCGAAAGGCTTTAATTCGAGAAAGATTTCAAGACATTTTTGGATCAGCTGTCATTGCTCCGGACTTGGATGCCCTCGTTTCTGACGATGGGGGGTGGTTTTCTCGAGTCAGGGGTTGGATAATAAATTCGGGGATAGTCTATATCGAGAGCCTTTAATTAGCCTTTAATTCCTACGGAGTCGGTTTTCAAAATTGTTTCCTCCGTCACGGTTTTTTTAGGTAATGGCTAAATCTCTAGCTACCACCCCCACTTATTTTTTTACTCCATCAAACAGCATCTGATTCAAAGAATGGGTATTTGACTAGCTTTCAATTAGCCCTCAATTATTCGGCGTCCTTTTTCAGTCTGAAATTAGAAACCCTCGTTTTTGACGATGGGGGGTGGTTTTTACGATATAGGGGTAAGGCATATAAATAATTCATACGACTCTGGAATCGAGAGCCTCTGATTCGAGAAGGATTTCAAGACACTTTTGGACCCGCTGTCATTGCTCCTGGATTACATACCCTCGTTTTTCACGACGGGGGATGGTTTTCACGTGATGGGGGTCGGGCATATAATTCAAACGACTCTGAAATCGAGAGGCTTTAATTCGAGAAAGATTTCAAGACATTTTTGGATCAGCTGTCATTGCTCCGGACTTGGATGCCCTCGTTTCTGACGATGGGGGGTGGTTTTCTCGAGTCAGGGGTTGGATAATAAATTTGGGGATAGTCTACATCGAGAGCCTCTAATTAGCCTTTAATTCCTACGGAGTCGGTTTTCAAAATTGTTTCCTCCGTCACGGTTTTTTTAGGTAATGGCTAAATCTCTAGCTAGCACCCCCACTTATTTTTTTACTCCATCAAACAGCATCTGATTCAAAGAATGGGTATTTGACTAGCTTTCAATTAGCCCTCAATTATTCGGCGTCCTTTTTCAGTCCGAAATTAGAAACCCTCGTTTTTGAGGATGGGGGGTGGTTTTTACGATGTAGGGGTAAAGCATATAATTAATTAATACGACTCCGGAATCGAGAGCCTCTGATTCGAGAAGGATTTCAAGACACTTTTGGACCCGCTGTCATTGCTCCTGGATTACATACCCTCGTTTTTCACGACGGGGGTTGGTTTTTACGATATAGGGGTAAGGCATATAATTAATACGACTCTGAAATCGAGAGGCTTTGATTCGAGAGAGATTTCAAGACATTTTTGGATCAGCTGTCATTGCTCCGGACTTGGATGCCCTCGTTTCTGACGATGGGGGGTGGTTTTCTCGAGTCAGGGGTTGGGTAATAAATTCGGGGATAGTCTTTATCGAGAGCCTTGAATTAGCCTTTAATTCCTACGGAGTCGGTTTTCAAAATTGTTTCCTCCGTCACGGTTTTTTTAGGTAATGGCTAAATTTCTAGCTAGCACCCCCACTTATTTTTTTACTCCATTAAACAGCATCTGATTCAAAGAATGGGTATTTGACTAGCTTTTAATTAGCCCTCAATTATTCGGCGTCCTTTTCCAGTCCGAAATTAGAAACCCTCGTTTTTGAGGATGGGGGGTGGTTTTTACGATGTAGGGGTAAAGCATATAATTTATTAATACGACTCCGGAATCGAGAGCCTCTGATTCGAGAAGGATTTCAAGACACTTTTGGACCCGCTGTCATTGCTCCTGGATTACATACCCTCGTTTTTCACGACGGGGGATGGTTTTCACGTGATGGGGGTAGGGCATATGATTCAAACGACTCTGAAATCGAGAGGCTTTGATTCGAGAGAGATTTCAAGACATTTTTGGATCAGCTGTCATTGCTCCGGACTTGGATACCCTCGTTTCTGACGATGGGGGGTGGTTTTCTCGAGTCAGGGGTTGGGTAATAAATTCGGGGATAGTCTATATCGAGAGCCTTTAATTAGCCTTTAATTCCTACGGAGTCGGTTTTCAAAATTGTTTCCTCCGTCACGGTTTTTTTAGGTAATGGCTAAATCTCTAGCTAGCACCCCCACTCATTTTTTTACTCCATCAAACAGCATCTGATTCAAAGAATGGGTATTTGACTAGCCTTTAATTAGCCCTCAATTATTCAGCGTCCTTTTTTAGTCCGAAATAAGAAACCCTCGTTTTTGACGATGGGGGGTGGTTTTTACGATATAGGGGTAAGGCATATAAATAATTCATACGACTCTGGAATCGAGAGCCTCTGATTCGAGAAGGATTTCAAGACACTTTTGGACCCGCTGTTATTGCTCCTGGATTACATACCATCGTTTTTCACGACGGGGGATGGTTTTCACGTGATGGGGGTAGGGCATATAATTCAAACGACTCTGAAATCGAGAGGCTTTAATTCGAGAAAGATTTCAAGACATTTTTGGATCAGCTGTCATTGCTCCGGACTTGGATGCCCTCGTTTCTGACGATGGGGGGTGGTTTTCTCGAGTCAGGGGTTGGATAATAAATTCGGGGATAGTCTATATCGAGAGCCTTTAATTAGCCTTTAATTCCTACGGAGTCGGTTTTCAAAATTGTTTCCTCCGTCACGGTTTTTTTAGGTAATGGCTAAATCTCTAGCTAGCACCCCCACTTATTTTTTTACTCCATCAAACAGCATCTGATTCAAAGAATGGGTATTTGACTAGCTTTTAATTAGCCCTCAATTATTCGGCGTCCTTTTCCAGTCCGAAATTAGAAACCCTCGTTTTTGAGGATGGGGGGTGGTTTTTACGATGTAGGGGTAAAGCATATAATTAATTAATACGACTCCAGAATCGAGAGCCTCTGATTCGAGAAGGATTTCAAGACACTTTTGGACCCGCTGTCATTGCTCCTGGATTACATACCCTCGTTTTTCACGACGGGGGATGGTTTTCACGTGTTGGGGGTAGGGCATATGATTCAAACGACTCTGAAATCGAGAGGCTCTGATTCGAGAGAGATTTCAAGACATTTTTGGATCAGCTGTCATTGCTCCGGACTTGGATACCCTCGTTTCTGACGATGGGGGGTGGTTTTCTCGAGTCAGGGGTTGAGTAATAAATTCGGGGATAGTCTATATCGAGAGCCTTTAATTAGCCTTTAATTCCTACGGAGTCGGTTTTCAAAATTGTTTCCTCCGTCACGGTTTTTTTAGGTAATGGCTAAATCTCTAGCTAGCACCCCCACCTATTTTTTTATTCCATCAAACAGCATCTGATTCAAAGAATGGGTATTTGACTAGCCTTCAATTAGCGCTCAATTATTCAGCGTCCTTTTTTAGTCCGAAATTAGAAACCCTCGTTTTTGACGATGGGGGGTGGTTTTTACGATATAGGGGTAAAGCATATAATTAATTCATACGACTCCGGAATCGAGAGCCTCTGATTCGAAAAGGATTTCAAGACACTTTTGGACCCGCTGTCATTGCTCCTGGATTACATACCCTCGTTTTTCACGACGGGGGATGGTTTTCACGTGATGGGGGTAGGGCATATAATTCAAACGACTCTGAAATCGAGAGGCTTCAATTCGAGAAAGATTTCAAGACATTTTTGGATCAGCTGTGATTGCTCCGGACTTGGATACCCTCGTTTCTGACGATGGGGGGTGGTTTTCTCGAGTCAGGGGTTGGATAATAAATTCGGGGATAGTCTATATCGAGAGCCTTTAATTAGCCTTTAATTCCTACGGAGTCGGTTTTCAAAATTGTTTACTCCGTCACGGTTTTTTGGTTATGGCGGTGCTGGCTAAATCTCGAGCTAGCACCCCCACTCGTTTTTTTAGTTTATCAAAGAGCATTTAATTCAAAAAATGGGTATTTAACTAGCCTTTAATTAGCCCTTAATTATTCAGTAGTCCTTTTCTTGATTTTCACATGTGGCGGTTCCAGCTTGATATAGGTCTTGTGAGTGGCCCACCATTTGTCTTGACGATTTGTCCGTGTTGGGAGAGTTGTGTTTGTTTTATTGCTATTGTACTTTTGGGTGCTGTTTTCGCTTCTATTGTCTGTCTCACTTTGTGAAGCAAGTGAAATGATATGCCGTGGTACTGTTCGACAGACCGATGCATACGTTTTGACGGACGATTCTTCTGTTTTCAATCGGTCTGTATTTTGGTCGTGTACGATTGTAGTGATGTCCGACTGTGCTGTTGTAGTAATTCCCATTGCAGGAAACGGACTTATAGTCTTGTCGTCGAGTATGCGTAGTAAATGCTGTCTCATCGTCAGTGTCGTTTTTCTATGTCCATTGTCATCTACGTAATAGCTCTCAGTCACAGGGTCCTTGCCCAGTGCGAGCGATGTTGCGATTGCACACGCAAACACTCCGCACGATTTTAAATCCGGTTGTATTTGTACATTCTCGTACACGATCGAATATTTTCCATAAGGTAAGCGCACCAATAGTGAAACGCCCACCGCTGTGTCTCGATTATTAACGGCAATAAAAATAATAAATTTGAAAGTTCTGGAGAAATTTTTATTCTGGGCTCACAGTCAAGTTTTGGGGCTGTAAACTAACCATATATTAGGTCTATATTAGCTAATAATGAATTTTTAAAAGAATTTCAAAGACTCGAGATTTTCGGAACAGAAGTGAAACAGCCAAATGAGTGGGGAACCAGTAGTCACGGTGCTCCCCAAGCAAGGAAAAGTGGACCCAAAATGGATCCAAAATCGGCTAACGCAGAAAGTTTCTATATTTTTTGTAGATTAAAAAAATGTCAAGCTGAAAATCCTAGCTGCTCGGTTTCGCAAGTTATGGCCGTTTTTGTATTCATACCGCGCACGTTCATCAAAAGCAGAGTAGAACACTTTACTACGCCCATGCAATCGACCTCTTGATCCCAATATGAGAACATTAAGTAGGTATTAACCGAGGGGGAAATAACTCAAGATTTTAGTGACACATTAATTCCTTGGGTTGAATTAATTTGAATTAATGCCTTCAATTCAAATTAATCTTTTTAATTCAAATTAATTTTTTCAATTCACATTAATTTTTTTTAATTCAATCCAATTTTTTTAAATTCATTTAATTCAAATTACTTCTCAAAGTAATTCATTGTAATTCAAGTTCATATTCGATTATTTCAATACAATTTTCATATTTCCTGTTATTTCGAATTAATTCATCCAATTCACATTATTTTTCTTAATTCAACTCAATTTTATCAATTCAAAATAATTTCTTTCAATCCAATTCAATTTTTTTAATTTATTCCATTCGAATAATTTTTTACCGTAATTCACGCTAATTCAAGTGATTATTTGATAATTTCAATTTATTTCTCATATTTCCTGTTATTTGAAATTAATTCGTGCGATACAAAGTGTTTTTTTTTTTTCATTCACCTCAATTTTCTTCAATTCACTTAATTCACCTCTCTCACAGCAATAGTTGATCATTAAGGATGAATCCCACCTTTGCGTTGCGTTGCGTTGCGTTGCGAAGCGAAACGAACTTTTCATCAATATGTTTTCTTAGGAGTGTGCGTGCATACTTCTATAAGAAACATAAGAAAAGCATGTTAATGAAACTTTGTTTCGCTTCGCAACGCAACGCAACGCAACGCAACGCAAAGGTGGGATTCATCCTTTATTGTCCCACGTACACTGAGAGAAGTTTTTATTTGATAGTAATAAGAGTGTATTAAATATTAATAAAAATTTTATTGCTATTTGATAAAATTCAATCATCAAATATTGAATTAGGTTATGATGTAAATTTCATTAAAAATCACAATTATCAGCTACTGAAATATAATTTCATAATAAAGTTGTTGTTTATTTGTTATAAATACAGTCAAACCTCGGTCCCTGTCCCCTCAGTCCCTGTCCAATCCGTTGCTTCAGTCCCTGTCCGCCGTCCCAGTGCCGTATTAACCTTGTCGCCCGCTGTTTCGCCCGAACTTTCACATGCTTCGTGACTTAGGTTAGGTTGTAATGCCCCGGGGCGTAAGATCAATTGTTACGGCCCTGAAACTCTTTCGTGATTGGCCGAGCGACTCTCTCAACAGTCAGCTGTTTCGTGGACAGGGACTGAAACCTCCGGTCCCGAGGATGGACAGGGGCCGAGGTTTGACTGTACTATAAATTTACTCAAAGTTTATTATGAAAATGAGAAAAGTCATATTAAGAGAAAGTTACAAATATCGATTTATATTTCATTATTTCAATTAAATTTTATTGTAACTATCACGTTGAAAAATAGGCCACAGCTTTTCTAAATTCCAATTTTTTAATATTTCTTCCATCGTTCACTAAAATAACACTATATTTTTTTGAAATCCACTTTACTTTTACTGCAGTCACAGTTAACATTTAAAATGGCTGACACTACAGCGACACTTGCGACGATTCTAATAAACACATATTAGTATTTGCTAAATTTTATTAAATATTAGTAAAATTTTATTAGTATTTAATAAAATTCATTAGTATTTAATAAAATTTATTCGTATTTAATAAAATTTTATTAAATCCAAATACTTTTTAATAGATTGGAATTGATCCCTCGACATTGTATAGTTAGAGATGAAGAAATCGATCAAATCGAGTCAAAGGAGTTAAAAAAATATTCCTTTATATTTTTAACGTTTCGGCGAACAGTTCGTCGCCCTCTTCAGAATTGCGTGGAATAGATGACAAGGTCTAATGTCATAAGTCCTACATCTAAGGAGGAAGGTTCGTTGACAAGATGAAGAGGGCGACGAACTGTTCGCCGAAACGTTAAAAATATAAAGGAATATTTTTTTAACTCCTTTGACTCGATTTGATCGATTTCTTCATCTCTAACCAAATACTTTTTTTTATTACTGGTAAACAAAAACTTCTCTCAGTGTACAAATCAACCCTCGAATCGACCTTTGATCATTTCAATTTATTCTTCATAGTTCCTGTGAATTGAATGTCTTCGCGATAATTTATGTGAGCTCGAATTAATTTAGTCAGGAATTTGGCGAGTCTGTGAAAATATTGTCTGATATTTGCCGCGATATTTGCATACGAAACAGAGTCAAGTCGGAGTCAAGCCGGAATCAAGCTCGGAGCGGCTCGAAGTAAAGATAAAGATTAGGGAGAAAATAGAAATAAAAGTAAAAAGCGGTAAAAAGGGACTTATTTGGAAACGTGAAAAATAGTTCGAAAAATGGATTAATATGAGGCCAATTAATAACTGATGCTCAAATATCATCTCGAAAAAATTCTCACTATTTCAGTTATGTCTCAGTTAATCCTCATTAATTCAGTTAATTCTCATTAATTCAGTTATTTCTCAGTTAATTCTCAATAACTCAGGTAATTCAGTTATTTCTCATCGATTCAGGTAATTCAGTTATTTCTTAGTTAATTCTCATCAATTCAGTTATTTCGCAGTTAATTCTCATTAATTCAGTTATTTCTCAGTCAATTCTCATTATTTCAATTATTTCTCAGTTAATTCACATTATTTCAGTTAATTCTCATTAATCCAATTAATTCCCAATAATTCAGTTATTTCCTAATAATTCAAGTTAATTAAAATTAATTCACGGGCTATTGACACGTCAATTCAACGAGTTATTTCCCCCTCGGTATTAACGATTTTTCATTGAAAGTCTCGTTTTTTTTCGGAAATTGATTGATACGTTAATTTACCGGCCTCTAAATAATGCCGCTTTTCCACTATTCCCGTTTTTGCAGCGTATCTTAATAACAGATTTCCTGATTGAAAATTTCAATAATTTTTAGCGTTCATGATATAATTTTTAAAGCAAGATTGTAGAAACCACTTTTAGCTTGACCCAGGATCAACGACGAGGACGTAGTGATTAACTGATCCCTTCTTTTTTTTTTTTTTTTTTTAAATTTTTTTTTTCTAATTTTTTTTCTTCCTAACAGAAGCTTTTTTTATTTATACTTTTTTGTTGCATTATTTTTTTATTTTTTTTTTCATTTTATTATAAAATTCAAGAATGATTAGGATGATTTATTTATATAATAATAAAAACAATTTTTAGTGCTGAAGAGTTTGAGTTAGAATTAGAATTAGAATTAGAATTTATTCAAATGCCCATGTCAATGTTGGGCAACAGCGAGGTACAGGGTATGCATGTATGTACAAGAGAGTGAGACATAGATAAATAAAGAATAGCAATACAGAGTGGTAGATAAGTACAGAGTAAGACAGTATAAATAAGATACAAGTAAATAAGATAGCACAGAAAGAGGATAAATAGTATAGAAAAATGAGCACAGCATGAGTTAGTTAAAGATGTAGCGATGAAAATTCAACTACTGCTTTCAGTAGATTTGGTAAATAAGTCATCAGTGCACTTGATGATTATATTGAAGAATTGAAGAGAGCTTTGGAAAGTATCGACAAACTTTCAGAAACGTTGAAGATCCACGTTATTCTTTCACACGTAAAAGAAGGTTTACAGTACATTGACGGCAATAATGGCTTAGGTTTTTGGTCGGAGCAGAGCGGTGAGTCAATACACCGAGATTTCTTAAAGTTTTGGGAACGTTATAAAGTCAACGGTTTTTCATTGTGATACTTATCTACTAGGGGTGTGCGGGTACCCGATTTATTCGGGTACTCGGTGCTCGGGTCGGGTCGGGTACTCGTCGAGTCGAGATTTTTTCGTGACCCGAAATTTTCGGGTACTCGGATCGACCCGAATACTCGAACAGTTTCGGGTACTCGAATGTTTTCGAGTACTCGCATCTTTTCGGGTACTCAAATTTTTTCGGGTACTCAAATTTTTTCGGGTACTCGAATTTCTTCGGGTACTCGTATGTTTTCGGGAACTCGAATGTTTTCGGGTAATCGAATGTTTTCGGGTAATCGAATGTTTGAGAGTACTCGCATGTTTACCGGCACTTAGCTCGGGTACCCGTCGGGTTTTTAAAGAATGTCTCGATGCATCCATGTCGTTGGGTAATTCTAATTTAGTTGAGCATTGACTAGGACTTCCAATTTCAATTTCTGTATTATTTACTAATTTAGGCAGTACGGTTAGGAGACTAGCAATAAGGACTAAGATGCGGGATGTATTTGAAAAATGCATTGATCTGTCCATGAATTTATTAAATTATATGACTACTTGTCATATAGTTTAATAAATTCATGAACAGATTATTACATTTTTATTTTTTGAATACATTCCGCATCTTAGTCCTTATTGTTAGCTACTAACCGTACTGCCTAAATTAATAAATAATATAGAAATTGAAATTGGAAGTCATAGCCAATACTCAAATAAATTTGAATTACCTAACGACATGGATGCATGGAGACATTTTTCTAAAACCCGGCGGGTATCCTATAGCTAATTGCCGGTAAACATGCAAGTAATCTGAAACATTTGATTACCCGAAAACATTCGAGTACCCGAAAACATTCGAGTACCCGAAAACATTCGAGTACCCGAAAACATTCGAGTACCCGAAAACATTCGAGTACCCGAAAACATTCGAGTACTCGAAATCATTCGAGTATTCGGGTCGATTCGAGTACCCGAAAATTTCGGGTACTCGACCCGACAAAAATAAAAATTACCCGACTCGACCCGACCCGAGAAAAAGGTCTACCCGCACACCCCTATTATCTACCAAATCTACTGAAAGCAGTAGTTGAATTTTCATCGCTACATCTTTAACTAACTCAAACTCTTCAGCACTAAAAATTGTTTTTATTATTATATAAATAAATCATCCTAATCTTTCTTGAATTTTATAATAAAATGAAAAAAAATAAAAATAAAAAAATAATGCAACAAAAAAATATAAATAAAAAAAGCTTCTGTTAGGAAGAAAAAAAATTAGAAAAAAAAAAAATTAAAAAAAAAAAAAAGAAGGAATCAGTTAATCACTACGTCCTCGTCGTTGATCCTGGGTCAAGCTAAAAGTGGTTTCTACAATCTTGCTTTAAAAATTATATCATGAACGCTAAAAATTATAGAAATTTTCAATCAGGAAATCTGTTATTAAGATACGCTGCAAAAACGGGAATAGTGGAAAAGCGGCATTATTTAGATGCCCGTAAATTAACGTATCAATCAATTTTCGAAAAAAAAAAACGAGACTTTCAATGAAAAATCGTTAATGCCTACTTAATGTTTTCATATTGGGATCAAGAGGTTGATTGCATGGGCGTAGTAAAGTGTTCTACTCTGCTTTTGATGAACGTGCGCGGTATGAATACAAAAACGGCCATAACTTGCGAAACCGAGCAGCTAGGATTTTCAGCTTGACATTTTTTTAATCTACAAAAAATATAGAAACTTTCTGCGTTAGCCGATTTTGGATCCATTTTGGGTCCACTTTTCCTTGCTTGGGGAGCACCGTGTAGTGAAACAGCTAGATGACCAATTGTGAAACGCTATCACCTGTCAAACAGCATATACCTAACCTAAAAATGATTCGTCCATTTGCTGCCCTTGAAACTCGAAATTCTTTGAATTTCATACCTAAAATTTATGTAAAACTATCGAAAAAATCAATCTGATAAAGAAATTCACAGTTTAACATTGTCTGGGCACAGAAAATTGAAGAAAAAACCACAAAAAGCAGCTGTTTCACTTCTGGTTGCATCGCTCTTCCGAGGCAACCAGAAGTGAAACGCGGCTTTTTTTATAGGAAAAACTGTAATTTATTCTATTTATCTGCTGTTCAACGATAAATAAAGTGTCACTGCTACCGTTGTTGGAGTTTTTCAGCACTTGATTGAAAGAAATTACGTGCTAGCTCTCTTTTCGATGCAGAGCGTCAGCATCCCGGCGACGGGCAGACGGAGGCTAAAGAGCCCGCTCGTCGGAAGGGGAAACAGAAATATGACATTTTAAAATTCTTCCAAACGTTTTCGGCGAAAAAAAAATTTTCTTTTACTTTGTAAATATATTTCTTAACTAAAGCAATGAATTCCCCAAAAAAAAGTTATTGATAGAATTTGCAGAAAGAGAAATAACTCCGCTGTTTCACTATTGGTTAGTGTTTCACTATTGGTGCGTTTACCTTACAGACGATCCAATATTCGATCTTGGCGCGGTACTAATTGGTGTCTCAATGTATCGTACACGTGTACTATTGACCCATCGTAGTATATGCAGGTCCAGTGACCGACCTCGTCTGGACCAATATTTCCGCTGTAGAAAATCTGAATATCCCGATCGCTGGTAACCGGTTGATACCAATTTAACCTTTGATAGAATAGCGGATCTTGTGGTTTGAAAGTCGTCGTGTCAGTTAAAACCTTTAGAAATGCATTTATACACATGTCCTGTAGCTCCTGTGTAATGTTCATAATGCAGGCTGCGATCCGTGCCCTATTTCCACGTACTATTGCATTAACGTCTATTTGTTCGTTAGTGTCGTCTGTAATTTCTATTGTAAGTGGCAAATTTACGTCAGCTGTCTCATTGAGTTTCGGAGTATCAGTTTCACCTATTCTTGCAGATCGCTTGGCCTCTCTTTTTTGTTGCTGCATTTTGCTATAGCTACGTTTCTTAGTTTTCGGCATTGTTATTTATCGGACTACCTGTATTAAACGCTACTTAACCTATACTTAGGATTTGTCTATTTATCGTTGTAAATTTTGACTTCCTTGTGTTTATGAATGAATAATTGTTATTGAGTGTACTCACATATAGATTTTTTGTCGGATCTTCGGATTCAACTGCTGCGTGAAATCTATTTTATACACAATTAGACAATAACACTTTTTTATAAATAGAAAAGAATAAAATAAAATTTGAAAAATCAAAGAAATTCACAATGTTTATCTTCGTAATCGTACGTCGATTTTACAATCTTTAATACCGTTTGATAAATGATGTGTGAAGATTAATTTTTACCGGCACTGCAGTACGCTGACACGAATAACCTCGAACTTGTCGATTAAGAACAATATATTGCGTACTGACAATGAGATAAAATTATTGATATTATTTTTACAGTAAAGAAAATGAATAAATTCGCGTGTCTGTGTGAATTCGAACGATGTTCAAATGCACCGAAATAACACTCACTTGTCGAATAATTGCAAGATTTATCTTTCGATACGCGCTTTGCAATACCTTCAAGTGGAATGAAAGTTCTACTCTCTATTCGCTGATTTTTCAAAATGACGTTCCTAAAGTCATCTATTTGAGTTGTTCTCATCTGTATTGGGCTTTTGATTTCGGAAATTTGTCGATAGAGTGCAGTCCTATTGACGCGTATTTAATGTGGACAATTTATTCATAATTACTCGTTGTTCTATTCTTCCGAAGATTGCTTCTTGATTAATTTACCTAAGTTTTCTCCTTAATATAATTGTGTTGTGATAATAATTGCAAAACGTAAATAGATGGATAATTTTGGTTGAACTAAATTTGTCCAGTCAGTGCTGACAGGACATTGCCATCTGGACAAATTGTTATGAAGTTGGACAATTTGTTTAAAATTGTTTGGTTTTATGTGTGAGTATGGTGATCTTGTAAATTTATATGGTACTAGATCAACGGTTTCAACCCTTCATTCTGTATTTGAATATCGTGGACGCAAGATGTGTAAGTATACATACACGTTTTTATAATTGTGTAATCTAGAATTACAGTCTGTTTTGTTGTAATTGTGTATTCCATAATATTTTGAAAACAAATGAAGTATTCTGATTCAGCTATTATTCGAGTATTGTATACACATGCGAACAATGGGTCGAGTAATAGAAAGATGCGTGTCCTAATTTTTTACAACCAGTTACTCCGTTTCGTATTATCATGTGTTTGGTTGATTGATTAAAGCTTACATGGTCTAATTTTGTCAATCGTCTTTAATGGGTGGCATCGCTTATACGTTATCTTCATATTTCATTTATTTTGAAGAAATTGTGGGATCTAAAGTAGGGCTGTGTTCTAAGCTAACTGCTAAGAGCCTACTTACCGACCTTATTTTGTATTACTATTTAATTGAACTTAATCAAATCTAGAATTGGGAATGTAAGCTGATTCAATTTTGAAATTCTATTTTTCTGATTAGCTTGATTCTTTGCATAGCCAATAATTTTGTTTGATTTTGTTGTTTTGGAGTTTTGGAACAAGCCTTAGATTTTTGTGATGCGTTCATAATTATTCAATTAAATAATTATCCTAGTGAATTGTTCTGTCTTTATTAATAATGGTGGGTATAATATGGTGTATTTACTAAAATGTGCTTTATTTGGTTTATAGCAACCAATCAAGATGTTGTCATGGAAGATGGCGAGGGTGGCGGCGAGAGGCCACCAATATTGAGTAACCCTCAAGCTGAAGAAATGGTATGTACAGTATTAAATACGATTATGGCTTGCGTTGAATGAGAAGGAAAATATGAAGTAGACGGATTGTAAAAAACGAGACGTATTCAGGTGGGCCATTTAGAATGGATGTATTTTATTGGACAGTTTAGAACAGACATATCCTGATAGGCTCTATAGGCTGTGTAGTGTGTATAGATGACGGTACATTTGCTGTAATGTTCTTTGTGATTGTTGTTTGTTTTAGATTGAGTGGCAAAATACATTTGTTCTGGGCGGACCATTTAAATATGTCTGTTTCCTTATGAGGTTGAAGTTCGTAACGTTAACGTAACAGAATATTCGTTGAAGAAATGCAATATTTCGTGATTCAAATGTTGTTAGAATTGTAAAATACCTATGCGACATGTTTTACACAATGTGAGGAATTATGCACCGTTCTTGATCCATTTCAAACGTTCGAGCCATGAATTTGAGAATTTTTTCGCGAATATTTTGTTGCATTAACGTTACGAACTTCAACCTCGTGTTTCCTTAGGTCCTGGCGAAGTAGTTCTTAGATTAGACAAGAATTTTTGCATGAAGTTTTTTTTTTTTTTCAATTTTTCTAATTGAGCTTACAATCCATTGTGTGCAATATTTTATTTGAATTTTTGTTTCTTATTAAAAAATTAAAATTTTATAAACCACTTGTTGAAGTATTTATCTAACCATAAGAATCTTGTCGTAAACGATACTAATAGTTAATGTTTTAATTTACAGATAAGAGAGTTATATACGATCTTAGGGCGGTACATGGGGCAACAATCCCATGTACCAGCCCAAGATGATCAGGGTGAAGGAAGGGGGAGAGAAAGAGGGAGAGGGAGAGGGAGAGGAAGAGGAAGAGGGGGAGTAAGAGGCAGAGGAAGTGAAAGCGGAACTGACGAAGACGGAGGGGGAGATGAAGTTAAAGATGAAGCTGGAGATGACGATGGAGATAGAAAGAGAGGAGGAGGAGTAGGAAAAGGAGGTGGTCAAGGAACAAGTGGAGTAAAAAAAGGTGGAGGAGTAAAAGGTGGAGGAGTCAAAGGTGGAGGAGTAAAAGGTGGAGGAGTAAAAGGTGGAGGAGTCAAAGGTGGAGGAGTAAAAGGAGGAGGAGTAAAAGGAGGAGGAGTAAAAGGAGGTGGTAAAACCAAAGGTGGACAAGGAAGAGGTGGTGGAGGAGGACAAGGAACAGGTGGTGGAGGTGGACGAGGGAGAGGTAGTGGAGGTGGACAAGGGAGAGGCGGTGGAGGTGGACAAGGGAGAGGGCTATGGAACTACCGTGGACAAGGAACAGAGGGAAGAGGGGGATATAATTGGCGCAGACAAGGAACAGAGGGAAGAGGGGGATATAACTGGCGCGGAGGAACAGAGGGACGAGGGGGATATAATTGGCGTGGACGAGGAACAGGGGGATGTAATTGGCGTGGACGAGGGAGAGGAAGAGGAGGGAGAGGACGAGGGGGCTCCGTCCAAGTTTTTTTTTAATTTTTATCAATAAAACCATTTTTTCATAGTCTGATGTGTACGATTCATTCTTACCTTCTTTCTCATCAACTAGGTGCTGGTGTATTGCACAATAATTCCAATACCTTTCCATTTGGATTCCTTTTTTACTTTTGTTTATTCCTGTTTCTTTGTGATTGCAATAATGTACATGGACTGGAGTTTTACCCTCACTTGACCTACATGGAATACGACTGCGGTGATGAACTATTTTGGTAATCGAATCGAGTTTCCAATATCGTAACGTTTCTTTCGAAGCTTGTTCTACAGTTCACGTCTTAATTTTTTTCCATTAACAATGGTTTTCTTTTTTTATGAATCATGATCTGGTGAATAACTCTGACCTAAATGTTATTTTATATGCATAGTTGGATGCAGGTGTTTACCATGCATATCTTGGATAATCTTACCAGGCCAAGTTTATAACTTTGTGTTGAATTCTCCTTTTATTATTTAACAATTTCCATTTCCAGATATGTATTATCTGATTGAATTGTAACTTAGTTTATGATGTCATATGGTTATTTATTACATTAAAATTCAAATTGAACTTCATTCTATTTACTTTGATTCTGAATTGGTGATCCAGTTACACTAAAATTTGGTTCTTATTGCCAAGGGCTTGTGTGTGGATCACTGATGAGTATATAATTATTATTTCTATATTAAGCTATCTAATGTGGTATCCATGTGCCATCAGTGAATATGTACCTAGTTTGTTATCAATAACTATCTTAATCAATCAATTGTTCCGTGGAACAGATTTTAAATTCAATCTTAGAATTTTCTGAAATAGGTACTTTCAAGTTTTTGCACTCTGCATGTTTATGATTTGTTGTATCAGGTAGTTGTTACAAAATCTACGACTAGGATCAAACTAACAAGGGATTTATACACAGTTTTGCTCGTGAATGTGTGCATAAATATAATAGTTTATTAATAATCCATTATACACGTAATGTATAGTTTCAGTTTAGAAAGCATTAATATCAGCATTAACAGGTCGACTTAAATAATCACAGTTGATTAGCATATTACACCAACAAGGAATGATATGTGGTATGGAATAGGTAGATTGAATCAGTGATTGGATTTACAGCGGAGCTTTTTTCATACAGATACAGGCCAGTGTGTACGGTTTGAAGTGATTGGTCAACAACTCATTATGTATAGTGTATATATCAGCTTCAAATATCTAATAATTGCCTAGATGGTTAAACACTGCAGTTAATTTTCCAGAAATTCGAAAGGTGCTACATAATTTAAAATGATTTCAAAGAATTCATGTCATTTCACTAATAGTCTAATGGAAAGCATATTTCAAGGTATCAAACGATTTAACTAGATTATTAAAGATATTAAATGTTCCAACTCATTTCATAGACCACGTGAAGCGTGGGTAGAACCCACGTTCTCACTCCTTATAAATGAAAATTTTGTATAATATTCAACGGAAAAACTTTTTTTGATTTCGTGTGATTGCACACTCGCCTTCGGCTCGTGTTGCCAACTCACACTAGTCAGAAAAAGTTTTACCGCACTTGCATCATAATATACCATTACTTCACTTAGTATGATAATGGACGTTTTATGTGTAAGACCCCCATTTTCACACATCATAAACTAAAACTTTGTATAATACTCGACGGAAAAACTTCTTCTGATCTTGTGTGATTGCAACACTCGCCTTCGGCTCGTGTTGCGATCTCACAATCATCAGAAAAAGTTTCACCACTCTCGTACTGTACTGTACTATTTTCAACTCAGTGTGTGAGACTCGATTACTTATGCCTGTTGGTAGTGTGCGAAGTGCCGGATTCATACACTTCCATATGTGATAATAATTAAGTTCTCTTCGTTTGAAAATAATAATTTGTGAAATACTTTTCTTCTATTCAACTTTCTCAATTTTGTGTCAAGTTGTGTTGACACATACATATTTACTGATTGAATAATCGCGTTACCAGTATGTCAAATTAACATCACATATTATTTATGAATAATAAAATTTATGTGAATAATAATATAATAATTGTATCAAAATCAAACGAGCCTTGCTTGTCTGATATAACTTGTATCTGGAACTTGCGTTTCTATCGATACATTACGAAAAGGGATATATAGAAGTCTAAATCTGAAAAACGATTTTTTTTTTGTCTTTGATTTCCTCATTTCTTTAGTTTTGAAGACTAATAAAATTTTATCCTTTTAAAACTCATTTTTGAAAGCATTTTGTTTTTAATGGGGGGGCTTTGCCCCCCCAACCCCCCAGCGGGGGCTTCGCCCCCTGCACCCCTATCAGGGGCTCTGCCCCTGGACCCCGTCCGCACCCTGCCTCTCACACTTATATTGCAATATATATACTATACATCCCTATTTTATAGAATTCTTTACAGGTCAAGAATTTCGCACACTGAGTTTAAAGATGTAGTACACGACACGTGTGTGCGTACTATATCGTACTGTACTATATATATATAAGACTTTTAATGATCAGCAATTTCAAATATGTTAGTCTGTTTGGTAATCAGTTTGTGGTGCTAATGTATAGGTAGGGTAAGTTGAAGATTGGTATGCTGGTAGAAGTTGGTTCATTTGAAGAAGATACGTGGAGTGTTATAACTTTGGAGCAGCTGTGGGCTACCTCTGTTTTGAGACATCGTCTTCCCGAAATGTTATCTTCGTCTATTCCAATGGATTTATTAGAGGATAGGAATGGTCCAGGTGACTGTGAAAGATATAAAATAACAAGGAATTAAAGGAGAGATTTCAGTACATTGCTACTAATTTTCCTAGCATTGTTATCATTTTGGAGCTATGGGCTGTGGGCTACCTTTGTCTCGGAACGTTGTTTTGCCAAAATGTTATGTTCGTCTCTCTCAGCGGATTGATAATCGGAACCTTCGTTCTGGGACGTCGTTTTGTCAAAGTGTTATGTATCTTCGTCTATTCCAATGGATTTATTAGAGGATAGGAATGGTCCAGGTGACTGTGAAAGATATAAAATAACAAGGAATTAAAGGAGAGATTTCAGTACATTGCTACTAATTTTCCTAGCATTGTTATCATTTTGGAGCTATGGGCTGTGGGCTACCTTTGTCTCGGAACGTTGTTTTGCCAAGGTGTTATGTTCGTCTCTCTTAGCGGATTGATAATCTGAACCTTCGTTCTGGGACGTCGTTTTGTCAAAGTGTTATCTTCGTCTATACCAATGGATTTATTAGAGGATAGGAATGGTCCAGGTGACTGTGAAAGATATAAAATAACAAGGAATTAAAGGAGAGATTTCAGTACATTGCTACTAATTTTCCTAGCATTGTTATCATTTTGGAGCTATGGGCTGTGGGCTACCTTTGTCTCGGAACGTTGTTTTGCCAAAATGTTATGTTCGTCTCTCTCAGCGGATTGATAATCTGAACCTTCGTTCTGGGACGTCATTTTGTCAAAGTGTTATGTATCTTCGTCTATTCCAATGGATTTATTAGAGGATAGGAATGGTCCAGGTGACTGTGAAAGATATAAAATAACAAGGAATTAAAGGAGAGATTTCAGTACATTGCTACTAATTTTCCTAGCATTGTTATCATTTTGGAGCTATGGGCTGTGGGCTACCTTTGTCTCGGAACGTTGTTTTGCCAAGGTGTTATGTTCGTCTCTCTTAGCGGATTGATAATCTGAACCTTCGTTCTGGGACGTCGTTTTGTCAAAGTGTTATCTTCGTCTATACCAATGGATTTATTAGAGGATAGGAATGGTCCAGGTGACTGTGAAAGATATAAAATAACAAGGAATTAAAGGAGAGATTTCAGTACATTGCTACTAATTTTCCCAGCATTGTTATCATTTTGGAGCTATGGGCTGTGGGCTACCTTTGTCTCGGAACGTTGTTTTGCCAAAATGTTATGTTCGTCTTTCTCAGCGGATTGATAATCGGAACCTTCGTTCTGGGACGTCGTTTTGTCAAAGTGTTATCTTCGTCTATACCAATGGATTTATTAGAGGATAGGAATGGTCCAGGTGACTGTGAAAGATATAAAATAACAAGGAATTAAAGGAGAGATTTCAGTATATTGCTACATACAAATGGCTGGCGTTACCGCAGGCGCTGAAAACTCTTGGCAGTAATGGATGATCGATAGTTAGCGTTATCATAGAGTCAGGATTTCCTCCTCTCCAATTGTTGATTGTCAAAACATAGGGGCCCGCGGAGATAAACGGGTGTAGCAGGGAAACGCGGGGGTGCTCAAAGTTAACATTGGCGGTATGTTAACGCCAAGAGATTCAGAATCGCATTTCAAGTGATGGTAGGAGACATACAAATCAATAAACAAATAACGAGTCATGCATTTAGTGAAAATAAATAGGTCGAGGATGTTCTATTCATCTATTATTGTGTGAACAAATATAAAATCTAGCGAAAATCAATGTATACATACCGTTTGATGTGAGTCATCGTAACCTATCGTAACCCATTTTTCACTTGCTCAGGTTATTAGTAAAATAATATTCTGCCAGGTTCGTTGGTTTATTCTCTATATTTGAACCCAGCTCAGAGGATCTGTTCCGTTCCGTGTAATTACAAAAGGCCCTCATGCAGATGTCAAAATATTAATAATAATAACAGTCATCGGCATGAAACCACGGTCGTCGCACTATTTCACTCTCAATTATTTAATGATTCACTGATTCACTGATATAAAACCATTATAGCACGGCCAATAACACAATAACGATATATAATTATGATTATATAATAATATAATATGTTTTCTATATAAATGTGAATATTTTAACTGTTCAATAGCGCGATTCGACAGCCATCCGACGGCCATTTTGATTTCGTCGACGTTTATGTATCACTTAGTAACTTTATTATTACATACCGACCGAGTGCGGATTCAGATTCATGCCAAAATCAATAGGGGGCGAGATTTCAATGGCTTATACCCACGTTTCAAAGTTCAAGTCGATCCGTGCCACCGTTCGTTCAGAAACGTGGGGACAAGCAAGCGTCTGCGAAAATGTTGATGACCAGGAAGAAGAAGAAGAAGAAGATTCTTTTTCATCAACTTTGGTGACTAATATATCGGAAACCAGTGTACCGATTTCGATCTAATTTATACAGTGAAGTCGTGTGGTGGGGGAATAGCTGTTGTGTAAATTTTATCGAAAAATATCCACGCGTTCCGAAGTTATGACCTCGTGCTTACAGGTATAAAGAGTTCCCCCGAGAAAATAGTCTCGCGGCTAGCTCTCGCCTGCCTACGGGTACTTGGCGGCGATTCGCTGCCGCGAATCTTGATAGTTGATTTTCACCTATTAACATTTTAATCGTAGTTAGACTATATTCCTATTTTTGATAATTAGTAGCTTCAGTTACAAACTTTATTCAGAGACAGAGTGTTTGGTTTTGGTGTTGTGAACGTACTGACCCCGAGGTGAGACCCACTGGAGTTATTTATCACCCGACGCGTCCGATTCTATCCGACGGGACCCAACCTCAGGACACACTGTTGGAAAAAATATGTTAATTTTAACTCATTTCGTATGTCCCATTAGGTCCACTAACTTTTTTCAGTTAATTTTACAGAAACATGATATGTAAACAGTTGACATAGGATATAAGTTGAAACTTCAACATATTTGTAGTTCCATTCGACTCAAATCATCTCTCAATAATACATAATCTATCTGTTAAATTGAAAACAATTAAATGTTCATAATGAATGACAGCTGAGTCAAATAAACAGAAAATACAGTTGAAATTGACATTTTACGTATGTTACTCCAACATGCAAATTCACACGATTTTACTAATTTTAAATGTTGGAATAATCAAATTTCATGTCAATTTTGACATATTTTTAATGTTAATCCTAACTGTACAGAAATGTTAATTTCACTTCTTCTTTATGTTATCTCATTATTATTCCAGAGGGGTGCGAAGTACAGCACGGGGCAATTGAAGAAGCACTGCAAAAGTATGATCTAGTTGAAAAAATAATAATTATTTTTCACAGTCATACAATACTTGACAATTTATTGTATAACTATGGAAAATGAAATCATTTTCCCAACTAGAAAATAACTTTCAATGACTCTTACAATTGCCTTGTGTTACTTTCGATTTCACACCCTCCAAGTTTTAATTATTCACAGTGAAAGGGTGGATGAATTTGTCTAAAAAAAAAAACTCCAAATTTTGTTATTCTAGTATTGTTCATTATTATCATTTTTTTTTCAAGTGAACAATTTCTTACAATTATATAATACATTTGCATTTCTTAAGGGTACAAAAAGTATTTGGTTATGATACATTGGTGATCATAGGCATCGTTCATCTCTAGCGGCTTACAATGAGGACTTGATACGGCGTTCGTACATGTTACGCGCTTGCGTCCGACACTACGACTGAGGTCTTCTCGACCCCCACACGCTACTACCAGCTCTCGAAGTCAATCGAACAAACACGAGTTTGTCCGAAGTATCGACTTTACTTCAAAAATATGTCATTTTAACACTTTCCTTGGGTGATGAACCGAATTTTCACATTATATTTGTGTTAATTCAACTGGCCTGATAATGTAATAAAAGATATTAACAGATCTTCTTTGTCAAAATAATATATAAGAAGAGTTGAATTGACTTATATACTTTGGATCAAATCTTGCCGTGAATTTACAATTGAATGACATAAATTTTTAGTTCTTGTATACATAAACCACATGTTATTTCAAAAATTTAACATAAACATGAAGTTATTTCTTCGTTATTCTGAAGTTGACATAATAGATGTGTCAAGTTTTGTGCGAATATGTTAATAATAATTTTCAACATAAAATACCAGCTTAACTCAAATCGAAATTGTTAAATTAACATTCGAATATGTATAGAATTTGACATAATATTTTTAACTGCGAATTTTTTTAACAGCAATACACAATTTTTCCAACAGTGCAGTCAGACAGCAACGCTAAGTCTTTATTTTTAAATACAAATTATTTACCAATATTCATAGTGATCAAAAGACAGTCTTTGGTGTAAGTCTTCCATATCAAAAACTCTCTTACTAGGAAAATCGCTAAAAGGGATTATAAGGCTGATTTACACACAAGTCATTCATGTGCGAATAAGTCTTGCCTAGAGTATCACGGCGCTATTATTTCTCTTATGAGTTAGCTTACATTATTATAATATAACTACAATAGAGAGAGAGAGAGAGAGTTGCATAACCAAGATCCGACTATAGTATACGAATATTGTAATCATCAGGGTTTAAGTAATCATTATCTTTTATTATATTTGTTAACCATACACTCTCATATTCCAATCGAATCGTATCAGAATATACTTTAATTTTACCAGTTAACAAATCACTTTAATTCGAATTTACCTTCATCTAACCTAATCCCCATTCTACCTATTTAGCCTCATAAGTAGAATATTTTATTAAACGTACAGTTCTGTATAGAACTAGGTAAGCAAGATCCCATATACCGACTTATTGGAAAGTAAGTCAAATAAATATAATTATCTCTTGGTGGCGTGAACCAATTTTACTTCCGCTCGGGCTTCACCCTCACGTCACACCTGCTTCGATTTGCAGAAAGTCCTGTCGACGCCAAAAGCAGAAGCGTCGTCGTTTTATTATAAACGAAAAGTTTCGTGCTACAATTTCACGATATACGACATAACGTCTCATTATGGAATCTTATTGATATTTGTGATTTAAATAAACACACAGGATGTTCCCGTGTGGAAATTTGAATAGGGCAATTGTAAGGCCCTAGCTAGTATACCGTAGTATAAATGAGGTCCCCACTAGGCAAACTTGTAAGGACCTTACTAGTTCTGTAACGCTCGAAACGATGAGGCCCCTAAGAAAGAATCTGGCTTGGCCCTGATCAGGCTGCTTTTTTTCTACCCTAATAATAATGCACGTTCTTTTCAGGACCATTCCAGGTCCCTGCCAAGACCCGCACTTATGAATAAGAGTAAAATTTGATATGGACAGGGGCCTTTAGATGGAGATGCTGCTAGTAGCTCTGCTGGGAAGTCGGGAGTTTCGGGGATAGGTGGCATTAGCCAAAAAGATCGACAGCTTTATTTATTCGTTAAACGTCTTTATTCAGTCATGACCGGTTGGTTGCACAACTCTGGAACGTTGTTGCAAGATACTTGCTAGCGTAGGCCGGTAGTGATCGATGCCAATCGGTCGATATTAAGTGGTAGGATGCCGGGTTATATATTCAGCGCTGGTATCAATGTTATCGCGAGAACCGAGGTTGACTTAGCGCCGCGTTGTGGCGTCGCGCGTAAGTCTGGCCGGCAGCCTGCCTCTGAGCGCGGGTCGCTCGTAGAGGCGGGCGCGCGCGGTGTGGCGGGGCAGCCGTGTAGGCATAGGTTGCCTACCGGTACGTGCGTGTAACAAATTATGAAATAATGCGCACAATAAATATTAAGGGACATCGTATTTTCGCTTACGTTTCTGTGAGTCCATATTTGCGTGTTTACCTATTATTCACTTGTGTATTGCACAAAATTCATAGGAACATGGCACCAGGTCCTGCATAACTAGATCATGATTAACACCGATGGCGCACTTTTCTATTTCCGGCAGAAGTACTTTATCTAGTAGGTACCGGATCAGAGCCTTTAGTATGGGCCGCGTTAGTACGCCATATTAATAAAAAAGGGCAGCCTGACTCGTACCATGTTTGGGCCAAATAGGGAACGCTGTGACTTCCCACTATCACAGAAGCCTGATCAGGACCTTACTAGGACCTTTTTATAAAAATGGCTTAAAAAGGCAATTTCCACACGGGTTATTTAACATCACAGGTTTATTTATTTAGAGAACAATCATATTAAAACACGCACCTCGCGAAAATAAATTCACAGGTAAATTATATCGATACCATGTCACAGCAGATGACCTTAGTAACTACCCAGTCAACACAAGTGTCTATAAGAGCTCTTGTAAGAGCTCTTGCTTGAGACGAAATAGAGAGTCCTACGAAAGAGTTCTTTCAGAAGTCTTTCAGAACTCAAATTATAGAGTTCTAAAAGAGGTTTTATTTTGAAGCTCGCGTAAACGGGTTCGCTGAGAAGTCTGAAAGAAGTGCTAACTCATTCAAGTTTGGCAGGCATCCACGTCAGGCGGCGCTGTCGGCCGTATATGTACACGGCTCTCACGCACACTAGTAGCGTGTCTGTATGTTAAAATGCCGGAAAAGGCCGAAGTGTGATCTGTTACTTCGCTTGACAAAATAGAGGTAAGTGTCAAATACAACCAACAATTGATATATACTGTAACTTTTCGGACAGTGAGCGTCACTGAAGGTGACGCGAGCCGGTTGGTTATTGTGTTTTCTTTACTCGATTTCTATTTTTATTTGAGACTTCTACTATTAATTATTAGCCGTGCCTATTACGGACTTGAGCTACCGTGTAGCTGAAGCCGCCTCCCCACAGACCTGAGTACGATAACGCACTAAGGCTGCACTCTACCCTCTTAACTGTGAAATATTAATTTAATGAAGTTAATTTATTCCCAAATAATAGCTGTGCCAGACCTGGGTAGATCGGAGATCCACCAAGGCTGTATCTAGCTTTCCGTTAAGATTTAAACTATAACCTGGAAATGGCGGAGGAAGGGGTTTGACATCTGAGTAAATTGCTTTTTTATAATGATCAAAAATCTATTTATTTAATTATCCTAACCTACGGTTGCAACCCTAATTTTATATTTACACCGTCGCTTAATATTTACTTACAGTAATATAATCTTTTATAATGACTTTTCTATTTCTTTCAACGCAAGTTCTCTGTTGTTTTATTTCTGATATTTCAATAATAGTTTAATTTTATTCTTTGATACTATCTCTGTGTTTGCCGAAGCTCTTATATTTTGATACTTGGAATTCTATTTGCACAAGTGAATTTTATAATTTATATTTGATATTAATAAAGTGAAGCTAAAGGTACATCGGAGCTCTCTGCTCGAGATGTCCTGCAATGAACTGTGAGTCTATCTGGTATCTAGAATAGCTGTTGAGTCTATCAGGCGCTGTGCCTCTGAAATAGCTGCTGAGCTGAGCGGCGTCACGCCTTTTATACTTCTCGTGACGTCACTCAGCTCGTCGTTGTGCGAAGCTTCGAGACTCTTCTAGTCGCTTCGCTCGACCGTTGCTGATTTAAATGTAAACGCACAGGCTAGGGTAGCCTGGCACGTTACAATACAGGGTGAGTCAGAATTCGTGACGAATCTCTCGTGGGGTTAATCCTGGTCGAAATTGGGATCGAAAGTTCCTCAGCCATTTTTCCGAAAAACGATTTTTTTCCTTGGAAATTTTTTTTTTCCGACAAACGATTTTTTTCAACAATTTTTTTTTTTTGTTTTTTCATCATATGTCACTTTCTAATAATCCCAAATAATGCTAATGAGTTTTTTTTTTTCAATATTAGAGAGATTTTTCAATGAAAGTTTCTTATTTGGTCAACATCTTCCACCAAATAAGAAACTTTCATTGAAAAATCTCTCTAATATTGAAAAAAAAAAACTCATTGGCATTATTTGGGATTCTTAGAAAGTGACATATGATGGAAAAACAAAAAAAAAAAAAAAAAATTGTCGAAAAAAATTGTCGGAAAAAAAAATTTCCAAGGAAAAAAATCGTTTTTCGGAAAAATGGCTGAGGAACTTTCGATCTCAATTTCGATCAGGATTAACCCCACGAGAGATTCGTCACGAATTCTGACTCACCCTGTATATATCGAGCTATGTTTATGAATATCCATCCCATAAAATTATTCCAAAATGTTATTCATATACGATGTAAGATTCACAATTGTTGAAACTAACATGAATCTAACCTCACTTTTCTTTCTAGCATAAGACGACGAGGATAATTTGTAGCGGTGAGTTGAACAAATTCTTTTTCAGAAGATGCATATAAAATATAAAATGGAGAAGCAATGTACCTATACTGCCGTGCTAAGCACAAAGGTGGTAACTTACTTTTTGTCAAAAACGAGTTATGACTCTTATGCCCGGTTTTATAAACGTGGGTTACCCAATGGGTTTAAATAATCCGTAGGTTCCCCACAGATACTACCCGTTCAAACTTTTTTCATCTGACAGCTGTCATGATCGCTGTTAACCTCCAACAGTCCATGAAGATTTAACGATTAGTATCTGTGGGGTGACCTAAGGGTTATTTAAACCCACGGCGTAACCCACGTTTATAAAACCGGGCATAAGATGGTATGATAACAATCGATGAATATTTTCATCATATTATTAAACGATCTAGTTCATTTTTTCATAGTAAAATTACTTTATTAAAGTTGCCGTATCTTCGTTAAAGTTGTCAATTACCTTTGTTTGCCTAACAAAGTTGACCTAACCTTTCATAGTCGCTTATAGCATTATAATTATCTTGTTTCAAGTTATACTGAGGTTATCCCCAAATACTGTTTAAATCGCGTTGCAACTGACAGTAATTGAAAAAAAAAAGGTTTTTCATTGTCACTGACGGTGAAGCAGAGCGCCATATAACTCTGGGTTGTTCTCTATGCGTTGAAGTGCCATAAATGTATATGGGGCTTTCCATTTCACCTCGACACAGTTCCAGACCTCACGATCTCCGATTTGATTCCGGATTTCTTCTGTTGTTCTAGCTCTGAAACACTTCTGAAACGCTAGGCCTGTGGGGTAATATAAAACTAGACAACGCCAGGGCACTAGCCTGACTCTGACCCAGACCCAGGCTAGTTTTGCGCTACCCCATAGGTCTAGCGTTAGCCATATTTCATAAATTTCTGCTTGGGTTGCATGGAACAGTTATAAGTACGAATGTAATACGTGATTGAATCTCATCGTTGTTGCCATGCTTTGTTTGCAATCCGTTGTATGGGCTACAATTTGAGTTCAATTAAGAGGGTATATACACCTTGAAAATAATTTTTTTCAAATCACTGCCACGCTCTAAGAAAACATTTTAAGGACGCGGTTTTCTTACAGTTGATTAGTGCTATTTTGATACATAGTTCATGATTTTTGCAGATTTTATGTCCTCCGATGAACAGACATTTAGTCCATCGAAGCAAAAGTAGTTGTCGTAGGGTACAAGCGTTGCATGAAACTTCTTCAAATTTGGAGAAAATATTCTGTGTTAATGTAATTTAGGGGCAAACCAGTAATATTTCATGAATATAAATTTTAAACACAGACATTTTTGATTGTAAGACTTTTTTTTCCATCATTTTGTAAGAAATATTTTAGAATCAAAAGTTTCTATGTTTGAAACTTGAATTGATGAAATATTATTGGTTTGCCCCTAAGTTTCATGCAACACAGCAACCTGTACCCTACGACAACTACTTTTTCTTCGATAGACTAAATGTTTGTTCAGCGGAGGACATAAAATCTGGAAAAACCATGAACTATGTATCAAAATAGCACTTATGTCAACTGGGAAAAAACTGAGTCACTAAAATGTTTTCTTAGAGCGTGGCAGTGATTCGAAAAAAATTATTTTCAAGGTGTATATGAGGTATTCCATACCAACTCGACCAATGATTTTCCCTCACCATTTTTGATTTGGTTCATAATTTTTTCTACGGTTACTCCAACTCTAACAGCCACTCATGAATTTTTTCAGATTTTTTCCATTAACCGTTATTCATTCATGATTTTTCGAAACTTCGAACAGTGCGACACCTTCGATTTTTTTGTAAAAAATCTCAAAAATTCTACTTTCGAAGACGATCATTTTGACCCCCAGTCGAAAGTGGAAACTCTTTTCCTTATGTTTACATTGCTTATTTAAGAAAACATTATTTCATAAACGTGGTGGATAATGGCTCCCAGAATTTTTTCAATGCAAATGAATTGTATCTTCAGGATAATGGGTTGTAACCATCAGAGATACGTTTCATTTTATTTTCGAAAATTATTATTATTATTATTGTTTTTTTTTTTATTATTATTATTATTTTTATTATTATTATTTTTTTTGGGATATTTTTTTTTGGGGGGGGTTTTAAATATTTTTCAAACACGAAAAACAATTTTCTTTTTTACAGTGCTTCAATAATTTATTGTGAGACAAAAAAAAAAAAAAATCTTTCCAACGAACGAGGATTAAAATAAAAAAAAAAAATAATAATAATAATAATTTTCGAAAATAAAATGAAACGTATCTCTGATGGTTACAACCCATTATCCTGAAGATACAATTCATTTGCATTGAAAAAATTCTGGGAGCTATTATCCACCACGTTTACGAAATAATTTTTTCTTAAATAAGCAATATAAACATATAAGGAAAAGAGTTTCCACTTTCGACTGGGGATCAAAATGATCGTCTTCGAAAGTAGAATTTTTGAGATTTTTTTCAAAAAAATCGAAGGTGTCGCACTGTTCCAAGTTTCGAAAAATCATGAATAAATAACGGTTAATGGAAAAAATCTGAAAAAATTCATGAGAGGTTGTTAGAGTTGGAGTAACCGTAGAAAAAATTATGAACCAAATCAAAAATGGTGAGGGAAAAATCATTGGTCGAGTTGGTATGGAATACCTCATATATACCCCCTTAAAAAAAAAAATTGCTTAAAAAAATATTATTAAGATATATGCCTAACCTTGGTGTTCAAAGCATGGGTCGACTTTCGACCAAAAATAACATTTCACACCTGTTCTTGAAAATTTCCCATAACACGAACTATGAACTGCTCTTTACTAATATACTAACGGAATGGTGCGGATCCAATATCCTGAAATGAGATTAATACCCACCAGTCAACAATTCATAAACTAATAAAACAATTCATCAACTGAGAGTGACAGTCCATACGATACAGCTGAATCAGTAGAATCCTGGTTTTCTGCTCCCTTGGATTACATGGTAGAATTCCTGTTTAAATATATTGTTCTGTTTGGCACTATTGCTCAGCTTTGCACTATATGCAACGATGTAATAAAACAACGATAAAAAATGCATGTAATGTGTTTCTGAAGAGATAATGCGAAGACATAGCTTGAAAAGGAATGCTGGATGCATGGCAGCAAAAGCATATTTTTCACATCTTTCGTCAATTGCATGGCAAATATTAAATTAATAACATTCCATAGAAAATTGAATATTTTTTACCTAGATGCCGAAAATCAAACAATACAGCAGTTTATCGAAGAGCCAAAAATATCGAAGATTGAAGCAGTTTCGCAATCGCTTACAATTAGATGCGAGAACTGCGGAACAGATTTCTACTCCAGGCAATGGGATTTCGGAGGAAAATAACAGCCTGGAAAACAGTCCACAGAATGATATCCTAACCGAAGACATTATACCGGAGGACTCCCTTAGCGGAGATGAGAAGCAATTATTGCCGGACGTTGGTGTAGATATTGATATTCCCGACAATAGAAATTCGTCTTTCTCTCAACTACATCCAGATGTATCAAAGGAATTTTCAAACATCGTGCAAAACAGAATATTAGGGAAGAGTAGTAATGAATTGTCATTGAAACAATTACTTGCTTCATGGGCCGTCGAGTGCAATGTTCCTCATATAACGTGTGACAAATTATTGAAGATTCTTGTCACTCAAGCTAACTTGGACCTTCCTCTCAGTACAAGGACTTTAGTAGGTACTCCACGTACTAACAACATTTATGAAACTGACAGCGGTAAGATTCTACATTACGGTCTCGAAAAAGCCTTAACTGATCAATTGAGACGTGTAAAGGATCACAGCAATGATGAAACGAATCTAGTTTTGAATCTCCATGTAGATGGTACTCCTTTGACGAAAAGTTCAAAAAGCCAATTTTGGGTGTTGTCGGCACAAATTTTTGCTCCTAAAAAATTCGGTCAGCTGCCATTTGTTATCACCGTACACCATGGCTTCAAGAAGGCAACCGTTGAAGAATTATTGGATGATTTTGTGGAGGAATACTTGTCTATTAAAAAAAATGGATTCTTTTATTGCCAAAAGAATTAGTACATCGTACAAATAAGGGCCGTTATTTGCGATAGTCCTGCAAGGTCGGTCGTGACTTGTACCAAAGGCCATAACGGATATGAAGGTTGTGGAAAATGCACTGCTGATGGCGAATACGTTAACTTTCGGATGATATTTCTCGAATTGAATGTTACGAAACGAACGGATCAGTCTTTTGAAGAACGAAAGCATCCAGGGCATCATAATAGCACTTCACCATTCGAAAAAATATTACTGCGAATGGTATCTCAATTCCCTTTGGACTACATGCATTTACTTTGTCTGGGAGTAATGAAGAAACTGTTCTCACTTTGGCTTGAAGGAAAACATGGCGCAAAGTTACGAGCATCCCAAATACGTGAGTTTTCACAATTGCTAATTTCTCTGGCACAATATATTCCTAGAGAGTTCGCTCGCAAACCAAGAAATTTGGAGGAGGTCGCTCGATTCAAGGCGACCGAATTTCGCCTTTTTTTTTACTTTATTTGGGTACTGCAGTCATGCATAAGTTTTTGCCTACTGCGTATTTAGAAAACGTTCACGCTGTTCATGCTGCGGTTTTCATTCTGAGTCATCCTACGGATTGCTTTAATAATAATGCATATGCGGAAGAATTATTGAGATATTTTGTACAGTGGTCACGGTGCTCCCCAAGCAAGGAAAAGTGGACCCAAAATGGATCCAAAATCGGCTAACGCAGAAAGTTTCTATATTTTTTGTAGATTAAAAAAATGTCAAGCTGAAAATCCTAGCTGCTCGGTTTCGCAAGTTATGGCCGTTTTTGTATTCATACCGCGCACGTTCATCAAAAGCAGAGTAGAACACTTTACTACGCCCATGCAATCGACCTCTTGATCCCAATATGAGAACATTAAGTAGGTATTAACCGAGGGGGAAATAACTCAAGATTTTAGTGACACATTAATTCCTTGGGTTGAATTAATTTGAATTAATGCCTTCAATTCAAATTAATCTTTTTAATTCAAATTAATTTTTTCAATTCACATTAATTTTTTTTAATTCAATCCAATTTTTTTAAATTCATTTAATTCAAATTACTTCTCAAAGTAATTCATTGTAATTCAAGTTCATATTCGATTATTTCAATACAATTTTCATATTTCCTGTTATTTCGAATTAATTCATCCAATTCACATTATTTTTCTTAATTCAACTCAATTTTATCAATTCAAAATAATTTCTTTCAATCCAATTCAATTTTTTTAATTTATTCCATTCGAATAATTTTTTACCGTAATTCACGCTAATTCAAGTGATTATTTGATAATTTCAATTTATTTCTCATATTTCCTGTTATTTGAAATTAATTCGTGCGATACAAAGTGTTTTTTTTTTTTCATTCACCTCAATTTTCTTCAATTCACTTAATTCACCTCTCTCACAGCAATAGTTGATCATTAAGGATGAATCCCACCTTTGCGTTGCGTTGCGTTGCGTTGCGAAGCGAAACGAACTTTTCATCAATATGTTTTCTTAGGAGTGTGCGTGCATACTTCTATAAGAAACATAAGAAAAGCATGTTAATGAAACTTTGTTTCGCTTCGCAACGCAACGCAACGCAACGCAACGCAAAGGTGGGATTCATCCTTTATTGTCCCACGTACACTGAGAGAAGTTTTTATTTGATAGTAATAAGAGTGTATTAAATATTAATAAAAATTTTATTGCTATTTGATAAAATTCAATCATCAAATATTGAATTAGGTTATGATGTAAATTTCATTAAAAATCACAATTATCAGCTACTGAAATATAATTTCATAATAAAGTTGTTGTTTATTTGTTATAAATACAGTCAAACCTCGGTCCCTGTCCCCTCAGTCCCTGTCCAATCCGTTGCTTCAGTCCCTGTCCGCCGTCCCAGTGCCGTATTAACCTTGTCGCCCGCTGTTTCGCCCGAACTTTCACATGCTTCGTGACTTAGGTTAGGTTGTAATGCCCCGGGGCGTAAGATCAATTGTTACGGCCCTGAAACTCTTTCGTGATTGGCCGAGCGACTCTCTCAACAGTCAGCTGTTTCGTGGACAGGGACTGAAACCTCCGGTCCCGAGGATGGACAGGGGCCGAGGTTTGACTGTACTATAAATTTACTCAAAGTTTATTATGAAAATGAGAAAAGTCATATTAAGAGAAAGTTACAAATATCGATTTATATTTCATTATTTCAATTAAATTTTATTGTAACTATCACGTTGAAAAATAGGCCACAGCTTTTCTAAATTCCAATTTTTTAATATTTCTTCCATCGTTCACTAAAATAACACTATATTTTTTTGAAATCCACTTTACTTTTACTGCAGTCACAGTTAACATTTAAAATGGCTGACACTACAGCGACACTTGCGACGATTCTAATAAACACATATTAGTATTTGCTAAATTTTATTAAATATTAGTAAAATTTTATTAGTATTTAATAAAATTCATTAGTATTTAATAAAATTTATTCGTATTTAATAAAATTTTATTAAATCCAAATACTTTTTAATAGATTGGAATTGATCCCTCGACATTGTATAGTTAGAGATGAAGAAATCGATCAAATCGAGTCAAAGGAGTTAAAAAAATATTCCTTTATATTTTTAACGTTTCGGCGAACAGTTCGTCGCCCTCTTCAGAATTGCGTGGAATAGATGACAAGGTCTAATGTCATAAGTCCTACATCTAAGGAGGAAGGTTCGTTGACAAGATGAAGAGGGCGACGAACTGTTCGCCGAAACGTTAAAAATATAAAGGAATATTTTTTTAACTCCTTTGACTCGATTTGATCGATTTCTTCATCTCTAACCAAATACTTTTTTTTATTACTGGTAAACAAAAACTTCTCTCAGTGTACAAATCAACCCTCGAATCGACCTTTGATCATTTCAATTTATTCTTCATAGTTCCTGTGAATTGAATGTCTTCGCGATAATTTATGTGAGCTCGAATTAATTTAGTCAGGAATTTGGCGAGTCTGTGAAAATATTGTCTGATATTTGCCGCGATATTTGCATACGAAACAGAGTCAAGTCGGAGTCAAGCCGGAATCAAGCTCGGAGCGGCTCGAAGTAAAGATAAAGATTAGGGAGAAAATAGAAATAAAAGTAAAAAGCGGTAAAAAGGGACTTATTTGGAAACGTGAAAAATAGTTCGAAAAATGGATTAATATGAGGCCAATTAATAACTGATGCTCAAATATCATCTCGAAAAAATTCTCACTATTTCAGTTATGTCTCAGTTAATCCTCATTAATTCAGTTAATTCTCATTAATTCAGTTATTTCTCAGTTAATTCTCAATAACTCAGGTAATTCAGTTATTTCTCATCGATTCAGGTAATTCAGTTATTTCTTAGTTAATTCTCATCAATTCAGTTATTTCGCAGTTAATTCTCATTAATTCAGTTATTTCTCAGTCAATTCTCATTATTTCAATTATTTCTCAGTTAATTCACATTATTTCAGTTAATTCTCATTAATCCAATTAATTCCCAATAATTCAGTTATTTCCTAATAATTCAAGTTAATTAAAATTAATTCACGGGCTATTGACACGTCAATTCAACGAGTTATTTCCCCCTCGGTATTAACGATTTTTCATTGAAAGTCTCGTTTTTTTTCGGAAATTGATTGATACGTTAATTTACCGGCCTCTAAATAATGCCGCTTTTCCACTATTCCCGTTTTTGCAGCGTATCTTAATAACAGATTTCCTGATTGAAAATTTCAATAATTTTTAGCGTTCATGATATAATTTTTAAAGCAAGATTGTAGAAACCACTTTTAGCTTGACCCAGGATCAACGACGAGGACGTAGTGATTAACTGATCCCTTCTTTTTTTTTTTTTTTTTTTAAATTTTTTTTTTCTAATTTTTTTTCTTCCTAACAGAAGCTTTTTTTATTTATACTTTTTTGTTGCATTATTTTTTTATTTTTTTTTTCATTTTATTATAAAATTCAAGAATGATTAGGATGATTTATTTATATAATAATAAAAACAATTTTTAGTGCTGAAGAGTTTGAGTTAGAATTAGAATTAGAATTAGAATTTATTCAAATGCCCATGTCAATGTTGGGCAACAGCGAGGTACAGGGTATGCATGTATGTACAAGAGAGTGAGACATAGATAAATAAAGAATAGCAATACAGAGTGGTAGATAAGTACAGAGTAAGACAGTATAAATAAGATACAAGTAAATAAGATAGCACAGAAAGAGGATAAATAGTATAGAAAAATGAGCACAGCATGAGTTAGTTAAAGATGTAGCGATGAAAATTCAACTACTGCTTTCAGTAGATTTGGTAAATAAGTCATCAGTGCACTTGATGATTATATTGAAGAATTGAAGAGAGCTTTGGAAAGTATCGACAAACTTTCAGAAACGTTGAAGATCCACGTTATTCTTTCACACGTAAAAGAAGGTTTACAGTACATTGACGGCAATAATGGCTTAGGTTTTTGGTCGGAGCAGAGCGGTGAGTCAATACACCGAGATTTCTTAAAGTTTTGGGAACGTTATAAAGTCAACGGTTTTTCATTGTGATACTTATCTACTAGGGGTGTGCGGGTACCCGATTTATTCGGGTACTCGGTGCTCGGGTCGGGTCGGGTACTCGTCGAGTCGAGATTTTTTCGTGACCCGAAATTTTCGGGTACTCGGATCGACCCGAATACTCGAACAGTTTCGGGTACTCGAATGTTTTCGAGTACTCGCATCTTTTCGGGTACTCAAATTTTTTCGGGTACTCAAATTTTTTCGGGTACTCGAATTTCTTCGGGTACTCGTATGTTTTCGGGAACTCGAATGTTTTCGGGTAATCGAATGTTTTCGGGTAATCGAATGTTTGAGAGTACTCGCATGTTTACCGGCACTTAGCTCGGGTACCCGTCGGGTTTTTAAAGAATGTCTCGATGCATCCATGTCGTTGGGTAATTCTAATTTAGTTGAGCATTGACTAGGACTTCCAATTTCAATTTCTGTATTATTTACTAATTTAGGCAGTACGGTTAGGAGACTAGCAATAAGGACTAAGATGCGGGATGTATTTGAAAAATGCATTGATCTGTCCATGAATTTATTAAATTATATGACTACTTGTCATATAGTTTAATAAATTCATGAACAGATTATTACATTTTTATTTTTTGAATACATTCCGCATCTTAGTCCTTATTGTTAGCTACTAACCGTACTGCCTAAATTAATAAATAATATAGAAATTGAAATTGGAAGTCATAGCCAATACTCAAATAAATTTGAATTACCTAACGACATGGATGCATGGAGACATTTTTCTAAAACCCGGCGGGTATCCTATAGCTAATTGCCGGTAAACATGCAAGTAATCTGAAACATTTGATTACCCGAAAACATTCGAGTACCCGAAAACATTCGAGTACCCGAAAACATTCGAGTACCCGAAAACATTCGAGTACCCGAAAACATTCGAGTACCCGAAAACATTCGAGTACTCGAAATCATTCGAGTATTCGGGTCGATTCGAGTACCCGAAAATTTCGGGTACTCGACCCGACAAAAATAAAAATTACCCGACTCGACCCGACCCGAGAAAAAGGTCTACCCGCACACCCCTATTATCTACCAAATCTACTGAAAGCAGTAGTTGAATTTTCATCGCTACATCTTTAACTAACTCAAACTCTTCAGCACTAAAAATTGTTTTTATTATTATATAAATAAATCATCCTAATCTTTCTTGAATTTTATAATAAAATGAAAAAAAATAAAAATAAAAAAATAATGCAACAAAAAAATATAAATAAAAAAAGCTTCTGTTAGGAAGAAAAAAAATTAGAAAAAAAAAAAATTAAAAAAAAAAAAAAGAAGGAATCAGTTAATCACTACGTCCTCGTCGTTGATCCTGGGTCAAGCTAAAAGTGGTTTCTACAATCTTGCTTTAAAAATTATATCATGAACGCTAAAAATTATAGAAATTTTCAATCAGGAAATCTGTTATTAAGATACGCTGCAAAAACGGGAATAGTGGAAAAGCGGCATTATTTAGATGCCCGTAAATTAACGTATCAATCAATTTTCGAAAAAAAAAAACGAGACTTTCAATGAAAAATCGTTAATGCCTACTTAATGTTTTCATATTGGGATCAAGAGGTTGATTGCATGGGCGTAGTAAAGTGTTCTACTCTGCTTTTGATGAACGTGCGCGGTATGAATACAAAAACGGCCATAACTTGCGAAACCGAGCAGCTAGGATTTTCAGCTTGACATTTTTTTAATCTACAAAAAATATAGAAACTTTCTGCGTTAGCCGATTTTGGATCCATTTTGGGTCCACTTTTCCTTGCTTGGGGAGCACCGTGTGGTGTGGTAAGCTGTATGGAAAGCAAAATGTGACCTACAATATCCACAACTTGATACATCTAGCAGAAGATGTCCGAACGTATGGATGTTTGGACACATTTAGTGCATTTGCCTTTGAGAATTATTTAGGATTGCTGAAAAAAAGTATCAGAAAAGGTGAGAAACCCCTTGAGCAGTTGCAGAACCGTTTAGCGGAAATATCTGCACAAATCGCTCCGGAAAAATCTGAAAGTGTTTTATATCCGAGGCTTATGAAACCAAATAATATGAAATTACCATTGGGATGCAGTAATTCTCATGAAAAAGTTGAGTTTGAAAATTTTCTGCTGTCATGCACCGGAAAAGCAGATAATACGTGTTACTTAGAAGATTGATTGATTGATTCGTTTATTTATGCCCTGGATATTCCATGGGGCAATTAAAATACATTATTACAGGATACAAGAGTATATGTGAGATAAGACATCATGACAACTACTTGTGATTCAGCACACGGAGACGGAGATGTACTGCGAATTAAATTCATTGGCCTGAAAAATGAGATTCCTGGCGTTGTTGGCAGTACGCTTCAAGATAAAGATAGCCTTCCGTACTATCCGACGAAATCTAGGAATATGAACATTTACTTAGGTAGCGAATGGAGTCCAATCAAAGTTGTTGAAATTAGCAACATAA
The DNA here is from genome assembly GCA_943736025.1 of Tenthredo mesomela. Lineage (NCBI taxonomy): Eukaryota > Metazoa > Arthropoda > Insecta > Hymenoptera > Tenthredinidae > Tenthredo > Tenthredo mesomela. The sequence continues at coordinate 33,382,448 of OX031014.1, forward strand.
CCCGAAAAGCAGTACATCTGCCTTTTGACTCAAAGAGATATTGCTTTATTCCACTCCTACCCTAGTAGCATGGTGAAATCGCTTGACGCTTGCGCAATCTGCCGTGAGTCTTGCACAAATAACTCTACGACATTGAACAAGCTATTCGCAATTCCCGCGTATAGGTGCTTGACAATCCCATCGGGTGCAAGATCCACAGAAATAATCGGAAGCAGACCATTATCGCTCTGCGGATGGATGTTATTGCAAGACCCAAAACGCAAGAATTGGATCAGATATGATAAAGCGTCCTACTAGGGTACATACTTGCAATTGAGGTGAGAAGAAGTTATTAAAAAAAGCTCAGCCTAAACTATCCATCGTAATGGATATTTATTTTCCCTATAAGAGTACCGTGAATATTTTTCATACTTTTTGGAATCTGTAAATATTCATGTGTCCTTTCCAAATATTTCATGGGGGTGAATGTACAATAGTTACGTTTATTACAGATAATGCCGTTTTATGTCGTATTAGCTGATAACTGGTCGCAAGCTATACCAGAATGTTGGATAAATACGGCGAAAGAAGAGTACAGATGGCCTCTTAGTATGGTAGATGCTGGCAAAGCAATTAGACGTGAACAAGAACCTACGCCGGAATGGCATGAGCTCGTTTATACTAAGGCTTATGGACCGTATGGTAAATTGTGTATTGTCTTGTAAATTGTTTATACAAAAAAGATTTCTATACCAATCCCTTATATTACATACTTAATATAGCTACCTATGACATTGCACGCAAAGTGGAAATAAATTCTCAATATATTTCGACGTCCGACGAAGCCAGATTTGAGAAAGCATCAAAAAATGAATTGCCTGCTAAACGCATTTGCAGACGGAAACAAGCATTTCACGACTCACAAGTAACGTTACCCAAGTGTCACTCTCCGATTTTAATCAAACTATGAAAAACTTGTAGAACGGTCCAAAATAATCGACACGTATTTTTTTATATGTGCAAAAGCGGCATTCCAAGGGTGGTAACAACCCGATGCATTTTTAGCCATTACAAGAAACGGCGCGTCACAACTTCAATAGAAGGCATTTCGGAAGGAAATGTTCATAAGAAAAGTTATAGAGTTTCAAAATATGCATCCGTTTTCACCGTTTTTCACGTCGTCAATGGTTGTTACCTCACAATTAACGAGCGTTGAAAAATATGACAAAAATTTCAATCCTATAAATTGGCAGAGGATTCTCAACATATAATAAAAATATGAGTTTCCATGTACGAACTGCAAATTGGCCCTGACCTGGCCAATGGCTTCGACACCTGCAGTGAAGGTCAATCCAATACCACCATTGGATGCACGTTTTAAAAGTCTGTAACTTTTTTTATAAACATTTCCTTCCGAAATGCCTTGTATTGCAATTGTCACCCGCCGTTTCTTGAGGTGGTTACCACCCTTAAAATGCAGCCTTTGCACGTATAAAAAAATACGTGTCGATTATTTTTGACTGTTCTACAAGTTTTTCATAGTTTGATTAAAATTGGAGAGTGACACTTGGGTAACGTTACTTGTCAGACAGGTCTTCAGGTTAGTTTCCTTCCCATCTGTTTTGATATCATTATCCCAATTAGAAAAAAAAAATGTACACTAATAAAATATAGCTACACTTATGCCCGGTTGTATAAACGTGGGTTACCCAATGGTTGAAATAACCCGTAGGTTAGTATACACAGTAAATAATTTTGTGTTCCAGAAAATCTACTCAAGTTTTATGTTAATTTTGTGTTGATTTTGACATTTGTTCTACTCGAAATAACCAATTTTTATGCTGTATTGAATAGAAGAAATGTGAAATAATTTCAAAATTAGGAATCGGAAATTTCCCACTGTGCATCAGTCTGCACCTTACTTTTAATGGGTAGATATCCGTAACGAAATGTAGCCCCCTTACGGAAAAAAGTACTGAGAGCTCAGTACTTAGTACACAACCCGTTAGTACTTAGTTCACAAATCTCAGTACTTGGTACACGAATTTTTAGTACTTAGTACTATCACTACAGTACTAAGTACAGGGAACTAGTACTACTTAGTACAGGAGTACTAGTACTAAGTACAGGGAACTAGTAGTACTTGGTGCAGGACTACTAGTACTTGGTACAGAGTACTAGTACTTAGTATAGGGAACTAGTAGTACTTAGTACATGAGTACTAGTTCTGATTCAAAGAACACCAGTACTAGGTTGAAGAGTACTATTACTAGCTGTACAAGTGCATCACAGTACTCAGTACTGTGACACTTTAACCTATCAGTACAAGATAGATAGATAGATAGATAGATGGATTTATTATAATGTCTATAGCAATGTTAGACTATGAACATGAAAATTTTACAAGACAAGAATACCAGTACTATAGGTACAGAAGTACTCACTGTGATCAATACTCCAGTACTAGTTCTCGAACCAATACCGCAGTACTAGTACTCGGACCAATACTGCAGTACTAGTACTCGGACCAATACTGCAGTACAAGTACTCGAACCAATACTGCAGTACTAGTACTTGAACTAATATCACAGTACGCGAGCTAATACTGCGATACTCGAAATAGTACTGCAGTACTCGAACCAGTACTACAGTACTCGAACTAGTACTGTAGTACTCGAACTAGTACTGCCGTACGTGGACTTTATATACTGTACTGAACGGTTTTAGCTAGTACTTATTGGACTAATACCGAAGGGCTAGTACTCAAAGTAATACTTCAGTCATACTACACTAGTACTTGGCACGTACTTATATATCCCTACGTAGTAATTTTTTATGAGTACTGTGTGTACTCGCGATCGTAGAAAAAAATATCCTAATTGTAACAAAAATAATTATTTATAATTAAAAGCGTAATATTATTTTAAAAATATTGTAATTACTAATCCATAAGTAGACTGTGAATTTGTGATTGTATGAATAAATATTTGAGACAGTTAAAGATTACTTTTAGACAGTTAGAAATCATTCCGGATTTGAAGAAATTTGAAAATCGTTCTGAAATTATATCTGGTTAAATTTAATTGAGTTGCAGGGGTTTAAAGTCTGATAACTTTTAACCTGTTGAGATTACAAGAAAACCTTATGAGACCTTTTTTGTAGAGAATTGAATTCCCTACAAGAATATGTGCATCAAAATTGGAATAACATTTTTTTTCGGAGTTTTATGCAGAAAAAACCAAAAAAATAAATTTTTCGTGTGCTATTTAGATGGGAAAACGGAAAATCGTTGAGCTCCTCGTAGAGTTGAGATATCGAGCTGCCCTTTTAGGAGAATTTGTTTTATACCTAAACGAAACTTTTGAGATGATAAGGAAAAAACTTCTTTTTTTTTTGGACCACCCTAATATACACGAATGAAATACCTAGACAGATTACTGTAATTCGGTGATTTTACAGTCTATTTATCTGTATACGCTTCTGCACCTATACCTTCCTTTTCGGTAGTAGATGTCCGTAACAAAATGTAGTGTGATTTTTCAGATCTGGGCCTTTCACCACAACCTTCCAAAGTACCAAAACCACCATTAAAATATAAGATTTTGTTATGAATTACGCTGCCACCATTGTTATGAATAAGGGGAGAGTGAGCTGCCACCATTGTTATGAATTACGCTGCCAGTATTGTTATGAATAAGGATAGAGCTCCCACTTTTAGTGTATACGTGGATAGAGCTGTCGTCGAGTTCGTTCCTCGTTTTACACCTTAAGGTAACCGGATTTTGGATGGTAGGTGATTGATGTGAATATATATATGAGTATAACTAAATAATTGTTTATTGGTATAATGATTACACGGATGGTAGAACCATCGATATGATTTTTACACGTTATTAAATAAAAGCGATGAGTGATTTGAGTTTATGATTTCGAGAGTTAATTGAGAATGAGTATTCTCTTTGTCGTTTCGGATACAAGTTTAAGAACGACTGCTTTGGTTAACGATTTAGGAGTAAGTGAGTTGTTGCAAGTGCAATATTAATAATCGCTACTGATGAGCTGAATAATGAGATCATCTTTTCCATTGTCCCGGGCATGGGCGCGTTCATGCAGATGCAGTTTTATGGGTGCATAGGTAGGGATGAACTTCTTGGAATGTAAGGGTGAGACTTCCTCTGATTAGAGGTGGTGAGACTGGATGCATGCAGGATGTTGTGTCTTGGTATTGAGAGTGAGAGAGCATAGAGGAGTATGGAATAGGGTGGAATACGTAACAATTTCAACGGTGGACAAAGAGAATTCGGTACCAAAGAAACACAACCAACATAATCTCGGAAATTTTGAAGTCACTGAGGCGATCGCTGAAAATTATACTCCGAAACAAACAAAATCTAACAAGAGTACGGATAACGAAGGTCGAGAATCTACTCCAGTCAACTCACAATTGTTCTATTCAGATGAATCTCAACTCTCTCCATGCTATCAAGTATCGACAGAAGAATCTGGTAAGTGCATACATATTTTGTATGAATATCGCGTCACTAATGCCATAAGGTCGCAAGCGCCAAAAAAAAAAATTTCGTGTTTTTGGTGGCAAAATCTTTTTCGTGCCATATAACATCGTTTGGGCATATCCGCAAAAAAAATTATTTTTTGGCGCTTACGACCTTATGGAATTAGTGTGGCGATATATCTTTATATTCCAACCTAAAACCGTAACTGGCTACCTTATACCTTACGCTTCACTCACTTGCATGTTATGCTTTTCATTTCAGAAATCTTCGCTTCGCTTCGTCAGAATTTTGAAGATTCCCTGGATGTGGAAGATGTTTCAATAATCTTAGGTATAAAATACTTGACAAGTTACGATAATGATTTTATGTTCACAATGCTTTCAGGTTTATTCAGTTTTTCATTTGTTGGAGACTTGCACTGTAGTCTGTTACCGCAATCTAGTTGAGAATTTGACTTTCAAGAGAAAAATAATTTCTTTTCTTTATCGAAAGTTCTTAGAATGTGATTCATTGATGAAATTCGGCTATATTGAGCATCATTTTGCAATTTCTTCTAGCCACAGAGAATACAGACAGTGATGTGGGAATTATACCGCCTCCTATTATACGGTTCCACGCTTCCTTAAAAGCAGATGTAGAAAGGGCAGAGAAAAATTTACAACTTACCAGTATGATATGAATGATCACGACTTAATTCTGCAGTAACCCTCCATGATTGTTTAACAGTTTATTGGTGATTTTGTTTACATTCTACTAAGTCCAACCAACATTTCTACAAAAGATATAGAGTCTGATGTGAAATTCCATAAACCGAAATTTACAGACCTTGATGCAACAGATGTTCATAATCCGAAAAAGATCCGTATCGCAAGTGTCGTTACATTGCCACCCAAGAATCAGATCCAGCTAAGTCACGATAAACCTAAAGATTCCGAACAGCAACATGCGGATTTACCGGTGAAAGGTGAGATCTATACTAAAATAGCATGCCGCGAAAAATGTGCACTTAATGCTAACAACATAACAATTTCAGATCAATCAGAAAACAAGAGCACGAGCGAAATGTTTAGGATCATTGATTCGAAACTAGACATGATACTGAACATCGCGACCAATTCTGCCACATGTGGTCCACTGGAGAGCCTTCAAAAGCCATGCTATGATCTCTTACCTACTTTACCTATCAATGACGTGCAGGCACTGAAAACTTTTAATGTTCTCCTCAAATCTAATGAAAAAGCACGACGACAATTTGTAAGATTGTATGCCTTATTAGGGGGAATATAAACATATTTTAATAATGCGAAGATATCGATCGAATCGAGTCAAGGTGTTAAACAAAGGAAAAAAAAATCCGATATTTTAAACATTCTGACGTTTCGGCGAGAGATTCCTCGCCCTCCTCAGAGCTGTAATTTTATTGCGAACAAAGGTTACAAAACATATATAACAAAGAAAAAATTGAAAAAATATTACAAACAGTATTTACCGTAAAATAAATAATAAGGGAAATTAAAACGTGATAAGAAACGGATGAAGTTTCACCGAGGTGAGCGAAGCTGGAACGGCTGTAATGAAAACAGTAACATCAAAACAAAGAATTTTATTTTAAACGTGCCAACGACTAATCAGTACATACGTTTTTTCATTCTGACCATGGTCTGACCGTTAAACAGGAAAAAAAAAAAACGGTGGAAAGACTCATACGTTAAAAAGGAATCGGTAATAGTCAAGACCGAAGTCAATAATTGAAAACAGAAAGGTCAAAATGGAAAGAAAACTGCTCAATTTGACAGGTAGAGAACACGGTATGGAGACCAACCGTATACTGACATAGGCGATGAGAGTAAAGTCCAAACAGCTGTACATTGGAAGTGTGTGTGTGTCCATCACAGCCGAACGATTACAAGTATAACCTAAGAGCAACTCTTAGAGCGTAAGCGGTGTAGCATCGTTGCGTAAGGGATATGTAATTTTTTCGTGTCCTCCTGTTTATTAAGAGGGCGTGCCTGTAGATGTATGTGCAACATTTCAGAAGTTAATCTTTTTCTCCACGAAGGTTCTTTGTCTAAAATTTTAGCGTTCTCCCAATCAAAAGAATGATTGGCAGAAGTTAAATGCTCGGAAACAACTGAGTGGTGTCTTAGGTCTTTTTTAATGTTGTTTTCGCGTTCTTTTATACGTGTACGGAGCTCCCTTTTTGTTTCACCAACATAAGACGCAGGGCAGTCGTTACACTGTATCCTGTACACAACATTATGTTGCGTAGAAGAAGGGACTTTGTCTTTTCCCTTAACAATAATGTTAGATAAGTTATTGCTAAGCTTAGGAACGGTTAGGATGTTAAACTTATGTAGGGCACTACCGAACCTTTCAGAAAAACCTTTGATATAAGGAAGCGGAAGAACAGGCTGATGAGGCCTTATGTTTTTATTCACTACCAAGAGGATCGAAGTACAGCCCCGAGGATTGGTCAACGTGAAACGAAAATGATTTATATTTGTGGACTGTTTATGTCTGCGCAAGTAAGACACCCTCTTCCTAATCAAGTCGTCAAAGAACGCCGGAGGGTAATTGTTATTGACAAGTAAAGATCTGATCAGGTTAAGATTATCACTATGAAATTTTTTCTCAGACAATAAGACTGCCCGGTCGACCAGGTTGAACACCATGGCTCGTTTGTGAACTAACGGGTGTGCAGAATTGAAATGCGAAAACCTGCCTGAAAAAGTGGCCTCACGATACCAGTTAGTTATGATGTTACCATTTTCCCTAATTAGTTCAACGTCTAAAAAACTGATCTTATTGTGCAATTCCATTTCGTACGTGAATTGAAGTCTGGGATGGAAAGAGTTAAATATTGACAGCGTCTCATCCACCTTATTTCGTGGGATGCAAGTGATAATATCGTCTACGTAGCGAAAATAAAAGACAGGTTTAAAGTCCAATTTTTCTAAGCAAGTTCTTTCTAGATCAACCATTACAACATCAGCGAAAATCGGAGAAACCGGAGACCCCATGGGAGTTCCAAAGATTTGTTTGTAAAACAAATTGTCAAACTGAAAATAAGTATTCTCCATTAGATAATTAGAGACAGCTAAAAGTTCACCTAAAGGAATGGTGGTGTGTTTGACGATGTGTGCATAGCGGGATTCCAAAGCGCTCTTAACCAATTCGACTGGGATGTTAGTAAACAACGAAGTCACGTCTAAAGAGATGAGTACGTGATCATCCGGGATGACAATATCAGTAAATTTGTCAATCAAATCGGTACTATTCTTAATGTACGAAGCTGAGTGCGGAATGCTGTTGATAAGTAAATTACTAAGGAATTTAGAAATAAAATAAGTTGGACTGCCAATGGACGAAACAATAGGTCTGGAACGCTAAAATTTTAGACGAAGAACCTTCGCGGAGAAAAAGATTAACTTCTGAAATGTTGCACATACATCTACAGGCACGCCCTCTTAATAACGAAAAAATGTTTTAACGTTTAACGTTTAATGTTTAACGATCAGACCATGGTCAGAATGAAAAAACGTATGTACTGATTAGTCGTTGGCACGTTTAAAATAAAATTCTTTGTTTTGATGTTACTGTTTTCATTACAGCCGTTCCAGCTTCGCTCACCTCGGTGACACTTCATCCGTTTCTTATCACGTTTTAATTTCCCTTATTATTTATTTTACGGTAAATACTGTTTGTAATATTTTTTCAATTTTTTCTTTGTTATATATGTTTTGTAACCTTTGTTCGCAATAAAATTACAGCTCTGAGGAGGGCGAGGAATCTCTCGCCGAAACGTCAGAATGTTTAAAATATCGGATTTTTTTTCCTTTGTTTAACACCTTGACTCGATTCGATCGATATCTTCGCATTATTAATTACAATGTCGAGTGATAAATTCTCAACAAACATAAACGTATTTTGCTGTTGTCCATCTTATACTAACCGCAATTAACTTTTTATTCATGCAGGAAACTAAAATCAAACTGTTGGGTGGGCATAACGGTGAAGCACATTTGAAGAATGTATTGAAACTATGTGTCACGGATGTGCTAGCTTATGAGGTGACTTGGACCGGCCTTCAGAGCCAAGAACGTCAAAAAGGCAAGTCCCAAGAGACGCTCCAATTAAAAGACACGAAATTTGCAGACATAATTATTAGTCAGTATACTTATAGGTAAAAAATGCAATAACTTGATAAAATACTGTTATGAATATTGGTTTTCTTACTATGTAATTTCAGCTACCGTAGCTTGCGAACACACACAAACGACATTAAGCGAACTTGGTGCTAGTTTAAAGAATTGGCTGCAACATGCGGGGGATCGTCTGCGTTACCGAAAAAAAAATCGTACTTAAACTACAATGATAAGGCAGTAATTATTATACCGAGCATTTTCGTCCAAACAGTACAAAACGCTCAGTATATGTTGCGACGTGGATTTTTCCTGGTCCTCAGACCAGACCGGAAAGCTAGGCTGAGAACCGTCCACTCGACAATTGGCCAACGAAAAATTAATAATAAAACAAAGATGCTGGGCGCCAGGCTTATAATCGCCACTTTCTGAAAATCTAACTAAGAAAAAAAAAAACAAACTACAGATACTTGAGCGCCGGCTAGCGTCAGTACCGGGGAGAGGGGTCGGGATTAATTGAAGGATTAGCAGGGCGTATTAACGACTCGGTGAATTTGAATGTAACAAAGAAAATAAAATTTTATTCAAGAAAAATAGTATCCAAAAAAAATTAGAAATAATAATACTAGTACCCGGGGGTACTCCCCAGCGGGTATGAATTGACTATAGGTCGTGTAAAAGTGACCTGGCCACGTTTGGCGAGTTTTACAATAAAAATTAAACTACTAGCTTCCACGTAAGAGAGCGATAACATATAAAAAAGAATTCATGCAACCAAAAGAATATATAACTCGTCAAATCAAGTCCTCGCTGGACAATACTAACTGAATTACTAATTTATTAAATGTAGGCTACGAGCCGAGTTGCTAACGAATTACTAACGATTTTATACTACTTGACTAACTAAGGATTATTCAGTCTTTGGTAATAATACGACGACTAGCTCGTCTCCGAGAGACGAAGTCTCCCGTTATACAAGTGCTCCGATGAGCTTATTATTTACAAACTATTTACAGATTTTTCCTACAACTAATTTCAACTAACTCTGCGGATAATTTATTGAATTTATTAACTACGAAGGTTAAACAATGAACCCTAAATTCTAATGCGAACAACAACAATTTCTCTCGGCTAAGCCTCGAGCTACGTCTCTCCCCGCAGGAGGAAGAGAGAGCGACAGTGACCGACTCGTTCTGTCTCTGTCGTACTCGTGTACTACAGGTACGCACTTGACTCAATTATTAATTACGCGAATAATTACTCCAAAAATAAAGACTCGAACTACAAAATCTAAGGCAAAGGGACACTGGTGACGGCCTACCCTTCGGAGATCGGCTTAATTCGATCCCAAGAATATTAATTAGCCTCGTGGCTGGATCTATAGCAAGATGGCGGATAGCCGTTGCCGGATGCGAATTATCCAAAGTAAGAATGGCTAACGCTTACCGTCTTCCAGCCAGGCCATGAAGCTACCCCTTTCTCGGGAAAGATCCATCCCTCGGTTTTGGGGGGTCCTCACTTCCACACACACACACTAGACGAACTCGATTGGTTCTTTAGAAAGGCCTGCGAGGCTTGAACTTAGGTAAATTCGCAAAATACAAAGAAACAGGACTATCAGACGCTAACTCAAATCACACGTGAGCTTCGTATGCTATCCTAACGCAGAGTGAGAAGACCGCATGGCGCCGGTACTTAGCGCACATATCAGGCGATCGACTATTGATTTCCCATCGACCGAAAGATCCCTAGTTTCGCTACGCGCGAATATTCAAAATCCACCACGGTGGTTGAAGCTCATTACTCCAAAGGAACACGGGTTGCAGGCTCTTCTAAGCGGCGGGAATCTCTTCCGCCACCGATATCCCTCGTTGCAGAATGCCCTCGGCACTCCCCCCGTGTCCTCTATCTCGGCGTTGGAGGTAACCTGGCCAGTACCACCTCCTAGAGCTCATGTGGTGTTCTTAGGGTTGGCAGGGATCCTTCTGGTCGATTTTGGGCGTCGTAGGTGCGTCTACCCGTGGTTTCGGAGTAAATGTGAGCCTTCGTCTAGGCCTCGTCTCCCACATGCCAGAGAAAATGCGTAAAGAAAAACAAAAGAGTAAATAAGGAGTTCTACAGGCTTTAGTCGGTCACGGTCGTCTCTCGGAATTATTGCCAGGCCTCAGGGCCACCCTAATCATTCATACTACTCTCAGACACTCCGCTAAGGTCGTCTAAGGGTTAAGGAGCCTGTGGTAACATGCAATGTTACAATGTTTACCACGTTGATATATATTATATATGTGTGATACTATAAAAATAATGAATAAATCTTTGCGTGTGCAATAAATCGTGATGGTTTTCATTAAATTTATCAAAATTTCCCGAATACATGCACTTAACATTCCAAATGCTCCAAATTCGAGTAATTTGTGAATTTGGCACATTTCGAATGGTAAATACATGTATTTGAGAAATTTCGATAAATCTCGTAGAATAGTTATGAAAGGGTTCGAAAAACATTCTTATAACCGACTTCTAAAAGACGTCGTATTTTGGAGCTCTGAATTCGTGTCCTGAAAGAGCTCTTTCCGAGGCTTTGGAGGGCTTCATACAAGAGTCAAAAAAGATTGCATAAGAGCTCTCTTGGACTTCTTTTAGAATACTCATCGGCGCTTGCCCGAAAGTTCTAACCAGTTTTCGCGAGCTCCCCTAGAGGTCTTTGGGAGCACAGTTGGTTGACTGGGTAACATACAACATAGCAACTAGAACATTTGAATGAATAAAGAAAGACTTCTTTATTCTACTGGCGCCCTGTTCTCCTACGGACTAAATTATTTTCAATAAATCTGCAACTTCTGGAATGAGACTATTGCCAAGAGAGGAGCTAATGAAATTGCGAGTTTTGTTTGGAGATACATTTCGAATGAAGTTAAAGAGCGGCATGTCAACGATTTTCGTTTCTGGAGTGACAATTACCGTGGGCAAAATCGCAATCAAATATTATTTTCAATGTACTTGAAAGCTGCTCACGACTTCAATATTAAAATCACTCACAGGTAAGAAAAAGTCCTTCGATAAACAAACTTTATAATATGTTGAAAATTCGTGATCTGCATAGTTGTATTTGACTTTTCGCATGTATAACTTCTTTTTCATATTACATTTAATTTAATGTGTTGAATAACATTAAAAAAACTGATCTTATTTTCACAAAGGAAGAAAAGAAACTAGTAGATAAGTGATTCATTGTTGAACGCAATGATACTAAAGCTAGTTTCAAAATTATTGCGAGGGAAACTATTTTATACAAATATTTTTCACTCACTTTGTTTTTTTTTTCCTAATACTTTCTCACTCACATGTTTCTTGTTCGAAGTATATACCCATATATTATACAATATTGATGCAAGTATAAATTCTGATTTATTTCAGATTTCTGGAGAAAGGACACACCCAGAATGAGGGTGACTCTATGCATGCGGCAATTGAAAGAGTTTACCGGCATAAATCTGTCTTTACCGAAGAAGAATGGTGTGCAATCCTGAGATCGGCAAGGCCCTCAAAGCCATATGAGGTGAACATGGTTGAGCAGGAACAGATTTTCGATTTCGCTGAACTAGCAAAAACACATCAAAATTGGAAAAAAATCAGAATTTCTGAAGTCCGTGGAATTTCTTTTCATGGGGATGCTGAAAATATATTATTTAAATATGATTTTGACGATGAAACTACCTCTGCTTCAGTAGCAAAAAAAAAAAAAAACGTTGCATGGACAGATTTCGTTCCTCCCAAAGCTTACGACAATAGTATATTGTGCACCGAGAGCGAAAACGAGCGTTTGCGAGCCGCGTATAAAGTTGAGTCCTCGAGGCAAAGCCGGTCTCAACTTTATACAAGGCACAAACGCCCGTTTTTTCTCGAGGTTCACATGCTATTTTCTTCAACAGCGAAGCGAAAGTGCGAGTTTTCGCTCCGCTAGGGAGGACTGGAATCGGGCGTTTTCGCTCCTCCCGAGCGGAGCGAAAACGAGTGTTTTCGCTCCGCTGTTGAAGAAAAAGATTAATCTTCCTAACTGTAAAATTGAAGATCTAAGATTTATGTGCGATCATGGGCTGATACCACAAAATTGTCGACCATTTTACGAAAATATCATGTCCTAATGTATACAATTTTAGTTTTTATTTCATAAGATGAAAATTATATAATTATGTTCCCTCAGGTGGTTGATGACCGTTCTGAAAATCCGATTTAAATAACATACATCGGAAATGAAAATAAAAATGTTGATTCGAACTTATCTTGAATTTTCTATCCCGGTATTAAGGTAGTATGGTCGTAAAAAATGACTAGTTTTTCATAAATTTATTATGGCATAGTCGCCACATTGAGTATTCATCGAATTATTATATTCATAAACTGATGATTTCCCTGACATGTCCAGAAACAAAATAATACCCAAATTATGAACAAATGGCCAGATATCGATTTTTCATTTTTAATTGCTTCAAAATCAAGAAAAATCTAGTAGATTGGTTCGATTACAGTCTACGATGGCTCATTTTGTCCAGAAAACTATTTCCCACAAATTCACCGCGACAGATTATTTTCTCTGTCAATCGGCAATTCAATATGGTTATTTGTTTATTAAAATCTGTAAACGTGCAGTCTTGAAAATTGAATATTCACCGTTACCAACATGATGAAAAAAAAGTACCACGGTCGGATTATAGAGAATAGTTTCCTGAAGAAAATAAGCCGTCGTAGACTGTAATCGAACCAATCTACTAGATTTTTCTTGATTTTGAAGCAATTAAAAATGAAAAATCGATATCTGGCCATTTGTTCATAATTTGGGTATTATTTTGTTTCTGGACATGTCAGGGAAATCATCAGTTTATGAATATAATAATTCGATGAATACTCAATGTGGCGACTATGCCATAATAAATTTATGAAAAACTAGTCATTTTTGACGACCATACTACTTTAAAGGAGCTAAATACATAAGAAAAATTGAAACAATTGATTGATTTATCATCATGAAGCTATCACTCGAACTGGTACTTATTTGAGGAGGGGCTCAATCAATCGAGTCGAGTCAGTGAATTTAAATTTTTCTTTGGCCTGACGTTTCGGCAGTGATGTACTGCCCTCATCAGAGGCTATTTATTGAAAAAAATTATAAAATTACAAAAAATTACAAAAAGGTCCATGGTTGACAAAACATATTAGACTATGAATTAAATTAACAAGTCAGGAAACTAATTGCATGAAATATTAAAATTAGGTCAATTGTTTGACACGTATACAAACAGATAATATTTACATGGTCAGAGAAGTTAATATAAAATGCAGTCAAAACAAATACAATGGTAGTCAATTTAGAATACAAAGTAAACACAAGATCAGTTCTTAGTATGATAAGAAGGAACTTAAATTACCTTATTAAAATTTGTGATAAGTGAAAAAACATGGTGTCAAAGACCACCATTATCACGATACACGATGAGCCAAGTGTCATCATGTGCTGGTGAAGACGTTTAAGGGCGAGGGGGTGTGACGACTATTAAACGTCTTCACCAGCACATGATGACACTTGGCTCATCGTGTATCGTGATAATGGTGGTCTTTGACACCATGTTTTTTCACTTATCACAAATTTTAATAAGGTAATTTAAGTTCCTTCTTATCATACTAAGAACTGATCTTGTGTTCACTTTGTATTCTAAATTGACTACCATTGTATTTGTTTTGACTGCATTTCATATTAACTTCGCTGACCATGTAAATATTATCTGTTTGTATACGTGTCAAACTATTGACCTAATTTTAATATTTCATGCAATTAGTTTCCTGACTTGTTAATTTAAGGGGGTATATACACCTTTGAATCTTCAAAAAATCGTTTTTGTTTTTATATATTTTTTGGAATGCTAGTGACCTACTTTACCTGCAAATGAATTGGCGTCCGAAAATCTAGAGGATTTGAAAAGTTACAGCCATGACAGAGCCGAATTGCGAAAAAGCGCCGCCGCGGACGCTCCTATTGGTCCCGTAAATATTGTACAGTACCGCCAACACCACTGTCTTGCTTTTTTTTGACGTTTTTATATATTTTGCTTTTGAATTTTATTTTGTGATTTTTCAATTCTTTGTAATTATGATTTTTATACATATTTAATATTCAATATTCTTTTGAATTGTGATAATTGACAGAACACATGGCTGCGATCTACATTTTTTCGAGGTTAGGTGTCTACTTGTTTGTAAATAGTCGTGCTGTCATTGCGAATTCAAACCAATATTAATTTTCAATATTAAACAAACACAGTGTATATATCTGAGATGAGATGAGACGTCGGAATCGAAAGAAGATGATCCATCAAAAAAAGTGCATGTGAAATCGATGCCAGGAGACTACACATTCAGATTTTTAAAAAGATGAGTATTTCTATAATATATTAATTGCGAAAGTTTGATAAATATTATAAGAAAAAAGGTATGATTGATGAAAGATGGGAGAATTTTTGGAGTACTGACAAAAATTGTGCTAGCATCTTCTGAATCTCAAAAATATTAAAGATTAAGGGGAGACTTCGGTAAAATTTTGAAAATCTCTATTAGAGGTTGTATAAAAAAATCCTTCCAGCAGTTTTTGAATAATGTCAGTATAGACTGTGAAAAAAAATTTCAGCCTCCTGCGATGAAAATGTAAGCGCAAGGAACCTTGCGAAGAAGATTTTTCTCACCGCTGTCAAAAATTCCTTGCGTCTACACTTTCATCGCAGGAGGCTGAAACTTTTTTTCACTATCTATACTGACATAATTCAAAAACTGCTGCAGAGATTGTTTTATACACGTCTTTTCAAAGTGGTAAAAATTAAAAAAACCTGTTTTTGCCAAAAATTTCACCGAAGTTTCCCCTTAAGAATTTTGAAGGATTTTTATGTTTTGAAAAATTTTGATCAGATTTTTCCTGACGCAATTCATTCTTTTTCTAGCAGCCTTACTGGACATCTACCGGACACTGTTGTTGGACAGAACAGGTCAAAACTCACCACAAGCCTACGCCAGGCACATGTGTCTAGACTCGACTCATAACACATCGACACGAGAGCAGCTGCGGATCCAGCATATGAATCATAAGCAGAAACTTAGAACTTGATTTTCTGTAGCTACATTTTCTCCTATGGGAAAAGTAGAAAATAAAAAAAAAATGAAAAAATAAAAAGTTTAAAAGTTGATTTCTGGAGAATGAATATTTTGACCGGTTGCCGTAAAGAATCAGGAGCATCGTTGGACCGATTCTGGAGTTTTTGGTCTTCAAATTTTGAGAATCAAGGCCTCTATCAGATGAACATAGAACTTTTTGATAAACCCATTTTTAGTTGAAATATTAGAAAAATAAGCAAAATTTTTTTTCAAATTCAGAAAAAAAATCGAAAAAATTCAATAACTCAAGTAATTCTTGCAATATCAAAAAGTTCTATGTTCATCTGATAGAGGCATGTCTTATGAACAATTGAGAACCAAAAACTCCAAGATCGGTCCAACGCTGAGTCTGATTCTTTACGGCAACCGAGTGATTTTGTATTTTCCTGTCTTCAGCGCAGCCACTATTAGACTGGAAGTAATACATGATGTAAGATATGGATAATGAAGGTCAAACCCTCCCCAAACATGCTGATTTTTTTAAATTTTATCAGAGTCTTCAAGTTGAAAAAAAAAAGGAAAATTGTTTTTCAGAAATTCAACCCATTTAAAGGTGTATATACCCCCTTAATTCATAGTCTAATATGTTTTGTCAACCATGGACCTTTTTGTAATTTTTTGTAATTTTATAATTTTTTTCAGTAAATAGCCTCTGATGAGGGCAGCACATCATTGCCGAAACGTCAGGCCAAAGAAAAATTTAAATTCACTGACTCGACTCGATTGATTGAGCCCCTCCTCAAATAATTGATTGATTTATTGAAAACCTGTGCCTTTTATACTTCAGTGCACCCCAAATACCAGTGCGGTATCAATGGAATTTTATCCCCCCATTGAGATTGCACGTTCTTCATACACAATTTGAGATAGCACGTTGTTCTAGCATAATTCGAGATAGCACGTTCTTCCAGCATAATTTGAGATAGCACGTTCTTCCAGCATAATTTGAGATAGCACGTTCTTCGAGAACAATTTGAGATAGCACGTTTTTCGCATAACCTGAGATAGCACGTTCTTCCATACTGCCGTCGATATGTTCATACATGGGCATATGGGACGTCATATACATTCGGATACAGAATTATATATAGTCATATATACCGGTATATAATTGTACATAATCATATATGATTTTATCTGAACATTGTATGCGATTATATATCGAAATGAATGGTTATATATATGATCATATATGTTTATATATAATTATTTTTTCTCGGGGATAGCATTGATGATTGTTCAAAGGCGCAGGTTGATATTGCTGGAGTGACTTTTTCTGTGGTTCGCTCCACGCACACTTTTTATCCGTACACGACACGGTATTCAATTCCTCCAAACTGTTTCTGAATATAGAAACGAAGTTTGCATTGTAACTGGGTATTTCTAACCTAATGCTTACCTGTTACATTAGAGTAACACAGACACAACGTGCTTGCACTTTTCGCTCAAGCCTGCTTTGCAAGAACAAATCATTTCAATTATTTTGCCTGCAGCATTAATGATTCCCTTTATCTCATGTGGAAAATCTCGGATATTCGACGTCTGGATACAAAAAGCGATGAGTTTATAACCTCCGTAGTTCTCAGAAGTTCGACCGCACAAAAGCAAATGTCCGGAATTCAACAGATTTTCACCTTCCGTGTAATTCCTGATCGTGATAGATAGATAGATAGATACGCTTCATTTATCCATAACAATACTGGATAAGAATACAGTGCATTTACAATATGCATGCAAAGTAAACAGGTTAGAGTACAGATTGTTATTAGAGAGAAATACAAAGAGGGTTAACCTAGAATCTTAAGGCTACTTAGACTACGAAAAGGACAGCCAAAAGCCAGGGGTAAGCAAACCGAGAAGAGCTAAAACTAAAAGTAGAAGTAAAATTAAAATTAAAAGCGCGGGAAAAGAAAAGACTAGAAAACGGGAGCAGCCCTGTCGAGCTCGGTGTCGAACAGGTACTGCCTCAGGCGGGAGCGAAAGAGAGAGATTGAGGTGGACCTCCGCACGTCAGCTAGGAGGGACTCCCAAAAATAAGCTCCCGACACAGAAAAGGAGCGCCTGTAGGCTTCGGTGGTGAAACGAGGGATAGATAGATAGATAGATTGATAATTTATTATGCCTTGGTTAACCTTGAGGCAAATTTCAGGTAGCATACATAGCTTAGAAATAAGTGTTTGAGGACATGAATTCATAACAGCGGATAGAATAGAACAAGACAGAAGTAATACTAGAGCGATTTGGATGACTAGAATATATAATAGAACTAAATAAAAATAAAATAATACTACATAAACAAAAGTGATAAAATTAAGCCTAATAACAAGCATAAATAGCATGCAAGGAATCGTGCGTAGACATTCAATAGATATTAAAAAGCGATGTAAGTAAAATAAATAAGAGTAAATAAAATAGCCTACTACATCAATCGTAAAAAAAAAAAAAAAAAAAAAAAAAAAAGGGATGAGAAGGTCACCCCTTACAAGTCTACTAGACCCGAGCGGAGTAGATGGACGATCCACGAAAAAGACACGGAGGTAGTCCGGGGAGTTAGTGCGAAAGATAGTATAAAGCATGGCACCTAAAAAGTACAGCCGACGATCTCTAGCCGAGAGCCAGCACAAACCACGGCGGTGGGGGGGTGACGTGCTCATCCCTTGAAACACCACAAACGAAACGAACGCAACAGTTCAGGAGGCGTTGCAGGCGAGTGTTGAGCACGCCGGAGATGTCATTGTAGACAATGCAGCCGTAATCCAACAGCGGAAAGATGAGGTTTGTCGCAAGATACGCGCGTAGAGCAGGTGAAAACAGCCGACGAGACGCGGAGAGCTGGCGGAGCGCGCAATGTACCCGACCCGAAACTGCGTCGATTTGCGGAGACCAAGAAAGTGAGCTATCGTAGATTAGGCCAAGATTTCGGTGATGGTACACTTGCCGAAGTCGCACACCTCTCCCATGGTCAATCGCATCTTGCAATATTTTTTATTTTACCGTTTATTAATAAAAAGCTACATGCTGTTGCAGCAATTTGCAGTCTTTGCTGTTGCCATATTGGAAGCTGTGACGTCAGCAGTTGAGTTCCCAATAGTAAAAATGGCGTAAGCAAATGTCACATAAATAAATATCAATTCATTATTAAGTCCAAAATCCTTTATTTATAATACATCATACTCGTGATCGGCGGGTTTTAATCTCACACTCATCAACCTTGATCCAGGATTCTCGATTTTGAAGATCCATCTAAGAGGGAGGTAATTCGTGATCACAGTGAAATGCGTCCCATATACGTATGGTCTGAACTGTCTAGTCCCGAAGATGATTGCTAACTGTTTACTAGGATACAGTGGGTATTGTCAAATAAGCACTCTTATTAGTTATTAAACAGATATATAATGATTTATTTAATAGAAATACATATGTTGGAATGGTTGACCACACGTCTTATTAGTTTGGACGATTCACTTAGACTATAAGCTCACTCGTACCTTTGAGTGTGCTCGGTATGCTCCGACATCTCACGACAATCATACACACGCATACATACAGTATCGTAGAAGTGTGCGAAACACATGTTACAATACTTTCCCTGTTCCAGCACTTCGTAGACCTAACTTATTGCATAGAAAATTAAATGGCATCTCGTGTCTCTTTTTTTAAACTTTGAGTAGGTCGAAGTCTCAGTCTCATATGTTATGTATAGATTTCAATAAGGATTCGTTACTAAATAAAATGATAAAGAAACAATCAAAGACATAAGTGTTGTGTTGTGAATTGTGGAAATATAGACGGTGAAAGTCCAGAATCATAATTTTACCGTCTTCCTGGACATTCTTACGAATTAAAGAGGAAAAGAAAATGGATTCTAGCAGTGCGTCGTCAAAGGTAATTGATTTTGTTTTTTTAGATATCAAATTATTATTGAATACAGAGAACATATAATAATTGCCATTTTGTTAGAAAAAAAATATTGAAAAAATGGTAAAACTAAAAAAAATTCAGCTTTTATGAAGTTTTTCTATAACAAATATATCGCGTCACTAATGCCATAAGGTCGTAAGCGCCAAAAAATAATTTTTTTGCGGATATGCCCAAACGATCCCGGGAAAAAAAGTTTTTATATAATTATATATAATTTTATAAAATTATATATATTGGGTCATATATACCCAGCAAACACAAAGTACAAGGCCATTGCTAGTTAGGTGGAGGAATGCCGATACTTGAGTTGCCGAACCGCTGCCAGAAGACTTGTCTTGGCCCTGTACCCTGGTGTCACAGTGGCCGACAGCTGGGCCAGTGCTGGCAGTGTATACCGGCCCAACGGTTAGCCAGCGCTGGGCCAGCAATGGCCCAAATTGGTTGTCGGGCAGTCGTCAATGGCCCAACAAGAGCCCAACATTGATCAGCCGATGAACCGATCATTCGATTTTTTTTATTTTCGATATTATCCGGACAAAAAATATTTTTTTCACTAATAGTTGATTCTTTTTCAAGCGGTAGATCAAAGTTCATATTCCCAGGATGTTAGAAATTAGCTATTCGACGACTAATTAGATGTATTCATGTGGGTCGCCCATCCGAATTCTGGCTGCAGTTGAAATTGCTTAACTTCGTTGATCGTATGATGTCCAGTGTTGATCTACACCCAAACGTCGCCTGTTGCAATACTCAACACTTTTTGACTCGATAGGTAAACTTCGATTTGTGAGGATTTACATCAATATGTGCTTAAAAAAAAAGAGGTCTCGAAGATTTCTGATGATTAAATATTATATAGGGGAGAGCGGGGCAAAGAGGGCGGCTCCGCCAAATTTTCGAAATTAAATTTCAAAAAAATTAAATTCCTTCGGGAAACGATTTTTCTTGAAAAAAAAAGTCGAAAATTTTCCAAGAATTTTTTTTTTTTTTTTTTTTGGTCGAGCTGCCCTCTGCCCCGCTGCCTTCTTTGCCCCGCTCTCCCCTACTTTTGCTCGATTGCATAGAAACATTCTTTTTCCGGTAAATTCGGTGGAAGTATTAGAAATACTGCACTGTTGGAAAAATTGTGTATTGCTGTTAAAAAAATTCGCAGTTAAAAATATTATGTCAAATTCTATACATATTCGAATGTTAATTTAACAATTTCGATTTGAGTTAAGCTGGTATTTTATGTTGAAAATTATTATTAACATATTCGCACAAAACTTGACACATCTATTATGTCAACTTCAGAATAACGAAGAAATAACTTCATGTTTATGTTAAATCTTTGAAATAACATGTGGTTTATGTATACAAGAACTAAAAATTTATGTCATTCAATTGTAAATTCACGGCAAGATTTGATCCAAAGTATATAAGTCAATTCAACTCTTCTTATATATTATTTTGACAAAGAAGATCTGTTAATATCTTTTATTACATTATCAGGCCAGTTGAATTAACACAAATATAATGTGAAAATTCGGTTCATCACCCAAGGAAAGTGTTAAAATGACATATTTTTGAAGTAAAGTCGATACTTCGGACAAACTCGTGTTTGTTCGATTGACTTCGAGAGCTGGTAGTAGCGTGTGGGGGTCGAGAAGACCTCAGTCGTAGTGTCGGACGCAAGCGCGTAACATGTACGAACGCCGTATCAAGTCCTCATTGTAAGCCGCTAGAGATGAACGATGCCTATGATCACCAATGTATCATAACCAAATACTTTTTGTACCCTTAAGAAATGCAAATGTATTATATAATTGTAAGAAATTGTTCACTTGAAAAAAAAATGATAATAATGAACAATACTAGAATAACAAAATTTGGAGTTTTTTTTTTTAGACAAATTCATCCACCCTTTCACTGTGAATAATTAAAACTTGGAGGGTGTGAAATCGAAAGTAACACAAGGCAATTGTAAGAGTCATTGAAAGTTATTTTCTAGTTGGGAAAATGATTTCATTTTCCATAGTTATACAATAAATTGTCAAGTATTGTATGACTGTGAAAAATAATTATTATTTTTTCAACTAGATCATACTTTTGCAGTGCTTCTTCAATTGCCCCGTGCTGTACTTCGCACCCCTCTGGAATAATAATGAGATAACATAAAGAAGAAGTGAAATTAACATTTCTGTACAGTTAGGATTAACATTAAAAATATGTCAAAATTGACATGAAATTTGATTATTCCAACATTTAAAATTAGTAAAATCGTGTGAATTTGCATGTTGGAGTAACATACGTAAAATGTCAATTTCAACTGTATTTTCTGTTTATTTGACTCAGCTGTCATTCATTATGAACATTTAATTGTTTTCAATTTAACAGATAGATTATGTATTATTGAGAGATGATTTGAGTCGAATGGAACTACAAATATGTTGAAGTTTCAACTTATATCCTATGTCAACTGTTTACATATCATGTTTCTGTAAAATTAACTGAAAAAAGTTAGTGGACCTAATGGGACATACGAAATGAGTTAAAATTAACATATTTTTTCCAACAGTGTGCAGTCAGCAGAAAAGCTTATACTATGTACGCCGGCGAATCAACGACCGGATGCCGGTAGAAAAGTGCCGGAGTTGCCTATGCCGGGCCATCAAGATACAGATGCAAGTGTATTTGAAAACGGCCAAGTGATGGCAAGTCGGTTGTGGCAAGATGCAAAATGCCCTGCAGGAAATCAGTAGTTGGTAACCAACACCGTTCCATCAATGGTTGGATACTGGTAAAACTTCACCGAAATACCGCTATTTTACATGTAGTGGCGCAGCAAAGGCTAGTCTACACCAGCACATTGCCAGCACTGCCAGTGCTGGGCCATTATAATTTCGGCAGTTCTGTGTTTGCTGGGTAATTATATAAACTTATATCTCAGATTTGAACTGATATAATCATATATCATTTTATATATCTTTACATAATTATGTAAAAATATATAAAGTTATGTATAAATATCTTTATTTTAAAATGATTATTTTCATGTAGGTATATCATCATATATCCTTATATATATTAATACATAATTATTAGGGTGTGTGAGATTGACTTTTTTTTTCAATTTTCATGGTGCTACCTTTTAAGTCACTAGGTCTTATCAAGAAGAAGACATCCCGCATAGTAAAACTCTTTTCCGTCAAGTCTAAGTGGTTCCGAACCTTTTTTTTTTGTTTTCCATTCATTTAACACAAAAAAATCTATTTTTGGGGCAATCCACATAGTTTCGTAGTTATTCAATATTTTTCAAGTCTACAGAAAGATTCTAAAAGCTGAAATTTTTATCTTCGAAATGGTTAGAATTAAACTTTATTCAAAAAATAATTTTCTATAGGTTTTCTATAGGTTTTAACTTAAATGGAAAACTAAAAAAAAGTTTCGGAACCACTTAGCTTTGACATAGGACATTTTCCAGGGGGGGGAATCTTTTTGTCTCGACGAGAACTATCCGTTCAGAAGGTAGCAAAAAAAATTTTTTTTCGGTGACACACCCTAATAATTATATATGGGTATATATGATGATATATGGTTAGGGGCAGTGTTGCGAGTCACTAATTACATTTGTAATGGAATTACTAATTTAATTACCCATTACTTTGGTAATGTGTAATTAAACCGAGTTTAATTACCCATTACTTTGGTAATGTGTAATTAAATCGAGTTTAATTACACATTACAAAAGTAATGTGTAATTGAATAAAGTTTAATTACACATTACAAAAGTAATGTGTAATTAAATAAAGTTTAATTACCCATCACCAAAGTAATGTGTAATTAAACTCGGTTTAATAACACATTACCAAAGTAATGTGTAATTAAATGAAGTTTAATTACACATTACATTGATATATACATGTATATATATGTATGTATATATATATACAGGGTGTCCCATTTTAAAAAATGCAGCCGAATATCTCGGAAAGTATTGGTTGCAGAGAAAAATATTTCAGATCAAAGTTGTTTGGTTTCGAGGGGGACAGATTCTGATGATATTGGCTTTTTTGTAGGTGGAGGCGTTAAGGTGATATGAAGGTCAACTTTTGTTTTTTAAATGGAATCATGTATTTATTATTGATTCATCAGATCGGGCGTTAAATTTTACATCAAAAAGCACTGTTGAACTGATGTCCTAACATGAACGGTTCCGTAGATATTTCATTTTTCTCAAAATAAGTTTGTGAGCGTTCATGTTTCGGTTGATGTATGTACGATCAACCTTCAAGCATTGACAAGATGCTCGAACACATGACCTTCTTGGTTGATACACAATTGCAGCCTATTTTCGAAACTTTCAACCGTTTTTAGAAGGACAATTCTCGGAATACTTCTACAGGCATTACGTATACGGTTTTTCATATTCTCAGAATCCTGGTTTGTTTACCTTTATCAACTGCGGTGCTTCCTAAGACAGTTTGAGAAATATTTACAAGCTGTAACGACGTGGTAGTTTAACCATTTGATAGTGCGTATTACCAAGATAAATTTCGCGTACCGAGCTTGAAAATGGAAGACTACACTGGAAGTGAAATCGTAGATATTTTACTGGTGCTTGGTGAATCTCGACATAACTTTAGGGGGGCAGAACGACTCTATCGTCAAAGATTTCCCAATAGAGCTCATCATCCCAATGACTCTGTGATCAGATCGATAGAAATTCGTGAACGACGTCGTGTAACTGAAAGAGCACGACCACGTAGAAATGTTGCAGATTGCGACAATCTGAGAGTCCTAGCTGTATTGGCAATGGTGCACCTAGAGCCACACATAAGTACAAGAGAAATTCAAAGACGACTGGGTATTCCGCGCAATACAGCAAGCAGAATCTTGCGAAATCATCGTTTCCATCCGTACCATATCACTATGACCCAAGCACTGAACGATGATGATTTGCCTTTAAGAGTGGCATTCTGTCTTTGGGCTCAGCGAAAAATCTGGATTTCTCCAGACTTTTTCCAATACGTACTATTTAGTGACGAAGCTACGTTCCACAATACCGGTCAGTTGAATCGTCATAACTGCCATTATTGGTCGAACGTAAATCCTCACTGGTATCGTCAAGTAGACTTCCAGCACCGTTGGAGTCTCAATGTCTGGTGTGGGATAATCAACGGTTACTTGGTGGGTCCATTCTTTTTCCCCGATGGCAGACTTAATAGCGCCGGATACCTGAGATTCCTGCGTGATGAATTGCCGATATTATTGGAACATCTTGATCTGAATACCAGATACCGGATGTGGTATCAACACGATGGAGCGCCAGCCCATTGGGGTGTGATTGTTCGTAATCATCTGAACGCTACTTTTCAACATCACTGGATCGGTCGCGGTGGACCTGTCCCGTGGCCTGCAAGATCTCCAGATCTTACCTCCTCAGACTTCTTTCTTTGGGGATTAATAAAAAATACAGTTTTTGCAACGGAGCCAACCACTGCAGAAGATATGAAAAACCGTATACGTAATGCCTGTAGAAGTATTCCGAGAATTGTCCTTCTAAAAACGGTTGAAAGTTTCGAAAATAGGCTGCAATTGTGTATCAACCAAGAAGGTAATGTGTTCGAGCATCTTGTCAATGCTTGAAGGTTGATCGTACATACATCAACCGAAACATGAACGCTCACAAACTTATTTTGAGAAAAATGAAATATCTACGGAACCGTTCATGTTAGGACATCAGTTCAACAGTGCTTTTTGATGTAAAATTTAACGCCCGATCTGATGAATCAATAATAAATACATGATTCCATTTAAAAAACAAAAGTTGACCTTCATATCACCTTAACGCCTCCACCTACAAAAAAGCCAATATCATCAGAATCTGTCCCCCTCGAAACCAAACAACTTTGATCTGAAATATTTTTCTCTGCAACCAATACTTTCCGAGATATTCGGCTGCATTTTTTAAAATGGGACACCCTGTATATATATGGGGAAATCCACCAATTATAGGTAAACGATCCGGAGTCAAAATTTCGATTTGTCTGCAATTTTGATATCTCATAGTGTGTATTGAGATGTAAAAATCCACCAAGTTTTAGACCTCTAAGCCTTACCGTTCAGGAGAGACGCGCTGATCAGTCTTTCAACTTTGAGCACATTGACTTTTACATTCGAATTTTTATCCCATCTCTATCGCAAAAAAGAGAATTTGATCAAACGTGTTTTTTGTGTATAAATGTCTGATCTTTCTGAATATCACATTCATTTCAAGCTAGATTCTCAAAAATGGTGAAAAAAACAGGTTTTTTCGAAAAAAAACGTGTTTTTTCAACGTTCCCCAAACTTTTTTTCAAATTTGATATTTTTATCTGAAAGCTCGCAGTTTTTCACTAGAGAAACTGATTTTTATTTTGGGTGCTCGAAATGGGATCAGGCGGAAGCTACATTTATGTTCATTAAATTAGGTGTAAAATTTTTTTTTTCTTCTGTTCAGCGATGTATCTTCATTTTATTCACATTTGTGGAAGTGTTATATTTTTTACATACTATAAAATAAGTATTCTTCGCTAAATAAAGAAAAAAAAATATTTTATACGTAATTTAATGAACATAAATGTAGCTTCCGCCTGATCCCATTTCGAGCACCCAAAATAAAAATCAGTTTCTCTAGTGAAAAACTGCGAGCTTTCAGATAAGAATATCAAATTTGAAAAAAAGTTTGGGGAACGTTGAAAAAACACGTTTTTTTTCGAAAAAACGTGTTTTTTTCACCATTTTCGAGAATCTAGCTTAAAATGAATGTGATATTCGGAAAGATCAGACATTTTTACACGAAAAACACGTTTGATCAAATTCTCTTTTTCGCGATAGAGATGGGATAAAAATTCGAATGTAAAAGTCAATGTGCTCAAAGTTGAAAGACTAATCAGCGCGTCTCTCCTAAACGGTAAGGCTTAGAGGTCTAAAACTTAGTGGATTTTTACATCTCAATATACACTATGAGATATCAAAATTGCAGACAAATCGAAATTTTGACCCCGGATCGTTTACCTATAATTGGTGGACTTCCCCATATATATATATATATATCAATATAGATAGATTCAATACTCTTGGCTGCAACACATATTATATTTATTTTGAAAACTCCATAGTCATGAGCGAACGTTCTCATGTACTATGTATAAATGAAACACGGTTCATTTTTATTGACTAATTATAATATTATAATTACGCTACAGAAGGTAGAAACCCTTTTTGCCATGGTAAGTCAAATTAATGAATTTTTTAACAAGCTCAAAATTTTTATCGACAAGAAAAATTATCAGGCGGACCGGGAATCGAACCCGGATCTCTGGAGGCCTAACCGGGGACTTAATCCACTAGACCACCTAGCCGCCCAAAGAATGTTAAATGAAGAATGTTTGTTAAAAAATTCATTAATTTGACTTACCATGGCAAAAAGGGTTTCTACCTTCTGTAGCGTAATTATAATATTATAATTACTCAATAAAAATGAACCGTGTTTCATTCATACATAGTACATGAGAACGTTCGCTCATGACTATGGAGTTTTCAAAATAAATATAATATGTGTTGCAGCCAAGAGTATTGAATCTATCTACACACCACACGACACAAGAAAAAGTAAACAAACGCAAATGACAAGAGAAGTTAACAGGTAACATTCTTTGGGCGGCTAGGTGGTCTAGTGGATTAAGTCCCCGGTTAGGCCTCCAGAAATCCGGGTTCGATTCCCGGTCCGCCTGATAATTTTTCTTGTCGATAAAAATTTTGAGTTTGTTGAAAAATTCATTAATATATCAATATATATGTTACTTTGTAATCAATCAATATATATATTAATATATATATATATTGTAACATTGCATATTACAAGGCGCTCCTTACCCCTTGGACGACCCTAGCGGAGTGACTGTTTTATGGTATGAATGTTTAGGATGGCCCTGAGGCCTGGCAAAAATTCCGAGAGGCGACCGTGACCGACTAAAAACTATCGAGCATATTATTTATTCTTTTGTTTTCTTT
This sequence comes from Tenthredo mesomela, assembly GCA_943736025.1. Taxonomy (NCBI): domain Eukaryota; kingdom Metazoa; phylum Arthropoda; class Insecta; order Hymenoptera; family Tenthredinidae; genus Tenthredo; species Tenthredo mesomela. The sequence continues at coordinate 33,410,238 of OX031014.1, forward strand.
TACGACTTTTCTCTGACATGTGGGAGACGAGGCCTATACGAAGGCGAACACACAGACAGAAGCACGACCAAACAGACGCACGACGCCAAATACCGACTGTGGGGATCCCTTTCGACGAACGCCACCAAAAAGCTCAGGAGGCTAGCCACTGCAGGGCTACCTCCACCATCGACAGTGAGGACACGGGGGAGTGTCTCAGGCACTCTACATCGTGGGATATCGGTGGCGGAAGAGATTCCCGCCACCAAGAAGAATCTACAACCCGTGATCCTCCGATTTAGCGAGCTTCTAACATCGTGGGGAACTTCGAAATTCGCGCGTAGCGACAACAAGTCGCCATATTTAGAGATCCTCCAGTCGATGCGAAAATCAATAATCTATCGCCTAATGAGGGCGCTTAGGTACCGGCGCCATGTGGTCTAATGACTCTGCGATAGACTAGCGTCTAAGACACTTGTGTGTTTTGATCTTTGCGTAGCCTGTTGTTCAAAGAAATCTTTTCGTATATTCAAGCCCCGTGGGCAATAATAATTAGCTAAATTCTGGAGTGTGTGTGTGGTGCCTAAATACAACCTTCGAGGGTCTGTGGCAATCCGCGAGGATGGATTTTGGTCTGGAGAAAATCCTTTTTCTCTGTTGGCTGGAAGACGGTAAGCGTTAGCTATTCTTACCCATGCTAATTTGAATCCGGCAACGGCCGTCAGCCATCTTGCCTTAGTACAGCCACGAGGCTAATTAATATTTTTGGGAATCGAATTAAGCCGATCTCCGACCGGTAGGCCGTCACCAGTGTCCCCATGTACTAGAGTTAATAGTTCGAGTATTTATTTTATAGAAAATTCGGGTACTTTATATTTTGTTCGAGTTCGTATCCTGCGTACACGAGTGCGACAAGGATAGATTTAGTCCGTCACCATCGCGCTCTCTTCCTCCCGCGGGGAGAGACGAAGCCAGAGGCTTAGTCGAGTCTCTTTGTTTAGATTTCGTGTCTTGATTTTATATTTCAGAATCGTAATTAATATTGCCTATTTATCGCGCTAGGCGCAGAGTTAGGTTAAGTTAATTTTAATAATTTTTGTAAATAATAACTCTTTTGAGTAAGTTTTCTTTAACGGGAGGCTTCGCCTCTCGGAGGCGAGTTAGTCACACCAAAACGACTAACGATCACGTAGGCGATTCTTTATTATTGTAAATTGGTTTGATTCGCGAGCCTTCCGATTCTAGTCTGTTATTTTGTTATTTTGTTATCTTATTTATTATTTCGAGCCTTAGGCTCATTCATCGTTAGTTTTAAGATTGTCAATATTCCTCGTGGAAGGTATCTAGTGTTTTAGCTAGTTTATTGTCCTACGAGGACCTGATTTGTCGAGGTATTTAATTTTGCTATATTTTTCCTTGTTATTGCTGTCCTACGTGGAAGCTGTTAATTATTTATTGTTGTAAAACTCGTCAAACGTGGCCAGGTCGCCTTTACACGACCTGTAGCCGTTTTATATCCGAGAGGAAGTACCTCCGAGTACACGATTTGTTAATTTCTATATTTTTCTATTTTTTTTATTTTACTTGAATAAATTCTATTTTCTTTATTAAATTCAAATACATCGAGTCGTTAATCAACGCCCTGCTAATCCTTCAAAATCCCGACCCCTCTCCGCGGTACTGACGCTAGCCGGCGCTCAAGTACCTTTCGTTCGTATTTTCTTTTTCTTTGGTTATTATTTAGATTTTCAGAAAGCGGCGGTTATACGCCTGGCGCCCAACATCTTTGTTTAATTCTTAATTTTCTTTGGCCAATTGTCGAGTGGACGGTTCTCGGAGTTTAGCTATCCGGTCTAATCCGAGGACTAATAAAAATCCACGTCGCAATATATATATATATATACTAGGGGGGCTGCGCCCCCCTGCGCGCTACGCGCGCCAACCCCCCGCATCTTCTATACGTTATACTATTACCCATTTTGGTTTCAAAACAACGGAAATTCTTAACAGGTCTTTCAACAGATTATATACCATTATAATTACATACACAATTTATAAAATCCGTATATTATTCATAAAATTATAAAAAACATGTTATGAAACCAAATGAAGCGACGCGAAACGTAAACTGTAACCATATCCATTCAAAAGACCATTTGTTCATCATTCGTTTGGTTGTTATAATTCGGCTGACACATATTTATTTATTTTATCTTGTTCTTCAAATCGTGTGTAGTTAAAGCGGCTTAAAATACATATCATCGAAAATGCCTCAAAATACTGATTCTTCGCATAAATCATCGAAGCATGGCACAAAGGTATATATTACTATCATAAATTCGTTCTTCGGTAAATTTACAATAGTAGTGAATATGTCATAGCGAAAATCATCAAGGCATAGCTCTCACGGTCAATCTCGTAAACGATCGAAAAGCACCAACCCAATTCTCCCCTTCACTTCCACGGAATTTTTGAACGAAAAAATTGAGCCTCATGACAAATTTGTGTATGTATCCCAATGAAATCAAATGTATAGTTTATTCAACTAAAAGTCCATAATCCAGAACAACTTATTATTCAAATTACAGCTCCGTCGTCGGTTACGTAAATACACTGAATAAAATCAAAACTGTTAAAGGAAAAGATTCCAAAATTCTAGAAATTTTCAAATTTATTCTCGACAATAATGATGGAAAAAAATTATCTTGTTATGCTTGGAATGAAGATGCTAAAAAATTCTACAATGAAATAGAATTACATCAGGTATATAAATATGAATACATATTTAGAAAATTGTTGTTCTGAACATTCAGCCATGGAAGAAAAATTTTTAACATATGGTTAACATTTTTAGATATTGCTAATACAAAATGCACTTGCTAAACCCTTGTCAAATTTCAATCGTGGGAATCTTCCGTATGAGCTTCAATTGAAACAATACACAAAAGTAAATGTACTGGGAAATTTTAATGCTTTAGGACACGATGGCAAAATTTTGAAAATTGATAATTGATAATATCATAGCTTAATTATAATAAAAGTTTTGAGAATTGATTTTCCGTATGAACGGCAAGGCGAGCTATAGAGTGTGATCTGTCCGAAAGGGGTAGTTCCTCGATACGCCAAGCCGCTTCCATAGGACTTAGATAACGACTATCAACATATTTCGAAATTTCGTCATACGTGTCAGTATCAGTATTTGTGAGCGGGTTTTTTTTTTTTTAATTTCAAATATGCCCGGTCATGACCTTTGTGTAAATACGCAAAAATATATTTAATACTCATAATAGAAGCACAGTATTCAACATTTATGTGACATTGATATTTTTTTAAAAGATCTGGATTATAAGGAACAACCATTGAATTGTCTACTTTTATGAACTCCCCATTATATTTTCTGCTATATGTAAGGCCTTTGTTTTTGTTGTCAGATCTTTTATACTTGGGAAAACCGTTATAGTCGAATAATGTTTCCTCACAGAAAGATTTAGGAAATTTTTTTGAACAGCTGTTATTTTTGATATCATAACATAAAGAAAGCTCCGTATGGGGACCATGCAACAAATGTTTCATCACAAGTTCCCGTAATTGAATATCATGAGCTGGAATTTCTGCACTTATGTGTTTGTCGATGGCCTCTGGGTTTACCAATTTAACATTATGATCTAATACAAATAGCAAATGCGCGTGTGGTAACCCACGTTTCTGAAACTCAATTGTGTAAATGTATGCTATTATTTTGCCGAACACTTTGCCACTGATTACGTCAGCTAGAATGGCACGTAATTTGGAATAGAACAACCGTACAGTAATATTAGGTATATAGTTACATGTAGACCCAGCAGGAAATTTGTTCAATACACTTTTCAGTTCCGGCCAATTTGGATTAGTTGTAACAGTTATAAACAAATCCGGTCGACCAATTTCTCTTGAAATTGCAATTGCATCTTGGTACAATTGATGCATATGGCGGGGACTACCTATATACGTAGTTGGTAAAACGTACATATTCCCCAATCTTTCTTTAGATTTGAAATTGTCCGAATCGTTCATCGCACTTTGCGCTACGTGATCTATTAACCCTTGATAACATTCAATTCTCAATTTTTTTTGATTATACCGAATATAATTTAATCTATTGCTTTCAATAATAATATAATCTTGAATAACATATTGTTGTGTTAACCGTCCGCTATATAAAATGGGATTGAATTTACAATTGGGTCTGTAAGCTAATCTATGTGAATAATATTGCAGTGCAGTAAGTCTTTTGTCGGAATTAGGATTTTGTTTAGCTAATGAAGTCCATCCCAAATCACCGAATGGAAACATTAATGGAAAAATCATTGGGTCCACATGAAACGATAACTTGTTCAGATTTGTGTATGAATCGACACCAATTGGCAAAGTTTTGGGATATACGCACAAATCATAAGACAATGGAATCTGACCCGTTTTTGACACTATTAACGCGGCACACTCCGCCGTTGAGGGCGTATTATACCGATGTTTATTAAATTTGATATCACGAACAAAATACAGGTAATATTCTTCTAATGGTTGGTTTTTGGTCAGGTCGTGTAAAAATTTATATTTTTTGGCGTATGGGTTGTCGTGCATCAATTTTTGTATGACCTTAATGTGTGATTTTACTAAATTGGTATTTTCTTTTAATATCTGTTCCGTAGCTGTATAGTCATCATATATATAAATTTGGCCATAAATAGGAGTTTCGTTTTCGTTTGACATAATACTATTGGGAGTGGTGTGACATACCTGGCCCTGAATTGTTAAATTATAAATTCCTTTCTTGAAATCATTAATAACATTGGCACTGAAACTTGCGAATGAAAATCGGTGATTGTAATATCGGATTAAGTCACGGAATTTTTTATCATTCAACAACAAATTTTTCAAAGTGTCGTCGTAATCACTCAAAGGAGGAAGCTTAATTTTTCCGTAATGACAACAGCTTTTTTTTGAAAATTCGACTGACCAAAACATCGCTGAACAGTGTGGACAGGTGTAGTCCATGTCCCCAAAATCGTAATAAGAATTGAAAGAGGATTGTGTGCGTAAACTGCATAACTTGGCTGCTTGTTGAATAAGTCTCCGTTTATGTAATCGCGAATCATCCATGTGAGCAACCGTATCATTTTTCCTTTTTTTTTTCAAGCGTTTAGCATGCATCAATGTCGTAGTATTATTTTTACGTTTCTTTTGCAAGCGGTTATCATCCATTCCTTTAATCCTATCATTAGCCCTTTTCTTTTCTAAACGATGGTCGCTCATCTCCTTAGTAATGTTTCGCATTTTCCTTTTTATTAAACGGGTGTTACACATATTCATTGCAATATCATTTGCTCTTTTCTTTGCCAACGCAACCTTTCCAAGATTCTTTACTGCCCTTCTTTCGTTAAGCTTATCTTTATTTCTCAAATAATGCGAATGATTAGCTTTTCTTTTTAACGAAATTGTGTTTATACAATCTATGATATCGTAATGACCTTTGTCTAACGTACCGGATAATAATAGGACCAATTTATGTTCATGGTTACACATTCCTCTGCCATATTCTATAGGACTTTCCGAATCGTTGATATATACGATAACTCTCAGATTAAAAATGCTATCAAAAGATTGAATTTCAACTTCCCCACCAAATATACCATTAGTAGACATCTGCGATTTATAAGATAACTTGTCGCAAATTGTTGAATTATATGATAAGTCCCCTAAAATGAACGGTTCATATGTAGCCCAATTATCTACTACATGGGAAACTATTTTCGATCTGATTTCTCTGTGTCTTTCCTGATCATTATTCAAAAAATAAGAAAAACATCTAAATAAACAATTTCCGTCACCTGTTATTGGTACAGTCATACATAAGGATCCGTCACTCATGATAAAACCGCGATGAATTGATTGATTTTGCAGTAAAATGGATAATAAAATTATAAATTGAAACTATAAATTGAAACTATAAATTAAAATGATAAATTAAATAAAAACAATATAAAATGAAACAAAAATCGGGTATAATTAAAACTATAGAGCGACTTAAAAATTAAATAAAAAACAATAGAAAATGAAACAAAAATCGGGTATAATTAAAACTATAGAGAAAATGATAAATTAAATAAAAGCGACTTGAGAATGAAATTCCGGCTCCATTGGGTTGAATGAGCGAGGATAATCAACTCATCTTTCCAATTCCAAAGACTCCAAAGACTCCAAAGAATTCCAAATGCTCCATGAACCATATTAGAATTTATCCATACACATAAGAATTTATATAATATACATATTATTCAACACGGAATTTACCGATCAATCATCAGACCGAAGCTAATTCAAAACATGACAGATTCTTTATGAAACAACAAATGAAGAAATCAAATGTTGGATGCTACGTTCAATTGCAATGGAAAAAATAAATGAAGAGGATCGTTTGGAAATTTTTATTGGCGCTATGCATGCCGCCATCTGTCGGTTACCCTCATGGATTTGCTAATTTTCGCACCCACGTTTTGTTCCGCGTAACTACGTAAAAAATAAATAATATCTGTTATTAAATATAGAAGCTTAAGGACAACATGTCAGGGTCGCCTAATAGCGTAAGTATTGATAATTATCAACTACTACGATTTGAAATTGAAATTCAATTCATTCATTGCATTAGTTATTCCTCAGTTGTTAGCTATTGAAGATGCCAATGTGAGAGAGAGGCCGGACCACGCAGACCGGGTAGACGAAAATGGTATGTTATATGATCTTCAACAATTATTATGTTTATTATTTTTCTTCATGCAGTACCACGTTTATAGCTTATCGCTAGTACCACTATTATAAATTATAATAATAATAGGAGTTCGTCTTCACATTTTCATTTGCAGAACAACAACATCACCAACAACGACAACAACAACAACAACACCAACAACAACGACGACGACGACGACGACGACGACATCAACATCAACAACAACGACAACAACGGCAACAACAACGGGCAGAGATGCACCGCAGGAGGGCTATTCGGCAGGCAAATTTAGTAACCCTGCTGTTTGCCCTAGCAAACCCCTGCCAGGGCCCGGTATACGGCAACCGCAACAACCGAGGCAATCGCGGTGGACGCGGTAATCGCGGTAGACGTGGTAGTCGCAGGGGACGCTGCAACCGCGGTGGGCGCGGCCAAGTTTAGCATGACTTGCTATAATTTCTAATTTATTATTTATTATATAGTTCTGTTAGTTATATAGTTCTGTTGAAATAATAAAATAATCATTCGAGTTTATTATATAGTTCTGTTAGTTATATAGTTCGTCAAAGGTCCGGGGTCTATGGGGAAAGTCCAGGACCTTTGACCTTTGACCTTGAAAATCTATGGGAAAAACCAGGAGATCTGGGGAAAACCCAGGAGCTCTGACCTTTGACCTTGAAAATCCATGGGGAAAACCCAGGAAATCTGGGGAAAACCCAGGACCTTTGACCTTTGACCTTGAAACTCTATGGGGAAAACCCAGGACCTTTGACCTTTGACCTTTGACCTTTGACCTCTATTTGCTGACACGGCGACGGCCGCGGCGAGGGATTTTTATAATATAGAGAGATATCAATGTAATGTGTAATTAAATCGAGTGTAATTACACATTACTTTGGTAATGTGTAATTAAACTTTATTTCGAGTGTAATTACACATTACTTTGGTAATGTGTAATTAAACTTTATTTAATTACACATTACTTTAGTAATGTGTAATTAAACTTCATTTAATTACACATTACCAAAATAATGTGTAATTAAACTCGATTTAATTACACATTGTCAAAGTAATGTGTAATTAAACTCGATTTCATTACACATTATCAAAGTAATGTGTAATTAAACTCTATTTAATTACACATTACCAAAGTAATGTGTAATTAAAAAAAATTTAATTACAATTTTCACAACACTGGTTAGGGGTGGTATATTTTTAAAAAATTGTGACTATTATTAATACGTATTAATATTTCGCGTTACTGAAACCATAAGGGCGTATCTCAAATCATACGCCCTTTTGGTTCTGCAGAGCCAAAAGAACGTATAAAAAAAAAAAATCTCTAATCAGCCAAGAAATGTTAGAAATGGGGAAATATATTGAAAAAAAAAAAAAAAAAATTTTTTGAGATACGCCCTTTTGACTTGGAAAAAAAAATTCTTAAAATCAAAAGGGCGTATCGCTTTTTTTTTCAACTTATTATCAACCATGTAGCATAATTATAAAGAAAATTCGAAAAAAATGTGCAAATCATGATTTTACAACTCAATATGTTTTTAAAAATATTTATTTAATTGAAAGAAATATTTTTGGTTTATGTGAGTGTAATTTCTTAATTGTACCGTTGACTGAGTATTCTAAAGACAGCTCACCCTGGGTTATTCCGTGAGCCGACCAAGTGGGCTTGAAGTGGGCTTAGGGATTGAAGAGTGCCCGAAGTTACCGACCGAACTACCATTGCAGTATATCTAATATATTCGCACACTATTTTTTTTTTTTATACGCCCTTTTGGTAACGCGATATGCAAACCACCAAATCTGTTCCATAAAAACATGTGAACATTCACAGTACGTCACTATAATATTATGAGAGATATATATTGTAACTTTTCGGATGATGAGCGTCACCGAAGGTGACGCGAACCGGTCTGTTTTCGTGTTTTCTTTACTCGATTTATATTTTTTATTGAGACTTCTACTATTAATTGTTAGCCGTGCCTATTACGGACTTGAGCTACCGTGTAGCTGAAGCCGCCTCCCCACAGACCTGAGTACGTAAACGCACTAAGGCTGCACTCTACCCTCTTAACTTTTAAATATTAATTTATTGAAGTTGATTTATTTCCAAATAATAGCTGTGCCAGACCTGGGTAGATCGGAGATCCACCAAGGCTGTATCTAGCTTTCCGTTAAAATTTAAACTATAACCTGGAAATGGCGGAGGAAGGGGTTTGGCATCTGATTAAATTGCTTTTTTATAATAATCAAAAATCTATATATTCAATTAACTAAATCTACGGTTGCAACCCTAACCTATATTCACACTGTCGCTTACTTACTAATTTTCTATATCTTAGACTTTATTGAATTTTGTAGTTTTGTAAATTATAATCGAAGTGAAAAAGTGAAGCTAATGGATCACTAGGCGCTATGCCTTTAGTGTCCGAACAATACGTGCGCAGTGAGTCAACCCGGTCGCTTTGCCGAAGATTGCTCGTGAGCTGAACAGCGTCACGCCTTTTATACTTGTCGTGACGTCACTCAGCTCGTCGTGGTGCGAAGCTTCGAGACTCTTCCAGTCGCTTCGCACGACCGTTGACAGTTTCAAATGTAACCTAACAGGCTGGGGTAGCCTGGCACGTTACAATATATTGCAGTTATATGATTTCAATACTATTTATTTATTCATTTATTTATTCATATTTATATCACGGGGCAAGATACTATAATACATAAATTATTCAAAGTAAAGATCATGGATCTCGTATAATGATCATATTCAAGAAGTATAGAAATATGATTCGTGGTGCTTTTTTATTATTATTTTCTCAATTTTCATATGATTATAATATTATATATTTTTAATGTAAAAACAGAATTTATTATTTAATTATACGGCTTCTAATTTTGATAATTAGGGAAATTTAGAATGACGAATTGTTGAAAAACATTTAGCGCGTGAAGAAATTATTATTATATCACGTTTCCGATGTAATTCCCTGGAAAACCCAAAAGTACCTCGATTTTAAGAAATACATATGTACACACACCTGCATAATAATATAAAATATATATTTTCAAGAGACTCGGTAGAGTCTCGCGCCAAGTATATTCAAAAATGAGCGCTCGACGACCGTGTCTCTTTACCGCAAGGACCCAAGTTCGGCGGAGTGGGGATTCTTATTTGATGAAATATTACCGTCTTCTATAATATACCGGTATTAATTTATCATTTCGAGAATGCTGATTGAAAATGCTTCAATTTAAGCCTAAAACCAATATGATCGGTGCACTAAAAGCTGAGTTATGCATTTTTTCATTCTCAAAGTGGCGAGTTTTTCTTCGTTAGATTAAGGGCTTTTGAGCGCTCTGCTGTTTTACCGACGGAGTAGCATTTTTGGCCAATTCTCATAACCGCAATTTAGTCCACGGATCACGTCTCTATTGCTCTACTAATCACTCTCAGATTTCGTAGGGGTGATCCTCAGATTATCAGCTACACCGCGCTGGTATCCAACAAGTAATTGAATGAAATTCCAATTAATAATAGATTTATTTATACAAAGCTGTGAAATCAGCTGACACTAATACCATGGCCGATACACAGACACAGGGTATTAATAACATTATGTTCTGCACTTTATCTGGAAAACCGGTGCTCGGACAACCAGCGCGGTGTACAGGCTCTCGTTGGCAATCTTTTAATATTATTCCGCGGTAAATCAGAGCAGCAGGAGCGATAACATCCGTGGACTAAAATCCGAAGTGACAGGCTACCGTCGACACGAACACATGCAGATACTGCCCTATAGGTGTAGTCATTTCGATAGGGTTCTTCAGCTGGCCGCTAGAGGCGCTCTTCAGAACGAATAGTTGTCGGAGCTCGCTCAAAAGCCCTTAAGACTTTTTCGTTAAGACTAATTTTTCGCTCCACAGTCTTATTGCGCATGCACCAGCATTAAGACTAATGTTTCGCGCCGCAGTCCCGTTGCGCTTGCGCATACGCCAGGCTATGACAGCTGAGTGCTGAGCTGACAAGTGAACAGATGAGAAAAACATGAGGAGTATCAGAAATTGATAAAACGAATTTATGTGTCATAGGCCGTAAAACTGCGATTTTAATCTCGCTTCGCTCGGTTTAAACGCGGTTTTTGGCCTGGACACATAAAATTCTATATGCCATACGGCCCAAAAAGTATTTTCTGACGAATTTCATCATAATCCTCGCCTTCGGCTCGGATTATAAACTCAAATTCGTCGGAAAACACTTAATCGGCCTGGTGACATAATGAACTATTAGACATAAAATTGATCAACACTTGAAAACAAATAGTTGTTTAATTTAACGCGAGCATCCACGAGAAAATCATAATAAGCAATATATCTCTTTAATCGTTCATCTTGGGATCTAGATATTTTGAGGTTATGTGATTATATATGTCACATGGTCACATCAATATAATAATTGTATGTTGTAATTTGTTTATTTAACTCCCGTTATTCAAGGAATGGGGAATTAAAAGGGTTGTTCCCAGAGGTGATCTTTGACAATCACTCTAAGTGCTTGATAGTGACAAAGTGGTTTTATTTAATATTTAATATTTAACCAAGTACAAAAGAATTGCGTTTGCAGCACTTGCTCCGGTTCGAGTCAATGAGTATTCGGAGATAGCCTCCGCTTTCTTCAAGGTATCTGCTCAAGACTGAAGCGCGGCTCAGTCTTTAGCCTAATTTATAGTTACATAATGCTTACTCGATTATTGGCGTAACCTGCAATGCGATGCGCTTTGTCGCATTCCAGGTCATGCCTTGCTTAATTATTTAGGATAGCCTAATTACGAAATGTAATGGAATGTTGAGTAACAATTCTCAACATCCCTCCCCCCTTAGGAGAATAGGCCTCCGGACTATTTTATTTTAATTAACAAATTTCCTTTGTCTTAACCTTATTTGCTAATCTTACTTTAACCCAAACCCGGCTTTATTATTTCGATATTAGATACAATAATTTATTTGTGGTTACTTATATACCGCGAGGACCAGGTGAAAGAGAATGGTCCATCCGCCCAGGCAGCTAATATTTCGTATTTTTAGGGGGATAGCCACTCGTTGCACTGAAAATCCCTAGGGTGATTTTGGCGCGCGGTCGATGCAACTCGGCAGCCATTGTTGATACAAGCCGACTGACTGTCAATACATCGCGGAAGGTAGACAAGTGTGGTTATGTTCGTTTATTTGAAGGAAATGATAAATAAAGTGAATAAAACCTACGTGAATAAGCTATGGATATTTATTGATGCCTCAACCCCAGGATACAATCAATAATTTTGTTCGAATTGGTTGTTCTCGATGAACTCTTTGATTCTGATAAATTTCCAGTTATAGCTTAAGTTAATTCGTTGATTGCATTAAGATATCATTTAAAACTGATTGATCGATTTTTGATAAATATTCCTAGCTTATTCACGTAGGTTTTATTCACTTTATTTATCATTTGCTTCAAATAAACGAACATAACCACACTTGTCTACCTTCCGCGATGTATTGACAGTCAGCCGGCTTGTATCAACAATGGCTGCCGAGTTACATCGACCGCGCGCCAAAATCACCCTAGGGATTTTTTCAGCGCAACGAGTGGCTATCCCCCTAAAAATACGAAATATTATCTGCCTGGGCGGATGGACCATTCTCTTTCACCTGGTCCTCGCGGTATAATACATATTACATACCGGGATGATTTCTTGATAGTATACAGGTGACTGCGCATGCGCGAGTTTCGTCGTATGCTGAGGCAGGCTGGCCTCAAATACCACTGCGTGACGACTTTACCGACCAATGAAAATGAATTATTTGGCGCATGCGCTGTCACCTGTATACTATCAAGAAATCATCCCGGTATACTCTTATCCCAATTCATTACATGTTTCTTACTAGTAAAAACCCATTCATAACTTAATGCTGATTACGTCGTACCCGTGATAGACGAGTTACGTTTAAAATTGATAACAGTTTCCCTGGCCATCGGAACCCGTTTCCGCGGTTGCGGAGGCTCCGGTGCCACTGTTTGTCGTGACGTTTCTTTACATCTAAATTTACCTGTAGATACACATTTATAGATTATGTAACCTATCATGCCTACTAATACTATTCCACTTATTGGATACAAAGGTGCCACATACGGCAGGTGCCGCCTGTGACTACTGTTCTTATCATCTAATTCCTTATGTAGGCTCTCAAGGCTAGTTCCCAATGAGTTTAGCTCGTTTGCGTCTCGCAGGACGCTCTTGAGTACTACACTGACACCTTTATCGTTAGACTTCGGGATTGCCTCCCAGTCTGTTTCGTGGAGACTCAGATTATATGGCGGCAAGTAACTGAATTCCTGGTTACTCTGATATTGCCGTAATGTCTCCATACGAAAATCCTTCGCAGTTACAGCGCATTTCCCGTTGAGAGTTATTGTGCCAGTGCCTATTAATGTTTCGCGCGCCGAAGGCAACCCTTCGCAAGCTACTGTGATTGCCTCGGCCTCTAGAGCTACGTATAACCAGGTTCCTGGTCTCTGCAAAACTAAAACTATTGCCTTTGTTACGTGCAAGCGAGCATTGGCGAGATTGCCGGCTACTCTTGATCGTAATTTAGAATGCGGAAGTCACCTGAGCGGTAAAGTGACTCCCGTTGTGGGTCTTTGCTTTATTAAACCACTAAAGTGGACCTGAAGGATTGAATGGAAGATGAAAGGATAATAATTCAGACTTGGTGATGCCCTTTTGACACGTTCAGGGATATATATATATTCTCGTCACTAATAAGAGAAGGATTTAGAATAGCAATCGTATCATGAATGGTAATAGTTTAGAATAGTAATAGTAATAGTTTTGTAATAGTAGTGATATTTGTTTGTTGTAATGGTTAAAGTTATGTACGTAATAGTAATGACAATAATAGTGATATTTGTTCGTAATAACAGTTGTAGTGATAGTGATAGTTACGAAGGTAAGGGAAGAATTAAGATGGGTATGAGCCAGTGGGAATAGTGCTACCTGACTGCGCGGTTCGTCAGCTTCTACAACCTGTCACCAAGGAGGCCGATGGTCGAAGATTACGTATAGCCCTGAGGGTGTCTTGGCGGTTGCAGTGCGATGTGCTCCTATACCAAGCCGGTCTTCTCCAGTCGGATAACCTCCAGCGACAAGGTGTGACGGTCCCGGTTGCACGGTCACTTTCGGCGATAGTTCTGACTACTGTGTAAGGGATACGGGGTCTTTTTATCCCTTACCGATCGGCTTTGGCGGGGGATGGAATTTCCTTGGTCAGCCTCTTGGGCAACCAACCTTTGAGTCACCCGCGCAGTTTGGTTCACTCATCCACTAGCTCATATCTATGACGAAATCGCTGAACCGGCAGCCTAAATTCTTCCGTGTCGCGTGGTGTATTGCGACACGCTCCGGCTCGTTCTTCCGTGTCGCGTGGTGTATTGCGACACCCTCCGGCTCGTTCGTAACAGAATCCTCCCCCAAGACGCTATCTTCGGTGTTACCGGGGTTGCGTCTGGTCTCCGAGAAGAGCAGGATGGTGTCCGTCCTAAATAACCGTGAAGCTATCCACGGACGCGGCTCTTGGTATTGATGGCAGGATTGCTCGAGGTGGTTCCAGTCTCATGGGTGGCAGTGAGTTAGGCACTTCATATAGCTCGATTCTGGGGGTCGGCAGGTGGTGGATTATTTCTGGCCTTACAGACGCTCCTTCTTGGCCTCGCGATTCCCAAGGTCCGGGTCGTCGTCGCGGAGGCGATGATTTGGCGAACCATCGATAGGCCAAATACACGAGTACTAGTATCGTTATTAGCGCGGTGCAGCCCATTCCACTGTAAACGATGATGTTGTTCCTGGCGCCTCTCTGGTGAGTTTGGAGTTCCTTAGCCTGGTGTTCTAGCTCCTTGAGGGTCATCGCGTTCTCGCTGTGTCCCCAATCGTTGTTGTTCTCTCCAGCGGTTGCCAGGATCTCATCCACTAGGGGCGTCATCTCCGGTTTTTGCAGGTCGGGTGCGACTAGAGTGATATTCAGAGAGGTCATTGGGGTGTAAGTATGGGCCTCACCTGTTGCTATAGTTTCTTGGGCAATGAGTCTCGTTGCCCCTGTGGTTGCCGTGCATCCCGGCCTGATTTGGAGGATTCCAGCATCCGTCAATATTTCCTTTCCAGTCACCCGTTTTTTACAGCTAACCTTGACCTCGGTTGGTTTCATGCTGGAGAATAGCCAGCTGTTGATGGTCTCCAGACGGGTCCAGTAGACATCATCTGTAGCGAGGGCACGGAGATCACAAGTAGTCCAGGGTATATTCTGTGAATTACTTAGAAGCGTTGTTTCACAAGTTGGTTTCTTTCCAACGCTGTATATTGGCAGCGTCATCTGGCAAATGTATTGGTTGTGGTGGGACTTGCATCCTTGCAGGTACCGTTCGGTGGGGGTGATATACCATTGCTTATCTGTAGTAACGGCGAGGTATGGGTTCCGTGGTTTTATAAACACTGCTAAAGTGCGGTTGGTTGCTGCGTGTTGCCTAGCCGGCAATGGGTGGAGTAGATAGAGATCGTACGACCTCTTATCCAGTAGCGGGATGTTTATTTCCAAGATCAGATTTCCCTTATAGAAGCTAACCTGCAGGTCGCTTACCGTGTTCAATGTTTCGGAGCGAAGTTCTTGCTCTGTTAGCGGGAAGTCATAGTTAGTCCGTTGTCGTATTAGCCGTGCTGCGTTCGTCAGTTGCTGGGTGGAAAGGATCGCTGGGTGTAGTGCTCCTTGCTTCGCGAAGATGACTGCGGTGGCGAGGATGATTATGCTCATGCGGTAGTCCTCGGTGTGCCTTACCAGTTCGTTTAGCCACTGTTCCGCTAGTCCCTCATACTGTAATCGTTGTATGCTATTTGCATTCGTATTAGTATTCTGGGCAAGGATGTTGGCCTGGTAGGCTAACATCGTGGTCTGGTTGTTGATTTCTGCCAAGTTCTGGTGTATGTCGCCGAATTCCGAACGCAGGATGTGCGTTTGGTTATCAACGATCTCGGCTAGGTGCTTCTGGTCCGCGTACAGCTTGTCTATCTCGCCGTTGTAGTAAGCAGCGTCATCTTCGTCCAGTGTACCAAACAGGCTCTTGCTGAGACTGCCGATAAAGCCTAGGGGAGTCCCGCGCTTTTTCCTGGATACCGGGGCTTCTCCGTCCCTAGGGGTGTTACGTAACATCTCCTCATATTTGTAGGTGTCGTTCAGCTTGCCGATCAGCATGGGCTCTATCTTCGTGTCTGAACAGGGGACGTCGTTGAACTTTGCACATAAATCCCTTAAATACTTCATGTGCAGAGGGATGTTTGGCTTCTGGTCCAGGAAATCTTGTATCTGCAGGTTAGTGACGAGCTTCCAGGACGTGTGGGATGCTCGTAACGTCCGTATTCGTTCATAATAGATTCCAGCATTGTGCGGCAGCTTGTAGATGTCATAGTCCTCGTTCTGCTCCTCTGACTGCCCCTGCGTATCCCCCAGGAGCACGCAGGCTACGAACACGTAAAGCGGGTAGTTAATCATTCCTGCCTGCAAAGGAGAGTTCGGATTGATTAGCTGTTCAGCAAGGTGGTACTTCTTTGCGTGGTGGAAAGAGGAAGGGGGTGGGTGGTAAACAGGGCTGGTATCAGTGTGGTTATTTTGCTTTCGGCCCTTCGTCCTTCTTCTTCAGCCTATCCAGGTGTTTCAAGCGGCGTTTGCCATCCGGTCCTACTATTATAGCAGTATTCAGATCCAGCATCTCGGCAATCTCGAACGGTCCATCGTAGTGAGGGTCCAGCTTGCGCCTAACTTCCCGTTTAGCATAGACTTGATCTCCCACGTGAAACTGGATCGGGTTGGTTTTCAAGTCGTGACGGCGTTTCGAATTCTGCTTAGCAGAGTTGAGATTGTTGCCTCCTATTTCCGCTAGCTCGTTCAATCTGGTTACTAGGCTTTCCACACACTTCGTTGTGGTCGGCAGGTGTTTTGCCAGGGGCAAGGTCTCGGGGGTTCTTTTTAGTTTTCCGAAGGCCATCTCGTGCGGGGTGAAGTTTGTGCCTTCGTGCACTGCCGAGTTGTAGCAGCGCATGGCATCAGGCAGTAGGTCGTCCCATTCCACGTGGTCGTCGACGAAGTGTCTAAGATAGTCAACGAGTCCCGTGTGGCTTCGCTCTAGTAACCCATTTGTCTGTGGATGGTATCCAGACGTCATCACATGGTTCACCTTGTTGATTCGCAGGAACTCCTTCATGTTGTCACTTGTGAAGCATTTTCCACGATCGGTCAGCAGGATCAGGGGCGTGCTATATGGCTTGAAATACTTCTGGTCCAGTGCCCGGATTATTGACAATGATGTTTGGTCGCGTAACTCATAAGCGTGCCCCAGCTTAGTGAGTAGGTCCAGCACCGTCAAGATATATCTATTCCCTCGGCTGGTAGTTGGTAGTGGTCCTACAACGTCTACGGCAATCTTTTCCCAGGCTTCTACCGGCGTATCCGTGATGATCATCGGTTCCCGGGTCGTAATACGGGATACCTTTCGTTTCTGACAGTTCTCGCAGCATCGGATCACATCCTGGACCTCGTTTCTCATCCCAGGCCAGTAGTAGCGTTGTCGTAAGCGTCGATAGGTTTTAGTGACTCCCTTATGTCCTCCTGTTTTCCCTTCGTGCCATTCCTTGACGATCTGCAATCGTCTCTCTGGTGGTGGTGTTTCGATTTCCCCGGTACAAAGGTAGATCTGACATGGGTAGTCCTGGAATATTTCCTGGATTAGTGATTTGACAATTACCGGCTGTAGGTTGTCAATCCCGTCGCCTTTCGCGGCCAATCTTATCTCGTTGGTTCTTGTAGCTTCCATAGCATTCCTTAATGCATTCAGTCCGTCGACTAGGTCGTTAGGGGTCATCCTATGGTAGTACTGCTCCATGCTGGCTACGGAGAAAACTTTTCGTTTGTTTCGTGTGGTGACTACGAAGTGTCCCATACCTTGCATTGCTTCCTTGAGGGTTTCTGGACTAAGCAATCCCATCCCCTGGAGTTGTTTAGCTACGGGTGTTGTGAGTAAACAATCCGTGGAAATGAAGTGTGCATAATTGCTTTTTCGCAGGGTCAATGTTTCTGGGGTTAACTGTACCTTGCATTTACCATGAATGGCGTTTATGTGTTTACCGGATTTATTGGGTTTGGCGGCTGCGCCCTTCCTCTCGTCTTCGTCGGTTGAGTCGTGTCCCGAGAAGTCATCGGAGCTGCTTGGGTATAGGTGCGTGTTAGTTTCGGGTGCCCTGCGTTCCTCAGGCTCAGCTTCCTCTTCTGAAGAGTCTCGGAAACCCGTTGGGGATCCGTATGGGGTTGAGCGCCCCGTTGGCATCAATGAGCGTCGTGGTGTCGGTAAAAAGGAAACCCTATTCCTCCGAAGTCTTTCCATGGGCGTCGAGGGTCTCGGTTCCTGTGTTGAAACATTAGTAACCCTGATACCTTGTTCCACTGGTGGCCTTGGTTTCTCTGTGGTCCGTGGGGTATGAGGTGATGCGCCATCGAATGACCGAGCAAGTTCTTTGATATGCTCACGTGCCTTCTCGTGCATTCTCTCGATTAAGTCGTTGCTGTGTGGTCTCTGGGCGTTGGTGATCTGACAGGTTTTTCGTGCTGTTCGGGTCCTGGTCCACGTCCGAGTCCTCTTCTCCAGTAGTCTCGAGGTTGAGTATGCTGAGATTTAGCGTCTCCTCAGGTCTTGGAAACCGTTTTTGCAAGAGGTCCTCAATCACTTGGCTGGTAGTTGGATCCGTTTCCTTCAGCATTTTATGAAACTGTATTCTGTCGGTGGTTAGCTCGCAGGGTTGATTGGCAGTCAAATCGCAGGTTGTAAGGTCGCGAGTGGTTTGAATTGTAGTATCAAATGAGTCGCCAATGGTCCTATCATCGTCCTTTTCAAGAATTACCGAAAAAGATTTGTCGCCTTGTTCCGGTGGTTCGGCAGCTGGCGGAATCGTTTGCTCGAAAGTAGAGTCGGCCGTGTCGGTTTCATGCGGGTAGGTCATGGGTGCGATTCTCCTATGTTCACGCAGCCGGCTCGCTATAGTGCTGACATCAGCGGTCTGATCGGGTTTCGTTGTCGGCTTGTACTCCGGATCTTTGGTCTCGTCTTTCATTCGTAAAGGCAGACAGTGGGCCACGGGATTACGAGATAAGGCGTCGGCGTTAGCATTGGCGCTTCCAGCCTTATACACAATCCGGAAATCGTACTCCGCCAATCTGAGTCTCCAGCGAGTCAGTCGGGATGTTGGGTCCTTGACATTGTGCAACCAAACTAAGGCTTGGTGATCGGTGTATAGGGTGAACTGTCGCCCATACAGGTACGGTCTGAAACAGTTTATGGCAAATATTACCGCTAAACATTCCTTCTCTGTAGTAGAATAATTTTCTTCGGCTGGGGATAAGGTCCTTGAGGCATAGTTTATCGGTCTCTCCTCCCCCCTTGCGCCTTGGCTTAGTACGGCGCCTATGGCGTAATCGGATGCGTCGGTCGTCACGACAAATGGACGATTGAAGTCAGGGTACAGCAGTACTGGTTCGGCGCACAAGGCATCTCGAAGTTCCTCGAAACTCTTCTGCTGCTCCTCCCCCCAGGCGAACGTTGCTTTCTTCCGCAGGATATTAGTCATTGGTTTACTTTTCTCAGCGAAATTCGGTATGAATCGACGGTAGTACCCGGCAAGTCCAAGGAATTGCTGGACGTTCTGCCTCGTCTTTGGGACCGGAAATTTCTGGACAGCTTCCAGAGTACGTGGATTTGGTCTTACGCCGTCTCTGCTTAGGATATGACCCAAATACGTCACCTCCTTCCGTAGGAATTCGCACTTGTCCGTTTGCAGCTTCAGTCCGTGTTCCCTCATTCTTTGCAGGAATCTTCTGACTTGATACCCGTGTTGTTGAAGATTTGAGGCAAACGATACTACGTCGTCCAGGTATACGAACAGCTCGATGCTCTGAAGTCCACAGAGAACTAGATCCATTAGTCGCTGAAACGTCGCAGGGGCGTTCTTAAGCCCGAACGGCATGCGTTCGTACTCGTAGTGACCATTGGGTGTGGAAAATGCAGTCTTGCATTGATCTTCCGGGTCCATACCTATTTGGTGAAATCCATTGGCCAGATCGAAGACTGAAAAGTATTGGGCTCCTCCGACTCTATCCAAAATATCGGTGATATTCGGGAGTGGGTAGCTGTCACCTACAGTCTTTTCGTTGAGCGTTCGGTAGTCGATCACCATTCTCCAGCGTTTATTCCCTTGTGAATCAGGCTTCTTCGGGACGATCCAGAGAGGTGAATTATACGGTGAAGTTGAGGGCTTTATTATGCCATTCTTCAGCAGTCCTTCTATCTGTTTCTTAATCTCCTCTTGATGTACGACTGGATACCGGTACTGCTTGGTGTGTACAGGTGTCTCATCGGTGGTAACGATCTTGTGAGTTACAGTGTTTGTTTTCCCTAGTTGGTCTCCTGGAAGGTAGAAGCAATCCGCGAATTCTTCCACGATCTTCAGGACGTGTTTCGTCTCCTCTTCGTTGAGATGGTCCAGCCGGAGCGCCTTGATGATTCGGTCCACGCGGTCTTCGTCCTGGTAGTCAGCAAGCTCATCTTCCGAGTCCGTATGAACCACAGCTAGATCATATGGCTCGAGTTCCTGTGGACTAATAACAATTTCTACAGGTTCTTCAGTAGAATTAGTGGCCATTACGTAGCAGACTCCGCCATGGTTGGTCACTGCAGCCTCTCCAATGTAAACCCTGGGTGGCGTTGTGATCCTTGGTAGGTAACCTTCCCGTATCCTCTCATTACCAACTGGGATAGGTATCTGCGTCTTGCTCCTAGCCTCGAGGCGGAAAGTATGTTGGCGGTACTCCCTTTCCACAGCGTCGATCTCTCGCCTGTTGCAGAACGGTATTGGTCGTATCGGTTCCTCGCAAGATACGATGGTCTTATGATGGAAGGATATCTCAGCCTGATGTTCGAGAAAGAACGGCGCTCCCAGCAGTCCGTCTCCGACTATGCTGATACTGTCATAAACATAAAACAGGCTCTTTTTACCTAATGTCGTAATAGTGGTCGTACCCAATGTGTAGAGCGGCTCTTCCGATACTCCTAAGATCTCGGATTTGCATCTGTCGATGATGGGAGCCTCGACGCCTAGTGCATCGATGTGCACCAGATTGACTCCAGCGCCGGTGTCTAACGTGAATTGTCCTTCACCTTGCCCCAGCTCTGGGGCTCGGATCTTGATTCTTGGTGTTGGGGCCTGCGCAATATGGCAGTAGGAGCGGGCCTCTCCCGTCCCTCGTCCTTGAATCGCACAGTTTTTGCTACTTCCGTAGGCTCCGCGTCGTGACGTCCGCCCTCGTAGTTTAAAGAATTCGAGTTGGAAACTGATGAATCCCGTAAGGTACTCGCTCCTCGTTCGGCTGATCCTAGTTGTTGGATTCGGTCCTGCATTTCTCGCTGTTTTTGAGCTAGGGTTTGGCATATCTCTACAATATGGCCCTTGCGTTTACAGTAAATGCAGTATGGATCTCGATCTCTAGAGTACTCACGTCTTTGGGTAGAGTTATCTCGCTCTCTAGATGGAGAACGAGAGTTACCTAGGTTCAACGTTCTCAATCCCGCGTTGAAAACTCTGGTCAGGGTGGTTGGGCTGAAATCCGAACGTCTAAATCGTGATTGACGCTCCGATCCGGAGGGAGTACTACTGTCCTCAGTAGTGACGACGATGTTGTCCCTTCGTCCATGGTATCGGCTTTCGTGTTCTCTCTTCGACTCCCAAGATGGCCTGCGAGTCTGGTCGAATCTTGACGCACTGCGATTCGGGGAATCTTCTCTGTCGTAATCCCGGTAATTACCCAGTGCGCATCTGCGATTTCGCCGCGCCCGATCTTCTTCTATTACCAGGTCATAGGCATCGTCTAGCGTTTTAGGCGATTTCGGCGCTATGGTGTAGTATATGCGATCGGGTAACCCTCGGATGAAGTTTTCCAATGCAGTTTTTTCCATTTGTGTCACGTTATCAGCGCTGTCGGCGTAAGCCCCTTTGATTGCTGCACGAGCTTTGTTTACCAACTTGGAGGTGCGTCCGATGTAATTCGACAAACTCTCCCTATCCTGAATCTGCAGGCGACCTAGCTCAGCTAGAAACGAAGCCGGATCCCTGCCAGGGGCGTATCGTTTCTTCAGGTGTTTTATCAAGGCGTCTACGGTGTTAAATGTTTTGCCTTCCACGCTGATTCTGGTAGCACCGGTAAGTCGAGTGATCACCTGCTCCACATATTCGCGTTCTTCTTCTGAGTCAACCAGAGTAAGTCCATCGCTGATTTTCCTCAAAACCTGGCCTAATGGCGGGTTTTCACCATCGAATTCTGGTATTCGATCTACGGCCTTAAACAATGTGTCTCTGCTCCTGAAGCTTTTTGTATACTCGATCAGGGTTGTAAGCAGTTGATCTGTGGTAGCCATGTCTGATACTGATTCCAGGTTGACAGGTGTGATAAGACGGGATGAAGATAGATATGAGGAAAGGATTTATAGTAAATTTAGGCCGTCGTATGTATACAGTAATTAAAGAGTCAAAGGTATTTACGTCATGTAATCGGGTCGGCGTCCGTTGTCACCCGATACTCGTTACGTTCGTCCGTACGAAGTATGCGCGCGTCAGCAGTCTGCTGTAGTTTGCCAGTGTATTACGCTAGAAGTCGATGACTTGTTTGCGCTCTGACTACTGTTATCTTTTAATTCAGAGATCTTTATTCAAAACTTCAGTTCTAAGCGCACCCCACACTTAGCACCAATTCTGTTACGTGCAAGCGAGCATTGGCGAGATTGCCGGCTACTCTTGATCGTAATTTAGAATGCGGAAGTCACCTGAGCGGTAAAGTGACTCCCGTTGTGGGTCTTTGCTTTATTAAACCACTAAAGTGGACCTGAAGGATTGAATGGAAGATGAAAGGATAATAATTCAGACTTGGTGATGCCCTTTTGACACGTTCAAGGATATATATATATTCTCGTCACTAATAAGAGAAGGATTTAGAATAGCAATCGTATCATGAATGGTAATAGTTTAGAATAGTAATAGTAATAGTTTTGTAATAGTAGTGATATTTGTTTGTTGTAATGGTTAAAGTTATGTACGTAATAGTAATGACAATAATAGTGATATTTGTTCGTAATAACAGTTGTAGTGATAGTGATAGTTACGAAGGTAAGGGAAGAATTAAGATGGGTATGAGCCAGTGGGAATAGTGCTACCTGACTGCGCGGTTCGTCAGCTTCTACAACCTGTCACCAAGGAGGCCGATGGTCGAAGATTACGTATAGCCCTGAGGGTGTCTTGGCGGTTGCAGTGCGATGTGCTCCTATACCAAGCCGGTCTTCTCCAGTCGGATAACCTCCAGCGACAAGGTGTGAC
Source organism: Tenthredo mesomela (assembly GCA_943736025.1). NCBI lineage: Eukaryota > Metazoa > Arthropoda > Insecta > Hymenoptera > Tenthredinidae > Tenthredo > Tenthredo mesomela. The sequence goes on from OX031014.1 coordinate 33,433,479, forward strand.
GGTCCCGGTTGCACGGTCACTTTCGGCGATAGTTCTGACTACTGTGTAAGGGATACGGGGTCTTTTTATCCCTTACCGATCGGCTTTGGCGGGGGATGGAATTTCCTTGGTCAGCCTCTTGGGCAACCAACCTTTGAGTCACCCGCGCAGTTTGGTTCACTCATCCACTAGCTCATATCTATGACGAAATCGCTGAACCGGCAGCCTAAATTCTTCCGTGTCGCGTGGTGTATTGCGACACCCTCCGGCTCGTTCGTAACACCTTGTTTACCCTAGCTATTCTTTTCGGGCATTGTGAAAGTTCTACGTCCAACTTCGAGAGGATTGCAATTTCACAGGGTGAACCTATTCTTATCGAATTCGTGGGGCGCCTTAGGTCACACAAATAATGCTCACCTAATCGCTTACAAGTTCCTAAATCTGCCTCTCTCATTCGCAGATAATTTCTATATTCGTGGTCCACCACTGCTAATTCCTCTGTCGTCTCCAGATAGCAATACGTATTATTTTGTGCCCTGACAGGCAGAGGATATACCTTATTGATGCTGTACTCCTCGCTACCTATCAGAGGTATTTCTATTGATATAATGATCTTGTGTTAGTACGTTGGTGTCCGCAAGGCAAAGTCGTATACTGTTATACCTGTGTGACGGATGTGTCACTAGCAAGCTGAGATTGAAGTATACATCGGCCTATTTGTGATGCGTTTATTTTTAATTATTAACTAATCAATCGAAGGTGTTCAATTGATTAATTAACTTTTTTCTATTCCTGCATTGATGAAAGATTTAATTCCATTTTATTGAAAGATTATTTCGATGAGAAAAATTAACGGACGAACCCAGGAATCGAACCCAGGATCTTCGGACGCCTATCCGGGGACTTACACCCGAGACCACCTAGCTCGCCCACAGTTCGCCGCAATTTTTCTCATCTGTTATTGTACCAAGTATGTGTTGATATAATGATCTTGTGTTAGTACGTTGGTGTCCGCAAGGCAAAGTCGTATACTATTATACCTGTGTGACGGATGTGTCACTAGCAAGCTGAGATTGAAGTATACATCGGCCTATTTGTGATGCGTTTATTTTTAATTATTAACTAATCAATCGAAGGTGTTCAATTGATTAATTAACTTTTTTCTATTCCTGCATTGATGAAAGATTTAATTCCATTTTATTGAAAGATTATTTCGATGAGAAAAATTAACGGACGAACCCAGGAATCGAACCCAGGATCTTCGGACGCCTATCCGGGGACTTACACCCGAGACCACCTAGCTCGCCCACAGTTCGCCGCAATTTTTCTCATCTGTTATTGTACCAAGTATGTGTTGATATAATGATCTTGTGTTAGTACGTTGGTGTCCGCAAGGCAAAGTCGTATACTGTTATACCTGTGTGACGGATGTGTCACTAGCAAGCTGAGATTGAAGTATACATCGGCCTATTTGTGATGCGTTTATTTTTAATTATTAACTAATCAATCGAAGGTGTTCAATTGATTAATTAACTTTTTTCTATTCCTGCATTGATGAAAGATTTAATTCCATTTTATTGAAAGATTATTTCGATGAGAAAAATTAACGGACGAACCCAGGAATCGAACCCAGGATCTTCGGACGCCTATCCGGGGACTTACACCCGAGACCACCTAGCTCGCCCACAGTTCGCCGCAATTTTTCTCATCTGTTATTGTACCAAGTATGTGTTGATATAATGATCTTGTGTTAGTACGTTGGTGTCCGCAAGGCAAAGTCGTATACTGTTATACCTGTGTGACGGATGTGTCACTAGCAAGCTGAGATTGAAGTATACATCGGCCTATTTGTGATGCGTTTATTTTTAATTATTAACTAATCAATCGAAGGTGTTCAATTGATTAATTAACTTTTTTCTATTCCTGCATTGATGGAAGATTTAATTCCATTTTATTGAAAGATTTTTTCGATGAGAAAAATTAACGGACGAACCCAGGAATCGAACCCAGGATCTTCGGACGCTTATCCGGGGACTTACACCCGAGACCACCTAGCTCGCCCACAGTTCGCCGCAATTTTTCTCATCTGTTATTGTACCAAGTATGTGTTGATATAATGATCTTGTGTTAGTACGTTGGTGTCTGCAAGGCAAAGTCGTATACTGTTATACCTGTGTGACGGATGTGTCACTAGCAAGCTGAGATTGAAGTATACATCGGCCTATTTGTGATGCGTTTATTTTTAATTATTAACTAATCAATCGAAGGTGTTCAATTGATTAATTAACTTTTTTCTATTCCTGCATTGATGAAAGATTTAATTCCATTTTATTGAAAGATTATTTCGATGAGAAAAATTAACGGACGAACCCAGGAATCGAACCCAGGATCTTCGGACGCCTATCCGGGGACTTACACCCGAGACCACCTAGCTCGCCCACAGTTCGCCGCAATTTTTCTCATCTGTTATTGTACCAAGTATGTGTTGATATAATGATCTTGTGTTAGTACGTTGGTGTCCGCAAGGCAAAGTCGTATACTGTTATACCTGTGTGACGGATGTGTCACTAGCAAGCTGAGATTGAAGTATACATCGGCCTATTTGTGATGCGTTTATTTTTAATTATTAACTAATCAATCGAAGGTGTTCAATTGATTAATTAACTTTTTTCTATTCCTGCATTGATGAAAGATTTAATTCCATTTTATTGAAAGATTATTTCGATGAGAAAAATTAACGGACGAACCCAGGAATCGAACCCAGGATCTTCGGACGCCTATCCGGGGACTTACACCCGAGACCACCTAGCTCGCCCACAGTTCGCCGCAATTTTTCTCATCTGTTATTGTACCAAGTATGTGTTGATATAATGATCTTGTGTTAGTACGTTGGTGTCCGCAAGGCAAAGTCGTATACTGTTATACCTGTGTGACGGATGTGTCACTAGCAAGCTGAGATTGAAGTATACATCGGCCTATTTGTGATGCGTTTATTTTTAATTATTAACTAATCAATCGAAGGTGTTCAATTGATTAATTAACTTTTTTCTATTCCTGCATTGATGAAAGATTTAATTCCATTTTATTGAAAGATTTTTTCGATGAGAAAAATTAACGGACGAACCCAGGAATCGAACCCAGGATCTTCGGACGCTTATCCGGGGACTTACACCCGAGACCACCTAGCTCGCCCACAGTTCGCCGCAATTTTTCTCATCTGTTATTGTACCAAGTATGTGTTGATATAATGATCTTGTGTTAGTACGTTGGTGTCTGCAAGGCAAAGTCGTATACTGTTATACCTGTGTGACGGATGTGTCACTAGCAAGCTGAGATTGAAGTATACATCGGCCTATTTGTGATGCGTTTATTTTTAATTATTAACTAATCAATCGAAGGTGTTCAATTGATTAATTAACTTTTTTCTATTCCTGCATTGATGAAAGATTTAATTCCATTTTATTGAAAGATTATTTCGATGAGAAAAATTAACGGACGAACCCAGGAATCGAACCCAGGATCTTCGGACGCCTATCCGGGGACTTACACCCGAGACCACCTAGCTCGCCCACAGTTCGCCGCAATTTTTCTCATCTGTTATTGTACCAAGTATGTGTTGATATAATGATCTTGTGTTAGTACGTTGGTGTCCGCAAGGCAAAGTCGTATACTGTTATACCTGTGTGACGGATGTGTCACTAGCAAGCTGAGATTGAAGTATACATCGGCCTATTTGTGATGCGTTTATTTTTAATTATTAACTAATCAATCGAAGGTGTTCAATTGATTAATTAACTTTTTTCTATTCCTGCATTGATGAAAGATTTAATTCCATTTTATTGAAAGATTATTTCGATGAGAAAAATTAACGGACGAACCCAGGAATCGAACCCAGGATCTTCGGACGCCTATCCGGGGACTTACACCCGAGACCACCTAGCTCGCCCACAGTTCGCCGCAATTTTTCTCATCTGTTATTGTACCAAGTATGTGTTGATATAATGATCTTGTGTTAGTACGTTGGTGTCCGCAAGGCAAAGTCGTATACTGTTATACCTGTGTGACGGATGTGTCACTAGCAAGCTGAGATTGAAGTATACATCGGCCTATTTGTGATGCGTTTATTTTTAATTATTAACTAATCAATCGAAGGTGTTCAATTGATTAATTAACTTTTTTCTATTCCTGCATTGATGAAAGATTTAATTCCATTTTATTGAAAGATTATTTCGATGAGAAAAATTAACGGACGAACCCAGGAATCGAACCCAGGATCTTCGGACGCCTATCCGGGGACTTACACCCGAGACCACCTAGCTCGCCCACAGTTCGCCGCAATTTTTCTCATCTGTTATTGTACCAAGTATGTGTTGATATAATGATCTTGTGTTAGTACGTTGGTGTCCGCAAGGCAAAGTCGTATACTGTTATACCTGTGTGACGGATGTGTCACTAGCAAGCTGAGATTGAAGTATACATCGGCCTATTTGTGATGCGTTTATTTTTAATTATTAACTAATCAATCGAAGGTGTTCAATTGATTAATTAACTTTTTTCTATTCCTGCATTGATGAAAGATTTAATTCCATTTTATTGAAAGATTTTTTCGATGAGAAAAATTAACGGACGAACCCAGGAATCGAACCCAGGATCTTCGGACGCCTATCCGGGGACTTACACCCGAGACCACCTAGCTCGCCCACAGTTCGCCGCAATTTTTCTCATCTGTTATTGTACCAAGTATGTGTTGATATAATGATCTTGTGTTAGTACGTTGGTGTCCGCAAGGCAAAGTCGTATACTGTTATACCTGTGTGACGGATGTGTCACTAGCAAGCTGAGATTGAAGTATACATCGGCCTATTTGTGATGCGTTTATTTTTAATTATTAACTAATCAATCGAAGGTGTTCAATTGATTAATTAACTTTTTTCTATTCCTGCATTGATGAAAGATTTAATTCCATTTTATTGAAAGATTATTTCGATGAGAAAAATTAACGGACGAACCCAGGAATCGAACCCAGGATCTTCGGACGCCTATCCGGGGACTTACACCCGAGACCACCTAGCTCGCCCACAGTTCGCCGCAATTTTTCTCATCTGTTATTGTACCAAGTATGTGTTGATATAATGATCTTGTGTTAGTACGTTGGTGTCCGCAAGGCAAAGTCGTATACTGTTATACCTGTGTGACGGATGTGTCACTAGCAAGCTGAGATTGAAGTATACATCGGCCTATTTCAATTAATTTATCAATTAATTTATTAATTTATTATTTCAGTTAATTAATCAATTGAACACCTTCGATTGATTAGTTAATAATTAAAAATAAACGCATCACAAATAGGCCGATGTATACTTCAATCTCAGCTTGCTAGTGACACATCCGTCACACAGGTATAACAGTATACGACTTTGCCTTGCGGACACCAACGTACTAACACAAGATCATTATATCAACACATACTTGGTACAATAACAGATGAGAAAAATTGCGGCGAACTGTGGGCGAGCTAGGTGGTCTCGGGTGTAAGTCCCCGGATAGGCGTCCGAAGATCCTGGGTTCGATTCCTGGGTTCGTCCGTTAATTTTTCTCATCGAAATAATCTTTCAATAAAATGGAATTAAATCTTTCATCAATGCAGGAATAGAAAAAAGTTAATTAATCAATTGAACACCTTCGATTGATTAGTTAATAATTAAAAATAAACGCATCACAAATAGGCCGATGTATACTTCAATCTCAGCTTGCTAGTGACACATCCGTCACACAGGTATAACAGTATACGACTTTGCCTTGCGGACACCAACGTACTAACACAAGATCATTATATCAACACATACTTGGTACAATAACAGATGAGAAAAATTGCGGCGAACTGTGGGCGAGCTAGGTGGTCTCGGGTGTAAGTCCCCGGATAGGCGTCCGAAGATCCTGGGTTCGATTCCTGGGTTCGTCCGTTAATTTTTCTCATCGAAATAATCTTTCAATAAAATGGAATTAAATCTTTCATCAATGCAGGAATAGAAAAAAGTTAATTAATCAATTGAACACCTTCGATTGATTAGTTAATAATTAAAAATAAACGCATCACAAATAGGCCGATGTATACTTCAATCTCAGCTTGCTAGTGACACATCCGTCACACAGGTATAACAGTATACGACTTTGCCTTGCGGACACCAACGTACTAACACAAGATCATTATATCAACACATACTTGGTACAATAACAGATGAGAAAAATTGCGGCGAACTGTGGGCGAGCTAGGTGGTCTCGGGTGTAAGTCCCCGGATAGGCGTCCGAAGATCCTGGGTTCGATTCCTGGGTTCGTCCGTTAATTTTTCTCATCGAAATAATCTTTCAATAAAATGGAATTAAATCTTTCATCAATGCAGGAATAGAAAAAAGTTAATTAATCAATTGAACACCTTCGATTGATTAGTTAATAATTAAAAATAAACGCATCACAAATAGGCCGATGTATACTTCAATCTCAGCTTGCTAGTGACACATCCGTCACACAGGTATAACAGTATACGACTTTGCCTTGCGGACACCAACGTACTAACACAAGATCATTATATCAACACATACTTGGTACAATAACAGATGAGAAAAATTGCGGCGAACTGTGGGCGAGCTAGGTGGTCTCGGGTGTAAGTCCCCGGATAGGCGTCCGAAGATCCTGGGTTCGATTCCTGGGTTCGTCCGTTAATTTTTCTCATCGAAATAATCTTTCGGTATTTCTATTACTGTAACTACTGTGTCTTCTCTTCCATAAGATTTAATATCTGCGACTGTCATCAGCAATGACACTCCTGGTCGCGTCAACGGTATGGGAAAGCTATGCCCCGCCGGCAGGTGCGGTAGTGCCGACGAAAGGTACTCTAGTATTTTAGCTGGTGTAAGCACCGTAGGGTTGATAATACCCCTTTTAATTTCCGTTAGGAATTGTACTAGGTCCTTCACATCGTTCAGCAGCGCATCTACTATTAGGCTTATTGCCTCTATGTGCTCGTCAAGGTTCTGTCTCGCTGCCGTTCGTTCTATACCGTTCGAGAGACTGATGTTGAGTTGTTTGGTTATCTCGAGCAAGGTTTTCTCATTCTCCTCCACTACCCTCATGGTGTTGTTAAACACTCCTAGCGTCGAGGATACGATTTGGATTTGCTTGCTCATTGTCTTTTTTAAGTTGGCTTGATCTTCCCGAAGATCATCGATCTCTTGATCTATTCTAGCCGCGTCTGCTGCATCCATAGTCCCGAACAAGGATTTTGCTATCGAGCCTAGACCGTCCATTAAACCTCGGCGCCTTCGTGCCGGCCCGACGCATGTGACGTCGCGAACTAGTTGCAAGCCCCTATCAACTTTACCTAATAAGTTTTCTACCGATTCGCTTAAAGTCTCACATAAAAGCGAGCCCGCGTTATGTGGACCCTCGCATGTTCTGCGTATGTTGTTTAGATGCGCCTTCACAATTTCTTCTCTTTCGAACACCGTGCGGAGGTCCATGTCTATTACTAAGCTCCACCTATCTTTGTACACTTGTAGTGTCCCTATTTTCTCGAAGAATACGCCTGGATTATCCCTGAATCTCTCGATCTTGTAAGATGAACTGATTTCTCCTTTTGCCAGCGCCATCGCCAGCAACGATCTGCAAGTTAATTTAGACATTAATACTAAAGTATCCCCTCCCTTTGTTATATCGTAAAATTTGTGAGGAATAAGGTGAGGGGTAGGATAGGGGTTGAGTATATGCTTTGCTCCTTCTAGTCAATGTTCTACGAACAACTTCAATCTGTTGGCGTGAACCTTGGCCTCCTTCCGACCCTTTCGGATGGTGTAGTTGACATCCGAATCCTTTTTCGTGATCTCGTATGGAGCTACATACTTCGGCGTTAATTTCGCCGATCTTCCTCGCCGAACCGTCTCATCAAGCAGAAGAACCTTATCTTCCGGCTGAAATTTGGTCTCCACCGTTTTCCTGTCGTAGTATGATTTCGCTTTTCCCTTGGCCGCTTCCAAATTTCCTTTTGCTTGGAGATGAGCTGCCCTAAGCCTTTCGCGTAGTTCCTGGACGTAGCCGTCATACGCGTAAGTAAGTCTCGGCGCTTGCTTTACTGATGATGGTATTTCCGCTGGATGCCCGAAAACAAGTTCGTACGGCGTGAACCCTGTCGCAGTGTGGGGGGTTGTGTTGTACGTGAACATAGCGTACGGCAACCACTCATCCCAGTTGCTTTGGTCCTCTTCGATATAATTCTTTAGATATTCTGCTAGTGTTCTGTGTGATCGTTCCAGCGCTCCGTTAGATTCTGGATGATACGCTGTTGTCTGAATTTTCCCGATTTTCAAGAGTTTACACATATTCTTAAATACATTGCTCAAAAAATTAGTTCCCTGATCAGTAAGGATTACTTTGGGTGTTCCATATTCGCATATAATATTTTTTACGAATTCTCTAGCCACTGTGGAAGCTTCTTGGTCAGCCACTGGCATAGCCTTGCTAAATTTGGTTAAAGCATCCTGAAACGTGAGTACATACTTATTACCTGAATTAGTTTCAGTCAATGGTCCCACGATGTCCAGTGCACATTTTTCGAAGGCTTTCGAGCGAGTGTCGGTGATTATCATGGGTGCTTTCGGCTTTCTCTGTGTTTTATTTTTCGCATCTTCTTCTCCTCCTCCTCCTCCTCCTCCTCCTCCTCCTCCTCCTCCTCCTCCTCCTCCTCCTCCTCCTCCTCCTCCTCCTCCTCCTCCTCCTCCTCCTCCTCCTCCTCCTTCTTCTTCTTCTTCTTCTTCGTCTGACATTACGGGAATCTTTGTACCTTCTGAAGGTTTATCATCTTCGAATTCCTGGCTATTGCTGTAAATCTTATATATTCTGCTGAGTGCGTCTGCGTTCGTATTCAGTTTTTCAGGTTTGTAGACTACATCATACTCGTGTTCGGCAAGTTTTAATCTCATTCTCAGTAACCTTGATCCAGGATCCTCGATTTTGAAGATCCATTTAAGAGGGAGGTGATCCGTGATCACAGTGAAATGCGTCCCATATACGTATGGTCTGAACTGTCTAGTCCCGAGGACGATTGCTAACATTTCCCTCTCGGTTGTCGAGTAATTTCTTTCAGCTTTGTTAAGCGTTCGGCTTGCGTATGCTATAGGTAAATCTTGCCCTATTGGTCCCTGAGAGAGTATTGCTCCAATTGCCTTGTCGGATGCATCTGTTGTTATCAAGAAAGGTTTTGTGAAATCCGGATACTTTAGGATGGGTGCCGTAATTAGCTTTGATTTTAGTGTTTCAAATGCGCTCTCTTCTACTGTTGTCCAATCGAACTTGCGTCCCTTCTGTGTTAGTTGCGTTTAACGGTCGTGCTATGCTTGAAAATCCCTCTATGAATCTTCTGTAATAACCTGCTAGCCCTAAAAATGACTGTACTTGCTTAACGTTTGTCGGACTCTTAAATTTTTTGACGTCTGCAATTTTCGAGGGGTCTGGTAGGATTCCCTCCGAGGTTATCACATGCCCTAAATAGCTAGTCTCTTTCCGAAGAAACTGACATTTGTCTGGCTGAAGGATGAGATTGCTCTCCTGCAGTCGCTTTAGTACCTCGATGAGCCTGTCGTTGTGCTCTTTGAGTGTTGCTCCATGAATTACAATGTCGTCTAAATAAACGTAGCATTTAGATGCTTGTAACCCTGCTAAAACGGTATTCATCAAACGTTGGAATGTCGCTGGCGCATTCTTCATTCCGAATGGCATTGAATTATACTCATAATGCCCATGTGCTGTTGAGAAAGCAGTTTTTTCCTTGTCTTCTTCGGCCATCGGAATTTGATGAAATCCCGAGGCGAGGTCTAATGTAGTAAAGTACTTCGCTTTTCCTAACTGATCCAATATTTCTGTAATATTTGGCAAGGGATACGAATCTCCTACCGTTATCTCGTTTAATTTTCTGTAGTCGACGACTACTCTAAATTTCTGTTTCCCTGATGCGTCAGGTTTTTTCGGTACTACCAGGAGCGGTGCGTTCCATTGGCTGCGACTCGGTCGTATAATGTTACTCTCTAACATGGCTTCTATTGGCTTGTTTATCTCTTGTTTCTGCGATTCAGGTAGACGGTATGGACGAACATTAATCGGTTTTCCCCCATCCGTTAGTGTTATTGTATGACTGGTCGCGTTGGTAACGCCTAGCTTATCCCCCGGTAAATAGAAAATTTCGCTATACTTTTCGCATATCTCAAGTAGAGTATTTCTCTCCTCCTCGTTGAGATGATCTGTGCGAATAGTATCATGTACTAGCTTGATTCGTTGTCTGCCCGTCTTACCAGTAAGTAGTCTTATGCAGGCCGTCTCTTCTTCCTTCGTTTCGTTATTTTCTTCGCATAACTCTTCCAATTCCACGGTCGGCGTCTCCAATATCACCTCGTGATTGTTTAGGTTTAAAATGTCTACTATGCATTCTTGGTTCGCCGGTTTAGTTAAGCAATTTCCTAGGTATACTCCGTCGGCGAGTTCCTTTTTCTCTACAATGCCGATGAACTTGCTGTTTGTTTTTACACTGACCTTCCTTATTGTTCGCGGCGCTAACCTAATTTTCTCCGTTTTCAACGGTCGTAAGAGTTCGAAACGCTGCCCGTGTATGAAGAATGCATGAGCGCTTTTACCTATCGCGGCTTCATGATCCTCTATGAAATCTATTCCAATGATGCCGTCAGCATCTAGACTGAAATCGTCTCTTACCACAAAAAAGGGATGTTCAATGGTTCTATCTTTCAATGGAATTGTTAATATGACTTTACAAAGTGCTTCAACAACGCCTTGTCCTATTCCTGATAGACTTGTCGTTTCTTCTAAGACTGGCAAATCATCTTTCAACATTCCTATTTTAATAATGCTGGCGTCAGCACCAGAGTCTACTAAAAGAGTCATATTTTCTTTAGTGGTTCCGTTCGCCTTTAACTGTATTCTGTTGCGACTTGCTCTATTTGCGTTGGCGACGTTCATTGATTTGTATGATCCTGCATTTCTCGTCGATTGTTGTGATCCTTCGTGTCCTGCGTTTCTACTATATGAATTTTGGGAGTAGCCCGTACTAGTTTTTTGGTTTTCGCCTGATCCGCTACCGTTATTTCCTGATCGTCGTTCATCGCGACGTATTCTATCCCTACAGTCTTTGTATAGATGTCCTCTGCGTTTGCAAAAATTACATACCAGTTCTACACGATGCACCGATCTACTCTGTCCTGCTGTAGGTAACGATTGCTTGTATTTTGTCTGGGTACAGTCCCGTGCAAAATGTCCCATCTGATTACACTTCAGACACTTCACTGTTGACGTATTCCTATCGCCGGGCTGGTTAGTCCGTCGATTTATAGAGTTTACGCCGTTTTGCGATTTTTCTTCCTCTTCCGCGCCCTTTATCGAAGCCGAAAGTTCCGTGAAATGGTATGATTTTACGATCGTTCTCAAATTATAATTTAGCCCGTTCTCAAAAATGGCTAGTGTTTGGTATTTGAGTAGGTCTTCTATTCCTTTTTTTTCCGATGCTATTTCTGTCCTAGCTCCGCATGCTCTAATAAGATCCATCATAAGACGCGTAACCCTTTTTCCGTAATCATTCGTATTTTCACTTGTTTTTTGTCTACTTGAAAATAATTCTACCAACAGTGCTGGCGTAGAGCTTTTAACTCCGTACAATGCCAAAAGCTCGGCTTTTAGCTTTTCGAAAGAATCTATATCTTTATATCTAAGTTCCATGGCTGCTTCGCCCTGTATCTTTGTTTTTAGGACCAGTTCTAACACGTCTGGTTTTTGATTTGGATTTACTTTATCCTTCGCATACTCGATCGTTTGCAATAAATCGTCCACTTTACGTGGTTCGCTTCCATCGAAAACGTTGACCATCTGTCGTACTTCCTTCAATGTCAAGTAGTCCGTCATCTTGGTTGCTGTCTGTTGCTTTGATTCTTTCTCGTCAGGAACCGATCCCGGAATGGTTATTGTCTCCTGGGATGCTGTTTGGGCTTGGTCAGGAAAAAAGGAAGCGCCTGGTTTAGGCTTTGGGGAAGGAGTTGGCTGTCCTTTTCTATTGCTTTTAATAAACGCTCGTAAAGTTGCCCAAATCTCCTCTACCGTGTTTGAGTCATCGACTGCTAGCCCGTATCTTTCGCAAATTTGTAGGAGGACCTCTTTCCGAATCTCCTGTATCCACCCGGTTTGACCTTGCGCGACAAGTTCCTCAATTTGATTCCATGTAGCAGACATCTACTCTAATCAAAAATTCTAATTCAAGCCTGATGAGCCTGAACTGATTCGTTACTTTGACGGAAAAATATCTAAAATTCCTTGCACTCTCTAAACACGATAATTTTCTAATGCTCGCACGCTTCTAACTGGCAGTTAGCTCTCAATAACAATGTTTGCGGCTTATATACTAAAACTGCGAAAGATTTCAAATTGAATTACACAAAAATGAATATCTTCATCTTGCTTCTTCCGCTTCCGCTGGGCTGTTGCTGACCCTCTGATTCCCTTGGTGCTGCTGAATCGCTGTGTGCTGCTGCTGCTGTAGGTACCCCGTGCTGGTTCCTTTGCCTTGGCCACGAATGCTGCTGCTGTAGCTCTTTCTTTGCGATGTATCTTTCACTAGGTTTTCGACCAGCGAGGCCGAGGCGAAGCCGAGGCGAGCCGTCCGAGGAACGCACAATCCTCACGAGGCGGTAAAATCTTACGGCCGAGGTGCGAACAACATTTTTTGATCGAGAATCCGTAATAAGTACGCGTTTTCGGTCGTGTTTCGCGGCCGTAAAGTACGACTTTACGGACAAGTCCGTAAAGTCCTTTACGGCCGCAAAACACGACCGAAAAGACGTACTTTACGGATACTCGATCGAAAATGTTATTCCAACATTATGATTGAATTTTTTTTTTTTTTTTTTTTTTTTATGTAATGTTTATCGTGGGGGGGGGGGGGGGGGAAGAATCCACTTGAGTTGTTCATCATTTTCAGATTTTTAATACGTTTACTACTCTTATTGTATCAAATGAAAATTATTGTTTTTAGTAGTTGGGGGGTTTCGCCCCCCAAATACCCTACCGGGGCTTCGCCCCTGGGCCCCACTGGGGCTTCGCCCCGGACCCCACCAGGGGCTGCGCCCCTCAGTTGAAAGGTTATCAATTTACATTCAATTGCAAACCTCGGACTATGCTTGTCAATCAATATGCGAATTTTCCGCCCACTGCATCAAAAAATAATGTTTGCATCTCGGGCGTATGATTTACGCCCTCGTAGTTATCACGCGACACTCGGGCCGGCTTCGCCGTCCCTCGTGCGCAGCGATCACTACTCGAGGCGTGAAACCCCATTTTACGCCCTTGATACAAAAACTACTATTTTCAATTTATATGACACTAATTCAAAAATATTAGTCATCACATTATAGTTCTAGGTGGATCTTTCGAGTTCGATAAAACGACACCTATTCTGAAATCGTTTTTTTAATTTTCGGGATATAACTGTTCTCATTACATATTGATAGCATGCATGCCTATTTACCAACACTCTTTCCAGATAGCTATGTAAGTAACGGATGTATATAGCTATAAAAACTTCAATTGTCAGATGTGTTTGGATGATTGAATATGATGTCTATTCTACAAATCCAAGCAATGCTAATTTGAAAACGTTCCTCGTTTTACGGTTGTAGTGAGTTCTGTTTTACTTTGCAGTGATAGGCCAGTCGAGGAGATATTTGCGCTCACAGACTGCTGAGATTCCAAAATATATTGTTCCCTCACAACTGCCTAAAGTAAAAGGAAGCAAAAGACAATATTTTTTCATCTTATCGCAACGCATCACTTTATGCTATATTCTACTATATAATTCTATATAATTATCTCAAGGGTCAACAATGTTCAAATGATATCTTAAGTCTTGAATTGGTTTCAATACAAAGCTTCATTGCAATTGACAACAGTATTAGGATACGGTTTATTTTTACTACAAGTATGTGAAGGAACAGGAAATAGGATATAAATATAGCAACTACATATTTGTAATAGTATATGTTTAAGGTTGTTAGCTTGTAAAAGCGGTTACCGACAGATCTGTGTGAAATTTTACTGGTGAATAGCTTGAAACACGTTCTACAACATGATACGAAGTTCATTGATTTTTGCCGTATATTAGTGATGAAACAAATTATTGAAGTTTGCATTATTTGCATACGTACACTAAACGTAATGGATTCTGATCCGGACGAGTTGGACAATTCTAGAAACAGCTAATCGGCGCTCTGGATTAAAAAAATCCAGAGCGCCGATTGGCTGTTTCTAGAATTGTCCAACTCGTCCGGATCAGAATCCATTACGTTTAGTGTACATAGGGAAAATACCGACTTTTATCACTCTAACGTTTTTTATGATTCAACTAGGCGACAAATTTCAATAAAAAACTAGTATGTTATGAATTGAAATTTAACGAACATTTTGAGACTAGAAACAAAAGTATTTCCCGTGTAATAAGAAAGATATTGTTAGTTAAACTCAAGTCTCTTTTAGATATTTGCGTGTACAGTCAGACCTCGTTATATCGCGGAAATGGGGCTATAGGGGAAGCGAAAAGCGGAGAACCGCGATATAACTTAGTTCCCCCACCAGTCACTTGAATCTCTAGAAGCACAGTGACAGTGAGTGAGACGGTAGAAGAAACGGGCAGCACCTAGCGCGTGGTGGGAGAGTCGCTTGAAGCGCGTGGGGGACCGGATAGAGCAAGGGAAGGGGCTACAGTGAGCAAAACCGCGATATAACGAGGCTTGACTGTAAATCAAATGCTGATGTGATAGGCGTGACAACAGCGCTCACGTAGCTCAAACGGACGGCTCGAGCGGATTCTTCCGTTATATACACGCAATGTTGCCACGATCTATTATAACTTCGACTCAATGCACGTGTGCCTATGCCTAAAAGAAATGTGAACTGTACCTTGACAAAAGTTTGTTAACTTGGCCGTTTTAAAAAAATCTTAAAAAATATTCGAACGACTTTGTTTAACTATCAAAACATTTTGATACGGTTTGCATATCATAGCATGTAATTTATAGTGTGTATATTTGATTTTGTGACTTATTTATTACTGTGGTCATTCTAGTGTTACGTCCTAGGCTGGAAGCCGAATATTTAATCTATAGGTACAACAGTTACCATTAGTTATTATCTTAGGTATGAGAATACCGACGTGCAATTACCATCAGAGTTTTAATAATGCATCTACTGATGTAATTCCATTTATAATTTTTTCCTCTATTCTTTTATATATTACTTTACTCATAGATATTAGTCAATACTTTTGAAAGGAACAATCTTAACTATAACATAGACAATTTCATCTTATTTTCTCACGAAACGAATATGCTCTGGAACACTTGAAACACCATAAAACTGTAAGCCTAAACTTTAAGTAAACTTTGAAAATCCTTATTGAGGAAACATAAATCTTCAGATCCTTCAGATTTTTACGACCCAAAGCGGAAAAGTCTAAAGACAAAGACAGCTTTGTTTTAAAAGAAGAGAGATATAGACGCTTACAGCATCCCTTCTTAGCGCCTCGACGCTTGGGCCTCTGACCCAATCACCTTGCGCAAATGCTCTTCTAACCAACCATATTTTTTCCCGCTTTTGTTTTAATGTGCTTTTTACCAATAGAAAAAACCTCGCCTTCCCGCGAGTTTTCCAAAACCTCCCCTGCGCGTATCCGCGAGGAGAGATCTTTTCTACTGCAGTATTAGCAGTTAGTCACGAAACCTTAATCAGTAAAGATCGAACTTATAGAATCTTAGATCTCAGAATTATCAACTCAACGTGTTTGGTGTAACAGTTAATTAATAAGTGAATTACTAAATAAAATAATAGAAACTACAAACTTAAATTAATCTACACTTGCGTGAAGATTAATTACCAAAACTACAGTGCAGATTGTTATTATTAAATTGTTTAATAAATATTGTTATAATTAAAAGGTGAAACTATAAACATTTATTTCACCCACGCATAGTGGTGGCTGATAATACCCATACCTCAACAGATATCTCAACAGATACGAGCTCAGCGACGTCCAGAAGAACTAGTAATTTAAGTCTCGGTAAGAAATACAGAACTCTACCAATTCAACATCATATAAATTAACTAGTGATTCGTTCTTCTAAATAACTTTCAACTCAAGACGTAACACTAGAACTATCGTCAACTGAAATAAACTTTTGGCTGTGACTATAACAAGCTAACAACCTTAATCATGTTTTCAATATTACTTATGTATATACTTATTCTCTTTCATATACAGTAGAACCTCGTTTATCCGAGGTAATGTGGGGAGGAGGTACCTCGGATGAGCGAAAACTCGGATAACACAAAAGAAGTGAAGAATTCGAAAATTTCAATCATTTTTCGTGTATTTGAACCGGTAGAATGAAATTTAATCACTAAAGTATTTACATATGTATAAGCACCATAGTAGCGATCGCAAAATACTTCACGCGTACAGCATAGGCATAGCGGCTCTATCCGTTTTATTCGAGTTTTTCCGTATTATCCGAGCATACACCTCGATTAATGCGGAGGGCTCGGATCAGTCCGTTGCCTCGGATAACGCGGAGTCTCGGTTGATCGAAGGCCGGATAAACGAGGTTCTACTGTAATATGATTTGAGGGTTGAATATTATATCATGGTTATGAAAATTATGGTTATATCGACGATTGATTCTAAGCGGAGCTGCCGTAATTATATTGAAAAATAATAAGTATATAGGTAATATTAAAAACATGACGAAACATGACCTTTTACAAATATATAATTCCTCCACGTATATCCTATCATAAGGAAGATTCGTCGGATTCGTCGGTTATATCCTATCTTCACATGGGTATTTGTAATAGGAACCTTTCAAAAAAGTGGTGATTCCCATACTTTAGTGAATGATGGGGAAATAATATTATGTCTGGATACAATTTATTATAAGCAACAATAAATATCAAAACGGCACGGTACAAAAAGTAGTGAAATAACCACAAAAAGCACCTCACGTGCAAAAACCGTGCGCCAAGTACATTGATGGGGTCATCACCTCAAAAAAAGTATTGAAATCAGACACTACCGCCACCATTATCACATCGAAAACATAGAAAAATAAAAATGAAAAGATGAAAAAAAAATTTGGAGGTATTGGTACTTGGCGAGCCTTTTGTAGACAAGTACGAGGAAACAGCAATTGAACCATGCCAATAATCTTGCAGTGACCTTAAATATTGGCCCGCCAAGTACCACTACCTCCAAATTGTTTTTCATCTTTTCATTTTTATTTTTCTATGTTTTCGATGTGATAATGTTGGCGGTAGTGTCTGATTTCAATACTTTTTTTGAGGTGATGACCCCATCAATGTACTTGGCGCACGGTTTTGCACGTGAGGTGCTTTTTGTAGTTTTCATTAATTTACTACTATCTATATACACCCAGATAAAAAGTTTTTATATAATTATATAAAATTATATATAGTTATATATAATTTTATATATAACGTAATATAAGAATGATTTGTGTTTCATATATAGTCATATAAAGTCAAACATAATCATGTATGGCTTTATATAATTATATATAATTATATATCATATTATACATAAATATATATGGCTTTATTTGACTGTGCGTAGATATTTATATGGTTATATACAGGGTGTTCCAGACCTCGCGACGAATATTTCACAGGGTAAATCTTGATCAAAAATGGGATCGAAATTTCCTCAGCCGATTTTTTTTTAAATGCATATCTTTTCCGTTATAATTAATTCAATTTCAGT
Organism: Tenthredo mesomela; assembly: GCA_943736025.1. Classification (NCBI taxonomy): domain Eukaryota; kingdom Metazoa; phylum Arthropoda; class Insecta; order Hymenoptera; family Tenthredinidae; genus Tenthredo; species Tenthredo mesomela. The sequence goes on from OX031014.1 coordinate 33,451,325, forward strand.
CAATGACGCGCCGCTTACGAACGGCCGCGCGTCGGTGTGCTTACCGCTCGGTTGTGTGCACTTTTTTCGTGGCGACAATAGGGCGAGAGACGCGCACACAACCGAGCGGTGATTACACCGACAAACGGCCGTTTATAAGTCGCATGTCATTAGCTGAAATTAAAATAATTATAACGGAAAATCCATGCATCTCCGAAAAAATCGGCTAAGGAAATTTCGATCCCATTTTTGATCAAGATTTACCCTGTGAAATATTCGTCGCGAGGTCTGGAACACCCTGTATAATCATATATTGTCATATATAATTATATATAACCATATAAACCTATGTATGGTTTTAATTTTTTGTCAGATATAATTATATATGAATATATATATATGTATATATGGGGTATTCCAAAATATTTTGAACGGTCATTTACCCCGACCCCCATCGATTTTCGAATAAATTATTCTCGCGGTAACCCTAGACTCAGGTATGATTGCTGAATTATTTTAGAATTTTTTGATTTTTTTTTCAGAAGTTACGATTTTTTGAAAATCGCACTTTTCGGCAACAGCTCGTTTTTCATCAAATTCTAGTTGGAAACCAAGGTATCCCATGGAAAAATGTTATGTACAGAACTGTCCAGTTTTTTGACGTACTTTGAAATGGAAATATTTGTAGATTTTTTCAGACACCGGAAGTGCCGAAATTCTCGTTTCAAAAATCAAAATCGTGGATTGCAAAAAGTCGCCGTAATCGATCTTACTGTTTTACTTACACGATCTTACATGTGTCTAGACTCGACTCATAACACATCGATACGAGAGCAGCTGCGGATCCAGCATATGCATATTAATCATTAGCAAAATGTTAGAACTTTTCTGTAGCTACATTTTCTTCTCTGGGAGAAGTAGAGAATAAAAAAAAAAAAAAAAAGTTTAAAAGTTGATTTCTGGAGAATGAATATTTTGACCGGTTGTCGTAAAGAATCAGGAGTATCGTTGGATCAATCTTGGAATGCTTGGTCCTCAATTGTTCGTAGGAGACGCTTTTATGGTATGAACGTAGGATTTTTTGATAAACTCATTTTTGATTAAGATACTGGCAAAAAAGTGGAAAGAATTTGAAAAATGAAAAAAAAAAATCGAAAAAATTGAATCACTCAAGTAATTTTTGTAATATCAAAAATCCCTACATTCATACCATAGAGGCATCTCCTATGAACAATTGTGGACCAAACATTTCAAGATTGATCCAACGATGGTCCTGATTCTTTACGACAATCGAATCATTTTGTATTTTTTTATCTTTAGCGTAGCCACTATCAGACTGAAAGTAATACATGAAGTAAAATATGCGTAATGAGGGTCAAACCCTCCTCAAACATCATGATTTTTCTGGATTTGGTCAGAGTCCTCAAGTCACAGAAAAAAATTAATTTCTTTTTGGCAATTTCTACTCCTCCAAAGGTGTACATACCCCCTTAACAGCGCGTTGGAGGACAACTATCGGCAAGTTGGGCAAGCGTTGGGAATCTGTTGGCTCACTAATATTAGATACCGCGTTGGCTCGTCGTTGACAGCGCGTTGGAGGACAACTATCGGCGTATTGGGCAAGCGTTGGAAATCTGTTGGCTCACTAATATTAGATACCGTGTTGGCTCGTCGTTGACAGCGCGTTGGAGGACAACTATCGCCGCATTGGGCGAGCGTTGGAAATCTGTTGGCTCACTAATATTAGATACCGCGTTCGCCCGTTTTTGACAGCGCATTGGACTTCGGAGGGCAAGTGTTGACAGTGCCGGATTTAACCCTTTGAGGGGCAGTGGGACATATGTCGTCCCACCTGTTACATTTGAGTTTATTCAACTTTTCTAATCAATTTTTGCACTCTTTATATGGACCTATGACTTTGAAAATTTGTTCAATAGAAAAATGTGCCCCTCAAAGGGTTAAGGGAGGGCGTACTGGGCGGCAGCCAGGGGCCCCCGCAATTGAGGGGCCCCCACAAACGAGGATTACATTTTTTTGGCAATTCTTTTTTGTTCAATTGCCAGATCTTCCTTTACTGTCATGAGAAAGATATTAAAATGATTGATATTGATCGATAATTAGAGTGCTAGAAACGTTGAGCTTACAGGCGTCACATTTAATGGGTTATATCTACACTGTAAAAAATGATTGTGAATTTACAACACACTTAGTATACAAAAGTTTTGCAAAATTACAAATGTGGCGTAGCAAAGTGAATTGCTAAGCTTGTTCTGTAAATTTCCAAATAATTTCTTGATTGTGCTGAAATTTTATACGAAAAACACAAAAATTGTACTGGAATTCACAAAATTGTTTTAAATACTGATAAAAAAGTTTTGTAAAATTACTTCACCCGATTTTAATTTGGGCTAGATGTTCTGCCCATTAGCTTCCAATACATTCTTTGTGGAACTAGCATAGAAATTTCTAACAGTGTATACAGAGAAAAAACGGTTTTAGCTTCCATTTAGTCACAGCCATCTCGGCCCACTCCAGGTTTTTTCGTCTGTTTATCGCAGGCCGACCATCTGCATTTTTCTATGGTTGAATTGATTTGCTTTCGGGAGACATCGATTCGAAAAAAAAGAAAACTGGATGGCCAGCCTGCAATGAACAGACGAAAAACCTGAAGTGTGCCGAGTTGGCTGTGACTGAGTGGGAACTAAATCCGTTTTCTCTTTGTATGCCTATAATGTCAAGAATCAAATTCACTACTGCAGTTTCGTATTTACTGCCAACTTTTAGTTTCAATGATTAGCGGCACTGGCCGAAGTAACACAGGGCGCGTTACGGGAGACGGCGCGAATACTGAGAGGTATCGACCAATCAGAGCACTGTTTTTTTGAGAGAGTACGGGACACTACGCATAACGATACACAATTCGGTAAACGTAAATAAGCCGTTCCACGTCAGACTGGACAAAATAAATCAAAAATTGACCTCGATGTTACCGATTTCGCCATAATCTTCAATCAAACAATTTTTTTTCTTATTTTTGGCCAATATTCTCCAAGCTACACCAAGGTGAAATTCGGGTAAAAGAGCAAAAATCGAAAACATAGTCTACTTCAAACAGTTATATCTTTAGTTATATTTCTCCTAAAGACTTCATTCGAGAACCATTTCAAAGCTCTTGAATGTGTCTATTATTATATATTCATTCGATTTTGCGGCAACGAACAATTTCATTTGTTATGCACAAATATACTATTCAAACGTGATTTTCAGAGCAAAAACCAGGCGTAAAAATTGAAAAAAAAAAAAAAGATGAGCGTATTCCTTGATCAATTCTCTAAAAAATCGTTAAGTAAACGGGATGGAGAACCGATGGTAACCATGTCAAAACGATTTATTTATAAGCGACGGCTCGCGCTGCCACCGGATATTCGTCGAATAATAAATATTCGTCATTCTTGCGTTGCCATCTGACATCTCATAAAATTTTAGTTACAGGGTAGTATCAGCTTGATACTGTTACGTACGGCTCCACACTTTTCAAAATTTCATATTTTCAAAGTTCCCACAGATAAAAACCGTGAGAAGATGTCAGACACATAATCCGAAAAAAACAGAATGCTTCGATTTCAAAACCCTCCCTGCTTAAGAGTCACGAACTCCGGTCAAGCCTTAGCGATAAGAACTTAATATCCTGAGTAAGCTAAGAGTGGATACAGCAGTACAATTTTTGCTGACCCAGCACTGCATAGTCGGTTCGATGCAACTCTCTCTCAATAAATAAATATTTCTAAGAACAAATAGGACCAACCAGTCCACTAAGGGCATTCTCAATAATAACAAACTAATCAATAAAACGTATAGAAGAATGCGTGATGAGAATTGTCAAACACCAGAGTGGATGAAATACTAAACGTTATTACAAACAGACTGTCTTGGGATTGGGACCGCGGAACGCTGTCTTAGGTAAGGCGGCCGGGAGCGATAGGTGTTACTCATCCGCGTAAAGACGCAGGTCTCTGATAGGGTAATTATGACGCGGAGTAACACCTATGCTAGGCAACGGCGGCCTCGTGGTTGCATCCAGGCTGAACAACTTGTCTTTCGTCTAAAAAGTTGCAAAATGCACGGACGCGTCCCGGGGTTTCGTAATTGAGCAAGAGTTAGTGTTCGAAAATCTTTATTAAGTGACGACCCTAAAAGGACTCAGTAAATCTCGTAAAAATAAAAACTCTTATAGCGAAAGCTAACTTCAGTGCATGGACACAATTTATAATTTTTTACAGCAAAAATCGCATTCATTTCTTTATAATCATTAATAATCTCAACATAAAATAATAGTTGATTTTCACCTATTAACATTTTAATCGTAGTTAGACTATAATTCTATTTTGATAATTAGTAGCTTCAGTTATAAACTTTATTCAGAGACAGAGTGTTTGGTTTTGGTGTTGTGAACGTATTAACCACGAGGTGAGACCACTGGAGTTATTTATCAGCCGACAGCTCCGATTCTATCCGACGGGACCCAACCCCAGGACAGTCAGACAGCAACGCTAAGTCTTTACTTTTGAATACCAATTGTTTACCAATATTCATGGTGATCAAAAGACAGTCTTTGGTGTAAGTCTTCCATATCAAAAACTCTCTTACTAGGAAAATCGCTAAAAGGGATTATAAGGCTGATTTACACACAAGTCATTCGTGTGCGAATAAGTCTTGCCTAGAGTATCACGGCGCTATTATTTCTCTTATGAGTTAGCTTACATTATAATATAACTACAATAGAGAGAGAGAGAGTTGCATAACGAAGATCCGACTATAGTATACGAATATCTAACGAATCATAATTGTAATCATCAGGGTTTAAGTAATCATTATCTTTTATTATATCTTTGTTAACCATACACTCTCATATTCCAATCGAATCGTATCAGAATATACTTTAATTTTACCAGTTAACAAATCACTTTAATTCGAATTTACCTTCATCTAACCTAATCCCCATTCTACCTATTTAGCCTCATAAGTAGAATATTTTATTAAACGTACAGTTCTGTATAGAACTAGGTAAGCAAGATCCCATATACCGACTTATTGGAAAGTAAGTCAAATAAATATAATTATCTCTTGGTGGCGTGAACTAATTTTACTTCCGCTCGGGCTTCACCCTCACGTCACAATACTATTTATTCGCCGCATTGCTGGTAAGTCCAAAGGGGTTGGATCTTTCGTCAAATGAGTACGCACTTGCCTGAGTAGTGATAAGTAGCTGTTCGATAATTAATGAATCACTGATAATGTAGTTTAAACGATCGAGCAAGCATAGCGAGCGAGTGAACACCATGCAGGTAGTTGACATTTTTTTTTTTTAAATTTACGAATCGAGGGCCCCCACTTATTCACCCGCCCAAGGGCCCCCATTTTCTAAATCCGGCCCTGAGTGTTGAAGTGTTAGGCAGCAGCAAAAAAAATGTACAGGTTGGTGAAATAACGGGGCGACGTTAGGGAAAACTGGTAATCAAATGAAGACAACAAATTCGTGCGTATCCAAATTGAAATTTTCGACACTTTTTATCATGTAAATAGTAGACGTAATCATTTATATTAATTGGATCTTTTCATGTGGATGATATATATGTAGGCTTTCGTTAACGAAGAGGAAAGGCTTTATACAGTATCAACAAGCAGCAGCTGATGAGGATGATCTACGAATTGCGATCAAAGAGTATGATTATTTTTTTTTTTTTTTATCAAGCAGATGACTGGACTTCTTTATTTTATTTCTATATCGAGTAAAATCAACAACAATGATATTGAATTTGAATATGTCAGCCCTGAAATTGAATGAAATGAAAACATTGGCTGCATAGACGATTTTTAGATACACACTAGGTCATTATAAACATGTACTGTAACGTGCCAGGTACCCTAGCCTGTGCGTTTACATTTGAACACAACGGTCGAGCGACAACTAGACGAATCTAGAAGATTCGGTCGAAGCGACGAGCTGAGTGACGTCACGACGGGTATATAATGCGTGACGCCGCTCAGCTCAACAGCAATCTTCGGCAAAGCAACCGGGTTGACGCACCGCGGATCAACACCAGCTATTCACGGGTAGAATTCCTGATAGACTTACAGTCTTTGCTGGACATCTCTGATGATCCATCAGAATCAAATTTAGAATAACGAACATGACTTGAGAAAATCACCGTTCATATAGAGTCAAAATTTAAAGAAAATATAACTTCATTATTAAATAGAAATAGATCAAAATATCAAGTCACTTATTAAATGAAAGGATATAGCGCAGAAAGCCAACGTCAAAGATTTGCATAGCAAATTTATATTGTATAGTCTTGTATAAAGAGTAAGTAGTTCATAAGCAACATTGTATAAATCTTTGCCTATATAACCCTGGACTGCTAATGCCCCCCACTATTCCCATAAGCCGTATGCGAAGCCGATGTTCCCAACATCTACCCCACTCCTTGGACTTCTCGGCAGTCAATTCCGCGGGAAATTTGAATGAGTACTTAGTATTTTGGATGAACACAGGACAAAATAAGAATAGTTTACTAAATAATATCATTGATCAAGGCCGGAATAGTGAAAATTTTTAATAAATGAAGCATATTAGTTACGAAAATCTAAGAAACGTTTACGTAAGTTCTTAATATTATATGCAGGAATATAGAAGGGTAATAAATTGGTTTCAATGTAATTTTTACGAATTGTTTTATTGGCCCGTGAAGATAATTTTTATATTTTTTTCTAATTCTCGTTTCTCGGTATTCTGCAATCAGTATCCGGATAAAAATATTAATAGAGCGATATGAAAAGATTTTCACTTCAGAGAAATTTGAGGTTATAAGTGAACTTACTTGAAGAAAGATACGGGTGATAAAACAATAGGCGGCTACCAATGAGCTGCTCCTATTTCATGGATTGACATTGTTTTCTGCAGCTATTCTGCAGTTATGATAACGCAAAAGTTAGTGAATAAGCATGATCTGAGCGAAACAATTATGTAAACAACGCTACTGTGTAGTTCTGAACTAGACCGTTGACTGCCTGTAGCGCCACATCCTGACAACACGCCTGAAGTGAGCGTTAGCAGTCCAGGGTTATATAGTCAAAGGAAAAAATGTTATTCTTACGCCCTGGGCGCAAGTGGGGCAATCCGTTTCTTACATTCGTCCGAAAGTCGAAATCGTAAGCGACCTGCGACGCTCTTTCACTGCAGCGCACGCTCATAGAGTTCGCATTGTACGAGTAATTGTATTGTGAACTATCATTAACGAACAATTAATATGGTTCAATTATTAATTAAGGATAAAACAATTGCATTGGAATATGGGTTTTCTCTATTCGTTATCAATCTGAGAGTTACTCGACGTCGCCGTACAATACTTCGTCTGCAGAATTGGAGTCGCTATCGGTGAAGCACACCTTGTCCTCGTCGATAGTATGACCGATTAAGCTGTCACTCACATGCTCACATGCAGTCATCTATACACAAAAAATTAAATATTATTTGTCAACTGTATTTAGGAAATAATTTTAAAAAACGAACTCGTACCTTCATGCGTGCTGCCTTCGGTTTCGGAACGATGTCGCTCATCGTTAAGATGAATAAAAATAATTTTGACGGGTCCGTTCTGCCACCATGCCAAGCCGAATTAAAACAACATATTTTGCGCTCAGTATATATTGCTAATATTTAGCGAAATGCTCATCAGAGAAACATCGGTGATCGCTCGTTTGAGGATTATGGATAGATAGTGAGACGGAAATATTTTCCTCACCTACCCTGGTAGAAAATTGACCAGACGATCTGGCCTTTTAACAGAATCCGGGCAGATCATCTGGGCAGAATCTGCCCAGATATTCATGGTGTATTTGGCCAGTATCTGACCAAAATCTGGTGAATGATTCCTAGCTCCTATGTTTGAGGTTATGTAAACCCAATGTTACAAGCTGGAAAAATGAATGAAAATGATCGTGCTCAACACCTCTAAACTTAAAATTTATAAATATATATTTCAAACATAGTATGCCGATGACACGTGTACACTAAAACACTAAACGTAATGGATTCTGATCCGGACGAGTTGGACAATTCTAGAAACAGCCAATCGGCGCTCTGGATTAAAAAAATCCTACCCTTATACATAGCTATAGGTGGATGCGCACACAGGTATCTCTATCTCTTTCTCACTATTCCTCTTTCTCTCTCTTTCTCTCCCACTGTCTCTGGAAGTTTGCCGTGTGTCACACGTACACGCATACATACAAAGTTCAGGACTGTAGGTTATGTATGTGTATGAACAGCTGATGACTTGCTACTTTGCTAGATTCATCATTTTGGAGCACGCTCAAATATATAGACCGTTTTTTAACAATAAAATCATGTCTCTATGCACAAAAGTGTACGCGAAAAAATTTTAGTTCTTAATTTACGTTGTTTTGGAGCACGTTGAATATTTAGAGTGTATTTTACTCCGTTTTGTTTATTTTTTTCTCATGAAATGGAACCCTATAGAAAAAGACGTTACGTGGAAAGAATAAAGCAACAGAAGCTGGATGAAATACTGCAGGGCGTTGAACTATTAGAAAACATAGATACAAGTGAAAATTTGACAGATGCATCAGATGATAATGTAAGTGTTAGTAAATCAAATTGTAGTGATTTGCCTCTCTCAGAATCAACAAGTGCTAGTATAATTTCATTTTGTGATAGTAGCAGTGATGAAGAGTCTATATGTGATGTATCGGATGTGGCAGAAGTTCAAGAAATACAAGAAATTCAAGAATGGGTTGTGAGTACTAATGTATCACATCAACATGTGGATAAGTTGCTGAAAATCCTGAAAAGAAGACTCTTACCATCAATTCCTGCGTGTACAAAAACTCTTCTGAAATGCAAAGTGGATTTATCGAACATTGAAAAGATGGCAATAAGTAAAAACTCAGAAGGAGAATTCATATACTTGGGTCTGAAAGAGCAGTTATTGAAGCAGGTAGATGTACATTTACATGACCAAAAAATTATAGAAATCATAGTGAATATTGATGGAATGTCACCGTTTAAATCCAGTCCTTTGACTGTTTGGCCCATACTTTGTAAGATTGATATGAAACCAGATTTATATGAACCTTTTACGGTCGCAGTCTACTCTGGAAATGAAAAACCCAAGGATTCTTGTCAATATTTACAGAAGTTTATTCAAGAACTCAACCAAGTACTTCAAGAAGGAATAATTATTCAAGAAAAATTGTTTCAAGTGAAAATTAAATTTTTTGTGTGCGACAGTCCAGCCAGATCCTTTTTAAAATGTGTAGTGGGACATGTAGCATTTCATGGTTGTGAGAGATGTCAAGTTATTGGACAGAAGAAAGATAAAGTGACAGTATTTTTAGAAGTTGACGCACCAAAGAGAACAGAAATGAGTTTCAACACCTTTGAAGACACTGATCATCATGTTGGTGTCTCATCGCTATCTGCAATCAAACCACCATTGAATTTAATATCACAGTTTGTGCTCGACCCTATGCATCTTCTATATCTTGGTTGCACAAAGAGAATTCTTGAGTTTCTTTTATCTTCATCTACCCATAAGATTAGATTGAGTGCAACTTTGAAAGAAGAATTGGTACGCAGAACTGAAATGATTAAAAATGATATTCCAGATGAATTCCCAAGAAAAATGAGGTCTATAGAACACTGGAGCAAGTATAAAGCTGTGGAATTTAAATTTTTTTCATTATATGCTGCCGCTCTTGTTCTTCAGAAGTTGCTTCCAGAGAATGTTTACAATCATTTTATGAAGTTCACTGTGGCATGCAGATTGCTTTCAGATAAAAATTGGAATCTTCACATCGTAGAAGCAAGAAGAAACTTCATAGACTTTGTCAAACAAGCTCCAATTTTGTACGGATCAAGTTTTGTTTCGCTGAATGTACATAACTTAATTCATGTAGCTGATGATGTGGAGAATATGGGCTGTTCCTTGAGCGAGTTGAGTGCTTTCCCATTTGAATCGTACTTGGGAACTGTGAGTACGGCAATAAGATCACCAACTCACATAATAGCTCAGTATTGCAAACGTATGAAGGAAAAAGAAATGTTTATGAAGAAACTCATCACTGTTGCACCTGAACTGGAAGTACTTCTTGTGAAGAAAAGAAAGATACGTAAAATAAACTATAAAGGAAAAATTCTATCTACAAAACATCCAAATTGCACAGTTCTTCTAAGAAGTGAAATAGTTGCAGAAATTTGTAAATTTAATCATACAGATGACAAAATAAATTCTGTGGAAGTCAGGAAATATGCAAGAAAAGAGTCACTTTTAAAGAATCCATGTGATTCTAGTACTTTTGATATTTGGGAAGTGAGTCGACTGTCAAATGATACCATCTGTGTGCCTTTGGAGAACATCGAACAGAAGCTAGTTAAATTGAAAATGAACTTCTCGAAAGACGAGCAAATTAGATCATTTGTGATTCCTCTACTTCATTAAATGAGTTATGATAGAAATGTATGCGACAAAAGACATTTTTCTCATCCCCTACCGTAAAGTTCGTACTTCTTTCCCGCTGATCAGGGAAAGAAGTGCTATATTCAGTCCCTGGTTTTACTTTCTTCCCGGCGTCACGCGCATGTGCGAGTGTCTAGCGCTTCGTACAGAGCCCTTTGATACCTATGGACTGATAGTCCATATACCCAAGATGTGACGTGACCTTACGAAGCAACGGCTGATTTTAGTACTATGATCAACTGATCGCGACTGCGTGTGTTACGTTGGTGTGACGCCTGGTTGTGTGTGTTACGTAGGTGTTTCTTAACATCAACGTGATGCACACAACCGATGCGTCACACCTATAGGCCTAATTTCGTTACTAATTTTCATTACTAATTTTAATTATTGAAATAGGCAGTTCTAAATATCAATATTAAGAGCTCATATTTGGCTGAGATGTTCTATTTGAGATGCTCTACCGAAATTTTGATGCGCAGTTGAAAAATAAATTGTTTTTTCCAGAGTCGTATGACTCTATGACGCTATGACTCAATGTTTATAGGCGAATATCTCTTAATCGATGAGAGTTAGGAAAATTCTATCTCAGTACTTTTTTGTAGAGCTTGAAATTTCCTATAAGAATCTGTATTCAGAAAGTTTCTAAATCAAGCCGGTTACGAGAAAAAACAATTCGAAAATTTTTCGCTTTTTTTTCACGTGTTATTCAAATCAATAATGGGAAAACTGAGTTAATATTAAGAGCTCATATTTGGCTGAGATATTCTATCTGAGATGCTCCACCGGAATGTTGATGTGCGTTCGAATTTTTTTTTTTTTTTTTGGCACACCCTAATATATATATATATTAGGGTGGTCCTTAAATGGGGTGTTTTTGAATTGTTACGCTCCCAAGGGTTCAAACGGATCCTTTTGAAGAAAAAAAATTTGTCCTAAATTTTGAATGCTCTATCTCAATTTTAACATCCGGCGCACGACCGCCGGAGTATTTTTTTTTTTTTTCAATTTCAATTCAGTTGACCCGATAACTTATATTTTATATGTAATTTGAAAAAAAAGAACTGCGTAGAATGTTGAAATCGACGCAGGACGCAGAATGTTGAAACTTCGACGTTAATGACTTGATAAAGTTGGGTCATACATGTTTTTTGTAGGAAATTAAAAAAAAAAAAAAAATACTTCGGCGGTCGTGCGCGGGATGTTAAAATTGAGATAGAGCATTCAAAATTTAGGACAAATTTTTTTTCTTCAAAAGGATCCGTTTGAACCCTTGGGAGCGTGAAAATTCAAAAACACCCCATTTAAGGACCACCCTAATATATATATTCAGACTATAATAAGGTACATTTAGTGTGAACGAACTTTCCGCTGGGGATGAGAAAAAATTGTATATAGCACTCGGGAAGAAAGTAAGCTCCGCGCTCCCGCGTACGTGCCGCCCTCGCTACGCTCGGGCGGCAACTACACACGGGAGCACACAGCCTACTTTCTTCCCTCGGTGCATAATATACTATTAAAGGTATGTGAAATCATAAGTGTAATTTATTAATTATCTAAATTTCTATTGAAAAGTCTAGATTGTCGGTATCAATGACTCCTATGATATTGAATAATTTTTGTTAGAATTATTACATACACAAAATAATTTTTAAAACGAGGATAAAATCTAAACTGATATTATTGGAAAAAATAATTCGTAAAATGTGGATAAAATCTAAACTAATTCAATTGAAAAAAATAATTTAATGAGATTGTAATTTTTTGTTTTCACAAATTCATATGCATTGAATGTAAACACTTGGTTGCCATTTTTATTTTTTGACACTTGTTATTTAAACAAAACCTAACCTTACACTGTCACTATAACTAAGTTGATATTTGTTTGCACTTCAGAGCAACATAAGAATTGTTTATCAATTTAGATCATCTTAAGACAATTATTGTGTTCAAGAACTAGTATTTAGCAGCATCATTTGATTTTAAAGTAAGTTGAAATTCAGAATCTTTAATATTAATTCTTCAATGAAAAACTCTTTTTTTGCATAAATAACCTCAATGCTGATATTTTTATTACAATCATAAATGTAACAATGAAAATTTCCTACCTAAAAATACATGAAATTTATATACAAATATTGATTTAAGTCTATTTTGCTTCTTTTCAGAATGTCTGACAGCGACAGTGAGCCAGAGACTCAGTACAAACTGCAAAAGTACAGTCTTGTACGTTTTGTACACAGAGGCAAAAGGAGACAAGTAGAGAATATCGATATAGTTCCTACTAAGTGGTTGGATTTTGACAAAGCCCGAGCCAGATGTGTTGTAAAATTTATGGAAGGTCCATACACTGTTGAAGACGAGGAACTTATACATTCCTTGGTCAAGAGCAACGCTGATGTTCCAGAAGCTTGGCCAATTTTTTCAGTGGAACTATTGGGGCGAGCAAGTAAGTTTATTAAAGATTCATTCTATTTACACTATTTACACGAATACATTGTTATTTTTATAAATTTTATTAGTATAGTAATAAGAGACAAACTTATTTTTTTCAATTTTTCAGATACATATCAAGAGGGAATGAAGAAATTAGATGTATTGAAAAAAGAAGCACACGTATTTAGTCTTGAATCAGAGGATAGTGCCTCAGAGGCTCAAAAACAATTGACCATTGCCGTCAAAAGGAGAAAATTACAGGATAAGGCTAAGAAACTTAGTGATATGTTTCAACCTGAAAAGGAAAATGACTTGCGACAAGAAGAATCTTCATCCAAAAATAAAAATATAGATAACAGTGATAAGGAAAACACTAAAAGTAAATCAGGAAAGAAAAAGACTTCAAAGTTACCTAAACAAAATTCAGTACCATTAGCAGTTTCAATTGACACCCCGCCGAGTCAATCACCAAATTCAGAGTTGAGTGGAGAAAATGTTACAGAACCGATAGTTCTACTTGAAATTCCAATGAACACTTCAACCTCAAATGAAAAAAATATTGTGAAACCTGTTCTTCCAATTGATGCTCCAAGTAGTAGTTCATTTATGCAAAAATTAACAACTCCAGCAGGTAAAGAAAACTATATGATAACAAATAAGTTTAAATACTCCAAAATAATATTTATTTACAAATATTTTCTATTTATCACTCCAGGAAGTATTGTTCAGTTTGAGGGAATAGTTAGCGATGCATCAATTGTTCATTTAGAAAGTGTCGAACATAAGTCAAATGAGTATATAAATAGTTCGAATAAATTTTTCACGTATTCTGTTAATTTATGAATATTTGTACTTATTTCAGTGTTCGAAACACAGGTCATGGAGTGTCTGAATCGAATGTGTGAGGATATTACCAAAATTAAGCAGAAACAAACTGAGATGGCTGGTGACATTGCTGTTTTAAAAAATGGACAAGTAGGAAAAAAAAGTTCTACGCACCAATCCATTGACTTCAAGCAGAAATATAATATTTCACTCCCAGTGGCTACTTATGAAGATTTTCGAATTTTAGATGATAAATTGAGATGTGATCCATCTTTCAAGAGTGATATGGTAGGTTCAAATTATGTTAGTAGTTAATTATTGATATTCCACCGTAGAAAACTAAAACATTTCTCATTTTTTCAGTATCGAGAACTCAAGTTTTTGATGGATGCTGACAACGTCGTAACTAAATCTATAGTCAAGATGCTGAAAAAATGTCTCTCTAAAAAAAGTGGCAAGCAACTTCACAGCTCTTCGAAGTTCACCGGTCAATAAAGAAAAAGAAAAGTTCAAACTTACTGAACTCTGTAAGCTGATTGATGGTAATTAATTTGTATCAATAATATTAATTTCATTCCTATTCTCATGATTCTCACAGATTCTATAAATCTTATTTACAGGTATAATAATAAAAATGAGGAAAGACTGTAATTTAAGTACCGGATCGGAGCAGTTAAAACAAGCTTTAAGTGACGTTCTAACAAATGTTCATAAGTGGAACGACCAAAACTAGATGTATGAAAAAATGAAATAAATAAAAAAAAAAATAAAAAATAAAAAAAAAATAAATAAAAAATAAATAAATAAAAAAAAAAAAAACGTTGACAAAACAATGTATTTATTTCTATTTGAAAATAAAACATTCTTTTATACCATAGTATATCTACGCTCTACCATTATTTATTCAATCTAAAATTCTAACCTACAATTTTGTATTGAATTCCTTGACCAGATCCTTCACCAGAATCCGTCGTCAGACCGCGGGGTTTCTGGCCATATTTTCTGCCCAGAATCTGCCCACCGAGCAGAAAATTCAACGGATTCTGGCCATATTCCGTTCAATTTTCTACCAGGGTAGCGCGGTCGTGGTCCTAGCGACTGCTAGGACTCTAGCCAATGTTTATTTTAATTTTATTAATGTTGGGCGCCAGCTAGTCCGATAGACTAACAATTATATTTATAATTAACTTAATTAAGACAATTAACTCAGGGTAGGTACAGTTGGTGGACCAGGTAATTATTTGCAAAGCTGATAGATCATGCACAGAGGAAACAAGATAGACAATAGCTCAAGATAAAGATATATATACATGTGTTTATTCAAGACTTACGTTTGTTGACAAAATGATGCGAAACGTAACGGTTGCCTCTGGATATCTATATCCACTTAATTGACAATCCCTCATTGTTTGACAATTCACAATGTTTAATACTCTTAACTTTACTAATTGACGATAATAACTACTTTAACGTAACGATAATCTATATAATATAGCGAGATTTTTATATAATGCGACGAGACTCCTCGAGGGTGGACTTCGCTAATTTGTCGATGCTATTTAGTCGAAGCCTTTGACCAGAGTGTTTTGATGTAAGTCAGTGACCGAGTATGGAAGTATTCCTTTACGGTGATTGGCTAAGAATCTGTTCCTTTTCCCCCACTCTACTGTCGCTAGATCTCTACTCAACGAAAATCATTAAGCTCGCGCATGCGTGTCATCCCTCGAATTAGCTCTATTCTGTTTATCTGTCGAGCGGTTGTAGGTAATGACATAAACTAGGGTTCTTCCGAACCGACAAATCTCTCGTCTAATTAATAATTAAATGAATTAATAAGATGCCTAAGACTAAGGACAATACAATTTTGGACAGCACAATTATGACGACACGACTTTGGTACGCTCGAGGAGTCATTCGAACGTTGATGTCGAGGGAATATTATTCTCCTGTCACAAAAGATAGATAGATATTTTATTTAATACCCATGGCAATGTTGGGCATTGTTGGATGGGAGATTGAAGAAGGCAAATGCTGCTTCAAATGGTTTGAGGGGGACCAAATGCCCATCGCTATATGAGCGACATCGTTCCGAAACCGAAGGTAGCACGCATGAAGGTACGAGTTCGTTTTTAAAATTATTTCCTAAATACAGTTGACAAATAATATTTAATTTTTTGTGTATAGATGACTGCATGTGAGCATGTGAGTGACAGCTTAATCGGTCATACTATCGACGAGGACGAGGTGTGCTTCACCGATAGCGACTCCAATTCTGCAGACGAAGTATTGTACGGCGACGTCGAGTAACTCTCAGATTGATAACGAATAGAGAAGTCGACCCATATTCCAATGCAATTGTTTTATCCTCAATTAATAATTGAACCATATTAATTGTTCGTTACTGATAGTTCACAATACAATTACTCGTACAATGCGAACTCTATGAGCGTCCGCCGCAGCAAAAGAGCGTCGCAGGTCGCTTACGATTTCGACTTTCGGACGAGTGTAAGAAACGGATTGCCCCACTTGCGCCCAGGGCGTAAGAATAACAGTTTTTCATTATTCACCTCTTAGACTTTCCGTAGATATACATTTTTAGCTGAATAAAATTTGACAATACACCCCTCTAAACTTACATTGTTTATTGCTTGTAAGAAAAGCTTAGCCCCTTCTACCAGGCGTAAGAAGTGTTTTTTCATTTATAATTGATAAAAAACTAACTACCAGGCAAGTTTCGAGATGAATAAAATATGACAAACACATTGCCTGAACCTACATGTTTATTATAACATTGTGCAACAAAGCCCCACCGGACGACCTCGGCATTATCATTTGCATTTCTTACTCGGTCCAAATAACTGATTCTATGAATATCACAGGGAATAAGATTTGACATGAAAATGTTCACGGGCTCCTGCTCTATTGAATAATGTCCCGAAGGATCCCTTGGAAGCATGTGAGAAACGTTTATTGAAAATCAAACATTTTACTCTGTGGATATCTTCTTTTGTGCACCAAGTTGCAATCTTGAATCCCAATTTATCTGATTCATTGAGCCACTTGGCTTGAAATTCGTAACGATGAGCCATATTAAAGACAATTGAGAAACACGTTAGTGACTCTTGAAGATTTGCTAAATTCGCGGACTGATTACAGTTTTAAAATTAACCTATCATAAATATTTCAAACTTTATCACATTATGTTCTCATTGCATTTACACATTATTATTATTCTTTGGTAAAATTATGATAATCTGATCATTCTCCTAATTAGCACTACATTGGTCTGTGTGAAATAACACAGACTATCAGTTGGACAGGACAGGAATGAAGGCTATCCAATGTCCCACTATTGCAACCTCGAGATGGCCTAAACCTGAAAATATATTTTTGAGGTGTGTTATCTTACAAAGTCCAATCATTTTCATTAATTTATAAAGTACATTTTTCATGACCTACAATTTGAAAACGATTCCTTCCTTTGCAGAAAAAGTTCACCCTACAAACATTAAATTACTTTGACTACTAGTATACATAGACAAAAATAGTATTTCAAAGAATGCGCTTGAATGATTCTAATTAGATTTTTTGAAGGGCATTTTGAAAACTCTGTCAATATTGAATATCGATGTTTAATTACATATACGTATTTAATTACACACCTTCTCATCACTGTAAACAAATGCGTAGTGTAAAGCAAACACTGCCTTAACTAAAGTGTTGATGTGGTTTTCAGCGATGATGGCAAAATGATCTTGTCCAAAACTCTCGTGTAGGATTGTCAGGTTACGTTGAAATTGGTATTGATAAGCCATTTAAGGTATATGGGTATTTCTCCACAAACAGGGCGACTTTCCGTGTAAAAGTGTCCCGCCACTTTTTTTCTCTGATGAATGCAAAAAAGTGTTCTAGAATGAAGATAACAATTATCTGAGTACCATCCAGCATAGGGCACAAGAAAATTCGCGATAATATATGATTTATTGAAGATTTTAGAAAAAAATTAGGCAGGGGACTGTTACATGTAACAGAGGACTGTTTTTTATAAAGTAAAACAAGGTCCGAATGGCATATAACAAATTTTTATTACTTATTCCTCATTCGTAATAATACTGACAAGACATTACATTACACGTTTGAATGTTAATATCTAATTCTTATTTTCTACTAGTTATAGACTTTAAAACATATTAACAAGTTATAGACTATTATAGAGGCATCTGAACTTCTCAAATAATTTTCATTAATTATTTATTTTTCAAAAACATTAATAGGGGCATCAAATTTATAATATTTTCGCTTTCCTTTCAACTCTACACGGGGTACTGGAAGTTTTTCTATAACCTGGTCAAAGGTAACATCCGCTACATCATTTGGATCATACTTGAATGTTTGAAACTTAGCATCGCAAATTTTCAGAAACGTAACGGTAATTTCACCATCGTCTTCATCAATCTTCTCGATCTCACCCACGTAACGATATTCTTTGTTTTTTGCGGGGAATTTCACCAAAACGAAATCACCATTTGTGAAGGGTTTGGCGATTGCAAAACTTGGCCCGGCTTCATCGTCACTTTCCGAATCAGTACAGACATCTTCAACGGTAAGCTTCGGCTGTTGGTCATAACTCAAAGATCCAATCTTAAAATGTTTACAGTCAATATCGCTACAGAAGCAGCTCAAATTCCTCATTGTGATTGTTGCCGGTTTAAGCTTCCCACCTAATGATTGATTGTCAACCTTCCCTGTTACCTGGTGTACTTGAAGAGTCCCCTTGAAAGGCTTTATATTCGCTGCTTCTTGTTCAATTCCAGCTATCATTTTTTGAATATCATTATCCTCAACAACGTTCAATATTATTCCCGGACATCTCTGCGCCACAGCCCTCACAAAAGTATCAAGATTGTCGATGTCGCCTCCAGTTGCCACAACGGAATCAGCCGCTCTTTTACAAGTCGCGCCTATTCCGTCTGGGGCGCGTTTTCCGTGTCCACTTTCTGAGTAATTCCAGGAGAACTGTCGTATATTTGGAAGTCGTTCTGGTAATTTTGTAGCTAAGATGTAAAACATAGTTTTGTTGCGGTATTGCGTTACCGGGCCATCGCTTATGAAGTAGAGATGTTTGATTTGGGTTGGTAAGGCATCAAAAATTGTTTGTAAATGAGTCCAAATAGCAGCTGGTGAATGCGAATTATTTTTAGAGACAGTGCAGTATGATTGAGTCGAATTTTGCAGATAAACGACTACTGTATAAATAGTTATCTGCATGCGAGATCCTCCAAAATGAAACGCCTGTATCTCCTCTCCGTATTTACTTGAATAATTTTCTGAAAAATCCATATGAATTATTGCTTCTTTTTCGGTAAGGTTTTTTCTCAAAATTTTTAAAGTAGTAAATTGATGAACAATGTTTCTCTCGTGACACAAAAACTCCTTTAAATCCTTATGTAGGTCTTCAATAAGGCTCTGGGGTTCAGTAGTTAATGGTTTTTTCAAGTATTTTCTGGTCTCACGTGACCGTTTAGTTTTTGGATCAAGATATTTTTGTTTTTCTACTACCCATTTTTTGTAAATTATAGGTTTGCTATTATCAAATTTCTGGTAAGAAGGCGTTTTATCAATACAGAGTTCACATTGTCTAGATAGACATTTCGTATTGTACCGATCACAGCACACATTTTGTAGCAGTTTTTGATGACTACTGTAATTCAATATTTTTGCTCCACATAATGCAGATAACTTTGCATCTATATTTGCGTGAGTAACGCACAAACACGTATCACGATCATCTACTTTAGGCATCACTACCCAAAAAGGGCGGAGGCGACAAAATGTTTGATAGCTCAACTTGATGTTATCATTCGTCTTTAATTTTTTGTAGAGACCTGTCAGAGAATCAAGTAGATACCTTTTTTGCTTTTTAATTTTTTTCCTTGTTATAAATTCTTTTTTTCCCGCACCTAATCTGCTATTAGAATCGTCTTCGAAGAAGTTGACGATATTAGTAACAGTTTCGTCTGATAGTCTGTTCAATCTACGTTGTATTGTGGCAGTGTTAGCTTTCTTCACGCTCTTATAAGTTAAAATCCCCGTATTTTTCATTCTCCATAGTTTATATTTTTTAACAATTTTTCCCGAAATCACTTGACCCAGAGCACGTTTTTCTTTCCAAGAACTCAATTTTGAATAGTGTTCTTTCAGTTGATCCTTTAATACTTCTCCAAAAAGTGCCTTTTGAACCAATTCTTTCCTGGACTCTGGAGTGTCTAGCATCTTGTTTAATGTTTCATTCGGTGTGTCAACGTTGTTAGCGGTTTTTGTCTTTTCCAATCTTGAAATTCTTTTTTTATACTTAGCAACTTTCTTCTTCAAATCAGCAATCTCTTCAAGTTTCTGCTTCATGTTTTTTTTCCTCAACTTGTCGTTACGTTTCTTCTTCATTTTGCGTGAATTATTACCAGCAGATCTTTCTCCGGACCGTTGCGGCTCATTGTTAGTTTCTACATCGGAATCTGGTGTATCTTCTCTCACAAATTGGTTAGTGATATCTCTTAAAATTTTCTTTTTATTACGATATTTAGCACAATGCTTCCTCCATAGTTTCTTCGCGCTTCGGTGTTCACGTCTGCTCATATCTTTAACTAGCTTTCTGCTTCCCTGCTCTTTTTTTTTCAAATACTTGACACGTTCTTTTTCCTTCATTTCTTCCCTTTTTTGGGGATCATTCTTAACACGCTCATACCGTTGACGTTCTGCCTCTCTTTTTCGTTGTAGTATCTCTTCTCTAGTTAATTTATTTCGCTTCTTGGGTGCCATTGCCTGTAAAACACATGAACAAGTCAGTCCTCTGGTATTACAAACAGTCCCCTGGCTTCTTCTAGAGCAGGGGACTGTGGCCAGGGGACTGTTGAATCGGGCTTAATTTCAAAATATCGTGAAAACTATTAAAGCATCGACTTTTATTAACATATGCAATGTTTGATGTCCGTTGTTTGAATACAATAGAAAAAGTTATAATTATAATTACGCGAACTGAATATACATTTGACTTACCAGGGGATTGTTGTTTGTGGTGGCCCTGACACACGTTGCTACGGTAAAAGCTCACGTGGGTCTAAACAAAATAGCGACAGCGCGCCTCTGACTTCATGTGGACCAACTTTATACCGGCTACGTTCCGTTCAACCCAGGATCATCGTTTTATGAACCATAGATAACACTGGGCATCATTTAGAAATTGAGCCAGGGGACTGTTCTCCAAATTCCGAGACAATATTTAGCCTACTTTTTACACCAATTGATATCAATTTTAGAATACGGAAGTAGGGAATTTACAAATAATTATTATTCTTCTTCAAAACAGTGGTGGTGCATTTAAGATTTCGAATGTGGTATTCCTCAAATTAAATCCTCTAACAGTCATTCTGGTTTGGTGACCGACCAGGGAACTGTTTTTTCTGTATTCAGATGAATATGGAAAAATGACAGCGCGTTAATTGTAACTTTTTCCAATATGCACTAATGGAATAACTTATAAACTTTCATGTTTGCTAATAATTTAAGCAAAAAGGCGTAATTTTTTAATGAAATCAGTGTGAGACACCGAATTTCCCTGTTTGTGGAGAAATACCCATATAGAGCGAGGTAGGAGTTTTCTTAGGAATTTTTTTAAACTTCGCTCAAATATAGATCATATAGAAACTGACAACTTTCTCTTATGAGCCAAAAAAAGTTGACGTCTGTGAAAAAAGATATTCTATACTCCAAAATTTTCCGGTTTCCCTATGTAAATTCTCGTGATTTCGAGATTTTTCTCGATTTCTCGAAAAATTTTCTTAAGATTTTCTTTAAAAATTTCTCAATAATTGTTTGAACTATTCGGCATATTTTAAGATCTTGAATTGCCGAATCTGACGTCTAGTTATTGAGCAAAAAATTCGCGAAGTAAAAAATTTGTCGGGTTCAGTGATGGGGAGAATTTGACGGCTCAGACCATGGAGATATAAGAATAGAGTACGGGAGTCATTCGAAATGGCGATATCGGAATAGGAAGAGAGACAAGAACTAGGGTTGAATGGTCCTTGTTTAATGACGCATGCACTGTGCGTTTATGTGGACAAGTTGACAGGAACATAACCTGTGTTCAGTGCTACGTTCATACAGTCGCTCACTACGCATGCGTCATTAAACGAGGACCATTCGACCCCGTAGTTCTTGTCTCTCTTTCTATTCCGATATCGCTGCCACTTATGGCTGGTTTATGCAGCGGTCGTAACTTTACTTTAGCCTTAAGGTTGTTAGCTTGTTATAGTCACAGCCAAAAGTTTATTTCAGTTGACGATAGTTCTAGAATGACCACAGTAATAAATAAGTCACAAAATCAAATATACACACTATCAATTACATGCTATGATATGCAAACCGTATCAAAATGTTCTGATAGTTAAACAAAGTCGTTCTAATTATTCATCATGAATGTATCACTCGAAGTAGAAGTAATCAGAGAAGGGTCTCAATCAATCAAGTCGAGTCAATTTTTGAAATGTAATGGCCTGACGTTTCGGCAGTGTTATGCTGCCCTCATCAGAGGCTATTTATTGGAAAAAATTACAAGTTTGAATTTACAAAGGTCAAAATAATAAAATAATATAATATAATAAAACAGTTCAGTTAACCAGAGTCGAAAAAACTAATACATGAAAGATTACGATCCTAGGTCAGTAAATTGACCCATACAAAAACTGATAATATTTAGTCAAGGACGTTATATAAGAATTGTAGACGAAACAAATATAATGGTAGTCAAAAGAAGTCACATAAACACAAGGATTAACTTATACTGTGGTAGTCAGAAGGAACTTTAATTACCTTATTATCTTATTCTAGTTGGTGATACGTGAAAAAACGAGGTGTCAAAGATCACCATCATCCCACTATGAGACGAGCTATGTGTCGTCCTGTGTTAGTGGAAACGTTAAATGAGCAAGGTGGTGTGACGACACACTTTATATACGTTGTTAGCTAAGGCTCGTCTAATGTTGACACTCTACGAATGACGTCAATGACTGACGTCAGTACCTATGATTGACGTCAATGAATGTTTATGTTGAGGTAGTCTCTGAGGCCAACGTTTTTTCACGTAAACACCTGTGATAGAAATTAAATTTTGAATGCATTTAAGAACAGCTTTTTGATCTTAACCTATGTAGCATGTTAGAGTAAGGTAAGTGTAATTTTTTAGTGTCTTCTTTCTTATTAAGACTGTTAGGTTGTAAATTAATCTGTAACATCTCTGAGGTGATGCGCTTAGACCAAACTGATTCTCTATCAAGTACCACCGCATTATCCCAGTCGAAAGTGTGGTTGAATTCAATTTGGTGTGCAGAAACGACGGAGTGTGCTTCTGAGTTTTTCTTTATATTCTCTTTATGTTCTTTCAATCTGGTCTTAAGCTCACGTTTCGTTTCACCTACATAAGACGCTGAACAATCATTACACTGAATCTTATATACTACATTACATTTATCATGTTCGTCAATGCGGTCTTTCCCTTTAGTAACCACTAATCTTAAGTTACTGTTAACACTAAACACAGGTGTCAAGTCAAATTTCCTCAGTGAACAACCTAGTCTCTCTGAGAAGTCCTTAATGTAAGGTAAGGATACTATCCTACGTTTTGATGCAGATAGACCGTTGACTACCATGATGACAGAGGTATTTCCTTCCGGGTCAGTCACCGTAATAACAATGTTAGTGCTATTGGTATGAGTGTTCTTTGATTTTAGATATTTTAACCGTTTAGTAATTAATCTTTCTGAGAAGTCGTCAGGGTAGTTGTTATCACGTAACAATGATCTTACTAAACTCAGGTTCTCAGCATGAAACTTCAAGTGAGATAACGATATGGCTCTGTCGACTAAATTAAACACCATTCCATTTGTTAGACAACGTCTACTTTCAATTTGACAACCAGTACTATAAACAAATTTTTGGTTCTCCCATGGGGTCCCCAATCTCACCGATTCTAGCTGAATTAGTTATGGTTGATCTGGAACGTGACTGTTTGTCAAAGTTGAATTTCAGACCATTATTTTATTACCGATATGTGGATGATATTATCATGTGCATTCCTAGCGCTAACATAGACTATGTGACGAACACTTTTAATGGTTACCATGACCGCCTGCAGTTCACGCATGAACTTGAGGTTGAACGTAAGCTTAGTTTTTTGGATGTTAATGTGATACGAGACGATTCTAATGGGTTGATCACTAATTGGTACAGAAAACCCACGTTTTCTGGAAGGTTCTTGAATTTTAACTCCATGCACCCTTTATCTCAAAAACGCGGAATGGTGTTTAATTTAGTCGACAGAGCCATATCGTTATCTCACTTGAAGTTTCATGCTGAGAACCTCAGTTTAGTAAGATCATTGTTACGTGATAACAACTACCCTGACGACTTCTCAGAAAGATTAATTACTAAACGGTTAAAATATCTAAAATCAAAGAACACTCATACCAATAGCACTAACATTGTTATTACGGTGACTGACCCAGAAGGAAATACCTCTGTCATCATGGTAGTCAACGGTCTATCTGCATCAAAACGTAGGATAGTATCCTTACCTTACATTAAGGACTTCTCAGAGAGACTAGGTTGTTCACTGAGGAAATTTGACTTGACACCTGTGTTTAGTGTTAACAGTAACTTAAGATCAGTGGTTACTAAAGGGAAAGACCGCATTGACGAACATGATAAATGTAATGTAGTATATAAGATTCAGTGTAATGATTGTTCAGCGTCTTATGTAGGTGAAACGAAACGTGAGCTTAAGACCAGATTGAAAGAACATAAAGAGAATATAAAGAAAAACTCAGAAGCACACTCCGTCGTTTCTGCACACCAAATTGAATTCAACCACACTTTCGACTGGGATAATGCGGTGGTACTTGATAGAGAATCAGTTTGGTCTAAGCGCATCACCTCAGAGATGTTACAGATTAATTTACAACCTAACAGTCTTAATAAGAAAGAAGACACTAAAAAATTACACTTACCTTACTCTAACATGCTACATAGGTTAAGATCAAAAAGCTGTTCTTAAATGCATTCAAAATTTAATTTCTATCACAGGTGTTTACGTGAAAAAACGTTGGCCTCAGAGACTACCTCAACATAAACATTCATTGACGTCAATCATAGGTACTGACGTCAGTCATTGACGTCATTCGTAGAGTGTCAACATTAGACGAGCCTTAGCTAACAACGTATATAAAGTGTGTCGTCACACCACCTTGCTCATTTAACGTTTCCACTAACACAGGACGACACATAGCTCGTCTCATAGTGGGATGATGGTGATCTTTGACACCTCGTTTTTTCACGTATCACCAACTAGAATAAGATAATAAGGTAATTAAAGTTCCTTCTGACTACCACAGTATAAGTTAATCCTTGTGTTTATGTGACTTCTTTTGACTACCATTATATTTGTTTCGTCTACAATTCTTATATAACGTCCTTGACTAAATATTATCAGTTTTTGTATGGGTCAATTTACTGACCTAGGATCGTAATCTTTCATGTATTAGTTTTTTCGACTCTAGTTAACTGAACTGTTTTATTATATTATATTATTTTATTATTTTGACCTTTGTAAATTCAAACTTGTAATTTTTTCCAATAAATAGCCTCTGATGAGGGCAGCATAACACTGCCGAAACGTCAGGCCATTACATTTCAAAAATTGACTCGACTTGATTGATTGAGACCCTTCTCTGAAAGTCGTTCTAATATTTTTTAAGATTTTTTTAAAACGGCCAAGTTGACAAACTTTTGTCAAGGTACAGTTCACATTTCTTTTAGGCATAGGCACACGCGCATTGAGTCGAAGTTATAATAGATCGTGGCAACATTGCGTGTATATAACGGAAGAATCCGCTCTAGCCGTCCGTTTGAGCTACGTGAGCGCTGTTGTCACGTCTATCACATCAGCATTTGATTTACACGCAAATATCTAAAAGAGACTTGAGTTTAACTAACAATATCTTTCTTATTACACGGGAAATACTTTTGTTTCTAGTCTCAAAATGTTCGTTAAATTTCAATTCATAACATACTAGTTTTTTTATTGAAATCTGTCGCCTTTTTGAATCATAAAAAACGTTAGAGTGATAAAAGTTGGTATTTTCCCTATGTACGTATGCAAATAATGTAAACTTCAATAATTTGTTTTATCACTAATATACGGCAAAAATCAATGAACTTCGTATCATGTTGTAGAACGTGTTTCAAGCTATTCACCAGTAAAATTTCACACAGATCTGTCGG
Source organism: Tenthredo mesomela (assembly GCA_943736025.1). Taxonomy (NCBI): domain Eukaryota; kingdom Metazoa; phylum Arthropoda; class Insecta; order Hymenoptera; family Tenthredinidae; genus Tenthredo; species Tenthredo mesomela. The sequence continues at coordinate 33,477,436 of OX031014.1, forward strand.
TAACCGCTTTTACAAGCTAACAACCTTAACGTAACTTAAGGCTACATCCAGCCGTTTATGCAGTTTTTATCTTAATTTAGGCTTAAGCCTTAACTTAACAGTCCGAAAGTTGTAGCGCATGCCCACTGTCCACGTTACTAGTCGCCTCACGGCCGCGCATTTTCAGGAAACCTAGCCAAACATAAAATAAGAAGAGAAGTACGAAGTATGTGAATCGAACCGGCGAAATAGTATATTTCGTATCAAGGGCGTAAAATTTTACATACATGTATTACGCCCGTATTGCGAACGATATTTTTCGATGCAGTTGGCGTAAAATTTGATTTTATCTAAGCAGAACAAGTTGTAAAATCGGATTTTACGCCCACTACAACGAAAATATATTTTTATGATTCGGATCTTTTTTGTCCCATATATAACCGTCTGCGTCCGACACATATTTGTTGTGGTAGTCTATTTGACATTTCTGTTATCTTTCTGAATTCTCAATATTCGACTACGCATGCGCTGTCGTCTTCCACGACTAAAATTCGGACAAAAGATGAAATTTACGAACTTTGTAGGGGCAAGAGTTACGATTACTTAAACCATAGTTAAGTCTAACTTAAAGTTCCGACCGGTGTCTCATTTTTTCAATCAATCTCAAAATCAAAGTCAATCTCATTTTTTTTTTTTTTTGTACTTACGCGGTATTGCAAATGTTAGTTACGCAGTATTGCATTATCACCGACGATATACCAGAAACCATGGATAATTTACTGGATGAGTGCAAGATTCCTTTGAGAAATCTATAGGAATCCACGGATTTCCACGTATAAACCGCATAAAATTAGTAAATCACAACTACGAAGAATGTTGTAGGAAATCCAGCTATGGCACATGTAATTCCCGGAGAAAAATTATATGATTTCCGGAAAAATGTTATGGACAACTTACTTATGGTTTACTATGGAGGATCCACATCAATCCGTGAATTTCTACAGGAATAACATGGTAAATTTCCAATTATTATTCCTGGACATAGTCATAGGAAACCCAGCGATCTTACATGAATTTCCCAAAAAGAATCCATAGACAACTACAGGGTTCACTGTGGAGGATCCACATTAATCTGTGGATACCCACAGGAATACCATGATGGATTTCCGATTATTATTCCTGGACATAGTCATGGGAAACCCAGCGATTTTACATGAATTTCCCAAAAAGAATCCATAGAAAACTACAGGGTTTATTGTGTAAGATCCACATTAATCTGTGGATTACCACAGGAATACCACAGTGGATTTCCGATTATTATTCCTGGGCATAGTCATGGGAAACCGAGCGATCTTACATGAATTTCCCAAAAAGAATCCATAGACAACTACAGGGTTTACTGTGGAGGATTCACATTAATCTGTGGATTCCCACAGGAATACCATGATGGATTTCCGATTATTATTCCTGGACATAGTCATAGGAAACCCAGAGATCTTACATGAATTTCCCAAAAGAATCCATAGATAACTACAGGGTTTACTGTGGAGGATTCACATTAATCTGTGGATTCCCATAGGAATATCACGTAAAATTTACAATTGATATCCATAGTGTCCTAGGAAACCCAGCAATCATGCATACATATTAAATCTGGAGAGAATTACAATCATATACTGGAGAGAATCCGTTTAAAGTTACTATACGGTAATTACAAATGTGGATCCAATACTAATCGTAAATGCATTTCAACAAAATTAGGTAAGGTGAAAAAGTGAACCAGTAATATCAAAATAGCTATTTATGTATCAAGTCCGAAAAGTGTCACAATCCGGTATGGGTAATTTCTAATATGAGCCGATCGAGTGTGCTGTGTCACAGAAGAATGAGTGTGAATTTATCGCTCGAGCGCAGCGAGGGCGATAATTCACACGAGTTCTTCTGTGACACAGCAGACTCAGAGGCGAATTTTGGAAACTACCCATACCGATTTGACACTTCTCGGACTTGATACATACAATATTTTATGCGATCCGTTGTTTGAAGGTTCACTTTTTGGAGAATCGCACGTTTAAAGTGTTATACTTACTTTAGTATACAAAATTACTGGTATTATTGCGTTTTTCTGTATCAAAACATTTTGACTACGACCATCTCAGCCATTTGACATTTCCAGACATTTTGATTTTTAGTATGTGAATGTGGTCAGAACTAACCTGACTATGTTTATTTTAATAAAACATATTCATATTGTACGATAATATTTTCATTATAGGCTCCTGTCCTATAATAACGATGTAGTAATTACTACATCGTTCCTATAATATTTAACTATATTTTAGTGACCTGAAATTGGTCCCTTTGCGGCCGAAATCCAATGCTCAAAAAGTGAACTTTCAAACAACGGGTCGCATAAATATACGGTTTTGAAGGGAAAAAAATTTCTGAGAAAATGCATGAAAAAATAGCTATTTATGTATCAAGTCCGAAAAGTGTCACAATCCGGTATGGGTAATTTCTAATATGAGCTGATCGAGTATGCTGTGACACAGCAGACTCAGAGGCGAATTTTGGAAATTACCCATACCGGATTTGACACTTCTCGGACCTGGCACATACAATATTTTATGCGATCCGTTGTTTGAAAGTTCACTTTTTGGAAAATCGGTGTTATACTCACTTTAGTTTCTAAAATCACTGGTGTTATTGCATCTTTCTGTATCAAAACGTTTGGACTCAGACATTTGACATTTTCAGACATTTTGGTTTATAATGTGTGAACGTAGTAAAAAATAACCAGACTATGTTTATTTTAATGAAACATATTCATATTGTACGTTAATATTTTCATTATAGGCTCCTGTCCTATAATATTTCACTATATTTCAGTGACCTGAAATTGGTCACTTTGCGGCCTAAATCCGATGCTCAAAAAGTGAACTTTCGAACAACGGGTCGCATAAATTATAATATAGCATAACATGAGTAATCAAGTAAACAAATAGATTCAACCGTATCGATCATAGGCCGTGGATAGATAAGCTATATGTATGGCAAAGTACTAAGAAATTCTGTAATGTGGGATTTGGTACTCATTCTCTTATACTATAAACAGAGTGCAGTACCATTTTAAACAATCCAGCTGATTATCTCGAAAACTAATGGTTGCAAAGAAAAATGTTTTGGATGAAATTTGTTGGATTTTGAAGGGGACATTTGATAATAATATGGGTTTCGAATTTTTATGAGATTTTATGGGGTTTTGATAAGGTAACTTTAGTTTTTCAAATAGAAACCCTTATTTTTTTAGTGCAGATTCGGAATCTACAGAAAAAAATACAATACTTTTATGGGAAACTTTTTTTTTCTGAAAGTTCAATTTTTCATTTTTTTTTTTTTTTTTTTGTTGAAAGATTTTTTTTTTTTTTTACAATAAAAAAAAAAAAATTCCATGAAAAATATGAGGTAAGAAAAAAAATATCAAGGGTGAAAAGTTTTCTTATTTTTATTGATTAATCATGGCTAGTCATTTTTTAAATCCATTAATCACTTCGAGAATGTTATTCATGCTATCATCTATAATAATAAATCTGAAATATTTTTCTCTACAACCATTAGTTTCCGAAATATTCAGCTGCATCGTTTAAAATGGGACACCCTATATGTACGGAGTTTATGGTCGGTAGGAATTCATATCACTTAGCCAATCGATTAAAAACTCATATACGTTTCGAATTGTTTATTAGGATATACATAACGGCGATATTTTTGTGGATCAGAACCTACTTAAAGAAATCTGAACTCCCTACTTTTCTATCATAGATAAATTAGGTACTTCTCACAAAGCATATGTTCCACGTGAAACGGATCGGTTCGAGGAGCCTATGGATTTCCATACCGTTCCATAGTATTCACTGAAAATTTCCAGGTGGAAATTTAAGGATAAAGGCAGGCAACCTAGCCACACATGGCCACCACACCGCACGCGCCCCGCCTCTACGAGCGAGCCAACGCTCTGAGGCCGGCTATCGCCGCACTTACGCGCGACGCCACAACGTGGCGCATCGCAGAAATTTGTCTCGCGAGTAAAGTGATATGTTAATATGAGTATGGAGCCTGGTATTCGGCCACTTAACACGACACACCGTGCACCGACTCCTTCGCTAGCACATCGTCCAGCTATCGCTGCGACCGCCTTCGTCATCCCAACAAGTCACATATGCGTGTGGAGTTTACCTGCTAAATTGTCTGCTGAAATACGCAATCAATTACTTTTTATTGGACATCCCCTCCACCTGGGTAAATGTCCGCCCAATTACCCTACACTCCCCGCCATCATGCATTTACAGTCCGATCTTCAGTAAACTCTCTCTCTATAAACCCGCTTCCCCAGTTTCTCGCTCGCAGCGTTCCCCCACTCTGCCTATTAAGACATAGCGTAGCGAGGAAAGAAAAAGACGGAAAACCATTGGTGCGACTAGCGAAGAAGGCAGAGTGGGGGTACCTCATTTCATGGAAAAACTTTTCCCCTTGGCGGCTTGGGGGGGGCTTATAGAGAGATCGGACTGTACATGGTTTTCCGTAGGAATTTCGAACTGGGAATCTATGGGATCCTATGGATTCATATGCGTACTTAACGATATGGAAATCCATAGGCTCCTATATGGATTCCGTATATGAAATCCCTAAAGATCCCATAGCATCCATCTGATATTTACACCTAGGAATCTATGGAGAGCCTATGTAAATCTCCATGGTTTTCCATCGGAATTTCGAACTGGGAATCTATGGGATCCTCTAGGTTTCCATGAACGATTGCTATGGGATTCCCATACAAAAATCCATAATTTCACATGGTATTCACGCATAGAAAGCCCCTGGAATTCCATAGAATCCTGTAGATTCCCAGTTCGAAATTCCGATGGAAAACCATGTAGATTTACATGGGATTCCCACATGGATTCCCCACCTGGAAATTTTCAGTAGGGACGACCGCTGCATAAACCAGCCATTACGGGCGCTCCGCTAACTCCCGTACTCTATCTTATAGGTGGAAGCACACAAAAGTCCATGAGCCATAAGCAGAACGCAGAAGCCATAGCGCATGCGCAGTTGCGAAAGTCCAGTGAACAGTGCGCGTGCACATGCTCTCTGCATTCTGCTTTATGGCGTCTGAATTCTTAACCCACACAAAAATCCGTAAGCATAAGAGCACATAGGAGCATGATCTACCGTCAGCGTGCCACATTGCAAGTGGAAGAATGAATCGCATTCGACATTTCTGATGACAAAATAATCAATCATATTAGCAATTCATATTGATATTGATATTTGACATCCTATAGTTTATATGATTACCGATTTACGTTGATATTGCTTGTTTTGCTATCTAAGAAGTGGTCTACCAGATTTTTTAGGTTAGGCAGATTGCAAAATATAGGACAACCATCGAGACAACATCCCATGCGCACTGTTCGCTAAAATTTTGCAATAGCGCATGCGCTATGGCTTCTGCATTCTGCGTACGGCTCATGGACGACCGCTTTGTGTGCTTCCACCTTAAATCTCTATGAACATAACCTGCGTTCAGTGCTACGTTCATACAGTCGCTCACTACGCATGCGTCATTAAACGAGGACCATTCGACCCCGTAGTTCTTGTCTCTCTTTCTATTCCGATATCGCTGCCACTTACGGGCGCTCCGCTAACTCCCGTACTCTATTCTTATATCTCTATGGCTCAGACGTGGCAACGTCGCATCACCGGCTAGTTATAGCCGTGCGCATGCGTTAAAGTTTGAAATCATGTATACTAGGGTGGTCGTTAAAAAAAAAATTATTTTGGATGGCCTTCAATCGGTTCTAAATGTGAAAAAAATAATTCTCTAATTTTTTCAGATTTTTAATTTGACTCCCTATTGACGCTATTTTCACATGTACTTTTTTTAATTCGTAAAAATCCTAATTTGAGATGGGTCTAATTTAAATCAGCGAGATCACATCGGATACGTCTTGTGATTGTATATTACACACAGCTCGAGTGAAAAATTGAAATTATTATTTTACATATTTTAATATATTGATTAATTTATTTATTTTTTATTTTTTATTTATTTCTTTTAATTCTCAAGTAAAAAAATTAAAACTCAAGTGATATTGCTAAAATTGATATTATTTAATTCAAATATAGGCTTTTTAGAGCCAAGCTTGAATATAGTCAGTGACTGTCTATTTGAGCAATATCATTTGAGTTTTAATTTTTTCACGCGAGAATTAAAAAAATAAATAAAAAAAAAAAAAAAAAAAAAAAAAAATGAGAAATAAAAATAAATAAATAAAGTAATCAATATATAATATTAAAATATGTATGTAAAATAATAATTCCAATTTTTTTACTCGAGCTGTGTGTAATATACAATCACAAGACGTATCCGATGTAATCTCGCTGATTTAAATTAAACCCATCTGAAATTAGGATTTTGACGAATTAAAAAAAGTTCATGTGAAAATAGCGTCCATAGGGAAGCAAATTAAAAATCTGAAAAAGTTAGAGAATTATTTTTTTCACATTTAGAACTGATTGAAGGCCATCCAAAATAAATTTTTTTCAACGATCACCCTAATGTATACACTGAGAGAAGTTTTTATTTACCAGTAATAAAAAAAAGTATTTGGATTTCTTTCGATCCAGTACTTCATATTAATAAATATTGATTATAAATAAGTATTATTCTATTACATATTCATAATTTAGATTGCCGGAAAATAAACGAAGTTTAGTCACAATACTAATAAAATTTTAATAATATTTTATTAATATGTGTTTTATTAAATACTAATAAATTTTATTACTATCAAATAAAAACTTCTCTCGGTGTAAGATCCTGCTCTTTTACCTCTATGGAATTATGGAAAAATGATTTAGAAATATTGTTTGTTTAAATTTTCTTTAATACATAATGACAAGAACTATTGAGAATAACGAGACAATCGAGATCCCTTTTACTTGATTGTAGACAGGTGTTGACACCTAGCGGTGTCTGTTTACAACAGGCACATAGCAACAGACTAGTATTGTTCGGCACCTTCTGTTCGAGCTCACGCTCACTCTGCCTATGACTGCTTAACAGGCATCATGTAAACTAATTCACACAAGTTCATAACTATTCATTAAATATAACCTTACATTGTTTTTCTTACATCAATCGAACTGAGTATTTATTTCTCCCTAAACTTAACAAGAACATACTCGATACATTTTTTTGAGAAGGACCACAATCCATAATTCAACCGCTCGGTTGATTTTTCTATTTAAGAAGACTTGTAATTTTCTCAAGCACGCGTTTATCTTTGGTTATGATTGGTTTACCGTTTTCTCCTTTACGCGAAAGTATTTCTACCACCCCTTCATCGCCATTTTCCGCATAAATTTTCTCCAGTGTTCCCCATAGTAGTTTTCTCCATATGTCAGTCCCGCCAGGGCGAATTTGTTCAACACTGGAGGAGAAACCGTGCTTTTGAGCACAGTTAAGTGAGGTGACATCAATTTCAGTAGCACCTTGTATAGTTTACAGCTGGTGAGTAGATCAGTTTTTGAAATGAAGGCAGATGTAATTTTTTCTAAAAGTGCTACATCAAACATCGCTTCATGGAATGTACCAGCGGATTCCGAATGAAGTAGATCTTTGGTTACGTTTTCAAGTTTGAACATGCCTGGGCCGTTCCGTTCTGGAAATCGTTTCTTCAAGAGACCACAAGTATCAGAGAAACCGGCGATATTGCTAAAATTGTTAATCATCGAGCTATTGATGATAGCCCGCAACAAAAGGGATGAATCAAATTTGCAGTTGTGAGCCACGAGTACGCACGGTTTCGATGATAAATCTACGAACTGCTGGAATGCAGTCAATGCCTCCACCAAAGGAATGGACTCAACTTCACGACCGTAGTGAAATAATTTCCCACCAATATTTTTCAAACCTGTGGCCTCGAATGCTCTAGAATCAACTGGCTGAGGAGGATTGACGTAGACACTGAATGTTCGATCGTCTAATTTACCAGCAATCTGTAAAATATCTGAAGTACCAGCCAATCCCGAGATTTCTAAATCAAAATAAAGGATATTACAATTATCCTTTGTCAATGAGATAACGGGAAGATGGTCAATGAGATCTTTAGGGTCAGACGGGTAATTCAACTCATCGGAGATCATCTCCATCCTGCGGTTTGACTGGTATTGCACACCTTCTGACTTTTCATTCCTTTGTTTCAGACTTTCACGCTTTAATGCTAGTACATGACGATGACTTTTCGTAGCAGGAAGTTGGGCTTTGCCAATTCTATGTAGTCGGATTCTTTCGGCTTTTTTAGCATACGCTACTGTATGTTTTCCTGGTGATAACAATAGTTTTTCTTCGACAGCCAGCATTGAAGCTTCCCCGTCATTTTCAGAGAGCACTGAATAAGCAAAATAAATATCACTGGCTTCACTACGACTATAAAACCGATTTTTCAGTGCTTTATGGGCCATGATTTGTCGAGGCTTTCGTTAGCCTGACTCGAAGCAGCCATGGAGAATTTCCCAGCGTTAGAAGCGTATGCGTTCAACAAATCTTGTAATTTTCTTCGTAAGGAGGCATCTTGGAGAAGAATTGTTTTTTGTTGTTGACACCAGTCTCCACAGTTTTCATGACTCCCGAATACGTGATCAGGTATATTGCGGAGAGCAGCCGCGACTAGGGCGGTTTTACCTTTGTTCCGTTTTACTGCATGTCCGAAGCATCTCTTCAAGTAAGGAATAATTTTTTGCTGTCTCATTTCTTTGAATTGAGGTTTCAGATTGTACAATTGTTTCACGAAATTATTACGAAGGTGATTAGTGTCCGAAAGTTTGAAAATTTTTTCCGCATTGCCTTCCTGAACTGCACGTGGAGCGGTACTATCTTCATCTCCAATCATGACTCTGGGATTCAGTTTGACTTCCTTTAGAATTTGACTGTTATTGATCATCTCAGCAGCGACACTTGCCTCCATAGCCTTAGCACTTCCTTTGAAGTTCAGTCTACAAACATGTTTATTTTTTGGCCGACCTCTATCGCACATGGCACATTTACGGTTCCGAGTAGCGAAATCCAGCACCTTGGCATTCAGGAATCCAATTACTGCACCGTATCCGTTGAGACTATCATAACTTTTGCCATTGCCACGTCGACTCCACCCCATGTCGTAGCATACCAGGATGTTAACAATCTTCGATATAGATGAGTCAAATTGTTGTTTAGATGTCACTCCATTTTCCCCATTATTATTATTATTTTCATCAGCTTCGCTGGAGTCTCTTTCTGATCTGAGAATAGCGTAGTAGGGATGAATTTCTGTCCGTATTTCGTCAGGCCTGAATGGAAAAAAAAAATTATGAGGGAATAAGGCGGGATATGGGGAATATATCAATGAAAACTTTGTCTGAAAACATTTTTGTCATTTTTTATAATTCATTTATTGAACGATATTGAAAAAAAATCACGCATTACAGGACGAGTCCAAGTGCCTCATCAGTTGTCGGAAAATACTAAAGGAACATTGCGACTCCTTCTTCATCGTGTGATTTCATAGGAACATAATATTTAAAATTTGAAGATTATTCACAAAAAAATACATCAGTGTTTAACCGAATTAAAATTATAGTGCAATTTTGATTGTCAATATACAATTCAGAGATGACCAAGCAGGGAAAAAATCCTTTAGCTTTTTTAATCCTTTTTTTACTCTGATTAGCTGAAGTCACTGACATTGTGTGATTTCATTTGATATTTATAATAACTCTGCTGCCTCTTGTACCAGAATAGAGACTGACTTACAATTCTTCCCACAATTTATCCATATTCTCCAAGACTAGGTGTCGTTCCTCTAGAGCAGCTCGTCTACAACTTTCTTTCGCGGCTTCTTTAACTATTGGACCAACTTCCCGTTCATAACGCTTAAATAAAGTTGCAGAAATCGGAGATACATTGGCACAAGCCAACAGCTTCGTCAAACCGGTGCAGCCGATGCCCGCATGCATAGCCCCTGTGAATTGAGTTTTAGAGGATAGGATTGGTAATTGAACACGAAGAAATTCTCTCAATCTCTCAAAATGAGACACTTGAATTTAGTTTGGAAAAAGAGGTATTAAACCAACACTTACCCATAACAAATTTTGTAGTAAGATCTGAATCCCTCACGAAAAAAAACTCCGAACTTTAGGGGTATACCCCCAAATTTGGGTGTTAAACCCCGAAATTCCGAGGGAAACCCTCAACTTTGAGGGTTAACACTCAACGGTGGGGGTATACCCCTAACATTACGGGGTGTTCCCTCAAACATTTTGGGGTTAACACCTAACGTTGGGGGTATACCTTTAACATTACGGGGTTAACCTTCACATTTCAGGGTTGAGCCTCAGATTTGAGGGTAACCCCTAAATTTGAGGGTTTACACCCAACGGTTTTTCAGGGTATACCCTCAGATTTGAGGGTAAATCCTAAATTTTAAGGTAACCCCTAAATTTAAGGGTTACACCCAACGGTCTTTCAGCGTATAATACCTTCAGATTTGAGGTTGTTACAAAAAGTAAATTATATACATGGTTACAGAAGAAAACGGTCAGTGTATAAAAATGTCAAAAATCGTTGTTTCGCAAGAAATAATATATTTTTTTTCTCTGTCAGAAAATATAAAATGATAGTATAAGTATAAAATAGTGCGCGCGCTGTGATATAGTATACCTATACAGTTATTAACCCTCAATTTGAAGAAACCCCGGAATCCAGGGTTACCGGGGACTGAGGGTTAACCCTCAATTGGGGGTAAATTCGCACCCCGAACGAGGGGTCTGAGGGTAAACCCTCAATTTGAAGAAACCCCGAAATCCAGGGTTAACCGGGGACTGAGGGTTAACCCTCGATTGAGGGTAAATTCGCACCCCGAACGGGGTCTGAGGGTAAACCTTCAATTTCAAGAAACCCCGAAGTTCAGGGTTGACCGCGAAGTTGGGGGTGAACCCTTAATTGGGGATGCGAAATTACCCCCAACATTGACGGTATACTTGGGGGTTATTTTGAGGGTAAATTTGAGGGTTTTATTTCGTGCCGGATGTTTCCCTTTTTTATTCTTGGTTTCATGAAACTTGCCGGTTGGAACTGTTGTTACTAGTGAACAATCATCACAGAAAACATGCAGAATAGAAGTCAATCCAAAACGATTTTCATCAATGATGATTTCAAGGACCTTGTTACAATGAGTACATTTCAAATTTTTTCCGAGTTCTGACAGTTGGACAATACGAGATCCACTGGGTACATGGACTTTTGGGGTCGGAGATTCACTTTCCCTTCTGTTGATTTCCTTCTCTTTCCTCTTTTCTTGTTTTGCAAGGTTCATCGCCGTGATGGCTTTTAATTTTTCATCAATTATTTTTCTTTTTGCGTAACGTCCATTGACTTTAAACGGCGGCATTATCACAGAAGATCACAACACACTGCTCACATCTGACAGCTGACAACTGACAGCCGAAACTGACAACTGACAACTGAAATGCGGCGTTGCCACGGTAAAAACCCCAAGCGCTGTATACGTGTGTAGACATATGCGTATACGCCGAGTGTCAATTATGTATTCCGCAGGGCCGTCAAAAAATTATCTCGCTCGGGACATGACAAAAAATATTTATATCGACTATTTCCCGTTTTAAATGAATATTTTACTGAGTAGTGAGTGGGGATCAAATGACTTCTAAATTTTTGTACATTTTTTGTGCGCTATTTTGCCAATAACAAGAATTTTTCTAGGCTCCTTTGCCCCTTCTGACGGGTGGTGACGCGTGCGCTCTATATACCTTAACCCCTTAAGCGCATTGACGCCATATGGCGCATATTTTGCCCGTGCCCGAAGCGGCGTTAGATTTTTCTTGCCGCTTAAGGGGTTAATTAGAATATAATATGAAATATTCATCATCATGAAGCTATCACTCGAACTGGTACTTATTTGAGGAGGGGCTCAATCAATCAAGTCGAGTCAGTGAATTTTAAATTTCTCTTTGGCCTGACGTTTCGGCAGTGATGTGCTGCCCTCATCAGAGGCTTATTAAAATTTGTGATAAGTGAAAAAACATGGTGTCAACGACCACCATTATCACGATACACGATGAGCCAAGTGTCATCGTGATAATGGTGGTCGTTGACACCATGTTTTTTCACTTATCACAAATTTTAATAAGCCTCTGATGAGGGCAGCACATCACTGCCGAAACGTCAGGCCAAAGAGAAATTTAAAATTCACTGACTCGACTTGATTGATTGAGCCCCTCCTCAAATAATATGAAATAACTGAAAACAAGAACCATATTAATATTTTTATTTCAACGAAGTTTCCCTGGTGAAAATAATTTCTACGCCAAAATACGAAAACATTCAAAGCGTGAAAAAGCGTAAAGAATCGTAGTTTTTTGTAGGTTTTCGTAGGTTTTCGTAGTGTTGTGTGGGGACGGGTTTATAACAAATTAATTGGTTTTGAAGACAAATTTGAATGAGCTTTATTATTGATACAAGCTGTTTGGCGTTTAGAATAAGAGTAAAGTCCGAATGTGGCAACTTACGTTGCTACCCATCGTCAGCGAGATGCTGACGCAAGGTATTTTAGCATAGGCGTATAGGACGCCGTTAAAGTGTCTCAAAGGCATGAGCGCAAAAGGCAAGGTGTATAATCTTGAACTACTCTCCACTGTAGTTCGCAGAAACTGAAGATTAATAAGAATAATGAAATGGAGAATTATTGGTATCGCGATGTTTTGTCTTCGGTAGAAGGCGAGACATCCCGATCTTGTCTAAAATTTTAGTATTTGAATTTATCGTTAAATAGCAATGATTTGATTATAACACCTTCCCCCTTAAGAATGAATGTGAAGCGAAGCAAAATATTCATCGGTAAAAATCAATATTCTAGGTGAGGATTACAAACCTTTCCTCAGCTATTATATAGCCATATAACTATTCTTAATAAGAACGCTTACAATATTATTTTGTGCGGATGAGAATATATAAAAGCTTTTCTCAGCCGTTTATTTGATTACATATAGTTATTCTATATATTAATTGTTCTTAATAAGAACGCTTACAATATTATTCTGTACGGATGAGAATTTATAAAAGCTTTTCTCAGCCGTTTACTTGATTACACATAGTTATTCTTAATGTTAAAAATCAATATTCCAGGTGAGGATTACAAAGCTTTCCTCAGCTGTTATATAGCCACATAATTGTTCCTAATAAGAACGAATAGAGTGCACTGAAAGAAATTCCCATGGTTGAACAGCAATATTTTGTTGAGTTCCATGTAAATTTCTTCGAGTGTGTAACGTATGTTTATTCTCTATGATCCCTATCCATATTCTATTTGAATCGGTTCTATTGGATCAGTTGACTTGTGGTATGGTTTCAATCTGTTTGCATGCACTATTTTGTTCTTCCCTTTGATTTTTACCTCATAGTTCACTTCATTAATTTGATCAGTAATGGGGTATGGCCCCAGAAATTTTGAGTCTAATGGTCCGGCAGTTTCGTTACTCATCAGTACTAAGTCCCCAATTTCGAAATTTTGTGGTCGAGTAATTTGGTCATAATAGGCCTTGGATTTTTCTTTGGATTTATCTATGTTCTGTTTCGCGAGGGCTTGGCTGTTCATCAATTTTTCTGAGAGTCTTTGAGCATATTCTTTGTATGTTTCGTCCTTAGGATCGTGAGGCACACTACAAGGTACTCTGGCTACCTGTCCGAATATAAGTTCGTAAGGTGATATTTTAGTGGTAGTATGAGGTGTTGTGTTGTACGCGAGGATATAAATTGGGAGTGTTTCGTTCCAGTCGTTTGTAGTAGACATACACCTAAGGTAATCTTTTAACGTGCCGTGGCTGCGTTCGAGCGCCCCGTTGGTTTGCGGGTGGTATGCAGTACTATTTAACTTTTTTATTTTTAGTATTTTTGTGACTTGGGTGAACAGGTCACTCATAAAATTTGTGCCTTGGTCTGTGAGGATTGATGGTGGTACTCCGTAGTTAGATATGAAATTTCGTATGAAAGCTTCTGCGGTATGTTCAGCGGTGGCAGCTCGGAGTGGGTAGGCTTGGGAATATTTTGTTAGGTCGTCTTGTAGTGTCAGTATGTAACTATGACCTGACTTTGTAGTCGGTAAGGGCCCAACTATGTCTAAGAAAACCTTTTCAAATGGTTTGCTACTGCTGGTCGTAATCTTCATTGGCATTTTGGTCTTTAGTCGATCGGTTTTATTCTTTTGGCAAGTCGTGCAATTACGAATATATGTTTTTACATCGTTTTTCATTGAATCCCAGTGGTATCTTTCTTTAAGTCGCGTCATAGTGCGACTCACCCCTTGGTGTCCACCTGAAGGGCTATGTGAAATTCTTTGATAACGTCTTGAATGTGGTCTTGATTGAGATCGGTTTTTATGTTCGTACAAACAGTTATTTTAATTCCCGATCCTTTAAATATGAATCGTAACATCGTCCGAACCTTATGCCATTTTAAATTATCGATCCCGCAACCGATCCTGGGTATGGAAACTGTTTTGATCGAGTCTATTTCTAATTTTTCTTTGAATTTTATCAAACTTATGTATAAATCCTCATATGTAGGCTTATCCCAGAAGTTTTTCTTTGTCATTATGTAATAAACGTTACGGTCTCGTAAGGTGAGTTTACCAGTCGTGTATAGTTCAGCTGATTCCTTCAAGTTCTCAACATTGCCGTATCTAGTTTTGAATTCTAATGCTATTCCCTGACTCATTTCCAGATCGGTGGAAACAGTGTGTGCGTAGTTATCGATTCGATTGAAAAGGTCATCGTGGATTTCTACGATGCTTGAGTTTTGCACTATCGTTGTTTTTATGAGTTTAAGGTATTCAGGGTACGATGGGAGAGAGCTCGTCACTCTGATAGGACATATTTTGAACACATGATTAGTTGGTGGATCGATAGGATTTCTACTAAGCGCATCTGCGTTCTGATTTTTTATTCCGGGTTTGAAACAAATCTCGTAGTCGAATTCAGAGATTTTTAATTGCCATCTGACTAATTTACTATTTGGATCTTTGATGTTAAACAGCCAAGTCAGGGGCCTATGATCGGTAAATATCTTGAATTTCCTCCCGAACAGGTATGGTCTGAAATGTTGGGTCGCCCATACTATTGCCAGCAGCTCGCGTTCGATTGTGGAGTAGTTACTTTCTGCTTTGTTTAGAGTTCGCGAGGCATATGCAACAGGCCTATCGTCACCTGGGACACCTTGAGATAATACGGCCCCTAGAGCAGTGTTACTGGCATCTGTCGTTAGATTAAATGTCTGTGTATAGTCAGGGTATATTAAGACTGAGTCGGATATTAGGGCATTCTTTAGTTCTTCGAAAGAATTTTGCTGTAATGACGTCCATTCGAATGGTACGTTTTTCCGTAAAAGTTCTGTCAATGGCTTAGCTATCATCGAGAAATTATTTATGAAACGTCTATAGTAACCTACAAGCCCGAGAAATGATTTTATTTTCGTAGGTGTGTTGGGTGTAGGAAATTCCTTGACTGCTCTGGCTTTGTCTGGGTCAGGTTTAACTCCGTCTTTTGATATTATGTGTCCTAAGTAAGCAACCTCTTTTCTCAAGAACTCACATTTATTTGGTTGTAATCGTAAGTTATATTCTTTCAATTTCAGTAATAACCCCCAAAGTTTTTCTGTATGGGTTTGAAGTGAGTCGGCGTAAATTATCAGGTCGTCTAAGTACACTAAACATTTCAATCCTTGTAACCCCGATAGAACGGTATTCGCTAATCTCTGGAATGTAGCTGGGGCGTTTTTAAGCCCAAATGGCATGAATGCGAATTCGAAATGTCCTTTATGGGTGGAAAACGCGGTTTTATGCATATCGTCGGGATTCATTGGAATCTGGTGAAACCCGCTGGCCATGTCGAGTACGGTGAAGTATTTAGAGCTTCCTAACTGGTCTAGGATATCTACTATATTCGGTAGCGGGTAAGCATCCCCTATTGTTTTATCATTCAATTTTCGGTAGTCTACGACTATTCTCCACTTCTTAATCCCTGATGAGTCTAGTTTCTTTGGTACCACCCAGATGGGTGAGTTCCATGGTGAATTTGAATTTCGAATTGTTCCTTTATTTAGGAGATCTTCTATTTGTTTATCTATTTCTGTTTTGTGGATTTCAGGGTACCGGTATTGTCTAACATGGACCGGTGTGTCATCGGTAGTTTTAATTTTGTGGGTACAGGCTTGCGTACCTGGCAATGTGTCCCCATCTAAATAGAAGAGTTCGTTAAACTTGGTACAAGCTTCTACTATACTTTCCTTTTCTTCTAAATTTAAATGGTCTAATCTTAATGCGTCTTTTAATTTTTTGATTCTGTCAGCTGAAGTATTTTCGTTTATACAATTAACTGAATGTATCTCGTCAGTTTCAGAATCTAGAATTCTGTAAACTCTTTGTGGTTCGATATGGATAGTATGGTCCGTGTCTGTTAGATTGATGATGCTTGTGATAGCCGTGTTATCGGGTCTAATTGTCACGTAGCTTTCGCTTATTACGACTCCCGGTTGTAACTCGACCCTATATATTGAGCCTTCTTTTAAGGAATCTTCGGCGATGGTTGGGATGTCTGCTAAAATTTCTGTCCTGGCAGGAATCGTGAATTGTTTTTGATTTTGCAATTTGTATTTGAGACTACCTAATAGCAACTCGGGCTTATCCATGCCTATGCATCTATAACTGATCAGCACATTATTGAATTGGGTTAAGAGGTGGTTGCCTATTAAACCATCTTGCGTTATGTCTAAGGAATCGTCTACTACGTGAAATTTGATCGGCTTAACTTCGTCTCCTCCATCGAGTGTAAGTTCAATGGTTCCTAATGTATATGCTTGTGAGTCACTAGCTAGACCCTTTAATTTAATCCGCTCTTGTGAGTTTATCTGTGATGAATTTATAATAAATTTCTTCTTGATCAAACATGGGTAGGCTCCAGTGTCTAACATCAACAAGGTTTTAGGTTGATTCAACTCGGGTATTGACAAAATTACGTTATTTGGTGACCCGATTAAATTTATCTTATGTTCTGGTATTTCTATTTTTCCGCCGTTTGTGTTGAGCGGTTTTCTATTACGGACTTCGTTCCGCTCGTTGACGCAGTCCGTTCCCCAAAATTCGAGGTTCCTACATGGTTTTGATTAGTTTTCGCGGCTAACATAGCTTTCTTTTTGAAACACTTGTGTTCTATATGGCCGGGCTTTTTACAAAAGAAGCACTTAATTCTGGAACTATCGATAGGATAGATTCGTTGGCATTCGTCGCATGTAATCTCTTCTGTTATAGAGTCATAGCCATTTATGATTTCGGAACAGTTTTGTGAGCAGCTGTTTTCTGATTGGTGGTCTAAGTCTGCGTACTGATCGGATTCTGAACTATAACCTGCTTCAATGGTATTTATTGGTTCGGATCTCTGTTTCTTAAAACAGGTTTTTGCTGTGTGCCCGATCTTATTGCAATTTTGGCAAACGAGATCAGTTCTACTAGTAGCAGCGGTTCTTGCAAGATAAGTTATTTGATTTTCGGTTGCCCTCAATTTTTCTTCTTCTGTGGCCCAATTGTAAGCTTGAAGTAAGTCTTTAGGGTTTTTTAATCTTAGGATGTCACGTAGTTTTTCGTTAAGTCCGTAAATGAAACAGTCTCGTGCTTTTGTCGTAATGTTTTTCTCGTAAAATACAGTCTCTTCCTTAGTTCTTACCGGACCAGATTCTACTACTCTTATGCACAGATTTTCTATTCTTTGATAGAAGGAATCGACAGATTCCCCGTGGCGTTGCCTACAGATACTTAGTTCCAATTCCCATTGTCTATTTGTTCCCTTGGCTCCATAAAACAGTAGTAACTCCTTTTTCAGAGTATCGTAGTCTTTAATTTCCCTATTTTGAATCCTTTCATATGCCTTACCAGTGATTTAATGCATTGTTTGATCGCGCGATCGCATTTGTCAATAAATTCTCTGACGCTAAAATCTTTTCCGGTAAATACGGGAAGGAGTTTGGCTAATTTTTCAGCTGATACTGGCATTTTCTAGGATTTCAATTACAAATTTCGAATATTACTATTGCTAGTTCGTAAGACTTACAGTAACAGTAGGGTGAGCCTACTGTTATCGTTATCAGTGTTAAAAGCTCGTTATCAGTGTTGAAATAACGTTATCAGTGTTGAAAGCTCGAGTTCGCTGTACCGTCGGATCCGTAGTTGGTTGCTTTGGTGTTGGTTTACTGGAATCCTCTTGCGTTTATGTCTTGACGGATCTTGAGGTTTCTTGAGCGCCTCTTCATATAGGGCACGTAATGTAACTTCGGTATACTTTGGTTTGTTGGTCACTTCACAGGGTTTTGTTAACGTTGATTTCGTGTAACGGTAAATTATATGTCAATCCACGGACAGTGATTTTGTTAACGTTGATGTATAACAACGAATAGGGTTTTGGTAACGTTGATTTCGTACAACGGTGAATTATGTGTTAATCCACGCACAGTGATTTTTGTTAACGTTGATGTATAACAACGAATATGGTTTTGTTAACGTTGATTTCGTAAAACGGTGTATTATGTGTTAATCCACGCACAGTGATTTTTGTTAGCGTTGATGTATAACAACGATTAACGAATAGGGTTTTGTTAACGTTGATTTCGTACAACGGTGAATTATGTGTTAATCCACGCACAGTGATTTTTGTTAACGTTGATGTATAACAACGAATATGGTTTTGTTAACGTTGATTTCGTACAACGGTGTATTATGTGTTAATCCACGCACAGTGATTTTTGTTAGCGTTGATGTATAACAACGATTAACGAATAGGGTTTTGTTAACGTTGATTTCGTACAACGGTGAATTATGTGTTAATCCACGCACAGTGATTTTTGTTAACGTTGATGTATAACAACGAATATGGTTTTGTTAACGTTGATTTCGTACAACGGTGTATTATGTGTTAATCCACGCACAGTGATTTTTGTTAGCGTTGATGTATAACAACGATTAACGAATAGGGTTTTGTTAACGTTGATTTCGTACAACGGTGAATTATGTGTTAATCCACGCACATTGATTTTTGTTAACGTTGATGTATAACAACGAATAGGGTTTTGTTAACGTTGATTTCGTACAACGGTGTATTATGTGTTAATCCACGCACAGTGATTTTTGTTAGCGTTGATGTATAACAACGATTAACGAATAGGGTTTTGTTAACGTTGATTTCGTACAACGGTGAATTATGTGTTAATCCACGCACAGTGATTTTTGTTAACGTTGATTTATTACAACGGCCTCTGTTTTCTAATTATTGTCTTCAATCCAATATCTCGCTTCTGACACCACTGTTGTGTGGGGACGGGTTTATAACAAATTAATTGGTTTTGAAGACAAATTTGAATGAGCTTTATTATTGATACAAGCTGTTTGGCGTTTAGAATAAGAGTAAAGTCCGAATGTGGCAACTTACGTTGCTACCCATCGTCAGCGAGATGCTGACGCAAGGTATTTTAGCATAGGCGTATAGGACGCCGTTAAAGTGTCTCAAAGGCATGAGCGCAAAAGGCAAGGTGTATAATCTTGAACTACTCTCCACTGTAGTTCGCAGAAACTGAAGATTAATAAGAATAATGAAATGGAGAATTATTGGTATCGCGATGTTTTGTCTTCGGTAGAAGGCGAGACATCCCGATCTTGTCTAAAATTTTAGTATTTGAATTTATCGTTAAATAGCAATGATTTGATTATAACAGTAGTCTTCCATGATTTATCGTAGTTTTAGAAGTAGAAAACTACGAATTTCCACGACAAATTACGAAAATCTACAGTCTTTAAGCACCGGAATATCAGTTCTACGATTATCTATGAAAATCTACAAAGATCTACAAACTAAATGGAGCGAAATCTTTTTTTGAGTTTATCCTGTAGTTTTGGAAGTAGAAATCTCCGAATTTTCATGAAAAATCATGAAAACCTCCAGTCTTCAAGCGAAAGAATATCAGTTCTACCAATATGTACGAAAGACTACGAAAAATCATTTAGCTTCATTTCGTTCGTAGGTCTTTGTAAATTTTCGTAGATATTCGTATAATTGATATTCTGTTGTTTGAGGACTGTAGATACCCATGATGACGGACGAAAAAAAGGATTTTTTCAAGCCCCCCGCAGAGGGAATTATTATTATTCTTCGTTCCCACGGTATGAAAAATAGGTTCTACTACCTCAAATCAATGCCGATATAGTGTTGAACTCTCAAGACCAATTCTCAAATATTGAAATTTCAATGTGTCCCTTTTACTAGTAAAATTCTCATATTAGCTAATATGAGAATATAGCGACGCCTCAGCGAAAGAACATATATCGAATTTAATTCTAAAATTATGCTGTCTCGTCCGATAAAGATATATGGAACAGCATGATTTTTTAATAATGCTGTATGTTCTTTCACTGAGGCGTCGCTATTAATACCTACGCTGAAATTTAAGATAAGTTTTTTTTTTTTTCATCGCGGTACGGTTCGTTCTCAATGCGGTATGATTATGCTGTGAATGCGGTATGGATACGATACAATGAAGTACTGATACCGTATGACCGCGGTATAGATATCGTATCTTCACGTATATTTTGGAGGGACCACAAAAGGTCGCATATTGTTTAGGCGGAGGGACGGTATGTACACTGTGTTCGAACCGTATGTTGAGAGTCTTAAGTACCCATACATACGGTATAAACTTTGTTCATTTTCGGCGCAAATCTACCGTATTTACTCCATGTTTATACGTATGACAACGGTGATAAAACGATGAACAGACGATGTATCTACGGTATATCAAGCGTGTCACAGAAGCCGCCAGGGTTTGCTTACTATGGAAACAATCTGCTTTTATTCTGGATTCACTTTGAGTTTACTTTGGATCTACTCTGGAAACACTCTGATTTCAATCTAAGTTTACTTTGGGTTCACTCTGGACCAAGTCTGGAAACACTTTGGCTTGACTCTGGTCTCATTCTGGTCTCATTCTGGAAAAAGGGCACAAAACCATTCTGGAATCAAACTGGACTCAGAATGTTTTCGCTCTGACGCTGAGTCCAGAGTGTTTCCAGAGTGAGCTTAAGGTCGCAAGGGTTAGGATTGTCAGCTATAAAAATCATATTCACCTTTTTAGTTTCGGACTGTAGAATATATTCAACTGTATGAAAAACTGGAAACTATCTCTACCTTGGTTCTCGATCGTCTCCAATGTATGTTCAGGTGCACCATTGTTCTTCGGAAGATTGTCTTTGCGTAGCAGTTTGGAATGTATAGGCATTTCTGTAGACTTATGGTGCCGTCCCATGTAGGCCCGGATCGCCGGAATCCGGAATCACGGAACGGAATGGACGGAAGAGTCACTAGAATCCGCGATCCGCTAATTTCATTCCGTTGTATTTTTACGGAATGGTGGATCCGTCCGGTATTTGCAAATTATAGTCGTAAATAATTTTGCTTTGAGAAATTGATGCACTTTTGGAAGTCTTGAATAACCGAATCATCATTAATAGACACATTTGAGGATCCATGATCAAATTTGTATCTACACACGCGTCTTTCTACAATTTGCAGGGTTATGTTCATGTAGAAGTATACACAAGTTCCGTGTTCCGTTCCGTCTATTTGCATTTCCCCGCGTCCCATGTACCAAAATTCCGGAACGGAATGCCGGAACGTCAACTTTTATTTGATGGAATAATCAATTATAGTTACAAAATTTGATCTTACATAGAAGCTAATTGAATAAATTACACAAATTGATACAAAAATTGTATCTGAACAGACAAATAAAGCCGAATAGCACAAATATGGATCGGCTCCGTTCCATCGTTCCGTGCAGTTTTGGTACATGGGACGGCAGGGTTTTTCAAGACCCGGAACGGATTCGGAAATCCACTAGATTTCGTCTGCGTTCCGTTCCGTGATTCCGGATTCCGGCGATCCGGGCCTACATGGGACGGCACCATTAGGACATTGTTTGCGTTCACCAAAATTTGAGCCTTTCGCTTTGGTACCAGTCAGACTTCGAGGCTTTCCTTGGCTTATATTCCCTCGGCGGAGTACTTTTTTCGATTCAATAACTTTTGTAGTCTTGCGTAGATTTTTTCTAGGTTCATTAGAAGCTATGAATGTTTCATCTGAGCTAGTACCCTCAATGTAGTCTGCTGTAAGGAGTTAGTAAATCAGGTAAAAAATCGTATGGGTATTTGCCTAAGCCTAATAAACTGAGGGACCATACTCACCATTAGGATCATCCTCATTTTCTGACAAATCAGAGTGCTCACTGATTTCTAAAATATCCTGAACTGTTTTGTCAACTTGCTTACGTTGATTTTTGAAAATACCTGTCATCTCATCCGCTTTTTCCTTTGTATGAGTCTCCGAGTCTGTTGGGTATGCGAATGGCTTTCTGCCAAGCACCTTTGTCCTTTTAATGGCTTTATTGAAGTTATCTAAGGAGTGAGATGAACTTATAAAATTCCACTGACAATTAGAAATCTTGCAAAAAAGTTTATCATTCGATCGATCACTTCTTAGAGAATTATAAAAGTTGATCAATTCTACAACTTGCCTGCATGACCCCTCAATTCGATCGGATAGTATGGCCAGTCCACAGGAGCTTCCGCTTGAGCCCTAATGAGATCCACCAATAACCTTTTGTCTTCTTCGGTATAGGGAGGGCCTGGGTAGTGAACTACACATGAACATAGCTTGTCGTCATACCTGATCCAAGAACTTGGTACACAATCCACTTCTAGTAAGCCTTCTGGCTTAAGTTCCCCAGTGAATGCGAAAAGTGAATATTTTTTTAGCTGAACTTTCTTAGGCATGACATTGGTAACCACTAAAAATCGAAATTTATGAAAATCCACAAACGACAGCCGTATGGAAAAAAATTAAAACCTAAATACTTAAGCGAGCCCAGATAGCGAGCAATATGTATTTTTCGACGTATAAAAATAGAATGTTATTCACGTGAGTTATGTACAACGAATACAATATTTTCACTTACATCAGGACGTGCACTTTTTCCGATTTCACGTTGATTTATTTCTACACCACCCGGGAAAAAATGGGTCGTATATGATCATATATCGACCGCTCCTAAGAGAAAGAACGTAACTCGCGAAGCGCGCTAGTAACGACCTATCTCGGACATAGCGCTAGTAAGAACCTATTTCGTGAATCCGGCTAGTATGAACGTATCTCGCCGATGCGCATAGTAAAGCCCTAACTCGGAAGTAGCGCTAGCACAAACGTAGTTGGCAAATTCTGCTAGAATAAATGCAACTTAAAAAAAAAAAAATAATAATTAATAATTAATAATTAATAATTAATAATAATTAAATTAAAATAAATTAATTAAAAATTAATAAATAAAATAATTATTAAATATTTAAATATTAATATTAATTATTTTTTATTTTTTATTAATAATTATTAATTCATTAATTAATTATTATTATTATTACTAATAATTTCCCAACTACGTTTGTATAGCGCTACTTCCGAGTTAGGGCTTTACTATGCGCATCGGCGAGATACGTTCATACTAGCCGGATTCACGAAATACGTTCTTACTAGCGCTATGTCCGAGATAGGTCGTTACTAGCGCGCTTCGCGAGTTACGTTCTTTCTCTTAGGAGCAGTCGATATGTTCATGTATGATCATACATGAGCTCAGATATGATCATACATGATCATACATGAGCTTAGATATGATCATACATGATCATGCATGAGCTCAGATATGATCGTACATGGTCATATATGATCGGATCTAAAGCTGTAGTGAAGGATTATCATTAAAAAAATACTCAGATATGATCATATCTATTCATGTATGTTTATATATGAGCTCATATATGACGTCATGTATGATCATATCTGCAGCTGTATACGGAAAAAATGCTCAGATATGATCACATCTGTTCATGTATGATTAACGTATGAGCTCGCATGTATGATCATGCATGATCATGCATGAGCATATCTGCAGCTGTATACGGGAAAAATGCTCAGATATGATCATATCTATCCATATATGATTATATATCAGCTCATATATGGGCAAATCTCTGAAACTTCGAATTTTTGTGTCACTCTACATTCTTAATACTAATACATCATTTTTACTCATTTATCAGTGAAAAATCAGATTGTATATGTTGTGTAGATCATGTGAATACAAAAAAAAAAATAGTAGCGCACAAATTTTCAAGTCAAAAATGCATATGATATACATATAAAATATCGAAATTGGCACATTCGAAGATGTCACTCTTTCATTTTTATTTCATTTTTATGCTGTAAAATTTGGTGCACTAGTTGATGATGTTTGAATTGGTAATGAATTGAAAGCATTAAGAGAGCAGAATGAAATGCAACATGTTAGAAGTATGTGCTCACAATAGGAGACAAGTTATGAAGAGTCAAAGTGGTGTCACTACTTTTTTAAACTTGTAATATTTATGACTTTTACAGCGCACCATGATTGGTGCGTACCTGAAATCGTTATCAGACAACATCCATGGTGTTCTAGGGCACAAAAGAAATAAATCTAGACGTGACAGGATTATGTGCTCGCATGAGGGGGTAGTTAAAATACAACTTATTGAAAAGTAGACAATACGTGCACCTAAGTAAAAGCGCATACTTTTTATTGGCACATCGTCTGCTGATGAAGAATCCAGCTGAATACATTTGTGCACTGCTGTTTAGTACAGTATTGAATCAAAATTCACCCGCACCATCTCCTTAACAATTATTCAAGAAGTTACGGAGCGAAAAGTAAATGCGGAAAATCCAAGATCATACAATTGCACGCGTTAGGTGAGCGGATCCACGTCACCTCACTCAAAAAAAAAACCGTCAAGTCACGGAACTTTATGCCATTCAAAATATCTTTAGTACTATGGAAAAAAAAAAATACAACTTCAAGGATTTTGAAAAAAAAATTTAAAAAATGGCGGATTTAGAGCTATGTTAATTTTTGTAAACCGCTGTTGCACCGCTATGTTTGAAAATTCATATCTCCGAAAGTATCTATCGGAGCAGACTGATCCTGGAATCATTTTGTTCGTAAAAGAATGCGATTTCATACAAAAAAATGTAATTGAACAAAAAACGTTTATTTCAATTTTTTTTTCGTCGGTTTTGGAGATGTCTTGAATAAAAATCCCAAAAATATAAAAAAACGTTGATAACGATTGGTGCGTTGCTTCAAAACGTTGCACCACGTTAGATTCTGTATTCTAACAGCTGACGGGACGTATACTCAAAATTTCAGGCATGTGCTAAAGAATTAAAAATAAAAAAAAATTCCTTAAAAAAATTCGAGGTTTCAGAGATTTGCCCATATGACGTTATGTATGATCATGCATGATTATGTATAAAAATATCTGCAGCTGTATATACGGAAAAAATGCCCACATATGATCATATCTGTTGAGAAAAAAATGAAATAAAAATATATATATAACGTATAAATTTAACTGTTATACATACGAATAGTTTTGCATGCATGTGCAAATATTATAATGTCCGGGTGCATAAAGCTAAAGTTTTTAAATGTCATGGTATTCATAATTAGTAATTCTTTTTGCTAAAAAATTTAGAGTGGCCATATTGCCTCACATTCCTTAAAATACAAAAACAGTTCAAGAATCGTTCGATCATCATGATCAATATTAAGTGCATCGTTAAGATTAATTAAATTTTCGTGACAAATACATATAGACATTCTGAAAAGTTCAACTGTTAAATACGTGAAGTAGCAAAGTGGTAGAAGCTTCGACTGATACGCAGAAGGACCTGGGTTCGAATCCCCGCAAGAAAGTGAAAAATTTTTCATCGACAAAAAAAAGTTAATTTTCAGAAATACCCATGATTGCCGATCATTGTGACATATAAAGGATATAAAAACAATAGTTCATGTAATTTTTTAATTTAATTAAGTCTTTTATTTTAATTTGTCCAAAACAAATGATCAGATCTGATCATATCTGATTATATATAATTATATATACACATGCAATTATATATGGCTATATACAGTTATATATAGCCATATATGGTCATATAGAGACAAATTTCGTTCATGATCATATATGATGAGGTCATATATGATTATTTATGTTCATATACCCTGGTGAAAATAATTTCTACGCCAAAATACGAAAACATTCAAAGCGTAAAGAATCGTAGTTTTTCGTAGGTTTTCGTAGTTTTCCGTAATTTATCGTAGTTTTTGAAGTAGAAAACTACGAATTTCTACGACAAATTAGGAAAATCTAGTCTTTGAGCACCGGAATATCAGTTCTACGATTATCTATGAAAATCTACACAGATCTACAAACAAAATGGAGCGAAGTCTTTTTTTGAGTTCATCCTGTAGTTTTGGAAGTAGAAATCTCCGAATTTTCACGAAAAATCATGAAAACCTCCAGTCTTCAAGCGGAAGAATATCAGTTCTACGAATATGTACGAAAGACTACGAAAAATGATTTAGCTTCATTTCGTTCGTAGGTCTTTGTAAATTTTCGTAGATATTCGTATAATTGATATTCCGTTGTTTGAGGACTGTAGAGACCCATGATGACGGACGAAAAAAAGGATTTTTCAAGCCCCCCGCAGAGGGAATTAATATTATTCTTCGTTCCCACGGTATAAAAAATAGGTTCCACTGCCTCAAATCAATGCCGATATGGTGTTGAACTCTCAAGACCAATTCTCAAATATTGTCCGTAGTAATACCACAAGACCTTCAAAATTATCGGATATTCCCCGATTGTTTTGCTGCGTGGCATCGAGAGGGCTAAGTTTTGCAGATTTTTGTCCAAAACTTGGCCCGTTCGTTGCTACGCAGGATCAAAACAACTGTTTTTCGTCCGTCATCGTGGGTCTCACGCGAAAACATTCAGAATTAAACACAGAATTTTTCGTAATTTTTCAAGAATTTTTGAAACGTTGGAACATGGTGTTTCGTTTGTTCAAAATGTTAAAAGTGCTGAGAAAAAAAGAAGGAATAATGATCCCATCACGGAAGGGGTGTCGAAATGATCGAAATGAAAAAAAAAAAGATTTTTCAGAATTTTTCGAGATTTTTGAAAAATGCCAATTTCAAAATGGGTTTGAATAATCATGGAAAATTAACGGTTGGAGAGAAAAATCTGAAAAAATTCAGCAGTGCTTTTTCGAGGTCGTAGAATCGTATAAAAAATCGTGAAGCGAATCAAAAATGGTGAGGGAAAAACATTGGTCGAGTTCACGTTGAATTCCCCATATATATGATATACATATTATCGTATCGCATTCTATGACTATCCATGAAAAACTACGGTGAACTACGGATATTTACTACAAATATCGCATACAGTATTATCAAATGCCCACATCCCATTCTACGACTATCTACGAAAAACTATGACAAAATACGGAAAACCACGATGAACTACAGATATTTACTACAAAGATCGAAATCATATCGAATTTCGTTCTAGAACTATCTACGAAAAACTACCACTTTGTGCAAAATCTGACGTAAAAAAAAACTACGAAAAGTCCGAAATCCTCTACTTTTTCGTAGATTATTTTCGTAGTTTGGCGTAGAAATTATTTTCACCAGGGTACGACCCATTTTTTCCCGGGCACGCACGTGCTACGAGGTTATGTTGATTCCTGCTAATGAAATACGTTTTTTGAGACTTACCATTATTACAGAGAATTCTTCCACTTCACAGTGGAATAACTACTTACTGATTTTCCCTTCTTTATATTGTATAGACTGCGTCGATCGATCTTCTCTTCTATACACAGATTATCCCAAAAACTTACTACCGGCATTTCCACGTTGGATGGAATGGGCGGGAACGCATCCGAGAAATGGCATCTCCGGATAAAGCGCGGGACAGTGTCGCCAACCTCGTACGCCAGAAACGCTTCAAAGGACCGATAGGAATGCCTTCGGACTGATTATAACTTCGTACTTCAATATTAATTACACTTTCTCGCGATTACAATTCCTAAGTCAAGGACACACACTTCTCACACGTGTAACATGTCCACTTGCACTATCAGCTGTAAATTGTGACTCAATATATTTAAAGAAATGTAGGGTTGGCAACACCGGCGCGGGAATAATAATAGTTCTGCTGGGCGTTTGACAAAACAATTGTGTCCTACAAGTCAGATTTCGCGGAGTTCTTTAAACATTTTTGTTTCAAAAATAATACATCTAGTCTGAAAATTGATGGAATCTTTCCGAAAAGAACGTGCGCGATTTCGTAAGTGCCCATACCGGGCATTAGCGAAGGAATGTGAAAATGAAGTAAAAACGTTCAAGAAAATGCGTATGGCAGCAAATCCAAACGCAGCAGGTAACGCAGCAGATAAATATGTTATATACAAACCCCGCAATCGTACAATGCGCGCATTGTACAGACTTTTTGTACAGGGCGCGCATTGTACAGACTTTTTGTACAGTGCGCGCATTGTACGGGGCTGTTTGTACAATCCTGGTTTATGCGGAGTTTGTACAAGTTATTCTGTACAGTGCGCGCAATATACGTTTCATGCCGTACACTGCGCGCATTGTACGAGAGTCTTTGTACAATCTTGCACTAATCACATGTATTACATATGTGTGTGGGCCAGCGAATAAATATTTACGTTTCACAATCAAGGAAATTGATAATTATTCTTTTTGTCTGCTGCAAGAACATAATACATGAAAATGAATGTATCGAGTCTTATACTATACATTTACTTATTGCTTATTACAACACGGCTAAGAATTGTGACAACGCGAGTTACGTAAAACATTGTTCTTTCTACAGATGCATCGGTTATTTTTACATTTAGTAGTACAAGAGCATCGGAGGAAACCTTGCCCTCCCACCAACGAAGACTTGTTATTGGCTGCTATAACAGAAGTAGTTTGTTGAGGGACATCCTTCTCCTGCAGAAATTCGGCCGTAGCTGGGGCTATTTGATTCTTACTAAATAATCCGGAATTAATTCCGCTCTGGGTTCCGATTTTATCAAATCCATCTTCAGTTACTTCCATGATGACCCCTGTATCATAATACTAGCTTTAATAATGATAATCATAGTAAGAGAAAAATAAATAGAATACGCAAGTTACCTATTAAATTTATTGAATCGGCCTTGCTCTTGTCAACATCGGGAACCGGTAATAATACAGACATTCCCCTCTCCAACGGTTTGAATTTAGCATCACTAGCGAGTTTCATTCTTCTTGCTTGCTTTTCTAGGCCTTGAAATGCAACCTCATGACTTCGCTTAATACTCTCGTGAGTCTCGGCTATAGTTTCTTCTTCAGGAATTGAAGATAAACTGGAGGTGGAATTATTTAGAAGTTCTTCAATTTCTTCTTCCGTATTGGCTAACGTTAAGTCAAAAAAAAAAAAGCCGTCATACACCGTTTGAGGTTGAACTTTGACCTTGAATAACTTTCAAACGAGTGAACTTAGCGAAAAATCACATCAGACCTTTTTTGGAGATCGTTTAATTTCCTACAAGAATATGTATTGATTTTTACAACACGATGATTCGTTAGATTGGAATAAAATTTCAAATAAAAAAAAAACATTTCCCGTGTTATTTAAATGGGAAATCAAAAATCACGATGAGCCACCTCTTAATATTAATATGAAGAGCTCAAATTTTGAGAGAATTTTTTTTTCGTCATCCTGAATAATATTTTCATGGTAACTAAGGAAAAAAAAATTTTTTTTTTTTTTTGGCCCACCCTAATATATATATATTTTAATTATTATATATAATTATATTATAATATATGGGGCTTTCCACGCCAACTTGACGAACGTCTGACCCTGACCATCTCAGATTTCATCGACTCTTTTTTAAATAGTGGTCTGCAGGTTCAGGACCTCAAAAATATTTTTTTTTAATTTTTCACAATGGCCGTTATTTATTTATAATTTTTGAAATGGACTCAAAGTTAGACCCATTTTAAAATTCTGAAAAAATTCTGAAAATTTCTTTCAAATTTGAGGATCATTTTAAGCCCTTATATAGAGTGGTCAGTATAATAGAATCCTTGCGAAAAATCAAAGAAAATAATTGAGATTTAGTTTTTTTTTTTTACGTCATTTTGTATCAAAACAACTTGTAGCTCATGATTGGAGAAAAACAAAACAAAAAAATTAAGAGTTTGATGAGCTTTCTCATGAGCTGGCAAAAATTAATCAGGGTACACGACATAAAATTGCGAAACGTATACCCGATACCCAGAAACTTCACGGCCTAATTCCTCGCACAAATAATAAAGTCGAAGTCAAAAATTTCTCTCAATCTGAAATATCCAAATTGTAGGGGAGGGAGGGGCAATGGCGGTCAGCGGGTAATGGCGGTCATGTCAATATCTCATATCCTATGCATTTGAAAATAACGACTCTACTGCTACCACGTAGAGGATGCAGATACAAACTACTGGTCTCGAGCTTGCCACATTGGTTCAACGTTTCAGCTCTTCGTGACAATCGGTAGTTATGTGGTAGTGCCACTCTAATTTTTTGGATGCGATTTATAAGAGATATGTTGCATTTTTGTCACATTTACGTAACAAATAATATTACAGGGTGGTTAATTCAGCCTTTCTCTTAATTCTACATATTAATAATTTTCGATTATAATATATTTTGTGATTGAAACAACAAGTCAAAGCTGATTCGACGTGTTGGGGTTATGCCGGTCATGCTATCCGGGTAGAAAAATGAAGATAAAAATAAAAATAAAAAAGAAATGAAAAAAAATAAATAAAAAATAAATCAAAGTATAAATATTTTCGGTTAAAGCAATTTTCACAAGATTTTCGTGTGTGATTACCATTACCCCACTTTGACCGTCAATGCATTTTGCGGCGACCTAGTCGGGTAATGCCGGTCGATTTCATTTTCCAGTGATGTGAAGTTAGCATGTGGAGTTTGTCGAAGATCTGAATACCGTTCATAGCAGTCAATGTGGATGAAATTTTCCACCATATCCTATATAACTGACTTTTTTCCGATCGCCATTTCCCCAGTTATTGCAATTTCTGCTTAAGTGACCGCCATTCCCCCTCTCTCCCCTATACAATTGTTAAATAAGAGAAAAAGTGAATATTTCTGTATACCCAGGTAGCATTCCATGCAGTTTCAGATCATGCAAGACCTTGCCCGGCAGCGCCTTGTGGCAGAATTGTGTATGACTGTCGCACGCTGCTGCAGATTGCTGCAGATCAAGATGTCAACCGGCAGACATGCATGGGTCTGTCACATGTCACTTGCAACAGTCATCATTCGCGGTGCTACACTGACTTGCTTGCAACATTCGCAACCAAAACTCGTGCGCGCTACATTTTTCGTTTTGGAGGTTAATATTATTAAGTTACCGAGAACCGCGCGCGTCGTGTGGTAAATTGTGTCACATCACAACTTTTAGCGGGAAGCGGGAGATTCACCGAGAGACTGGAGCTATCATAAACAGATCGGATACGCGTTTATAATCTGAAGTAAGTACAGTTTTAAGTTTTATATTAATTTCCCCTGTATTACAAATGCTGACTCATCACATCACACAGATCCAGTTATTTCCTCATACAATCCTGGAAAGATAATTTGAGGTTAGGTATATCTTTGTTGTTAGATTTTTTTTCATCCGTTTTCCTAATGTAAAAAAGTGTTTGTGTTCGATTGTTTTATCTATTAATGTGATTTATGTGACTAAAATTTCCAGGCTTTTCTCTGGTTTGTTTGCTTTCGAAGAGGATCCAAAACAAAAATCATTTGGGGTTAAATTTTTCATATTAGTTCAAAAAAAAAAAAAAAATTATCTTTTATTGTGGTAATGTCGCTTTTTGATTAGTTTTTATAATTATGATTAGGTTGAAAACAAAGACCTTCAGTCAACTCACACGCAGGCAGCAGCGTAATCGTTTGCGAGAACAACAAATAACGAGGCATGTCGCTATTAATAAGCCTAATTATTCAACCCTTGACGTCACTAACGGCGTTAACAGTAGTTCTGACACATTATCTTTTAATTGTGAAAACCAGCCTATGTCAGTCGAACAAGCTTATAGCTGCCCCGCTGTATCTCAGAGTCCACTTGAGTTGGATAATTCAATTGACGAGGCTAATAATACTCTTGCTGTAGAAAATAGATCATCTTCGTCCACTTTACTTTCTTCGGAATCTTTTTCCAAATATGATAATGAGTCGATGGATGAAGAAGAAGATAACACGACACCAAAAATTTGCTTTCGAACACAGCTCGCAGATTGTTTTATTGAGAACAATATTAACAACGTTCAATGAAAATCGATACTTTCGGTGATTAGATCCCACAGGTGTTTGAGTTCGCTACCAAAAGATACACGAACCTTAATCGGAACCTGCAATCGCCGGATTGAAATAATCGCCGTCAAACCCGGACAATATTGGCATGTGGGATTTGTCGCTGGAATTCTGAAAGAACTGCATAAGCAAACATCTGCCATTCCTCAAGTATTGGCAATCGATGTCAGTACGGACGGAGCAGCCTGTGACAAAGGGGGTTCGACTCAGTATTGGCCAATCCAGTTCTGTATAGTCAATATTCCTGATTGCGCGGTACTCGTTGCAGGTGTTTAT
The DNA here is from genome assembly GCA_943736025.1 of Tenthredo mesomela. Classification (NCBI taxonomy): domain Eukaryota; kingdom Metazoa; phylum Arthropoda; class Insecta; order Hymenoptera; family Tenthredinidae; genus Tenthredo; species Tenthredo mesomela. The sequence continues at coordinate 33,510,219 of OX031014.1, forward strand.
AGGGGAAACGGAAAGCCAAAAGACCCGAATACCTTCTTCAAGTCGTTCACAGACGAAGTTGCAGAGGTATTTGTAAATGGTGGTATCCGTTTCCGAAATCAACTTATTGAAATCAAATTCAGGTGTTTTATAGCTGACGCTCCTGCTAGGGCTTTTGTATTGAATCATAAGGGGCACATGTCTTCGAAAGCATGTTCTAAATGCACAGTCGAGGGTTTGAGGTTCGAAGGCAGAACAATGATTTTTCGAGGTACTAATCATCGTTTGCGAACTGATAGTGAATATGAGCAGGAACTTGATGAGGATCATCATAAGCCGGGAGGAAGCCCTTTGACTGTTCTTCAAATACCTAGGGTATCAGGTGTCCCATTTGAAGATATGCACCTTGTGTTCTTAGGAGCAACAAAAAAGGTTATCGAAGGAGGGGTTGATGGGAAGTTCTCACGTGCTGCTAAGTGGTCAGGCAGGCAGATTAGTATAATATCGTCACGTCTGAAGGAAATCGCAAAATTATGTCCCCGAGAGTTCTCACGTCGGCCTCGCCCTATTTCAGAATACAAATGCTATAAAGCAACTGAGTTTCGTCAGTTCCTGTTATACACCGGTCCTGTGGTGCTGTATGGTGTATTAGAAAATGACTACTACCTTCACTTTCTACTTTTACATATAGCTATTCGTATTCTTTCAACTTCATCTGCTTCACCTTCTGATCTTTCATTCGCCGAACAGGCTTTGAAATTGTTTGTCTCATCTGCCGAAGATTTATATGGCCCAGCATTTCTTAGTTATAATATACACGGACTTTTACATCTTGTAGATGATTATAAAAGATTTGGCGCTTTAGATTCATTTTCAGCTTTTGTGTACAAAAATAACATGCCGATCTTTCGGAAGTATGTAAGGCACCAGCATAAACCCCTTCAACAGTTTGCTCGTAGACTAATGGAACGTGATCATTACGTAACATTACAAAAAAAATCCTGCGATGTTGACCCAAAACTGTTAGGTATGCACAATGCTGGACCTCTTCCTGATAATCATGATCCGAATTGCAGGCAGTTTAGTAAGATAAAATTCGGAAACCAATTTTTCAGCATCTATGACGGAAACAACACTCTTATGTTCAAAGACGGATCACTCTGTGAGCTTTGTAACATATTAGATGTTAGTGGTGATCAGTTTTTAGTTGTCAGGAAGTTTAATATCAACCAAAATTTCTACAATTCTGGAAAATCATCATCCTCTATAGGAATTTTCAAATGTTCTAACGTCACAGGTGATTACGAAGTAGTCGGCGTTTCGGCAATCGCAGCGAAATATTACCGTATGCCAAGTTGGTCTGGCACTAACACCGAGGTAAACAGAGATGAAGTCGTAATTGTGACCCTGTTGCACGCTTCGATCATTTGTTGATATCTTTTATAATTTTTTTACTTCCTTAACATATTATACGATTGTTAGGTAAAGATGTATTGCATGAACACAATCATTTAATAACTGTAGTGTACAGGTTGACGCCGACTAAAGCACCACTAAGCACTAGCGCAGCGTAGTGTAAACCCCTTCATAAGAAAGCAGAGCAAGAACTAGAATGCGCTGCGCTAGTGCTCCGTGGTGCTCAAGTCCCTCCTTAAAATAATTCATGAACAGTGGAATATATCTGTACCGCACCACCCAATATTTGTTTGTGAATATTGTCTGCCTCGTAAAATGTGTTTTTTCTTCAGGTATTCCGTACAATGCAGAAGAAGTCGTTGGTGCTGAATAGTCGTGGGCGCCTTACCAAAAAGCCGGCTCGGTATTATACCACAGAATCATCTGCGGATGAAACAGTCTCAATATCAAATCCACCCGAAAGGCAGGCTACGATGGAGGACCGCATACGATCAATGATGGAGCAACTAAATGATGATGGGGAGAACAATGCATATTTGGATACTGAGGACGTAGATATCCCTGACATCATCCCAAGTTCACAAACTTACTCGAACAATTCGTTGACCTTTAGCGATGTACTACGGGTATCAAACACCCAACACGTGAATCACATTGAAGATCATGGTCAGAATCATTCTCTTATTGCTTCAACTTCACAAAAAGCACCTGCAAACGAGCATTTCACCATCAGATCAGGTAAATGTAATAATTGTCACCAGTTGTATAGAATTTCGAAATTATGTACGGTGAAAGTATTCATAAATATACCCAATAGTCTCTTCTTGAAAAATGTGCGCAGATGTTTATAATTGACTTACGTGCTGAAATTTTAAACTATCAGGTACTGTTCAAGAGAATCCTACTACTATGATCAAGTCGACCAGTTCATTGAAGCAGTTCAGTAATCGCATGACCGGAACGAGTCCACAAACTCGCCCCTACAATTCCTTGACCTTCAACGATATGCTACAACCATCAGATACCCAACACGAGAATCTCATCGAAGACCATCGTCAAAACAGTACTGCTACTGGTCCGACTCCACAAAAAGCACCAGGAAACCTGCATTTGGCCACAGGACCAGGTAAAAACAACATTTGTCATCGATTATGTAGAATTCTCGGTAGAATTCCTATGTTCCATAGATGATTTTGAATTTATGTACGATCAAAGTATTCATAAGTATACCCAATAGTCTCTTCTTGAAAAATGTGCGCAGATGTTTATAATTGACTTACGTGCTGAAATTTTAAACTATCAGAGTAGAGAGGGTGCAGTATACCGTTTATGACCCCCCCCCCCCCCCCCCCCCTTTTTTCAACCTTTTTTTTACTTTTTTTTCCCCTTTTTTTTAACTTTTTTTTTCCCCTTTTTTTTCCTCTTTTTCTCCCCTTTTTTCCTTTTCTTTTCCTCTTTTTTTCTTTTTTTTTTCTTTTCTTTTTTCTTTTTTTTTTTTTTCAATCCTAACCTGAGTTAATTTTAACTATCCTAACCTGTTGCGAGAGATGATAAAGAGGTTCGTTAGATATGGGTGAACGAATTAGCGAGAGAGAGGCCTAGGATGAGTGACCTACGGGATGAATGTGGTTAAGAAAAGCTAACACGGGTTTTCTTATCTTTACTTAAAATTCGTGTCTTTATTTCTAATTCTCACGATGAGATATATACATACAGGTATTTGACCACGAGGTCGAGAAATTTACAATGTTTCCCACAGGGAGATCTGAGACATACTGATTTTTCATATATATGGACTTTGATTTAGTCCGCAGGAATACACACATACATTGAATAGTTCTTACGCTCGGTGCGCAATGAGACGGTAGGCGTACGATTTTAGGCAGGTAAACACTGCACGATAGTGTGTGTGCCTTCGATAGGTACTGGCCGGCCAGCTGATCTCAGCGATCGATTATACTTTGCCCGAACATACCGCCCGCCTCGCTATCGTTCGACGATTGCGAAATCATGATATGCCGCCCGCCGTGAGGGGCTCATTTTGAAGTTTAACCGGTAGCACGCACAATTTTACTATCGGCCGTTTCAATACCGACGATTTCGTTTTCACTGTCACAACGCGAACTAGTCCATCCGATCCTGGGTGGACGTCGATGACCCTCGCGAGTGGCCAGACTGATGGTGGTAGGTTTTCATCCCTGATGAGAACGATGGCTCCGATTTCGATGTTTCCGTTGATTGATTGCCACTTCGGCAGATGTTGAAACGTCTGGAGGTATTCCGTGTTCCAACGTTTCCAAAAATGCTCGAGCATATGGCGTGAGTGTTGCCAATGCGAGAGGCGTTGGACGGGTACGTCCGCGAGCGAGGGTTCTGGCACGGTATTTAGAGCTGTGCCGATGAGAAAATGCCCTGGAGTTAAGGCACTCGAGTCTGTTGGATCGTCCGAGAGTGCACACAGTGGTCGCGAGTTAAGGGTAGCTTCCACCTGCGCGAGGAAGGTTTCAAACTGCTCGAAAGTGAGTTTGGCTTCGCCAATTACCCTTTTGAGGTGAAACTTCACTGATTTCACCCCGGCTTCCCACTTGCCACCGAAGTGAGGTGCTGACGGAGGGTTGAAGCGCCACTGTGTTCCATGTGACGCGAGGATGTTAGCGATTTGTGCGGATTCCTTCGATGATGCCGCGAGTAAGCGACGAAGTTCAGCATCAGCTCCAACGAGATTCTTACCGCAATCGCTTGAGATAGTCGCACAGATTCCGCGTCGCGAGGTGAAGCGCTTATATGCCGCGATAAAGGCTTCCGTTGTACAGTCCGAGACTAGTTCGAGGTGAACTGCTGATGTGGAGAAGCATACAAAAACAGCAATGTAGCCCTTGTAAGTTTTTGGGTTTCTCCCGCGAGAGGCTCGAATTGCGAAAGGCCCTGCGTAGTCGACACCAGAGTGCAAGAAGGGTCTTGCCGGTGAAACGCGAGACTGAGGGAGCTGACCCATCTGCTGGACGCTAAGAGTAGCGCGTTGACGCGCACACGAAACGCAGCGATGGATGTACGAGCGGACCGGTACTCTTCCACCGATGATCCAGAAGCGTTGTCGGATGGTGGCGCGGGTGAGCTGTGGTCCCCCGTGGAAAGTCGCTTTATGATAATGATCAATCACTAACGTAGTGAATGGCGATTTTCGAGGGAGAATGAGAGGATGCTTCTCGTCATAAGTTAGAGATGATTGCTGCAACCGTCCTCCAACTCTTAGAAGTCCGTTTCGGTCCACGAATGGAGCGAGCCGAAAGAGTGAGTAGCGCCGAGTGAGAAGCGAACCTTGTTTGAGCAATCTGATTTCGGCTCCGAAGTAGGCGTTTTGACTTGTTGCAACCCAAAAGATGCGAGCGTCCTCTAGTTCGGACGTCATGATCGGGCCGCGCGAAACAATTTTCTTAGGAAATTTCGCGACCGATTTTGATAAGAATAAATCTGCAGCACGTTTGCAAAGAGCGGTGATTCTCACCAATTTCGTTAATGATGAGTAACGATCGATGAGATCCCAGATTGGTAGCGGATCAGTTTCCGCGAGGTGATGAGCTGTTACCTGCTTTCTTTCTTCGAGAGGTTCGTCTCCCTTCAACGTGGGAGATGAGGATGGCCAGCTGACTGAAGGCTTGGCAAGCCATGATGGACCACCAGTCCAGAGTTTTGAGGCTAAAACTTGCTCTGGAGAGGCACCGCGAGACGCGAGATCCGCTGGGTTTTCCGAACCCGATACGTGATGCCACCGAGCACGCGCGAACTCTTGTATTTCGGTGACACGATTGCGGACAAAGTCTTTCCAGCGAGAAGGGTGACTTTTTATCCACGCGAGCGCGACTGTCGAGTCCGACCACAGATGAACCGGAGCTTTCGCGAGACTGAGAGTGCTTTCCACGTGGCGCACGAGTCTAACGAGGAGGAGCGCGGCACACAGTTCGAGACGCGGAATTGTCACTTTTTTGAGAGGCGCGACTTTTGTTTTCGAACACATTAGCGAGACGCGCACTTCGTGAGTGTCGATGTACGTTCGCAAATATATTACTGCCGCGATAGCCTCTTGAGAAGCGTCCGCGAACCCATGAATTTCCACCGCTGGAGACTCTGAGCTGAGCCCGATCCACCGAGGGATTGTGATTAAGGAAACATCTTGTAGCTCTTGTCGGAAGGTGTTCCAGCGCGACGCGAGTGGCTCGGGGAGTGGCTGATCCCAGCCGAGGCCGATTGCCCACAGCAGTTGCATGAAAATCTTGGCTCGGATCGTGATTGGCGAGAGCCAACCTAGAGGATCGAACAGCTGAGCAGTTTCCGAGAGGATCTTTCGTTTTGTAAGGATGTGCTCATCCTTTACAGCTTGAGGCGCGAATGCGAATGAGTCGATCTCGGGTCTCCACATGAGACCGAGTGCACGAAAGAATGGACTTTGATCGAGATTCTGCTGTTTTGCGACTTCCCGATCACCTGGTGAAATGTCTACAAGAGTTTCGGGGTGGCTCGACGTCCACTTTTTGAGTTCAAAGCCGCCCGCCCTGAGCAGCTGATTGAGCTCTACTATTTTTTCACGAGCTTGCAGTGGGTTGTCTGCCCCCGAGAGTACGTCGTCGACGTACGTGTTGTCGATAATGACTCGATTTGCTAGGGGATAACGTTGCCCTTCGTCTTGAATGAGTTGATGAAGGACACGTATCGCGAGATATGGAGCGCTGGCGAGACCATACGTTACCGTAAGAAGTTGATACTCCTCGATTGGGAGCTGTGAGTTTTCTCTCCAAAGGATCCGCTGAAGATCCCAGTCGTTTTGGTGAACCAAAATCTGTCGGTACATCTTCGCGATATCTGAGGAGAAAGCGACAGGATATTGTCGCCACCGTAAGAGCACGTCGGCCAGGTCTGTCTGCACTTTTGGCCCGACGTAGAGATTGTCATTTAGAGAGAGTCCCAGTTCCGTTCTCTGAGACCCGTTGAACACCACACGTAACTTGGTAGTTGAACGGCACTCGCGCGCGACACCATGATGTGGTAGATAAAACACGCGAGAGTCACTGTTTGATCCACTGGGGGCGCGACACATATGCCCGAGGTCAAGGTATTCGCGAAGGAAGTTCGAGTAAGCTTTCTTTAGTTTCGAATCACTCACGAACCGTTTCTCCATCCGTAGGAGCATTTGAAGCGCGGGGGTACGCGAGTTACCGAGATCGACCGAACTGTCTTTGATTGGTAACTGAACGATGTAGCGACCAGTCGCATCGCGAGACACTGTTTCGCGAAAATGCTTCTCACAGTTTTCTTCGTCAGTTGTGAGTGCGACTGGAGTAGACACTTCTTCTTGCACCCAGAAACGCCTAACGAGATCGATCAGTTCGGTGTCTAGAGAGCATTGCAGCCCTTGAACTGCGGTATGAGAGATGCTTGCTGCTTCTGACGAAACAGGACCCGATAATACCCATCCGAGCTGGGTTTCTTGAGCGATTGGTGTGCCAGGAGCTCCCTTACGTATTCCTTGGATGAGCACGTGGCCATAAACATCAGCACCGAGGATGACATCAATTTGACCAGGTTCCGCGAAGCTTGGGTCTGCGAGAGTGAGACCTTGTAGATGAGGCCAGTCTTCCACGTGAACTCGGAAAGATGGCAGGAAGGATGTCACGCGAGGGAGTATAAAGGCTTCCACGAGACACGAGAACTCGGTGTTTACACGAGATTTTATCTGGAGTGTCGCAATACCGCGAGTTACTCCGGATTGTTGAGCTCCAACTCCGATGACTGGGATTGAAGCGTGGCGCCGAGTTGATCGCAATCGCTGCGTAAGCGACTCCGAGATGAACGAGCTTTCGGAGCCTTGATCCAATAAGGCTCGAACGGTGATGCATTCTCCTGTTTCGGGGTTCGAAACGAGAACTTGAGCTGTTGCAAGGAGGACCGGTGAACACTGCGCGTTCTCCGGTTGAGCTGCATGGCTGCTGACCTGTGCTGAGGTGCTTGATGCAAGCTGAGATGATTGGCCTGCGGTAGCCTGTCCTTGCAGAGCATCGTTACTAGATGCTGATGCAGATGTGGAGGATCTGCGATGAAGTAGAGTGTGATGTCGACCTTCGCAAGTACGACATCTCTTGTCTGATCGGCAGTCTTTTACTGGATGTGGACCAAGACAGTTGTAGCAAAGACTGTGAGATGCGACGAAGTCCTTTCTTTTTTCGAGCGGTTTCCCTTGAAAGGATTTGCACGCCGCGATGTAATGATTTCCCTTGCAATAGGAACACGATGATTCTTTTGATTGAACCACGTGAGATTTTGTGGTGGAACCGCTAAGCTTTCCTGGTGATGCCTGCGTCTTGTTGGATGCACTCTGACCTTGGGCTTGTTCCACAGCCTCGAGGGTGTGAATGCGACCTAGAAGGAATGACTCGAGCTCTGTGAAGGCTGGAGGGTCACGAGTTTCACTAACGCGCTTTTCCCACTCTTCGAGAGATCCAGAGTCGAGTTTGCTTATTGTCATGTGCACGATAATGTCATCCCACTGTTTGACTGGGCGACCGAGGGCTTCCAGAGCACCGATGGCTTCGCAAGTATCACTGTGCAGACGTTTGATTTCTGCAGATGATTTCTTCCCGATTCGCGGAATCGCGAAGATTTTTCCGAGATGAGAGCTTGTGATTAATCGCTTGTTTTCGTAGCGGGATACGAGAGTGTTCCAGGCACGAGAGAAATTGTCACCGGTGACAGCGATGTTTCTGATTAGTTGAGAGGGCTCACCGGTCAAGCTGGTTTTTAGATAATGGAGTTTTTCCACATCCGAGAGCTGTTTGTTCTCGCGAACGATTGAGTTGAAGAGATCGTGAAAGGGTTGCCATTCAAAAAAACTACCAGAGAACGATGGCAACGCGATAGGAGGTAGCCGTCGTAAAGTCGTCTTAGCCGCTGAAGCTAGAGATGCATCCACTTGAGGAGCGGGTGTTGGTTTGAGTGACTCCAGGAGATCAAGCATGTGTCCCCTCGAGTTTAGGTATTTTTCTTCGCACTGCCCGAAGTAGTCTTTTGAAAAATACGATCGTTGCTCGATCAATGCAAGCTGCTTTTCATCGGCCGCGGATTTGTGTTTGGCCATCAGGTCGTGATTTGCTTGGAATTTTGTCCAGGTTGACTCGAGAGCGTTGAGTCGCGATTGCACCTGGCCGTAGGTGATATTTGCCTCCCCGAGTTTTTGGAGGTTTTCTATTGTGCGCGATACGCGCCATAAAAGTTCGTTTTGACGATCGATTAGCTCGCTGAGAGACATGACAGCGAGATATGTCAACAAACGATTCTACGGGAATCTGACTTGAGTATTTAAACTGCGAGAGAGAGAGATAGACGCGCACGACACACTTACTTGCACGCACACTACACTCGGGTTGTTGACACACACTGACTACGAGTCTCGATAAGGTGATCAGCGACTTTGATGCGAGTTTGAAATTAACCGTTTTTAGTTATATTCTACAGAGAGATTTCACTTTTAGCGTTTTCCGCAACGCTTTGAATGAACTTTTCACAACACTACCGTGTCACTCACCCACTAATTAATTCCCCGAGATTCGCGACGATTCAAAGATTGTTCAAATCACTTCGCGACCGATCCGGCTCGAAGGACCAGAAATGTTGCGAGAGATGATAAAGAGGTTCGTTAGATATGGGTGAACGAATTAGCGAGAGAGAGGCCTAGGATGAGTGACCTACGGGATGAATGTGGTTAAGAAAAGCTAACACGGGTTTTCTTATCTTTACTTAAAATTCGTGTCTTTATTTCTAATTCTCACGATGAGATATATACATACAGGTATTTGACCACGAGGTCGAGAAATTTACAATGTTTCCCACAGGGAGATCTGAGACATACTGATTTTTCATATATATGGACTTTGATTTAGTTCGCAGGAATACACACATACATTGAATAGTTCTTACGCTCGGTGCGCAATGAGACGGTAGGCGTACGATTTTAGGCAGGTAAACACTGCACGATAGTGTGTGTGCCTTCGATAGGTACTGGCCGGCCAGCTGATCTCAGCGATCGATTATACTTTGCCCGAACATAACCTAAGAGAATTTCATCGATCCTAATCTAAGAAAACTTATGTATACTTATCGAATGGAAATAAATATATATGGTGAATGTAGGGAAAGGATAGGGTTGGTAAAAGACGCACAGGTGAATATTGTTATAACGAATGTTTATTCATATCATTTAATATTTATAAAGGTAAAGATTCAAACTTATGTTTACTAAAAAAGGTTCAAGCTTATAACTAAGATTTATTTAACAGTATTGCGTATAAAAATTACAACTAATTATGTTAAGGCTTATTCTAGAGAAAGAACAGTCGTTTCTTGTGACAAACTATAGGCGTTGTTATACATGCTAAATGCTCAAACTTTAATGTTTACACGGCGAGCAGTGTTGAATACATTCGAGCGCACAGGTTTCATTTTTAGAACACATGCCTTTAGACTTGCGGCTTATACAGCTGTAGAAGGATTCGACCACTTTATCATTTGACTCGAGATTCTCACTGAAGATATTTGTAAACTGTTCAAGTGTGAAACCTTGAGTCATATGGTGCAGGAACATAATGCAGAATTGTCCGCATACACGGGATGAAAAACTCTGTAGCTGCTTGTCATTCCATCGGTAGGATGTGCAGTTTCGTCGCAGGGCACGTAGATAATGCGGTATGAGTGGTGGCATACCCATACTGTCGAAGTATATTCCGTTATAAGAGTCTGGCACATAAAAGGCAACCCAATGAGATCCTGGTTTGGTATGCTCATCCGTGTTCGCTACGATAACAGCTGGATATGACCATCTGAGGGGTATCTGGTCGGCTGGAAACACTCCCCTAGAACGGGCAGGTATCATCTCCAACGCTTTGTAGATTTGAAGACTGTCCATTCTGTAGCTTGGTTGACTAGGTACTGAAGTAATTATCACTGTTGGTTGATGTTGAACAGTCATCTATCTCGTCGTAGCCTAGATCTGGCGTCTCGCATGATTCGGGTTCATCAGGCGACTTTGAGGATTTGGTAATGGGAGCAAATGATGACACTGTCCTCTCGCGTAACCTCTTGTTTTCCCGCTCCTGCCACGAGTCACCACACTTGTTAATACCCACGAAATCTGTTGTATCCTTCTTCACAGGTTTTTTCGCAAATTCTGGTTGAATATGCGCGTTCAACGATTTGATAGAGAACGAAAACGATGTCACAATGCGATCTGATAATTCGTACGGCTCCAGCCATTTCTTCAGCTTCAATGCGTTGGTCAATGCGCAGGTGAAGTTCTTTCGGTTACCCGAATGTAGGATGCATGATCTGTCCATTACCATATCTTTGAATGCTGGTGATTCCCACTCTACGCCTTCCAGATTAATGATTTCACGTGCCATCACATCTTCAAGGAATTTAGCTTTTTGTGCACCGCGGGTGAAAATGTTCATCGCCTTACGCGTAAGAAAGCGTAGATCCGCTTTCAAATCCTCAAGACTCACATTGCCTTCGAACCATTCTATACCGTGATGTTTGCGAGTTAGAACGTTATTCTGTATCTGTTGTTTCGTACAGAGTTCGGAAAACACGTGCGGTGGTTTGATTAGCCAGTGAGACGCGGTGTCATACATGTACGTCACGACAGCAACTTCTTTTGGTAGAAACTGACCGTTATTACCGTAACAGCCCTGTATATCGATAATGTAATGCATGGTTTTGGTTTTTCGAAGTACACGCGACAGGATTGAATGCGAACGTTTCAAGCAGAAGTAGAGAACTAAACTATTGGGAGTACGCTTGGAAGTATTTAAGGTCTTCTGTTTTATGATGGTCACTACCTCCCACTACCGAAGGGGAATACCTAGGCCTGTATCGAAAACCGTTTGCCGGTTCAAACGGGTCTGAGCATGGTTTATGACCCTCAGGTATTTTCCCTAGCGTCGGGTGTATTCACCTACAGGTTGGCTCTAAACAAGTAGAAGCATGTCTTGTACAGGCCATCTGTTCGTTACCATTTCTAATTACCAAAATCTGTGATGACCTGACGCATAGAATCAATCTCAATCACGTTATCGAATTCTGCGTAGACGATACAATTTATAGTCGTAGTCAGAGCCTGCTCAAAACGCGTTTCGATTCGGACACTGCCATGCTTGATGAGGTTCCAATGACCGTTATCACTGGCTGAGAGATCAGGGGTAAGATCGAATGCCGTGAGACAGTATCCCTCCTCATAATCCTCACGAGGAATCGAGTTCCCCTCGTTGAGGAAATGTATACCGGTACCCGTGAACAGAGTGTTGTAGGAATCCACAAATAAGTTGTTCGTTAAATTTGGCTGTAAAGGCTTTGACGGAATCTGGGTGCCTTCGATATATAAGGATAGGTGGCTTAGTCCGAAAGACGAGAAATTGAACGGGTTAAGTTTTTTATCTCCGTTATAGGCTTTGTTATCGACAAATCCGATGATTAAACGTTTCGGTAGTTGGCCAAGGAAAACATTATCGAGGGTCTCGGCTTGCACGCCGCTATGTATTGTCATTGTCTTGACCTCAACGCGCGTCATCGGATATTTCGCAGTCGTTTTGGCAAGGGTTCGTGCATGTGCTAACAGAATACCGGGGCTAATTTTCACACGACGTATGAGTAAAGTCACGTCGGTAATCTCCAGTTTATGATAGTCGCCAGCTTCTATCAAGCAAAAGGCGTCCCTGGACCTGACGAGTCTCAATCGGAGCTCCACTCCGTTTAACAGAAATTTTTCCTGATTGAAGACATCGCAATGCAAACGACCGAGCATATCCACAGGTTTGTTATCAGCGAAATATTTATTTCTACTTTGAAATTCCGTATTGTTAACACCCGTGGTCTCCTCAAAATGACCGGGTGTATCGGAATACCATAAGCCCGCGGTGAGATGCGATTTTTTAGCTGCGTCGCCGTAATTTAACAAAGTCTCGATGTATGCTCTGTACGCATATGAATTATTACTCGGAGAAACCAGTTTTTGATTAAAATATACATCCGCCTGATTAAAGATAGTATGCAGGAAATTGTTGACAGGGGCTACACGTGACGAATCAGTAACGGTTGAATCGGTCTTCATTCTTAATGCACGTGCACATACCCGGAGCATCGTGTGTGACAGATCTAAGTACTCATCACCCTGACCCGGTACGACGAATTCAATCGGTGAGTCATCGGTGAGCGCGGACACAGGTTTGTACTGCACCCATTGGCCACCCTCGATAGATGTCTGTGTAGGCGGTAGAGTGAAGAGATCCAGCTCGGATTTCAAGCATTCACAGGAGTGAGCATGAGGGTAGGCCATTTTTGTAGTGTGCAATGGTAGGATTATTCACTGTAGGTTTTGATTTTACAAGGATCCGAAAATATCCGTAACGGCTCTTTTGTTACAACACTTTTTCTTTCTACCTCTGCTGGGCGATCCCCTAGTACTAGTTGTCTTTTTCTTCGAAGAGGATTTGGTCGTTTTCTTTTTCTTTGTCTTCGTAGGGGTTTTACGACTTCCAAGCGATTTAGACTTAGTAGCTGCTATCGATAGCCTCGGTGCAAGGACAAGTCCAGACTGGCCCAACGCTCCCCCGTACTTGCGTTTATAGCCCTCTCCTCTCATAACCTTTTCAAGCCCATCCTTGGCCTTCCGCTTCAAGTTCTGGTGTGTCTCGCTGGCGCGTGTTTGAAACGCCTGTCTCCACGGTACGTCATTGTCTAGGTCCGACACGAAATTCATACCACTGCGCAAAACTTCTTTACCGAGTACACGGGCTCCTTTTTTCAACAGTGGGATAGCTCGTCTGAATAGACCGCCCAGAAAACTACCGATTCCATGGCCCCGTTGATTGGGTGCACCGACGTAAACGCGATCGATTCCCCCACCTACTTGTGATTCGTAATACTCTATGTACTGAGCCATAGTATTATTCCGTTCTTCCAGGTATCCTTAATATTGGCGTTGAACTAGTATTGTAACTTATGGCGAATATCTTGAACCCGAAAGTTGAGAGATACCCGCAGTTAGTGTGAGTTCTTTACCTATATAAAAAAAAAGGGATTTAAATTATCAAAATTATTAGGGCTTTTCTTTGAGGTACGTAGGTAGGGAAAAGGATGGGTTAGCCACCAAAAGCCACCTATGCAACCTTGTGAATTTACTTTATCTCAGGACTCGGGTAGATTTCTCCACCAAAGCCTGTTCCCTTCGGACTCGGGTAGAACCAAAGCCGATCCTTCTCCTATTCGAACAGAGCCGGGAAGTTAATCCAAGCCTGCTATCCTAAACACAAAACCTATTCTTTACTCGGATCCGGGAACCTTGCGATTCCAAGACCGTGTCTCAGACTCGGAATCGTATTTCCTTGGCCCTCGGACGCGGGAATTTAATCCAACGCCGTACGCACTTGGAATGATCCAAAGCTGGTCCCTATAAGGCTTGTTCAGGGATGGATATTGATTAGTTAGGAGTCAGTGCTGAAATATCCGACAAAGTTCAAATAAGAAAATAATATTGTATTCATATGAATTCTAATAAACTAATTTTTACAATGATTTACTTATTCTACTTCTATTCTAATTTCGTGACTCTAGTCGCGTTTGTTTGTTTGTTCCGTTTAGGTTTTCGTTCTGTTTGTATATTCTATTTTTATATTTTAGGCTGTGCGCGGTTATGTTTTCTGTTATGATTCTATTTCGTTTTCGTTATATTTCCTCTCATTCTCTTCGATTATATTTTGAATTGTGACCAGTGATATTTTATCTAAAGGCAATTGAATTTATTCTATATCATGATTTTATGTTAGTTATTCGGATCTAGGCGATCTGAAGCTATTCAAGTGAATTTAATTTTATCTAAGTTGTGAGTCGCACCGGTGCTCTACCTGACTACGCTAACGAGTGAACGCGTGAGCTGGTTATATACTCTCTATCCCCTCTTCTTAGCGTGACGTCAGACACTTGGTCGAACGTAGAGGATTAGTATAATCCCTTCCTTTGTTCTGGATCTGGCGTGATTCGAGGTGCAATAGTACCGAGTATGTTACATTGCCCCCTTTCATCAAGTAAACTTCTGCATCTTCATAGTCTTCTTTTTTCTTTGTTGATGTCCTGGAGTTTTGCTTGATGAATCTTCAGTCTTGTCAAGCCTTTCGTCTTGATCGGTCGATCTCCTTTAGATTTTCTCCTTTGTTATATTTGGTGTTTTATATTTATTTTATATGTCATGTCCGGTGTGTTTTATTTATAGTCGTTTAAGTCCTAGTGGATCCGTTGGGTCTATGTCCCTAATGTAATCCGGTAGTGTGGGTGCAACGAATATTGGCAGTTCTGGGAGTGATGGTCCAGGTAATTCTGTCTTCTTCGTCTTCAGTGCATCCGGTAAGGTAGGTGGTTTATGTTGTTTTATCAATGTTCTTTTATTGTCTATTGTCGGTTTGGTAGGTATGTGTGGTCTGTGTGAGTCGATGAACGCGTACATGTTTTTCTTATACTCTTTCTTCTCCTCAGGAGTTCGATCAACGATGTCGAGTCTTCTCATACCCCACTGCAGTCCAAGATCGATGCTCTTCTCATCCTTCGCGACGTCATCTTTCCAGCGTATCTTCTGGTCGTTCGGTAATATGACATCTTCGGTGATTATGGGTAGGTTTTTCTCTGGCTTATGTACCAATTCCTCTATTTCTTGTAAGAGGCTATCTCTTAACTCCTCGATTTCCTCATTTGGAATTTCTGCTGTTTCCGCCAGCATTTCTTCAATTAGATTATTGTTGTCGTCACGTTTCTGTTTTTTAATTTTCTTTTTCAGGTCTAACGGTTTTCCTGGTTTCGGTGTCATCGTGTCTCTCCCTGGTCGTGCCACTCCATATCCGCTGGTGAATTTTCCCGAGGGATAAATGAGTCTATCCTCTTCTGCGTCCACTTCATCACCATCACGGTAGGTCTGCACCTCTTTATCTTGCACGCTTGTATATCCGTACGACATCATATTGATTAGCTGTACTGGATTATCCGAATTGACATGCCGATTTATATAGTTGAAAGCTATAATGGATTTATTTTGAATCCGTCACTCACGCCTTCGAAATGGATTATATTCATTGTTTTCACGAATATTTCGGACTTTGACATTATTATCCTACATTTAACGTTTAACTTATATAATGTTTGAACATATTGACGTGAAATCGTCCTCTTTCTTTCAAATTCGTTGGGTTCTCTAGAATAAACGTAGCGTCGCCAATCTGACTTTTTATGCGATACGGTCCTTCGTAGAGAGAGAAAAATTTAGCCATTTTTTTGTTTTGTGTATCAGATACATTTAATGCACGAACTAATACTAAGTCGCCTATCTTAAAACTAGACATTCTATGTGTACTGTTGTAACGATCCGCACGATACTTTCCTCTCCTTTTTATGTTTTCTTTTGCCAATCTGAGTTTATACTCATGAGGTAAATCAAATTTATTTTCAAATAGGTAATTTTCCCAAAATCTTTGAGGTTTCTCCTTCTTTTGCAATTCACAAGGAGCGAATCCCGTTGTGTCGTGGTATACTTCGTTCATACACGTCTCGATAGTGCTTAACCATTTAATCCAGTCTGTATGTTTATCCGTTATGAAAGTTCTAAAAAATCTCCCGATTTCCCGATTAACCCTTTCCACAATGTTCCCTTGCGGATGTCTTATAGAGGAAAATATCGGCGTTACATTTTCGTCTTTCAACTTGTCTAACCATTTTACCGATGTAAATTGTGTACCATGATCAAACTGTATCTTTTTAGGTTTTCCTAATTCTGGTACGTATTTATCGAATATGCTGCGGATGGTGGATTGCGCATTTGCGGTTTTTAGCGGGTACAATTTCACGTACTTACTAAAAGCATCTATAACTACTAACAACCACCGGTAGTTTCCACGGCTTGCAGGTAATGGACCAAAAAAATCAATAGAGATTAAGTCTCCTACACCAGCAGGTATGATATTTTGCATATTCGCATAACTGTAACAGTTTGTTACTTTGCATTTTTGACATATGATGCAGCGGGCTAGTTCTTTTCGTATGACTTTACCGAATTTCGGATAATAAAACCCTTCTCGCAATAACTTGTAGCATTTTGCAGAACCTACGTGTCCATAAATTTCATGGCATTCCACGATTAGCATTTTTACTATTGATTCTGGCAAGTATACTCGTAATTTGCCCCCTACTTCTCTTTGGTACAAAATGTCATTTTCGTATTTAAATTTTAATCGATTGTTTGCTATTCCTTTTTCCACCAGATCAGCAATCCGGAGATCCGCCTTTTGTAACTTCGCTAAAGAACGGAGCTTTTCCATCAGATCTTCGCTGACTCTTTTCGCTAATTCCGCGATTACTTCGGCTGAATTTACTACACTTGACTCTTGATTCTGTTCCGGAGGATATCTACTGATAATATCAGCTACGATATTGTCTTTTCCTTTAATGTATTCAATTTTGAAATCATAGTTTTGTATGTACAACACCCATCTGGTTAATCTTGAGCTAGTCAATCTACAAGTTAAAACGAATGAAAGTGCTTTATGGTCACTTCTGATAATTAATTCCGCGCCAATAATGAACGTTCTGAATTTTTCAAGTGAGTACACTATCGCTAGTAATTCTTTTTCCGTAGTAAAATAACCCAATTCTGCCCCCTTGAGCGTTCGACTTGCAAATCCTATGATTCTATGTTCGTTATCTTTGTCGATTTGATATAGCATACCCCCAATTGCATAATTACTTGCATCGCATTCTAAATAATACTTTGCTTTTGGATCCGGGTGGTGAACTATCATCGTTTCGCAAAATAAATCTTTTATTTTTATAAAATGCTCGTTGATTTTTTCTGTCCAATCCCATTTTACTTCCTTTCTCAATAGCTGTAAAAGCGGATAGGTTAGTTCAGAATAATCCTTAGTGAATTTATTGTAATAGTTCGCTAATCCCAGAAATCCTTTTAATTGTTTTACATTTTTCGGTACCGGAAAGTTTTTTATAGCCATGATTTTGTCAGATTGAGGTTGTATACCGTCTTGTGTTATTTTGTGTCCCAGAAATTCAACTTCTTTTCTAAAGAACTTGGACTTCTGGAAGTTTAGTGTTAAGTTATGCTTTTGAAATGTCTCGAAAAGCTCTTCCAAATTTTTTAAATGGTCTTCGACCGATGCAGATGTGCATAAAATGTCATCAACGAAATTTATTGTGAAGTGTGCTACTTCTTGTAATATAATATCTAACGCTCTAACAAGACTTGCTAAGCTTGTGTTCAACCCGTATGGAGTTACTTTAAATTGATAAGTTTTACCTTCAAACATGAAAGCTGTGTATTTTCTTGATTCTACTTCTAAAGGTACTTGCCAAAAACTGGCTGTCAAATCCAAACTAGACATCAGTTTTGTGTTTCCACATTTCTGAAAGAGTACCTCAGTAGATTGAGCACAGTCTCTATCAGGTATGATTAATTTGTTGATAAAACGAGCATCAAGTACTAACCGTATTTCACCGTTTTTCTTTGATACTACCACAATAGGGTTTACGTACTCGCTACATGATCGTTCGATAATTCCGTGATTTAACATTTTGTCTATTTCTTTTCTTACTTTTTCGCGGTGCATGATTGGTACTGGATATGACCTGCGTACAAAAGGTCTATCTTCGTAAGTCTGTATTTTATGTTCGTAAACTGACACCCTCCCTGGGATTTTGCTGAAAATGCCCCGATATTTCTTTAATAAGTCAATAAAGTTTCTTTGGTGCTCGTTTTCCAACAAATCGCATTCTGAGAGTTTGTCTTTGATCTCATCATCGGTTAACTCATATTCTTCACATAATTTTATTTGATTTTCAAGTTGTGAATTTAAATTAGATAATTCTAAGTTTTCACCACCTGACGGTAACTCATTTGATGTTTGTAATATGACGTTTTCCGTTTCCGAATCAGTGTTTATCGTTAATATGTTCGAATCCAAGTTTAAATGTGCTTTCCACTTCCCTAGTGTGTCAATTCCAATAATTATTGGCTTTCTGAGTTTAGGGATAACAAGAAAAGGAATTTGATCAGTGAAATTTCCAATTTTGATTGTCATAAAAAGCTGTAATTTTACTGTAACTGGTTTGCCACCGGTGGCTCCTACGATTTGATAGTTCACCACTGGGAGTTTTTCGCAAGTTTTAAAATTATCTACGTTCTCTGAATACCAATTTTCAGAAATTCCCGTTACTTGACTTCCTGTATCTATAAGTGCTATGTTTTTTAAATTTTGTAAATAAACTTGTATTGTTGGACAATATACGATTTCTTTTTGCTTTATTTCATCCTCTTTTAACAAAAACTCTGTTGGATTTTCAAAAGGGTTTGAATCTACTTTTTCTGCCGCATTTATTTCGATTCCGCGCTGTGCCTTGCATTCCGGCAGTGCTGTGCTCACAGCGCTAGTTGGTTTTCCGAACCCAACTCTTCGATTTCGATTTTACCGTTATCGCAGACTTCTTCTTCAATTGAGTTTACCTGCCGAGTGTTTGTCCAATTTTGGCGACGATTGCCTTCTTGAGTGTTTGATTTTACTTTGTTGTCATGAGAATCGTGTACATTTGAGTCTTCGCGTTGCGTGTTAGGTTTAACGTTATTGTTTTGCTGAGTATAGCCGCTTCGCCATGTGTATTGTTTTGGTCGCTCGTCAAGATGGCGAGTTGTGTTTGAATACCTGTTGGCATTTTGGTTTTGAGAACTCGTTTTCGGAACATTAGAACGTCCGCCGGATTGCATCTGGTCCAAAAAGGTAAGCAAACTGTCTATATCTCGAATGCTTCTACATTTCGCTGCTTCTACGACGTGTTCGTCGAAGTGACGTATTATATTATTTACGATTTCGTTTTCTGTCATTAAAGGAACCAAACCGCTTGCTGATGCATATTTCCTGCTGGCATATTCTGACCATCCTACTTTTCCTTCCGGTAAGTAATACCCGAATTCTAAATCTCTTCGGATTTCACGCTGAGTTTCTTCTCCCCAATACCTAGCTAAAAATCGTGTTTTGAACTCATCCCATGAATTTATTACGCTGCGACGCGCAATCCACCAGTCTTTAGCGTCATTCGTCATACTTTGACCTATAAGCTTAAGTCCGATGTCGTCGCTAACCCCTAAAAACGCGAAATATTCGTCCAATTCTCTTATATAATTAACGGGTTTTTCCCATGTTTTTCCCGCATAAGTCGGTAATTTTAATTGTTTCGCTATTAAACCGGTATTATCGTTAATAGTATCATGACCAACTCGCTGTCGTCTAAGACGTCTTATATCCGAATCTATTCCTATTTTTAAACTATCATGCTTATGACTAAGTTCGGTTATCATTTCTTGGTTTGTTTTATGACTTTCTGTTATTTTACTTTTCAGAACTTCGTACGTGCTTACTTGTTCGCCTTTAAGAATGTTTTCGCATGTTTCAAGTTTGTCTGTCCAGTCAGCAGTTTCTTTGTCTAATCTATCAACGACATTTCTCAGGTTTGTATTTATTTGTTCAAATTTTGCATTACAATCAATAACATTATTTTCTAATTTATTATCTATTTTAGATTCATATTTTGCTCTTTCTTCTACGTTTTCCGCTTGAAATCTTAATAAATTTTGTTCCATTGACTCGAATTTTGACTCCATTTTCTTTTCCAGATTATCTAAAGAAGCTAAAATCTTGGCCATCGGATCTACCGGGTTTCCTTCTGGTACTTGAGCCATTTCGGAAGATTGTGTACTTGATCTGCCTTCTGTAAAACCTGAATCTCGTCCCTGATTACCTAAATTGACGACACCGGAATCTTTTGATTTGTTTGATCCTTTGTCGGACATTTCAGCCCTGACTCCGATCAAATAACAATTCCAAGCCTGAAACACAGGTCTCTTGTCGGTCTATTTTTTGAACTTTGAAACTTGATTCTAGATTCTACTGATTTTACTGATTTTTGACTGATTTTAATGTTAATTCAAGTGATTTTACTGATTTTATTTTTTATTCATGCTTTTTCCAAATGATTTTACTAAGAAAAGCCCCGCACGTTGGGCGCCAAATGTAACTTATGGCGAATATCTTGAACCCGAAAGTTGAGAGATACCCGCAGTTAGTGTGAGTTCTTTACCTATATAAAAAAAAAGGGATTTAAATTATCAAAATTATTAGGGCTTTTCTTTGAGGTACGTAGGTAGGGAAAAGGATGGGTTAGCCACCAAAAGCCACCTATGCAACCTTGTGAATTTACTTTATCTCAGGACTCGGGTAGATTTCTCCACCAAAGCCTGTTCCCTTCGGACTCGGGTAGAACCAAAGCCGATCCTTCTCCTATTCGAACAGAGCCGGGAAGTTAATCCAAGCCTGCTATCCTAAACACAAAACCTATTCTTTACTCGGATCCGGGAACCTTGCGATTCCAAGACCGTGTCTCAGACTCGGAATCGTATTTCCTTGGCCCTCGGACGCGGGAATTTAATCCAACGCCGTACGCACTTGGAATGATCCAAAGCTGGTCCCTATAAGGCTTGTTCAGGGATGGATATTGATTAGTTAGGAGTCAGTGCTGAAATATCCGACAAAGTTCAAATAAGAAAATAATATTGTATTCATATGAATTCTAATAAACTAATTTTTACAATGATTTACTTATTCTACTTCTATTCTAATTTCGTGACTCTAGTCGCGTTTGTTTGTTTGTTCCGTTTAGGTTTTCGTTCTGTTTGTATATTCTATTTTTATATTTTAGGCTGTGCGCGGTTATGTTTTCTGTTATGATTCTATTTCGTTTTCGTTATATTTCCTCTCATTCTCTTCGATTATATTTTGAATTGTGACCAGTGATATTTTATCTAAAGGCAATTGAATTTATTCTATATCATGATTTTATGTTAGTTATTCGGATCTAGGCGATCTGAAGCTATTCAAGTGAATTTAATTTTATCTAAGTTGTGAGTCGCACCGGTGCTCTACCTGACTACGCTAACGAGTGAACGCGTGAGCTGGTTATATACTCTCTATCCCCTCTTCTTAGCGTGACGTCAGACACTTGGTCGAACGTAGAGGATTAGTATAATCCCTTCCTTTGTTCTGGATCTGGCGTGATTCGAGGTGCAATAGTACCGAGTATGTTACAGTATATTTTCTTGAAGTGTAGTGTGACTGTCAATGTCCCGTGGTCAAATGGTATAGATTTTCCCTGGTGGTCTCTTATAGATATTTCGATGGTCCGGAAGCTCGAAAGAAGTAAAGGAAGATAGTGCGGCGGTGAAAACGTTTTCACTTCCACATCTACGGTGTCGGCCCTTTGTTTAACCTGTAGTATACGCAGAAGGGGAGCATAGACGTCTCCCACGATACGTGGTTCTATGATATCGCAATAGACGAACATGAGCGATGGGGTCTCTTGGACCTCTTGACCGGTTTCCAGCGGTACAATGATAACCTCTGGTTTATCGCGGGATTGCGAAATGTCATCTCCACTCGTAATCCTATTGCTAACAGTATTTACACTATATTTGTTTGCAGCTAATTTACGAGCCAACACCTCTTTCTTACTATGTATGTATGTCAGAGGATACTGTATTTCAACAATAGCGACTTCCCACTCGCCAGAGAGCTCGATCGTCCGTGGTAGTTGTGTAATATAGCAGCAGGACCTGTTATCGGGGAAAACCTGCATCGAGCTATTGCTAGGTAGTGTTATGTAAAACTGCGACTTCATTATGATGCAAGACTCTGAAGACTGGTGGCCGGAATCCAACTGTTGAATTTTTCAGGGTAACCTTTCCAGCTGACAAGAACCTTCTTACTGCGACCCTGACCCATGCTGCGAATGATTTTATCAATTTGAAACTCAGTATTTTCAATATCCACCGTCACACGCTGCAGCTCCGCTTCATAAAAATAGCCATCAATCTCCTCTCCAGAAAGATCCTCCAACTCATGTACGTTCGGTAAACCAGGTAAAACGCGTGTGATCTTGAACAACTCCTCGCTCCAGTTAGCCTCGTACCCTTTAGCGAAGGTACCCTTTGTCTTGCTTATGCGTACAAGATCATCCTTATTGAATTTCAGCCTGCGCGCCCTGTGTGGAGGATGCATGCGTTGAATATTCACACGGGCCTCAGCCGCGTTGTAGAGCGTCACAGCCGATGGAGCCATTTTGACGCTCGAGTGTATAGTATTATTATACGAGTTAACGATGTTTTCCAGGATATCGATGTATCGATGCCTGTTTTTATGAGTAAAATATCTCCACATGCGGTCTTTTAGAGTACGATTGAATCGTTCAACAACAGCTGCTTTTATATCAGGGTTACGCGTCACTCGAAAACGAATATCGTTCTGGGCAAGGAGTTTTTGAAAAGCACCACCAACAAACTCTTTACCCTTGTCAGTCTGCACGGTAGCAGGTCGTCGTTCGGTAGAGTCTAAAATCTGCTTGAAGCCGTCGGCCACGTCACCAGTCGATTTACTACGGAGTGGGATCACCCATGCGAATTTACTCAGGACATCGATGACTACTAATAGGTAACGGAATCCGTCGTTATATTCCTTTATCGATCCAAGTTCAACTAAATCGGCTTCCCAGAGTTCGTCAATATTTGAAATGTTGTACCGAAGTCGTAGAAATTTACGCCGTATAGGTTTGTGTAAAGTGTAAGCATCCTGTGCACTTAGCCAGTTCTCAATTACTGTAGAGCTCACTTTTCGAACGGCTTTTTTCAACTTTCTTGCTCCTGCATAGCCAGCCGGGTGTGAGGGGTCAAAATACAGACGTTCTAGTTCTTTCATTTTCCATATCCGAATGACAACCAGCCTTGTTTTGACGATTTGCTCGGAGAAGTACGGGGTGTTTTTCAATCGCGCGGTAGTTTTGATGGTAGAGAGAAGGACTCGTCCTCTCTCCCGTCGGTACTTCCGTCGTTCTTGGCCGAATGTTCACTACTGCTTTCCCCGCTGACTCTAGAACGGTTGGATGCTTGACGCCGCTTTGCACCGCTCCACATCACGATATTTTCCGCTGTCGATGGTGATGCTGCCGCATTTTTCCAGACATTCTGATTCCCAATATATTCCCGCGGAACATTGATACTCTGAAGAAAACGTGCGTACACATGTCTACCGTCAGGTTGAAAGCCTTTTCTAGAGCGCATAGAATCGTTCACCAAATCCACGATGTTTGTGCCAGGTACAACCTTGTTGTCTATAGTCACCACTCCATTACTGTCCCAGGAGAAACGCGTCGGAACATCGGCAAGGTGTCTAAGTAGATGTTCTGCCTTTGATCGGTATTTCTTTGGTACTGTAGAAACAATTCGTGATAACGATTGCTGCTTGTCAGATGACACTTCTGCTTCTTTCTCATGCGTGATGTCTGCGGAACTATCGTTTACAGACTTTGTGTGAAGTTCTAGACTTAAAGGTTTTCGTGAATCCTCGGCGAAGTATAAAAAACGTTGTAGTAGTTGTTGATATAGTTTCCATTTCGCAGCGTCATCCCCGGTAGGTGAATCCAGAATGGTTCGCATCTCGTTATCGAGTCTAGAGAATGGATTTCTAGCGATTTGGTCTGTATTCTCGTAATTATTACCGGAAAGTAGTCCTGAAGACGCGGCATTACGCTGGAGACGTTCTACACTTTCCGAAGGTATCAAAACCATTTTCTTTGCATGTTCCATCGTTTTCCTGTTTCTATCCGCCAAACAGGTGTGAAAACAGAGTCCCGAGAACGGGTGCAAGTAACATAGGCAGAAAACCGCTACCACGCTGAACCAGTATCTGTTTTTTACTTTTCAAGCTTCCTTTGCTGCTAGCCAATTTACGAAGAAGTTGTTTATGCTTAGCAAGTCTAGATTTCTCCTTCTGCGTCAATACGACGTTACCATGCACTGTGTTCAAGGCACACTCACATATACTTTTCACAAGAGAATTATCGGCAGTACGTAGCAGTGCCAGACGTTGTTTAGGACTCAGCTTGCAGAGTGCCTGTAGTGTTGCTGTATTTCCGTTTCCGAAGCGTCTACGTGCGGCTGCAATCGTTGAACCTTTTACACTTAGGGTACTATCCGAGGTACCACGAGACCTCCGTACGCGTGGCATTACAACCGAACGACTGGTAAATTGGAAATAGAACGCGACTTTATATCTTTTCGTGGAACATAGACGTGTTGATACTCGTCAGATGGAAATATATTGGTGCGATAGCGGCAGTTTTCAGGCGTCGATTGTTTCAAGTCGAGTAATAGATAGCCGTGCGGTTGCGCAGTTGCGTCATGATAGGCTTCCTGTAAAAAACGCTGATCCTCAGGATAAACCTGGCGTGCTAAATGTTGTATTCGTGCACGATCTCTCGGGTTCTTGAAAAAGACGATATAATTTGAATTGAGCGATATATCCCTCTGACCCCGACCCTGATGAAATAGGTTCTGTGTGATGAAAAACACGCTCAGATTCTTATGATGACAACCCTTGGTGAACAGGTCAACTATTGCGTTGTTGGAAGCCTCCCGCATTAAATCATCGACCACAATTAGCTTAGGTGTTCTATCCGTATCGTAGTCGGATTCCTGAGGTAAACCCTCCCGATACTCAACATCAGCATCCGTTGTACCGTTTTTATTGAGAGACCCCTGGAGCGAATTCTGCTCAGCATAGTACCATAGGACACGTGAAAATCGTGTATCGCACAATTCGTCGATGTTTCGCAGAAAGGTTTTGACGAAGATTGATTTACCGCAACCGGACGGTCCGGCGATTATCGCTGAAAAAGGGTGTCGCCAGCGTGTGTCCATTTTTCTTATGGAGGGCTCCCACTATTTCCGACTGTACGCGACGAGTGATTTAGAAACTATGAATAAAGTTTAACTCAACCTGCGACTAACTATGCTACAATATTTTCCGAAGGAGTCTAAGTGCGTGGCACGCGCCATCTCTCATGCGATGCGCGCTTTTTCTCAGAGTAGATACAGTACCGTCCATAAGTTCGGGATCACTTTCCGAATTTTCGATCGAGACAAAAAGTTGAATATCTCGGTCAAAAAAAATTGTAGCCTAATGGGTTGGGTGGCATCCAAAAGTGGAAAGAACCGGCTTCATTTTTCTTCCCTAGTAAATTTTCCGAAAAATTTTCCGCACTCGCTAGATAATGTTGAAAATGACCGTTTTTTTGCGATTTTCATACTTTCATAAATCCACGTGTAATTTTTTGGGAAATAGATATAGAAACTTTTTTCCAATAGGACTTCGAAAGAGGCCACATTAAGCTACAAATCGGTTTTTTTTTTTTTTTCATTGCGATTTTTTTTCGCCAAGTTATTCAACTTTTCGTGCGGAAAATCGGTTTTCAGAAAATGCGTCGTAACTCGAGCACTATGGGGTTTTAGATAAAATGTCGTGATATGAAAAATGTGTATTTTTAAATTTTTCACTCGTTCAAATTTTTTTTTGAATTTGTTATGAATAGCGTTGCCACTATTGTTATGAATAAGGATTAATTGAGCTGTTACCAGTAATATATAAGTACGTGATTAGAGTTGTCGTTGAGTTCGTCCCTCGTTTTACACCTTAAGGTAACCGGATTTTAGATGGTAGGTGATTGATGTGAACATATATAAATATAACTAAGTAATCGTTTATTGGTAGTAATTACAAGGATGGTAGAACCATCTATATGAGTGTTACACGTTATTAAGTGAAAGCGATGAGTGATTTGAGTTTATGATTTCGAGAGTTAATTAAGAGTCGTTTCGGATGCAAGTTTAAGAACGACTGCTTTGGTTGACGATTTAGGAGTAAGTGACTTCTGCAAGTTTAATATTAATAATCGCTACTGATGAGCTGATGGTTAGGTCATCATTTTCATTGTCCCGGGCATGGGCGCGTTCGTGCAGGTGGATAGGTAGGGATGGAGTTCTTGGAATGTAAGGGTGAGACTTCCTCTGATTAGAGGTGGTGAGACTGGATGCATGCAGGATGTTATGTCTTGGGTATTGAGAGTGAGAGAGGTATTGAATAGAGTGGGATACGTAACAAATTTTTTTTTTTTTTTCGATTTTTTTTTTTTTTTTTTTATTTTTTTCGAATTTTTTGTACATGAACAAATCCGAAATAAAATAAACAATGAATTTCCTCATCATATAATAACGAAAGAATCGCAAAAATTATTGTTAACTTTATTTTGGATTTATTCATGTAATATAAAAAAGTAAAAGCAATTTTAGTAAAGAATGAAAAAAATTTCAAAATTCATGAAGAAATTCATTGTTTATTTTATTTCGGATTTGTTCATGTACAAAAAATTCGAAAAAAATAAAAAAAATAAATAAAAAATCAGAAAAAAAAAAAAAATTCAAAAAAAATTTGATCGAGTGAAAAATTT
Organism: Tenthredo mesomela; assembly: GCA_943736025.1. Taxonomy (NCBI): domain Eukaryota; kingdom Metazoa; phylum Arthropoda; class Insecta; order Hymenoptera; family Tenthredinidae; genus Tenthredo; species Tenthredo mesomela. Next base: position 33,537,081 of record OX031014.1, read on the forward strand.
AAAAACACACATTTTTCATATCACGACATTTTATCTAGAACCCCATAGTGCTCGAGTTACGACGCATTTTCTGAAAACCGATTTTCCGCACAAAAAGTTAAATAACTTGGCGAAAAAAAATCGCAATGAAAAAAAAAAAAAAACCGATTTGTAGCTTAATGTGGCCTCTTTCGAAGTCCTATTGGAAAAAAGTTTCTATATCTATTTCCCAAAAAATTACACGTGGATTTATGAAAGTATGAAAATCGCAAAAAAACGGTCATTTTCAACATTATCTAGCGAGTGCGGAAAATTTTTCGGAAAATTGACTAGGGAAGAAAAATGAAGCCGGTTCTTTCCACTTTTGAATGCCACCCGACCCATTATGCTACAATTTTTTTTGACCGAGATATTCAACTTTTTGTCTCCATCGAAAATTCGGAAAGTGATCCCGAACTTATGGACGGTACTGTATATCATATGAAAAATTTGTTTTTACTACATATATACGTATCAAAGGCTGAACTAGCACGTATACCGATTAGGGCTGAATGCTGGGTGGGAGGTTATTAATACGAAATGTTTGGGGTTCGGATTCAGATGTTTATTTCGTTGGGGAGGTAGCAATATAAACAGAAATTTTTTCCACAGGTATATTTAAAGAAAAACTAACTGCGTTGTTATACGGCCAATAATCTTACATAGAATATCTTGTACTTATTTCTACAATGGTTAGGTATGGGCTTACTAGGGAACAGTTTTATTTATTACAGCGATAGACCGTGACAAAGTAGGTATGCATTGGCTTATATTTAAAGCTGATATTCACACAGTTTCTATTATTTTACACTTCTAATAACAAGGTTATGACACAAATACTATAAAGGATATACGAATATTACGAACAAGATGAATATTATTATCGATGTTACATATATTACAATTGAGTTACTTAAATAATATAAGAGTATTATGGACAGAGTAAATAATGTAAATATCACCTGCAAAGGAATTAAAAAAGATAGGCAAGATTAATATTATAAATATCACCTGTAAATAAGCTAAAAAAGATAGGCAAGATTAATATTATAAATAAGACGAAGGATAACGAAAAGTACGGAAATGCAAAGAGCTCAACAGGATGGTTGAAACAGTGAATCTCTTCGTCATGACCTATAGTGGAGTTTAGACCTACGAACACGACACGACCTACTTCGACTATTCATCGGTGTGACCGTAGGGAAGGGTATCCCAACTATCTCTACAGCATCGCCTCTTTACAAAAATAGGCCGACAGGTCTTCGTCTGGTTCCTGGTCACTACATCATGTGTTACAGTTCGTCCTATTCCTCGAAACTCTACTCGAATCGGCGCTGCATCCTCCTCTACCATTTCTTTGACAGATTTAAAATTTATTTTCAAGCGAGTTGAATAGTTCAAGCTAATTCCTTTAACCTTGCAGACTTCTACCTCCCTTCCGTCTGGACACACCACTATGAAAGCGTAGAATTTCGCACCACCGGATACAAACGCCCGTATGTAGCTACCCCTACCATACTGCTCAAGCTCGTTAGTCATATTACCCAAAAAATTACCGACCGGCGGTTCGTATTCTCCAGCCCTACCCGAACGAACATAAATAATAGAATCTGTATCATAATACAATACACGACGATCTAACTTTTCCAAATAAGAATATAATGTCAGCCTCGCCTGTGCCGTTGTATATGCCGCTATGACTACATTCGCGAGGACGGATGGCTCAATACTCTGATCTATATAGGACCAGCGGGCGTACAACACGTCGTCGTTGACGGGGACTAGATCCTCCAGTGAAATCGCTGGATTTGTTAGCAGAGCCAACAGTCCCTCCCGCGTATCAATGACGGTCGTCTTTGATATGTTGTCCCGTTGACCAAACTTACCCCAGAATGAGTTGAGGCATAACTTCGCCACAGAGCGAAGCCCTGGATTTTTTTCGATTTTCTCACGGTCTAACTCTACTCCCTCTACTAGTTTATACTGCCGGATATAGCCTGATCGCGCATCCTCGGTGTTGCAACCAGCGGGCCAGCCGCTGGCCTCCTGTTTAAGTTTGAGAAAAGTACGTATACAGGGTGTTACAACTAACTATGTCACCCCGACGGGTGGTGATAGGGGGGACCTTAACTAACATTTTCGATATAGGAACCCATGTCCGGAAAGTTGACGTTACCTTGATAAGAGGGATTCAAAGTTTTCAGCAAACGCCTGCAACGCTTTCTCACAGGCGCTGCGAAATCGTCGAGAATTTAGAAATAATCTAAGTCTCATTCAACTATTTATTAACAACATAATGAATCTAACGCAGTGTTCCAAATATCACAGAAAATAAGTATTTTCGTCGTTAAGGGGGGACTCCGCAGGTTTTGTTGAAAAAACCACGTTTCTGCTCTTGAAATCACGGAAAAACATCCAATCGAAAATTTCTGACAGCAATTTTTTGATTATAATACTATGTGTCTTGAAAAAAAAAATGTCAACCTCCTGCGATGAAAGTGTATGCGCAGGAAACCTTTTGCAGCGAAGCGACTGCGAAGAAAATGCGAAAGGTTCCCTGCGCATACGCTTTCATCGCAGGAGGTTGACATTTTTTTTCAAGACACGTAATATTATAAATCGAAAAATTGCTGTCAGGAATTTTCGATTGGATGTTTTTTCGTGATATCAAGAGCAGAAACGTGGTTTTTTCAACAAAACCTGCGGAGTCTCCCCTTAACGACGAAAATACTTATTTTCTGTGATATTTGGAACACTGCGTTAGATTCATTATGTTGTTAATAAATAGTTGAATGAGACTTAGATTATTTCTAAATTCTCGACGATTTCGCAGCGCCTGTGAGAAAGCGTTGCAGGCGTTTGCTGAAAACTTTGAATCCCTCTTATCAAGGTAACGTCAACTTTCCGGACATGGGTTCCTATATCGAAAATGTTAGTTAAGGTCCCCCCTATCACCACCCGTCGGGGTGACATAGTTAGTTGTAACACCCTGTATAACCCGTGAAGTGCCCACCCTCTCCGGTCTCTGGATTAAACTTGGTGACCTCGTACTGCCAGATTTCCGATACCGATATGACTTTGTACCCTTTTTTTACAGCCTCTTTCAATTCAACCGAAACCCAAGTGCCGGATAAATATCGTTTGTGTTCTCCATGATGCGGGCATGGAGATTGTAATAATTCGCGACAACACGTGTAACAAAGCGGAAACATTAGCTTATTATGCATGCGGAACGGCAGCACGGGATGATAAAGTCTACGAGGTGGCAGCACGACACATTGAACCAGTCCCTCGACTCTGGTAAGATCTACACCCTGCTTCCCTATTAACGACTCACATTCTCGCCCTACATATACCTTTGGGTGACCACGCGGGTATTCACCAGTCGCATTGACGTACGGATACAGCGAGCAAACATCAACGTAGTGTATTTGCTCACTGCCCTCGCCATCTACTTCGTAGAGCCGCGACGTATTACCGGTCCTACCTCCGAAAAAGGCATCACGAGGATTCAATTTAGTTATACCTAACATCGGAATAAGCGCGTTATCCTCGATATATGCACGCAGCACTGCATCTCTTTCAACCATCCTATTAAACTCACACTCCCATATCTCCTCGACGATCATCCCTTGGCTCCGCAGGCGTCTTGTCTTGGCTATAGTCTGTTCGAGCCGTCGATCCATGTTTTCGCCAACCGCTGGTCGCTTATCCCTGTTGATACGGAAACAACGGGGACAACCGTGCCAGTAACAGCCATGAAACTCCAGCACATGCTCTACGCCATCAGGCTCCGCGTAGTAGCCATCAACTCGGCGTCCCTGTACCAGTCTCTCTCTTCCTCTACCAGCGTGTTCGATCTCAATACCGAGCTCATGCTCCCGCCATACCAACCACTCGATGGCTTTACGTGATTGTTTATCGCCTAGCCTGTACCCGGCAGGAGGAATAATCCCGATTTGATTGTCACGTAAAAAGTTCTTTCGAAAAACCATCGAGCAAGCTGACGCAATAGTCGTACTCTCCGTAAACGGACAAACCTTTCCTGTACGTTGAAAGATCTTCCGGAAAGCTAGACAGGCGAGTCGTAGAATTGTCACGTCTGACTGACAGTACCTTAGCAATTCTACATCAAAGTTGAAAATATAATTCTCTCTAACTGACCTATTATACCATTTAAAAAAGTTTTCCCTAGCCTCTCTCGTCATAGTATCTGGTGAGTAAAACTCGACCGCAGGTAAGGGACCCTCATACCCCTGATTAGCCGGGGTATTAAACAAGTGTGGGAATAATCCTTTTTGGGTGGCCTCAGGTAAACCGAATGCCTTTGGCAATGCCGACAAAGCCATTGGCATGTATGCCAGCGAGTCTAAGAAACGGGTGTTGTTTGTCTCCAAAAATATTACTTTACTCCCGTTGAGTATAACCCGCGGCGGTTCGCCTCCGTTCTCCACCAGATACTTCAGAATAAACTGCGCGTCAAAACCCTTGGCGTTATGTGCTATGCATATAATCTTTCTATAACCGTCAACTTTCCTATCAACGAGTTCGATGAGCTCCTTCACTGGGTCCCTACTAAAAACAAATTCTCGTTGAGCACCGCACCCTGCGCAACCCTCACTAAAATCCTCATCTATACAACGCGTGCAGACCCGCTGCGCGACGCACAGATTTGGCACGTGTACGTTCACTGCATCGTCTCCGTCTAGTGTCTGGTCCTGTTGTGTCTCGAAATCATAAAAAATGAATATATAATTCGCAGGATCTCCTACGGTATGTTTCAATCTTTTGATTTGAACGACAGGTCTTGCAGTATGTTTCCCAGCAGACATGTTTCCCCTTGGATTTATCCATATAGATATCACAGGTTTGGCAAATCCGCAGGGTACTGCAGATTGACCGCTTTCCGCTAAACGAACCGGGCTTTGTGTGGTTATTAAGACATTCAATGTCGTAAAACTCACGTCTACACGAGATACATTCCCTCCGATCAGCCCTCGTATCGCAAGCGGGCGTTGTCAAACAACGAGGACATATATTAGAGCACCTGTGCTCCATACCACGAGAATAGCCTACATTACACGGTATGCAAAAAAAATTAGAGGCGGCTGCTGCACTGATATTTAAAATTACGTCATAATGTCTGTTTCGTTCGCTGTAAATAATGTTGACTCTATAGGTTGCAGTCCGTCCCAAGCCTACCACAATATCTTCGCCATTAAAAAAAGGTTCTCCGCCCTTTCCAAGTGTACGCCAAAAGTAAACAGTTATGACAGTGTCGTATCGTGCCAAATACTGCTGAAACTGCAGGAGCTCATTATACCCGCAGCCCTGCTCGGGTATCGTGACGTGTGCCTTTCTAACTAATTCCTCAGCCCTCTCTTTTTGATATTTTTCGTTGTCCCTAGCCCTGTTCCACATATTTTTAAAATCAGGATGCGTACCCTTACGCGCGTATACCCCAGCTGCGAACAACGCCCGTGGTAAACATAAATTATCATCGTTTTTAATTTTTAAGATCGACCGTTTATTTAATATTCCCTCCCCGTCCAGCCGTAAGCGTTTACCCCTCCCGACAGGTGAATTGACCGTAAATATATTGATAGTAAAAGGCTGATCTATCGAAAACTCACGCGCACTCTGCGTGATTCTGAACACAAGACCCCATAAATCCTCGAATTGGAAATCGCGTGCCGGTCGAAAGTTTAAACCCGCTGCGCCCCTCGTGAAACCATCCGTAACAAATGTTATACCCATTAGATCCCCCTGACCGCACAATGATCTGAAATAACTATGAAGGTCCCTAAATGCGTCCTCTAACCAACGTAGTGAGTTTTCCGTCTCTGGCGGAATTATGATTTTACCGTGACCTGATTTCCACACTGAGAAAAAAAAGTGGTTGAATATACCAAACCCAATTTGGTTGAAATATTCAGTTGCATTGAATGAGTTTCAGTCGATGCAACTGAAAATTTATTTGATTCAAGCTGTACTATTTGAAATGATCATATTTTTGATTGTTTCAACCAAAACACGGCGTTTCCCTGCCCGTGACCGCCCGCGATTTGTTTGAAAACGCCGTATTTTGGTTGAAACAATCAAAAATATGATCATTTCAAATAGTACAGCTTGAATCAAATAAATTTTCAGTTGCATCGACTGAAACTCATTCAATGCAACTGAATATTTCAACCAAATTGGGTTTGGTATGTTCAACCACTTTTTTTTCTCAGTGCAGCTAACCCAAAACGCGGATATCTTTTATTCACACGCTGTGTGATTCTAAATCGTCCTGATCTATTGCCTTCTACGTCTTCTACTTCTGGATCTAACCCTACATCCTGAATTGGTACACTAACCCGCCTGACAACCTCCGGTCGATCCTCCTGTTCAGGTACATCGTCCGATGGAGCATTACGCTTTCCTGCACGACGAGCTGCTCCACCCTGCTGTATTCCTGAAGTGCTAGCCCCTTCGTTGACCGCGTATATTCTGACTGGAATTCCTGACGTTGAGGTAGAAGCTCCAGCGTTAACGTTGAACAGACCTGTCGCTGGTTTCGTTCTCGGTACAGCATCTGTAAAATTATTCAAAACTATGAAAAAAAAAATTACATAAATTTGAATGATAGGGAATAAAATTCAGCATTTTTCGGGTAGGAGTGTACCCGTGGCATATTTTCTAACAACACTTACCGCTCACAGGTGTATACCGCGTATTTTCATTCGATAAATTCGGCGCATATCGACAAATTTCATCCGTCGTTTTAGCAATCATCTCCGTCTCGTTCGCATCCTCCGCATCCTCCATCGAGACTTGTGATAGCCGCTCCATAGTCTCCTCTATCGCCGGTGCACCGTCCGTATCTACAGTAGGATCCTCCTGTGTAAATGCCATCGCACTTTCAACCGCTAATTCATAAGCCTCGACAGCTTCTATAGCAACCGCTTCTTCTCGTGCTATAGCCGCGGCATCCTGACATGCTGCCGTCTTCAGATCCTGTCCTCGCCGCTTGATGACATTTGCCACTATTCGAAGATCCGATGGTATAAGGGCAGTTTTCACGATTTTCAACATTTGTCTCATCCAAAAAGGTCTGTCCACTAAGGTCGAACACGTCATGATTTGCACGACTATCCACATGTCAAGTGTACCGATAATATTACGTAGAACCGTCGTCACTTCCTGCTCAGTATGCATTCCCTTGACTCGATGGTACCACTCGCGCATACGCTTCGTAACAACTTCCGGGTTTGTAGATTCGAGGTACCGTATCACCGTCAGGATTAAACCTTTCACGGTTGATATGATACGTTTATCCTCAATACGATTCATCGCAAAAAATATCCTCCAAAATAAATTCAATCAAAAGAAAAATAAGGACTCGTCCAGAATTTTCTCGAAGCTCAAACTTGTTCGCTTGGTTACAATGCCTTTCACGAATGAAAAAACAAACGCAACAGTAATTGTTAAACCACTCGAAATCAGAAGATCACAACCAGCAGAGTCTCCCCTACTGAATAGTTTTTCAAACTGATAAAATGACACGATTTTGGCGAGTCTATATATGTTATGCTTGGTACCCTGCTCATCCCCACTCAGTGTAAATGAACCAATCGTTGATATTACTACCACCCGCCAACCATTGACCATTTTTGCCTACCTGAAACACTGTCACTATACTTCGACCTGACTGACGTCACCTTCATATTGCTTTTCACCCGACCGGCCCTTGCGCCCGCAAGTCTGTACCTGCATGCATTGCGCCTCTAATCCCCAATCGCACCTCTGCACACAGGACAAAAGAATGTACCACCTTCGCAAGGGTAGCCGGAGCGTGAACCTGAACATAGAAATCGGCAGCCGGGAGGTTGCCAGAAGCCGGTACGTTACCGACGGGTGGTAGTTCAGGTCTTATCCCTACCACAGCGCCATCGTTCTCCCGTTCCTCAACGTCTTCGGGGGCGGCGCGTTGGTCTCTGTTGATATTGACATTAGCGCGTGCCTCTCCTTCGATGATGTTATTATCTACCTCTTCTTCTTCGTTGTCGCTGTCCGAGCCGTCGATGTTGTGATTAGCGCGCTCCGCGTCCGGCGCCTGTCTCCATATCGCAGGTGGTTCTGCCGTTAGATAATATATTTCCGGATGATCTGTACGTAGTTTCGTGGCTAAAGCTTTTTCCGACCTGCCTGGGAAGTCTGCAGCGATGGCCCTCAGCCTCTCTATTTTGGACTGGCCGCCCGCATCTGCATATGCAATCGCGAGGCGCCTTACATCTTCCGGTGTCCATATCGCCGCAGCCGCCTGTCGGGGCCTGCCTTGAATCCCTAGTCTTCTTTTCCTTAACTCGATTACCTTTTTCTTTATAGCCGCAATGCTTCGGTGGGGAATTAATAATCTCACGTCCACAAAGTCAGCTTCCCTCAATACTCCTAGGTTGTTGTCTAGGTATTGTTCCGCTGTCGCTATCTCTTCTTGTGTCCATGCTGCCATGTTCCATACACTGATTTAAAATGTCCAAACTGTCACTTCTCCTCTGCACAACGTGCCTTCCTCTCTGGCACCCGGGCACTGTCCTCGCGTTTAATACTAATTCGGCGGGGGTTTAGTGCACGTTTTTTTACCCTTTTTTTACAACTTTCCTCGTCCCGCACAATAAATAAAATACTTATTTCGCGGCTCCGAGGTCTGCGTACGTCCGCCTCGTTCGGCGTTCCGAAAGAAATCGGTATATACTATTGCGTCCCTTACGCCCGCAAGTCTGAACCGGCATAGCCGTCATCGCTAATCCCCTACCGCACCATGGTACGCGAGACAAAAGAACGTACACTTGCACCTTTGCGAGGTAACCGAAGCGTGAACATGAAAATAGAAATCAGTTAATTACATTTTTGGGGCAGGCTAATTACAAAGGCAGCTGCATCGCACACCTATCTATTTCCTTTCACTGTCTTAAGCTACCCCCTGACAAACAAATTTTTCAATGTTTAACCAGCAGAGTATAATTGCCATCTTTCGACGAATTTTGCGGGTATATAATACAGTGTTTATTCTCCAACGATACTTGAGCAATGGCACCGTAAATGGCCGATTATCTGTTTGAAAGGCGTACACCGTATAATACATTCATATTGTTCGGTTGCTAAGAAAAGTAATTATTACCGGACCATTGTTGCGTCGTACTATTAGACAGGCTGAAACTGGTAGGCCTGACCTGACAAATAGTTTCCAAAGAGACGGGAGTTCTTTATTTTTTCTAGGATCGGTTTTACAACAGACGGCAATATAACCCAAAAGTAATTACTTGAACCTATCCATGCAGATTGAAGCCTTGCAAACTTTTCCTTTAAACTTTTAGGCCAAAGTCTACAGCTACCTGCAAACCCTTAGAGCCATAAACGGCATACTGCCTGGGCACAATGCAGGGGTCGGCACCTATGGTATTCCAGAGCCACGCTGATTTTATATGTAAGTACTGCGTCCACTGCTACAACCGTGAAATCCCTCAGCCTAGCTGAAAAACTTGTCCCTACCCTCTGAGGAATAATAAAACCTCACCCAGTAGTGGGGGGTTTTTCTTGAAATATTAAGGGGTCTGTAAGCATCTATGCCAGTAGTTACGAATAGCCCGTGCTTGCAACAGTGAAAAACAGTTACTCTGCATCAATATTCTTCAGTGTCTGAATCATAATTTCATCATGTTTAACTCCCAATCTGTGCGTGCATTACAAAAACCTCATTCAGTTAATAAACCACTCATAATTGACCCTCTGCGACCAACCAGGCGGATGCTACTATCAACCACATATGGAATAAACCCTTCGTTTTCAACGACAGTCTCGGTTGGATATTCTTTAGTCGGAGAACGTTTCGAACCTATTGCGCAGTTCTGTGGTCAAGGTGGAAGTCTTATCGCGATGAAAACTGACGTTTGGTGGAACTTTTTAACAAAGTTGAGCAAAATCAACGAATACTTCGCTAAACCAACGACCACAGCCTATACTCCAGCCGTTTCTACCGATACTACGACCATAGATGTGAACGGCTATACCGTTTCGTTCATCTTGGCTCACGGTTCGAGAGCCATCAAGCTAACAGAACCAGCTGAGCAGTGGAAAAAGGAAGAAGATCGAGACACAGACGATGAGTCATCTACTTACAATTCCATCAGTCTTAAGAAACGGAGGTTGGACTCGCCGTCCGTCGTGCTGCAGAAAACATCGATCGATGGACTAAATGCCATGATGCCGTGCGTCTGTAACCATTTATGTCGTCTAAGAGAACATGCGGTTCCTGTGAACGAACTAAAAGACGAAATGGTAAGGGAACTCTCTACACTGGCAAATGCGTTTGGCTTTACGGATACACCTCTTTATCGTTTCACAGATCTTGTCTTAAAAGATATTAACGAGCGGCTGGATGGGGTACAGTCGAATTTGAAACCGAATCTTAGTACGAATATGTATAAAATTGTTTTGCTTGAACTAAAGGCTCTGTTCGCTCTTGACATATCCGAGGAAATTAAGGGATCCATGGATTCAACATATAGTGCATACCCACGTTGAGCATTTAGCATAAGAAACGACTGTTCTTTCTCTAGAATAAGCCTTAACATAATTAGTTGTAATTTTTATACGCAATACTGTTAAATAAATCTTAGTTATAAGCTTGAACCTTTTTTAGTAAACATAAGTTTGAATCTTTACCTTTATAAATGTTCAGTCCCATGTATACCTAGTTTGTTAACAAATAATTAGAAAATAGTTAATAAATAACCGTCGGACTGACTCATGGGATTTTCCATCCCATGAGGGGAGGCAGTCCCAGGCCAGGTCTGACCCTCGGGTATTTCCGGTGCCATAAAGAGCGCACATACATTCATCGTGAAAATAACCATGCCTGGAAAGATAGGAAGCAAGACAAAGGCCAGAACACGTTCGGCGCCTCTTGATTGTCCATGAATTTGGGACTTTCGAACTTTCCCAAGTTTATGGCACTCAGATGGTCGCCAGACGCGGCGGTCCCTCGGCAGCCCGCTAAGGGTCCCACGCCGAGGGCCTCGCGAATGTGACGTAGGCATCTTGGGTTTTTTTCCAACCCCTACCGGACCACGCATGGAGGTACCTGGCATTGCCTCCCACCCTCTCGGGTTCAGACCCAAACGCATAGGCTAATGTAGCTTAAGTTCAACCAAAAGGGTCAGTCTTCGTCGAGTATTCGCCTAGCAATACATACCTCTGCTGCGGTGCACTTACACCCTCGGAGTAAAGACGCGATTCGCTAAATACATTTATATTCCTTCATTTGTAGCAACTAAGTTACTTTGCTTAGTTTCATTCTACTTTACTAGTATTTTCAGTCACTTATTCTAATCCTTTATTTATTAATCCAACTTTATCTATACTCGTTATTTGTAATGTTATCAGATTTTAATAAATTAATTTGTTATTAACTTTCGTTACCTTACATTTCAACACACACAGAGAAAATAAATACCGATGCAAATTCACATAATCCTGATAACACTTTCGTCAGACATTTTTGGTCCTTCGAGCCGGATTCTTAACGTAAAAGTAATCCAAATATAACGGGTATGCAGTTCGCGTAGTACTCAAACCGCATCTAACGAACACTTTATTAACAGTAGTGCGGTCAATAGTGCGCGCATAGTGACTCAACCGCGATTTTACAAACACTTCAAAAACAATTGTGAAGTGAATAGACAATTTTTTAGTGATAAGTGACGTTTGTGTAGTGAATAAACAATTTTTTAATAATAAGTGACTTTCGTGTAGTGAGCTGCAGACAATAACATTCACGAACAGGCATCAATGTGGTAACCTAGACCACCCACAGGAAAACAGCTGTTTTCCAACACGTTCGGACTAATAAAACCGACATACGCGATCATCCGAAATGGCTGATCTAGTCGCAATGAAGAAATCGAGAGGACTACTCAAGAGCAGAGTCACTCGTCTAGCAACGTGGCTTAACTCATTCGACTCCCTAACAGGAGACTTCCACCACCTGCAAGTACGGTTAGACGATGCACTACCAATCATGGCAGAATTCAACGCACTCCAGAATACAATTGAGGAAGTCGACCAGGCAACTGATCACGAAACAGAACGCCTTAATTTTGAAGATTACTATTTTACAACAATAGCTAAAGCAAAGATGCTCTTGGAACGTCATAGCACTACTATTCCTAGTTCGGTATATGCTTCCACCATAAATACAAACGGAACCGGTATAAACCCGCGCATAAAACTACCGACGATGAACCTACCTGAATTCCACGGTGGCTATGATAAATGGCTCAATTTTCGCGACACCTTTAAGGCCCTGATTCATGAAAATACCGCGATAGCTGATATTCAAAAATTTCATTATCTGCGATCTTCACTCAAGGGAAGTGCAGCTGAAGTGATCGACTCGTTGACAGCGTCCGCAGATAACTACCAAATCGCATGGCAATTGCTTACGAAACGATTCGATAACAACAAACTTATGATAAGTCGAAATCTGCAAACACTAATTGACACGCCTTTAATGCAAAAGGAAACTGGTACCGCTCTACGACAGATGCTCGACCACGTTCAGAGACTTTCGCGATCCTTGAAGATTTTGAAGGCCAACACATGGGACGCAGTATTTGCGCATCTTATCGTCGCTAAAATGGACAGTACAACTAAGCGCGAGTGGAAAAGTTTTACGAAAGACCTCGATATGCCGACGGAAGCAAATCTAATAGAATTTTTAGAAGAACGATGTTCGGTAGTAGACACGGACGCGGTTACCAAAGCTGCGAACAAGTCGAATTCATCGACCGAATTTCGGCAGTCACACAACAAACGAAGTAACCAAAGCTTTACGGGCATATCAACGGATTCTGTGACGTGTAAGGTGTGTGAAAACTCTCACGAACTATTCAGGTGTCCAGTGTTTCGGAACCTATCGGTCGCGGCGCGGATAATCGAAGTGAAAAAACATAAACTGTGCATGAACTGTTTAAGACTACACAGTGGAAAGTGCACTTTCGGTCGATGTCGTAAGTGTAACAAGTTCCACAACTCATTATTACACGTGACTCTTGATCAAGTCACACCAAACGCCAAGGAATCTGGTGCACCTACACCAGATCCCGAGAAACCACAGCCTGCCGCTAACAGTGGTAAGACGACAGGACCATCTGACGGAGCCAGTACCTCCCAAGTGACGGTTCCATTTACTGGTGCGGTGGGGACCGCAAGGTCCCAAGTACTGCTGTCCACTGCTTTAATTCTAGTAGAAGATACGTACGGAGCCACACATGAATGTCGAGCCCTTCTCGATTCAGGGTCTCAGTCAAACCTTATGACTCGAGAACTCAGCGATCGTCTCTCATTGCCTAAGGAGCGATTCAACCTGCCAATCGGGGGTATCAACGACACGGTCACGAACATACGGGAACGGGTAAAATTAAATATACGGTCGCGACAGCACGCCTACAGAAGCACATTGCCGGTCCTTGTCATTGACAATATAATAACACAGCATCCAAGCACGTGGATCAACACCGAACAACTATGCATACCTGAGAATCTGACCCTGGCTGACCCAACTTTTAACCGGCCAGGCAGGATTGATCTTCTAATTGGTGCAACAATTTTCTGGGAACTGATCTGTGTAGGTCAAATAAAATTGGCTCCCCATGGACAACCCATAATGCAAAAAACCCAGCTGGGCTGGATCATCTCTGGAGAAGTTGCCGTTGGACAACAGCGTAAGAACCGAATAGAACAATTCTGCGGGTTCATTACCGACGAGCAGGCACACGACCAATTGGACCGTTTTTGGAAATTAGAAGCATGCGCAGAGAAAGCTCATTTCACGCACGAAGAAAGAGCATGCGAAGAACATTTCGACAAGACTCACTCCCGTGAAGATGATGGTAAATTTGTCGTACAATTACCATTACGTAACGACGCCTCTCACTTAGGAGACTCAAAACAAACCGCGATAAAGCGATTTCACGCAGTCGAACGCAAATTATCACGGCAGCCGAACCTCAAGGCTCAATATGTTAACTTCATGAACGAGTACGAGTCATTGATTCATATGAGGGAAATCAACGATGAGCTTCCTGCAGCCAGGCAAGCCTACTACATACCGCATCACGCAATTCTGAAGGAAGACAGCTTGACTACCAAATTAAGAGTGGTATTCGACGGTTCGTGCAAGACTACGTCCGGCACATCGCTCAACGATATATTACTAGTTGGACCAACGATCCAGCAAGATCTCTTCTCGATCGTTCTGAGATTCCGACAACACACGTACGTAATCACGGCGGATATTGAAAAAATGTACCGCCAAATACTCGTCCACCAGGATCAACGGGACCTTCAGCGCATAGTCTGGAGACATTCCCCGGAAAAACCCTTGCGGACCTACCAATTAAACACGGTGACCTACGGTCTTGCGTCGTCGCCCTTCCTGGCCATCCGATGCCTACACCAGCTGGCTAGGGAGAATCGAAACCGCTTTCCCGACGCTAGTCGCATAATCGACGAGGACTTCTATGTGGATGACCTGATAACTGGGGCAGACACACTAGAAGAAGTAGAGCGCATTCGAACCGAGGTTACACAGATTCTTCAACAAGCAAGGTTCAGGTTATACAAATGGGCAGCAAACGAAGAAACGTTGCGCAGCAATGCAGGTGACGAGACAACCATGGCTACTCGCAGCATCGGCGATGAGGTAAAAACGCTAGGTCTACATTGGAATCCCTTACGGGACGAGCTACAATACCACGTGCAAGTCCCAGACACCTCAAAAAGAGTTACCAAGAGGACGATCCTCGCAACGATAGCTCAAATATTTGATCCACTTGGATTAATCGGACCAACGACCATCAGGGCGAAAATCATACTGCAACGCCTATGGTTATCAAAAATTGGTTGGGATGAATCGGTTCCGCTAGACATCCACACGATGTGGACTCAATACGTTGGGCATCTACAGAGCCTACAAACAATACAGATTCCGCGGCTCGTGAAAACCACCAACCCGAACAAGATCGAGCTACACGGATTCTGCGACGCCTCTGAAGCTGCGTATGGAGCCTGCCTATATATTCGATCATCAACACCTGATGGCACCTGGACTTCGAGACTGTTGTGCGCCAAATCAAAGGTAGCACCACTCAAGAACGTGAGTCTTCCACGGCTCGAGCTGTGCGGCGCACTTCTGCTGGCCCAGCTGAGTTATAAGGCCACACGAGCGCTCAGAATGCACATCAACCAAGTGTATTTCTGGAGCGATTCAACAATCACTCTGGCTTGGATTAAGGGTGAACCATGCCAATGGAAGACGTTTGTCGCCAACCGCGTATCCGAGATCCAGGAGCGGACAGATCCGAATACCTGGCAACACGTCAAATCCGAGGACAACCCTGCTGACGTCATCTCACGGGGCATTGACCCTCAGTTTCTGGAAGGGACTACAATCTGGTGGCAAGGGCCTACCTGGCTCTCTCAGGGGGCAGAATACTGGCCGCAACCCCAGCAGTCTCGACCCACGGACATCCCCGAAACGAAACAACAAAGTGTGGTATTTGTAAATATAAGTAAAGACTCTAATGAACTTTTCAATCGATTTTCGTCACTAATTAGGTTAAAACGCGTAGTTGCGTATTGTTTAAGGTTTAAGCACAACACATTGAATCGCGATAGCCCAGCATACGGACCGTTAACGGTCAAGGAAGTCGAAACAGCCCTCAGCCTACTAATTAAACTCATGCAAGAGCAAGAATTTCCAGACGAGCTCAAGTCCCTCAGACTCAAACAAAATTTGAGTAGTACCAGTAAGCTGTTATCTTTAAATCCGCTCTTAGATAGGGACGGAATAATACGAGTAGGAGGTCGATTAGAAAATTCTAACTTACCCGAGACTCAAAAACACGCAATTGTATTGCCAGCCAAACATCAATTAACCAGACTCATCATTCGCGATGAACATTATCGCCTTCTGCACGCGGGAGCAGAAGCCTTACTTGCCTCTCTACGTACACGATACTGGCCGCTATCAGGTAAAAACGCCATAAGAAGTGTTCTGCACCACTGCATAGTGTGTTTCAGAAATCGTCCTCGCACCGTGAATCAATTAATGGGTAACCTACCTTCGGCCAGAGTAAACCCAGCACGAGCATTCTCGAAATGTGGGGTAGATTACGCGGGTCCATTTACAATCAAAATCTCGCGTAATAAAACAGGAAAGGCCTACCTGTGTCTTTTCGTTTGCCTCACGACGAAGGCCATTCACCTAGAAGTAGCAGTCGACCTTTCAACCACGGGGTTTCTTAACGCCTTTAAACGGTTTATAGCTCGTCGGGGTAAGCCATCCGATATGTATTCGGACAATGGCACTAATTTTGTCGGTGCCAATAACGAATTAAAGGAACTCTATACTCTCTTAAAGGACGAACAACATCGCTCAACGACAGTGAACTACTTCACGGAAGAAGCAATAAACTGGCACTTTAATCCACCTAATTCACCCCACTTTGGAGGTCTATGGGAAGCGGGCGTAAAATCGGCGAAAACCCATCTAAGAAAAATAATCGGTAACGCGATGCTCACCTTTGAAGAACTATACACGACGTTTAGCTTAAGGGGTTACACCACCCTGAGATTTTCAAAAAATCGATTTTCGGTTTTATTTTTTTTCTTATAGTGTGGACCTTGACGAAAATTTTGAGCCCAAAACGAAGTCTGTACCTACAATATTGACGAAGATATGATTTTTTTTATACCGCAATGTATTTGTATTGCTGATACCGCGTCAAAACTATAAACGCGTTTTTCTCGAAACTACATTTTTCGAGTTTGCGGGAATGATAACTCAACAACGGTTATTCCGATCGACTTTAAATTTATACCACACATTTGTAACACTATTATCTATGGAAGTACGTAGGATTTTTTCGATATTGTTGACCGTTTTTTTTTTATTAATGTTTTTAGGTCGAAATTTTTCGCGAAAAACGAAAAAAAAATTCCGCGTGCTGCCAAAAATCCATTTTTGATTTTTTCGGAAAAATCCTACGTAGTTCTATACATTTGATCATACTAAAGAACATATTTTCGGCGAATGTGTTTCAGATGAACCGTCAGGCAGATATGATTCCCGCAAAGCAGTAGTGAAAAAAAAATATTGATGCGCGCGGAGGCGTATATCTCCACCAATTATAGATATTCTGACATGAAAAAAATACGATTGGAAAGCTGAAATGTTATACTAAAAGTGTGTAAAAAGAGAAATAAAAAACATGCATTATTTTAGCTACAAAAAAATCATGAAAATTCAGTCTTATTTCAGCCTCTCAGGGTGGTGTAACCCCTTAATCGAGGCGTGCTTAAATTCAAGACCGCTATCACCGATATCAAATGATCCGAACGATCTAACACCGTTAACTCCGGGAAATTTTTTAATTGGGGAGCCTCTTACAATGCTGCCTCAACCGGACTTACTCGATGTACCTCAAAACCGTCTGACCAGGTATCACCCAGACAGCACGGGATATCCCATGGATGTCCAAATAACGTCCATTACACGTCCCAATGTCCATGGACTTGAAACGGATATCCATCGGACATACGGTAACGGACGTTCAACGGATATCCAATACGGGATATCCTATGGATGTCCATTCAATGTCCGAACTGGGATGGTCCGTAAAAAAGACATCCCATGGACAGTCGATTCGGGACATACAGTGGATAGCCAGCATTGGATATCCATTGGACATACGGTAATGGACGTTCAACGGATATCCAATACGGGATATCCTATGGATGTCCATTCAATGTCCGAACTGGGATGGTCCGTAAAAGAGACATCCCATGGACATTCTGTTCGGGACATACAGTGGATATCCAGCATTGGATATCCATCGGACATACGTTAACGGACGTTCAACGGATATCCAATACGGGATATCCTATGGATGTCCATTTAATGTCCGAACTGGGATGGTTCGAAAAAAGACATCTCATGGACATTCAGTAGAAACATGCATTTTCGATGGACGTTTAATGAAGATTGTATAGATCTCCACGACATGCAATACCGTGGATAATAAAAAATGCAGTCTCCAAAAATTGCGGAACATCTAAAGGGCGTTTATTTTTAAAAAACCGAGTCTTCATCAGAAAATGTAGAGTCGGAGAAACCATAATATTATATACATTAGGGTAGTAGGTTATATATATTAGGTCCTTGAAAAGGCCATTTTTCGGTTCCAAAATAATCAAAAATAATTTGAGAGAAATTTTCGTCTTCTGGCTCGATTAAAGACGGTGCTTGTGAGCACAAATTCATTTTTTGTTCTAAATTTGGGCAGAAATTAGTTTTTAATATCGACATTGAAAAGTTGCTGTGTAAAATGAAAGCCACCTTAGCCATTTGAACCGTACTCGCGGTATTCCAAAAAAAAACGAAACAAAATGTATTATTATTAAAATATTATTCTTGTTATTTTATCATTAATAAGTAGAATAGCTTAATGTTGAGTCTCATTCTAGTTTGAATTCAGTTTCCTAAGTGTAGAAAAAAGAAAAAAAAAAAAAAAATGATAGAAAATAAAGACTCTGATGAAATGATAAAACTTGAAACAATAATTACTAGATTGGATTAAAAATAGAAAAACGTGCAGCAATTGGCAAAGAGCAATGTGTACTGCAAATTAGGTGACTAGAGAGTGTGTGGTTCAACGACCGAAGCTAAAAATTAAAATGTGACCCGAGTGTAAGTTTCGTTCTTGTTTTCTGAATTAAATGGATTATAAGTTAACGAACTAGCTCGTAATTTGAAATTATTCGTCATCTGCCCCGTGGACAGTTTTAAAGATTTTGCGCCAAAAAGTTTAGACAGGAATCATAGAGTCGAACTTTATTGCTTTCTAAGTAGCCGGCCAACTTTCTGAAATACCTATACCACATGTCCGTTCCTACAGAACCGTAGGGTTCTTTACAATTTCGCCCTGTAGAAAGCAAGCAAGTGCGGTGGAAAACTGCGAGCCCCCGTTGGTGGGTGAGAGTTATTTTTCCAGTGCCTCCAGGCAAATATCCGCACGTGTGTCATATCTTACAGACCGACGCGACTGCTCATACTAGATATACTAGAGTTCGAAGCGAACTATGTAGGATTTATATCCATTTCATGAAATTTTGATTACAGATAATTTTCTTTGTTTTCAATATTTATCTATAGGTATAAGCTCAAAGTAAAAGGCGTATGTAATGCGGAGAAAAAAAATAATGACTGAACATCAAAATCTCTGAACCGGCTCACATCGATCATGAAATTCTAAAAAAAAATTTAATCGCAAAGGATCAGAGCATATCATAGCATACCCATACCGAAGAATGCAGGCACGGCTAACTTTTGGAGTCAAATAGCTTATTACTTTTCGAGTGGTCAGCCGAAACTTAAAATACCACACGGCCACCCCTCAGGTCTTTTCAGGGCTATAACAGGGTCCGGAAGAAACTATACATATACTGTTTGTCTCTCACAGCCCCTTGTGTTCACGTACGCTTTTTGTTGGTAATCCGTTATTTTGAATTTTTTCACATTTATTTGTAAACGGCAATGAAGCTCTGAAGATCATATTCGTATTCGAAATATTTTAACGCACAATTGTGGTTGGAAGTGGTTCATGTACAGCGAATTTGTCGTTGAAAGTAGTTGATGTACAGTGAATGTGAATACGGCAGAACAAGTAAGTAAAACATTTAATTATCGGCTTAATTTACTTTACAGTCATAAATGGTGATTTGTCGTATATTCGCTAAAATTTTAACAAGTAATTTAGAGTGCACATATACCTGGAACCTAGGCCTAACCCTCACATTGTAATATAACTAGTCCTGTTAAATAAAATAAAATTCAAATGGAAACAGCAATAACCGTTAGGCCTCATACCGGGGAAGGTTCACTCACACTCTCACCAAATTTTTGCCCCTAGCCATCTACGCAACCCAGACGTTTCGTTGTCGGGTCAGTCGTCGGAATTGTGCATTTCAGTAAACACATCGTCAGTCGCCTCGTGCGAACACAGTACTAATTTTTAAATTATTTTGTTAATGTTTCCATATTTCAATCAAATTCAACTCAGGTTTCTATTAATTTCACTGAGAAAGTATACACAGTTGTAAATCATAATTGTGCGATCAATTATCTAGTATATATACAGATTATATATATATATATATATATATATATATATATATATATATATATATATATATATATATATATATATATATATATATATATATACTTGTTCGTACTTTAACAGTATTCATAATGAACTTTGAGTGAAATTTCAATTCGAATTCGTTCATTCAACGTATATCATATAGATTTATAATCAAACCAGACGATAATTATGACTTATTGGTGTTTGTGTACCACAGGTAACAGAAGTATAAAAATTCGCTGGTAACTGCCCGAGCAACTGTACATATGATTTCGTCAAAAGCGCTCTACATCTCCTCATGGATAACGACCTGGCGTCCTAGTATAGCTGGCATGGTGCAAAGAAGACGAATGTATTCGGAAAGCTGCGACTTGCCGATCTGTTGATACGTAAGTTTTGAACATATGCATTTGTACCTCACACGAATCGGAGAATTTGTTCTATGCTGTGTTAGAGCGGAAATTATTATCAAATTGAACCATTGTCTACGAGTTCGTTTAGTCATGAGAATTTGTGTATTTCATTGATGAACCATTGCAATAATGACTAAAAGTAAGCCTATGCATTTGTCAATAATGGGTGTTATTAGAATATGCTGAAAATGCTTAATTTTTATTACAGGAGCAGATACGTCCAACTCCGAATATACGAATAAAGAGTGTGAAGAAGCAATTAAAAAATGGCTCAGAAGAACTAAGGGGAGGAGTGATGTGGACAAGAAAAAGCCAAATTCCGCCGGCAATCTCCAAGCGCCGAACCATCCACAACCTTGATTGACTTTTGTATCGATTTTAGGGAAAAAAAAAACCCACTTTAAGACGAAAAACGTATTTTTTTCAGATAGGATCTAGGCTAATTTTGATTTATTTTTTACAAACATTGGCTGAAATTTTGAGAGCACACTTCATTTGTTATTTTGTATACTAGAAAGTTGATGGCAGCGGTGAATTGTTGAAAAAAAAATTAAGGGTATATGAAAGGCGTGTTATACACCTCGAATTTTCGGCTGCCCGTTTCCCAGCTAAAACACATCCGATCGATGTGAAATTGATATCAGTGACGTCGAAAAAGTGCACGGAGGGCATGACGCTCTTGGATTTTCGAGAATCGATAGTGTTTCGGGTGTTTTTATATTTATAAAGTACAACGTCAGCATCAACGATTATTAGTTACAGAGCACTCTTAAAAAAATCGGTGAATCTTGTTTTGATTTTCGAAAATCCAAGAGCGTCATGCCCTCCGTGCACTTTTCCTGCGTCACTGATATCAATTACACATCAATCAGATGTGTTTTAGCTACCAATTACATTAATAATGGGGTAATACCGGTCCGTATAGTAGGACTATTGCATCGCCTATGAGTTGCTTCTATTCGTATTCATATACCTAGAGTATGTGTATTATTCAAGTAATAATATTCTTCGCTTATTCCATTTGAAAAATTCCGTATATTTGTAAATATTGACGGCAACAGCTGTGATAAACTGATAATGATATTATGAGTAATTTATTCCTTTCATTTGTGAATGTTAAAATAGTAGGAACCTAGACATTAAACGAGAAGTTTTTGTTTTCAATATGACAGATTTCGTGTGTTTGTGAATATTTTGGTCATCATCTATGTATAATGTATTGTAACTTACTGCACCGATATCTCAGCTGATGGCTGGAGATATGGTGCTAGTCCGCGTGAGTGTCTTTGTCACGGGTGTGATTTGGAGCTCCTCTCGTGGAAAAAGTGAAAAACCACAAAATACCCTATTACAGACTCAAATCAGATATCAACCGATTTGAGCTATTTATCTACTGAGCGAGGATCTGCTTCGCTAACCGAGCTCGTGCGACAGACGCGGGTTGTGTTAGCTGTGTGTGAGAATCACAGACATGGGTATTCCCCAGTGTTGTAACCCAGCAAAAACTCAACCGTAGCTGCCTTAGCACAGAGCTGGGTGTCGCTAGGCGTACCAAGCTGTACAACTAGACTCGGGATTGGGTTTTACACCCGCACCGTAGCTGTCGTTTGCAAATTGAAAATAAAGAAAGAAACCTGGAATGTTTTGAGATTGTTAATTAAAGGAAATAGGAAATTGAAAGAAACAGATGTAGTTTTAACAATAGATAGTATTTAATGAAATTAAATAATCATTAGTCAGTCGTAGAAAACGATACAAAAGGATTAAACAGAAAGGCAGTATCTCGTGCATAGAATTAGAATATTACTAAAGCATAAAGAATAAACAAGAATAGAATAGAATATAAAAATATTATATTAAAGAAATAATTCAGTAGGATAAGATTAGATTTAATTAGAGTTCATAATCAATGTTTCCATTTATTTGAGTTAGAGTTTTAATTGTTGGAGTTCGTTTAATGTCGATAGTATGTTTGATTTATTTATTTTATCCGAAGATTTCCAATCCTCGAAGGAATTAAATTGCGTCGTTAATTTAATTAAGACGACTTTGAAGTTGCAGTCTAATTTTATTTATTTAGAAAATTAGTAAAAACTTTGTAGATGGTGAAATGTGAATTTAAATTTTAATTAGACTTATGTTTTTCAATATCGAAAATCGCGATTTTAATCACTTCAATTTTTATGAGTATCGAAACGCGATTTAAGAGCAAGTACAGGTCACGCACTATTTTGGCTACGTGCCTAATTTTAATAATTAATATGATGTGACTCGACGGGCGCTTTGCCACACAATCGGTGCCTGATGCCTCCACGTACCCCCTTTTATACCGATAATTAGCGGGCACCGCGAAATCGTGGGATGCACGGAAACGCGGTTTTGCACGGAATCGCGGCTTGCGCGGAATCGCGGGTGGTGTGGAATCGCAGATTGCACGACATTGTGCAATACACGGAGCTCTGCGGTGCGCGTCGCGAGATGCGCGATGGACACTTGTCCGGCTGCTCTGGCAGGAGCCAGAACAGCCGGAACGTTACAGTATATAATTACTTTCATTTGCGAATTTTATAATAGTATGGAACCTATAGACATTAAAAGAGAATATTATGTTTTCAATATGACAGATTCTGTGTATTTGTAAATATTTTGGGCATCATCTATGTATATAATAATGACCTGATAATAAAAATTCAGTAATTATGCAATTAACATTCTTCGCCTCTAAATTCGCTTTTGAAGAAAACCCTCTACGTCCTCTATAATATACATAATATATTAATAATTACGATAAAATAATTGAGCCGAGTTATTGGTCTGTGGACATTCCATGGACATTCAATGGACATCCATTGAGGACATCCACTGGACGTCCGCTATAGTTCCGACCGGACGTCCCATGGATATACTGTACATGTGTCCTTTGGACATCCCGAGGACGTCCAAAGTATGTTCGAGGGGTGGTCCCATGGATGTCCAACGGATATCCACTGGATATCCGGTAAGGACATTTCATGGACGTCCACTGGACATCCAACTTTGTGTCAAACGGACGTCCATCGGACGTCCGATGGATATCCGGCGGACTTCGGCGGACATCCATCGGACATCCGCAATATCCAGCGTGGATATCCATAGGACGTCCATAGGACGTCCGTGTGCTGTCTGGGCAACGCATCTCACAGTTAAAACAACACTTTTGGTCACGATGGAGTCGGGAGTATTTATCCAATTTGCAACAGCGCCCAAAATGGACGCAAGCACAAACATGCACCAACCTACCGGGTGCGCTAGTTGTTCTGAAAGACGATAATGTTCCACCTATGCAATGGCGCATGGGCAGAATAGTAGAAACTCATCCAGGTAGAGATGGGCACATTAGGGTAGTTAGTGTTAAAACACGTAATGGTATTATCAAACGAGCCCTAGCCAAAGTGTGCGTACTTCCCTTGGAGGAATACGAATAGTCTTAAGCACCTAATTATAAGACTTATATCGTTATTCTATAGACTAGTTATAATTGTTTAATATATCAAGCCTCGTTGAAAGCACGTTCTTTCAAGGCGGGCGGGATGTTCAGTCCCATGTATACCTAGTTTGTTAACAAATAATTAGAAAATAGTTAATAAATAACCGTCGGACTGACTCATGGGATTTTCCATGCCATGAGGGGAGGCAGTCCCAGGCCAGGTCTGACCCTCGGGTATTTCCGGTGCCATAAAGAGCGCACATACATTCATCGTGAAAATAACCATGCCTGGAAAGATAGGAAGCAAGACAAAGGCCAGAACACGTTCGGCGCCTTTTGATTGTCCATGAATTTGGGACTTTCGAACTTTCCCAAGTTTATGGCACTCAGATGGTCGCCAGACGCGGCGGTCCCTCGGCAGCCCGCTAAGGGTCCCACGCCGAGGGCCTCGCGAATGTGACGTAGGCGTCTTGGGTTTTTTTCCAACCCCTACCGGACCACGCATGGAGGTACCTGGCATTGCCTCCCACCCTCTCGGGTTCAGACCCAAACGCATAGGCTAATGTAGCTTAAGTTCAACAGTAGATATGGGCAGCTTTAGGCAGACACAACAAACCCCCCTCTCCCCCCTCCCCCCTCCCCCTAGGCGCCTTTGGAGAATCCCCCCTCTCCCCGCTCCCCGCTTCCCCCGGGTCGACTCTGGAGAAAACTGAGGATTCCAACCTAACCTTCCCCCTTCCCCTCCCCCTCGCTCTAGCCGACTTCTCAGCTGGGGTGTCCTTGGGTTTTTTGTCCCTCTCACCCCCCTGCCCTCACCCCTGCCTACCCTTGCTCAATATTGGGACGATCTGGGCCGTGTGACGTCATCCAAGACTTTGTCTTACGTCCCCGCCGCCCTCACCCCCGGGCCCTACGCCCCTGATTTTACATATATATATATATATATATATATGTGTGTTTGTGAGAATACACAGGTTGCGGACTTGGGAAAAATTAGGTGGTGCGGGAACCCTGCTGCTTATATACTTATTTATGAATGGGTAAAGGTGTATAATTGAATGACGCGTTAATTACGAAAAAATCCAATTATTTCATTTATTCCTACAACTTATTTTCTAATACACACACAAGTAACTTATGCTAAGATAAAATATAGAATATTACGACTACGAGTATTCAATTTTCTTTCTAAATCTTACAGCTATGGTTATAGAAAAAATCCAATTATTTCATTTATTCCTACAACTTATTTTCTAATACACAGACAAGTAACTTATGCTAAGATAAAATATAGAATATTACGACTGCGAGTACAATTTTTTGATATTTTTAAAAACAAAATCTTAATACTATAACGGCTACAGATGCCAAATACCTATATATATATGGTATATTTTATAAATGTGTATACGTATATATATATATTTAAACGTGTACAAACATAGGGGCTCTGGAAAATTTCCAAGTATAAAAAGAGTGATTACGTACTGACTATTCTACAACTTATTCTACGATTACAATTACACATTTATTTCTTTTTCTTTTTATTTCTATTTCTATTTCTATTCGGCCCCGAGAGATTACATTTTTGCTTCGATGTACAATACTGAACGCCGTTACCGCGACAAGGGTGAGTGGGAACGGTGATTTCGCTCTTAGACCCAGTGGAAATTAACCCGATGTAAAACGATTTCGCTATGTGGTCGTTTGTCTCATGATTACCAGTAAATATATCGAGAAACCCGCGCAAAGACAAACCAGCAGCCATATAATACACAAACATAATGCAAAAGTGTCCACATACGTTAGAGGAAAAACTTTGTACCTGTCGGTCGTTCCAGATGTATCGTCGGCAATTTCTGCGTAGCCATCGTTTGTGGTGAGGGATAAGCGGGGGTAGTCCGAAGCTGTCAAAATAGGTACCGTGTCCGGACGAAGCGACGTAAAACGCCACCCAGTGCGTACCGGGTCTGGTGTGGTCATCGGTGTTTGAGACAACAGCTGCCGGGGGTGTCCACACCAGGGGAATCCGGTCGGCTGGGAAAACCCGCCTCAAGTTGCTCGGGAATAACGTTGACAACGCATGCTGAATCTGAAGGCTGTTCATTTCTCGAAATTTCAGAAACACCCGTATCGACTGTCGCTTCTGAAGAATTAGAGTCTGACGTGGTTGAGAGATCGAGCGGTCCTATTCGGTCGAAATCGATGATGATCGCAGGTGTGAATTTACCTGATTCTTTCTCCTTACGCGGTGCCTTGGGTGGACTAGGTGGCGGTGTGGGCAATGGCGATGAAAAATATTGCTTCAATAAATTTCTAGCAGGAAGCTTCGGTGGAGATCGCTGATGCTGTTGTCGTACTCGTGATGATTCCTCGTGATCGTTCCTACTGCTGTCAGGTGTTGGATGAGTATAACAGAGTTCCCTCTTGCCATTGACTGACTCGGCGTGCGCAGGATAGTCGTACTCGATGAGAAGTTTGCTCGCTTTGATCCATTTCTTCAACTTGACGACATTGTTGAGCGCACACGTGAAAAATTCCTCCTTTTTAACCCCGTGAAACAAGCAATATTCCCTCGTCACGTCCAACTTGCCGAATGGCGGGCACCCAGAGTGTTCCAGATTTATAATCTTTCTCGATGTTACGGCCTCTAGATATTTTGACTTCTCTTGCCCCCTCGTTAAAATGCGGTAGGCCGAGCCAGCGATCTCTTGAAGATTGCTGTGCAGCTTCTTCAGTGAGATATCACCCTCGAACCAGTCGATCCCGTGGTGATAACACGTCACGTAGTTGTTTGCAACACGTTCTCCCTCGCTGAGTTCCGAGAATGCGTACGGAGGCTTGATTATCCAATGCGCGAAGAAACGATGGTCGACGGTAGTCACAGCCACTTCTTTCGGTAGAAATTGTTTCCCCCCAGCATGAAAACCTTGGATGTCTATTACGAAGTCCATGTTTGCTCGAAATCTCGCACTTGACTGATCTTGATCGGAGTCGGTGCGGTTCTTCTTATACCCGAGCATATGTTTCACCCCCTTCCATCGTCGGCTGCTTCCAGCCCTAGGCAAAGACGAAGACTTGCAGGTCTGAACTTGTTTCTATGCCAGATGTCTGTGTATACGAGCGGTCTGGGGACTCCTCACAGCATGGGGTCTCGTCTACCCACCGAAATCTGTAATGACCTGCCGTGCGGCATCGATCTCTATGAGGTTGTCAAACTCTGCGTAAACGATGCAATTTATGGTTTCTTTAAGTGCCTCGTCAAATCGTACTTCTATCCTCAGAGTCCCATGCTTGACGAGTGACCAGTGAGACGGACAGTTAGCAGATAGATCAGGTGTCAGGTCGAAGGCCATCAGACAGTTTCCCTTGGCGTATTGCAGTCTATTGATGCCGGTTCCCTCGTTGAGAAAATGTATACCGGTTCCCGAAAAGAGCGTGTGATACGCGTCAACGTACAAATGATCTCCGGAGAAATTCGGCAGCAGCGGTTTCGCAGGAAATTGTACGCCGTCCACGTACAGCGACAGGTAGTTGATCATAAAGTGTTGGAAGTTAAACGGATTTTTCTGCCTGTCTCCGTTGAAGGCTTTGTTACTGACCATCCCAATTATCACGCGTTTTGGTAGTTGTCCCAGAATCACGTTGTCCAGCATCTCTGATTGCACGCCCGCGTGAATGGTGAAGGCCCTCACCTCTGTTCTCGTGACGGGATATTTAGCCGTACCTTTTGCCAATGTTCGCGCGTGGGCCAATAGAATTCCGGGGCTGATCTTGACGCGACGCACCAACAACGAAGTCTCGACTATGTGTATTCGGTGCAGAGGTGTAGATTCCAATATGCAGAAATTATCCCTCGATCTTACCAGACGCAGACGCAACTCAACTCCGTTGAGCAGAAACTTTTCCTGATTGAAGACGTCGCAGTGTAGATGTCCGAGCAGATCGACCATTCGTCCATTCTTCGTGATACTCTGACGTTTGATGAATCCGTCGTCCTTGGCTGCCTCAGCGGCGGCTGTATCGTAGACATCCGATTCTCCGTTCTCGCTTCCGTACCAAAGTCCGGTCGAGAGATGCGATTGTTTGGCATGCGGTGCATAATTCAGTAGAGTCTCTATGTAGGCGCGGTAGGCGTAAGAATTGTTTGCCGGTGATACGAGCTTCTGATTAAAGAATATGTCCACCTGATTGAACATCGAGTGAAGAAGATTATTCACAGGTGATACGGATGGTTCGGCTACAGCAGCCGCCGGGGGGTTCGCTGCGGTTTGAAGCGGTTGCACCCTCACGCGAACACTCAGCATAGTGTGTGCCAAGTCTAAGTACTCATCTCCGTGTCCCGGTACAACGAATTCGATCGGTGAGTCATCGGTCAGAGAGGATACCGGTTTGTAGTGTATCCACTGCCCAGCTTCGATGGATGTCTGTGTCGGTGGTAGAGCGAACAGATCTAGTTCGGACTTCATGCATTCTCCAGAATGTGCGTGTAGGAAAGCCATTATTATTGTTATTATCCGGTTGTCTGGGCGTCACTAGCGAGGTCCGAAAATATCGGTGATGGCTCGTTTTTTGCCACCCTTCTTACCCTTGCCGCTCTTCCCACCCGTAGTCTTTGCAGCTTTCTTAGTCTTCCTCCCCTTCTTTTTCTTGTTTTCACCCTTTTTCTTGGTTTTTCTTTTGTTGACTTT
This sequence comes from Tenthredo mesomela, assembly GCA_943736025.1. Taxonomy (NCBI): domain Eukaryota; kingdom Metazoa; phylum Arthropoda; class Insecta; order Hymenoptera; family Tenthredinidae; genus Tenthredo; species Tenthredo mesomela. The sequence continues at coordinate 33,565,918 of OX031014.1, forward strand.
CCCTGTTCCAGCGGACTGTCGAGCGGCGATGAGTTTCTTGACACGCCCGAGTAACAACTGGCGATCCCGCTCCCCCGTCGCCCCTTTATATCCGGACCCCTTCATAAGTTTGACGACTTTATCTTTGGCCCTCTGCTGCAGGTTGCGGCCCGACTCCATAGCTCGCGCTTTCAACGCATCCTTGAACGAAACGTCGTTCTCCATGTCCGATAAAACATTCGCCCCCGTGCGTAAGGCCTCTTTTCCAACGGCCCTGACTCCACTGGACAATAGAGGTAATACCTTGCGGAATAATCCTCCCAAGAAACTTCCGATGCCGTGTCCGCGTTGGTACGGTGCCCCTCGATAAAAGCTTTCCATACCGCCACCCCCGAGCTGTGCCTCGTAATGGTCAGTGTATTGCGCCATGGTCAGTGTAAGTTTCCTCCACCTTATTGGACACGCCTAAAGTGTAACGTAACCGTCAAAGTCCCGGACTCAAATGGTATCGGCTTCCCCAGATGATCTCTTATATTGATTTCAATGGTACGGAAGTTTGTCAGCAGGAGCGGTATGTAGTGCGGTGGTGACAGGGTCTTCATCGCAGTTTCTCCAGGAATTGAGTTCGTTTTTCCACATGCTTGAATAACGCGTAACAACGGTGTATAGACGTCTCCGACGATGCGTGGCTCTATGATATCGCAGTAAACAAACATTTGACACGACGGAGTTCTTAGAAGGGTTTCGTTCATTCGGGTATTACTGTCGACTATCACAGTTCGAGCGGTTGCGTCATATCCCACTCCTGGCAAATTACTCGGACCCGCAACATCTTGTGAACTGGATTTATCGGCGATTCCCTCGAACCACAGCGGCGACGACGATGCAAACGATACAGGATAAAGTATCTCGGCAAGTCCCACCTCCCATTCTCCGGTCAGCTCGATCGAACGTGGTAACTGGGTGATGTAGCAGCAGGTTCGATTATCGGGGAAAAACTGCATCGAACTGTTGCTCGGCAGAGTGATGTAAAACTGGTCCTTCTCCATGACGCACATACGTTTCCAGATGTTTTTTTTTTTTTTTCAGTGTGGCTCAAACGCTAGGTGCAAACCGACTGACCGCCCGCTGTCCGAGTGTAAGAATACCCGGAATATGCGCGCGCACAAAGACGTCACCGATCTTAAAATGTTGTTTGCTTCATTCTGTCCCGTACTTCCAACCTTTTAATTCGAAGTGGTATCGTCTTTGTCATATTGTCCCTCCCCTTTCCCGACTCGTTGAAGTTCTGCCTCGTAGAACGCGCCGTCAATTTCCTCACCTTCCATGTCCACCAATACATAGACAACAGGCGCGCGCGCGAGCACCTTGTGAATCTTGAAAAGTTCCTCACTCCAATTGGCCTCGTAGCCTTTCTGGAACGTTCCCTTCGTCTTGCTGATTCGTACGATGTCATCTTTACGAAATCTCGGCTTGCCGGCGACACGTGGCGGATATCGCCTCTGCAGGTTTGCTCGTGCTTGGGCGGCATTCTCCAGAGTCACTTCAGACGGAGCCATTCCTATGCTCGAGTGACGCGCCGCGTTGTAGGCCTCTACGATTCGTGGTAAAACATCAACATAGCGTTTTGTGTTTCTGTGTGTGAAGTACCGCCACAATCTCTCCTTGAGAGTGCGATTGAATCTTTCGACGATAGCCGCTTTTATTTCAGGGTTACGGGTGACGCGATATCGTATTTCATTTGCTGTGAGCAGTTTCTGAAATTCACTGCCGACGAATTCTTTTCCCTTGTCCGTTTGCAGCAGAACGGGTCTACGCTGCGTCATGCTCAACACGTGCTGGAATCCCTCAGCCACCGTACCAGCTGTCTTACGCTTCAGGGGTACGACCCACGCGTATTTACTCAAAACATCGATGACAACAAGTAGATAACGATAACCGTTGTTTTGCCTCTTCATCGAACTCAAATCGGCCAGATCGGCCTCCCAAACGTCGTCGATGTTGGAAACGTTGTATCTGGCACGTGGAAATTTTCTTCGCACAGATTTGTGCAGAGTATAGGCGTCCTGAGTCGCGAGCCATTTCCTCACCGTTTCGCCGGATTTGTCCCCTCTCGTGGCCCTCTCTAGATTCCGTGCCCCGACGTAACCAGCCGGGTGAGACGGATCGTAGTAGATTTTTTCGAGCCCCCTCATCACTTTATCAGACGCAGTCTCTTCCAATTCCGTCTCCTTCCACTGTCTACTGCGTACGGTGTGCTTCTCAAGACCCTTCTGTTACCCGTGAGCGGTGTACCGAGTGTACTGGGGTCCGAGTCATCGATACCGGATCTACTGGTCTCCGCGCGTGACCATTTTCCCCGACCCGAACGCGGTTCGCTGTGCCCCGCCGAAGTCGACAGCGAGACACTCGTTGACGCGGCGTCTGCGAATTTATCGTTGTCGAACGCCCGAATATTTTTCCAAAAGTCTTCGTTTCCCACGCACTCGTGTGGTATGTTGATCGCGTGGAGAAACCGAGCGAATTGTAATTGTCCCGATGGATTGAAGTTTTTTCTCGATCGTGCGGTATGGTTGACCAGATCGACTATGTTTGTACCAGGCACAGGTACACCGTCAATAGAAATCACCCCACCCTTGTCCCAGGCGAGTCGCGACGATACCCCGGACAGCGAACGCATCAAAAGACCGGCCTTGTTGATGAATCTGGTGGGGACGGATGCCAATACATTTTTCACCTGTGACGTCATCTCACTCTCGTTCAAAGTCCCCGTATTCTTGGTTTCTGTCACATCCGCCACTTTTTCCGTGCTTTCCACAGGTTTTGCAGCTGTTTCGTTGCTCCCCTCGCGAATCTCCAATTGCATAGGCTTTCGCGCATCGTTCGAGAAGTACAGATAACGTTGGAGCGCCTGCTGGTAGAGTTTCCACTTTTCTGCACTATCGTTAGTCCCCTCGTTCAAGATGTCGCTCATTTCACGGTCCAGTCGTGAAACAGGGTCCCCGTGAACGGTGTCCGAACCCGCTGAAGCACTCGCCGCGTCGCTCATCTGTCGTTGAAACCTCTTGAGTCCCTCCGCCGGTATTAGTACCATTTTCTTGGCACGCTCCATCTCCGCCCTCTTTTTTTTTCCTTTACTTGGGGAACAGTGCCGACGCCAGACCTCCCAGAATCGGTGCCAGTAGCAGACCCAAAAAACCGTCCCCTCGTTGAACCAGGATATTCTTCTTACTTTTCCAAGTTCCCTGTTTACAGGCTAATTTTCGGAGCGTCTGCTTGTGTCGCGCCAGACGCGATTTATGCGCTCGAGACAGGACCACGTTACCTTCCAAGGTGTTCAGAGCACACTCACAAATATCCCTCACCAGAGAGTCGTCGGCCGTACGTAGCAAGGCGCGTCTCTGGGTTTTATTCAACTTGTGCAACGCGTGCAGGGCAAGGGCGTTTGTCTTACCGAAAGCTGCGCGACACCCGTGACCTACCTTTCGCGGCATTACAGCGGGACTACTGGAACTCTCTGCGCGCTGCTTAGTTTTATATCCTTTTTCGGCACATAGACGTACTGATGTCCGTCTCCGGGGAAAATGTTTGTGCGGAAACGACAGTTTTCAGGCGTCGATTGCTTCAGATCCAGTAGTAAATATCCGTGTGGAACAGCTGTGGCATCGTGGTATGCCTCCTGAAGAAATCGTGGATCCTCTGGGTGTACTTGACGCGCGAGGTGTTGTATTTGAGCGCGATCTCGCGGATTTTTGAAGAAAACAATATAGTTCGCGTTGAGAGAAATATCTCGTTGTCCGTGTCCCTGATGAAACAGATTCTGCGTAATGTAGAAGACGCTCAGATTCTTGTGATGGCAGACCTTGGTGAATAGATCGACGACAACGTGACTCGACGCTTCGCGCATCAAATCGTCAATCACCAACAGTTTCGGGGTCTTGTCACTGTCGTAGTCGGTGGGTTGGGGTAATCCGTCTCGGTACTCTATTCCTTTGCTCGACTCGTACAACTGCTGCCACTCGTCGTAGTACCAGATTACACGCGTGAATTTCGTCTCGCACATGGTACTGCTGTGCCGTAAAAATTTTTTCACAAAATTTGACTTTCCACAGCCCGATGGTCCAGCGACGATGGCGGAGAATGGGTGTTTCCAGCGAGTGTCCATCGTAATTGTTGTTCTCTGCCGCAGAATTCTGTCAAATATAAAAAAAAATTGTTTCTCAATATGGTTGACGGAGATCATTTTCACCTATCCCTCTTCCCCGCGATAAGCTCATATCGGTGGCGGCGGCGGCGGCGGACCCGGGGCGCGCTGACTACCAGCTGATATCAGCGCGCGCGCGTCGGGGTGGGGCCCGTTGCCACTAGCTCGTATTCCAACGGGCACCACCAGCGGTCGCCCGCTGGGCGAGGCGGACCCCCGCGGCGAGCGCTCTGACCGGCACGCTGACCGACGAGCTCAACGTCAGCGCACCCGCTGTCCATACGAGCCGCTTGAAGTGTTCTCAAGTATTCTCAATTTTTGTATTTCACAAATTTTATTATTGAACTCACCTCTGCAACGTGATGAATGTAGCTGACGTAGAATCGTCTGTGGAGGTGTGGACCGCTGGATGGTGTCTCTGTAGCTGCGATGCGTCGAGTTGTGACGTGTCACAGCGTGAACGTTGAATCGTTTACGTCAAGGTCTCGAGGGTATCGCGACTCGTAGCGGAAAAAGAGAAAGACACGAGGTTTAGGGAAAAATCAGAACGGAAGAATAAATTTCATCATTTGACTTACTTCTGCAACGATCCGAACGGTTTTTAACACGTAGAATTGTCTATACCGGTGTGTGTCTGTGTGGATGACTGGTCGGTGTCTCTGTAGATGTGCTGCGTTGGGTCGAACCGCATGCGCCCGCAGGTCCCTTGGGGTTGGAGGTCTCGTGTCTCGTGTCAGGAGAGAGAGAGAGAGAGAGAAAGAGGCATGAGCCAGGGAAGCGCGAGAACGGTAAATATTCAAGGGTCCCCGGTCAAGGATGTGGCTGAGCGATAACCGTAGGGTAGGGTATCGAAACTATCCGTGCAACACCGTCTCTTGACGAATACCGGTCGACAGGTTTTAGATTCGGTACGCGTTACCACCTCGTGTAGCTTTTCCCGACGAATAGCGCGGTATTGCAGCCGAATCGGACCCTCACCCTCTACCACCATTTGACGAATCGAATCATAGTTTACTCTACTAGCGGTGGAGTGATTCAACGTAACCCCCTTTACCTTGCAGATTTCAACATCGCTGCCGTCCGCACATCGAACGATGTACGTGTAAAATTTCGCCCCGCCCGAAACAAATGCCCTAATATAACTGCCGCTGCCGTACGTTTCTAGCTCGTCGGTTAAATCTCCCAGAAAATTCCCTGTCTGTGGTACGTAATCCTGCGGTCGTGACGAGTCGTGGACATATATGACGGAGTCTGTGTCGTAATAAAGAACGCGTCGATCCAACTTTTCTAGATATTCGTACAATTTTAATCTAGCCTGCGCGGTGGTATATGCGGCTATCACTACGTTCGCTAGCGGCGAGGGCGTGACGCTCTGCTCGGCGTACGACCATCTCGCGTACAACACCTGATCGTTGACAGGCATCAACTCGGTCACCTCGACCTCGGGGTTGGTCAGCAGCTCCAACAGATGCTGACGCGTCTTTACCACGGTGGTTTTAGCCATATTTTCCCGCTGTCCGAACTTTCCCCAAAACGAATTGAGACAAAGCTTAGAGACCGAACGAAGTCCAGGATTTTTGGCAATCTTGGTTCTATCTAATTTTATTCCCTCCACTTTCTCGTACTCTGAAAGATAACGGTCTCGCGAGGCTTCGTCAACGCAATCGCCGGGCCATCCACTGGCCTCTTGCTTGATCTTAAGGAAGGTATCTATGTATCCCGCGAAGAGTCCCCCTTGACGAGTAGAGGGGTCGTATTTTGTCACCTGATACTGCCAAATTTCCTGTACTTGAACGATTTCATAACCCTTCTCGACCGCTTTCTTCAGTTCGCACGATACCCAAGTACCGTCAAACTGACGATCTCTCGCCTCGCTATGGGGACACTCGTTTTGTTCCAATTGCTCGCAACAGGAACGACACAGGACGAACATCAGTTTGCCATGCATACGCAACGGAAGCACGGGATGGTAAAGACTTTGGGGTGGCAGTACGCTGCACTTGACCAACCCTTCAACGCGAGAGATGTCCTTGCCACTTACGCCTGTCAACGCCTTACACTCGTCACCGACGAGGACTTTTGGGTGGCCGTATGGGAAAGATGCAATTTTACAGATATAGGGGTAGAGGGAGCAAACATCTACGTATTTTATTTTTTCACCAACGGTCCCATCATCCCTTTGACGAACCTCGTAGTTGCGCGAGGTGTTTCCCGTTCGTCCACCGTAAAAGGCATCGCGCGGATCTAAGGGGGTGCTGGTCGAGATGCTAGCCGTTATCGGGTGCCGCGCCAGGTACTCGCGCATTTCCCTGTTTTCTTCGAGAAGCCGATCGAACGCGCACTCCCATATCTCCGTAACCACGTAGCCCATTTTCCTCATACACACCGTCTTCGAACGTGTTTCTTCGGCACGTTTGTCCATGGTGTCACCGTTCACGGTACGGCGGTCACCGTTCACATTGAAACACCGTCTGCATCCGTGCCAGAAGCAACCGTGGAATTCAAAAATGTGACGCGTCCCGTCATCCGCCACGTAATACCCGTCCACGACCCGACCTGTCTCCGGAATACGGAATTCGCGCGAACGGCCGGCGTGCGCGATCACGGCACCTAACTCCCTCTCTTTCCAGACGAGCCACTCTATCGCCTTTTTGGACTGACGATCGGCCAACCTATAGCCACCCGGTGGTAGAATACCTATACGGTCAGCTTGTAGGAAATTTTTTCTAAACACCGCTGAGCAGGCTGACGCAATAGTTGTGCTCTCGGTGAACGGACAGACTTTCCCACATTCGATAAAAATATCTCTAAATGCGACGCATGCGCGACGTAAAATGTCCACATCGGATTTACAATAGGCCACCAATTCCGCGTCGAAATCGAACAGATGATTTTCTGCCACAGCATCATTGTACCATTTCTAGAATTCCTCACGTGCGGAGGTACTCATGGTATCAGGCGAGTAAAATTTCGCCGCGGGTAACGGTCCTATGTAACCCGTGTTCTCCGGGATGTTGAACAGGTGTGGGAAAACTCCTTTCACCGAAGCCTCTGGCAATCCGAAGGCTTTAGGCAGGGCGGATAACGCCATTGGCATGTAAGCCAGTGAATCTAAAAATCGGGTATGTCCGGTTTCCAGCATAATAATTTTACTACCGTTCAAAATTACCTGCGGTGGCTCGGTGTTTTGCTCGACCAAGTATCGTAAAATAAATTGCGCGTCGAAGCCTCGGGGATTGTGAGCGATACAAATTATTTTGCTGAAATTGTGAATTGGTCGCGTGGCGAATTCGACCAGCTGTCTGACGGGATCTTTTTTAAATACATACTCGCGCACGAGTCCGCAGGCTGGGCAACCGTTCTCAATGTCCAAATTGGACATACATTGACTGCAAACCTGGTGCACCACGCATAGATTAGGGACGTGAATATTTGTCGTTATATCACCGGGGATCGTTACGTTCTGCTGCGTCTCGAAATCATAAAATATAAATATGTATTTTCCGTTATTATTTTCGTGAGATTTGAGCGGTGCCATGAAACATTGATGATTGTAGGGTCGAAGGGTGTTACAGGTCTTACAATATCGAGTGTCACACGAGTGAGCACCCAGCGAAAGATTCATGAGTCGCGTGCAGTTCGGACAGATTCGAAGCGTCGCACAGACGGAACGACGCGGGCTAAACGAGCCGACCCTACGATGCCTTTCCATACAGGCCACCCCACGAAACGCCCGTTTACAGTCAGGGCACTCTAATTCCATCGCCCGGTGGTCGCACGCCGGGGTGCCCAGACACTGCGGACAACGGCCCGAGCAGCGGTGCTCATGACTGTTTTTATATTTTTTGTTGCAGGTCTCGCAAAAGAACCTGCCTGCCGCGGCACCGGTTAGACTCGTTATCGTACAATAGTGGCGATTGTCTGGAAAGTAGAGAAGGTTCAAACGGTGCGTTACGTTTCTCCCGCTCTCGGTCACCACACTGCTACCGTTATAGAACGTTGCATCCCCGGTCCCCAATTTACCCGCCTCGTATACCACGATTGCCATTCCCTCGCGGGCCAGATACCGTTGATATTGCAATATCTGGCACACCCCGCACCCCGTCTCCGGTATCTCGACTCCCGCTCTCTCCGTCAACCCTCTCGCCGCTTCGCGCTGCAGCCGCGATCCCGATCCGCGTATCGCGTTATATGCCGCGTGAAGTTCACCGCTACGAATCGTCCCCCTCTCGGCGTGTGCTCTCGCGACGACTAGAGCCCGCGGTAAACAAAGACCATCGGTGTTTATAATTTGAACGATAGATTTTTTAGCCACACCCGCGTGTGTGATGGGACGAGCTTTTCCGCGACCGGACGGGACTTTGACGCAGTGCACCGTGACCGAGAATACTTTATCTACCCCGAACTCCGAATTACTCTGCGTCACGCTGGAAACTAGCCTCCACAGGTCCGCGTACAGAGAATCACGAACCGGCCGAAAAGATAGCCACGCGGAGCCCTGATTGAAACTTTCGGCATGGAAAACGAAACCGATGTAGTCACTCGAATGACACGTTGAGGTGACGTACGCGTGCAGATCTCTAAAAGCCCCCTCTAACCATTCCACGGGATTAACACCTGATTCGGGTAGTTTGATTTTGATGTCGAGTTCCCGCGCGTGAACCTCGAATCGTCGAATGTATTTAGATGACTCTCCGAGTATCGCGAATCGATTACCAGGCGTCAACGATTGAGAATCGTTTTCCCTGACTGACTCTTTCTCGCTCTCACTCTCATCGGCCGTCTGCGTCTCTAAACTAGTATCGGCTTGTTCGGAGTCGTCGTCAGAGTCATAACTGTCCTCATGGACAGGGTTCACGTTAGACCCTGAACGACCGATTCCCGAGGTACCGGCACCCTCGTTTACTCGTGGTATGCGTCTATGACCACCAATCTGTACACCCGTGCTACCCTCATGTTCGTTGACACGAGGTAGTTTTTCGTATCCCTGGATGTCGGTTATTACTGGTTTCTCTGATGGGTGAACAAATTAGAGAAAAATAAGGTCCAAAAATTCGTTGTACATCGCTCGAGCATATTTACAAGCACACACGCACGCCTGTACGAGAACCCGTGAACCCAAACCCAAACCCACCCTCCTTTTTTTTTTTTTATATGAATTTTTTTTTTTTTTTTTTTTTTTTTTTTTTTTTATATGAATTTTAATATACGGGAGATGAGGACAACTCCTCCCCAGCGCTGCTAGGCAGCGAGAATACGCCGCTCTCGGGTGAGGGCCGATTGGCAACCGGTGACCATATGGCACTATCAGGTGAGGACATGGAAAAGATTTCGATCTCCTCCACCTCCTCCCTCTCATCTGTCTCATACTCATCTTCCTCTTCCCCCTCATCCCTATTCTCAATATCAATCTCATCCTCGTCATCATCCTCCTCCTCCTCCTCCTCCTCCTCCTCCTCCTCCACCTCCTCATGCTCTTCTTCATCGTTATAATACTCCCCCGTATTTAGAGAAGGAGCCGGAGAGATTTCTAAGAGATAAAATACTACATTCTAGCAACAATACCTATGTCCAGACGAGGTAAAACGGTATTCGTTCGTAAAAAACAAAAAGACTATTCCTATACATAGACTCGGACGGGTACTCTGCGACGTGCGTATTTAATGCAATACGACACATATTAAACTTTTTGTGACTTACCGCCAAGACTGCCACGTGATGATGATGCATTCGCTGGTCCGACGACTGGAAATCTATCCTCCGTAACTGACACCACACACTCACTATCATCAACTATCACTACGTCACTGTCACAGGTCACTATGTCTTGATTTTCCCCGGCGACTTCGAGGACATTTTCACCGTCGTTGGAAGCGGTACCCGCGTTGTCGGATACTACCTCCATCCCCGATGCTAATTCTTCCTCGCTTAAGATTAGTATTATCTCCTCGCCGGGATCCACCACCATCAGCATGGCATCGTTGACCTCGGGATCCTCCAACAGTGCGAGTAGTTCTGACACGAATAAAAAACCCCGTCGGTTAATTTATCACCTTTCCGGATAGTTTTGATTCACAATTTCTGAACGAACAAAATTCTACTTACCACGGTGCGAGTTGTATTCTCGAATAAGTGGTGCCAACACGGCAAAATGAGATGTCCCTCGTCTGATCACCGTCTCAACGGCGATGCACAAACACTCCCGTAAATTGAGAAACGCGGCGTTCGCGAATATTAAACCGATCGCACGCTCACTGCATGCGGTAATCAGGCGTCTGAATTGACGAAGCAATTCCACCTCTGACATACGCGTCAGCGATCTTCTCCATCGGGTATCACATTCGCGATCAATTATAGAATTGTTCTGCCTGGCGTAAAACACAGCCCTCAACACTGCAGCACGGTACAAATTCTTCACACCCGTCATAATTACTTGGAAGACTTGGTAAGAAATGTAAAAAAGTAAAGTATCGCAAAGTATGACGGAGCGAATAAGAGTAGGTTATTCCACGGATCAGAGATCTATGAGAATGAGAAAACGTCTTGAGAGGACGTCATATATGTAACCTCGATACATTAACACCGTACACGCAGATTTTTACGTGTGGGTGCACGTACGGACCTGGGAAAATCGACGGAGAAGGGTGAACGAGGCGGGACAGTTGTGGAAAGTCTAGTATAATTCCCACGAATTCTTCCAATTCTGTCATCGACCAATATGTATATTTCTGCGATAACGCAAGTAGGTATACTTTGCTCAGCAGTAGGCTCCCACTCTATCGGGAGACCGCTCCGCCCTCAGACCGCGTTTTTAGGGGTAAGTGCAACCAGATGCGAAATAGGCGAGTGTTGCTAGTCCCAAAACTCCCGTACAGCGGTTATGGTCAAAGACCCGCTGATACGCAGCCCATCAGCCTCCAACGTTTTTTAGTCGAATACTCTTCTAAACCGTGGATACATGCTAATAATCATGATGTACGGACCGTAGGGACTGAACAGTTGTCGCATTAGATTCTGTGGGAAACTATGTATGATTCCCATGAATTTCTCTCGTTTCGTGAGAAAGTCTCATCACGCGGTAACCATAATTCAGCGATAACGGCAGTCGATCCGCTCTATGTAAGAGCGCGGGTCCGATCTTCCCGATTTCTCACAAGGAGTCGGACAGTAATCCCGACTACCCTTGTACGCACAAGTGCAAACAGATGTGAAATGTACGACTGTTACAGGGCCCACCGCTCCCCCAATGACGGTGGTCAAACACTTGTTGTGACTCCGCATGGGGTAGACCGTTAGGTTCCAACGGTTCCTTTAGTCTAAAATTCCTTCAAGTCATAAATATTGATAATAACATCGCTCGGTTCTCGGGAGTGAAAGCACTTATCGTAAAATAGCGGAATAGATCCAACTCGCTAACGATACTCCATTTTTTCTAAATTCATAACCGCGCCAATGTGTGACACGATTGATGCATCCTGCAAGTCCTGTTGCAGCCTGTTGCGGCGGCGGGTACACCATTAATCTGTCCGATCCCCGCTGTACTAGAAAAAACGTGTGTGGGCAAGCTGTGTAGGGGGTGGAAAAAAAAAATTGGTGGGAATTATTTTGTAACGGTCGAAATCATATTCCATACGCTCAACGTGTTTGAAATTGACCTGTATGAAGTTGGTGCCGCAGTCTTCTGTCGTCTTCTATTCTTCATGGTTACATAGAGAAGGAAAGAGACAGAGGACTGCGGGGCCAGCTTCATACCGAATAGAATCAGACACGCTGGGTGTACAAAAGAGAGGATGTCGTCGCAAGACGCATCAGTCTTCGGTTAACCGTGCGAGAACTAGTATCTAGCAATGGAAACCCCCAAATCAACCAGTGGCACGATGGGAAACGCGAGTAGAATATTCAAATCGTTTGCAAGTGCAGTGAAAAAGTCTGATAAAAATCTATTACTGTCCGCTACCTACGGATTAAACACATCGTTTACGAAGAAGATTGTCGTCGGCCTCGGCTTGCGAGGTGGCGAGGAATTTGAACCGCTGATCAGATTGACCGGCAACTCACCGGACGGCATCTGTCTAGGATTGAGTGCCTGGACCGCGCTGTCTAACTCATTGGAAACAATATCGGACTACTTCGACTTCGACGTGTATGCAGACGCCCAATGGTATCTCGAAGAAATTGAGCTTGGTGATGACTGCAATGTACGATTTACAACAGCGCATGGTGCGAGGGCCATCAGATTCGATGTCCCAGAGAGCTCCGTCCGATGTACCGAACCTCGACGCGGCGATGGTTACGCAACGGAGCTAGTATCCGACGAAGAGGATGGAAGAAATCGTGACGACTGCGCTCCGCTCCTGAAGCGACCGAAAATTCATCGACCGTCGATCGTCATGCAAAAAACCACATTCGACGGCTTGAAAACCGTATTCGTCTGTGTTGACGAGCAACTTCGAAGACTCCAAAGACTGGCCGCCAGTGTAAACCAGTGCAAAAAGCAATACGTTGAACACATGGTGTCAAGAATTAGGCGTTACCCCTCTAAAGAACCTTCTCTTCATACCATCGCACAGATGACCAAGAACGAATACGGAGTCGTCAAAGAGAGCATCAAGTCAGCGGTCGACCCCGTCTTCAGTGAACATTATCTCGATATTGTTTTACTAGAATTGACCAGACTGTTTTCGAATTTCATCGCTGTTGAAGTCAAACAACAGCTTGAGACCGACCCGAAGCCTAATTCACGTGCAAATTTACGTCTCGACTTGAAAACGTCAAACTAATTACCACGAAGGAATACTAAGCTGCTAGAGAGAGAAAGAGAGACATCGTTGGAAAAATGTGTTCATCGGCCTTCATTCAAAGTCACGAGACCTCCGGACCATACAGGGTGGGAATACCTAACACCGTGATTCGCTTTCGACCGGACGATATGTTGGACAGCTTGGACAATCCTCCTCCTCCTGTTTGGTTTAGAATAGGTTTACTTTTAATATTCGCAACAGCCTGTATTTTTACAATCTGGGCATTGAAAGTGATCATCACAATGCCAAGACGCTTTATTGCTAGCGATTTTATCGGAGCTAGTTGCGAAGGAGTCTTGTCCGAAGCATTGTGAAATCAACGAACAATCTTGTATAATTATAACCATAGCTGTAAGATTTAGAAAGAAAATTGAATACTCGTAGTCGTAATATTCTATATTTTATCTTAGCATAAGTTACTTGTGTGTGTATTAGAAAATAAGTTGTAGGAATAAATGAAATAATTGGATTTTTTTCTATAACCATAGCTGTAAGATTTAGAAAGAAAATTGAATACTCGTAGTCGTAATATTCTATATTTTATCTTAGCATAAGTTACTTGTGTGTGTATTAGAAAATAAGTTGTAGGAATAAATGAAATAATTGGATTTTTTTTTCGTAATTAACGCGTCATTCAATTATACACCTTTACCCATTCATAAATAAGTATATAAGCAGCAGGGTTCCCGCACCACCTAATTTTTCCCAAGTCCGCAACCTGTGTATTCTCACAAACAAACACATATATATATATATATATGTAAAATCAGGGGCGTAGGGCCCGGGGGTGAGGGCGGCGGGGACGTAAGACAAAGTCTTGGATGACGTCACACGGCCCAGATCGTCCCAATATTGAGCAAGGGTAGGCAGGGGTGAGGGCAGGGGGATGAGAGGGACAAAAAACCCTAGGATACCCCAGCTGAGAAATCGGCTAGAGCGAGGGGGGAGGGGAAGGGGGAAGGTTAGGTTGGAATCCTCAGTTTTCTCCAGAGTCGACCCGAGGGAAGCGGGGAGCGGGGAGAGGGGGGATTCTCCAAAGACGCCTAGGGGGAGGGGGGAGGGGGGAGAGGGGGGTTTGTTGTGTCTGCCTAAAGCTGCCCATATCTACTTTCAACCAAAAGGGTCAGTCTTCGTCGAGTATTCGCCTAGCAATACATACCTCTGCTGCGGTGCACTTACACCCTCGGAGTAAAGACGCGATTCGCTAAATACATTTATATTCCTTCATTTGTAGCAACTAAGTTACTTTGCTTAGTTTCATTCTACTTTACTAGTATTTTCAGTCACTTATTCTAATCCTTTATTTATTAATCCAACTATCTATACTCGTTATTTGTAATGTTATCAGATTTTAATAAATTAATTTGTTATTAACTTTCGTTACCTTACATTTCAACACACACAGAGAAAATAAATACCGATGCAGGATCACATAATCCTGATAACACTTTCGTCAGACAATAAATATTAAATGATATGAATAAACATTCGTTATAACAATATTCACCTGTGCGTCTTTTACCAACCCTATCCTTTCCCTACATTCACCATATATATTTATTTCCATTCGATAAGTATACATAAGTTTTCTTAGATTAGGATCGATGAAATTGTTTCAGGTTAGGATAGTTGAAATTAACTCAGGTTAGGATTGAAAAAAAAAAAAAAAGAAAAAAAAAAGAAAAAAAAAAGGAAAAGAAAAGGGGGAAAAAAAGAAAAAGAAAAGGAAAAAAGGGGAGAAAAAGAGGAAAAAAAAGGGGAAAAAAAAAGTAAAAAAAAGGGGGAAAAAAAGGGCGGGGGGGGGGGGGGGGTCATAAACGGTATACTGCACCCTCTCTACTTATCAGGTACTGTTCAAGAGAATCCTACTACTATGATCAAGTCGACCAGTTCATTGAAGCAGTTCAGTAATCGCATGACCGGAACGAGTCCACAAACTCGCCCCTACAATTCCTTGACCTTCAACGATATGCTACAACCATCAGATACCGAACAAGAGAATCTCATCGAAGACCATCGTCAAAACAGTACTGCTACTGGTCCGACTCCACAAAAAGCACCAGGAAACCTGCATTTGGCCACAGGACCAGGTAAAAATAACATTTGTCATCGATTATGTAGAATTCTCGGTAGAATTCCTATGTTCCATAGATGATTTTGAATTTATGTACGATCAAAGTATTCATAAGTATACCCAATAGTCTCTTCTTCAAAAATGTACGCATATGTTTATAATTAACTTACGTGCTGAAACTTTATCAGGTATTGTTCGAGAAAATTCGTTGACCATGTCAGACACTTCATCGCAGCAGTTCTGCAATGCCATTGTTACAAAGATTGCTAAATATTTACTGCAACTCTTTCAAACATTTGACAATTGCCAAGAGGAACGCTTCCAAAACTTGAGAGAGAATCTTGAGAAGGCACACCGTGCGGATATGAAAACTATGGACGATCATATTGCTGAACGCTTGAAGCGTTCCGAGTCAGCTATGTGGTATTCTATTCATATCTGATACTGTTTTCTGCCAGTAGTAACCAATCTGATCAGTATGCAAAAGACAGTACAACAAATATTGGTGATACGCTTATATCTAAATATCTTTAAGACGGTAATTATGCAACCAATTATCCTCACCATACAATGTTCAGGAAAAAACAAACGGAAACGGTGTACCCATACCCATTATTTTTTTTTTTTTCGTTTTGTTTATCTTTGATACTACAGCTGTGATATTCACTTGCTGTGATATATATTATATAAGTATAATACAAAACTAACCATATTATTAATAAGAAATACGTGGTATATGTGTGAGGTTCAATTATAAGATATTACTTGAAACATACTTTATAATTTTATACGTGCAATTATTCGCTATATTTCGTACGTAATTTCATACTATATACTTTTATGTAGCCTTATCAATGCTTTCATTATATTATTAACCATATAGAATAGTAAGTAGTCGGAAAGTATATGATTACATCAGGAAATTCAAGTTCTTAATTTTATACTCGTCCAAATCACTCTGTGTTTATATTTTTTGTCTTTCAATTATTTGAAAATGAGAGCAAACTATGTATCGTAACATATCCGTACCATATATAATGTGCATTATTAATTATAAAATGATTGCGTCATGAATATGTATAGTATAGAGTATACTGTAACGGAGTTTTTCAGAGTCCTCAACTCCGCACCCTACGGCGTTCCTTGATTAAGACAAATTAATAAAAGACTAAGATAGAGAGTTGGGCGCCAGACACGGAAGTGTCGTTTTTCACAAAAATCTACTAACAATAGCGATATTCAAAGATACTACTAAACTGCCGGAACGACGGCCTTAAAGCGTCAGCTAACTCAGATTTCCTGCAATAAGGGTAGAGTGGGTGGATTCACCTTAACAATTAATCAAATAAAATATAAAACACCAGATATAAAATTCCTTCAATGAAATCCGGAGATTTCGTATATTGTTCATAGATATTATAATATAAAATTTATCAGCGATAAATGACCGAGTTCGAAGATAAGCGCAGAAATTCAATTTATACAGCGATAGTCTTCAAAATAATTGTACAGAATAATACTCAAGAAATAGACAGCGTCGGAATAATGCGGAACAAAGAATATGGTATTAGTGAGTCTTATTGCGTCTCAGCGGTAATATAAAAAAAAAACATAAACACGCCGGTTGGCTAGCTAACGCCGTAGAAGCGATACAATGCAAGATAATCTACTTTTCAGGCTGCGTATCACCGAGCGATACGATACTCTCGGCAAATTTTCTAATACTAGCGTATTTGGCGCGCTGCGCGCGCCTTAGCCCTTACCATATGGGACGTACCTCCATAAATCTTACAATAAAAATTAAAAATTGGGTTTAATAATTTGTGTATCTCCATTTATTCGTCGTGTCGAAATTTCGTTTTTTTCGATCCATATTTATTTACTCTCATTTTCAAATTTGTTGTCACTTCGAACTCTACACGACGAATAAGTGAAGTACACAGATTATTAAACCCAATTAAAATTTTTGATTTTCATTATAAGATTTATGGAGATACGTCCCATACTATAATATATATACTTATATCCATAAATACATATGTATATATGGATATGAGATAAGATGTGGATATTAAATTAGATGGATATATATATATATATAATATTATATGTAATAATTGATATAACCATTTAACTATTTCTCAATGAAATCAATTATTTATTTATTCATTTCATTTAAAAAATGAAATCAGCGAAGGTCTTTTATATTTTTTTTGAATATAAAAACAGTATTGCAGTTTTTATGTTTGTTGACAGTTTTGGGATAAGTATTTATTCAGGTAATGAATTATGGGTATTTATAGAGATATGAGATATGGGTATATATATAGAGATATATATATTATATACATCATATATGGATATATATATATATATATATATATATATATATATATATATATATATATATATATAATAAGTATATATATATATAATATATATACTTATATCCATAAATACATATGTATATATGGATATGAGATAAGATGTGGATATTAAATTAGATGGATATATATATATATATAATATTATATGTAATAATTGATATAACCATTTAACTATTTCTCAATGAAATCAATTATTTATTTATTCATTTCATTTAAAAAATGAAATCAGCGAAGGTCTTTTATATTTTTTTTGAATATAAAAATATATATATATATATATATATATATATTGTAACATACTCGGTTCTATTGCACCTCGAAACACGCCAAATCACGAACAAAGGAAGGGATTATACTAATCCTCTACGTTCGACCAAGTGTCTGACGTCACGCTAAGAAGAGGGGATAGAGAGTATATAACCAGCTCACGCGTTCACTCGTTAGCGTAGTCAGGTAGAGCACCGGTGCGACTCACAACTTAGATAAAATTAAATTCACTTGAATAGCTTCAGATCGCCTAGATCCGAATAACTAACATAAAATCATGATATAGAATAAATTCAATTGCCTTTAGATAAAATATCACTGGTCACAATTCAAAATATAATCGAAGAGAATAAGAGAAAAGTATAACGAAAACGAAATAGAAGCATAACAGAAAACATAACCGCGCATAGCCTAGAATATAAAAATAGAATATACAAACAGAACGAAAACCTAAACGGAACAAACAAACAAACGCGACTAGAGTCACGAAATTAGAATAGAAGTAGAATAAGTAAATCATTGTAAAAATTAGTTTATTAGAATTCATATGAATACAATATTATTTTCTTATTTGAACTTTGTCGGATATTTCAGCACTGACTCCTAACTAATCAATATCCATCCCTGAACAAGCCTTATAGGGACCAGCTTTGGATCATTCCAAGTGCGTACGGCGTTGGATTAAATTCCCGCGTCCGAGGGCCAAGGAAATACGATTCCGAGTCTGAGACACGGTCTTGGAATCGCAAGGTTCCCGGATCCGAGTAAAGAATAGGTTTTGTGTTTAGGATAGCAGGCTTGGATTAACTTCCCGGCTCTGTTCGAATAGGAGAAGGATCGGCTTTGGTTCTACCCGAGTCCGAAGGGAACAGGCTTTGGTGGAGAAATCTACCCGAGTCCTGAGATAAAGTAAATTCACTAGGTTGCATAGGTGGCTTTTGGTGGCTAACCCATCCCTTTTCCCTACCTATGACCTCAAAGAAAAGCCCTAATAATTTTGATAATTTAAATCCCTTTTTTTATATAGGTAAAGAACTCACACTAACTGCGGGTATCTCTCAACTTTCGGGTTCAAGATACTCGCCAAAAGTTACATTTGGCGCCCAACGTGCGGGGCTTTTCTTAGTAAAATCGTTTGGAAAAAGCATGAATAAAAAATAAAATCAGTAAAATCACTTGAATTAACGTTAAAATCAGTCAAAAAACAGTAAAATCAGTAGAATCTAGAATCAAGTTTCAAAGTTCAAAAAATAGACCGACAAGAGACCTGTGTTTCAGGCTTGGAATTGTTATTTGATCGGAGTCAGGGCTGAAATGTCCGACAAAGGATCAAACAAATCAAAAGATTCCGGTGTCGTCAATTTAGGTAATCAGGGACGAGATTCAGGTTTTACAGAAGGCAGATCAAGTACACAATCTTCCGAAATGGCTCAAGTACCAGAAGGAAACCCGGTAGATCCGATGGCCAAGATTTTAGCTTCTTTAGATAATCTGGAAAAGAAAATGGAGTCAAAATTCGAGTCAATGGAACAAAATTTATTAAGATTTCAAGCGGAAAACGTAGAAGAAAGAGCAAAATATGAATCTAAAATAGATAATAAATTAGAAAATAATGCTATTGATTGTAATGCAAAATTTGAACAAATAAATACAAACCTGAGAAATGTCGTTGATAGATTAGACAAAGAAACTGCTGACTGGACAGACAAACTTGAAACATGCGAAAACATTCTTAAAGGCGAACAAGTAAGCACGTACGAAGTTCTGAAAAGTAAAATAACAGAAAGTCATAAAACAAACCAAGAAATGATAACCGAACTTAGTCATAAGCATGATAGTTTAAAAATAGGAATAGATTCGGATATAAGACGTCTTAGACGACAGCGAGTTGGTCATGATACTATTAACGATAATACCGGTTTAATAGCGAAACAATTAAAATTACCGACTTATGCGGGAAAAACATGGGAAAAACCCGTTAATTATATAAGAGAATTGGACGAATATTTCGCGTTTTTAGGGGTTAGCGACGACATCGGACTTAAGCTTATAGGTCAAAGTATGACGAATGATGCTAAAGACTGGTGGATTGCGCGTCGCAGCGTAATAAATTCATGGGATGAGTTCAAAACACGATTTTTAGCTAGGTATTGGGGAGAAGAAACTCAGCGTGAAATCCGAAGAGATTTAGAATTCGGATATTACTTACCGGAAGGAAAAGTAGGATGGTCAGAATATGCCAGCAGGAAATATGCATCAGCAAGCGGTTTGGTTCCTTCAATGACTGAAAACGAAATCGTAAATAATATAATACGTCACTTCGACGAACACGTCGTAGAAGCAGCGAAATGTAGAAGCATTCGAGATATAGACAGTTTGCTTACCTTTTTGGACCAGATGCAATCCGGCGGACGTTCTAATGTTCCAAAATCGAGTTCTCAAAACCAAAATGCCAACAGGTATTCAAACACAACTCGCCATCTTGACGAGCGACCAAAACAATACACATGGCGAAGCGGCTATACTCAGCAAAACAATAACGTTAAACCTAACACGCAACGCGAAGACTCAAATGTACACGATTCTCATGACAACAAAGTAAAATCAAACACTCAAGAAGGCAATCGTCGCCAAAATTGGACAAACACTCGACAGGTAAACTCAATTGAAGAAGAAGTCTGCGATAACGGTAAAATCGAAATCGAAGAGTTGGGTTCGGAAAACCAACTAGCGCTGTGAGCACAGCACTGCCGGAATGCAAGGCACAGCGCGGAATCGAAATAAATGCGGCAGAAAAAGTAGATTCAAACCCTTTTGAAAATCCAACAGAGTTTTTGTTAAAAGAGGATGAAATAAAGCAGAAAGAAATCGTATATTGTCCAACAATACAAGTTTATTTACAAAATTTAAAAAACATAGCACTTATAGATACAGGAAGTCAAGTAACGGGAATTTCTGAAAATTGGTATTCAGAGAACATAGATAATTTTAAAACTTGCGAAAAACTCCCAGTGGTGAACTATCAAATCGTAGGAGCCACCGGTGGCAAACCAGTTACAGTAAAATTACAGCTTTTTATGACAATCAAAATTGGAAATTTCACTGATCAAATTCCTTTTCTTGTTATCCCTAAACTCAGAAAGCCAATAATTATTGGAATTGACACACTAGGGAAGTGGAAAGCACATTTAAACCTGGATTTGAACGTATTAACGATAAACACTGATTCGGAAACGGAAAACGTCATATTACAAACATCAAAAGAGTTACCGTCAGGTGGTGAAAACTTAGAATTATCTAATTTAAATTCACAACTTGAAAATCAAATAAAATTATGTGAAGAATATGAGTTAACCGATGATGAGATCAAAGACAAACTCTCAGAATGCGATTTGTTGGAAAACGAGCACCAAAGAAACTTTATTGACTTATTAAAGAAATATCGGGGCATTTTCAGCAAAATCCCAGGGAGGGTGTCAGTTTACGAACATAAAATACAGACTTACGAAGATAGACCTTTTGTACGCAGGTCATACCCAGTACCAATCATGCACCGCGAAAAAGTAAGAAAAGAAATAGACAAAATGTTAAATCACGGAATTATCGAACGATCATGTAGCGAGTACGTAAACCCTATTGTGGTAGTATCAAAGAAAAACGGTGAAATACGGTTAGTACTTGATGCTCGTTTTATCAACAAATTAATCATACCTGATAGAGACTGTGCTCAATCTACTGAGGTACTCTTTCAGAAATGTGGAAACACAAAACTGATGTCTAGTTTGGATTTGACAGCCAGTTTTTGGCAAGTACCTTTAGAAGTAGAATCAAGAAAATACACAGCTTTCATGTTTGAAGGTAAAACTTATCAATTTAAAGTAACTCCATACGGGTTGAACACAAGCTTAGCAAGTCTTGTTAGAGCGTTAGATATTATATTACAAGAAGTAGCACACTTCACAATAAATTTCGTTGATGACATTTTATGCACATCTGCATCGGTCGAAGACCATTTAAAAAATTTGGAAGAGCTTTTCGAGACATTTCAAAAGCATAACTTAACACTAAACTTCCAGAAGTCCAAGTTCTTTAGAAAAGAAGTTGAATTTCTGGGACACAAAATAACACAAGACGGTATACAACCTCAATCTGACAAAATCATGGCTATAAAAAACTTCCCGGTACCGAAAAATGTAAAACAATTAAAAGGATTTCTGGGATTAGCGAACTATTACAATAAATTCACTAAGGATTATTCTGAACTAACCTATCCGCTTTTACAGCTATTGAGAAAGGAAGTAAAATGGGATTGGACAGAAAAAATCAACGAGCATTTTATAAAAATAAAAGATTTATTTTGCGAAACGATGATAGTTCACCACCCGGATCCAAAAGCAAAGTATTATTTAGAATGCGATGCAAGTAATTATGCAATTGGGGGTATGCTATATCAAATAGACAAAGATAACGAACATAGAATCATAGGATTTGCAAGTCGAACGCTCAAGGGGGCAGAATTGGGTTATTTTACTACGGAAAAAGAATTACTAGCGATAGTGTACTCACTTGAAAAATTCAGAACGTTCATTATTGGGGCGGAATTAATTATCAGAAGTGACCATAAAGCACTTTCGTTTGTTTTAACTTGTAGATTGACTAGCTCAAGATTAACCAGATGGGTGTTGTACATACAAAATTATGATTTCAAAATTGAATACATTAAAGGAAAAGACAATATCGTAGCTGATATTATCAGTAGATATCCTCCGGAACAGAATCAAGAGTCAAGTGTAGTAAATTCAGCCGAAGTAATCGCGGAATTAGCGAAAAGGGTCAGCGAAGATCTGATGGAAAAGCTCCGTTCTTTAGCGAAGTTACAAAAGGCGGATCTCCGGATTGCTGATCTGGTGGAAAAAGGAATAGCAAACAATCGATTAAAATTTAAATACGAAAATGACATTTTGTACCAAAAAGAAGTAGGGGGCAGATTACGAGTATACTTGCCAGAATCAATAGTAAAAATGCTAATCGTTGAATGCCATGAAGCTTATGGACACGTAGGATCAGCAAAATGCTACAAGTTATTGCGAGAAGGATTTTATTATCCGAAATTCGGTAAAGTCATACGAAAGGAACTAGCCCGCTGCATCATATGTCAAAAATGCAAAGTAACAAACTGTTACAGTTATGCGAATATGCAAAATATCATACCTGCTGGTGTAGGAGACTTAATCTCTATTGATTTTTTTGGTCCATTACCTGCAAGCCGTGGAAACTACCGGTGGTTGTTAGTAGTTATAGATGCTTTTAGTAAGTACGTGAAATTGTACCCGCTAAAAACTGCCAATGCGCAATCCACCATCCGCAGCATATTCGATAAATACGTACCAGAATTAGGAAAACCTAAAAAGATACAGTTTGATCATGGTACACAATTTACATCGGTAAAATGGTTAGATAAGTTGAAAGACGAAAATGTAACACCGATATTTTCCTCTATAAGACATCCGCAAGGGAACATTGTGGAAAGGGTTAATCGGGAAATCGGGAGATTTTTTAGAACTTTCATAACGGATAAACATACAGACTGGATTAAATGGTTAAACACTATCGAGACGTGTATGAACGAAGTATATCACGACACAACGGGATTCGCGCCTTGTGAATTACAAAAGAAGGAAAAACCTCAAAGATTTTGGGAAAATTACATATTTGAAAATAAATTTGATTTACCTCATGAGTATAAACTCAGATTGGCAAAAGAAAACATAAAAAGGAGAGGAAAGTATCGTGCGGATCGTTACAACAGTACACGTAGGATGTCTAGTTTTAAGATAGGTGACTTAGTATTAGTTCGTGCATTAAATGTATCTGATACACAAAACAAAAAAATGGCTAAATTTTTCTCTCTCTACGAAGGACCGTATCGCATAAAAAGTCAGATTGGTGACGCTACGTTTATTCTAGAGAACCCAACGAATTTGAAAGAAAGAGGACGATTTCACGTCAATATGTTCAAACATTATATAAATTAAACGTTAAATGTAGGATAATAATGTCAAAGTCCGAAATATTCAAGAAACAATGAATATAATCCATTTCGAAGGCGTGAGTGACGGATTCAAAATAAATCCATTATAGCTTTCGACTATATAAATCGGCATGTCAATTCGGATAATCCAGTACAGCTAATCAACATGATGTCGTACGGATATACAAGCGTGCAAGATAAAGAGGTGCAGACTTACCGTGATGGAGATGAAGTGGACACAGAAGAGGATAGACTCATTTATCCCTCGGGAAACTTCATCGGCGGATATGGAATGGCACGACCAGGGAGAGACACGATGACACCGAAACCAGGAAAACCATTAGACCTGAAAAAGAAAATTAAAAAACAGAAACGTGACGATAATAATAACCTGATTGAAGAAATGCTCGCGGAAACTGTGGAAATTCCGAATGAGAGAATCGAGGAAATAAGAGATAGCCTCTTACAAGAAATAGAGGAACTGGTGCATAAGCCAGAGAAAAACCTACCTATAATCACCGAAGATGTCATATTACCGAACGACCAGAAGATACGCTGGAAAGATGACGTCGCGAAGGATGAGAAGAGCATCGATCTTGGACTGCAGTGGGGTATGAGAAGACTCGACATCGTTGATCGAACTCCTGAGGAGAAGAAAGAGTATAAGAAAAACATGTACGCGTTCATCGACTCACACAGACCACACATACCTACCAAACCGACAATAGACAATAAAAGAACATTGATAAAACAACATAAACCACCTACCTTACCGGATGCACTGAAGACGAAGAAGACAGAATTACCTGGACCATCACTCCCAGAACTGCCAATATTCGTTGCACCCACACTACCGGATTACATTAGGGACATAGACCCAACGGATCCGCTAGGACTTAAACGACTATAAATAAAACACACCGGACATGACATATAAAATAAATATAAAACACCAAATATAACAAAGGAGAAAATCTAAAGGAGATCGACCGATCAGGAAGAAGGGCTTGACAAGACTGAAGATTCATCAAGCAAAACTCCATGACATCAGCTAAGAAAAAATGAGACTATGAAGATGCAGAAGTTTACTTGATGAAAGGGGGCAAATGTAACATACTCGGTTCTATTGCACCTCGAAACACGCCAAATCACGAACAAAGGAAGGGATTATACTAATCCTCTACGTTCGACCAAGTGTCTGACGTCACGCTAAGAAGAGGGGATAGAGAGTATATAACCAGCTCACGCGTTCACTCGTTAGCGTAGTCAGGTAGAGCACCGGTGCGACTCACAACTTAGATAAAATTAAATTCACTTGAATAGCTTCAGATCGCCTAGATCCGAATAACTAACATAAAATCATGATATAGAATAAATTCAATTGCCTTTAGATAAAATATCACTGGTCACAATTCAAAATATAATCGAAGAGAATAAGAGAAAAGTATAACGAAAACGAAATAGAAGCATAACAGAAAACATAACCGCGCATAGCCTAGAATATAAAAATAGAATATACAAACAGAACGAAAACCTAAACGGAACAAACAAACAAACGCGACTAGAGTCACGAAATTAGAATAGAAGTAGAATAAGTAAATCATTGTAAAAATTAGTTTATTAGAATTCATATGAATACAATATTATTTTCTTATTTGAACTTTGTCGGATATTTCAGCACTGACTCCTAACTAATCAATATCCATCCCTGAACAAGCCTTATAGGGACCAGCTTTGGATCATTCCAAGTGCGTACGGCGTTGGATTAAATTCCCGCGTCCGAGGGCCAAGGAAATACGATTCCGAGTCTGAGACACGGTCTTGGAATCGCAAGGTTCCCGGATCCGAGTAAAGAATAGGTTTTGTGTTTAGGATAGCAGGCTTGGATTAACTTCCCGGCTCTGTTCGAATAGGAGAAGGATCGGCTTTGGTTCTACCCGAGTCCGAAGGGAACAGGCTTTGGTGGAGAAATCTACCCGAGTCCTGAGATAAAGTAAATTCACTAGGTTGCATAGGTGGCTTTTGGTGGCTAACCCATCCCTTTTCCCTACCTATGACCTCAAAGAAAAGCCCTAATAATTTTGATAATTTAAATCCCTTTTTTTATATAGGTAAAGAACTCACACTAACTGCGGGTATCTCTCAACTTTCGGGTTCAAGATACTCGCCATAAGTTACAATATATATATATATATATATATATATACTAGGGGGGCTCCGCCTATAAATAAATATTATTTATTTGGTCATAAGTAACCTTTGGTCCCAAGGTGATGTTGAAAACATATGAATACAAAATGGATGTTGATATACAACGATCAATATTAATAAATCATCTATTCGTACATCAGTTATTTTTTATGTGGAAGGAATCGTCATGTTTTTCATTCATATAGTATCAATGAAGTTCACATGAATTTAATGGATTTATTTATCGCACAAACAAAGTTAGATTTATATACACATTAATATAAGGGCGATATAATTTTATAGTTCTCTCATTTTTTTCGTTTGTTGTTGTGTTCCTTTTGAAGGTCTGTCTCTAAGATTATCAACAGGGTGGGAAACAGCACAGTACGTAGTCCGTGTAGTTTTTGCCAATTCTTGAATTATATGATGACGAATCGTTCAAAATGGTTCAATTATTCGATCGAAATCTTTCACAGCTACGCTGGGAAAGGAAAGCAAATTGAGACGATAAAAAGTAGGAGGTCAGATTAATAATGAAAAAAACAAATCCATTTGAATTTGAATCTTTTCCATACCACCTTGCGGTAGATACGTTGGCGCGTTTTTTTTTATAGTAGTGTCCCCTTTAGGCCTAATCCACTTTGTTCCTTTTTATAGTAGTCTCCTTTTTAGGCCTAATCCACTTTGTGATTTTTTTTATAGTGATGTTCTTCTTAGGTCTATTCCACTGTGTGTTATCAAAATTATTGAACTGCGTTGGATTTTGAAGTTTGTAGCTCACATTGAAACATTAATCAAAAATTTCTTCCCATACTATATTGTCAATTGTATCTATGTTATCTGAATTATTTTCAATGAATAAGTTGTTACTATTTTTACATCTTGAAAGGGCTACATATAGTTGACCATGACTAAATAAATTTTTACGGAAATAAATTCCCACTTTGTCAAAACTTTGTCCTTGAGATTTATTTATTGTTATAGCAAAAGCTAACACTAACGGAAATTGTCTGCGGTATAATATAAATGGTAGGGATGAATATTCACCAGTATCTAATCTAATCTTTGGAATAAACACAACACTCCCAGCATTTGATCCTGTTATTATTTCGGCCTCAACATTGAATTTAAACAGTTTTAAGATCTTTAGTCTAGTTCCATTGCATAAACCATCGTTCATGCTCAGGTTTCGAATAAGCATAACAAAAGCACCAATTTTCAAAATCAATCTATGTGGTGGGAGTCCTGGAAATTTCAAAGAATTTAAATATTCGATTGGATAATTCAACAAACAGTCATCGTCGGTTTGGTCGACTCCTTTATATTTTGCATAATCAATACTGTAGTATGTGTATGGTTTCGTTTCAATTTTGTGTAAAATTTTATCATTCAACCTATATATATCGTCATTATGGCATGCCAGAATAGCACAATTTGATAAATCAGTACCATGTGTTTCATTCACCGAACCATAGATTTCGTTACAAACATCATTCGTTTTCCATGCTTCTGGAATAACAAATGATTTTATATTTCCATTGCCAATTTCTAACAAAAATGAATTAAAATTTGAGTTATCTGATCTCATATTTTGTTTCAATCGTAGGACTTTGAAATTTTTCCATAATTCCGAATGTTTTATTGTATCTCGAATTATATTTCTTCTGGAGCCATTTTTAACTACAGGAAGTATCTGTCGAAAATCACCACCCAGTATGATTAATTTGTCCGCAAACGGAAGATCAATGGTACAACAATCTCTTAGAGTTTTATCAATGATTCCCAAAGCTTTTTTCGGAATCATCGAAGCTTCGTCCCAAATTATAAGATCGCATTCTCTTAGTTTTTTTTTTTTCGGATTTGCTTGTTAGGAATGATGTTTCTATGTTGGATAAATCTAACGGAAGTCTGAATGTTCGGTGACTTGTCATGCCGCCAGGTAGAAGAATTGATGCTATCCCAGTCCATGCCATGGATATTACTTTCTTTCGTTTACTCATGAAATAATAAATTAAAGTTTTATATAAAAATGTTTTGCCAGTTCCCCCAGGGCCATCTATAAAAATCATGCGATTTGTAGTCTCATTTATGATATAATTGAAAATTAATTTCTGATCATTGTTAAATTTATCAAATAGTTCTTCACAAAGTAGTTTGCTATTCAAAATCATATCCTCTTCTTCTGAATTCGAATTTTCCATTATTATTTCATTTTTGGGTTCGGGGAGACCATAATCCGAACAACTTTTGTTTTCAGAATTTAGTATATTGTCTATTTCATTTAATGCTTGGTACTCGTTATTGTTAACGAACCCCTCACAAAAAATTTCTTATATTTTTCCCAAATTGAATTAGAATTAAGAACGTTGTCGGAAATAAGGAACCATGCCAGAAATTGACGTAACTGTTTAGGCAACATAACATCACATGCTTCCTCGAATATTTGAAAAACATGTTCCCCATTTTCGACCAATCCCATCGCAATTGCAGTTTCTTTGTATGTTGGATATTGATTTCTGTTATAGATTTTAAGATCGTTAAAACTCATTGGTCCTTTTACTCGATTTAATATTAATTTCAAATGGAAACGTTCGGAATCTTTTGGACTGACGCTATTTATCCGCCCGATAACTTTGCAAAAGGATTTACGTTTTATCCACAATTTTTTGGACCTGTCGAAATGGTAATATTTTGGTATACTAACGTACAAAAATTTTCTCGCGTTAACATCTTGTTTATTCAAATCAAACCAAGCAGTTAAAGTTGTTTGGTGATTTTCAATTGCGTACTTTTCTTTGGTTTCCTCGAAAACAATTTGTTGTTGATTTTCCGTATGAATGGCAAGGCGAGCTATAGAGTGTGATCTGTCCGAAAGGGGTAGTTC
The DNA here is from genome assembly GCA_943736025.1 of Tenthredo mesomela. Classification (NCBI taxonomy): domain Eukaryota; kingdom Metazoa; phylum Arthropoda; class Insecta; order Hymenoptera; family Tenthredinidae; genus Tenthredo; species Tenthredo mesomela. The sequence continues at coordinate 33,594,735 of OX031014.1, forward strand.
CTCGATACGCCAAGCCGCTTCCATAGGACTTAGATAACGACTATCAACATATTTCGAAATTTCGTCATACGTGTCAGTATCAGTATTTGTGAGCGGGTTTTTTTTTTTTTAATTTCAAATATGCCCGGTCATGACCTTTGTGTAAATACGCAAAAATATATTTAATACTCATAATAGAAGCACAGTATTCAACATTTATGTGACATTGATATTTTTTTAAAAGATCTGGATTATAAGGAACAACCATTGAATTGTCTACTTTTATGAACTCCCCATTATATTTTCTGCTATATGTAAGGCCTTTGTTTTTGTTGTCAGATCTTTTATACTTGGGAAAACCGTTATAGTCGAATAATGTTTCCTCACAGAAAGATTTAGGAAATTTTTTTGAACAGCTGTTATTTTTGATATCATAACATAAAGAAGGCTCCGTATGGGGACCATGCAACATATGTTTCATCACAAGTTCCCGTAATTGAATATCATGAGCTGGAATTTCTGCACTTATGTGTTTGTCGATGGCCTCTGGGTTTACCAATTTAACATTATGATCTAATACAAATAGCAAATGCGCGTGTGGTAACCCACGTTTCTGAAACTCAATTGTGTAAATGTATGCTATTATTTTGCCGAACACTTTGCCACTGATTACGTCAGCTAGAATGGCACGTAATTTGGAATAGAACAACCGTACAGTAATATTAGGTATATCGTTACATGTAGACCCAGCAGGAAATTTGTTCAATACACTTTTCAGTTCCGGCCAATTTGGATTAGTTGTAACAGTTATAAACAAATCCGGTCGACCAATTTCTCTTGAAATTGCAATTGCATCTTGGTACAATTGATGCATATGGCGGGGACTACCTATATACGTAGTTGGTAAAACGTACATATTCCCCAATCTTTCTTTAGATTTGAAATTGTCCGAATCGTTCATCGCACTTTGCGCTACGTGATCTATTAACACTTGATAACATTCAATTCTCAATTTTTTTTTTGATTATACCGAATATAATTTAATCTATTGCTTTCAATAATAATATAAGCTTGAATAACATATTGTTGTGTTAACCGTCCGCTATATAAAATGGGATTGAATTTACAATTGGGTCTGTAAGCTAATCTATGTGAATAATATTGCAGTGCAGTAAGTCTTTTGTCGGAATTAGGATTTTGTTTAGCTAATGAAGTCCATCCCAAATCACCGAATGGAAACATTAATGGAAAAATCATTGGGTCCATATGAAACGATAACTTGTTCAGATTTGTGTATGAATCGACACCAATTGGCAAAGTTTTGGGATATACGCACAAATCATAAGACAATGGAATCTGACCCGTTTTTGACACTATTAACGCGGCACATTCCGCCGTTGAGGGCGTATTATACCGATGTTTATTAAATTTGATATCACGAACAAAATACAGGTAATATTCTTCTAATGGTTGGTTTTTGGTCAGGTCGTGTAAAAATTTATATTTTTTGGCGTATGGGTTGTCGTGCATCAATTTTTGTATGACCTTAATGTGTGATTTTACTAAATTGGTATTTTCTTTTAATATCTGTTCCGTAGCTGTATAGTCATCATACATATAAATTTGCCCATAAATAGGAGTTTCGTTTTCGTTTGACATAATACTATTGGGAGTGGTGTGACATACCTGGCCCTGAATTGTTAAATTATAAATTCCTTTTTTGAAATCATTAATAACATTGGCACTGAAACTTGCGAATGAAAATCGGTGATTGTAATATCGGATTAAGTCACGGAATTTTTTATCATTCAACAACAAATTTTTCAAAGTGTCGTCGTAATCACTCAAAGGAGGAAGCTTAATTTTTCCGTAATGACAACAGCTTTTTTTTGAAAATTCGACTGACCAAAACATCGCTGAACAGTGTGGACAGGTGTAGTCCATGTCCCCAAAATCGTAATAAGAATTGAAAGAGGACTGTGTGCGTAAACTGCATAACTTGGCTGCTTGTAGAATAAGTCTCCGTTTATGTAATCGCGAATCATCCATGTGAGCAACCGTATCATTTTTCCTTTTTTTTTTCAAGCGTTTGGCATGCATCAATGTCGTAGTATTATTTTTACGTTTCTTTTGCAAGCGGTTATCATCCATTCCTTTAATCCTATCATTAGCCCTTTTCTTTTCTAAACGATGGTCGCTCATCTCCTTAGTAATGTTTCGCATTTTCCTTTTTATTAAACGGGTGTTACACATATTCATTGCAATATCATTTGCTCTTTTCTTTGCCAACGCAACCTTTCCAAGATTCTTTACTGCCCTTCTTTCGTTAAGCTTATCTTTATTTCTCAAATAATGCGAATGATTAGCTTTTCTTTTTAACGAAATTGTGTTTATACAATCTATGATATCGTAATGACCTTTGTCTAACGTACCGGATAATAATAGGACCAATTTATGTTCACGGTTACACATTCCTCTGCCATATTCTATAGGACTTTCCGAATCGTTGATATATACGATAACTCTCAGATTAAAAATGCTAACAAAAGACTGAATTTCAACTTCCCCACCAAATATACCATTAGTAGACATCTGCGATTTATAAGATAACTTGTTGCAAATTGTTGAATTATATGATAAGTCCCCTAAAATAAACGGTTCATATGTAGCCCAATTATCTACTACATGGGAAACTATTTTCGATCTGATTTCTCTGTGTCTTTCCTGATCATTATTCAAAAAATAAGAAAAACATCTAAATAAACAATTTCCGTCACCTGTTATTGGTACAGTCATACATAAGGATCCGTCACTCATGATAAAACCGCGATGAATTGATTGATTTTGCAGTAAAATGGATAATAAAATTATAAATTGAAACTATAAATTATAACTATAAATTAAAATGATAAATTAAATAAAAACAATATAAAATGAAACAAAAATCGGGTATAATTAAAACTATAGAGAAAATGATAAATTAAATAAAAGCGACTTGAGAATGAGATTCCGGCTTCATTGGGTTGAATGAGCGAGGATCATTAACTCATCTTTCCAATTCCAAAGACTCCAAAGACTCCAAAGACTCCAAAGAATTCCAAATACTCCATGAACCATATTAGAATTTATCCATACACATAAGAATTTATATAATATATATATTATTCAACACGGAATTTACCGATCAATCATCAGACCGAAGCTAATTCAAAACATGACAGATTCTTTATGAAACAACAAATGAAGAAATCAAATGTTGGATGCTACGTTCAATTGCAATGGAAAAAATAATTGAAGAGAATCGTTTGGAAATTTTTATTGGCGCTATGCATGCCGCCATCTGTCGGTTACCCTCATGGATTTGCTAATTTTCGCAGCCACGTTTTGTTCCGCGTAACTACGTAAAAAATAAAAAATAAAAGACTTTACTTCACTAACTTAAATTTTTATATATATATCGCGTCACTAATCCAGGACCTTTGACCTTTGACCTTGAAAATCTATGGGAAAAACCAGGAGATCTGGGGAAAACCCAGGAGCTCTGACCTTTGACCCTGAAAATCCATGGGGAAAACCCAGGAAATCTGGGGAAAACCCAGGACCTTTGACCTTTGACCTTGAAAATCCATGGGGAAAACCCAGGAAATCTGGGGAAAACCCAGGACCTTTGACCTTTGACCTTTGACCTTTGACCTTGAAAATCTATGGAAAAAACCAGGAGATCCGGGGGAAACCTAGGAGCTCTGACCTTTGACCTTGAAAATCCATGGGGAAAACCCAGGAAATCTGGGGAAAACCCAGGACCTTTGACCTTTGACCTTGAAAATCTATGGGGAAAACCCAGGACCTTTAACCTTTGACCTTTGACCTTTGACCTTTGACCTCCATTTGCTGACACGGCGACGGCCGCGGCGAGGGATTTTTATAATATAGAGAGATATGGGTATTTATAGAGATATGCGATATGGGTATATATATAGATATATATATATATATATTAGGGTGTGTCGAAAATGAACTTCTTTCTTTTTTTTCTGCTCATTCTACCCAAAACCTTAGGTTTTGACGTTGAAAAGGTCCTTGTTCAAGGAGGGCGCTGTAGCTTGAAGTTTAGAGGTCGCTCAACGAGGATTTAGGATTCCCATCTAATTAGCACGTAAAAAATATTGTTTTTCGCTCAAAACGATGTCAGGCAACCAAAAAATCGGCGATGTCTGTCTTTCTCGGCTTATTTGAAAGCTTGACTCATCCCCTAAACGGTGGTGGGTCGTTTTTCAAATTACCTTGTTCCAATTTTTGCCTTGGAGACTTTGTAAACTGGAAAAAAGTGATTATTGTGGTCAAAAAACGAAAAAAAATGAATAAAATTGAAACAAAGACGACCCACCATCGTTTAGGGGATGAGTCATGCTTTCAAATAAGCCGAGAAAGACAGATATCGCCGATTTTTTGGTTGCCTGGCATCGTTTTGAGCGAAAAACAATATTTTTTACGTGTTAATAAGATGGGAATCCTAAATCCTCGTTGAGCGACCTCTAAACTTCAAGCTACAGCGCCCTCCTTGAACGAGGACCTTTTCCATGTGAAAACCTAAGCTTTAGGGTGGAATGAGCAGAAAAAAAAAGAAAGAAGTTCATTTTCGACACACCCTAATATATATATATATATTGTAACGAATTCGCACTATAGCTAGTTAGCCAAAACAGCTATAGTGAGGTAACCCAGGTGATCACGAGCGAATAGTAGCATTATCGCGCGCAACAGCGTTCGCGCATACGCGCTCAGCTATTATGACGTCACAATAGATATAAAAGACGGCCATATCATGGCTAGTGAGCGGACTCGTGCCAAAACGGCCGACCGACTCGTATCATATTATTCAATTTCACATCTCACTCGTCTAGAGCATAAATTACAAAGACCCAATAGCGGGCACAATTTCACAAATTCATTTGCAAAGGATAATTGTCTAAAAACGGAAGTTATACCATTAACGTAAAATCAAACAATTCATAGAATCAAAACGATTTTATAGAAAATCAAAAGAAATCAAACAAATAAAAATCAAAATCAGAATCAATCAAAGAATAGCACGAACACAGCAACGAATCCGGCCGTTGAGCAAAACACGTAATTTTAAGAAATTAGTTTAGGTAAACAATTCATTCAAATTATTATTCTATGTTTTCAATTCTTCTCGTATCATTTTGTAAATATCTAGTTCAAAGGAACATTTTCAACCGTATAAAATAAATAGGACATGATCGGTTGATCATTGTTATAATCAGGAATCTGATCTTTACCATTCATTTTCTTATAACCTTGTTTCATCATTCATCATTTCCAGCACAAGCACTTAGCTTTACTTCAACAACTTAAAATCATTCTTAGCTAACAAGCAGCTTCGGTGAGTGGGTTGTACAGCGACGATACAGCTATAATTGGTATCTGAGTCTGGGAACACACATATCCCAAGTCTGTAATAGGCAGCTTCGGTGCGTTTGACTTATACAGCGACGGTATAGCTATCATTGGTACCTGAGTCTGAAAAGTTAAAACATATCCCAAGTCTGTAGGGAGGCAGCGACGGTAGTTTAACACCTATCCTGAGTCTGCATTAGGGTCAATAAAGGGTTTTTTCAACTTTCCCCAGAGGAGCTCCAAAATCATTACCCGTGACAAACAACTCACGCGAACTTGTTTAATTTCACCGGCGTTCAGCTGGTGAAACATAAACAATAAGTTACAATATATACATATATCTCTCTATATTATAAAGATATATCGCCGCCGCCACCGCCGCCGCCGCCGCCGTGTCAGACTTTCCATGGCCTCCTCGACCCCGCTCGCTACCCCCCCCCCCCCCCCTTTCCATGGCCTCTTCGACCCCGCTCGGCTCCTTTCGCCCCTCCCCTCCCCCTAATCCTTAGGATGGGTTAGGTCGTGTCAGGTTAGGTTAGGTTGCCTTGGTCAGGATAGAGTAGGTTAGGTTGGTAACCTAACCTAACCTTACTGACCTGACCTTTGAGGTGTAAGGTAACCTAACCTAACTAGGCAGGGTTAGGTCAGGTCAGGTTGGGTTAGATTGCCATGGTCAGGATAGAGTGGGTTAGGTCAGGTTAGGTTGGGTTACCTTGGTCAGGATAGAGTAGGTTAGGTTGGTAACCTAACCTAACCTGACCTAACCTTTGAGGTGTTAGGTAACCTAACCTAACTCGGCTAGGTTAGGTCAGGTCAGGTTGGGTTAGGTTGCCATGGTCAGGATAGAGTGGGTCAGGTCAGGTTAGGTTGGGTTACCTTGGTCAGGATAGAGTAGGTTAGGTTGGTAACCTAACCTAACCTGACCTAACCTTTGAGGTGTTAGATAACCTAACCTAACTCGGCTAGGTTCGGTCAGGTCAGGTTGGGTTAGGTTGCCATGGTCAGGATAGAGTGGGTTAGGTCAGGTAAGGTTGGGTTACCTTGGTCAGGATAGAGTAGGTTAGGTTGGTAACCTAACCCAACCTTACCTGACCTGACCTTTGAGGTGTAAGGTAACCTAACCTAACTGGGCTAGGTTAGGTCAGGTCAGGTTGGGTTAGATTGCCATGGTCAGGATAGAGTGGGTTAGGTCAGGTTAGGTTGGGTTGCCTTGGTCAGGATAGAGTGGGTTAGGTTGGTAACCTAACCTCACCTTACCTGACCTTTGAGGTGTAAGGTAACCTAACCTAACTAGGCTAGGTTAGGTCAGGTCAGGTTGGGTTAGGTTGCCATGGTCAGGATAGAGTGGGCTAGGTTAGGTTAGGATGGGTTAGGTTGTGTCGGGTTAGGTTAGGTTGTCTTGGTTAGGATAGAGTAGGTTAGCTTGGTAACCTAACCTAACCTTACCTAACCTCACCTGACCTGACCTTTGAGGTGAGGTTAGTTCAGGTCAGGTTGGGTTGAGTTGCCTTGGTCAGGATAGAGTAGGTTAGGCTGGTAACCTAACCTAACCTAGCCGTACCTGACCCCTCACCTTACCTGACCTGACCTTTGAGGTGAGGTTAGGTTAGGTCAGGTTGGGTTAGGTTGCCATGGTCAGGATAGAGTGCGTTGGGTTGGGTCGGGTTAGGTTAGCTTAGCTTAGGTAATCCAACCCAACCTTTGTCAGTATCCCAGCGATCTCGGCTCCGCTCGGCTTTTGTTTATCCTCCCCCCCCCCCCCCCCCTACCTCTTGCCCTGGGCCTCCTCGACCCCGCTCGGCAGTTTTCGCCTCATCCCCCCAGCCCATTCGGCTTCCCTATCGAAAACTATCCTGGATAGCCGAAGATAGCCGAGGACAGCCGAGGAGAGCCAAGGGGAGCTGAACCCGGTCCTCCCCTCGGTCCGAGGGCCCAGGAAAGGGAAAGGGGGAAGCAGAGCCGAGGAGAGCCGAAGAGAACCGGAGAGAGCGGAGGATAGCCGAAGATAGCCGGGGAGCGGAGGATAGCCGAAGATAGCCGGGGATGGCCGAGGATGGCCGAGGATAGCCGAGGATGGCCGAGGATAGCCGAAGATAGCCGAGGATAGCCGAAGATAGCCGAGGAAAACCGAAGATAGCCGTGGATAGCCGAGGATAGCCGAGGAGACCACAAAATGTCTGACACGGCGGCGGCGATATATCCTAATAATCTTTACACACGACTTCAAGAGATACGAATCCGAGGACCTGGACTACGAGAAATACTCAGTGAATGACCTGGACAACGAGAACTACGAAGCCGAAGACCTGGACACTGGAAATACTTGGCGAAAGACTTGGACAACGAGGAATACGAAACGAAGGACCTGGGCAACGAGAACTACGAGGCCGAGGACCTGGACTACAAGAAATACTTAACGAGTGACCTGGACTAAGAGATCTACGAAGCCCAGGACCTGGACTACGAGATATACTCACTGAACGACCTGGACAACGAGAACTACGAAGCCGAGGACCTGGACTACTAGAAATACTTGGGAAACGACCTGGACAACGAGGATTACGAAGAACATAAAATCCACGGATTATTTGAATTTTAGAAACAACTGATACAAATTAGAATATGGGGGATTGGCGCGCGTAGCGCGCAGGGGGGCGAAGCCCCCCTAGTATATATATATATACATATATATATAGTATATAGTATATATATGTACATATATATATATATGTACATATATATATATTAGGGTGGTCGTTAAAAATTAAATTTCATCAGACGCCCCCTGAAAAGTTTCCTTTCCGTCTAAAAACATGCTAGCTATTTTTTTTTTTTTTTTTTTTTTTCATGAAAGAACACGTGCCGCAAAATGATCAAACATTTTGTTTTTTAACCTGCAGTTCTTTGAAAATGTCTTAGATTATGTGCAGATTTGACGAATAACCCATCGAAAAAAGATAAAAATTTGAAATTTTGAAATTTAGATGGGTTATTCGTCAAATCTGCACATTATGTAAGACATTTCCAAAAAACTGCAGGTTAAAAAATAAAATATTTGATCGTCCTGCGGCACGTGTTCTTTTCATAAAAAAAAAAAAAAAAAAAATAGCCAGCATGTTTTTAGACGGAAAGGAAACTTTTCAGGGGGCGTCTGATGAAATTTAATTTTTAACGACCACCCTAATATATATATATATATATATATATTAGGGTGGTCCTTAAATGGGGTGTTTTTGAATTGTTACGCTCCCAAGGGTTCAAACGGATCCTTTTGAAGAAAAAAAATTTGTCCTAAATTTTGAATGCTCTATCTCAATTTTAACATCCGGCGCACGACCGCCGGAGTATTTTTTTTTTTTTTTTTCAATTTCTATTCAGTTGACCCGATCACTTATATTTTATATGTAATTTGAAAAAAAAGAACTGCGTAGAATGTTGAAATCGACGCAGGACGCAGAATGTTGAAACTTCGACGTTCATGACTTGATAAAGTTGGGTCATACATGTTTTTTGTAGGAAATTAAGAAAAAAAAAAAATACTTCGGCGGTCGTGCGCGGGATGTTAAAATTGAGATAGAGCATTCAAAATTTAGGACAAATTTTTTTTCTTTAAAAGGATCCGTTTGAACCCTTGGGAGCGTGAAAATTCAAAAACACCCCATTTAAGGACCACCCTAATATATATATACATATATATATATATACCCATATATATACATATATATATATATATATATATATATATATATATATATATATTACAGGTTTCACCCGAAGGGCAAGAATCTGAGTCATTGAAAATGAATTGCTAGAATATACATTGATGTGCAAAATAATTGAACACTTAAAATCATTACAAGTTAATTGTTTTTTACCCTACATGCGTTGGAGAATCTTTTTTTCAGATCGCATCGGGGGGCTTCGCCCCCCGAACCCCCTACCAGGGCTTCGCCCTGGACCCCACATCGGGGGGCTCCGCCCCCCAAACCCCCCACCAGGGCTTCGCCCTGGACCCCGGGGGGCTCTGCCCCCCGAAACCCCCCGCCGGACCTTCGCCCCTGGGCCTACGTCGGGGGGGGCTGGGGGGGGGGGAGCTTTACCCCCCGTGCCTCTTTTGCAGTGACCAAACACGAAACTTCTATTTCATCTGACCCTAATACAAAAGAAATGTACCTTACCAGCTACACCTTCTAATAAATGAAAGACTCAATCCGATGAATCATCATGTACCGTTTTGCGTGACGCCAAAACGTTACATTTCCAGATTGGAGCCCCTATAGCCAGCCAACAGACCGAAAAGAGAATCATTTTCAATGATAATATACCCATATATATATATGTATATGTATATATATATATACATATACATTCTTTTCTTTGCTCTTTGCTTTTCATTCATTTCCTCAACTAAATCTTTATTTCGTTTTTTATCCAAACGTTTTTCATTCATTCCCTCGACCAAATCTTTATTTCGTTTTTTATCCAAACGTTTTTCATTCATTCCCTCGACTAAATCTTTATTTCGTTTTTTATCCAAACGTTTTTCATTCATTCCCTCGACTAAATCTTTATTTCGTTTTTTATCCAAACGCTTCTCATTCATTCCCTTAATTAAATCTTTCTTTCGCTTTTTCTCTATTCGCTCTTTTCCCATACTTCGAATAGTATCCCTTAACCTTTTTTCATTCAATTTATTCTCGGAAAGATCTTCTACCCGTCGTTTTTCATTAATTCGCTCCTTGTTATGATAGTAATGTAGTCTATTAATTCTATCTCTACCTGTTAAATTTGAATTTTGTCAATTGATAATGTCATAATGACCTCTGTCCAAACAGCCAGATAATAAAAGAATTAATTTATTCGTACTCATTTCATCCCCATATTTTCTTGGATGCTCAAACTGATTTATATATACCGATACATGTATATTATAAATTTTTACGAACGACTCTATTTCTACTTCCCCCCCGAAAACTCCTGTTTTAGACATATGTGATTGGTATGCATATTTATCTAAAATTTCTGAATCGTACGATTCATCACCCACAATAAATGATTCATATACCGACCAATTGAGTACTACGTTAGAAACAATTTGCAACCTTATCGTCTGATACTTTTCTTGATCATTATGTAAAAAATACGAAAAACATCTAAATAAACAATTACCGTCTCCCACTATACGTACTGCAATAGCCCGGTTGTCATTCATTTCGATTAACTATCTTTCTAACTAAGTTTTCAATTAACTATCTCCTTAATTAATATCCGCAGTTGAATACCTACGCTTCATAAAGTAAATATGCAACGGAAAAATAAATCAACCGCAGTAAATAATATGTCTATTCTACTCTCACCTTGGCTATTTGACGTGATATCCGATCCACGGAATCTCTTCAGGATTCAGGATTTAGGATCAAATAATCGGATGTATTTTTCGATATTGCTTCAAATCTGTCAAAACACCAAGGGATCTCAAGTTTCGTTTAACAGTTGGCTTGCGTTGTTTCTCGACCAATTGTTTTCCGCAAACTATCAATTTGAAAATAGGTTCGTCTCCCGTCTCTTCCATTGGAATAGGTTCCGAATTTTTTTTCCGAATTCTCAATTCCGTATATCAGAAAATGTTTTCGGGATCACCAAGATTATCCAATATGTTTGTTCAGATCTGTCAAATCCCCAAATGTCAAAAGTCCTAAGGCTTAAGTCTTATGTCTTACGTCCGGAAAAATCAGTGCAAACCTGTGGAAAACCGTGCTAATTTCCATGGCAAGAGGGGGGGGGGGGTCGGGGAGGTAGCCGAGCGGGGTCGAGGCCCAGGGCAAGCGGGGGGGGGGGGGGGGGGGCAGGGCCGAGGAGGCCCCGGGCAAGAGGGGGGGAGAGGGGGGGGCAAAAAGAGCCGAGCGGGGTCAGGAAGGCCTAGGGCAAGGAGGGGCGGGGAGGGGAGGGGAGGGGATGGGAGGGGCGAAAAGAGCCGAGCGGGGTCGAGAAGGCCGAGGGCAAGGGAGGGGGGGGGGGGAGCGAGCGGGGTCAAGGAGGCCATGGAAAGTCTGACACGGCGGCGACGGCGGCGGCGGCGATATATCTTTATAATATATATATATATATATATACATGGGTATATATAGAGATATATATAGATATATATATATATATATATATTTATATATATACAGTATTCCCTTCGAATAGGGCCCCTCGGAATAGGGCCGCTTCCCCTAATCCTTGCTCGAGCGCTTCCCCCACTACCTTTCTGTTCACGAGTGTTTATACGTGCCCCCACTCAGAGGTACAGCCAGCGGACTAGTCGAGCCGTGCTCGCAAGCTATTGGTGGGGGAACGTGATTTCCAGGAATCATACTCCCCTAACCGCCTTCGAGCGGCCTTATTCGAAGGGAATACTGTATATCTATGTACTACACTATATATATATTGTAACGTGCCAGGCTACCCCAGCCTGAGCGGTTACATTTGAAACTTTCAACGGTCGTGCGAAGCGACTAGAAGAGTCTCGAAGCTTCGCACAACGACGAGCTGAGTGACGTCACGACGGGTATAAAAGGCGTGACGCTGCTCAGCTCATTAGCAATCTTCGGCAAAGCGACCGGGTTGACTCACCGCGCATCAACTCACCAGCTATTCTAGGGTAGATACCAGATAGACTCACAGTCACTTGTTGATCATCACGAGCATAGAGCTCTGATGAACCGTTAGAATCATCTATTACTTCGATTATCAAATATAAATTCACTTGCTTCAAATCAAACAAACCAAATATCAAATCATATATTCTAAGCATTGATTAAATAGAAAATTACCGAAGAATAATATTAAAATACTATCGACGCATTATTATCAGAAATAAGAATAAAAGAAAACTTGTACTGAAAGAGAAATAGAAAATTCAATATAAAACCTTGTAGAATCAAGTAAGTAAATCATAGGCAACGTGTAAATATAGGTTAGGGTTGCAACCGTAGTTTTAGTCAATTGAATAAATAGATTCTTGAACATTACAAAAAAGCAATTTACTCAGATGTCAAACCCTTTCCTCCGCCATTTCCAGGTTATAGTTTAAATCTAACAGAAAGCTAGATACAGCCTTGGTGGATCTCGGATCTACCCAGGTCTGGCACAGCTATTATTTGGGAATAAATTAACTTCATTAAATTAACATTTAACGGTTAAGAGGGTAGAGTGCAGCCTTAGTGCGTTATCGTACTCAGGTCTGTGGGGAGGCGGCTTCAGCAACACGGTAGTTCAAGTCCGTAATAGGCACGGCTAATAATTAATAGTAGAAGTCTCAAACAAAAATAAAAATCGAGTAAAGAAAACACAATAACCAACCGGTTCGCGTCACCTTCAGTGACGCTCACTATCCGTAAAGTTACAATATATATATATAGCATATATAGAAGCCTAGCTATGCGGCATAAAAAACCTGACAAAAAACGTTACAACGCTTTTTTTTAAAGAGGATAGCGGCGAGCTAGCGATATTATTAATAATTATTCAAAGATAATTAACGCAATAACTAATATAAACGACTCGACAAATAACGTTAAACTAAATTCGCAAATACAAAGGGGAAAGATCGATCTTAGAAAACACAGATAACCATAATACCTCGCTTAATCAGCCTCAACTTAATTAATTAAGACATATTCTCCTTTTATAGCGCCTTTACGGTGATAATTAAGCGAGCTATTAATCGATACCAGATGAGAAATTACTTAGATATTACACAAGAATCAAGATAGCAAATTAATCAAATAAAGCAAAGATAATCAAAGATAGCAAAGGTATCAAGAAAATCAGAATAATAGAATAATAAAGAACTAGAGCTAGAACAACTTAATACTATGACTATCTACGTCAGCCAACCCTCGGGGAGTTGGATGTTAAGCGACACACCATGCGATATTATATTACTTGTTGATTCAAAGATATTCTAATAAATCAGAGATAGCGAAATATAACGCATCAGAGATTCTCAAGCGAGACATTAGCGAGAATAAGCAATCAAATAGCGTTAGCAAATTATTAGCAAAGCAAGCACAGAATTTAGACTAATTAGCGGAATATAATCAAGCGTAAAGATAATCAAAATGGCTGAAGGCAACTATGAAGTGCTTTCGCTGAATTCTTCTAAGGAAACTCTACTTGCGTAGCCCGTAGGCTAGCGATATTCACAAATATATTATAAAACGCTGCGGCTATTTGCACGGTTCCGTGTCTCTATTGGAGTCACGCAAGAGTCACGCGAAAATTTCAGTGTCTCTATCGGAGTCACGCGAAAATTGCCGTGTTTCTATCGGAGTCACCCAAAACTTTCCGTGTCTCGACGAAAGAGGTTAGAAACGCCTCGTACGTTTCCGTGTCTCTATCGGAGTCACGGAAAAATTTCCGTGTCTCTATTGGAGACACGAAAAAATTTCCGTGTCTCGACGAAAGAGGTTGGAATCGCCTCGTACGTTTCCGTGTCTCTATCGGAGACACGGAAAAATTTCCGTGTCTCGACGAAAGAGGTTGGAATCGCCTCCTACGTTTCCGTGTCTCTATCGCAGACACGGAAAAATTTCCGTGTCTCTTTCGGAGTCACGGAAATTTTTCCGTGTCTCGACGAAAGAGGTTGGGAATCGCCTCGTACGTTTCAGGCTGGCGTCCCATGGTGCGGAATATATCCGGACGGAACGCTCGGGAACCAATCATCATTGACGGATCCAACAGAAAATCGTTAGCCATTGGCTACCGAGCGTTCCGTCCGGATATATTCCGGACCATGGGACGCCAGCCTGAGTGTCTCTATCGGAGTCACGGAAAAATTTCCGTGTCTCTATTAAAGACTCGAAAAAATTTCAGTGTCTCTATTAAAGACACGAAAAAATTTCAGTGTCTCTATTGGAGTCACGCTGTATTTCCTACTTGTTGATTGTACTATTTACGCGCTACTTTCGCGATTCACTTGTGATAGAATTTTTCTTTTTCCCCCTCGATATCCCGCAAACAAATCGCGGTGTCGATTCAAGACCAGCAGAATCATTTTCCTTGTGACAAAGTCCATCGAAACCCATTTTCATATTTTGGCGCTACGAAAATCGTCATCTCCCCCCGTAACTTCATAGTTCCTATTCTACTCACGATTAAAATTACCCAAAAAGTAAACAAAAATGCATATTTCAACGTAATCGAATATATTTACCTGTCGTGATATATTATTATTTTTTATTATTAAGGTTTACATCTCCTCCATATATAATGGTAACTTATACACTAAAAGTATAAAAATAATCTCATGCTTGGTTTATAGTATGAAAAAAGGTAATAGTAAAAGGTCAAACTAAAAGTATAAAAATAACCTCACGCCTGGTTTACGCAGCGCCGTAACTTGACTTAATTTACGGATTGACCAATCAGGAAGCTCGATTCACCTGGCGTGTGGCTAAAGCAGCCTCCTGATTAGTCAATCCTTAAATAAAGTTAAGTTACGGCGCTGCGTAAACCAGGCATCAATAGGATAAAGGTATACAGGATGAAGTATGATTATATAGGATAAAGTATTATACAGGATGAGTTTTTTCTGGGTTTGAAAATGAGCGTGGCTTTACTGAAAAAGAAACCACTTCTTCTCATGCATTCCTGAATTATTTCAACTCAGGGAAAAGTACTGGGTATAGTCTACGTCAGCATATGCGAAAAACACAAAATTAGGATACTGAATGGTATGAGAATTATTTGATCTTTTGCCAAAATAGGCCACGCCCTCTTTCAAGCCCAGGAAAACTCATCCTGTACATTTCGCTGCTTCTGTGCATTACTATTTGCAATGTGCGCAGAACCAATCTACATCTTTTTTAACTTTCCGAACGCATCTTGCGTGATGCCACAGCAAACAGCCCTCGCAGATCACACTGTCGCTGGTGATTGTTCCAGCGCAGGTGTTACAGGTCCAAATGTTGAGCTCAATCTTTTCGTCCAGAGCTTTCGTCAACGAATCGAAGACTTTTTTCTCAAAGTAGGGCTTCAACATTTCTAATTGGACGTCTCCCTGATTTGCGATGGAGTCGCTCAGATTCTGCGGCTCTAATCTGATGTCGCGTCTTCTTATCAGGTACTCCCCTGACAAAACGTTGTTGATTATGTTGTTGTCGATAAGGATCCAGCCTAAAATTCTCTTTATTTTATCCTCATCGGACAATGACGCGAATTTTATAGGCCCTTTTCTGATAGGGAGTCCAATTGCTGTCAATGCCGCACCTCGACGGCGTCCTTTCGTTCTGATGTTGGGCATTTTAATATCGCTCAATTTGACCGAGGAATCAGTAACGGGAAGTCCACTCCCTAGTTCTTTACATGAGAAGACTTCAGCCTTCTCCGTACATTGGACTGACGAAGCAATATTCAACGCTCCAATGTCACATTCTGGTGGTAGATTTCTCACAACGTCATCAGTTACATCATTAGTGATTGCAGATTCTGCTGTTGCTGCACATGCTTCATTTGTATTGAATACAACAGATTGAGCTTCTGAGGATGAGACCTGATTTTTTTTAGGCGACTTGGTATTGCCAGCTGTTGGAAATTGAACTAAATCTGCAAGATCTATTGGATCTTGATCAGGCGAGTATATGTTCGCATCACCAGTTGTAGTTTTTTCATATGAGGACACAGTAGGTTCAGGATCGTCTGGCCTAACTTCCTCCTCCCCACCGACATCCTATCATAGAATTGCCAATTATAGTAATAAATAGTCAAACTCTTCGAATGAACCAAAGAGAAGACCAATTGAAGGTCCAGAGACATTGAAAACACATAATTGAAAACAGACAAAATGAGAAAACACTTGCATCTGCTTTCAATGGCCAGTTACAGGGGCCACTCCTAATTTAGGCGTTTTCAATAATGTGTTTTAATGTATCCGAATCCCCAATTCGTTCTCAACGACTCACAATAATAACACTAACAAGGGGAGACCACAGTTTGGTCGTCACCGATCGTGATGAGCTTTGGAGGGGTGAATGTTTGGCCCAAAATAGTCGACACGTGTACAAGGATTCTGTCCCCTGGACCTCAGCTTCTGAGTGATGGGCTTGGTTTGCTAAATTTTTTTTTTTTTACCGCAATTCCTCATTAATCTTGTCCCTTATCAGCGTGACCTCTTCTGATTTGGATGAAAAAGACAGGTTTTTTTTTCATCCAAATGAGAATAGGTTACGCTGATAAGGAACATGATTGATGAAAAATTGCCGTAAAACAAAAAAAAAAAAAAAAAAAAAAAATATTTGGCTAGAACCGAGCCCGTCACTTGGAAGCTAAGGCCGCACACGTGTCAAGTATTTTGAGCCAAACATTCATCCCTCCAAAGCTCATCCTGATCGGTGACGACCAACCTGTAGTCTCCCCTTGTAAGCTATAGGAACCTGAGATTCCTATAATTATCCAACCTGAAACCAGATTTCGGGAATTACTCACTTGTTGTGCATCTAATGCAGGATGATTATGGTCCAGATTTATTTCCAATACTTCCAAGTATTGACCATCTTTTGTTGGCTTCGCAGTTATTTTTACTAGGCAGTTTGTCTTTTGCGATCTGTACAAAAATGATGAGTCACAATTTTAAATACAAAAAGTGTCATTTACCTCATATATAAATGCAGAAATCTAGTGAAATACTCTTCATGAAGAGTTTGTGTGTCCAGTTATAGGCTGGCTATTAGATTCCCTTTTAATTTGAATCTGAATAAATCTAATAGTGATACATATGAACATAGTTGTCTTGGGGCTGTTTGAATAATACGTGACGCAAATTCATCTCCCATCCCCTTCTGCCCATGTCCATGGAGAACTATCATTAAAACCCCAAAAGCACCTCTGGTGCAAAAACCGTTCGCCAAGTACAATAATGTGATCACTACCTCCAAAATAATCTACCAACGAAAACTTCTCCTCAACAAAAGTGGTACTATAAAAATGTTTACTTACAAAATGATTGAAATCAGATACAATTGCCAACAAGTGCATGTCCACCGTACAATTATAAAACAGAACATATAAAAAAAAAAATTTGGAGTATGTGGTACTTGGCGGGCCTCGTAGTAATAAGTACGAGACAACAGCCATTGAACTATGTCAATAATCCTGAAGTGATATGAAATATCGGCCTGCCAAGTACCACGTACTCCAAATTTTTATTTTTTTATATCTTCTGTTTTATAATTGTACAGTGGAAATGCACTTGGCAGCTTGCTCGATTGGGTTTTTCTATATCCTAGCTCGCTAGGCTCTCTTCGTTGTCAGCGTTCTGCCAATTAATTAATCCCTGGATAAGCAGTAATGTTAAATGTGGTAGAATATAATTATGTTGAAAGCACAAGGGCCTGAAATACTGACACACGCGATCAATCGTTGCTTTCCAAGCCCTGTAAAGATATGTTCTTGTGTGCATGGACTAAATATGATATATTTACCCATTGAATATACGAAAATATTTGGAAATTGATAATAATATATTGAAGACCTGCCACGTTGATTGAAAGCTTCGTCACTTATTAATTTATGTTGTAGAAACGATGTTTGTTGTAGACTAAACTTCATGCCATTCAATGGCTGTGTTCCAACTTGTAAGGTTGTACACTTACACTTACACTTACCCTTTGCCTGCGCGCCGAGCGCATGCCTACGCCAATGGTTGCGCATTTCAGCGAGCTCTGGCGGAGATGTACTTAACTAGGGTTGTCGAGCGCATGCGCGCCGCGCCTTGGCGGGACTTTTGTTTTTGATTGTTGCAAATTTTCAATCGTCAATTTTTTCAATTGTCACATTTTTCTTCGCGTTTATCTTGCGTTTATACGGCATTCATCGTTGATTCTTCGACAATCATTCTTCGACGTTTATAATATAATTAAGGGGGGGGTTTACCCAATCAGTTACCGATTTGTCTATTTTCTCCTAAACGGGGTAATCAATCGACTTGTCCTTTCGGCAGCCGATGTTTGATGAGTAATGAGTTCGAATTGGTACGTTTGATCGGATGAAATCGGGATTTTTTATTTTTTTTCGATCGAAAAGTGTTGGCGTGCCATTTATTGCGACTTATATCAAAGCCCATGCATCAAACATGTAAAATCGAGCTCTGTCGCCCGATTCTGTGAGGGATTCTGAACAGAACCATCCCAAAACATCTTTGTTTTCGACAACGATTCAGGAGACGCTTGGATTACACGTTTTTGTGGTAATTTTTGCGATTGTCAGAGGCTGGGGGCGGCCATTGCCGCTACAGCTGCTGCAGCTGCTGATATAATGCGGTGGTCCCCAGAACACCCGTGAGATGTCACCGTAAAAGTATACTATACTATAGTAAAAGGATGAAGTTCAGATGGGCGCGTGGCGACATCTCACGGGCGTTCTGGGAACCACCGCGTTATATCAGCAGCTGTAGCGGCAATGGCCGCCCCCAGCCTCTGACAATCGCGAAAATTACCACAAAAACGTGGAATCCAAGCGTCTCCTGAATCGTTGTCGAAAACAAAGATGTTTTGGGATGGTTCTGTTCAGAATCCCTCACAGAATCGGGCGACAGAGCTCGATTTTACATATTTGATGCGTGGGCTTTGACATAAGTCGCAATAAATGGCACGCCAACACTTTTCGATCGAAGAAAAATAAAAAATCCCGATTTCATCCGATCAAACGTACCAGTTCGAACTCATTACTCGTCAAACATCGGCTGCCGAAAGGACAAGTCGATTGATTACCCCGTTTAGGAGAAAATAGACAAATCGGTAACTGATTGGGTGAACCCCCCCCCCCCCCCCCCCCCCCCCCCCTTAAATTATATTACATTATTTAATTATTAAAATATTTCTGTGTGAAAGTTTTGAGTTCGCAATTATGAGTTCCTCGCTGCTAAAATGGACTTGTAAGTATAATTTATTACTCTATCTATCATATGAGTAGAATAATTAATTGATAAACGAAATTCTAAAATGTCTTTGTATTTATTAAACACCAGTCGTCTTACGGGTTTCGAACGCAGATAGATTATTATTCTAAACTTTAATTACAAGTTTTGTTTGAAAACTCACATATATTACCTGAAAAAAAGGCCAGATAGAAAACTTATGTGGACGTATAAATGGCGGCAGATGAAATGCTAACAGATAATAAAACAAAAATGTAAAAATGTTCTATTCATTTATTTCGTAATTTATTACCAAATCACGGGCTTGCTCTATACAAGGAAAGCAATAGTCATAATAATATGTATTAATAATAATAATAATAATAACAATAACAATAACAATAACAATAACAATAACAATAACAATAACAATAACAATAACAATAACAATAACAATAACAATAACAATAACAATAACAATAACAATAACAATAACAATAACAATAATAATAATAATAATAATAATAAATAATAATAATAATAACAGATTGAAGAACAGAAATAACTGATGAACCTGTATAAATCAAAATTGTAGATCACTAAATAAATACTGATATAATATAATATAAATATAAATAAATAAGTAAATGCATAAGTGAATTAAATAATTGAATAAATAAATAAATAACACGCTTTTCATTTTTAGGGAGCAAAACTGATACCATAAATCTGGTGAAGACACGGTCTGCGCTGAACTACATGTTCACCGGCAAGAAAGGGATGGCAGATAAGGGCTGGGAAACGGTGGCCACCAATTTGGGGTGCGGTGCTAGCGCCTATCAGTGTAAAAAAAAATTTGAAAACTTACAAGTGCAATATAAAGCAATTATATTGCCACCAACCGGGGAAGGGCTGGAAGAGCGGCAGCATCCGGCTGAAATATGGCCGTATTACGATGCGATGCACGACTTCATGTCGAAGAGGCACACCATTAACCCGGTACTAAATATCCAATCGGCACCCGGAGTCGCAGGTCCATCAGGATTTTGTAACCTGCAGAATCGCAGGCCCTGCAAGGAGCCATCCAACGAAGAGGGTACGGAGCAACAGCCCTGCAAGAAAAGACGTGTCACTGCTGCAGCAGTCAACAACACGTCGATCACGGAGTTGATATCCGTATTACAGGCGGACATGCAGAGGCAATCCGAGGATCGAGAAGCTGCCAGAAGGGTAGAGCAAGATTTCTTGAGCGTAATACGAGAATTCCTCCTAAAAAAATAAAACATGTATATACATACATTATTATTAATATATACAGGGTGTTCCAGACCTCGCGACGAATATTTCACAGGGTAAATCTTGATCAAAAATGGGATCGAAATTCCCTCAGCCGATTTTTTCGGAGATGCATGGATTTTCCGTTATAATTATTTTAATTGCAGCTAATGACATGCGACTTATAAACCGTTTGTCGGTGTAATCACCGCTCGGTTGTGTGCGCGTCTCTCGCCCTATTGTCGCCACGAAAAAAAGTGCACCCAACCGAGCGGTAAGCACACCGACGTGCGGCCGTTCGTAAGCCGCGCGTCATTGACTGAAATTGAATTAATTATAACGGAAAAGACATGCATTTTAAATAAAATCGGCTGAGGAAATTTCGATCCCATTTTTGATCAAGATTTAGCCTGTGAAATATTCGTCGCGAGGTCTGGAACACCCTGTATAACTATATTATATTTCCATTTCATATATCGATACCCACGTTCTAATATGTCGTAACCCACAAAATTTCAGAAATCAAATCGTTGATTTACTTTTTTTAAATAAATATTCCAATCCGTAAAGTCCTATCTTCTCAATGGTATAATAGTGAACCGTTTTCATCGCCTACTGAGAAATTTTCCAAATGTGGGGTACGACATGTTAGAACGTGGGTATCGATACTTAATGCTGGAGTTTTGTTGAGTTTGTTACATATCGAAGTTTGATAAATATGAAATATTGAATTATAAAAAATAGAAGTAAATAGTAAATTATACTTACATTCAGTACATACGTTCAACACTACAATATATGTTATTTTTCAGTTTTTCAATTCAAGATGACAAGATACATATAAAATAAACACATCTACCAAGATTTGATTCAATAAAAATATTTCTTTATTAAATATGATGTCTGATAACTTGTACAATTCTTCATAATGCTTATGTACGACTATGGTAGAGGATCCGCATTTTTGGACGTATAACATTCGACTATTCATTTCAATTTTCACATTCTTTTTGGTCTCGAGGCATAAATTATTTGGTTTATTCAGAAAATATTAGATGAATCGCGTTGTAAATTATATTGCCCGATACAGGAAGATTAGAATGGATTATAACAAGCGTTTTCGGTTGGGAGAAATTGTGCTTCACTAGAGTGCTTCAGACGTCGCTGCGCCCTCTGAACGGCACGGTGCAAAACTGAGGAATTAAATGACTAGATATAGGTTAGACTTGGTTGGACTCGTTCGAAGAACAGGTTTTCGAATGGAGTTCGATAAAATCGGCAACAGGCAAATTGGCAGTTATCAAACAATTAATAAGTCAACAAAATAAAACGACAACACAAGGTAGTACAAACAAACTACCTAAACAATTAATCACAAGAGCCGGATAATTAGTTAGTGAAAGAGCAATAAATGAAAAAAAAAAATATAGGTTAGAAGGGAATTTCCTACGGTTGAGGTAAGAGAACATATACATATAAATGTAACTCGTAACTAATGGATATCTATTTTATATTGAATAATGGTAGGAAAAAAAAAATTGTATAAAAGAATAATATATAGCAAAGTCCGACAACAAAGACTTGTACCAACAATATTTGAAACACTAAAGAGGTGTAGAAGAAGGAAAATAAAAGGTCGAGAAATGTAGAATTTCCTTTCATTTCAGTGTCTGGATAAAGTTAGTGAAATACAGCTAATTGTTTCTTTCGAGCGTGTGTAGCAACAGAAGTATATTGCGGAAGTCTAAACCTGCAAGTTCAGCACGTGGAGCTCGACGTGGAGGCAGTGGTCGATTACGTGCGTGAATTCTCAAAGCATCACCTTGGCTGAAACAAATATTGTGTAACACTGTACATGCTGCGATAACTTTGATTGCAGTTCCGATCCTAACCTCCAACGCTTTTGTGAAGATTGAACGCCAGCGTGTCTTCATGATCCCAAAAGTACGTTCAACAATCATCTGTGTCTGGCTGAGTGCATGATTGAAAGCTCTTTGATTTTCAGTGAGTGGTTGAGTGAACGGTGTTACTATACATACTGGATGTTTTCTACAAGGATAAGCGCTATCTCCGACAATAAAGAATCCTTCGGGTGGGTACAAACTTCGTTGGAACAATGCACTGTTGCGGAATAGACGAGCGTCGTGCACAGACCCCGCAAAACCACTAACAATGTCTATGAATGAACCGGAGGCATCGACCAGACCTTGGAGATTTATAGAATAATACTGCTTCCGATTATAATATTGGTCGTGAAGATTAACCGGACAAACAATTCGGATTTGGCATCCGTCAATGGCTCCCACGCATTGTCGAAAGACCTCGCTGTTTGCTCGTCTTGAGAATTCTGCACCAATGTCTGGCAACCTGTCCACCGATGGCAGACGAACAATTTCTGGCAAAATTGTAATGATATCATTCAAAACCTTGTGCACCACCCTGCAGACTGTTGTCCGTGGTATATCAAAACAAGCTGATACTACTCGGTACGCGACTCCAGTAGCCAACCAAAAGAGGAACAGAATGACCTGAAACATACGTTTATTATTGTTATTATTATTGTTGTTGTTATTATTGTTATTATTATTATTATTATCTCATTCCACACTATTATTTATTATTTATTATTTATTATTTATTATTTATTATTTATTATTTATTATTTATTATTTATTATTTATTATTTATTATTTATTATTTATTATTTATTATTTATTATTTATTATTTATTATTTATTATTTATTATTTATTATTTATTATTTATTATTTATTATTTATTATTTATTATTTATTATTTATTATTTATTATTTATTATTTATTATTTATTATTTATTATTTATTATTTATTATTTATTATTTATTATTTATTATTTATTATTTATTATTTATTATTTATTATTTATTATTTATTATTTATTATTTATTATTTATTATTATTATTATTATTATTATTATTATTATTATTATTATTATTATTATTATTATTATTATTATTATTATTATTATTATTATTATTAATAGTGAAATGTTTTTCCATTTGAAATACAAAAGGAATACGTTATATTATACAAATAAGAAGGTCTGATACTCACTTCAACTTCGATGCACCAGCCTGATCTTTTTCCAGTACGTCTAACAAACTCGATGATTCGTTCTAAGCTTGCTGGATTGACACGCAAGTGTCGTTGAGTCATTCTGCGATCCCCTCTCAGAAATGTGCCGAGCAAGCGTCGAATGTAGCCAGGAGGAGTGAGGCAATACGGACCTCTCTACACAAATTATACAAATAGATGATAAGGTATAAAAAAATGTACACAGCATATGATGTTTTATAATTCATGTAAACCATACTGTACAGAGTCAATGCTGTTATTTTTTGAATGAATTGCAATTTTTTTTTTTGACAAGGATTCGTCACGAAATTTAATTATGAAACACTGTATATCCTTACCAGGTTATTCCGCTGTTGCAATAATTGCAATGCCAACAAAAAACACCCGTTGACTCTTCTCGAGCGAGCTTCTTCGATTCGGCGATTTCGTTGAAACATTCGCCACATCACCAGCCATATAGCGACAAATTCTTCGTCCGTAATCATGATTGATAAATTCAAAGCACGTAGATTTATTTAATAAAAAACAAATCCAGAGATGAAATATGTAAACACGAAACCAATAAACGCCGAAGAATAAATATCGAACAAGCAATAAATACTTGCTGATCCTTGGCTTATCTCAAGAAGTAACGATAAATGCGGTGTAAACGTAATGTTATATGAACGCAAAGAAAAAAATTGACTATTGAAAATTTGCAACAATCAAAAACAAAAGTCCCGCCAAGGCGCGGCGCGCATGCGCTCGACAACCCTAGTTAAGTACATCTCCGCCAGAGCTCGCTGAAATGCGCAACCATTGGCGTAGGCATGCGCTCGGCGCGCAGGCAAAGGGTAAGTGTAAGTGTAAGTGTACAGCCTTACAAGTTGGAACACAGCCAATAACTGTACCTATAACCCAACCTCAAAATTGCGTGCTTCGTCATTTCATGAGAGATTGTTACAATTTCGCCCTCCACTTTAAATGTGAATTTTATCATAATAAGTAAATATAGGAAGCATAAAAGAGAATGAAATTGTCAAAATGTTCAGATGTACGAATATAAACAGTACTGACAGCTCTTAGCTGTGTCTCGGGAGTCTGTCTGTCCGTACTCCGTGGTCATAGGTCTGCAATCGATTCGCGATCATTGACGTCAACAGCATCGACAAGAGCGCGACCTGGCAGCTGATGTCGAGTACTTAGTATATCTCTGTTATTTAGTGGTGGCCGCTCTTTCCTAATTCTCGGACACATAGGTTTAAGGATTATTTGGTCTGAAGAAGGAGACGAGAAAGACTACATGCCCGAAAGGGCGATAAGTCGAAAAAAGGAAGAAGAAGAAGGAGACGAGAATTACGCGATAAGCCGAAGGAAGAAAAGAAAAAAAAAAGACGAGAAATAGGGCGATAGGTCGAAAATAAGGAAGAAGAAGAAGGAGACGAGAAAATTTTCAGACGAAATGGGTACTCGGAAACTTGAATTAATCATATCTCAGTTTTCCGTGTACTGATTCAATTGAAGTTGGACTCAAATGAAGGGCTCTTTATTCCTACATTCTGTGATAATCATTTCGATCCCCGGGATATAGCGAAACGGAAGAAATTAGAAAAATACTGTTTCCCCGCCACGCCGGTTTGCTCCCGTACCGGTATATAGACTCGTTGAGTCTCGCGCGGCGTATATATAGATATATTACCTTATATGATATTTTTTTTTTTTTTTATTGTACTTGGCGCGAGACTCTACCGAGTCTCTTGATAACAGACACAAAACCCCTGTTCTCTGTACTAATGCAGTGAAAATATTTTTCCGTAATGTAAAATGCGACGGCAAGACAGCTGGCTGAGGTTGATTCTGACCACTTCATTCTTCAATCAAATTTAACTTGAACGAATATAAGTCACAAGGAGCATACTAATGTAATATCCTACCCCGCGCCGCCAATAAAAAAAAATAACGTCATGTATTATTCAGATAGCCTCATAAGGGAAAAAAATTAATATTACCTGGCTTTTCTTAGTCCTTTTCCCTTGGGCTTGTAGATCCCACTGCGAGCGCACTCGAGATATATTTCGTAATAGAGAAGATTTTCCTTAACTCTCCTCTGTAGGCCGACCTGCTCTAGAGTCTTACTTCGTTTCACCGACACTTTTTGCCTTTCTGATTCGTTATAATCATTTAATGCCGATATAAAGTCGTCGAACGATGAAAACCGTGCACCCTTGTATAATTGCTGTTTCGACATGTTGATTATTGTAATGCAATTATTGTAATAACAGTAAAAATTTACACTTGTCGAAAACAGTATTCGACTGAACAAATATGCTTTGTCGTGAATATTTCATGTGGGTGTCTCTCTCTCTAGCAGAATCCAAGCGCGCCAATCTACATTTAAAAATATGTGGAACGGAATTGGAATTCTAAAGAATTCCACTAGAGTTTTAGTGATTTCCACTAGACTTTTGATGATTTCCACTAGAGTTTTACTGAATGCCACCAGAATTCCGTTCCGTGGTGATATCAGATGCCGGGGCATCCCCCTAACAGTTTCAATACATTTTCACGCAAGTCTTCCGACTTCCGGCGTTTCGCCGTTGTGTAACTTACAAGAGATAAGTACTTGAATAGCATGGTGATACATAATATGCTCTGAGTTGCTTTCCCATAGATCTCGGCGAAATTGTTCAACAACATCGCTTGAATGAAATATCAGTGGAAAATCCAAATCAGCAAAAATGGCGGTATGAAAAAATCCATCCTGTTCGTGAAAAAAGCAACACATGATAATATGTTCAATTCTTTTACTTTGGCAGGAGTCCGGAGAAAAGTTGCAATTGGTCGTAGGTGCGAAATTTACTACTTTTGAAGAGTATCAATACTTTCTATCAGAATACCATAAACAGGAAAGACAAATGTTCATTGTCAGTAATAGCCAATCATTGACAAATGCACGAGTGAGGCGGAAGGGACAGAAATTCAAAGAAGAATTGAGATATCATACCATCTGTTATGTATGCAAGTTTGGTGGATCACCGAATTCGAAAGGCTTAGGAGTCCGCAAAACTAGGTAAAAACATTTGTTTTCTACTGCACTGTTATTGCTATTTGTGATTTAATTTGAACCGCGCTATAATTAAAGTAATAGACTAAGAAATCGCAATGCCAATCCAAATTTGTATTTTGCAACAGTTCTTGTAAAATGGGTTGTCAAGCTTATATAACAGTCGGGGTCACGGGTGACGGCAACTTCTTGGAGATAAAAAAGTTTAATACAGAACATAATGGTCATGAGGGATCAGAGGTCAGAATACTTGAAAATAACATCTCTCTAAATCTTTTTCTGAGTGAAATCCCTGTGAAAATACTTAATCCACATTATTTTTATTCTACAGGCTTTTTTCGAATTATTGCCGCAAAATAAAAAGTCGGGTGAAGAGAAGAACACAGTTTTTCAACTGTTAGAACTTGGGTGCGATAAGAAATGTATACAAGATAAACTAGTCGATGATTTTAACAAACATCTTAGTAGAACGGACATACATAATCTTGCAACTCAGATGAAACATCAAAATGAAGATTCTCTCGACGAAGCTGTGAAGATCCTGAAGAACATTTATGGTAACCAGCTTTTTTGTAATCCAACCTGCTTTTCCATCGAATCATGCATTTATATTCAATGCCTGGATTTAAAGAAGAACAATAATAGAATAGAATACATGAAATCTTTCATGTTACTCGAATGTTTTCCATGTGATGTGTAATGCACGCTTACTACTGATAGACAAAAGCTGATCAGAGAAAGATTTTATCACACTTCAGTAATTAAGGTAATCATTTTTGTTCTTCTGTTCCAGAAGCTCATGTGTCTGTACTGCACGAGGATAATGCATTCAAGGCATTATACTTCTCAACGAAAGAAATGAGACACTACATGTCCATGTGGCCAGAAATAATTTTCATTGACGGAACGTATAAACTATTGAAAAACAACCTCACTCTTATGATTTTAATGGTAGAAGATTCTGTTGGACTCAGTAAAGTAGTAGGTGCTGCGTTGCTTGCTCGAGAAGATCGAGTGACTTTTCAGTGGTTTTTAGAATGCTTTAAGAAAGAAAATCAAGCTGCCTGTCAGAAAATGCAGTGCATGATGGGGGACAAAGATTTGCTGGAACGAGATGTGCTGAAAGAAGTTTTTCTAAATGTACCTATATATATATGTCTCTTCCATGTATTGAGGACATTTGGACGTACCGTTTCAAGAGAACAGATGAATATCACAGCAGAAGAAAGGCAACGGTCATTGAAGATTCTTGATAGGTTGGCAAAATCTTCATCCGAGGATAAATACAATCAGATGTATGTCGAATTTTGTCAATCAGTTCCAATGTGTGTCCAAGATTATTTTAATAAAAACTGGCACCCGATCCGGGAAGAATGGACAAGATACAGCATGACCCATGGCAATCTTGGTAATTTCACGAACAACAGGCTAGAATCATTGAATTCCAAGATCAAGCAAGTTGTCAAAAAGCGAAGCACGATGGTTAAATTTGTGCATTCCTTCTTCAAATGGCTGAATAACCGGGAAAGAGAATTGCTGAATAACTTGGGGAAAAACTTTCTGAAAAGGCCAGTTTCTGTTTACAGAAAGGATAGTGCAGAGCAAAAATATTTAAATTTATTGACAACGTATGCATCATCTCTCGTTCTAGCAGAATTGCGAAGACATGCAGCTACAACTATAAGAACATTTGACGAAAGCACGAAAGAATGTTCAATTAATTCACATGATGTCACCTTGACGGTAACACCTACTAATTGTGAATGTGGCACCTGGACTTCTTTGTTCTTGCCGTGTAGGCACATATTTGCGGTCGGAGCAAAATTTGAATTATCTTTGTTTGTACCGGAGCTATGTGCGAAGAGATGGACAAAAGCGTATGCTTTCCAAACGTGGACAGAATACCGATTAGGTACAGAATGTCAATTAGATACATCTCATCCACTTGATCCTACAGTTTCTTCTACCGAAATCAGTAGATCTGTTGCACAAAAACCCCACAGTGATGCTCAAAAACGAAAGGCTCTGAGTTCACTAACTAATGACATACTACATACAGCCATGCTGTCATCCCATGGTAACTTTGAATACAAAACGCAAGTTCTTCAAGAAATATTAGATTACTGGAGAGGAGGTTATGAAGTTTGTGTCACAAAAGTCGATCTCTCCGGGGTAGAAAAGTCGTATAATAATAATTCTGAAGATGCAGATGGATATTCTCAATCAGCTTGTGGATATGACGAATTGGCTTGTGCTGAAACTTTCCTACCTCTTGATACCCACTCCAGTACTGTAACGAATCAGGCAACCCATGCCTGACCGTTAGCATTCAAACATCAGCCGTTGCGAACATCGAGAACAGTCTAGAACGATCGACAGCAGCGACGAGCTGAGTGACGTCACGACTAATATAAAAGTCGAGGCGCCGCTCAGCTCACCAGCTATTCTAGGGTAGACACCAGATAGACTCACAGTCACTTGTTGGTCATCACGAGCATAGAGCTCTGATGAACCGTTAGAATCAGCTATTACTTCGAATATCAAATATAAATTCACTTGCTTCAAATCAAACGAACAAAATATCAAATCATATATTCAAAGCATTAATCAAATAGAAAATTACAGAAGAATAAAATTAAAATACTATCGAACTATTATTATTAGAAATAAGCATAACAGAAAACTTGTACAGAAAGAGAAATAGAACATTCATTATCAAACCTTGTTTAATCAAGTAAGTAACGCTTAGGCAACGTGTAAATATAGTTTAGGGTTGCAACCGTAGTTTTAGTCAATTAAATAAATAGATTCTTGAACATTACAAAAAAGCAATTTACTCAGATGTCAAACCCCTTCCTCCGCCATTTCCAGGTTATAGTTTAAATCTAACAGAAAGCTAGATACAGCCTTGGTGGATCTCCGATCTACCCAGGTCTGGCACAGCTATTATTTGGGAATAAATTAACTTCATTAAATTAACATTTAACAGTTAAGAGGGTAGAGTGCAGCCTTAGTGCGTTATCGTACTCAGGTCTGTGGGGAGGCGGCTTCAGCTACACGGTAGTTCAAGTCCGTAATAGGCACGGCTAATAATTAATAGTAGAAGTCTCAAACAAAAATAAAAATCGAGTAAAGAAAACACAATAACCAACCGGTTCGCGTCACCTTCGGTGTCGCTCACTATCCGTAAAGTTACATTTGGCACCCAACGTGGGGCTTCTCTATTCAAATTTTAGCTAGAAAAATTGCTTGAAATATCTAGAGTCATTTGTTTATTAACTTAACTTCGTTGCGTCAAATTAGAATCAAAATTATTGCTAGTAGAGTCATTTGTGGATTATGTCAAAGTCCGGTGTCACAACCAGGCAAATGGCGGACAAGGGATCTGGCATCAGTTCGGCTACAGAGCTAGGTTTAGGAGATAGGAATCAGGGTCGTCAAAATAAAGACAAAGAGACAGTAAATTTAGATAAAACTTTTATTGAAATAGAAAAAGAAAAAGATACAGATCGTCGAAGAGCGATGATCGTCGACCAGTCCTCAGTGATGCATGCGCTGGAAAAAATACATAAGAAAATAGATGATAAATATGCTAAACTAGAAAGAACAATCGTCGAAGCAAAATCAGTAAATACAGATAACGTATTGTCATGCGAAGATAATTTCAGAAAAAGGCTCGAAGAGCAATCTTTAAAATATAAAAAACAATTAGAGATATTAGATAAAAAATTAGAAGCTACAAGCGAAAAGTTCGAAGAGAAATTAATAGTATGTCAAAAAGAATACCATGAAGAGCATGGAAGCATAAGAGAGGAGTTTGGCGAGAGTCTGAATTGTTTGGATAGTAAGATCGAAAGAAATCAAAAAGTAACTTTGGAAAGAATCATAGATATCGAGAAAAAACACGATAATTTCAAGATAAGCGTGAACGCGGAAATTAGAAAAGTAAAATCGACAAATCCAAATCAAAGTTGTGACTACAACAACTTAATTTCCAAACACATCAGACTACCGCAGTTCTCTGGAAAAGGTTGGGAAAGACCAGCAAATTATATTAAAGAAATAGAAGAATACTTTACCTTTATAGATGCTAGAGATGATGATGTTTGCTTAAAGCTAGTAGAACAAAGTCTCATGTTAGATGCAAAGGATTGGTGGATCGCGCGTCGCGACGTAATTCATTCCTGGGGAGAGTTTAAAAAACGATTTTTGAACAGATATTGGGGCGTAGAAACACAACGGGAATTACGAAGAGATATCGAATTTGGATATTATATTCCGGACGCGAGGGTGACGTGGTCTGAGTATGCCAATCGAAAATTCGCATCAGCTGTCGGATTAAATCCAGCCATGTCAGAACAAGAGATCGTTCGAAATCTTACAAGGCACTTTGACGAGCCGGTTGTTGAAGCTGCTAAATGCCGCGGGATTTGCGACATCGACGCGCTGTTGGAGTTTTTGGACGAAATGCAATTCGGGGGTAGATCAAACGCGCCTAGACAAAAACCGACGTACACGAACAAACAGTACCCAACCGTCAACCGTCCAACTGGAAACCGAGACAAACAGGTGTCATGGCGTAACGACATGACAAGCCAAAGCTTCAAACCTGCTAACGATAATCATGAAACGCGTCAAAAACATGGACAAGGCGAGCATGTCAACAATAGGTCGAATTGGACAACTAGTCATATAAAGGCGACCGTTGTAAACACCGAAGATAACCCGTCGGTAATAGAATCAAATATCGTAAGTACGGAAAACTAGGAGGCGCTGTGCTGGAAGAGGAATTGATACCGACACCAGTACAGCGTATCTTAAATATTTCGGCGGTAAATCCGGATAAAAAAAGTTCACAAAATAATTCATTTGATTATTTTTCCCATCCGAATTTCAGCCAATAGAATTGCACCATTCGATGTTATTTTGCATAGCCTACACGATATTTAACTGATAATTTTGACAATTCCACTGGTAATTTCACGTGTGCTTTCACCGCGGTAATTTTTCATGTTAGCTATATATAAAAAACAAAATATTTTCCAATACAGTCAACGCTCCATCGAATCTGACAGATTAAATTATAATTATGATTCTGTGACCTTTAAATTCTGATTTTTGACTGTGGATTTTGTCTCATGATGCAATTCTATGGGCCGAAATTCGGATGGAAAAATAATCCCCCGAATACCACTCGAGCTTCAAAATTAATCGGGTATTTCCCTCAAGGTTCCCTGCAATCAAACGAACTCGTCAAGTTTTTCAGAAAAATCACTCGCGCTTCGCGCTCGTGATTTTGTAAACTGAAAAACTTGACTCCTTCATTTGTTTGCAACGAACCTATCGGGAAATACCCGATAATTTTGAAGCTCTTGTGGTATTATATGTGAAAATCCGTTTAATTATCTGGTAAAGGAGGATACAGGCGATTGTCAAGCATCCGTACAATGTCCGGAGGTTCTCCTGCGCGTCGAAGATGTCGAAGTCAAGGCTCTGATCGACACGGGTAGCCACATAACGTGCGTGTCGGGAGGCTGGTACAATCGGCATAGGGCAAATTTTTTGAGCTGCGCAAAATTACCAGTAGTTAATTTTCAAGTATTGGGAGTGTTAGGGGGCAAACCTACACGAATAAAAGAACAATTTTTAGCCAAAGTCGTAATAGGATCGTCATCCGATGAGGTGTGTTTTCTCGTCGTACATGGACTAAAGCAAGACATGATCATTGGAATTGATACTTTACATAGATGGAAGGCTGATTTAGATTTAAAACTAAATAAACTACAAATTCAAATAAGAAATAAAACAGATCAGATTGAGATTCATAAAACGACCGGCGTTAACGACGAAAAAATAGAAAAGGAGATTATCTCAAGCATTGAGTCGATTAATAGTCATCAAACTGGACATAATCCTGGATTAACCGATGATGAGATTAACAGCAAATTGTCGGAATGTCAGGTACTTAAAGCTTGTGAGATTAATGATTTTTCAACCTTATTAAAAAAGTATCGCGACATTTTCTCAAAAATACCCGGTAGAGTCACAATTTACGAACACAGATTAAAAATTTATGAGGATCGACCTTTTGTAAGACGGTCGTATCCAGTGCCAATTATGCACAGAGATAAAGTCAGAGCAGAAATTGATAAAATGTTAAATCTTGGTATCATTGAGCGCTCATGCAGCGAGTATATCAACCCCATAGTGGTGGTAGCTAAAAAATCAGGTGACATTAGATTAGTGTTAGACGCACGCTACATCAACAAGCTGATAGTACCTGATCACGACTGTGCGCAGTCTACTGAGGTGCTATTTCAGAAGTGCGGTAACGCTTCATTCATGTCCAGTCTTGATCTAACCGCCAGTTTTTGGCAAGTACCATTGCATAAAGATTCCAGAAAATACACAGCGTTCATGTACGAGGGAAAAACATACCAGTTCGCGGTGACACCCTACGGATTAAATACTAGTTTGGCAAGTCTAATCCGCACTCTCGACTTAGTTTTAAGAGAAACAGAAAAATTCACAATCAATTTCGTTGATGACATCTTGTGTCTATCTGATTCGTTCCAGTCTCATTTAGCACACCTGGAGTCACTATTCGCAGTTTTTAGGAAGCATCACATGACTATAAATTTCAACAAATCAAGATTCTTCCGAGATCAAATTGATTTCTTAGGCCATCGGATTACCAAGAATGGAATCCTACCGCAGCCAGAGAAAATAGAGGCCATAACTAACTTTCCTGAGCCTAAAAATGTTAAACAATTAAAAGGATTTTTGGGCTTGACCAATTATTATAGTAAATTCACGAGGTATTACTCGGATGTAACTGCACCACTACTGAGACTTGTGCGAAAGGATGCTAAGTGGGAGTGGAACGAAGAAATGAAAGCACATTTCAATCGAGTAAAAGAGACATTTTGTAAGGAGATGATCATTCATCATCCAGTTCCAGAAAAAAGATATTATTTGCAATGCGATGCTAGTAATTTTGCTATCGGTGCCGTATTGTACCAGCTAAACTACGCGAACGAGGAACTGATTGTAGGCTTTGCGAGTCGCACGCTAAAAGGAGCGGAATTAAATTATTTTACGTCTGAGAAAGAGCTTCTGGCGATCGTCTTTGCGTTGGAGAAGTTCCGGACATTCATAATCGGAGCGCAGTTAACTATCAGAACGGATCATCGCGCACTGACATTCTTGTCGACCTGCAAGTTAGTAAGTTCACGGTTGGCGCGCTGGATACTGTTTATTCAGACATACGACTTCGAAATCGAGTACGTGAAGGGGAAGGATAATCTTGTAGCGGACACTCTAAGCCGATATCCACCTGAAAAAGAAAAATCACAAATTAGTAAATTACAAATAGTTGCACCATTAGCAAAAGAAATAACACAAAATTTAAACGATAACTTGAGAAACTTCGGAATGCTTCAAACAAACGATCCGAGTATAAAAGATCTCGTAGAAAAGGATCTAACGAGGACTAAAAAAAGATTAAAATTAGAACAAGGTATTTGGTACCATGTTGAACCAGGGGGCAATAAAAGAGCTTATCTCCCAGAAGAATTATTAAAGGGATTAATTATCGAGACACACGAAGCTTACGGTCATGTGGGGTCAGGGAAATGCTATAAAATGCTGAAAGAGAATTTTTACTACCCGAAATTTGCGCGTTGCGTTCGAAGAACTCTAGCAAGTTGCGATCGGTGTCAGCGATGTAAAGTACCGAATTTATACAGCTATGCGCGAATGCAGAACATAACACCCAGCAAAGTTGGAGAACTAGTTTCTATTGACTTCTTAGGCCCGTTACCCTCAAGTAAAGGAAACTATAAATGGTTGCTAGTTACCATCGACGCGTTCAGTAAATTCGTACGCTTATATCCGCTCAAAACTGCCGACGCGCGCTCCACAATCCGGTGCATCTTCGATGAGTACATACCTGAGTTGGGTAAGCCGAACAAAATTCAGTTCGACCATGGGACACAGTTCACGTCAGCCCAATGGTTAAATAAACTAGCAGAAGAAGGAATCACTCCTATATTTTCATCGATAAGACACCCACAAGGGAATATGGTCGAAAGAGTAAATCGAGAATTGGGAAGATTTTTCAGAACATTCCTTACCGACAAACATACATCATGGATTAAATGGTTAAAAGTTATTGAAAGTTGCGTGAACGAAGTGCACCATGAATCGACTGGATTTTGTCCGTGCGAGATTCAACTAGGCGAGCCACCCAGTAGATTCTGGAAACAATGGTTTAAAATAGATCAAAACGATATTACACAAGAATTAAAATTAAATTTAGTTGGGGAAAATATAATAAAGAATGGAAATAGCAGAGCCAACAGATTCAATTCGAACCATAAATTAACGGAATTTAAAGTAAACGATTTGGTATTAGTCCGAGCGCTTAATGTCTCGGATTCAAAAAATAAAATAATGGCCAAGTTCCTAGCGTTATATGAGGGTCCGTATCGAATTTGTAACCGGGTTGGTGAAGCTACGTTCATTTTAGAACACATAAACACACGGAAAGAACGTGGTAGATTCCATACAAACATGCTAAAGCGATACATATTACCCGATATTTGAAAATTCAACGAACACAAGCACCTAGAGGCACTGGCTGTCATCATTGGCAACGGTTGTGTTTGAATTGCTAACATACCAAGGGCAGATGATACGAAGAGCACGATATAAAAGCTCGAGGTCGAGTATGAGTCACCACAATCGTTTATCATGTCTGGATACGGGTATATCAGCGTACAGGACAAGGAAACCCAAACCGTTGGCGATGATGTCCATAATCCTGAAAATGATAAAGTCATTGTACCTTCGGGAGTGTTTAAATCGGGAACCGGGAGATATGTGATAGGTAGAGGATACCAAACGGCTGCATACCTCATGGATCCGTCACGATTGCATCGACGAAGGAAGGATGCACGTCCGAATTTAACGGAAGTCACCGAGCCGGTGAATGCACCTACCGTTCCGCCGACCACCAGCGAAGGAGTAGATGAAGTTGTTGACGAAACAAGGGTCGATCCAGTCGTTCCTAAGGATCGAAACAACAACTTAATACTAAAAATCTGTATCCCAAGAGTTAAAATACCGATGATTAACAAGGAGGAGACAAGCCGTAAAACCATCAAAGATAAGAATGAGATAGTAAGGAAATCCAACTTACCTACCATTAAAAGGATAGAGGCAATATCCAAACGCCATCCTGATCTTCGTGGATTCAAAATCCCACGTCTGAGGGAGAAGGCCAATGACGGTGCATCAACAGCAAGCCGCAATGCACCAACACCGATCAACACCGACCCAGATCGAGCTTTGCCAACCGGCAGCAAGCGGTGTCGACTCGCCGACTTCGACCGACGAAAAAATAGGAAACCAGAAGATCTAATAAAGATGCTACGAGTATTCGGCACTTTAGACCTGTCAGATGACGAAGACGACGAATGACACAAAGGCGCAAGGTACCGAAAACAGCTGTAGTAGCCACTAGACCACCGGCGATCAGGTATGCCAACAAGCCTAAGCCAAGGGTGAATGAAATAGTGGAGATACCCGTGCTACAAGATCCGACTGATCCATTAGGATTGAAGAGGGGGTAAAAAGTTCACCATTCATCATCATCTCATAGTGACAAATCAAGAAGGACATCGATCATCATCCATTCGTATCATCAAAGATCATCCGACCACCTGATGATCGAAGGGGGCCAATGTAACGAATCAGGCAACTCATGCCTGACCGTTAGCATTCAAACATCAGCCGTTGCGAACATCGAGAACAGTCTAGAACGATCGACAGCAGCGACGAGCTGAGTGACGTCACGACTAATATAAAAGTCGAGGCGCCGCTCAGCTCACCAGCTATTCTAGGGTAGACACCAGATAGACTCACAGTCACTTGTTGGTCATCACGAGCATAGAGCTCTGATGAACCGTTAGAATCAGCTATTACTTCGAATATCAAATATAAATTCACTTGCTTCAAATCAAACGAACAAAATATCAAATCATATATTCAAAGCATTAATCAAATAGAAAATTACAGAAGAATAAAATTAAAATACTATCGAACTATTATTATTAGAAATAAGCATAACAGAAAACTTGTACAGAAAGAGAAATAGAACATTCATTATCAAACCTTGTTTAATCAGGTAAGTAACGCTTAGGCAACGTGTAAATATAGTTTAGGGTTGCAACCGTAGTTTTAGTCAATTAAATAAATAGATTCTTGAACATTACAAAAAAGCAATTTACTCAGATGTCAAACCCCTTCCTCCGCCATTTCCAGGTTATAGTTTAAATCTAACAGAAAGCTAGATACAGCCTTGGTGGATCTCCGATCTACCCAGGTCTGGCACAGCTATTATTTGGGAATAAATTAACTTCATTAAATTAACATTTAACAGTTAAGAGGGTAGAGTGCAGCCTTAGTGCGTTATCGTACTCAGGTCTGTGGGGAGGCGGCTTCAGCTACACGGTAGTTCAAGTCCGTAATAGGCACGGCTAATAATTAATAGTAGAAGTCTCAAACAAAAATAAAAATCGAGTAAAGAAAACACAATAACCAACCGGTTCGCGTCACCTTCGGTGTCGCTCACTATCCGTAAAGTTACAGTACATTGCCCGAACTGCAGAAAAATGTGAACCATACCACAGTCGAACAAGACATGGCAAATTTATCGATTAATTCTGAACAAATGCAAGATCTAAGTGATTGTGACACAGGCGATACAGATGGTCTGACCTTGCATTCATCAACAGTAACTGATCCAACAAAAAAGCTCACAGATATCATGCTTCCGGTAGCCACTGTGATAAAGCACCGCTCCAGACGTTCTGAAATGACTGCAATAAAAGTATCAAGGCGAAAAAAAGGGCCTATAAAATTCTCGTCATTGTCCGATGAGGATAAAATAAAGAGAATTTTAGGCTGGATCCTTATCGACAACAACATAATCAACAACGTTTTGTCAGGGGAGTACCTGATAAGAAGACGCGACATCAGATTAGAGCCGCAGAATCTGAGCGACTCCATCGCAAATCAGGGAGACGTCCAATTAGAAATGTTGAAGCCCTACTTTGAGAAAAAAGTCTTCGATTCGTTGACGAAAGCTCTGGACGAAAAGATTGAGCTCAACATTTGGACCTGTAACACCTGCGCTGGAACAATCACCAGCGACAGTGTGATCTGCGAGGGCTGTTTGCTGTGGCATCACGCAAGATGCGTTCGGAAAGTTAAAAAAGATGTAGATTGGTTCTGCGCACATTGCAAATAGTAATGCACAGAAGCAGCGAAATGTACAGGATGAGTTTTCCTGGGCTTGAAAGAGGGCGTGGCCTATTTTGGCAAAAGATCAAATAATTCTCATACCATTCAGTATCCTAATTTTGTGTTTTTCGCATATGCTGACGTAGACTATACCCAGTACTTTTCCCTGAGTTGAAATAATTCAGGAATGCATGAGAAGAAGTGGTTTCTTTTTCAGTAAAGCCACGCTCATTTTCAAACCCAGAAAAAACTCATCCTGTATAATACTTTATCCTATATAATCATACTTCATCCTGTATACCTTTATCCTATTGATGCCTGGTTTACGCAGCGCCGTAACTTAACTTTATTTAAGGATTGACTAATCAGGAGGCTGCTTTAGCCACACGCCAGGTGAATCGAGCTTCCTGATTGGTCAATCCGTAAATTAAGTCAAGTTACGGCGCTGCGTAAACCAGGCGTGAGGTTATTTTTATACTTTTAGTTTGACCTTTTACTATTACCTTTTTTCATACTATAAACCAAGCATGAGATTATTTTTATACTTTTAGTGTATAAGTTACCATTATATATGGAGGAGATGTAAACCTTAATAATAAAAAATAATAATATATCACGACAGGTAAATATATTCGATTACGTTGAAATATGCATTTTTGTTTACTTTTTGGGTAATTTTAATCGTGAGTAGAATAGGAACTATGAAGTTACGGGGGGAGATGACGATTTTCGTAGCGCCAAAATATGAAAATGGGTTTCGATGGACTTTGTCACAAGGAAAATGATTCTGCTGGTCTTGAATCGACACCGCGATTTGTTTGCGGGATATCGAGGGGGAAAAAGAAAAATTCTATCACAAGTGAATCGCGAAAGTAGCGCGTAAATAGTACAATCAACAAGTAGGAAATACAGCGTGACTCCAATAGAGACACTGAAATTTTTTCGTGTCTTTAATAGAGACACTGAAATTTTTTCGAGTCTTTAATAGAGACACGGAAATTTTTCCGTGACTCCGATAGAGACACTCAGGCTGGCGTCCCATGGTCCGGAATATATCCGGACGGAACGCTCGGTAGCCAATGGCTAACGATTTTCTGTTGGATCCGTCAATGATGATTGGTTCCCGAGCGTTCCGTCCGGATATATTCCGCACCATGGGACGCCAGCCTGAAACGTACGAGGCGATTCCCAACCTCTTTCGTCGAGACACGGAAACGTAGGAGGCGATTCCAACCTCTTTCGTCGAGACACGGAAATTTTGCCGTGTCTCCGATAGAGACACGGAAACGTACGAGGCGATTCCAACCTCTTTCGTCGAGACACGGAAATTTTTTCGTGTCTCCAATAGAGACACGGAAATTTTTCCGTGACTCCGATAGAGACACGGAAACGTACGAGGCGTTTCTAACCTCTTTCGTCGAGACACGGAAAGTTTTGGGTGACTCCGATAGAAACCCGGCAATTTTCGCGTGACTCCGATAGAGACACTGAAATTTTCGCGTGACTCTTGCGTGACTCCAATAGAGACACGGAACCGTGCAAATAGCCGCAGCGATTATAAAATGATCGAATAAGAATTCAGCGATAGTTTATGTGGATTTTTCTAGCAATTATTGATCATAAAGCCCTTACCTTAACGTAGAGTGGCTTCTGAGCACACACACACAACTTTAATTTAACTAACTGGTTACTCTAAGCGCGAAAACTATTATAATGAGGGTCTAATGCGAGAGAGAGAGAATTAGGCACGTCTGATCACTGCGATAGCTGAACGTAGAAGTGAAGATTCTTCGTAGACAATTCGGCGAGCTGGCTCCCAGCGAGGTAGGTCCAGGTGGGGAACCTATCAGGACCAATTAATTGTCTGATTAGTCCTGCGAGCGACAAAGTTCGAACAGTCAACTCGTCAGTTGACCAGTTTGAAGCGTAATCTTATTGCCGGGTGTCAGGCGTTACTTTCGAGCATCTCCGCGCTAGAACAACCGTTCTGCGGTATCTCAGCTGCGAGATGGCTGGCGGGAGGGTGTGACCTTGGCTCTTCTATGCAATTCCTTCAAACTACCAATCCCGAGGGATGCACTCCACAGTGGTAATCTCGGTCGTAGACTACCCAGCTGCAAATGGTCCCTCGGCGATACGTTACGTCACTTGTCCAGGTATGGATCTTTGCGTGACGTCGACTTCTGATATTGGGTGCGGGTGATGTAAGCTGGCACTGTGACGGGAAGTGGTAGCGATTTGTGCGTGCCACCCTATACGCCGTTGGCGTGACCAGATGCGTCGATAGCAAGATGCATTCGCTGGCAGGAGGTCTGATGGGGACCCTGTTCACTCCCTAGCAATAGTTCTCCAAGGCCTACATCCCTCCCCGTAGATGTTGCGGTACTATCCTGAGTACGGCGCCGTACTGGACTGCATACCGTCGGTAGCATCTCCGGAGCGGAAGTTCTCGTAGCGGAAGTTCGGAAGTCGTCATCTTCTGTATCTTCTGTCTCTCTCTCTCTCTCGTGGTACATTAACAGAAAAACTCTTCAAATTAGTCTAATTCTATTGCTTATAAAACAGGTGTGTCACTTGTATCCCGAGGGTCTAGACGGCGATATTCTCTCTCTCTCTTGATATTACTAACAAAATATGTGCCAGAAGGGCTCTAGTGACGGCAGCTAATCTGCAACGTCACAATACATATAGGTATACATAGTATTTATATTATATATTGTAACTTTTCGGATGATGAGCGTCACCGAAGGTGACGCGAACCGGTTTGTTATAGTGTGTTCTTTACTCGATTTATATTTTTATTGAGACTTCTACTATCAATTGTTAGCCGTGCCTATTACGGACTTGAGCTACCGTGTAGCTGAAGCCGCCTCCCCACAGACCTGAGTACGATAAACGCACTAAGGCTGCACTCTACCCTCTTAAGGTGAAGTGAAACGTTTATCAGAACCTCGAAGACGGGAATCGTGAATTCTCCGGAACTACTGAATCAATCGCGATGAAACTTTGAGGGATTACACATCATTGTGGCAGAAAGTGGCTGATTATTTCACTTTTCCAAAATTTGACAAAAATTTTCACAGATTGACGTACCGACCACATAAATCGTGAGATTATTCACTGTTGACGTAGATAATCGCATTTTCCCGATAATTAGCCACTCCGCAATGAAGAACCACACACTTTGAGCCTAATCCCATGTCATTTGATGGAGAAATGGGTGAGAATTGACGATTCTCCGTTACTCATAACTAAAAAACCAACATTCAGTTGAGATCACAACCCGTATCGACATTTAGGCGAGATCACATAGCCTGTACCGAAATTGCAGCTAGTTTACTTGCAAATAATCTAGCGGTGGGCAGAGGTACTAAACGTTCGGTAGTTCTGTTTTACCACGGTGCAAGGCACCCGGCCGTGGCCTTGAAACGTTTCACTTCACCTTAACCTTTAAATGTTATTTATTAAGTTAATTTATTCCCAAATAATAGCTGTGCCAGACCTGGGTAGATCGGAGATCCACCAAGGCTGTATCTAGCTTTCCGTTAAGATTTAAACTATAACCTGGAAATGGCGGAGGAAGGGGTTTGACATCTGATTAAATTGCTTTTTTATAATAACCAAAAATCTATTTATTCAATTAACTAAACCCACTGTTGCAACCCTATTTTATATTTTACAATGTCGCCTAATAACTACTTACTTGTTATACAAGACTTTCAATCAATGTGATTTTTTCTTTGTTCTTTTTATTCAATATAATGATATTTTTTAATTTCTCTATTTTCTTAGTTTACGCTGTTATCTTTTATTTTTTATTTTCTATATTTTTGATTCTATTTGAACTAGTGATTTTGATAAATTATATTTGAAGTGATAAAGTGATTCCAATGGATCACTAGGCGCTATGCCTTTAGTGTCCGAACAATAAGAGCGTAGTGAGTCAATCAGGTGCTATACCATGGAATTGCTGGTGAGCTGAGCAGCGTCATGCCTTTTATACCCGTCGTGACGTCACTCAGCTCGTCGTTGTGCGAAGCTTCGAGACTCTTCTAGTCGCTTCGCACGACCGTTGACAGTTTCAAATGTAACCGCTCAGGCTAGGGTAGCCTGGCACGTTACAATATAATGACACAAAATAATCACAATCAATAAAATCTTATATTCTAACGAAATTTTAGTCTTTGCAGATGAAAACCTTACATCATTTCTATATTGTAGACCCCCACCCCTCCTCCTGGCAGACGCAGTAACTGCAGATTCATACTCAATTTGCGTGCAATTCTGATATAAGCAACTTCCGGCAGATCATGCATGACCTGCAGCAGGCCTCTGCCGAAAGCCCCCATGCGCACGTCTTCCTACAATTGCGGCAATAGACAGATAGTGGTCTGCCGGCATAGTCATGCACGCGCACATGTGGATGGCCAACACGTGAACTTGCGACAGAATGCTACCTGGGTACACGCATCGGAATAAAATCTTTGGACAATATTTTCATCTATGTCGTCATTATTTGTAGGTTTCGAAATCCATACCTACTTTTTCTGGATATTGATAGGTTAATGAGTTCAGATATATACCAATGTGATCCAAGTTACAAACTCCAAAATAAGTACATTTTTCAGACTTTAAGTAAAAGTTATTCATCTTTCACGATATTTGACATAGGAAGGTCAAATTATTTCTGCATTTTGAACCTCATTAATTAACTGAAAAGGATTTTTCTACATCATGATGTTGGGTTGAGATAAAAAAATGAAAAATTCTCAATTTTTTTGTTTTGTTTTTCTCCAATTATGAGCTACGAGTTGTTTTGATAGAAAATGACGTGAACAAAAAAAAAAAAAAAAACTAAATCTCAATTATTTTCTTTGATTTTTCGCAAGGATTCTATTATACTGACCACTCTATATAAGGGCTTAAATTTATCCTCAAATTTGAAAGAAATTTTCATAATTTTTTCAGAATTTTAAAATGGGTCGAACTTTGAGTCCATTTCAAAAATTATAAATATATAACGGCCATTATGAAAAATTGAAAAATAGTAGATTACGATACAAGTGCGCGAAGTACGTGATTCTCGCACGAGTCTAGCTTGTCGCCCGAGCGAAGCGAGGGTGACAAAAAGACGAGTGTGAGGATCAGGTACGCGCACTTGTGTCGTATACTATTTTTTGAAACGAGTCGTGAGAAGTTAGACCGAAAGATAGTGTTTTTGTGTCGATATTCGAAACCATAACCAACTCACCACTTTGAATCTATAAGTCGTAAATCCGTAATCCTGTGCGAATAGCGAAGATTTTCTTCCAATCGCTGTGCGTAAAGCCAAGTGCTTTACGCACAGCGTGCGAGAAGCAAAATGCTTTACGCACAGCGTGCGAGAAGCAAAATGCTTTACGCACAGCGTGCGAGAAGCAAAA
Source organism: Tenthredo mesomela (assembly GCA_943736025.1). NCBI lineage: Eukaryota > Metazoa > Arthropoda > Insecta > Hymenoptera > Tenthredinidae > Tenthredo > Tenthredo mesomela. Next base: position 33,638,198 of record OX031014.1, read on the forward strand.
TGCTTTACGCACGGCGTGCAAGAAGCAAATTGCTTTACGCACACTCAGTAAGAGTGCGCGAATCGGGTGTTTCTCAAACGCTCTCCATGCATGAGAGGTCGAACTTCTCACACCGCGTTTCGAAAAATAATAATCAACAAATTACAGTCGGCAAGGCGAAAAACTACTTTACTTGAAATTTCTAAAAGCGACATTGCTGAAAGCTCTGCACTTCTCTAATTTCATAATTACCATCCTTGTTACAGCTACCCATTCAAAAGCATCCACATCCAAAGATCCAACACCACAAACCTTGATAGACGCGTGTGAAGAGTCTTTGAGTTCCCATTCCGAACTCCCGTCTACAGATGCGCATGTACATATAAAAAGTACTGTGGATTCCTCACAAAATACCGCTCCAAATCCCGATTCCACTGATTTTAAAGTGAGCGATGATCCCGCCGAATGGGTAATTACCGATGTCACCCGCGATATTCTTCTAGAACGTGGCATTGAGCAAAATATCAACGCCGATTTTTCTCTGACCAAGCGCACCTATGCCGACCGAATCAGATGTCTGTCACGAACAGTATTTACCCGCACGCTCCCAAACGGAAAAACCCAGCCACGACCTTGGCTAGTATATTCGAGAAGCAAACTATCTCTCTTCTGCGCTCCTTGCAAACTTTTTGGAAAAACTTCGTCATTGACCGAAGGTTATTCGGATTGGAAAAATGTTCACCAACGCCTCAAAGAGCACGAAAATTCTTTCGACCACAAATCGTCGAATACCGACCTTCTAAATAGGTGTGCGAGCAAAGCAAGAATTGATAAGGCTCTAGTAATTGAAGCAGAGAAGGCAATTGATTATTGGCGAAATATATTAAAGCGGGTGGTCGCAGTAATAAAATCATTAGCTGTCCGTGGATTACCGTTCCGAGGGTCCAGTGAAAAGTTTTATTCGAATCATAATGGAAACTATCTAATGGGTTTACAATTAATCGCTGAATTCGATCCATTTCTTGCTGAGCATATTCGATTGTACGGAAATAAGGGCTGTGGTTCTACCTCTTACCTTTCTCTTAGAATTTGTGAAGAATTCATTCAGCTTATGGCGAAGCAAGTTCGAGATAAGATACTAGAGGAGGTAAAAGCGGCAAAGTATTTCTCAATTAGTGTCGATTCCACACCCGATATTTCGCACATAGATCAGTTGACATTTATTATACGGTATGTTAGCAAAGAAGGATACCCGAAAGAACGATTTTTGAACTTCATGCCAAATTCCGGTCATAAGGCTAAAGAACTCGCGACTTGTGTCTTAGATACCCTTGAAAGTCATGATATTGACGTTAAAAACTGTCGCGGACAGTCTTACGATAACGCGAGCAATATGTCCGGAACATACGCTGGTCTTCAAGCCCTAATTAAGGAAGTCAATCCACTCGCAGATTACGTACCATGTGCAGCTCATTCACTTAACCTCGTGGCAAAATGTGCGGCTGAGTGTTGGCCAGAAGCTGTAAACTTTTTTTCTGTTCTGCAACAGTTACATAATTTCTTCACGGCATCCACGCATAGATGGGAAATTTTGTTAACTGACATGAAGTCTAGCTCTAACGTGGTTAAGAATCTCTGCCAAACTAGATGGTCGGCTCGTGGCGACGCTTGCAAGAGTTTATGCGAATCACGAAATGAAATTATGTGTGCTCTGCAAAAAATAGGTCAGGATGCCAACGAGAAACCCGCAACACGTTCAGAAGCGTTGGGACTTTTCAATTCACTTGATAGTCTGGAAACCTGTATTATACTTATTTTTTGGAATGACGTATTCAACAGATTCCATTCTGTTAGCAATGTTTTGCAGTCAGTAAATGTAAACCTATGTGTGGTCATGGAACTGTATCAATCTTTGGTCCAGTTCATCACAAATATGCGTGATACGTTTAATATTTACGAGAAAAATGCTATAGACCGGTGGGGCATCGATGTATATCGCTATGATACATCGAGAAGACGTAAGCGTAAGGTGCAATTTGATGAACAGAGTAATGAACATGATGTTTCAACTGGTAGGGAAAACCTGTGAAATAATGTGTTTTACTTGATCCTTGACAGGCTACGCACTGAACTCGAGAAGCGAGCTACGGCTTACGTCAAATTAAACGATAAATTCGGATTTATCACGAAACTCCCAACAATGAAACCAGAATCCATCGCAAAGAGTTCTCGAAATCTTCAATCGCACTATCCTGACGATCTAGAAGACACGTTAGAGGTCGAATTCCAACACCTTAGCGCGTATTTGTGTTCCCTCGCCATTGAAAGCTACACATACCCTGAACTTTATTCAATGTTGGTCGAGAAGAACCTATGGACAGTCTACCCCAATGTGCACGTTGTTCTACGGATATTTTTATGTATCGCAGCAACCAACTGTTCTGGGGAACGATCTTTTTCCGCGTTGCGACGCGTGAAAAATTATTTAAGATCGACAATTGGCCAGACTAGATTGAACGAACTAACCCTGTTGACAATAGAAGCCGAACTGACGACTGAGCTTGAGTACAATACACTAATAGATGAGTTTGCTAGTAAAAAAGTCCGTAGAGTCCAACTGTAATTTGTAAAACGAAGTTCCCTGTTTCAATAAACTTCTTCCTCCAAAATAGTGTACCTCATTTTTTTATCCTCTGATCCATTCATTTGCAGGAAAATGATTCGAAATTCTATCATCAAATATCACACGAACAATTATTTGAAACTGAGCAACTGCGAATGCGTTATAATTTTCGTTTACCTGCGATTCAATTTGATATTAAATCCACACTTCATAGCAAGGTTTCCGAACTAAAGGAAGATTCTGCAATCCTTGATGGGGCGGCCCGAAAAAATTGGCCTGGGGGCGGCAAAAGGCTAAGTTCGGCCCTGAGCGTGCCGGCTTATATATTACTTGTGATGTCACGTCAGGGTCTTCTGATCGACGATCGGCGCGTGGCTATCTGCGCGGTAGTATAGTCGTTATTCGGTCGTTCTGCTTGCTGGCAAGTCGGAACACGTTACAATATATATTAGGGTGGTTCATTTTTTTTTTTTTTACGGCTCTTAATAATTAGACTCTGTCAACAAAAACAGAGAACGCTGCGTGTGGGGTAATCGTCAATTATTATGTGCTTATGAAACAAAAGCTTTATCAAGACTCATTTATCACAGAATTACATGGAAACTAACAAATATCTTCAAATGTTCTTTCCTTAAGTAACGTAAAATCGTAAAATCGTAGTTCGATATAACCTTAGCTATCATTGAGTTGAAGCTGATGGTGTTTAAATCGGGTAAACGGAATTGAACAAATATTGAACAATGGAGTGTAAGTATTATCCAGATTTAATAAAGAGTGTGCATTCAACTCATAATTTTTGAGTATATTATTCAATTATTTAACAGATTTAAAACTATTGGAAAACCGTATCAGTTCATCAGATTTCCCGGAAAAAGTAAGCCGGAGGGATTTGAACGAAGGTGATTTCGAATATATTAATAATGAAGGCGCAATCAAAACATGTATTAAGTTTCATGCTATATTGTGAAAAAATGTTCATAAAAATATTGTATATACCGTGAGGAATCGTGGAAAGAGATGGTTCCAAGCGCGCGGGCGCTGAATTATTCGAATATCCTTGGTGGCAGAATCGCGCTAACAGCGCCATTCTTGTTTGACAACAATCGAAATCAAATAGCAGACGGACTTTGAGGATATTCGTCGCAAGTCTGAAATTGGCGGCCCTCGTAATATTTGAATAAATCAGCGCCGGCGCGCTTGGAACCATCTCTTTCCACGTTTCCTCACGGTATATAACATATATATTTTTATACATTCAGAGTAGTTTTTTTTTTTTTTTATGTCCCTGAAATATCACCCCGCATAGATGCGGAGTTACAATCTCGGAATTCTGCGGCTTCACCCCACCCAGCAGACGTTTCGGATAATATTTATATTATGTAGTTTCGTGACCATGGTTGATGATAGCGTAAGTTCGTCAGATACGGTCATTGTTGATTTTTTAGTTTTTTATTGGTGACGTTTCGGCTGGCGACGGCCGGCCATAATAATATTTATACATCAATATACTCAGGTGAGTTCTAAATACGAGCCTTTTCAGTTATTTTTTTTTTTTTTTTACTTTGAACATTACTCAAAACCTGCTTGAAGATCATTCATATACAAAAATGTATACAAAAGTCTCAGCAATATATTCAACTGTTGTTGTTTAATATGATTATCTGTGTCTGATGCAATAATTATAATACTCTGTCAGTAGAGAGGGTGGAGTATGGATCCTATTTTACAGGCCCCCGTAAAATGGCCCCCCCCGGGAGGGGGGAGAAGGGGAGTCGCCGCCATCTTTTTTTTCTAATTTTAATTTTAATTTTCTAAATCTAGCCAAATCGATGGATTCTGACCTAATTGAGCTTCAATTATAGTAACCTAAGTGAGTTTTATCAGTTTTAACCTAAGATCTAATCGTCTATCGTGCTTCTTTTCGCTTTGGCAGTATGATTCGAATTTTTGAGCTGAAATATATAGATATAGTGGCCTGTGCTTCTCTTTGCTTCGGCAGGATGGGTCCGTTCCTTTGTCCGAGTATATATAGATATAGACCCATGGTTATTTTTGCTTCGACGGTACGGGCCTGTTGCCTCGAATATATATATATATATATTTTGGTTCAAACCTCGTTACGCTGCGGTGCTAAGCCTCAATTTTATTACTAGGGGATGCAGGTATAAGGGTTTCCGTCTTTTGGAGGTCGGAATTATGACGGGACAGTCCGCGGACTCTGAGGAGACAATGGTTATAGTTTTTGAATGAACGACACATTTTCAAAATAAGAAATTAAAAAAAAATTTACAAATAAATGTATTCACCAACGGTTAAGAAATTCTTCTATCGGCGTATATGATGGAATCAGATTATTACTAGTGAACAGGAAATACTTATTTCTAAATATTATACAGAAAAAAAAAAGAAAAGAGGAATAAACAAGGTGAAGGCTTAGGCCTTTTTACGGCGACAGCACTGGATACAGTTTACACGGTTGATACTGTTCCGTATTCTACGTTTAAACTTATTTAGTCTTAAGCGTCTGTAAAATGAAGTGACTAGTCTATCGTTCCTCTTCAGATTCTGACTGAAGATACTTGTAAATTGCTCGAGAGTAAACCCCTGCGTCATGTAATATAAAAACATGATGCAGAACTGTCCACATACCAGAGAGGAAGAACTCTGTAGCTGTTTATCGTTCCAGCGGTAGACTATACAGTTCCGACGCAGAGCCCTGATGTGCTGGGGTATAATAGGGGGTAGTCCAAAACTATCGAAATATACGCCTTCTCCAGCGGATGTTACGTGGAAAGCAACCCAGTGTGTACCGGGCTGCGTATGGACATCTGTATTCGCCACGATAGCGGTCGGATATGTCCAGTGCAACGGGATTTGATCAGCTGGGTAAACTCCCTTCGTCCGGGCAGGTGCTTGTTCCAATGCGCTAAAAATTTGTGAGGTATCCATCCTCTCCGACAGTTGTGGACTCACTGGTAAATTTGGTGGAGAAACTGTGAGATCTTCAGTGACAGGGTCTGGCAGGCAGTCTTCATGCGTGCAGATATCTCTTCTATACCGTTGCAGCCGCACTCGTCCTCTCCTTGCTCGAGAGGATTGTTCGCAGTTTCTTTCTCCCTATCCCCAGATCGCTCAGGCGAATTTAACAGTCCGGTACGAAAAGGGATTGAAGAGATGCTTTTTTCGGATAACCCACGTGACTGCAACCACTTCTTCAGTTTCATAGCATTACGCAGTGCACAGCTGAAGTCCTTTCGCGAACCAGAGTGTAGAAGACATGACTTGGTCGATGACAGGTCTCTGAACGCAGGGCACTGACATTCACCACGTTCCAAGTTTACGATTTCACGTGACATCACCTCTTGAAGAAATTTAGCCTTCTGCACTCCGCGACAGAAGATCTTCTTCGCCATATGCGTAACAGCGCGTAAATTCGCATTCAGTTGTTTATGCGTCACGTCGCCCTCAAACCATTCTATTCCGTGGTGATTACTTGTCAACCAATTGTTTTGCGATCGTCTTGATGAACAGAGCTCGCCGATGGAGTGCGGAGGTGTGATGATCCAGTGAGCCATAGCCTTATTCTCGTAGGCGACGACTGCAACCTCTTTCGGCATGAGCTGGCCGTTCTCAGCGCAGAAGCCTTGTATATCGATGATGTAGTTCATGGTTACTTGAAGAACTGAACGATTGTTACTCGAGAAGGTCCGGAGCACTACTAGTAGACTGATGGTAGGAGTAGCCTGGTGCAGATATTTAAGCTTTCCTGTTTTATGGTGTTAACTAGCCCTTTTCGTATTTGGTGAGAGGGTAGGGATGAGCAAGTTCTAGCAGGTTTTACACTGGGCACAGCTCGTCACCCGAAAGGGATGGCCCAGCTGCGGATTTATGATGTACAGGATCCAGCAGAATACAGTGGACCGGCGTAGCTAACTAGCGGGTTTAATTGCCAAAGTCTGTGATGACCTGCCGCATGGAATCAATCTCAATCACGTTATCGAATTCTGCGTAGACGATACAGTTTATAGTCGTGGTCAGAGCGGACTCGAAGCGTGTTTCAATTCGAACACTGCCATGCTTGATGAGGTTCCAATGTCCGTTATCGCTGGCTGAGAGGTCATGTGTAAGATCGAATGCAGTAAGACAGTATCCCTCCGCATAACCCTGACGAGGAATCGAGTTCCCCTCATTGAGAAAATGTATACCGGTACCCGTGAACAGGGTGTTGTAGGAATCCACAAATAACTTGGTCGAGAAATTGGGCTGTAACGGTTTCGATGGAATCTGAGTGCCTTCGATATATAGGGATAGGTGGCTGAGTCCGAATGATGAGAAATTAAACGGATTGAGTTTTTTATCACCGTTATAGGCCTTGTTCTCCACAAAACCGATGATTAATCGTTTCGGTAGTTGCCCAAGGAAAACATTATCCAGTGTCTCGGCTTGCACTCCACTATGTATTGTCATTGTCTTGACCTCAACGCGTGTCATTGAGTATTTCGCAGTTGTTTTGGCAAGGGTTCGTGCATGCGCTAGTAAAATACCAGGGCTGATCTTGACGCGTCGTATTAGTAAGGTCACCTCCTGAATTTCCATTTTATGATAGTCGCCAGACTCCATCAAACAAAAGGCATCCCTGGATCTGACAAGTCTCAATCGAAGCTCTACCCCGTTTAGCAGAAATTTTTCCTGATTGAAGACATCGCAATGCAAACGCCCGAGCATATCCACACTCTTGTTATCGCTGACATATTTACTTCTACTTTTAAATCCGGCATTGTTAACCCCTGTGGTCTCCTCAAACTGGCCGGCTGTATCGGAATACCATAAGCCCGAAGTGAGATGTGAATTTTTAGCTGCGTCACCGTAGTTTAACAAAGTCTCGATGTAAGCTCTGTATGCGTACGAATTGTTACTCGAAGAAACCAGTTTTTGATTAAAATATACTGTAACTTTCTATGCTTATGTTCCTCCAGCAGAAGGCCAGAGGAATTAAGCTAGTCCGCGTGAATTCTTTGTCACGGGTGTGATGTTTTGGAGCTCCTCTTGGGTGAAAGTTGAAAAACCCTTAAATACCCTAATGCAGACTCGGATAGATTTTATTCTAACAGAGCTGACTCCCTACAGACTTGGGACAAGTCCAACCTGCAAGACTAGGATAATACTTTTGGTATTATCGTAGCTATTCAGTCAGACGAGCCGAAGCTGTGTTTACAGACTTGGGATATCGAAGTTTTCCAGACTAGGATAATGATTGAACACTATCGTAGCTATCAAACCTCAATACCGAAGCTGTTTTCTAGCTAATAACGATTTTACCTGAAAAGAAAAGATTAAATGATGCAAAATAAGGAAGATGGGAAATAAAGAACAGATTCCTAAGTTTCTATTAAATTGCTGACCATCAGGTCCTGTGCAAATGTTTAATAAATCATCAAATATTTTATATTAATTATAAACGGTTCAATCTTTCTTATTACTTATTCTACTTTATTCTATTTTATCCTAACCTTAATTCTATGAGCGTTTTTTGATTTGTGCTTTTGCTTTTGTGAGTTTGATTTGATATTCTCTTTGAATTATGATTCTAATGCAATTTTAGCCAATAGATCTTTCAAATTTGCTTATGATTTTTGTGAGTTGAAATTGTTTTTCTTGTTTGTTTTCTCTATGTTATAAAATTGTTTTAATATTTATACTAGATTGAAATTTGTTTGAAATAATTGATATTACTGCTGCTTTAGCTAATAAATCGAGATACTTTGAATGTAAATGAATCTACTGCTCAGCCGCCGCTCTGGCTGACTGGCGAAATAATAATGTCTTGATGAGACGTAGCGACCGCTATGGCTCGACTAACGCTAAACGTCGTGTGTCGCGCACCGCCTTATATACCAAATATTTCCGTCACGTGACGCTTGCTGATCGGCAAGGTGGTGTTCGTCTCCTTGTCCGTGTGATCTGGCTATGTGTAAATGCTGGATACGTTACAATACATCAGCTTGATTGAAGATAGTGTGCAGGAAATTGTTAACAGGGGCTACAAGTGAATCTGCAGAGGCTGAATCGCTCCGGGTTCTGTATACACGTGCACATACTCGGAGCATCGTGTGTGAGAGATCCAGGTACTCATCACCCTGCCCCGGTACGGTGAATTCAATCGGTGAGTCATCGGTGAGTGCGGACACAGGCTTGTACTGCACCCATTGACCACCTTCGATGGATGTCTGTGTAGGTGGTAGAGTGAAGAGATCCAGTTCGGATTTCAAGCATTCACAAGAGCGGGCATGTAGGTAGGCCATTTTTATAGCGAGACCCAGTAAGACTAATCACTCCAGCTTCTGTCTTTACAAAGGTCCGAAAATATCCGTAACGGCTCTTTTTTTGCAACACTTTTTCTTCCTAGCTTTACCAGATGCTCCTTTAGTACTCGGCGTCTTCTTCTTGTTCTTCTTCTTCTTCTTCTTCGAAACGGTCCTGGTCGTTTTCTTTTTCTTTGTCTTCGCAGGGGTTTTACGCTTTCTACGCAATTTAGTCCTCGTAGCTCCTATCGATAAACTCGGTACAAGGACAGGTCCAGACTGGCTCAGCCCTCCCCCGTACCTGAGTTTATAACCCTCTCCCTTCATAACCTTTTCAAGACCATCCTGGGCCTTCCGCTTCAAGTTTTGACCTGTCTCACTGGCGCGTGTTCGAAACGCCTGTTTCCACGGTATGTCATTGTCCAGATCCGTCATGAAATTCATACCACTACGCAGAACTTCTTTACCGAGTAGACGTGCTCCTTTTTTCAACAGCGGAACAGCTCTTCTGAATAGACCACCGAGAAAACTGCCGATGCCGTGACCCCTTTGATTCGGCGCCCCGACATAAACACGATCGATTCCCCCCACCTATTTGCGACTCGTAATACTCTATGTACTGAGCAATGGTATTAACCCGTTTTTCCAGCTATTCTCAACACCGGTATTGAATTAGTATATTTTCTTGAAGTGTAGTGTGACCGTCAAGATCCCGTGGTCAAATGGTATAGATTTACCCTGGTGGTCTCTTATAGATATTTCGATAGTCCGGAAACTCGATAGAAGTAAGGGTAGATAGTGCGGCGGTGAAAATGTTTTCACTTCCGTATCCCCGTTATCGGCGTTTTGCTTTGCCTGAAGTATACGCAGAAGCGGTGCATATACATCTCCAACGATGCGTGGTTCTATGATGTCACAATAGACAAACATGAGCGATGGAATTTGCGGGTACACTTCGATGGTTTCCTCTGTCATGGTGAGTTGATCCCAGGGTTCGGAAATAGAACCATCCTTCTCAAGCCTGGTGACAACGGGTTCTCCACTAACTTCGGTCCTTGCTGTTATTTTACGTCTAACTTCCTCTTCTTTTTTGGGGTCCAGGTATGTTAAAGGGTATTGGATCTCTACAATAGCGACTTCCCACTCACCAGGGAGGTTGATTGTGCGTGGTAGCTGAGTGATATAGCAGCAGGTCTTGTTATCGGGAAAAATTTTCATCGAGCTATTACTCGGTAGGGTTATATAGAACTGTGTCTTCATCATGATGAGAGATTCTGTAGATTAGTTGCAGGTATCCAACTGTTGAATTTGTCAGGGTATCCTTTCCAGCTGACAAGAACTTTCTTACTACGCCCGCGCCCCTTGCTGCGGATGATTTTATCAATTTGAAACGCTGTACTTTCAAGGTCTTTGGTCACACGTTGTAGTTCGGGTTCATAGAAATAGCCGTCGATCTCCTCTCCCGATAGGTCCTCTAGTTCGTAAACGTTCGGTAAACCTGTTACAACTCGTCGAATCTTGAACAGTTCCTCGCTCCAATTAGCCTCGTATCCCTTCGCGAAGGTACCCTTCGTTTTACTTATACGTACAAGATCGTCCTTGGTGAATTTTGGTTTTCGTGATTTGTGCGACGGTCGACTACGTTGAATGTTTGCGCGTGCTTCCGCCGCGTTGAAAAGTGTCACGGCGGAAGGAGCCATTTTGATACTCGAGTGTATGATGTCATTATACGAGCTAACGAGCTTTTGCAGGATATCGATGTAACGGTGTGTGTTCTTATGAGTAAAATATCTCCTCATTCGGTCCATCAGCGTACGATTAAATCGTTCAACAACGGCAGCTTTTATATCAGGGTTACGGGTCACACGAAAACGTATATCGTTCTCGGTAAGGAGTTTTTGAAACGCACCTCCCACGAACTCTTTACCCTTGTCGGTCTGTAGGGTCACCGGTCGACGCTCCGTAGAAGATAATATCTGTTTGAAACCAGCAGCCGTGTCGCTGGTCGATTTACGGTACAGAGGAATCACCCATGCAAATTTGCTCAGAACATCGATGACCACCAACAAGTAACGAAAATCGTCGTTATCATCCTTTATAGAAACAAGTTCCACCAGATCAGCTTCCCAAAGATCGTCTATATTTGAAACGTTGTACCGCTGTCTCTGGAACTTCCGTCGTACCGGTTTGTGTAATGTATAGGGATCCTGAATACCTAGCCAGTTTTCTATTGCACCCGCGTTTACATTCCGAACACTCCTTTTCAACTTCCTAGCCCCAGCGTAACCAGCTGGGTGGGCGGGATCGTAGTATATCCGTTCTAACTCCCTCATTTCCCTAATGCAAGTGACAACCAGCCTTTTTTCGGCGAGGGCGATCTTTTTTTAGGTAATTCTTCCGGTCGACGGTATTTCGACGGTGAGAAGAAGGACTCGTCGTCTGCGTTACCAGAACCGGCAGCGTCCCTGACTGAATGATCTGCGCTACTGCTCCCGCGGTTCCTGGAAGCGTACGGTGTTCGGCGTCCTTTAGCCTGATTTCGCCTCGCTGGGGTTACAGCAGCCGATGGCGAGGCCGATTGAGCATTCTTCCAGACATCAAGATTCCCGACATATTCCCGAGGTACATTGATGCTCTGGAGAAGACGTGCGTACGCATGTCTACCATGGGGCTGGAAACCTTTTCTAGAACGCACAGTGTCGTTAACTAGATCGACGATATTTGTCCCAGGGAGAGGTTTGTTGTCTATGGTTACGGCGCCTTGGTTGTCCCAGGAAAAACGTGTGGGGAACTCCGCCAGATGTTTGAGAAGTAGTTCAGCCTTTGACTGGTATTTTTTTGGTACTGTCAAGGCAATCTTCGATATCCGTTGTTGCTTGTCAGCGGGTATTTCTCCTTCTTGTCCATGTACGAGTTCAGCAGGATCAGTTTTATCAGGAACGGAGTGAAGATCCACGCGAAGCGGTTTTCTGGAGTCCTCGGCGAAATATAGGAAACGTTGTAATAGTTGTTGATAAAGCTTCCATTTTGCTGCGTCATCCAGGTCGGGAGAGTTCAGAATAGCGCGCATCTCTCCATCGAGCCTGGATACCGGAGAGTTTGTGCTCTGCTCGTTATTTTCGTTGTCACCCGCGGAGGCTGCTGCTGAGGAGGTTATACCACGTTGAAAACGTTCCACGGTCTCCGATGGTATTAGTACCATCTTCTTTGCATGTTCCATCGTTCTTCTCGTGTTTATTGACCGAACAGGTGTGTAAAAAGCGTTCCGAGAATGGGGGCTATCAGCATAGGCAGAAATCCGTTACCGCGTTGAACTAGTAATTTTTTCTTGCTCTTCCAGCTTCCCTTGCTGGTCGACAGTTTACGAAGAAGATGTTTATGTTTGGCTAGTCGGGCCTTTTCTTGCCTAGTGAGAGTGACGTTGCCGCGTACAGTGTTCAAAGCGCATTCGCATATATTTTTCACGAGCCTATTATCGGCGGTACGTAGTAAAGCTAGTCTCTGCTGCGGTTTCAGGCTGCAAAGGGCCTTTAGAGTCACCGTGTTCGCACTTCCGAATCGTCTACGTGCCTCAGCACCACGTCTAGAACCACCTCCGGTTTGTACGGAGCCCGCGCACCCGTCTGTTTGTACAACTCGTGACATTACAAACGAACGACTGGTAAACCGTGCTGAGTGCGGGACTTTATATCTTTCCTCGGGACGTATACATAGTGGTGTTTGTCGGTCGGAAATATATTGCTACGTAGCGACAGTTTTCGGGGGTGCCTTGTTTCAGATCAAGTAAAAGATAACCGTGTGGGCGCGCTGTTGCATCGTGGTAGGCTTCCTGGACGAATCGTGGATCCTCAGGGCAGACTTGTCGAGCTAGATGCTGTACCTGAGCGCGATCTCGCGGGTTCTTGAAAAATATGATATAATTCGCGTTGAGTGATATATCGCGTTGTCCACGACCCTGATGAAACAGGTTCTGTGTGATGAAGAACACGCTTAGATTCTTATCATGGCAACCCTTGGTGAAGAGATCAACGATTATATTACCGGAGGCCTCTCGAATAAGATCATCTATTATAAGCAGCTTGGGCAGCGTGTTCGTGTCATAGTCAGATTCTTGAGGTAGCCCTTCCCGATATTCGATGTCGCTGAGAGATGTGCTGGCTCCGTTACTAGGCACCGATTGCTGCTCGGCGTAATACCAAATTATACGATTGAAGCGGGTATCGCACATCTCCTCGATATGACGCAGGAACGTCTCACGCGAATGGAACACGAAGTCTTGAACCTTTCCCAGCGAACAACTCGAGAGATATGGAGAAATCAGAATAACAAAAGCTACTACATACGGCTAGGATAAATTTTCTATTCCGCGGTGGGGGGCCCCGGCGCCGCGTTGCGCGCCATCTTTTAGCTAATAGCGGGCGCGCTCATACTCTCAGCATTCCGGACGGTAATCAGCTAATAGCGGGCGCGGCCAAGGTCTCAGTATTCCGGACGGTAATCAGCTGATAACCGGCGTGTGAGTTGCTCATCTAGACTATCCGCTTAAGCTAGCTGATTTTACGCATTTAAAAGTGCGAGGAACATACGAACTCAGCGGGACCGAACACCGCTCGATCGACCCGTTATGGACGATCTTGCGAGCATATGCAACAGCTCACCGGTGAATCAACAACCAGAAATCAGCGGAGTTTTAAAACTAATTTTATATATCTTATTTTTAATCAAATTTTTTATTTATAGATGACTTAGTCTTAACAAGTTCTATTTGCGAACAAGGATCGTTATTTTGAGGTATTTTGAGGGGAGTGGTAATAAGGGTATACACAGGGACAGAGATAATTTCTTAACAGATTTATTCAAACTCAAGTTCCAGCTAGCAGAGCGTGTGTGGGAGGATAATCAAGTAAAATTGATACATTTTGCTTCATAGATTCTTTTATTACGTATAACCGTAAGTAAGGTAAATGATGTGTATAATATATTGTGACCAAGAGAGGTGCGAGTCAAGTGTTATATTTTATATTGACAATTAAACGATGCCAAATCGTATTGCTATACATACAATTTCTTAATGCTAATGGTACTTTTATTTTACAGAGCAGGTACAAGGTAGTAATACATGCCGTAGACTAGATTATTCTACTTCTAATATCACAGGTATAGACTGTGAGTAATAGCTTAAAGACCTAATTATATGACAAATTTACAAAGGTTATATACAACTAAAATACAGTAAAAACTAACTTTAACCGAAACTGGATGCGTGGGGGGCTCTGATTCCTAACCCCTTCGTCTGTTGGTACATACGGACCAGGTGCGGAGTCTGTTACACGTCTCTATGCCCGTATGGGAGGGTGTCAAAACTATTCCTGCAACAACGTCTTTTTATAAAAACTGGGCGACATGTTTTCGTTTGATCACGAGTCACCACATCATGCATTGTGGTTCGTCGGATCGCACGATATCTGAGATTGATGCTTTCTCCCTCCTCAACTACCATTTCCCGTATAGAGTTGAAATTTATCCTCAATCGAGTGGTGTAGTTGAGGGTAATACCTTTGACCTTGCAGATCTCTGTTTCCCTCCCATCTGGGGATACTACTATGAAGGCGTAAAACCTTGCCCCGCCTGATACAAAGGCCCGTATGTAACTACCTGCGCCGTATTGTTCCAGTTCGTCGGTCAGGTCACCCAGAAAAATGCCGACCGGCGGTTCATATTCTCCAGGTGCACCAGACCGAACGTAAATGATCGAGTCAGTGTCATAATATAATACCCTACGATCCAGTTTCTCTAAATAACCGAACAGTTTGAGCCGCGCCTGTGCCGTTGTATACGCGGCTATCACCACGTTCGCGAGAGCCGATGCCTCCACGCTCTCATCTTTGTATGACCAGCGAGCGTACAGAACGTCATCATTTACGGCTACCAGGTCCTCCAGCAGAATTGACGGACTTGTCACCAGACCTAGCAGCTCCTCTCTGGTCTTGACCACGGTTGTTTTTGAGAGGTTGTCTCGCTGGCCAAACTTACCCCAGAAGGAGTTAAGACATAACTTCGACACAGAACGCAGCCCCAGATTTTTTTCTATTTTAGCCTTATCTAGTTTGATTCCCTCTACCCGGGCGTACTCCGCGATATATCGAGACCGGCTCTCTTCACTACCACAACCGGCGGGCCAGCCGCTAGCCTCCTGTTTTATTTTCAAAAAAGTATCAATGTACTCCGAAAAATGTCCACCTTCCCGGGTAGCGGGATCAAACACCGTCACCTCGTACTGCCAGATCTCTGACACCGATATTACCCTATAACCCATTGTTACGGCCTTTTTCACCTCGTCTGAAACCCATGTCCCGCTTAGACACCTCTCACGGGGATTATTGTGAGGGCATGGACCCTGTTCCATGTCTCGGCAACATGAGCTACAGAGATTGATTGATTGATTGATTGATTCATATTTATTTATGCCTTGGAAGACCTTGAGGCAAATTACACCATTACAGATGTGACATAGTTTACAGAGCATGCTTAAGAGAGTTTTTATAAACATAATATAAATAAAATAGATAGATAGCTAAGATAGTAGGATAAATTCAAATAGCAAAGTAGCATGGATATAAATTAATAATATAAATAGAAAATAGAAAAGACTAAAGATAGCTATTAATTAACCTAGATAAGAAGCGTGCCAAGCATTCATGCGCAGCATAATATAGCCTAAGTGACCAATACCCCCAATCGCAGCCAGCAGAGCAATCAGGAGGATTCAACGTCAAGCGAAAATAAATACGCGAACAGACTACTTTTGAAAGTGCCAATAGATGGAGAAGAGATGATGTTAGCCGGTAAAGAATGCCAAAAGTACACGGCTGAGAGAAGAAAAGAATTCCTAAATATACAGGTCCGATGAGACGGCGTATGAAAGATAGCAGGAGAGGCCTGCCGCGAAGGACGAGAGCCATTTAACCTAGGACGAGTGAAAAGGTCGGACAAGTGAGCCGGCACAGCATTATGCAGAATGTTAAGGGGGTTATCGTGCTACAAACCGCCTCAAAAGTATAACATGAGCGCTTGACTCCTGACTGTATCCCCTAGCCCCGCTTCCGTACCAAAACTTTTGTTAGTGACTGTTCACGCACACATAGTAGCGCTTTGTGTGTTCACACGCATACTATGCGCGCGCGTAAAACTAGCGACCCAGCAGCGCCACGAGTGAAGCGAAGCCATGAGATCAACGCGTAATGTCAATGCAGAGCAAACTTTACAAAGCTATATCTCGAAAACCGTGACGGCAAATGTCTTGATTCTTGGATATGTTATTCCAATATTGATGTTGAATTGTATGTTAGTTTTTGGTGAAAATCGTAAGAAAAGTTTTTAAGTTATGCCTCAAAACGTTAATGCTAGACGACGCTTCCCATAAGATGCCATGTATAAGATTCTCAATTTGCCAATTTTTTTCTCGAGTTTGGTGCCGCTAAGGGCTCTGAAATTTTAACGTGTTAATTGTGGTACTAGAAGCTACTCATGTGAATTTTTTCACGACATTCGTAAGAAAACGAAATATCACGATAACCCCCTTAAAGACCATTATGCCCAGGAAATATAGGCGCCGCGATCTCACTGAGAGCCATCCCAGCTGCCTGCGGTAAGGGGTAATATGCTGTAACATTCCGGCTGTTCTGGCTCCTGCCGGAGCAGCCGGACAAGTGTCCATCGCGCATCCCGCGACGCGCATCTCGCGATGCACGCCGCGGAATTTCGTGTATTGCTTAATGTTGCGCAATCTGCGATTCCGCACCACCCGCGATTCCGCGCAACCCGCGATTCCGTGCAAAACCGCGATTCCGTGCATCCCGTGATTTCGCGGTGCCCGCTAATTATCGGTATAAAAGGGGGTACGTGGAGGCATCAGGTACCGATTGTGTGGCAAAGTGCCCGTCGAGTCACATCGTTAATTACTCATTAGGCACGTAGCCAAAATAGTGCGTGACCTGTACTTGCTCTTAAATCGCGTTTCGATACTCATAAAAATTGAAGTGATTAAAATCGCGATTTTCGATATTGAAAAACATAAGTCTAATTAAAATTTAAATTCACATTTCACCATCTACAAAGTTTTTACTAATTTTCTAAATAAATAAAATTAGACTGCAAACTTCAAAGTCGTCTTAATTAAATTAACGACGCAATTTAATTCCTTCGAGGATTGGAAATCTTCGGATAAAATAAATAAATCAAACATACTATCGACATTAAACGAACTCCAACAATTAAAACTCTAACTCAAATAAATGGAAACATTGATTATGAACTCTATCTACTTCTAATCTTATTCTAATTTATTATTTCTTTAATATAAACTGTTATATTCTATTCTATTCTTTATGATTTAATAATATTCTATTTCTGCACTTAATGTGCTGTTCTCTGATTAATTCTTTTGTATCGTTTTCTACGACCAATGACTATCTAATTTCATTAAATACTATCTATTGTTAAAACTACATCTGTTTCTTTCAATTTCCTATTTCCTTAAATTAACAATCTTAAAACATTTCAGGTTTCCTTCTTTAGTTTCAATTTGCAAACGACAGCTACGGTGCGGGTGTAAAACCCAATCCCGAGTCTAGTTGTTCAGCTTGGTACGCCTAGCGACACCCAGCTCTGTGCTAAGGCAGCAACGGTTGAGTTGGTGTGGGGTTGCAACACTGGGGAATACCCATGTCTGTGATTCTCGCACACAACTAGCTCGGCCCGCGTCTGTCGCACAAGCTCGGTTAGTGAAGCAGATCCTCGCTCAGTCGATAATTAGCTCAAATCGGTTGAGTCCTGATTTGAGTCTATAATAGGGTATTTCGTGGTTTTTCACTTTTTCCACCAGAGGAGCTCCAAAACATCACCCGTGACAAAGACACTCACGCGGACTAGCACCGTATCTCCAGCCCTCAGCTGAGATATCGGTGCAGTAAGTTACAATGCTCGTCGCGACGCAAATCAAAAACGAATCTTATTGCACTATTAAGTAGCCTTTGAAGCACGAGATTTAGTTCACCAGTCAAGTCATTAAAAACAAGGCAGCAATAGTCAAGCAGGGGGAAGATGAGAGAGACAACAAGAGACGATCTTAGCTCACGCGACAGAGCATTACGATGGTGTTTAAGGCGAAAAAGTGAAAAATTGACTTTATTAGAAATAGTCATCACGTGACTACGCCAGGAAAGATTGGCGCTCATGGTGACCCCAAGGTTACGGACACTGCTAACGTGAGAGAGGGAACGTCAGAGAGGGAACATTAGTTTGCCGTGCATACGAAGAGGTAATACCGGATGATAAAGATTCCGGGGCGGCAGTACTTTACATTTAATCAAATCCTCGACTCTAGACAGATCTACTCCACCGGCCCCGGTCAGATTCTTACACTCCTCACCTACTAGTACTACGGGATGACCCTTCGGGAATTTTCCAGTTTTACAGATGCAAGGGTATAAGGAACAAACATCCACATAGCGGATCTCCTCTCCGAGTCTGGGGTCCACCTCGCGAAACCTCGACGTGTTGCCCGTCCGACCACCGTAGAATGCATCACGCGGGTTCAGCTTGGCATTCTCCACACTCGGTAGAAAACCGCTACGCTCGAGATATGCCCGCACTTCTGGCCTTGCATCCATCAGACGGGAAAACTCGCACTCCCATATCTCCTCTACCACGATACCCTCGGTACGCATACGCCGCGTCTTTGCCTGAGTTTCCTCAAGTCGCCTATCCATGTTCAAGGTACCCTTAATTTCGTTATCCCTATTTACACGGTAACAGCGTGGACAGCCATGCCAGTAACAGCCGTGAAATTCTAGTACGTGGCGTGTTCCGTCCACCGACTCGTAGTAGCCGTCAACTCTACGTCGTAGCACGCGCTGTTCCCGAGCCCTACCCGCATGTAAGATCTCCCGACCTAGCTCATGTTCCCTCCAGACGAACCACTGGATAGCCTTGGAGGATTGTTTATCGGCTAGTCGGTAGCCGGCGGGTGGAATAATCCCTATACTGTTATCGCGAAGGAAATTTTTCCGGAATACCATTGAACATGCAGAGGCTATGGTCGTGCTCTCCGTGAACGGGCAGACTTCGCCGGTACGTAGGAATATATCGCGGAATGCTAGGCAGGCTAACCGTAAAATCGTGACGTCTGACCGGCAGAAGTCAACGATTTCCCTACTAAAATAAAAAAACGTAGCCTTCTCTTACGGCCCCTTCATACCACGCGAAGAAACGGGCCCTACCCTCTACCGTCATGGAGTCCGGCGCGTAAAACTCAGCCGCAGGTAATACTCCCACATAGAACCGGTGAGCCGGTATATTAAAGAGGTGCGGAAATAGACCCTTTTGCGTGGCCTCAGGTAGACCGAAAGCCTTTGGCAACGCGGCTAAAGCCATCGGCATGTACGCAAGAGAGTCCAGAAAACGGATATTAGCTGTTTCTAGCAAGACTATTTTACTACCGTTTAGTATTACCTTCGGTGTCTCACCGCCTTTCTCCACTAGGTAACGGAGTATAAACTGGGCGTCGAAACCTTTTGCGTTATGCGCAATACAAATAACTTTCCGGTAGCCTTCGAACTTTCTATCGGCGAGTTCTACCAATTCACGGACCGGGTCATCCCTAAAAACAAATTCTCGCTGTTGTTGCAATTCGAATACCTATCAATTGTGACACCTCAAATCCAGGAATGCGCTAACACGATATAGCAGAGCAACAACTCTGTCGTATGGCGAAATACATAGCAATGTACGGACGCAGCACTGACCTCCTAAATAGTCATTAAAAGGAGGGCAGACGACGCGCTCATTGTCAGAACATCGCGACCAGAGCAAGAGACATTATATATAAGAGATTAGTCCGATATCAGTAAAACCTTTTGTAAAACTTTATATTATATTAATAAACTTGAATCACTTTTGTACGACCGAGTTCCAACTCCTAATTCGACAACGGATCGTCGAATAAAATTGTAGTTGTATGAAGGATCTCAGGATCCCGATCACAACAACTGGTGGCAGCGGCAGGGATCGTCGAATCGTACAAGTGAATCAAGTATCGAGCGAGTGAATCAGAAGAATAAGTGATCGTGACATCGTTGAAGAAATTACCGTGACGTCACATGTCAAAGAAAGGGAGAGAACGATCAGCATCCGTAGACTCTCCGACTAAACCTGAGTTACAAGGAGAAGTAAGCTTTGGGGATAATTCACCGTTGTTTGGCGTACTACCTCCCAGCCAGAGGCACGCCTTGCATTTATCATTGGCTGCAGCAGCACAAGAATCTTCGGGAAAAGAGCAAATGCCATTGAACTGGGACTTGGTAGAAAGACGCATTACAGAAGGTAAAACCTCGTGGATTCAAGATTTACGAAGAGATCATCTTTTCCAAGCCTGTGAGCATTTTAGTATAAACGTAACCGAAGAAAATACGGTCGACGAACTTCGTGCGGCATTGCGCGAATTTGTTAAAAGCAAGACTCGAGAGCAAGTAGCATCACCACAGATTCAGAACATAGAAGCGAAGTAACCACTAACTAACATGGCAGAAAATACCGTTACCGTGAGACAAGTGTTGAAGGACATCGAGATCTTCGATAGCAGTGACCGAGGAAAAGTTTGTGATTTTATACGCTCTTGTAAATATGCACGTGAAATAATACGACCTGCAGATACGCAAAACCTACTGAAGGCTGTTTTGAGCACGCGGATCAAAGGTGCTCCGGCACGAGCTTTAGAATACAAAACAATTGACACCTGGAAGGCACTGGAGGAAGAGCTGAAGTCGATGAGCATCGATACACGGACATTAGCTTCGTTACAAGTGGAATTCAGCAGCTGTAGACAACGTCACAACGAGGACGCGAAGTCATATGGAGCACGAGTCGAGAAACTAACTTCACAGGTAATCGAAGTGACGATGAAGGAAGCCGCAGAAGAGGATTCGAAACCGACGCTGGAACGCCAGGTCAGAAAACAAGCTGTCAATATCTTCATCAGAGGCTTGAACGACAAGCTGAAGATATTGGTCAAGAGCCGACAGTGTGAAAATCTTAGGGAAGCCATATCACTCGCGATAGAAGAGGAACGAGATTTAGGCCCTATTCGTGGATCGGATCGGGAACACAATCAACCGCGCAACAGCAGAGAAGGTAACAGAGGAAATAGTTGCTATAACTGTGGGAAGACAGAACACCTTGCACGAGAGTGTCGCTCAGCGAAGACAGGATCCAGTTATCCGCAGAGATTGCCGACACCAAGCAGATACGTGAAAAGAGTTGAGGTAATTTGTCATTTTTGTAGAAAACCAGGACATTTTATTCGAGATTGTAGAGCCAGATTAGCCGAAGAAAATAGGCGAGGCTACGGGAGAAATCAGGGACCTCCTAGAAGAGAGGAACGGGTTCAACCAAGTCATTCTAGGGACGCCAGCAGGCGAGACGAAGAGACTTCGGGAAACGAGGAGCAGGCGCGGCGGACAGGCAACCGTATCGCGTCGTACCAGTGAATTACCTAATAAATGGATCCAAACAGGAAAACCACGCGACGATCAAGGCAGATGAATTCAAAACGAGACACGGAACTATGCTATTAGATTCAGGAGCTGAGGTAAGCTTAGTAAAGGTTGGAAAAATTGACGGCGAAGTAATGGCTGAAGACGGTGTAATCACGCTCAGAGGAATAGGCGGAACACCGGTTGCGACCTTATGTAAGGTCAGGTTAAATATAAGGGTTGGTGATAGGCACATACCGTCAATGTCCCGGTTAGTGCCACCAAGAGCCCAGTGCTGTAGTATTTTTACCTGGATAATGTATTTTTTTTATGTCAGGTTGAATTTGGAGGGGATAGGGGGCAAGTACATAGTTTTTTCTTCAAATTCTACACATCATTCCTTTACAAAAATGTAAGAATGAATTTTAATTGAATTTTAAAGATAACCCCTTCCGTGTCCCGGTTTATGCCACCCTCCAAACAGTATGTGCCAGTTTCTGCCACGCGCGGGGTCAGTTAGTGCCACTAGATCGTCAAATCGGTTTGAATACTTGTCAGAGGATGAAAATGCTGGTTTATTCATCTATTTGGGCAATAATAGTGTGAACAATACAACGTATTTATCAAATTACATGTTAAAAAATGAAAAACATAATAAATAATATTATTCTTCAGCTGTTTTTAGCATCGGCGCAGCCGTCTTAACCTCAACGACAGTGCTCTCATCTTCGGTTTTATTAAGGAGGTTGGGCACCCAAAGGCAAACATTAGGAAATCTTTGAAAGTTTATCATCGAAAGATAGATAGATAAAATGCCTACGGCCAAAATTTCAAGTCACTACACCGTTTTTGATAAATTAATTTTTGAATTTGCTTTTTATACACGTAGAGGTATATGGAGAGCCGACAAGGTTAGTATGAAATCTTTCGTATCACCCCGCGCGGTAAAAAGTTTTTTTTTTCCAACGTTTCTGTGGTGGTGGTTTGTTTTTCGTTTTTCCCTTACAGAAAAAAAAATCGTATGTATACAGGGTGAGGTACCTAAAGTGTTGCAGAGCAATAGCGCTTTACTTTTTATAAAACAAATAAGGTTAGGGAAACGAGTGGCATTTACTGGCACAAGGGTGCGTTTGGAGGTGTCAGTCGTTGCCACCAGTTTTTTCGGGTTAAAAATAGCATTTCATTGATTTTTAACAATTCTATTCGAAAAAACAAGTAATTTCCAACAGATACATATGAGTTTTAATTGACTTAATACTTACATTTTTGAGTAATCGAACGAAAACAAAACTGTGCACTCTAACCTCTCTCAGAGAGCCTTAGCCATTTGAGTGAGTTCAGCGCGCCCATCACACTTGACGGTTGAATAATAAATACTTGCTATCATTGAATCTTCATAAATTTTGGGGATATATGGTAGGAAAGACCATTCTAAATATTCATGGGGAGCAGTTTGGATTTGAAAATGATTTCACATTGATATACCTGAAAATGTGCTGGAAGTGGCATCTACCGGGACAGTGGCACTAACCGGGACATTGACGGTATCGCACCCTTTTTACGCAGTTAAAGACGATTTTCCACTAGAAGCAGACGGTCTCTTAGGAGGCGACTTCCTCGAGAAGCACGACGTCGAGCTCAGATCTGGAAAATACGCAAGATTGTACGGAACGACATGGAATTTAGGAGCCACAGGAGCTCACATATCGCTTGAACGAAGAAGCGAGAAGATAGTCCGTGCAAAGACACATGACGACACGGAAGGTATCGTCGAAGGAATCGAGTTACAGCCAGGAGTATACATGGGGAGTTGCATCACCAACGCAGTCGACGGTGAGTGCAAAGTCAGCATTTTGAATACAAACGATTATGATGTAGAACTGGAACAGCCGTGTGTACAAATAGCAGCACTAGGCCGAGAGCACACAGATATGACGCAAGTTTATGCATGTCGAGCAATGACACCGAGTAACGCGAGCCGAATGCAACAGCTGAGAGACAACCTACGTACGAGTCATCTGAATCGAGAAGAAAAAGAGAGCCTACTAGATATTTGTGAAGAATTTCATGATGTATTTCACTTAGAAGGAGACTATCTGGGTTGCACGAACGCAGCTAGTCACAGAATTACTACAAATCCAGATATTGCGCCAATAAATGTAAGACCTTATAGACTTCCAGAAAAACACAAGCAGGAGATAAACGAGCAGGTAGATAAAATGCTTGCCGACGGGATAGTCAGACAGAGCAAAAGCCAATGGAATGCACCACTGCTGGTAGTACCGAAGAAGGCAGACGCATCAGGAAAAACGAAGATGAGAGTCGTAGTTGACTTCCGTAAGGTGAACGAGGTTACTGTAGGAGACTCCTTTCCACTGCCGAATATTACCGAGATATTGGACCAGTTGGGTAAGGCAAAATATTTCTCTACACTAGATCTAGCATCAGGATTTCACCAAATTCCAATGGAAGAGGAGGATAAGTGCAAGACGGCATTTTCCACTTCACATGGTCACTACGAATACAATCGCATGCCTTTTGGACTGAAGAACGCACCCGCTACGTTTCAACGGTTAATGAATACTGTACTTTCAGGAATACAAGGCCTTAGGTGTTATGTCTATCTCGATGATATTGTCATACATGTTGAAATAATTTTTTTTTGATGAGAAAAATTAACGGACGATCCGGGAATCGAACCCAGGATCTACGGAAGCCTATCCGGGGACTTACACCCGAGACCACCTAGCTCGCCCACGGATCACCGCAATTTTTCTCATCTTCTATTCTTGTGCTCACATGTATGTGTTGTTATGATTCTTGGGTATGTAGCACTGTAGTAGTACGCAAGGCAAAGTCATAGAACTATGCAAGACGGCACAGTGCTACATACCCAAGAATCATAACAACACATACATGTGAGCACAAGAATAGAAGATGAGAAAAATTGCGGTGATCCGTGGGCGAGTTAGGTGGTCTCGGGTGTAAGTCCCCGGATAGGCTTCCGTAGATCCTGGGTTCGATTCCCGGATCGTCCGTTAATTTTTCTCATCAAAAATTATTTCAATTTGAAACATCAGGGATAGATAAAAAGTTAAGTAATCAATTAATTATTTAATTAATTACTTAATAAAAATATTACGCACACAAAAAGGCCGCTATATACAATAAACTCACAGCCTGCTCGTGACACAGCCGTCATACAGGTGCTATAGTGTATATGACTTTGCCTTGCGTACTACTACAGTGCTACATACCCAAGAATCATAACAACATTGTCATACATGCTCCTAGTTTGCAGGAACATAACAAACGACTGGAAGAGGTACTTGAACGCTTACGACAGAATTCATTGAAGTTACAACCTGACAAGTGTGAGTTTCTGAGGAAAGAGGTCAACTTCTTGGGACACGTCATCACTAGAGACGGGATAAAAGCAGATCCAGAGAAGATCCGAGCAGTAGAAGAATTTCCAATTCCAAAGACTGTAAAAGATGTTCAAGGATTTCTGGGTTTGGCCGGATATTACAGACGATTTATACAGAATTTCTCGAGTTTAGCAAAACCGCTTACACATTTGTTAAAGAAAGAGGTGAAATTTGGATGGACTTCGAGGGAACAAGAAGCTTTTGAAAATTTGAAGAAGACGTTGACGACCGCACCAATTCTACAATATCCAGATTTCGAGCAACCGTTCATCGTGACGACAGACGCATCCGACAAGGCTATCGGAGCAGTCCTGTCGCAAGGAATAATAGGAAGTGACTTGCCAATAGCATACGCAAGTAGAACTCTCAATTCAGCAGAAGGCAATTACAGCACCACAGAAAAGGAACTATTAGCCATAGTCTGGGCAGTTAATCATTTCAGACCGTATGTATATGGTACCAGATTTAAGATTGTTACAGATCACAAACCACTCACATGGTTATTTGGAGTCAAAGATCCAGGATCACGACTCATGAGATGGCGACTGAAGCTGGAAGAATACGACTATGAGATCGAGTACAAGGCAGGGAAGGCAAATACCAACGCAGATGCCTTGAGTCGCATGTACGCAGTGACCAGAAGTCAGCAGAAGGAAGAGGAAGAATTGAACAACCGAGAACAAGAATATTCCGAGGAAGATCGGAACAGGATCATCTATGAGTACCACGATACGCCATTAGGAGCACATCAAGGAGTTAATCGAACGATCGAACGAATCCGATTGAAGCACGATTGGCCTGGATTACGGAAGGAAGTCGAGGAACACATTTCGAGATGCGAGAATTGCCAGAAGAATAAACTCAGCCAGAAGACGAAGGCACCAATGGTCATAACCGACACTCCCAATCAACCGTTTGAGAAATGTGCATTGGATATCGTAGGACCACTGACGGAAACGGAACGAGGAAATAAATATATCCTTACGTTCCAAGATTGTCTAACAAAATTCAGCAAGGCAATACCTATTCCGAACCAAGAAGCTAACACTGTAGCTAAGGAATTCGCGACCAGGATCGTATGCGAACACGGAATACCACAGAGAATACTCACCGATCAAGGTACGAACTTTTTGAGTAACGTTTTCAAAGATACTTGTAAATTGTTGAAGATCGACAAGATTCAGACGACGGCCTATCATCCTGAATCCAATGGAGCCTTAGAACGTTCACATAGGACGTTAGCTGAATATCTGAGACATTACATAAACGAAGAACAGAGCAACTGGGACGAATGGTTACCATATGCTATGTTTGCATATAACACGACGCCCCACACTGCAACGAGATTTACACCGTTCGAGCTGGTGTATGGACACCGAGCTGAACTACCAACATCGCTGAAAAGGGATCCAGAACCGACGTACACCTATGACGACTACGCACGAGAATTACGAGAGAGATTGCGAGCCAGCAATCTGATAGCCAAAGAAAATCTACAAGAAGCCAAGGAGAAGTCAAAAATCGAGTACGACCGACGAACCAAAGAAAAAGGGTTCAAGGTTGAAGATAAGGTATTACTATACGACGAGACTGTACGCAGAGGAAGATCGAAGAAGCTATTATCTCAATGGATTGGTCCTTATACTATTCTAGAGGTAAGCTCAGACGTTAACTACACCATAAAAGTTAATAGGAAGAATCTCAGAGTACATGTAAATCGATTGAAACCTTTTATTGAATAATATGACTCGAGTAGGAAATTTGAAACTAGAAATTTGAAACAATTTAGCTGATAGAAAAATGATATAGAAAATAGGTCATACTAACCTAGATTAAGAAACGATTATATAAAAACATTGTAACGGGATACATTATGTAAACCACTAACCTAGATATAGCATAATAGGCAAGCGTACGCACACCGACGCAAGCCAGCAGATTTAACTGATTTCAGGAGAAAATCCACAGGCTTTCCTTCCAAGGGGGGAGGGATGTTGCAATTCGAATAGCTATCAATTGTGACACCTCAAATCCAGGAATGCGCTAACGCGATATAGCAGAGCAACAACTCTGTCGTATGGCGAAATACATAGCAATGTACGGACGCAGCACTGACCTCCTAAATAGTCATTAAAAGGAGGGCAGACGACGCGCTCATTGTCAGAACATCGCGACCAGAGCAAGAGACATTATATATAAGAGATTAGTCCGATATCAGTAAAACCTTTTGTAAAACTTTATATTATGTTAATAAACTTGAATCACTTTTGTACGACCGAGTTCCAACTCCTAATTCGACAACGGATCCTCGAATAAAATTGTAGTTGTATGAAGGATCTCAGGATCCCGATTACAACACTGTACACCACACCCGAGGCAGGGCTCGAGGATACTCGCGCCTATACATCCTGTACAGGTCCGTTGCGCAATACACAAATTTGGCACGTGTATGTTTATCGTCTCGTCACCGTCCACAGTCTCGTCTTGTCGTGTCTCGAAGTCGTAAAAAATGAAAATGTAGCTAGGTGCCTCGCCAGTGTTCCGCTTTACAGGTCTCATAAAACAGCGATGATTAATCTCTTGGTTCGAGCGGCAGGTCCTGCAGTATGTCCACCCACAAGTATGTTTTCCCCTCGAGGTATCCGTAAAGATATCGCAGGTTCCACATACCCGTAAGGTACCACAGACCGTGCGCTTACCGCTAAACGAACCCTGCAACCCGTGTCGCCTATAACACTCCTCCCCGTAAAAATCACGATTACACTTTTTGCAGTCGACTTTCGCGACTCCGCTGTCACATGCAGGAGTCGAGAGACAACGGTTGCACCTATTGGAACACCTATGCTCGTTACCGTGAGCGTAGGCTACGTTACACGGCTGACAAAAGAAATCAGAGGCAGCAGCCCCTCTCATATTTAAAATAACGTCATAGTGACCTGTACGAGCATAATAAAGAATATCAAGTTTCTGCACTACTTCGCGGTAACCCATACCCAGTACAATATCCTCCCCGTTAAAAAGCGGCCGACCGCCTTTACCTAGCGTCTCGCTGTCGTAAACTAGAATTGCGTAACCATCCCGTGCCAAATATTGCTGGAACTGTGCAACTTCCTCGATACCGCACCCGTCCTCAGGTATGACGACTCCAGCCTCTATTACCAACTGGCGAGCTTTCTCACCCTGGTATCTTTTACTCGACGCCCTAGCCCTGTTCCACTCGGCCTGTAACGGTCCATCCCGTGCAGAACCTCTCCTCACATACACTCCAGCGGCGAAAAAAGCCCTCGGTAAACATAAATTATCATTGTTCGTTATAGTCAGGATGGAACGTTTACCGACTAGCTGCTCCCCGTTCAGCGCTAAACGTTTCCCCCGACCTGCCGGAACAGCGATAGTTGTTATGTTTACCGTGAACGGTTGATCAATTGAAAATTCACTCGCGCTCTGCGTAACCCTGAATACAAGACCCCATAAATCGTCAAAGCGAAAATCGCGAGCCGGTCGGAAACTTAACCCCGCAGAACCCCTTGTAAAACCCTCTGTGTTGAAACTAATACCCATGATATCGTTTGGAGTGCAGAGCGAGGAGAAATATCTGTACAGTTCGCGGAAGGTCTCCTCTAACCAGACGACCGGATTCGCAGATTCGGGTGGTACACCCATTGTCACAGTTACCTGACATCCTCCTAACCCAAAACGCCGGTATCGCCGATTTACCCGCCTGGTGATTTTGAAACGAGGTGAATGGTCCGGGTTCTCCTCTGCTGAAGCGTCGTCAAGGCTGCTTTCCTCATCCGACTCTTGTACTTCCTCGGCAGGAAAATCAGCCACAGGAGCACCACGCCTCATCGACAAAGAACGAGTCCCTCCCCTCTGCATGCTTGAGGTAGCGGCACCGTTATTCGTCCCGAATAGCCAGCTAGACGAGCGAGGCCTCACGGCTGGTTGAGCACCGGCGGGGATTAAGTAAAAACCTTATATTATCTTTTCACATTGATTCGATACATATTAAACTATGCGCTAGGAAGGAGGCGTACAATCAGAACTACTCCTCCTCAGAAGCCGCGAGAAATCCTGCTGGAAGCTCGCCATGCGGGGACGGTATTATTATCGTTTCCATCGAATCGAAATCCGATGGAAGATTTTCCTGGCTAATATCCGAACTGTTGTTTACAACCATGGAGATTCGAGACTCCTCGGCAGAGTTCTCTATTGCATCCGCTGTTACGGATTAAGTTGATGGAGAAAAAAAAAGATTGAAAAAAGATTTTCAAGGGTAATCAGGGGAGACGGTCTATTATACGAATTACAAGCGGTATGTACTTACATTCCTGCGGGCTAAAGACGCCTGGATCGACGGGTGATAAGAAACCCCAGCCCTGAGCATCCTGTAGTTATGATGCATTCTCCTCAGCTGTTATGACATGAAAGGTAAAAAATAAGAGGTTAGGAAACATTTATAGAGGTCATCGGAAAAAACAGCTGTATAATAATTTCAATATACAAGCTTCCGAGATTCACTCACGTTCTGCGGAGCTGAAGTCGCCGGAACCGGGTGATGCCACGTCCGACTCGGATTCTTCGGTATCAGAATCCTCCACTTCAATTATGGAGACCTGCGACAGACGCTCGATCGTTTCACCTACCACCTCGATGCTCTGCTGGATTTCATCCTGAGAAGCTAAGCGGGGTAGCGGGCCACGCTCACCGGTTACCACCCGAGTCGCCGACGTACCCGCTACACAATAACCCGCAGCCATTTTCGCGTTCGCTGCAATATTATTATTCTCTTATTATACACAGCTCTGAGAAATGGACAAGCAGTTTTTTTAGCACGAAAGAGCTACTTACAGGTGGAGGGACCGCCACTGCTACCCTCTACCGCACCGCAGACCTCAGAGTCGTCATACGCAACGGCTGCCTCGAGAAGCATCTCGTCATCAGCAGCCTCCTGCCGGAACCTACCTAGCTCTGGAAATAACAGATCTAGATGAGCTACCCTTAGCACTACACCGTAGTATAATATGAAGGACAATTAACTGATTTTTACTTACCAGGGACAGCGGAACGAGCCTGATCCTCTGCTTTTTGCAGGCTTTGGAGGAAGGGCTTCATCGATGGAAGTTTCTCGGCCTGCCAATACCGCACTTGACTCTCCATCACTCGCATACACTCCAAGTTGCTGTGTAAACAGTTTGTACTGAGTATCCCAGCAATCACTTCCACATTACACCCCCCTATTATTTCACGAAAGTACGATATCAACACTGGGACATCGGTTTTGCGCTTTATAAGACCTCCGAGTTTCAACATCCGTCTACTCACGAGAGCATCATGGTGCTTTATCAGGTACCGCAGCACCGCCAAAAAAGCTCTCCTGATTGCGGCTACGATTCTCGACATTTTCACTCAGTGGAATCAAGTAAAAACGAGGTAAAAATTCAAAATTCACTTTAAACAACGAACGGTGTTTTCGGCTCTGAGGTGTTTTCAGATCTGATACAAGTTCGCATTTGACGCTCCTCTTTATTCACCCTATCGGTCAGTTCCACCACCACCTCCCACAAACGGTTGAAGGGAGTGGGTGTTATACGTTTTTACCGCCCAGCTACCCTTAATTGTTTTCAGACCCGCTCTATTGTGACAATCGTGACTAGCGGTGGCTAGTATAGGTGATACTCTGCTAATTATCTTCTTTTGAACACTGGGGAAAGGTTATTAAATAGCAAGTCTGCCACGCTTCAGTGTCACAACCCGGAGGTAGGTAATCCCTATTGTTCATAGTGGAAAATACCTCTGTGTCGCATGAGCGAGGGTATACCCGTACCCCCGCGACACGCTCGCTGTACGGAAGTGAACCTCAGGTATACGACGCTTCATTGAACAACGCGGTTACCTGTGTGTCGAGTCCGAGCGCGTAAAACCCGGCCCGAACCATTGCAGGATAGTTATAAACTGGGTCCTTCTTTTCACATAGCTTCATGCCCACGCACCATCATTAGGCATGTTGAGACTCGCAAGCTGAAACCTTCCCCTTCACTGGCGGGTTTCTCCCGTGACAGGGTTAGGCGTACGCTAAGCCTTTTTTCAATCAGTTGAAGTTTTGAAAAAAGCCATAAACAGACTTGGGTATTCAGTACTTAATTACATTTCATTGTCTAAGGACGGAGTCGCTCACTCCACACTGTTCTGTACAACTCCGTGTCTAGGAGCAATTCAAAACATTTTTTATACCTGGGGTAAAATTGTTGAAATATAATAACCAGCGAAGTTCTTCGACTGGACAGGACTTGTCGCAGTACCTTCCCCGCTTTATTCATCGGTACGATAGGTATTAACCATTCTTTGAACCCCTTTTTTTTCAACCGGCCAGAATTCTGGAAACTCCTCAAACAGACGGGAGTTTCAGGGAGTAATTGCATTTTATTACCCTAGAAGAGCGCCGCTCCGCTCTCGCTATTATGAGCTGTACACATTTTACGACCGGTTCAAAACACTGTTTTCTGTACTTGGACAGGATAGGACTTGTCGCGGTACCATCTTCTAGAAAGCTAGACAAGCATCCGAATCCTCCTTTTGATGCAAAAAAGGAGCAGAAAAAACTACCACCACTCTCAGACATGGCTGGTTCGTACCGGAGTCTGTAGGTGGAAACCCCTCAAATAAGATCCCATTTTCCCAACCGTTGCTTAAAATCAGCTCGAACCTCGAGGCGCGAACATCTCTGAACTTGTGAGCTACGTAACGTGTAAAATAATCATATCTGCTAACGAATCTGTGTGCGATACCTCCGACTCCGAAGGTGTAGTCGGTAAACTCCTGAAACAACGTAGGCTGCTACTACTGTCAACCATATATGGACTAAATAGTTCCTTCTCTAAAACGGCGGTGGTCGGGTATAAATTATCCAGTACACTCCACTTCGAACCTGTTGTACAAATTAACGGGTCTGGTGCTAGCGGCGTTACCCTGAGTATAACGGCATGGCGCAATTTGAAAAAAAAATTCGCAAAGATCTCTGCATACTTCGAATCTACGGAGTGCCCCACTGGCGAAACCCCGAAGAAGGAAATTCTGGACCCTGAAGGATCATCCCTATCGTTTTCCACTGCTTACGGATTGAAATCAATTATTCTGACAGAGGCGGAGGGATTGTACCCCAAACATCCACGGGCGCCGAACCACGAGTCCTTGCCTAAGAAGTCAAAACCAACATCATCCTCCTTCATCGTGATGCAACAAACTACGTTTGATGGTCTTGTTACTGTCGCACCCTGTATCACCATGTATACCAACAGCCTCAGGACTCGTTGTGATCTAACGAATCAGTGTAAAGACGATTTGGCTAAAAATCTTGCCGCGCTAGCCACCTGTGACGATCTCCTAAACTCATCGAGCGAAGGGTTCACGTCTCTGGTGTCAAGGAAATTTGACGAGGTGGCACGCGACCTCACGAGCGTCAACAATTCAGGTTTAATGAAAAACTTTTTCGCACAGACAATGGCTGAAATGAAAGCCCTGTTTACCACCGCACTTGCCGTGGCGGTTCAAGATGTTTTAGTCTGTACCAGGGGTTTGGGAGTACAGGTAGTTAAGAGTAAATACGGAACAGTATCAGTCGTGTAAACTGTATCCAGTGCTGTCGCCGTAAAAAGGCCTGAGCCTTCACCTTGTTTATCCCTCTTTTCTTTTTTTTTTCTGTATAATATTTAGAAATAAGTATTTCCTGTTCACTAGTAATAATCTGATTTCATCATATACGCCGATAGAAGAATTTCTTAACCGTTGGTGAATACATTTATTAGTAAATTTTTTTTTAAATTTTTTATTTTGAAAATGAATAAGTATTTTACAAGGTTTAAGTAATCATTTTTGTACATAAGAAATATTCATCAACCGTTAACAAATTCCTCTATCAGCGTACGATATTCACTTAGGCTTATATATGTCTCGTTATAGTTAGATTTAAATCCATGATGTGTGTGTCTGAATTGAAATGCATGAATAAACACGAGTTCAAACCATAAACAATGTGTCGTTCATTCAAAAACTATAACCATTGTCTCCTCAGAGTCCGCGGACTGTCCCGTCATAATCCCGACCTCCAAAAGACGGAAACCCTTATACCTGCATCTCCTAGTAATAAAATTGAGGCTTAGCACCGCAGCGTAACGAGGTTTGAACCAAAATATATATATATATTCGAGGCAACAGGCCCGTACTGTCGAAGCAAAAATAACCATGGGTCTATATCTATATATATACTCGGACAAAGGAACGGACCCATCCTGCCGAAGCAAAGAGAAGCACAGGCCACTATAACTATATATTTCAGCTCAAAAATTCGAATCATACTGCCAAAGCGAAAAGAAGCACGATAGACGATTAGATCTTAGGTTAAAACTGATAAAACTCACTTAGGTTACTATAATTGAAGCTCAATTAGGTCAGAATCCATCGATTTGGCTAGATTTAGAAAATTAAAATTAAAATTAGAAAAAAAAGATGGCGGCGACTCCCCCTTCTCCCCCCTCCCGGCGGGGGGCCATTTTACGGGGGCCTGTAAAATAGGATCCAACCTCCACCCTCTCTACTTCTGTCCAAATTCAATTTTGTAGAATCTAATTCAAATAACGCAGATTTTCAAAACGCGGACTAAAATTCTTACTAACATGGATTACAACATGAATATTATAATTCTCCATCAACATCATTTGAAGGAAGCACAAAAATCCATAGGGATAATTCCACTTACGAAGGTGCTTCAAATGAGCAAAGTAAATTTAATTCAGATATTTTTAAAAGTCGAAGGTTTTATGTTCTATGTTCTATGTTAATTCAGATATTTTTGAAAGTCGAAGGTTCTATGTTCTATGCGTCTCAATAAAATATTGATACACATTAGGGTGGGCCGAAAATCCGCTTTTTTCGAAATGAGATGATTAATACCGAAAATATTATTCTTGGCAGTATTCAAAAAATGTGTGCGAAAGGAAAAAATCTTAGGTCGTCATCTCAAGGTCGCCAAAATGCGTCAAAGTTCAAATTGATGAAAATATATTTTTTTTTTTTTCACATATTTTCAAAGGAAATTCAATCCTCTACAAAAAAGGTCCGTAGGTTGAACTATGTCAATGCAACAGTTTCTGAGATATTTGTAATTTTTGCTGAAAATTGTCCTTTTGCTCGATATATTTTTTTCTTTCATAGGTAAATTTTTTCTTTTTGATAGGAAATGCAATCCTTTACAGAAAGAGTCCTCAAGTCGTACTGCATAAATATAATAGTTTTTCAGTTAATCGCAGGTTCGGCTGGAAGTAGTGATTTTTGCAACAAAAATTGGTTTGATAGATTAAGACAAATATTGGCAAATAATGATCACGAATTAATATGAGAGTAGGAATTTGAAAATTTCCCTTGTCACACGCAAGCAGTAGAACGTAGTGTTAAACTCGTGACTGAAGCTGCGAATAGAGTTTGTAGCTACGGAACAAGAGATGGACTTATTCGCGCGACTTCGAAATCTCGACAGTGAAATCCAACATTTCAAAGTGAACAGCATTATAATTTCTAGATACGGTAGTACAAATCTTGATAAATAAAAATTGACTTTTTCTATAAGCGTATAACGATTCATTATTCCTTCATTTTGTTTATTTCTTTCTAATTTTGACTATAGTACCAATTTTTATTGCAAAAATCACTATAATGCTCTGCGTTTATAATTTTGACTATCAAACCAATTTTTGTTGCAAAAACTATAATATTTATGCAGTACGGCTTGCGAGCACTCTTTGTGTAGAGGATTGCATTTCCTATCAAAAAAGAAAAAAAGAAAAAATTTACTCATGAAAGAAAAAATATATCTAGCAAAATTACAATTTTCAGCAAAAATTCCAAATATCTCAGAAACTATTGCATTGACATAGTTCAACCTAAGGACCTTTTTTTTTTGTAGAGAATTGAATTTCCTTTGAAAATATGTGGAAAAAAAAATATTTTCATCAATTCGAACTTTGACGCACTTTGGCGACCTTGAGATGACGACCTAAAATTTTTTCCTTTCGCACACATTTTTTTGATACTGCCAAGAATAATATTTTCGGTATTAATCATCTCATTTCGAAAAAAGCGGATTTTCGGCCCACCCTAATACACATGCTTACTAGCTAATTCAATTTTGGAGAATCTAATTCAAATAACGCAGATTTTCAAAACGCGAACGAAAATTCTTACCAACATGGATTACAACATGAATATTATAATTCTCCATCAATATCATTTGAAGGAAGCACAAAAATCCATAGGGATAATTCCACTCACGAAGGTGCTTCAAATGAACAAAGTAAATTTAATTCAGATATTTGTGAAAGTCGAAGGTTGTATGTTAAACGTGATCATTGAAGATTCGCATCATTTTTGTCATCAATATCATCATGGTTTTTTATAAACAGTTTGTAATTATTCAATCTCAGTTTAGTTTTATTTCGAAAAATGCAGGCGATGCTGCGAACACGGATTCAGAAGACTGCTATTCGGATGATGCTTCAGAAAAAAATTACGACAGTAGCAACTAGCAGTAGTGACACGAATGAAAGTTTTCATAGAATTAATGAAACTGATGTATTTGAAATGCCTTCAATACAAACACTTGGCAAAAGAAGAAATAAAAACCCTGATAAACCACTGAGCAGAAAACGTAACCGGACTTCTTCACGGTGGATTGATGCAAAGGCAAAAGAGGCTAGAGATGCAGGTGTTTCTGGCATGGGAAGATATGGGTTGCCCATTAGGGTGTCACCAAAAAAAAATTTTTTTGCTACCTTCTGAACGGATAGTGCTCGTCAAGACAGAAAGATTCCCATTCCCCCCCCCCCCCCCCCCCCCCCCCCCTGGAAAATGTCCTACGTCAAGGCTGAGTGGTTCCGAAACTTTTTTTTATTTTTCCATTTAAGTTAACCACACCTATAGAAAATTATTTTTTGAATAAAGTTTAATTCTAACCATTTCGAAGATAAAAACTTCAGCTTTCAGAATCTTTCTGTAGACTTGAAAAATATTGAATAACTACGAAACTATGTGGATTGCCCCGAAAATAGATTTTTTTTTGTGCGTTAAATAAATGGAAAACAAAAAAAAGTTTCGGAACCACTTAGACTTGACGGAAAAAAGTTTTACTATGCGGGATGTCTTCTTCTTGATAAGACCTAGTGACTCATCAAAAGGTAGCACCATGAAAATTAAAAAAAAAAAGTAAATCTGACATACCCTATTGCCCATATTAGCAAGAAAAATGAAAGCTGGCTGCACAAATTGTCGTTTCAAATGTTCCCAAATGATAACCATTGACGAGCCCCAAAAATTCTGGGCCTTGAAAGACCGTGAACGACAGTGGGATTACATTGCCCGCCATGTGGCGACTGTAAAACTGGATGAAGAATCAGACCGACTAGAAGGTGGAAAACCCAGGAGACAATCACATCGGTTCACATTGGAAAAATCGGATGGAAAAATCAGAGTTTGCCAGAAGATGTTTCTTTAAACTCTCGGTGAACAACCATTCAGCCAGATAGACCACCTGCAAATTCGTATAATTATTTACCTATAATGTATAACGAAGGTATAATTCTCATGTTATTAGATATCTCGGCACAGTGACTCAAAACTGTACGGAAACAGGGAAATAACCCACGACGTGATAAACGAGGGCGACATTCCAATAGACCAACCAGATTGCCACCACGGGTCAACGAAAGTGTTGAAGAACACATACGATCATTCCCTACTATCGAATCACACTACTGCCGCCAGACAACAAACAAAACTTTTCTGGAGGAAGCTCTTTCCATAACCGAAATGTATCGACGGTGTGTAGTGTGGATGGCGGAGGAAAATGATGACAAGGTCGCATCTGAAAATCGTTATAGACAGATTTTCAACTATGACTTCAACATAGAGTTCCATAAATTTAAAAAATACCTGTGTGATCAATGTGAACCCTCTAGACATTTATCAGAATGCCAAAAAATGGCTGAACAAAGCAATCATGACATGCACATAGCTAATAAAAATAAGGCAAGAGAACTGATGGCAGCCGATAAAGGGAACGCGAAGACCGATCCAACTATTTGTGCGGCCTGCTTCGACGTCGAAAAAACGTTAACAACCCCTCGCTCTAATGTATCAATGATGTATCACAAGCGAAAATTGTCCATTTACAATTTTACCGTCTATGATTTGGCAACTCACCAAGGCGTGTGCTATGTTTGGAATGAGACGACTGGCGGAAAAGGAGCAAATGAAATTAGCAGTTGTCTATGGAGGTATATTTCATTGAAGGCTCTAGCTGGAGTGAGGGAGTTCCGATTTTATAGTGACAACTGTGGAGCGGAAAATCGAAACAAGATGTTGTACTCGATGTACGGAAGGGCTGCAAAGAAATACGGAGTGGTAATAACTCACAGGTAAAATTGTACAAACATAAGTCTATTGAAATTGACGCTGTTTCGTCCTTTATATGAATATACCTATAAGATTATGTATGATTATTAAGCTGTATTGAATGTATATGTGTTGTTTAAATACGTAGTACGTAGTAGAAACATATTTGCCATAAATAGTCCGTCTCAATAAAATATTGATACACACCCCTTACGGAAAAAAAATACTGAAAGTACTGCCAGTACAGCAGTACTTGAAGTACTGCCAAAGTACTGCTGTACTTATTTCGCGAGTACACACAGTACTCATAAAAAATTACTACGAAGGGATATATAAGTACGTGCCAAGTACTAGTGTAGTATGACTGAAGTATTACTTTGAGTACTAGCCCTTCGGTATAAGTCCAATAAGTACTAGCTAAAACCGTTCAGTACAGTATATAAAGTCCACGTACTGCAGTACTAGTTCGAGTACTGTAGTACTGGTTCGAGTACTGCAGTACTAGTTCGAGTACTGTAGTACTGGTTCGAGTACTGCAGTACTAGTTCGAGTACTGTAGTACTGGTTCGAGGACTGTAGTACTGGTTCGAGGACTGTAGTACTGGTTCGAGGACTGTAGTACTGGTTCGAGTACTGTAGTACTGGTTCGAGTACTGCAGTACTAGTTCGAGTACTGTAGTATTAGCTCGAGTACTGTGATATTAGTTTAAGTACTAGTACTGCAGTATTGGTTCGAGTACTGCAGTACTAGTTCGAGTACTGTAGTATTAGCTCGAGTACTGTGATATTAGTTTAAGTACTAGTACTGCAGTATTGGTTCGAGTACTTGTACTGCAGTATTGGTCCGAGTACTAGTACTGCAGTGTTAGTCCGAGTACTAGTACTGCAGTATTGGTCCGAGTACTAGTACTGCGGTATTGGTTCGAGAACTAGTACTGGAGTATTGATCACAGTGAGTACTTCTGTACCTATAGTAGGGGAGACCGGGTATGGTTGTCACATTTTTTTTCTTTTGCATTTTTAATACCCATGTTTTCAGTTGAGCAGTGACATGTATGTATCAATGGATAGTGTATTTATTCTAGCTTAAAAAGAAATAAAGACTTTTTCTCTAACATTATTTATCGAGGATATATTACAATTTTTGTGAAAAAAGAAAAGTGTGACTTTTAACCCCGTGTCAGGGATGGTTGTCACATTGTCTGGGGTAGGTAGTCACATGGTAAATCAAGGGGGGAATATAAAAAGAAACGCTTAATAAAATAAAATAAATATTTTTGTGGAAAACAAAATGGTGTACGTAGCTAATTTTACCCAAGAAAAAAATAGTACATTATGTCACTAGGCCGATTAAGTATTTTCTGACGAATTTGAGTTTATAATCCGAGCCGAAGGCGAGGATTATGATGAAATTCGTCAGAAAATACTTTTTCGGCCGTATGGCATATTAAAAATTAAAAATTAAAAAAAATAAAATATTTAAAAAAAAAAACGTTCATGTAGCAAAAACCCAAAAAGTCAATAAAAAAAGACAGCAGACGTGTATGGTGTTGGTCGTCACATGTGATTACCAGCCCCCGTCAACCTGAGACAACCTGCCCCAATACACATTTTAGAACATGACCTCCCAAAAAGAATTCAATTTAATGTATATTCAAAAAACCATATAATGATATCATGAAACACACATTTAATGTTATAAATACACGAAAAGTTATATTAATATACAAAATTTAAGTATACTTAGGAGACTCGACACAGATACATAAAAAATTACTTTCACTGTGTGAAAAAATCAAACGCACATATCTGCGTCACGGCATTTCGGAGCGGACTAAAATGAAGTAAGGAGGGTGGTGTTGCTTTTGTGATCCTCCGATACCGATAGATAAATTTATTCGTTCGTTCAGTTCTGTGTTATGACCGCTGTGACAACCAACCCGTGAGACAACCATACCCGGTCTCCCCTACTGGTACTCTTGTCTTGTAAAATTTTCATGTTCATAGTCTAACATTGCTATAGACATTATAATAAATCTATCTATCTATCTATCTTGCACTGATAGGTTAAAGTGTCACAGTACTGAGTACCCTGGTGAAAATAATTTCTACGCCAAACTACGAAAATGATCTACGAAAAAGTAGAGGATTTCGGACTTTTCGTAGTTTTTTTTTGCGTCAGATTTTACACAAAGTAGTAGTTTTTCGTAGATAGTTCTAGAACGAAATTCGATATGATTTCGATCTTTGTAGTAAATATTTGTAGTTCATCGTGGTTTGCGGTATTTTGTCATAGTTTTTCGTAGATAGTCGTAGAATGGGATAATACTGTATGCGATATTCGTAGTAAATATCCGTAGTTCACCGTAGTTTTTCATGGATAGTCATAGAATGCGATACGATAATTTATATATTATATATATATATGGGGAATTCAACGTGAACTCGACCAATGTTTTTCCCTCATCATCTTTGTTTCACTTCACGATTTTTTATACGATTCTACGACCTCGAAAAAGCACTGCTGAATTTTTCCAGATTTTTCCCTCCAACCGTTAATTTTCCATGATTATTCAAACCCATTTTGAAATTGGCATTTTTGAAAAATCTCGAAAAATTCTCAAAAATCTTTTTTTTTTTTATTTCGATCATTTTGACACCCCTCCCATGATAGGATCATTATTCCTTCTATTTTTCTCAGCACTTTTAACATTTTGAACAAACGAAACACCATGTTCCAACGTTTCGAAAATTCTTAAAAAATTACGAAAAATTCTGTGTTTAATTCTGAATGTTTTCGCGTGAGACCCACGATGACGGACGAAAAAAAGTTGTTTTGATCCTGCTTAACAAC
Source organism: Tenthredo mesomela (assembly GCA_943736025.1). Classification (NCBI taxonomy): domain Eukaryota; kingdom Metazoa; phylum Arthropoda; class Insecta; order Hymenoptera; family Tenthredinidae; genus Tenthredo; species Tenthredo mesomela. Next base: position 33,678,355 of record OX031014.1, read on the forward strand.
GAACGGGCCAAGTTTTGCACAAAAATCTGCAAAACTTAGCCCTCTCGATGCCGCGCAGCAAAACAATCGGGAAATATCAGATAATTTTGAAGGTCTTGTGGTATTACTACAGACAATATTTGAGAATTGGTCTTCAGAGTTCAACACTATATCGGCATTGATTTGAGGCAGTGGAACCTATTTTTTATACCGTGGGAACGAAGAATAATAATAATTCCCTCTGCGGGGGGCTTGAAAAAATCCTTTTTTTCGTCCGTCATCATGGGTTTCTACAGTCCTCAAACAACGGAATATCAATTATACGAATATCTACGAAAATTTACAAAGACCTACGAACGAAATGAAGCTAAATCATTTTTCGTAGTCTTTCGTACATATTGGTACAACTGATATTCTTCCGCTTGAAGACTGGAGGTTTTCGTGATTTTTCATGAAAATTCGGAGATTTCTACTTCCAAAATTACAGGATAAACTCAAAAAAAGACTTTGCTCCATTTTGTTTGTAGATTTTTGTAGATTTTCATAGATAATCGTAGAACTGATATTCCGGTGCTTAAAGACTGTAGATTTTCGGAATTTGTCGTGGAAATTCGTAGTTTTCTACTTCTCAAACTACGATTAATTACGGAAAACTACGAAAACCTACGAAAAACTACGATTCTTGACGCTTTTTTACGCTTTGAATGTTTTCGTATTTTGGCGTAGAAATTATTTTCACCAGGGTACTGTGATGCACTTGTACAGCTAGTAATAGTACTCTTCAACCTAGTACTGGTGTTCTTTGAATCAGTACTAGTACTCATGTACTAAGTACTACTAGTTCGCTGTACTAAGTACTAGTACTCTGTACTAAGTACTAGTAGTCCTGCACTAAGTACTACTAGTTCCTTGTACTTAGTACTAGTACTCCTGTACTAAGTAGTACTAGTTCCCTGTACTAAGTACTGAGATTTGTGAACTAAGTACTAACGGGTTGTGTACTAAGTACTGAGCTCTCAGTACTTTTTTTCCGTAAGGGACGCTTACTAAAACAATTGTAATATGATAGATACTTGGAGAAGGGTCACACCTATAACGAAGGAGACTCGATGCACGCACGGATAGAAAATTCTTGCAAAAACCAGGCCGTGTTTTCCCAAAAACAGTGGTGTAAGATCATGAGGGAAGCTAAACACGAAGAGCCGTTATATATCGTGTACGAAATTCCGCAGGAGGAATTTTTTTACTTCAGTCCATTGGCAAATGACCAAAACTGGCAAAAAATTAAAATTAGTCAATTGCGCGAAATAAAAATTGATTCGCACGATGAAAAGGTTTGGTTTAAATACCGCCACGACGACGAATCGCAGTCTGTGATACCACACACGAACAAGAGTGTTGGAAAAAAATATCCATTAGAGAAAGCGTACAGCAAAAAAATACTCAATGATAGCTAAGGTTATATCGAATTTACGATTTTACGATTTTACGTTACTTAAGAAAAGAACATTTGAAGTTATTTGTTAGTTTCCATATAATTCTGTGATAAATGAGTCTTAATAAAGCTTTTGTTTCATAAGCACATAATAATTGACGATTACCCCACACGCAGCGTGCTCTGTTTTTGTTGACAGAGTCTAATTATTAAGGTGGTTCTTCCACGAACCGAAATATTGCAGAAGATTCTAATTTTTCACTGTGTTATAGTTAAAGTACTCAATAATATTTTTACAAAGTTTGACAGAGGATTATCGAGCAAATAAGACAGAAAACTGACCTCAAATTCCCAATATTCAACACATACCCAGATAGCAAGCTTGTCCGAACGACGTCCGCGCGCCGACTTTTCTAAGACGTCCGAGTCGTAACGTCCATAAGACGTCTTCACAAAGTCGTCAATATCACGACGTCTAGAAGACGTCTGTGGAAAGACATCCGTTACCAAGCTGCCTACCCAGACAACACAAAATTCAAAGTCGTCTTAAAAACGTCGTATGGACGTCAAATGCGTCGATTTCTGACGTCTTAAAGACGTCGGAAGTCTTATAGACGTCTTAAGGACCTTTTAATTGTTAAAGACGTCTTTAAGACGTCAGAAATCGACGCATTTGACGTCCATGCGACGTTTTCAAGACGACTTTGCATTTTGTGTTGTCTGGGTACCCAGACAGCATAGAAATAAAAGTTGTTATGAAGACGTCATATGGACGTCTTATGCGCCACTTTCTGACGTCTATAAGACGTACTACTTCTTAGAGACATCTTATACACGAAAAAAGGTCTTGAAGTGGCGCATTAGACGTCTATCTGACGACTTTAAGACAACTTTAAGACAAGTTCTATTTCTTTGCTGTCTGGGTACCCAGATAGCAACGAGACCTCAAAAAGACGTTATTCTGATGTCTTATTTTCAATATGACATTCTTCGAGTATTGTCGTATTATCGTCTAATGCCCGGTTCCATAAAGCTGGGTTACCCAAAAATTTCAATAATAACCTCCGCAGATACTACTCGTTCAACCTACATGACTTTCAGAAGTTAACAGCGATTCATGACAGCTGTCAGATGAAAAAACGGTTGAATGGGTAGTATCTGCAGGGTTACCTACGGGGTATTTGAAGGTTCGGGTAACCCACGTTTATGCAACCGGCCATAAGAGACGTATTTTAGTCGTCTTAGGGCTGTCTAGTAAGTACGCTTTAATTACAACTTATAGGTGGCCGCACAGTTACATTTTTAGTACGAGAACACGATACAAGCTCCGCAGGTCACGCTTCCGTTACGGGGATCATTATAATAATAGAAGCAAAGAAAAAAAGCAGAAATCTAAGAAAACGGATTGATTGGCCAATTGAGGTAAGTTCTGAATATGTCTTCGCTTATATCGACGGTTGTTATTAAAAATCATAATGCGATTAATGTTATCCTGTGTCTGTAAGTCGGTAATCGAAAGACATGTTTTTTAACATAACCAACATAACATAACCTCAAATATAGTTAATATGTCCACCAAAATGTTATATGATTGAGATAAAAACGTAATAGGGAAAGGTGGGGCAAAACCAGCCACCAGAAAAAAAAATGACAATGGTATTTTCGAATTAGGGCGAATAAAATAAAACGGTATACAGAGTGTCTCCGCTCTGAAAGATGAAATTTTTTTTCAAGTGTGACATATTATCGTCGGAAAGACGTCTTGTAGTCGTCTTAGGGACGTATATATGTTGTCAGAAATGAGACGTTTTTATGACGTCGCAAATCGCGGACATAAGACGTCCTTAAGACGTCTATAAGACGTCTTTTAGACGTTAATACGACATACTTGAAAAATGTCAGATTGGAAATAAGACGTCAGAATAACGTCTTTTTGACGTCTCGTTGCTATCTGGGATAACCTTATGACAGAATCACATTACGAACGATTTAATGAGATATTTGTTATACGTAAATATTAGAGATCTTTTCCAAAAACGAGTTGCATATAGTATGCATTGTGAGGATTTTATAAATGGCAAGAAAATAGTATGTTATCGGAGTCTGCGACAAAATATTCAGAGTTGAAGTGATCGAATTTCAATTTTACGTGAAGATTTGTCGGAATTGAGACGTTTGGCGACACCGCGACACGTCAGTTCATAGCTTACATCAGAGAGTCCGTCCGAATAAAACATCATTATGTCACTGGAGCATTATGGCTTGGTTTAAAATTAAAAATATGTAAATTTAATAATTTTTAGCGGGGCACAACTGAAGCACCTATGAAATTCGGCCCTCTGTAGAAGAACCACCTTAAGGTGAAGTGAAACGTTTCAAGGCCACGGCCGGGTGCCTTGCACCGCGGTAAAACAGAACTACCGAACGTTTGGTACCTCTGTCCACCGCTAGATTATTTGCAAGTATACTGGCTGCAATTTCGATACAGGCTGTGATCTCTACTAAATGTCGATACGGGTTGTGATCTCAACTGAATGTCGGTTTTTTAGTTATGAGTAACGGAGAATCGTCAATTCTCAGCCATTTCTCCATTAAATGACATGGGATTAGGCTCAAAGTGTGTGGTTTTTAATTGCGGAGTGGCTAATTATCGGGAAAATGCGATTATCTACGGCAACAGTGAATAATCTCGCGATTTATGTGGTCGGTACGTCAATCTGTGAAAATTTTTGTCAAATTTTGGAAAAGTGAAATAATCAGCCACTTTCTGCCACAATTATGTGTAATCCCTCCAAGTTTCATCGCGATTGATTCAGTAGTTCCGGAGAATTCACGATTCCCGTTTTCGAAGTTCTGACAAACGTTTCACTTCACCTTAAGAGCCATTATTGTATGAAATTCCGCAGAAGGAATTTTTTAACTTCAGTCCATTGGCAAATGACCAAAACTGGCAAAAAATTAAAATTAGTCAATTGCGCGTAATAAAAATAGGTTCGCACGATGAAAAAGTGTGGTTTAAATACCGCCACGACGACGAATTACAGTCTGTGATACCACACACGAACAAGAGTGTTGGAAAAAAATATCCATTAGAGAAAGCGTACAGCAAAAAAATACAACTCGATGAAAACAAAAAACAGGACTTGGTCTTCATGTGTAAGAGTGGAGTTATTCCCGAGGAATATCATACTTTTTACCAAGAAATTACGCAATGAGGGTTTTTGTATATCCGTAATAAATCCCGCTAAACATGACACATCATAAGGTGACGTTACATTCGGTCAGAAGTTTTGCCTAGTTGCAACCTTCCGTGATAAACGTTCAAGAGATAATTCCCAAACGTTTCGACGTGATATCCTATTTGCAACATCTGTGGACTACATTAAAAACAATGCATCTTGGCAGTTATAAAGTAAATTTGCGATGTCATTAAAGAAACGTTTCAAGACATTTCCGAAATGTTTTACATGTAACGTTGAATTTTGAACGTGGAAGAATATTTGAAATCGGTCGCATACGTCACGTCACTGACACGTTTTCTTTGCAATATTTTGGGAATGTTGTATATTGAACATTCGATTGGAAATATTTGATAACGTAAGAAAAACGTTACGTTCGTGATGTTACCGAAACATTCTGGTGTCAACGTTCTGTCAATATTTTATTTCCTAGGTTTAGTCAGCACCATCAAGTAACGTTAACAAAACGTTACGCACGTGATGTTGCCGAAATTTTCTGTTCAAACATTTTATCAATGTTCTGAGTGAAACATTTACTTTTCATCCTAATTAAATAAAATACATTGGAAAGATGGTATACGTTATTCTACGTGATCTTGCTGAAAAATGCTTTTTGTAACATATGGGCAAGTCCACCAATTATCAACCAATGAACGGGACGTCAAAAAATTGATTTGTCTCAAATTTTTACCTCTTGTAGTGTGTACTAAGATCGAAAAGTTCACCAAGTCTGAACCCTCTAGGACTTACTGTTCGCGAGAAATGCCATATACAAGTTTACCATTTCGACCTGATTGAGTTTTAAATGCGAATTGTTTTCGTATCGTTATCGGGATAAAAGAATTTGAAAAATATAGGTCTCTTATGTGAAAAACTCTCACCTTTTCGAATATGTTATTTATTTCACTGTGATACATATGATACATTCACGGAATCAGTCTCAAAAACACGATTTTCGTCAAAAAAACCCGCTTTTTTCATGCGCCACTAAAATTGCAGATCTTACCCGGGAAAAAAAGTTCCATACATGATCAGATATGGCCATATATGAACTTCCATACATGATCAGGTATGAAATTTGACCTGATCTGAACGTACATGAGCATGTGGGAGCATATATGAGCATGTGGAAGCACATATGAGCATATCAAAGATGACATGAAGATGTATGGGCATGTGAGATCATATATGAGCATGTCTGAACATATCCGAACATATCTGAGCATATCCGAACATGTCTGAGCATTTGTGAATATATCTGAGCACATTATATAAGCTAAATGAGCATTTAAAAGTAAAAGTAATGTGACTTTCTAGGAACGACACTTCTTCAAATTAGGCACAAAAATCACGGCAGTTTTTGCATGTCATCGAGTTTGATGTTACGTAGTGCTGACATGTGGGTTATGCAATTATTGAATAATTGAATTTTTGCCTAATTTGATCATTTGTTATGTTGAATAAAATAATAATAATAATAATAAAGCACACGATTCTCATGGGATACCCCATTTGTGATTCTTTTATTTTTCACTGAAAAGAAGATGAATCTCACTGAATAATCGAGAATATGAATTTTTGGCCCACGATTAACCATGAAAGAAAATTTAGTATGAAATATAGTGAATAAGCATGTTTTTGAATCATTTGAAAATTCCTTCTCGAATAGGGAGACTAGGGGAACAAAATAAAAATCTGGAAAAATTAGGGAATTTTTTTAAAATTATTTGGAGCTGATTTGGGGGGATCCAACATGATTTTTTTTTTTTTTTTACCCTCTCTAAGGACCACCCTATATGGAGCGTTTCACGTCAAACCGACCACCCTAATTTTGTGAGTTACTTTGATGAAATCAAAACAATAACAGCATATCAATCGACGATATTTTTGCATGGTCTTGATCGGAAATTGTATAGTCATTTTTGTTGAACACACAGGCATACGATGGATAGTTTTTATGTGTTATAATTGGTGACAATCTCAGTACTGTGAAACGCAGAGAGGAAATTCGAAGACCTAGAATATTTGAATCGTATTTCCGTGAGTTCGATAATTCTATTTGAAGGCTTCATTGCATCATATACACGACAATATATGGGCATATACCATCATACATGATCATATATGATCATATATGATCATAGTTTGTCATGTATAGTTCAGATTGGGCAATTATTAGTATGCTCAGATACGAGTGTATATACTTATTTATGATCGTTTATAACCATACATGGTCATACATGGACATGTATGAGTACATATGGGCATGTATAAGTCTGATTATTACAGTCAAGTTACTAACTGAAATGACCGCACATGATCATGTATGAGCTCGTAACATCATATATGGCCGTGTATGATCATATATGACGCACGTGATTAGACATGATCATGTCAGGTCAAAATTCATATACGAACAGATATGATCGAGTATGAGCATGTCCTATCATATATGATCATATATACTTTTATACATGATCATACATGACCATACATGGAACTTTTTTTCCCGGGTACTTTTGAGTTTTTCACGTGGAAGCTGAGATTTTTTCAGTAAGAAACCCAAATTTTCAGAGTGGGACGGCGATGAGATCTCACGTGAGCTACGTTCAATTGATAAAGGTCTGTAAATGATACTCTCTTTTTGAGATTCAACAGAATATTTATATTATTTTGAATTGTGTACGGTTAGAGAAATGAAAATATTCCGTTGGATTTCAAAAAGAGAGTATTATCATCAGACCTTTATCAATTGAACGTAGCTCACGTGAGGTCCCATGGCCGTCCCACTCTGAAAATTTGGGTTTCTTACTGAAAAAATCTTAGCTTTCACGTGAAAAACTCAAAAGTAAGATCAATTTTGGTGGCGCATGAAAAAAGCGGTTTATTTTTGACGAAAATCGTATTTTTGAGACTGATTCCGTGAATGTATCCGGAAATAAATAACATATTCGAAAAGGTGAGAGTTTTTCACATAAGTGACCTATATTTTTCCAATTCTTTCATCCCGATAACGATACGAAAACAATTCGCATTTAAAACTCAATCAGGTCGAAATGACAAACTTGTATATGGCATTTCTCGCGAGTTAATGCACGCGTCTGCATGCAGAGGGCTACTAAAGAATAATACAGAGAAAAACAAGTTCCTGCTGAATCATCTTCAGCCAGGCTGCTATCAGTCAACATGGAGATACCAGTGGCGAAAGTTCTGTACTCATTCTGCATTAACTCTGGCTGAAAATTCTTACTGCAGAATCTTACGAACTCTGCAACTTAAGGCCACGCTACTAGGGAAAACAGACGTGACGAAACGTTTGTTCCGGAAACACGTAGATAACTTCCCTGGAATAAGCAATGTTCTACTTGAGCGATGTCCCACATGGAACATTCCATTCGTAACCGTTTTGCTACATGGATGTAACGTTCTCATTCGAACACTGTTATCGAATAATTCGGCAACCTGAATGGCAGATCGCACGGATAATTTGAAAAACAGAAACATTCATGATGAATAATATGAGATTAAAGGTTGTACTCCTCGCTTCAAGTTTTTCACGGAAAAAAAGTTGAAAAATCTTTTTTACGAGATATGCGGGAAAATTTCCACCCTCCAAAAAAAGCCAAAAAATGACCATCTTTCAAAGTGCATACCGGGCTCAAAAAAAAATCGCAAAAATTTTTCTAAAAAAGGTAAATGAAGCTAAATATGTCCTTCTTAGAACGCCGCTTGGGAAATTGAGATATCTTCATTTTTCAAAGAGCGATACAACTTCTTGTGTGGTTCGGATCTGGGGCGAGTGTTTCCATACTTATGGCCGGTAGTGTACATAGATACCCATTTTATTTTACAAAGCCAAGGGGGTTGATGAAACTGAAGATTCTTATGTTAGTCTGCACTGAGTCTGCATTAATCTTTCAGTATCGTTATAAAAATCTTCATGTCATTATGTGTGAAGATTCTGCACTAAAAAATCTTATGTCAGACCCACACTCAAATGTGGAAGTAGACCGTATGTGTCTTGTGCAAGATCTGCAGCAGATCTTCAGTGAGCCTGTATGCAGACCTATTTCATTTCGCTACTAGGGGTTGTAATTTATTGTGTTGTATAAATGTGGCAGCAACGTTCCAAATGAGACGTTTCAAATAGCAGGTCACTGCGAGAGTATACTTTCAGTTACTGGGATGTCTTCAAACGTTGCAAATGAAAAGTTCTGTAGAAAACGTAAATGAGGTAGGACATTCATGGTTACCGAAATGTTTCATAGATGTGAGCAAGACATTGTGGTAAATGTCACACTGCCGTGATGCTATGTTACAGAAACATCCCGGCAACACAATTTTGTTTAGCGGGATGTTTCTCGTTCGTTCGATTAAAGTTTAAATAAAATCATTTATGCATCATTGATATGATTAGTTATAAGGAGTTATTTTAATCGCTATTCACTACGCATATAGATATTATAATTTGATATCAAGTATTTACTCAATTGCAAATGAACTATGCATTCTCTCTAGTACTTACCACTTTTCATTTACCATCAGATTAATTAGACATATTTGATTACATATTAGAAGGAATATTCAATATAAGAATATCAATGGACCAAAGACTATTTGGATGTGAGGTAGGTATGTTTTTACACACTATAGTAATGAGAGACCTGCGGATTGAAAAAAATACTTGTTGAAAAACCTGAAAGAAGCCCATGGACTAACTAAGCCAATGTATATAAATTAATCTCATCTATTTGTCTCGTTTCCAATGATGTCATGATTATCACCTATACGCCCGAACGTACCCGAATTCTTGATTCTATTATTATTGTTAAAAATAGCAGTGAACGAGATAGTGGTAGTGGAGCGAACCCAATTTTTGAATAATTGCAGTCGCCGCCCCCCACGGAAAAAAATATATGTCAAAAATATATCAGACATATATTTAATATACTTACTATATTTCCCCATGTATGAGTCCGATAAAAAAAGTTCTATATGTCTCTATATAAAAAGTGAAAAAGTATATAGAAAAATATATATAATATATATGGATGATTGGATCATGTATATTATATATATTGTAACTTATGGCGAGTATCTTGAACCCGAAAGTTGAGAGATACCCGCAGTTAGTGTGAGTTCTTTACCTATATAAAAAAAGGGATTTAAATTATCAAAATTATTAGGGCTTTTCTTTGAGGTACGTAGGTAGGGAAAAGGATGGGTTAGCCACCAAAAGCCACCTATGCAACCTTGTGAATTTACTTTATCTCAGGACTCGGGTAGATTTCTCCACCAAAGCCTGTTCCCTTCGGACTCGGGTAGAACCAAAGCCGATCCTTCTCCTATTCGAACAGAGCCGGGAAGTTAATCCAAGCCTGCTATCCTAAACACAAAACCTATTCTTTACTCGGATCCGGGAACCTTGCGATTCCAAGACCGTGTCTCAGACTCGGAATCGTATTTCCTTGGCCCTCGGACGCGGGAATTTAATCCAACGCCGTACGCACTTGGAATGATCCAAAGCTGGTCCCTATAAGGCTTGTTCAGGGATGGATATTGATTAGTTAGGAGTCAGTGCTGAAATATCCGACAAAGTTCAAATAAGAAAATAATAATTGTATTCAAATGAATTCTAATAAACTAATTTTTACAATGATTTACTTATTCTACTTCTATTCTAATTTCGTGACTCTAGTCGCGTTTGTTTGTTTGTTCCGTTTAGGTTTTCGTTCTGTTTGTATATTCTATTTTTATATTTTAGGCTATGCGCGGTTATGTTTTCTGTTATGATTCTATTTCGTTTTCGTTATATTTCCTCTCATTCTCTTCGATTATATTTTGAATTGTGACCAGTGATATTTTATCTAAAGGCAATTGAATTTATTCTAATTGAGAAGGGTCTCTATCAATCAAGTCGAGTCAAAGTCAAGATTTTGACTCGACTTGATTGATAGAGACCCTTCTCAATTAATTACCTGGTTCGAGTGATACCTTCATGATGAATTTTGAATTTATTCTATATCATGATTTTATGTTAGTTATTCGGATCTAGGCGATCTGAAGCTATTCAAGTGAATTTAATTTTATCTAAGTTGTGAGTCGCACCGGTGCTCTACCTGACTACGCTAACGAGTGAACGCGTGAGCTGATTATATACTCTCTATCCCCTCTTCTTAGCGTGACGTCAGACACTTGGTCGAACGTAGAGGATTAGTGTAATCCTTTCCTTTGTTCGTGATTTGGCGTGTTTCGAGGTGCAATAGAACCGAGTATGTTACATTTGCCCCCTTTCATCAAGTAAACTTCTGCATCTTCATAGTCTCATTTTTTCTTAGCTGATGTCATGGAGTTTTACTTGATGAATCTTCAGTCTTGTCAAGCCCTTCTTCCTGATCGGTCGATCTCCTTTAGATTTTCTCCTTTGTTATATTTGGTGTTTTATATTTATTTTATATGTCATGTCCGGTGTGTTTTATTTATAGTTGTTTAAGTCCTAACGGATCCGTTGGGTCTACATCCCTAATGTAATCCGGTAGTGTGGGTGCAACGAATATTGGCAGTTCTGGGAGTGATGGTCCAGGTAATTCTGTCTTCTTCGTCTTCAGTGCATCCGGTAAGGTAGGTGGTTTATGTTGTTTTATCAATGTTCTTTTATTGTCTATTGTCGGTTTGGTAGGTATGTGTGGTCTGTGTGAGTCGATGAACGCGTACATGTTTTTCTTATACTCTTTCTTCTCCTCAGGAGTTCGATCAACGATGTCGAGTCTTCTCATACCCCACTGCAGTCCAAGATCGATGCTCTTCTCATCCTTCGCGACGTCATCTTTCCAGCGTATCTTCTGGTCGTTCGGTAATATGACATCTTCGGTGATTATGGGTAGGTTTTTCTCTGGCTTATGTACCAATTCCTCTATTTCTTGTAAGAGGCTATCTCTTAACTCCTCGATTTCCTCATTTGGAATTTCTGCTGTTTCCGCCAGCATTTCTTCAATTAGATTATTGTTGTCGTCACGTTTCTGTTTTTTAATTTTCTTTTTCAGGTCTAACGGTTTTCCTGGTTTCGGTGTCATCGTGTCTCTCCCTGGTCGTGCCACTCCATATCCGCTGGTGAATTTTCCCGAGGGATAAATGAGTCTATCCTCTTCTGCGTCCACTTCATCACCATCACGGTAGGTCTGCACCTCTTTATCTTGCACGCTTGTATATCCGTACGACATCATATTGATTAGCTGTACTGGATTATCCGAATTGACATGCCGATTTATATAGTTGAAAGCTATAATGGATTTATTTTGAATCCGTCACTCACGCCTTCGAAATGGATTATATTCATTGTTTTCACGAATATTTCGGACTTTGACATTATTATCCTACATTTAACGTTTAACTTATATAATGTTTGAACATATTGACGTGAAATCGTCCTCTTTCTTTCAAATTCGTTGGGTTCTCTAGAATAAACGTAGCGTCGCCAATCTGACTTTTTATGCGATACGGTCCTTCGTAGAGAGAGAAAAATTTAGCCATTTTTTTGTTTTGTGTATCAGATACATTTAATGCACGAACTAATACTAAGTCGCCTATCTTAAAACTAGACATCCTATGTGTACTGTTGTAACGATCCGCACGATACTTTCCTCTCCTTTTTATGTTTTCTTTTGCCAATCTGAGTTTATACTCATGAGGTAAATCAAATTTATTTTCAAATAGGTAATTTTCCCAAAATCTTTGAGGTTTCTCCTTCTTTTGCAATTCACAAGGAGCGAATCCCGTTGTGTCGTGGTATACTTCGTTCATACACGTCTCGATAGTGCTTAACCATTTAATCCAGTCTGTATGTTTATCCGTTATGAAAGTTCTAAAAAATCTCCCGATTTCCCGATTAACCCTTTCCACAATGTTCCCTTGCGGATGTCTTATAGAGGAAAATATCGGCGTTACATTTTCGTCTTTCAACTTGTCTAACCATTTTACCGATGTAAATTGTGTACCATGATCAAACTGTATCTTTTTAGGTTTTCCTAATTCTGGTACGTATTTATCGAATATGCTGCGGATGGTGGATTGCGCATTTGCGGTTTTTAGCGGGTACAATTTCACGTACTTACTAAAAGCATCTATAACTACTAACAACCACCGGTAGTTCCCACGGCTTGCAGGTAATGGACCAAAAAAATCAATAGAGATTAAGTCTCCTACACCAGCAGGTATGATATTTTGCATATTCGCATAACTGTAACAGTTTGTTACTTTGCATTTTTGACATATGATGCAGCGGGCTAGTTCCTTTCGTATGACTTTACCGAATTTCGGATAATAAAACCCTTCTCGCAATAACTTGTAGCATTTTGCAGAACCTACGTGTCCATAAATTTCATGGCATTCCACGATTAGCATTTTTACTATTGATTCTGGCAAGTATACTCGTAATTTGCCCCCTACTTCTCTTTGGTACAAAATGTCATTTTCGTATTTAAATTTTAATTGATTGTTTACTATTCCTTTTTCCACCAGATCAGCAATCCGGAGATCCGCCTTTTGTAACTTCGCTAAAGAACGGAGCTTTTCCATCAGATCTTCGCTGACCCTTTTCGCTAATTCCGCGATTACTTCGGCTGAATTTACTACACTTGACTCTTGATTCTGTTCCGGAGGATATCTACTGATAATATCAGCTACGATATTGTCTTTTCCTTTAATGTATTCAATTTTGAAATCATAATTTTGTATGTACAACACCCATCTGGTTAATCTTGAGCTAGTCAATCTACAAGTTAAAACGAATGAAAGTGCTTTATGGTCACTTCTGATAATTAATTCCGCGCCAATAATGAACGTTCTGAATTTTTCAAGTGAGTACACTATCGCTAGTAATTCTTTTTCCGTAGTAAAATAACCCAATTCTGCCCCCTTGAGCGTTCGACTTGCAAATCCTATGATTCTATGTTCGTTATCTTTGTCGATTTGATACAGCATACCCCCAATTGCATAATTACTTGCATCGCATTCTAAATAATACTTTGCTTTTGGATCCGGGTGGTGAACTATCATCGTTTCGCAAAATAAATCTTTTATTTTTATAAAATGCTCGTTGATTTTTTCTGTCCAATCCCATTTTACTTCCTTTCTCAATAGCTGTAAAAGCGGATAGGTTAGTTCAGAATAATCCTTAGTGAATTTATTGTAATAGTTCGCTAATCCCAGAAATCCTTTTAATTGTTTTACATTTTTCGGTACCGGAAAGTTTTTTATAGCCATGATTTTGTCAGATTGAGGTTGTATACCGTCTTGTGTTATTTTGTGTCCCAGAAATTCAACTTCTTTTCTAAAGAACTTGGACTTCTGGAAGTTTAGTGTTAAGTTATGCTTTTGAAATGTCTCGAAAAGCTCTTCCAAATTTTTTAAATGGTCTTCGACCGATGCAGATGTGCATAAAATGTCATCAACGAAATTTATTGTGAAGTGTGCTACTTCTTGTAATATAATATCTAACGCTCTAACAAGACTTGCTAAGCTTGTGTTCAACCCGTATGGAGTTACTTTAAATTGATAAGTTTTACCTTCAAACATGAAAGCTGTGTATTTTCTTGATTCTACTTCTAAAGGTACTTGCCAAAAACTGGCTGTCAAATCCAAACTAGACATCAGTTTTGTGTTTCCACATTTCTGAAAGAGTACCTCAGTAGATTGAGCACAGTCTCTATCAGGTATGATTAATTTGTTGATAAAACGAGCATCAAGTACTAACCGTATTTCACCGTTTTTCTTTGATACTACCACAATAGGGTTTACGTACTCGCTACATGATCGTTCGATAATTCCGTGATTTAACATTTTGTCTATTTCTTTTCTTACTTTTTCGCGGTGCATGATTGGTACTGGATATGACCTGCGTACAAAAGGTCTATCTTCGTAAGTCTGTATTTTATGTTCGTAAACTGACACCCTCCCTGGGATTTTGCTGAAAATGCCCCGATATTTCTTTAATAAGTCAATAAAGTTTCTTTGGTGCTCGTTTTCCAACAAATCGCATTCTGAGAGTTTGTCTTTGATCTCATCATCGGTTAACTCATATTCTTCACATAATTTTATTTGATTTTCAAGTTGTGAATTTAAATTAGATAATTCTAAGTTTTCACCACCTGACGGTAACTCATTCGATGTTTGCAATATGACGTTTTCCGTTTCCGAATCAGTGTTTATCGTTAATATGTTCGAATCCAAGTTTAAATGTGCTTTCCACTTCCCTAGTGTGTCAATTCCAATAATTATTGGCTTTCTGAGTTTAGGGATAACAAGAAAAGGAATTTGATCAGTGAAATTTCCAATTTTGATTGTCATAAAAAGCTGTAATTTTACTGTAACTGGTTTGCCACCGGTGGCTCCTACGATTTGATAGTTCACCACTGGGAGTTTTTCGCAAGTTTTAAAATTATCTACGTTCTCTGAATACCAATTTTCAGAAATTCCCGTTACTTGACTTCCTGTATCTATAAGTGCTATGTTTTTTAAATTTTGTAAATAAACTTGTATTGTTGGACAATATACGATTTCTTTCTGCTTTATTTCATCTTCTTTTAATAAAAACTCTGTTGGATTTTCAAAAGGGTTTGAATCTACTTTTTCTGCCGCATTTATTTCGATTCCGCGCTGTGCCTTGCATTCCGGCAGTGCTGTGCTTACAGCGCTAGTTGGTTTTCCGAACCCAACTCTTCGATTTCGATTTTACCGTTATCGCAGACTTCTTCTTCAATTGAGTTTACCTGCCGAGTGTTTGTCCAATTTTGGCGACGATTGCCTTCTTGAGTGTTTGATTTTACTTTGTTGTCATGAGAATCGTGTACGTTTGAGTCTTCGCGTTGCGTGTTAGGTTTAACGTTATTGTTTTGCTGTGTATAGCCGCTTCGCCATGTGTATTGTTTTGGTCGCTCATCAAGATGGCGAGTTGTGTTTGAATACCTGTTGGCATTTTGGTTTTGAGAACTCGTTTTCGGAACATTAGAACGTCCGCCGGATTGCATCTGGTCCAAAAAGGTAAGCAAACTGTCTATATCTCGAATGCTTCTACATTTCGCTGCTTCTACGACGTGTTCGTCGAAGTGACGTATTATATTATTTACGATTTCGTTTTCTGTCATTAAAGGAACCAAACCGCTTGCTGATGCATATTTCCTGCTGGCATATTCTGACCATCCTACTTTTCCTTCCGGTAAGTAATATCCGAATTCTAAATCTCTTCGGATTTCACGCTGAGTTTCTTCTCCCCAATACCTAGCTAAAAATCGTGTTTTGAACTCATCCCATGAATTTATTACGCTGCGACGCGCAATCCACCAGTCTTTAGCATCATTCGTCATACTTTGACCTATAAGCTTAAGTCCGATGTCGTCGCTAACCCCTAAAAACGCGAAATATTCGTCCAATTCTCTTATATAATTAACGGGTTTTTCCCATGTTTTTCCCGCATAAGTCGGTAATTTTAATTGTTTCGCTATTAAACCGGTATTATCGTTAATAGTATCATGACCAACTCGCTGTCGTCTAAGACGCCTTATATCCGAATCTATTCCTATTTTTAAACTATCATGCTTATGACTAAGTTCTGTTATCATTTCTTGGTTTGTTTTATGACTTTCTGTTATTTTATTTTTCAGAACTTCGTACGTGCTTACTTGTTCGCCTTTAAGAATGTTTTCGCATGTTTCAAGTTTGTCTGTCCAGTCAGCAGTTTCTTTGTCTAATCTATCAACGACATTTCTCAGGTTTGTATTTATTTGTTCAAATTTTGCATTACAATCAATAGCATTATTTTCTAATTTATTATCTATTTTAGATTCATATTTTGCTCTTTCTTCTACGTTTTCCGCTTGAAATCTTAATAAATTTTGTTCCATTGACTCGAATTTTGACTCCATTTTCTTTTCCAGATTATCTAAAGAAGCTAAAATCTTGGCCATCGGATCTACCGGGTTTCCTTCTGGTACTTGAGCCATTTCGGAAGATTGTGTACTTGATCTGCCTTCTGTAAAACCTGAATCTCGTCCCTGATTACCTAAATTGACGACACCGGAATCTTTTGATTTGTTTGATCCTTTGTCGGACATTTCAGCCCTGACTCTGATCAAATAACAATTCCAAGCCTGAAACACAGGTCTCTTGTCGGTCTATTTTTTGAACTTTGAAACTTGATTCTAGATTCTACTGATTTTACTGTTTTTTGACTGATTTTAACGTTAATTCAAGTGATTTTATTGATTTTATCTTTTATTTATGCTTTTTCCAAACGATTTTACTAAGAAAAGCCCCGCACGTTGGGCGCCAAATGTAACTTATGGCGAGTATCTTGAACCCGAAAGTTGAGAGATACCCGCAGTTAGTGTGAGTTCTTTACCTATATAAAAAAAGGGATTTAAATTATCAAAATTATTAGGGCTTTTCTTTGAGGTACGTAGGTAGGGAAAAGGATGGGTTAGCCACCAAAAGCCACCTATGCAACCTTGTGAATTTACTTTATCTCAGGACTCGGGTAGATTTCTCCACCAAAGCCTGTTCCCTTCGGACTCGGGTAGAACCAAAGCCGATCCTTCTCCTATTCGAACAGAGCCGGGAAGTTAATCCAAGCCTGCTATCCTAAACACAAAACCTATTCTTTACTCGGATCCGGGAACCTTGCGATTCCAAGACCGTGTCTCAGACTCGGAATCGTATTTCCTTGGCCCTCGGACGCGGGAATTTAATCCAACGCCGTACGCACTTGGAATGATCCAAAGCTGGTCCCTATAAGGCTTGTTCAGGGATGGATATTGATTAGTTAGGAGTCAGTGCTGAAATATCCGACAAAGTTCAAATAAGAAAATAATAATTGTATTCAAATGAATTCTAATAAACTAATTTTTACAATGATTTACTTATTCTACTTCTATTCTAATTTCGTGACTCTAGTCGCGTTTGTTTGTTTGTTCCGTTTAGGTTTTCGTTCTGTTTGTATATTCTATTTTTATATTTTAGGCTATGCGCGGTTATGTTTTCTGTTATGATTCTATTTCGTTTTCGTTATATTTCCTCTCATTCTCTTCGATTATATTTTGAATTGTGACCAGTGATATTTTATCTAAAGGCAATTGAATTTATTCTATATCATGATTTTATGTTAGTTATTCGGATCTAGGCGATCTGAAGCTATTCAAGTGAATTTAATTTTATCTAAGTTGTGAGTCGCACCGGTGCTCTACCTGACTACGCTAACGAGTGAACGCGTGAGCTGATTATATACTCTCTATCCCCTCTTCTTAGCGTGACGTCAGACACTTGGTCGAACGTAGAGGATTAGTGTAATCCTTTCCTTTGTTCGTGATTTGGCGTGTTTCGAGGTGCAATAGAACCGAGTATGTTACAATATGGGGAGTTCCATATGAAATGTACAATTGGTTGTCCACACCCCGTTCGATTTGTCTCAAACTTAGTCAAGTTGAGTAATGGGTTGAAAAAAAAATTCCTCTAAATAATGAAAATTCTACTTTTTACAGGTCGCGAGTAACACCGATTCACAAATTTTGAATTATTTTTTTCAAATCGCTGTAGCTCCCAAACTACATGTCCGCGCCTAAAAATCAAGTGGGTCAAAAGTTTTGTAATTTGATGTAGTTTTCGATGTTGCCGCGAGACAAAGTCGATTTTCAGTTAATGGTGAAAAAAACGCGAAAAACGCGATATTGATCTCGTTCCCCAAACTTTTTTGGGGTCCATTTTTCATCACGAAATGCGGCTATTTTTCCCGCAAATTTTCGTCTAACGAAAAGTCACGGGACTCAACTGGTTGAAAAGTTATGAGGGAATTTCTAGGAAAAACCGACCAAATTTTGACGTTTTCTGAATTTGAATTTTTCAAAACTATCGAGACTTTTTTTTCATGTAAAATGGATCTAAAAAGAGCCAACACTATCGGCTTTTTTCACATCTATTTCACGTAAAAAAAAGTTTCAATAGTTTTGAAAAATTTAAAGTCAGAAAATGTCCAAATCCGGTCGGTTTTTCCTGGAATTTCCCTCATATCTCTTTAACCAGTTGAGTCCCGTGACTTTTCTTTACACGAAAATTTGCGGGAAAAATAGCCGCATTTTATGATGAAAAATGGACTCCAAAAAAGTTTGGGGAACGAGATCAATATCGCGTTTTTCGCGTTTTTTATACCATTAACTGAAAATCGACTTTGTCTCGCGGCACCATCGAAAAGTACATAAAATGACAAAACTTTTGACCCACTTGACTTCCAGGCGCGGACATGTAGTTAGGGAGTTACAGCGATTTGAAAAAAATAATTCAAAATTTGTGATTCGGTGTTACTCGCGACCTGTAAAAGGTAGAATTTTCATTATTTAGAGGAATTTTTTTTTCAACCCATTACTCAACTTGACTAAGTTTGAGACAAATCGAAAGGGGTGTGGACAACCAATTGTACATTTCATATGGAACTCCCCATATATATATATTAGGATGGTTCATTTTTTTTTTTTTTTTTCTTGTTTTTCATGGGCACACGAATGAAGTTATGAGGAATCAAAAAAAAAAAAAAATCTGTCTAAAAACTTGACAACATTGGACAATGTTTGGAGGTCGCTACCGAGGCATAAAGGAAATAACGATCATTTTCGATTCATCATTCAGAATTGATGGCAAAGAGCGAAAAAAAAAGTAAAAAGTAAAAAATAAAAAATAAAAAATGAATAAAATAAAATAAAAAAATAAAATAAAATAAAATCGTCCGCATGTGAGTAGAAGACAAAGTGAATAATTCTAGGTCATATATTTGTCACGGAGAGTAAACTGAATATATTTCTCAAATAGTCAAACTGTTTTGAAGATTCTATACACTGAGAAAACTGTATTTTTCCACTGACAATATTTCTTGTTCTGAGAACAAAACTTGGTATTGCTCTACTAACAATACATTGTATTTTGCTCAGAACTATACATACGGCGATGCAGCGTACTATTATCATAACCGGTATTTTGCTGAGAGCAATACGTATTTTGACTACAACTAAACTCGCTCGGTAATACTTGGTATTTTGATAGGAAAAATACTTTTTTCTCAGTGTACGACTTATATTCCACTTTTCCAATTAAATTATTTCAATCGCCGGTAGCGACCTCTAAATATTTTCCAATGTTGTCAATTTTTTACACAATTTTTTTTTTCAGGATTCCTCATAACTTTCTTCAAGTGCCCATGAAAAAAAAAGAAAAAAAAATGAACCACCCCAATATATATCGAGCGCTAAGGACCAGAAGGGCGTATCCCACATTTTTTCGACTTTGGTGAGTTTGCTGCCATAAGGGCGTATCTGAAAATTTAACACATGAGCCCCATAAGAGGAGTATCCTGCCAGAAGGGCATAAGCCACAGCCATTTTTCGTATATTGCTGCCAGAAGGGCTTAACATCGATATAATAATTTTTGTGGATTACGCCCTTCTGGCAGCAAGTCAGGCTCAATTTCGTAAAAATCTAGGAGATCTATCTGCCAGAAGGGCGTAAGCCTCTGAAAATAATTAAATTGAAGTTACGCCCTTCTGGTAGATAGATCCGCTGGATTTTTACGAAACTGAGCCTGGCTTACTGCCAGAAGGGCGTAACTTCAATTTAATTATTTTCAGAGGCTTACGCCCTTCTGGCAGATAGATCTGCTGGATTTTCACGAAATTAAACCTGACTTCCTGCCAGAAGGGCGTAATCCACAAAAATTATTAAATCGATGCTAAGACCTTCTGGCAGCAATATATCCGGAGTTTCATTCACCCGCGCGCAATCAGAGCAAATTGAATAAATGCTTGTACTTTTTTAACAGTCAGTTCAATTGAAGTAATATTTTTTGGAAAACTTCATTACATTCTAATGAACATTTCTTTCGCTGAATGTTGAGGCTTACTCAAAATTACCTACATAGACGAAGCGATTGAAAATTGTCTAGTATTATAGTCTAGTATTATTTCGACAATGCTTGCCAAAAAAAAACTCATACATTTTTTCTACAAGGAAAACCATGGATCTCAAGTAGTATGTCATCATTATAAGAGTCCAGTCGACGGCTATTCCAAATTTCAGGTTTAAATTGTAACTAATTCACCTTTTATTTTATTTCACTTATATTTTTAATTCTAATTTTTGAGACTTGCCTCCGCTTCAGGGAGTTTAAAAAATTCCACGGGCCTACTATATGAGCTTTATATAAATAAGGTGAAGCCTTAAAAGTCAGTCTTGACCTTTATATATTTTATTTTACGTGAAAAATGATTCAGTATATAAACAAGAATAATATTATGGAACGTGAATAAAGATTAAATGATACGTAGTTATAATGATTAATATAATGCTTTCCTAAAGCTAACCTTATCTAACTAGGCTGTATTATGCGTTTCTTAACGGTTCTTATGACTCGATGAGAGAATCTCTTATTTAAAAATTTGAATATATTGTTTTAGAAATAATTCTAATATCCATGCGTGAGTTTAAATGAATAATAAAAGAATTTATACTATGAAGCTGGCTTATGCTGCGTAACGACTATGACATCCAGGGAAATCGAAGTAAGCCCGGTAGCTTCACCGTTACACTAAAAGCAAAAGAATCGTTGGTAATATCTAAACAGGCAGAGAAGCCGAGGCAACCCCGCGATGCTAAATACCAGCAACAATTCCTCCAAGGAGATCGCTCTGCTTCTACGGCCGACTTGGCCCCTTCTCAATACGCTGGCGCGTTACTTTTCTAGCGAGAAACGTTTTTAGCCGGGGCATCGAGCAGCGAGGTCCGCTTTAGATTTTTGCCCACAGGTGGCGGGCGCGCTAGTCGTGTAGATTTGAATAATACTGAATATTTCTTATTGTACTGGAAATTTTGTAAGAATTGAGCGTCTCGTTGCGTTAGTGAAATAGTGAATTGTCAACTACATAATATAATATTATTGTTATAATATTAATATATCTGAACCTGCAAACCAGATATACAATATTATAATCGTTTGTCGCGTATGGGGTAAGTATTGACTTTATTATACTATTAGATGATTTTTTCGGACATTTTAACCCTACTGAAAAAGTATATGTAACAGATGATATCGCGTGTCTAATGGCATAAGGTCGTAATCGCCAAAAACGTGATTTTAGTGGCAAAAGGTCGTAGTTTTTTTTTTTTTTTTTCAAACGTATCGATCAATGAAAAATTACGACATCAAAAATGTAAAAGCAAAAGGTCGTATGTTGGGTGAATACGTCGTTCTGCCATTACAATTTCTCAGAAAAATAAAAAAAAAAGGTAAAGGCAAAACGTCGTAACCGCCATTTTTTTTTTACCCTCGACACAAAAGTCACGAAATTACCTGAAACGCGAAGATAAATAAAAAAAAACAACGTTTCGGAAAATTCGATAAAAAATATTGGTAGATAAAAGCAGAAGGTCGTAACCACCATTCTTTTTTTTTTTTTACCCCTCGACACAAAAGTCACGAAATTACCTGAAACGCGAAGATAAATGAAAAAAAACAACGTTTTGGAAAATTCGATAAAAAATATTGGTAGATAAAAGCAGAAGGTCGTAACCACCATTTTTTTTTTTTTTTTTTTTTTGAACCCTCGTGTAGTAGACTAGTTTTATTATGGATTCGTTTAGAGAGTACAGTAAAGGGGTAATTGGGGAGGACCGGTCTCTTCTGACCGGATCGTTTGACACCTCTCTGGGTACTGCCCTTCCTCTTACTTGTCTGGTCTCGACAAGTGCTCCCCTTCCTCACCAAGTTCCGAACGTAAACATCCCTGGTGTTTACATCTTTGATAACGCTCCGTTCATTTGGCCAGACTGACCGTTTTGGGTTGTCCTCAACCCTCCTTTCTCCAACGGTGGTGCTAGAAATTAAAAATCAAATCCGTCTCTTATTCACATCAGGGGTACAGAATGGTGGGTATGGCGACAACTGTGCCCCGACCGAGACTTCTTACGGGAGTGATCAGTTCCCTCGAAAGTCCCAGCCGATGACCAGCTATACTACCAAGAATTGGTTAGTTGGGAACGGGGTGGTTGGGGAGGTTTACGATTATGCTCTGGTTGCTAGCCTTGCCAGTAAACATGTTCGTAGACCTGAGAGGGCAACCGGCCTCCTCGGTCCCATGTCAACCTGACTCAGGCCACCTCTCATAGTCCCGGCCTCGGCCCAAACTTTACCAATATATGAGATTGACCAGATCTCACTCATGAAGCTTGGACTCGGCCGTAACCACCAATCCTAATCATGGATTAGGGCCTTTGGCCCCGGATGGTGACTCCTCAAGGAATCTTGATAAAATGTACTTTTCGATTGCTTGTTCCGCTTCCCGGTGTAACCCGCTGCATACCCTTCGGACCAAGTCATTCTGTCAGTGGACTCTTCCTCTGACCAGACGCCAACTTCTCACTTTATAGGATTTATGCCCCTTTGACTTTGGAGATGACAGCTCCATCAGTGCAACATCACCTAGGTAACGATCAGTCCACGAGTATGGTATTACCACCTTTCTTACGACACAACATAGCAGTACCCAAGAAAGCTTGTCGGTAATAGGCATAGGCCTTTTACCACCTCAGACGTCACGAATTGTACCCTTTGAGCTCTCTAAACATCCTCGGCTTCCTTGTCTCACCGCCAAAAGCCCATAGTTCTAGACGTTGACTTCATTCGGCCTTTCTAGATTTCACGACGTCCTCGTCGTAATTTCGTTCATCAGGTTACAGGTTACTATCATTCACCTGATTCGATTACTACCATTCGTCGAAAATATTGTTCGGGTTACGATCATTCGCCACATTCGCCTCACCATCAGCGTTAGCGCGTATATTCTGTAAAATTTATAAAGGCGAACAAATGAGATATTACAAGTAAACTAGTCACGTAGACAACGAACAGTAATTCGTGACCCTTTCAATCAACTTTCCCGCATCGCTGCGAGAGTGATCAGTTCCAACAGCGAAACGAAAAACAAGACTGAAGGTCATTAGGTCACAGAAAGTATAAAAGACTAATAAAGGATCAAGGGTAATCAAGTAACGGATATGTTGGGACCACTCATGCTTTGATTGTCTGTATCTCTTGCTGCTTCACTCAGGCTTCGCTCGGTCTCCTGACTAATCATCTATCAGGTCCGGTACCGCATGGTAATTCGATGGACTTATCCTACGCAGTCATGAGTGGATCTCTGACCTTATCTCCGCACTCCTGCACGTCTGTGACGGTTGTGTTTTATTATTTAATCTAACAAGCGTCAATCGTAAAATTTGTGCTTCCATGCAATTCTTATCACAATAAGTCAAGCCTATGCAACTCTATGCTACATCCATCATCTCTTGTTTACGATTACTGTCGTAAAACGATATCACCTGGTGGTTACCTTACTCACCCTGTACCGGTTATACTGTTATGGCCCGGATATGGTCTGGTTACTTCACAAGCTATGCAAACCACCGCCAATAGCGCTTCATCGAATCCACGATCTTCGCAGTTTCCCTGCATAGTTGTTACGTAACACGCTCAAGGCGCCAGTCGTTGCCCGATCTTAATGAACGGTCACGTGAATGTTGTCCAGAACCACATATCCTTAGACCCAGCATTACCTCTTGGTACCTCGGCTTATACGTGACCCCATGGTTTACCCGTAATTTGAGCCTCACTGCAGGATCCCTTGCACACACTCACACGCTCACACTCACACTTCTCGAGTCAGACACATTTTTACACCTCATCCCGTCCTGTTCCCTATTAACCGTTAATCGGGTAGCAAACCCGTTACACCGTCTGAATGCACTGAGAACTCCAGTGTAATATCACTTGCACCGTTATGCATCACTCTCTGCACTGCTCATCAAATATAATCGGACAGACCAGCCATTTAACCTTGCTACTGTAGGACAGGTGTTTCACATGAAATATCACGCTCAAATCGCGTCACGGCTATTACTCACCAACGGATGTGTTCAAGCGCGCGTGTATCCCACTTCTGATCTGTAGTAGACTAGTTTTATTATGGATTCGTTTAGAGAGTACAGTAAAGGGGTAATTGGGGAGGACCGGTCTCTTCTGACCGGATCGTTTGACACCTCTGTGGGTACCGCCCTTCCTCTTACTTGTCTGGTCTCGACAAGTGCTCCCCTTCCTCACCAAGTTCCGAACGTAAACATCCCTGGTGTTTACATCTTTGAAAACGCTCCGTTCACTCGACACAAAAGTCACGAAATTACCTGAAACGCGAAGTTAAATAAAACAACAACGTTTTGGAAAATTCGATAAAAAATATTCGTAGATAAAAGCAGAAGGTCGTAACCACCATTATTTTTTTTTTTTTTTTTTAACCCTCGACACAAGTCACGAAATTACCTGAAACGCGAAGATAAATTAAAAAAACAACGTTTTGGAAAATTCGATAAAAAATAGTCGTAGATAAAAGCAGAAGGTCGTAACCACCATTATTTTTTTTTTTTTTTTCAACCCTCGACACAAAAGTCACGAAATTACCTGAAACGCGAAGATAAATGAAAAAAACAACGTTTTGGAAAATTCGATAAAAAATATTGGTAGATAAAAGCAGAAGGTCGTAACCAGTGTTGCAAGTCACTAATTACATTTGTAATGGAATTACTCATTTAATTACCCATTACTTTGGTAATGTGTAATTAAACCGAGTTTATATATATATGGGTCAAAACGCGTCAAACGGATAATGGCTCTGCCCAAAATTGTAGGTCACCAAAAAAATCGTGAGTTGGCTCAAAATTTTTCTCTCACTGTCTAGTTTCCATTGCCGTGTGGCATATTCGAAGAATTCAGAATGACCGCTTCGATATGGGGGCTCGAACCTGGGGATTTCGTCGACCATTTTCAGAAAGTGATGATAACTCGCTCAATTTTGATGATACATTTTTGCTGAGGTCAAAAATGGATTCAGCATTGAATTTCACATTGAAATATGGTATTGCATTCAAGGTCAAACTATATCTTCGAGGTCATTTGAAGGTCGTAACAAAAAAATTTCTGAAATCCCCGAAATATTATATGGGAAATGTTTCACAAATGGCAAACCGATTTTTCATACTCCTTTCGAATTTATAATACCTCCGATTGACCTCCTGAGCTATTGTCAAGGTCATGTACGGGTAAAAATTGTATTTTTCCGAAAATTATCATAATATCGCGTTTGCCAACTAGGAAATTTTATTGGCGCCCAACGCACATCTGAATTATTTGAATTTTTGTTTGACTTTCGAAACAATTTTCAGGGTCATTTCAAGGTGAAAGCAAGGTTTCTCTGAGAATGATTAGAATATCATATCTGATATACAGGGCGACCCAGGTTGGACGCACCAAATTAGGTGAGTGTATTCCTCCCGAAAATCTAAGACTAAAGTTCCTTTACCAAAACTTCCAGGTATCAATAGTTCAGGAGCTACAGAAGATCTTAGTCTACCAATCAGAGGGCTTGTAAGTGACTAAGACAGGGCCGGTTCAAGAGTGAAAGTCGAGCAGTGCCCGCGTCAGATCAATTTTTATCGTCCGACGTTTCAGTCGTCCAGGTCGTTGTCCAGGTCGTTCGCTAAGTATTTCTCGTAGTCCAGGTCCCCGGCTTCGTAGTTCTCGTTGTCCAGGTCCTCGGCTTCGTAGTTCTCGCTGTCCAGGTCCTCGGCTTCGTAGTTCTCGTTGTCCAGGTCGTTCGCTAAGTATTTCTCGCAGTCCAGGTCCTCGGCTTCGTAGTTCTCGTTGTCCAGGTTGTTCGCTAAGTGTTTCTCGCAGTCCAGGTCGTTCGCTAAGTATTCCTCGTCATCCAGGTCCTCGGCTTCGTAGTCCAGGTCCTTTACTTCGTATTTCTCGTTGTCCAAGTGCTCGGCTTCGTAGTTCTCGTTGTCCAGGTCGTTCGCTAAGTATTTCTCGCAGTCCAGGTCGTTCGCTAAGTATTCCTCGTCATCCAGGTCCTCGGCTTCGTAGTCCAGGTCCTTTACTTCGTATTTCTCGTTCAGGTCGTTGTCCAGGTCGTTCGCTAAGTATTTCTCGTAGTCCAGGTCCCCGGCTTCGTAGTTCTCGTTGTCCAGGTCCTCGGCTTCGTAGTTCTCGCTGTCCAGGTCCTCGGCTTCGTAGTTCTCGTTGTCCAGGTCGTTCGCTAAGTATTTCTCGCAGTCCAGGTCCTCGGCTTCGTAGTTCTCGTTGTCCAGGTTGTTCGCTAAGTGTTTCTCGCAGTCCAGGTCGTTCGCTAAGTATTCCTCGTCATCCAGGTCCTCGGCTTCGTAGTCCAGGTCCTTTACTTCGTATTTCTCGTTGTCCAAGTGCTCGGCTTCGTAGTTCTCGTTGTCCAGGTCGTTCGCTAAGTATTTCTCGCAGTCCAGGTCGTTCGCTAAGTATTCCTCGTCATCCAGGTCCTCGGCTTCGTAGTCCAGGTCCTTTACTTCGTATTTCTCGTTGTCCAAGTGCTCGGCTTCGTAGTTCTCGTTGTCCAGGTCGTTCGCTAAGTATTTCTCGTCATCCAGGTCCTCGGCTTCGTAGTCCAGGTCCTTTAATTCGTATTTCTCGTTGTCCAAGTGCTCGGCTTCGTAGTTTTCGTTGTCCAGGTCGTTTGCTAAGTGTTTCTCGCAGTCCAGGTCGTTCGCTAAGTATTCCTCGTCATCCAGGTCCTCGGCTTCGTAGTCCAGGTCCTTTACTTCGTATTTCTCGCTGTCCAAGTCCTCGGCTTCGTAGTCCAGGTCCTTTACTTCGTAATTCTCGTTGTCCAAGTGCTCGGCTTCGTAGTTCTCGTTGTCCAGGTCGTTCGCTAAGTATTTCTCGTCATCCAGGTCCTCGGCTTCGTAGTCCAGGTCCTTTACTTCGTATTTCTCGTTGTCCAAGTGCTCGGCTTCGTAGTTCTCGTTGTTCAGGTCGTTCGCTAAGTATTTCTCGTCATCCAGGTCCTCGGCTTCGTAGTCCAGGTCCTTTAATTCGTATTTCTCGTTGTCCAAGTGCTCGGCTTCGTAGTTTTCGTTGTCCAGGTCGTTTGCTAAGTGTTTCTCGCAGTCCAGGTCGTTCGCTAAGTATTCCTCGCCATCCAGGTCCTCGGCTTCGTAGTCCAGATCCTTTACTTCGTATTTCTCGTTGTCCAAGTGCTCGGCTTCGTAGTTCTCGTTGTCCAGGTCGTTCGCTAAGTATTCCTCGTCATCCAGGTCCTCGGCTTCGTAGTCCAGGTCCTTTACTTCGTAATTCTCGTTTTCCAAGTGCTCGGCTTCGTAGTTCTCGTTGTCCAGGTCGTTCGCTAAGTATTTCTCGTCATCCAGGTCCTCGGCTTCGTAGTCCAAGTCCTTTAATTCGTATTTCTCGTTGTCCAAGTGCTCGGCTTCGTAGTTTTCGTTGTCCAGGTCGTTTGCTAAGTGTTTCTCGCAGTTGTGACGTGAGGGTGAAACCCGAGCGGAAGTAAAATTAGTTCACGCCACCAAGAGATAATTATATTTATTTAACTTACTTTCCAATAAGTCGGTATATGGGATCTTGCTTACCTAGTTCTATACAGAACTGTACGTTTAATAAAATATTCTACTTATGAGGCTAAATAGGTAGAATGGGGATTAGGTTAGATGAAGGTAAATTCGAATTAAAGTGATTTGTTAACTGGTAAAAATTAAAGTATATTCTGATACGATTCGATTGGAATATGAGAGCGTATGGTTAACAAAGATATAATAAAAGATAATGATTACTTAAACCCTGATGATTACAATTATGATTCGATAGATATTCGTAATACTATAGTCGGATCTTCGTTATACAACTCTCTCTCTCTCTCTATTGTAGTTATATTATAATAATGTAAGCTAACTCATAAGAGAAATAATAGCGCCGTGATACTCTAGGCAAGACTTATTTCGCACACGAATGACTTGCGTGTAAATCAGCCTTATAATCCCCTTCAGCGATTTTCCTAGTAAGAGAGTTTTTGATATGGAAGACTTACACCAAAGACTGTCTTTTGATCACTATGAATATTGGTAAACAATTGGTATTTGAAAGTAAAGACTTAGCGTTGCTGTCTGACTGTCCTGGGGTTGGGTCCCGTCGGATAGAATCGGAGCTGTCGGCTGATAAATAACTCCAGTGGTCTCACCTCGTGGTTAATACGTTCACAACACCAAAACCAAACACTCTGTCTCTGAATAAAGTTTACAACTGAAGCTACTAATTATGAAAATTAGAAATATAGTGTAACTACGATTAAAATGTTAATAGGTGAAAATCAACTATTATTTTATGTTGGGATTATTAATGATTATAAAGAAATGAATACGATTTTTGCTGTGAAAAAATTATAAATTGTGTCCATGCACTGAAGTTAGCTTTCGCTATTAGAGTTTTTATTTTTACGAGATTTACTAAGTCCTTTAGCGTTGTCACTTAATAAGATTTTCAAACACTAACTCTTGCTCAATTATGAAACCTCGGGACGCGTCCGTGCACTATGCAACTTTTTAGACGAAAGACAAGTTATTCAGTTTGGATGCAGCCACGAGGCCGCCGTTGCATAGCATAGGTGTTACTCCGCGCCGTAATCAGCCTATCAGAGACCTGCGTCTTTACGCGGATGAGTGAAACTCATCGCTCCTGTCCGCTTTACCTAAGACAGCGTTCCGCGGTCCCATTCTCAAGACAGTCTGTCTGTAATAACATTTACCATTTCATGTACTCTGGTTCTTGACAATTCTTATCACACATTCTTCCATACGTTTTAGTGAACAGTTTGTTATTATTGAGAATATCCCTAATGGGTTGGTTGATCCTATTTGTTATTAGAAATATTTATTTATTGAGAGAGAAGTCACATCGAACCGACTATGCAGTGCTGGGTCAGCAAAACCCCACTGCTGTATCCACTCTTAGCTTACCTCAGGATATTAAGTTCTTATCACTAGGACTCGGCCGGAGTTCGTGACTTTTAAGCAGAGAGGGTTTTGAAATCGAAATATTTGTTTCCTCTCTTTCGGATTATATGTCTGCAATCTTCTCACGGTTTTTATCTGTGGGAACTTAGAAAATGTGAAATTTTGAAAAGTGTGGGGCCGTACGTAACACAGTCCAGGTCGTTCGCTAAGTATTCCTCGTCATCCAGGTCCTCGGCTTCGTAGTCCAGGTCCTTTACTTCGTAATTCTCGTTGTCTAAGTGCTCGGCTTCGTAGTTTTCGTTGTCCAGGTCGTTCGCTAAGTATTCCTCGTCATCCATGTCCTCGGCTTCGTAGTTCAGGTCCTTTACTTCGTAATTCTCGTTGTCTAAGTGCTCGGCTTCGTAGTTTTCGTTGTCCAGGTCGTTCGCTAAGTATTTCTCGTATAGATTAGAACTACGAAGCCGAGCACTTGGACAACGAGAATTACGAAGTAAAGGACCTGGACTACGAAGCCGAGGACCTGGATGACGAGAAATACTTAGCGAACGACCTGGACAACGAGAACTACGAAGCCGAGCACTTGGACAACGAGAAATACGAAGTAAAGGACCTGGACTACGAAGCCGAAGACCTGGATGACGAGGAATACTCAGCGAACGACCTGGACTGCGAGAAACACTTAGCAAACGACCTGGACAACGAAAACTACGAAGCCGAGCACTTGGACAACGAGAAATACGAATTAAAGGACCTGGACTACGAAGCCGAGGACCTGGATGACGAGAAATACTTTGCGAACGACCTGGACAACGAGAACTACGAAGCCGAGCACTTAGACAACGAGAAATACGAATTAAAGGACTTGGACTACGAAGCCGAGGACCTGGATGACGAGGAATACTTAGCGAACGACCTGGACAACGAGAACTACGAAGCCGAGCACTTGGACAACGAGAAATACGAAGTAAAGGACCTGGACTACGAAGCCGAGGACCTGGATGACGAGAAATACTTAGCGAACGACCTGGACAACGAGAACTACGAAGCCGAGCACTTGGACAACGAGAATTACGAAGTAAAGGACCTGGACTACGAAGCCGAGGACTTGGACAGCGAGAAATACGAAGTAAAGGACCTGGACTACGAAGCCGAGGACCTGGATGACGAGGAATACTTAGCGAACGACCTGGACTGCGAGAAACACTTAGCAAACGACCTGGACAACGAAAACTACGAAGCCGAGCACTTGGACAACGAGAAATACGAATTAAAGGACCTGGACTACGAAGCCGAGGACCTGGATGACGAGAAATACTTAGCGAACGACCTGGACAACGAGAACTACGAAGCCGAGCACTTGGACAACGAGAATTACGAAGTAAAGGACCTGGACTACGAAGCCGAGGACCTGGATGACGAGGAATACTTAGCGAACGACCTGGACTGCGAGAAATACTTAGCGAACGACCTGGACAACGAGAACTACGAAGCCGAGCACTTGGACAACGAGAAATACGAAGTAAAGGACCTGGACTACGAAGCCGAGGACCTGGATGACGAGGAATACTTAGCGAACGACCTGGACTGCGAGAAACACTTAGCGAACGACCTGGACAACGAGAACTACGAAGCCGAGGACCTGGACTGCGAGAAATACTTAGCGAACGACCTGGACAACGAAAATTACGAAGCCGAGCACTTGGACAACGAGAATTACGAAGTAAAGGACCTGAACTACGAAGCCGAGGACCTGGATGACGAGGAATACTTGGCGAACAACCTGGACTGCGAGAAACACTTAGCAAACGACCTGGACAACGAAAACTACGAAGCCGAGCACTTGGACAACGAGAAATACGAATTAAAGGACCTGGACTACGAAGCCGAGGACCTGGATGACGAGAAATACTTAGCGAACGACCTGGACAACGAGAACTACGAAGCCGAGCACTTGGAAAACGAGAATTACAAAGTAAAGGACCTGGACTGCGAAGCCGAGGACCTGGATGACGAGGAATACTTAGCGAACGACCTGGACAACGAGAACTACGAAGCCGAGCACTTGGACAACGAGAAATACGAAGTAAAGGATCTGGACTGCGAAGCCGAGGACCTGGATGACGAGGAATACTTAGCGAACGACCTGGACTGCGAGAAACACTTAGCAAACGACCTGGACAACGAAAACTACGAAGCCGAGCACTTGGACAGCGAGAAATACGAATTAAAGGACCTGGACTACGAAGCCAAGGACCTGGATGACGAGAAATACTTAGCGAACGACCTGGACAACGAGAACTACGAAGCCGAGCACTTGGACAACGAGAATTACGAAGTAAAGGACCTGGACTACGAAGCCGAGGACCTGGATGACGAGGAATACTTAGCGAACGACGTGGGCTGCGAGAAATACTTAGCGAACGACCTGGACAACGAGAACTACGAAGCCGAGCACTTGGACAACGAGAAATACGAAGTAAAGGACCTGGACTACGAAGCCGAGGACCTGGATGACGAGGAATACTTAGCGAACGACCTGGACTGCGAGAAATACTTAGCGAACGACCTGGACAACGAGAACTACGAAGCCGAGCACTTGGACAACGAGAAATACGAAGTAAAGGACCTGGACTACGAAGCCGAGGACCTGGATGACGAGGAATACTTAGCGAACGACCTGGACTGCGAGAAACACTTAGCGAACAACCTGGACAACGAGAACTACGAAGCCGAGGACCTGGACTGCGAGAAATACTTAGCGAACGACCTGGACAACGAGAACTACGAAGCCGAGGACCTGGACAGCCATAACTACGAAGCCGAGGACCTGGACAACGAGAACTACGAAGCCGGGGACCTGGACTGCGAGAAATACTTAGCGAACGACCTGGACAACGACCTGGACGACTGAAACGTCGGACGATAAAAATTGATCTGTCGCGGGCACTGCTCGACTTTCACTCTTGAACCGGCCCTGTCTTAGTCACTTACAAGCCCTCTGATTGGTAGACTAAGATCTTCTGTAGCTCCTAAACTATTGATACCTGGAAGTTTTGGTAAAGGAACTTTAGTCTTAGATTTTCGGGAGGAATACACTCACCTAATTTGGTGCGTCCAACCTGGGTCGCCCTGTAGTTAAACGCTATTTTGTACTTATTTTCCACGATCAAGTATGAAGTTCAACTTGAACATAGTTTTCAGTTTTTTTGAGCAGATTTAGTAATCATCTGCCTTATAGACGGATGCTCGACGTACACATTTATTTAGTTTTTTGGAAAAAACAGGAAAAAAATTCCACTCAGAAAAAGATCAGGTAGTAAATAAATCTTTAGGTTATTAGGTATTGCAATATTTATACCATGAAGTAAGAAGTAAGGAGACCGATCTCTACGCACGCTACTCGCCAAAACCTGCGGCGATATTTGAGTTTCTTTAGTAGTACGATATTCTGCCACTCACAGTGCCGGTGTTCCACGTCGGGCCGTGACGCTTCGTCACGTGACATGGAATACGCAGCTGTGGCAGCCATTACTTCTTTCCATATGACTGCATATGACAGTCGTCGATTGTCGTTGTCACCTCACAGTAGTGAGAAAAAATAATTTCAACCGTGTCAGTTATTGACACTTGCCCCAGCTTTTGCTATGAAGGGGATAAAGCCATAAAGAAGAAAGAAGAACCGTGCCAGTTTTACGAGCGTGTGAAGTTATTTGAATATAAAACACGCTTATTCTCACGACATAGTATCTCTGAAAAAGTTACTCAAGAGGCACGTTTTGAAAACGAAAAGAACTTTAGTACTCGGCGAATTTATATTTCTAACGTTTTTGCCTGGTATAGCTTATACCTCTTGAAAACAATTTGTTACTAAGGTAAGTGAATATGGGCAGGAAGTAATTCATGAACATATCCATAACGAATTCGGCCTACCAAATACTTTGCTTTATTTTCAGATTCCATAGAAGAATGAGCATCATATTAGATGACAGTGAAGCTAAAAGCCACGGATGTTCCTACAAATACTTACAGGATCGCTTGGATTCAATGAGTTTGCCCTCAACACAATGGTCGTTCTTAAGAGGTAATGATTCGTTCTTTGGTCTTCAAAAAATTGAATTAGATTATACAGTGAGGAAAAGAGTTGCCATACTCCACAACAAAAAGGTGATCATATATTTGGATGACAAAAAAATGCCCTTCTCAGAATTCATTCACATCTACAGTACCAATGAATTGAGTAATCTTTTGAAAATTGTTGATGAACTTTCGTTATAATTTATATGATTGCCTGATTTAAGAATCATTTATTTATCTATTGATGAACTCTATTTATACCCGTAAGCGAACATTGGATGTAATTATGTATATACACGTTATATATAGGATTTGGAATTGTAAATCATGAAATCATAATCCATAATGAAGAGTTTGTAAATAGTTATTTTTTTTTTTTTTTATAAATTATATATTGTACTATAAATAAAAGTGAAATTTACAATGCATTGAATATCTGTGGTTGAATTTTCCATTCAAGATGTTTTTGAACCCCGTATCTGTTGCTTCGATTGAACTGATGGCTAATGGAATTGGTTACGTTATTTTTTCATTTACGTCGCTTTGCTTGTGGTGCAATCGTTTTCGGGTTTGTGATACCACGTTTCATGGGTCGAACATTAGTAGAGTTATTAATTTCTTTTGGCCCATCTGTGGCGTAGGACAGTTTAGAAGCCTTTCTTCTCTCTCGGGTCTTCTGCTTCTCCAGATTATCATTTTTATTTGCTTGTTTGCAAATAAAAAACATGCGTGTCGTCAAATAAAACCTGACTATACTGTTTGTCAACAATCGTTTATGTTTGTCACATCCAACAAATGGTAGGTATGGTATATTTTCAACAGTATTTGTAACACTGAATAAAGTATCTGCATTCAAGACTTCAGTGTTCAGGCTGTCTAACGTTGCCTGTTCCAGAAGTGATATCAGTTTCAGAAGCTGCTTTGATGGATTTTTCAGGTAACCTTTTGTTTTAATTTGAATCAGCTTATGACTATCTGGTATCGTATCAGAAGCCCGTAGTTGCAGAGTTTCCAAGCAACTCTTGCACACACCGGTTCGCCCATCTTCCCCAAAAACTGCAAATCTGGGACCTTTTCTCGCTACATATCCAGCTACATATGCTAGCACGTAGTCCGATGTACTGCATTTGAAGTAATCGTGTTCTTCTAATACAGATGCAGCATCGAAAAGAGCATCTACACACGATCCTCTGTCTAGTATTGTATCAATTTGTGCATCCCACTGGGCTCTCTTCTCGCTCATGTTTGTCAAATCCTTGATACTTAACAGGACGCCGACAGTATCCCCACCAGTGATATTACTACCTTTCGGCGGTTTCACGAGTGAATACGTCGACAAAAGTCTATACATTTGTATAAATAACGTTGAATCAGGATGATCATTGCTGCCACAGCAACTTCGCATCATACCGAAAAAGCGCTGGAAAAAATAACGATTTCATTATAAAGAAATAGATTTCATTGTTTGAAAAGCATGTAAATCAGACTCAATGAAGTAAGAACAGAATTTCACCTCCAAATTGTCTTGATTGAGTCTCGCAGTCATGAGATACTTAAATTCGCATTTCTCTATTAAATACTGGCACACTTCAAGAGCTGCTTGTAGAGATATTTTCAGTCCGTAACACGTCGAATCAGACATGAATTCATAATCTTTTGCCTTAGCTTCCTTTTCCCAAGCGCAAAGGCAATCCAAGGTCTCTTTAATATCCTATCAAATTTTTAAGTTAACATAAAGTACAGTAAACCCTAAACACCGACAGAGTACACGGAGAGAAATGTCAAGTAAATATTCCTATGCAGCACGGTAACGGTTACCATTGTCTATAATGCTCTATAGTTAGTATACAGACTAGTTTGTATAGACCATGGTAACCGTTACCGTGCTGCATAGGAATATTCACTTGACATTTCTCTCCGTGTATTCCGGTATGACCGAAAATATAATGTAATGCTTACATTCCATGCTTGATTTTCGATTTTCATCGAACCCAATGGTGTACGGCTATTCATCGCCGATATAAGTTTTTTTATTTTCTTGCAAAAGACTTGTGTACCTTTTGAATCTTTAAGCGCGTCATGGTCATTTTCAAACAGTTCCATAGCATCCCCTGCACCGAAGAACTGTCATGACACCAATTAGTACCCATAGTTGCAAAGCTGCGCGAGAACAAAAATAATTTCAATATAACATATCAAACAGCGAAGATTTACCTGGAATGCCATAGCCACATTCATTTTCTGATAATACTCCGGTCTTATGTGGTCTTTAGTGAGTTTGAAATTGGCCTTCAGGTTGAAGCTTTTTGGATCTTCAATTTCCAGTAAAGTATCCCAGTGCTTCAATTTCACAACCCCATCTGGTGTCTATGAAAAAAAAAACCCAGAAAATATAATAAGGCAGGTGATGAAAAACTGTGATATTTTCTCCTTACCCAAACTTCTTCAATTGGTCTTTTCTTTGTTACCCAATTCCTTAAATTCTTGGCTAGATGAGGAAAATCCGAAACAAACCATAAACGACGAGAAGGATCGACAATGTGTTCGACGCTTACATTTTCCTCGCTTACTCCAAATCTCTCCCACATATTACGATTCCATGTCGCACCATCAGAAGCAACAACGTCCACATTGAGCCCACATTGTTCCGTCAATGCAATGCACTCCATCAATATATGGAATAAGATTGCTCCTGGTGCGCATCCTTTGCTTAGAAAGCAGCCTAAAGCCTGTACCCACTTTCCATGAAAGGGTTGAAACATGAGAACTAGCGCATGGTCGCCCCTTTTGTTCTTCTGATGGTCTGGTGTATACTTGCCCAGGTTGGTAAAGCCCTGAATCTCTAAATTTTGACGATCGAAGGAAAGAGATTTTGATAACTTCATTTCATCGAGTAATATAACACCTGTCGGAAGAAACAATAGCTTTTATGAGAAGTCCATGTCAAACGTTGAAGAACATTCTGTTACTATATCAAAAAGAATTATTAATA
Source organism: Tenthredo mesomela (assembly GCA_943736025.1). Taxonomy (NCBI): domain Eukaryota; kingdom Metazoa; phylum Arthropoda; class Insecta; order Hymenoptera; family Tenthredinidae; genus Tenthredo; species Tenthredo mesomela. Next base: position 33,714,983 of record OX031014.1, read on the forward strand.
CCATGTATTTCTCGAGGATTCATCTCTTTAACCTTCTCTTTCAAAACCTTGAACGTAGCTGTGTCAAACCCGTAACAACCTTTTATGGCTCTTATGTATTTATTAAGGGTATCGACGCAGGGTAAGATGAGAATTTGATAAGACCGAAGATGTTCATAGACCTTACTACTTTTTATGCGCAACAGCAGACACTGGAATATCCATTCATTTGTATAGCGCATACCTTTTGTGCTTTTCAGCTTTGAGGCACTTAGGCATGCTTGAACTGCGAGCTGCTGATTTTCAGGCAGATGAGAAATCGCAGCTTCAACAGCTTCCACCTTTGCCTTTGAACATTCTGCCTGCATTACCTTCACCTTCTGTCTCAATTTACATACCTGAGAAATATAATAATATTTGATACCAATTGTGAGTATATTTAAACACCACATTTAGTCACTCAATTCCTAGATCCTTAGAGTAGTAGTACTACAGAAACCTTTTGCTGCAATGTACAGTTCCGACGCTTAACGTTTTCATTAGTTCGTTTTAATTTGTTGCTCTTCATTTTCTGTTTTTCTAAAGGTGGAATTACGTTCTTCTTTGAATTCAACGATTTCTGCAGTTTCTTGCAAGCTGAGCATCTCCGAGATTGTCGGCCAGTTTGGTTCTGCTTTTTTCGGTTTACATATCCAGAACAATCTTTTGCACTGAAATACGGAGTAGATAAATCCTTTACATCCCGTATCACAATAGCTAACGATTATACTGAATAGTATATCATAATAATTAATACTTACTGTTCGTCATTATTCACACCATTACATGGTAGAATGTCAGCGATCATGATGAGTGTTCTGGCAATGTGTAATAGAGATTCTATCTTCTGTACACTTGAGATAGTAGTTTCTCTTTCAGCCACGAAAATCTACATGACAAGGACGACATTACGACTTTATGTCATACTGGATATGAATGGTTAAATTTTACCTCGTATAATGAGCTAATTACCCGAAGACTTAGGTCTTTTTGTACCAGCACCCGCTTTGAAACTGTCGCCAAGTTATCGGCCCAGCATGTAAAAATAACGTGTTCATTCACAGCATTAGATGTCCAAAAAGGAGACGGTAATGAAACTGACTTATAGTTCTCTAACAGATATTCAATTTTGAAATCTTCAGACTCATCTTGTAAAATAAAGTGAATTGCATAACTGTGATCGAAATCAGCAGTATAATCAGTATTTGTCGACCCTTGATTTGTCATATCCACGTCGCAACCACGTTCACATTTACCCACACCTGATTCAGTATCTTCTGATATCACTTCTTGTACACTGCACTCTTCAGTGATTTCAAATGGGAACGTTTGTTTATTAGCGGGTTTTTCCGCTAAACTTATTTGTCCGGACAAATTCAATGAAATTGAAGGAATGGCTGTGGGTTTTAGGGTCGGCTTCCCCTTTAATATACAATTTACTACACCATCGGGCAATACAGTTTTGTACTCCACTTCGATCTCGTCTGGCACAAAATGTCTTGAGCAGACGCGATCTTTTTCAGTGAATGTTCTCTCAGGCCGTGAAAGAACATTGGACCAATTGTCCAGGATACCCTTCTACATACAACACAAAAATAATACTTATTCATACGCGTATTTTTATAAATTCGTACCTACTTGATGATCAGAAAATTGTTGACCGAGAAATTTTTTCATTAAAAGTAAAAAAACTTACCGTAGGAGCCTTGAAAAGACTAGGATTTTTAACTCCCGCAGTCTTGTTCCGGCGTTTTTCCGACTTGTAGCCGGTCTTACACCCTCTTATAAAACACGACATTTTCGCGATCGCCAGAAATAATATTGGATATTCGTATTTACGGAGGTATAAGGAATTAATTAGAACACATTTAAATAGATATGTTAACATTGATGTTTATTAGGAGAGAGATACATAGATAGTCATTTTATCTAATAAACAAATTTGGTACCTTAGTAACTAGAACCATGGATAATAATTCGATTATATATATATTATAAATATATTATAAAATATTACGCTAAATAAAATGATTTAAAATTTAAAATTATTTAAAATCATTTCTACTTCTTCTTCTTCTTCTTCTTCTTCTTCTTCCTTTTTTCGACTTATCGCCCTTTCGGGCATGTAGTCTGATTTGAAATTATTCGAAATTCAAATATTTGAACTCGAGCGTAAACAAACCCCCCACCTCGGTCCGTTAACCGACCCGACGTGGAACACCGACACTGCGAGTGGCAGAATATCGTACTACTAAAGAAACTCAGATATCGCCGCAGGTTTTCTAGCATGGAGATCGGTCTCCTTACTTCTTACTTCCTGATTTATACATTCACATGAGTAAAATATTTATTTTCTTCAGTACAATCACATTTAAAATAGAGAATATACATGACATCGCTCTCTGTATCAATTAACTCTAGTATTGCATGATATTTGATTTTTCCGCAGAAGAAAACCTTTTTATCTCCAGCTTATCGTGAGAAATGGGAATGAAAGTGTGACTGGATTGTATATTAGGCACAGCAGGTGCATCCTTAAATCTCTTGTTCAGCGACCTCACTACTCGGCCGTGGTCTTGTTTATTATAAAAGAAGAATGTTATGTTCTCAAATTTTTGCTGAGCTCATGTAAACAGAGATGTTGCATTCAAAATTGCGTTTTTGGGATGTGCTTGTAAGCTGTATCGTGACGCTGCGCTTTTGAGAGTGGCTCCAAGACCATCACATGGACTTTTACCATGAGCAGTAGCATGGAAATGCCATTCGGCTTTAATCCCAAAGTCAGCTTCATGATTCATGAGATTCTTCATTTGATACCTATTCTTGAAATGCTGCTTAGCGCCGTCGCTCACATAAATGATTCTCTTCACTTTTGGCCATACTTTTTTAATAAGGGGGATTATCTTATTTTGCATCAAGTACACAGATGCAGTATCATGGGTTGTACAGTCTGAGAGTAAAATAATGCTACAATGTTTTAAAACTGTACCAGAACAATAATAGAATAAAACTGTGAAAACGGTGCACTGATCATTATTGTAGTGGAAAGCTTGTGCAGCGTTTTGCACAATGTAAGGATAATTTTTTGCGAAATCAGACTGGACTAGTACTTCATCTCCTCGCAAACTTTCTATTTTTTCACTTATGAACTTGGACTGGGCTTTTGAAATGAAATCATGAGGAATCAATGCTCTTAGATGTTGACCTAGTTCATTACTGAAGTCTTCCAAGGTAAGACATTCTTGCTTTAAGGGGAGGGTTTACCCAATCAGTTACCGATTTGTCTATTTTCTCATAAACGGGGTAATCAATCGACTTGTCCTTTCGGCAGCCGATGTTTGACGAGTAATGAGTTCGAACTGGTACGTTTGATCGGATAAAGTCGGGATTTTTTTATTTTTTTCGATCGAAAAGTATTGTCGTGCCATTTATTGCGACTTATATCAAAGCTCACGCATCAAAAATGCAAAATCGACTCCCTGAGCCCGATTCTGTGAGAAATTCTGAACATAACCATCCCAAAACATCTCTGTTTTCGACAACGATGAAGGTGGAAGTTGTATTCCACGTTTTTGTGGTAATTTTTGCGATTGTCAGAGACTGGGGGCGGCCATTGCCGCTACAGCTGCTGACATAACGCGGTGGTTCCCAGAACGCCCGTGAGATGTCGCCACGCGCCCATCTGAACTTCATCCTTTTACTATAGTATAGTATACTTTCACAGTGACATCTCACGGGTGTTCTGGGAACCACCGCATTATATCAGCAGCTGTAGCGGCAATGGCCGCCCCAGCCTCTGACAATCGCGGAAATTACCACAAAAACGTGGAATACAACTTCCACCTTCATCGTTGTCGAAAACAAAGATGTTTTGGGATGGTTATGTTCAGAATTTCTCACAGAATCGGGCTCAGGGAGTCGATTTTGCATTTTTGATGCGTGGGCTTTGATATAAGTCGCAATAAATGGCACGTCAATAGTTTTCGATCGAAAAAAAATAAAAAAATCCCGATTTTATCCGATCAAACGTACCAGTTCGAACTCATTACTCGTCAAACATAGGCTGCTGAAAGGACAAGTTGATTGATTACCCCGTTTAGGAGAAAATAGACAAATTGGTAACTGATTGGGTAAACCCCCCCCTTAAGGTGCATCGATCTGTGAATTGCCATGTACTAAAAATCATTTGATCTAGGTTTGTTTTACTTAATAAATCGAAAAGAAGATCTGAAAACTTCTCTATATTTGAACAAGATTTGCATTCTAGTATGGCACAAGCAGTTGTTGATTTTCTACATAGAACGTAGTTTATGCAATCCTTATAATCTTTCAAAGCAAATCCTGAATCTTTTGTAAGTACCTCTAAATCCGCAGCATCGATCATTGCTTTGACATTTTCATGGTTGACACAGACACATACATTATGCGTCCCTGAAGTACCAGCAAAGACACACCACTTAGGTCGTAGCTGTGCGAACTTTGTCAAACCAATCTTCAACGATGGATACTTCTCTTGGAACTTGATGTGTAGAATCTTAATATCAAATAATAACAGACGCTTCTTTCTGTTTACTTTCTGACCGTTGATTCGTACAGTAACCGTAGCCTTTTTGTGCGTCATGATACGGCTGTTAAGATCGTTTTCATAGAATGCAATTACTTCAGAAGCAGTTTCTTCAGATAAACTCTTTCCTTTCTTAGATGGCGCAGTTGCCAGTATGCCGTTGACTTTCCTGAGATCTCGTGCTTTCTTTGCTATTCTATAAGACACCTGGAATTCTTCACATATTTGATGAATAGTCCAACATGTGGGTACCGCTGTGAGTATACTGAGTCGGAGTGGATCATTCTCATCCAAACTATGAAATTTCTCTTTGAGACCATTAAGAAGATCTTCTAATTGTTCTTCTCGAGATAAGAGAGGTGACCGCGACTTCTTACAAGGTGGTTCACTATCCTCCTTTTCTGTGTGATCAGGATCATTCAATAATTCCGATGACTCGTCAGTATTCGTGGAATTAAAGGATTTTCTGCAGTTACTGCAAATTTTGGATGATTTTGATAAATGTGGAAAAGCTTCAAGAACATTTTCAGAAATATTTCTCAGATCTTTCCCAATATGGCCTTCTCTTTCCAATGGATTCGCACAACGGTCACCGTGATTTATTTGCAGCTCCCTAGGGGTTCCTTTTTGTTTTGCGGACATCGTTTTAACATAATATTTGGAATTGCAGGCTTGGAAACGAAAAGAGCCTCAAATTATTACGTTGAAGACTATGAATGAGACACTGATACTTTAACTGCGGAAGTAATTCTTACGGCTACAATTACTGTTCTTCACCGCTCTTGAAGGAACCAGTTGGAAGAAAAGCTCTAACGCCGCTCAGAAAACTGACAATATTGATTACTAATCGAATTTGTATTATTATTGGTTGCTCATAACAACAGCGTGATAGCAAATGCTAGAGAATACGGTAAAAATACAATCAGAGTTATTTCGCAGTTATTTCACTCCGTGAGAAGAAAAAAAAAAAAAAAATTCGAATAATTCAGATGTGTGTTGGGCGCCAATAAAATTTCCTGGTTGGCAAATGCGATATTATGATAATTTTCGGAAAAATACAATTTTTACCCGTACATGACCTTGACAAGAGCTCAGGAGGTCAATCGGAGGTATTATAAATTCGAAAGGAGTATGAAAAATCGGTTTGCCATTTGTGAAACATTTCCCATATAATATTTCGGGGATTTCAGAAATTTTTTTGTTATGACCTTCAAATGACCTCGAAGATATAGTGTTACGTTTCGGTTCTTTAGCGTTCCTTCAGATAACGCGAACCGAGTGTAATTGTGAGTTCTTTGCTCGATGTTATAATGTTCTAGACTTTTATATCAATAATTTAATGTTCCCTATTACGGACTTGAGTCGCCGTGCAACTAAAGCCGCCTCCCCACAGACCTGAGCACGTAAACGCGCTAAGGCTGCACTTTACCCACCTAACTTTTTAATTTTAGCTATGATAAAGTTAGTTTATCCCCAAATTTTCTAAACAATAAAACCTGCTGTGCCAGACCTGAGTGTGTCAGAGACTCACTAAGGCTGTATCTAGCTTTTGTTGGTTATACGGATGAAGAAGAACCTGGAAATGGCGGATAAGGGATCTGCATAGATTTACTTACTTTTAGATAATCAAGAAATCAATTTATTTATATTTTAACTTATACCTGTGGTTGCAACCAGTACCTATATTATATTTACAATGATTGCCTTACTTACTACTTACTTGTTTTACAAGATTTTTATTTAACGTGATATTTTCTTGATTCGTTTTATTCAATACGATGCTATTTTTTAATTTCTCTATTTTCTTGGTTTATGCTGTTATCTTTTAATTTTTCTTTCTATATTTTTGATTCTATTTGAGCTAGTGATTTTAATAAATTATATCTGAAGTGATAAAGTGATTCTACTGGATCACTAGGCGCTATGCCTTTAGTGTCCGAACAACAAGAGCGTAGTGAGACAATCAGGTGCTATACCATGGAATTGCTAGTGAGACAACTCGGTCGCTTTGCCTGAGATTGCTGCTGCTGAGAGCTGTGTCTCGACTTATATACCCGTTGTGACGTCATACGACTTGTCGCTCTCATCGAACCTTCTGGACTGTTCGATGTGCGCAACGGTTGATGTTTGAACTGCTAACGGTCAGGCCTATGTTGTCTGATCCGTTACAATAGTTTGACCTTGAATGCAATACCATATTTCAATGTGAAATTCAATGCTGAATCCATTTTTGACCTCAGCAAAAATGTATCATCAAAATTGAGCGAGTTATCATCACTTTCTGAAAATGGTCGACGAAATCCCCAGGTTCGAGCCCCCATATCGAAGCGGTCATTCTGAATTCTTCGAATATGCCACACGGCAATGGAAACTAGACAGTGAGAGAAAAATTTTGAGCCTACTCACGATTTTTTTGGTGACCTACAATTTTGGGCAGAGCCATTATCCTTTTGACGCGTTTTGACCCATATATATATCAATGTAATGTGTAATTAAACTTTATTTAATTACACATTACTTTGGTAATGTGTAATTAAACTTCATTTAATTACACATTACCAAAGTAATGTGTAATTAAACTTCATTTAATTACACATTACCAAAGTAATGTGTAATTAAACTTCATTTAATTACACATTACCAAAGTAATGTGTAATTAAACTTCATTTAATTATACATTACCAAAGTAATGTGTAATTAAACCCGATTTAATTACACAGTATCAAAGTAATGAGTAATTAAAAAAAATTTAATTACAATTTTCACAACACTGGTCGTAACCACCATTATTTTTTTTTTTTTTTTTTTTTTTTTTTGAACCCTCGACACAAGTCACGAAATTACCTGAAACGCGAAGATAAATAAAAAAAACAACGTTTTGGAAAATTCGATAAAAAATATTGGTAGATAAAAGCAGAAAGTCGTAACCGCCATTTTTTTTTTCCATTTAAATAAATAATATATCAATTTATACTATTTTGATAAGCGTTGGTGCTTGCGAATCCGGCATTCGAAGTTCGAGTCCCTTAGTGGCCTTTTTGTTTTCTCTTTTAAATTTGTCTTTTAGATGCATCATGTAACAAATCACACATTAAATTATAAGATAAAATACACTCCTAACGAAAATTAGCGGGCCACCCAATTTTTGCTTCGAAAAATGTTCAATTTCAAAGTCTCGTAATTCGGCGAAAAATTGACTTAGCGCGTCGTTTGTAAAAGCATTTCAAAGCTTAAGGCTTCATCTTTCAGATGCTCACTTTCGATTGCGTTTATGTTTTTTTTGTCTTGAGTTATGGTCCCTTGAACCATCTCGTGCCAAATTTGTGTATTGATGTTCCAATTTCAAAACAACGCACGGGGTCGGTCAGTATCGGAATTTTGATTTCAAGACAGTCATTTTGAAGCTTGCAATGTCCTCTTTAAAACCCTTTTTTTGAGATTGCTCTACGATTTTTTTTCATGGAGTTATGCGTTGCTGAAGCAAAAATGGTCTTTCAATTTTTGGTGTGTGGTGCAATTTCCATGCATGGTCGTACCGATCTCGTGATTATTCCACCACTTTGAGTGATGCTAATGCCGGAGGTACTGTTTAAATCGTCCGTATGTGTTAAAAATCGAATAACTTTACGAAAAAAAATCGTAGAGCGAATTCCAAGATATGGTTTCGAAGGAAAGACTTCAAAGTTGAAGTTCTAACCTTGGGCCACCTGTGTCGCTATTTTTGCGCGTGCTACCTGAGGTCAAAGTTCGAATTTCCATTTTGCGGTTTGGAGGGTCTCGTTTGGATGGTGATCATGGCTTGGAAACGTCACCGAATAAAAATTGCAATGAGATTTCAGAAAAATGAAGATTTGAGCTTCAAAAGCCATATTTGGGAACCTCGGTACGAGGACTCGTTCGCCCAGGGCATGCGATCAAAAATTGAAAGACCATTTTTGCTTCAGCAACGCATAACTCCATGAAAAAAAATCGTAGGGCAATTTAAAAAAAAGGGTTTTAAAGAGGACATTCCAAGCTTCAAAATGACTGTCTTGAAATCAGAATTCCGATACTGACCGACCCCGTGCGTTGTTTTGAAGTTGGAACATCAATACACAAATTTGGCACGAGATGGTTCAAGGGACCATAGCTCAAGACAAGAAAAACATAAACGCAATCGAAAGTGAGCATCTGAAAGATGAAGCTTTAAGCTTTGAAATGCTTTTACAAACGACTCGCTAAGTCAATTTTTCGCCGAATTAGGAGACTTTGAAATCGAACATTTTTCGAAGCAAAAATTGGGTGGCCCGCTAATTTTTGTTAGGAGTGTATATTGTTACGTTTCGGTTCTTGAGCGTTCCTTCCGGTAACGCGAACCGAGTGTAATTGTGAGTTCTTTGCTCGATGTTCTAATGTTCTAGACTTTTATATCAATAATTTAATGTTCCCTATTACGGACTTGAGTCGCCGAGCAACTAAAGCCGCCTCCCCACAGACCTGAGCACGTAAACGCGCTAAGGCTGCACTTTACCCACCTAACTTTTTAATTTTAGCTATGATAAAGTTAGTTTATCCCCAAATTTTCTACACAATAAAACCTGCTGTGCCAGACCTGAGTGCGTCAGAGACCCACTAAGGCTGTATTTAGCTTTGGTTGGTTATACGGATGAAGAAGAACCTGGAAATGGCGGATAAGGGAGCTGCATAGATTCACTTACTTTTAGATAATCAAGAAATCAATTTATTTATATTTTAACTTCTACCTGCGGTTGCAACCAATTCCTATATTATATTTACAATGATTGCCTTACTTTACTATAGTTTATAACGACGTGCTACTTCGATTTTATATTCGATATTTGACTTTGATTTATTATAATTTATTTTCAATAATTTGTTTGAATAGAATACTTTTCTCTAGTTTGAATTCTTTTATGATACGTTATAATTTATTTGTTTTCTGTTGAATCTCGCGAATAGAATAAAGTAGAAATTTTGTTAAAGTGAAGCTAATAGTACACAAGGCGCTGTGCCTATTGTGACTGATGAGACTGAGCGTTGCGAGACAACCCGGTGCTATACCGTAGAATTGCTGCTGCTGAGAGCTGTGTCTCGATTTATATACCCGTTGTGACGTCACGCGACTTGTCACTCTCATCGAACCTTCTGGACTATTCGATGTTCGCAACAGTTGCCGTTTGAATTGTTAACGGTCAGGCCTAGGTCGCCTGATCCGTTACAATATGTTTATGTATATTATGTAATATACATTCCCTCCCGCTGTTGGATATTCGGTACTCACGGTCGAAACACGTGATCCCCCGCCCCCCCGACAAGCATGAAAGAAGGTTCATTTCATGCCCGTGTTATGAAATAGTATTTTTCGTACCTAGGCCGTAAAGTGGGATTTTACGGCCGAGTGAGGATGACGCGTCCGAGGACCAGCGAAGCCGAGGCGAGCCGTCCGAGGAACGCACAATCCTCACGAGGCGGTAAAATCTTACGGCCGAGGTGCGAACAACATTTTTTGATCGAGAATCCGTAATAAGTACGCGTTTTCGGTCGTGTTTTGCAGCCGTAAAGGACTTTACGGACTTGTCATTACCCTGCGTCAACGTATTTCGGCTTTCCACGCGTGGAAACTAAATTCTCAGCCATTCTGATACCCTTCGTATAATCAACTGTCACTATCAGACACTGACACAAGACTGGCATCAACACGAAGAATACAATACAAACGTACATAAAAATGTGACCAATTATAGGTATTGTCAAGGGTAAGGAGTCAAGTCAGCTGCTCGATTGCCAGGAGAAAACATCAACAAACGTCGGTTGGCGAAATAATCAGGCCTTATACTCTCACTATACGCGGTATTACAAAAACAAATCAGACTTGCCTATTCGCGTATCATAGATGAACATGATAATGAACAAAGTCATTGATATTAACCCACACGTGATTAAGTAATGTACAGGTTTTCGCCAAACACAAGTTGACGTTCTGGAAAAAAGTTTTAGCGCTGAAAATCGCCACATTCTTATGATATACTTATGCTTATAGGGTGGACGTATAAGAAATTTCGGATTTTTCGAACCACTGTTAAGGCAGAGAAAAAAAAATGACGCATTGAGCCCGAATTCCGGGGCCGGTTCGAAGTTCCGAATCTTCAAGGCTCCGAACGGTCAAATTTCCGAATTTTAATGCAACGAACTCACAGTTATCAGAAAGGGTATTTCACCGAAAGTCTATTTAACCAATTTAAAAAATTCCGAATCGCAGCACACCGAAGGTTCAAAATTCCGAAAGCTAAAGATCCGAAAGCTAAAGATCCGAAAGGCCAAAACTTCGAAACTTGAACATCAAGTCGCGCGTCGTTTCATCGACACGTTAAGAACACGTTCGATCTTTCGGAATTTTAAACTTTCGGAATTTTGTATTTTCGGAATTTTGAACTTTCGGAAGTTTGGACTGTCGGAGTCTTGAGCTATCTGCATTTAGACCATTCGAAATTTTAATTTTCTAAACCCTAGTCTTTCTGGAAATTATGAAATCGTTTAGAATAAATTCGGAAATTTGACCGTTCGGAGCTTTGAAGATTCGGAATTCTGAACCGGCCTCCGAATTCCTATGTAAATTCAATTAAAAAATTTACTACCTTGTAAGACCTTGTAGTAACCTACAGACTTCAAGTTAGGCGTACTTTTTAAAAAATTTATTTGCAAACTCTTCTCGCCTTGTCCACAGAAAATTTCGAAATTACCCTGAATAAAGACCACCCTAATGTGCACCGATGTCATCAAACTGTACGGTTTATACATGGATACTTCGGTAACTAGTCAAATAATCAAATTAAATGTTGTATATGGCATATGATACGTGTCGCGTTCTTTCTATACCCTTACTGTCGGCGCAAAAAGGTTTGGCCCCTCTGTTTGAGTGATCATAACTTCCACAGGAAAATTGGTAGAGCATCGAGTCTGGAAAGATCGGAAAGCGCCAAGTTTTCTGCGTCTAATGGTTGTTCGCAAATTTCCGTGTAAAAATCGTGGAAGCCGTTATGATCTCCGAAAAGTTAAAAAACGTAGTTTTTCGGAGTCCATCGCCGTACGTCAACTTCAACTCGCCAGGTGCAAAAAGGTCCAATGGTGCGATTTGGGGAACGGATCGGTACGGACGAACCTGAGCCGGCTCAAAATTATCGTCAGGATATACACTTTTTGATTCCGTAATCAGTTTTTGGTTCGCAATAGCGGACTTCCAGTAATCGACGTCAACAATTTTTCAAATTTGCGCGGGGCCGCCTGTGTCCCCTAGCTGCTTTCACGAATTTTACACGGAAATTTGCGAACAACCATTAGACGCAGAAAACTTGGCGCTTTCCGATCTTTCCAGACTCGATGCTCTACCAATTTTCCTGTAGAAGTTATGATCACTCAAATAGAGGGGCCAAACCTTTTTGTGCCGACAGTAGTCATCCATCATCAAGATGCACTAAATTTATTTTTCATAAATACATGTATAAATGGTATATATTGAGGACGTTACACTATTTGAAAACCTAGATATCATTTCGATGCAGACCCCCGGGGTGGAGGGCAGAGGGAGGGTCGCTCGCGCTCAAAGCGCGTGGAAAATTCGGAGGAAACATCGTAGCGCTCGAATCACGCCTCGCGCCGAAACGTCCTCGCGCCGAAACGTCCCAGCGCCGAAAGGCCTCGCGCCGAAACGTCCTCGCGCCGAAACGTCCTAGCGCCGAAACGTCCTCGCGCCGAAGTGTCCAAGCGCCGAAATGGCGGCGCCGAAACGTCCTGCTCCCGAACAAACGAGTATATTATTATTCAGAATAGAACATTTTCCTAATTTATTAAATTAGGTGGCGCCCATAACGCGCAAGGCCATCGGTGCACCCGGTCACAAGCGAGTAAATTGAAGACCTAAACATACGCCCGGGGATGTTGTTCCAACATTTCAAAATAGTACTCTCTAAATATGAATCAGTGAAAATTCACTGGTTCTCAGTTAATAGTCACTGATAGTCACAGTTATAAGTATACCACTGGTGATCAGTGAAAAACTACTGATTCAACCAGTGAAATTAGCTCACTGGTTGGATCAGTGATTTCGAAAAGCACGTTCTTACTGATCGAGCAATGAGTTATAATATATGTATGTACAAGCAATACAGAAGTTGCTGCACATTGAAAAGATTATATATTATATATTCTTGTAATAAGTAATACGTACATGAAAAATAGACTTATAATAGCCATGTAACCACCGCCTCATAGATAATACAGCGTACATGAAGAACATCCTGAGTAAACATAGCCTCTATCAGTTTCTATGAAAAAACCGATTGAGACTGATATTTCGGAAGATCAGCAAGATTTTCAGACATAATAACTTATTATTCAGTTATTCAGCGTTTCTTAGTTGTAAAACATAACCTACTTTATCAGCTATAAACTGCACTTGACGGTAAAATTTGCCTTTATTATACCAACAACGCACCGAGACGCGCGTACAGTAAGAATGCGCGGGATGGTCGTAACCGTAATACACTGCTGGATCAGTGCAAAGAAGGAACCACTGGCCAAACAATACACGAAGGCACTGGTAAGTCAGTCGTAATTCACCGTTTTGAACAAATTAACTAATCATACAGTGTATGTTGACCGAAATGACTGATTCTGCAGTGAGAAACTGAATCACTGATTGAATTAGTGAAATTTTCACTGGTTCATATTTAGAGAGTACCCATTGATAGAAATACAAAATGTTCTATATGTTTTTTTGACTAACGGACCACAAAATCGTCAATGTATAAAGTAGCCGGCATTAAGAATCGTAATAGCCCGTTCGATCGAGTAGTGTTTATGGTAGCTTTGTCCACGATTCGTTGACATAATTCGTTAGTTGGATTATTTCTTGAGAATAGTAATATTACAAAAGATTTGTGTCAGTTTATTGTTAGTAGTATATACTGCTGTTTTTGAGAGTACCATTTACAAGGTCATCAGAATTGTATCTTATATCTACAATCTACAAAACTAAAAGAAAATGTTTGCAGGGCATTCTACGTCGCATCGGATTTCGCTGATCCGCAATGGACAAAAATAAATCTGAAGGCGGCATATACAGATATAGACTGCGTAAAAGCGTACAAAAAATCGCACCCCATCACAAACGCCAAGTATAAGGACCTAATGGAGCTATGTCGCCTAAAAATCATACCCTCAATCCACCACAATTTTTACAAAAATCTTCGCCATTCTGGAGGTAGATATGTACTTTTTTTATAATGAATAAGGCATTCATACATACCACAGACAATGTTTTATATTATATGCTACTATACTGCTTGATCTGTAGCAGCAATCATGATATCAGAGACTTTTCCGTAGATCGTAGAATTTACGAATAGGTAGTTAAAAATTAACGTTTTTCAGATGAAAGTAAAGACAGAAGCAGCTTGGACGGAAGATGTGTGGCCGCGCGAAATTAGTGAACCAGCTACTTCACGGAGAAAAAAGAACAGTGTCCTGTGCTACGCAGGGCATTAATCTAATCAATATAGTATTTAGAAGCATACATTTGCAATCTAACCTCACGGTTTACTGTCACGACAGCAATAGTTACCTCCGTCACAGGAATGAGTACTGTTAGAAACTATAGTGAAAAATGACTTGCACATCACGGCAAAAGCAGCGATAGTTACTCTATAAACATCGTTCACTCATGTCACAACGACTAACCACAACTGTAAACATGCTTTTCTCTACTTTGCTGCCACTTTTGCTGCAGAGTCGTGAGTAGATGGCGCTAGGTAATCGCCGCCATGATAGAGCCTCGCAATCTAGCGCCAGCTACCCACGACTCTGCAGCAAAAGTGGCAGCAAAGTGGAGAAACGCATGTTACAGTTGTGGTTAGTCGTTGTGACATGAGTGAACGATGTTTATAGAGTAACTATTGCTGCTTTTGCCGTGATGTGCGAATCATTTTTCACTATAGTTTCTAACAGTACTCATTGCTGTGACGGAGGTAACTATTGCTGTCCTGACAGTAAACCGTGAGGTTGGATTGAAAATGTATGCTTCTAAATACTATATTTACTAGATTAATGCCCTGCGCAGCACAGGACACTGTTTTTTTTTCTCCGCGTTCCCGAAACTTTATTTTAGAATTTAATTTCTTTTTTATTTGAGGAGGGGCTCAATCAATCAAGTCGAGTCAGTGAATTTAAATTTCTCTTTGGCCTGACGTTTCGGCAGTGATGTGCTGCCCTCATCAGAGGCTATTTATTGAAAAAATTATAAAATTACAAAAAATTACAAAAAGGTCCATGGTTGACAAAACATCTTAGACTATGAATTAAATTAACAAGTCAGAAACTAATTACATGAAAAATTAAAATTAGGTCAATGGTTCGACACGTATACAAACAGATAATATTTACATGTCAAGAAGTTAATATGAGATACAGTCAAAACAAATACAATAGTAGTCAATTTAGAATACAAGGTAGACACAAGATCAGTTCTTAGTATGATGAGACGGAACTTAGATTACCTTATTAAAATTTGTGATAAGTGAAAAAACATGGTGTCAACGACCACCATTATCACGGTACACGATGAGCCAAGTGTCATCGTGTGCTGGTGAAGACGTTTAATAAAGCGAGGGGGTGTGACGACTCTCTTTATATACGTTATGTCTTAGGCTTGTCTAATGTTGACACTATGACGATGACGTCAATGGCTGACGTCAATGCCTACGATTGACGTCAATGGATGTTTATGCTGAGGTAGAGTCTGAGACACGTTTTTTCACGTCAACAAATGTGCTAGAAGCTAAATACACCTAGGAACAACTTTTTGAACGCAACCTATGCAACATATTCGAGTAAGGCAAGTGCAGTTTCTTAGTATCTTCTTTCTTATTAAGACCATTCGGTTGTAAATTAATGCGCAGCATCTCTGAGGTAATGCGTTTAGACCAGACTGATTCCCTGTCAAGCACAACTGTATTACTCCAATCAAAAGTGTGGTTATATTCTAGTTGGTGTGTGGAAACGACAGAATGTACTTCTGGGTTTTTCCTCAAATTGTCTTTATGCTCTTTTAATCTGGTCTTAAGTTCTCGTTTTGTTTCACCCACATACGACGCTGAACAATCATTACATTGGATCTTATAAACTACATTGCATTTATCATGTTCATCAATTCGGTCTTTGCCTTTAGTAACTACAGATCTTAGGTTACTGTTAACAGTGAAAACAGGTGTCAAGTCAAATTTCTTAAGTGAGCAACCCAATCTCTCTGAGAAGCCATTAATGTATGGTATAGGTACTATCTTACGTTTCGTGGCGACATGACCTTTGACGACCATGATAACTGAGGTGTTTTCCTCTGGGTCAGTCACCGTGATCACAATATTAGTATTTTTAGTATGCATGTTCTTGGATTTTAAATATTTCACCCTTTTAGATATTAACCTCTCTGAGAAATCATCAGGGTAATTATTATCCCGTAGCAGTGTTCTTACTAATTTCAGATTCTCAGCATGGAATTTTGAATGAGATAACGAAATAGCTCTGTCTACTAGATTAAATACCCTTCCTCGCTTTTGAGACAAAGGGTGCATGGAATCAAAATTCCAGAACCTACCAGAAAACGTAGGCTTTCTGTACCAATTGGTGATCAACCCGTTGGAATCATCTCGTATAACGTTGACATCTAAGAAACTTAACCCGCGCTCAACCTCGAGTTCATACGTGAACTGAAGGCGGTCATGATAACTATTGAAAATGTTGGTCACATGGTCTACGTTAGCCCTTGGAATGCACATAATAATATCATCAACGTATCGATAATAAAATACTGGTCTAAAATTCAATTTTGACAAAAAATCGCGTTCAAGATCTACCATGACTAAGTCAGCTAGAATTGGTGAAATTGGGGACCCCATGGGGGAACCAAAAATTTGTTTGTAGTATTGATTATCAAATTGAAAATAAACATTGTCTAACAAATACGATACACCCGCTAATAATTCACTCAAAGGCATGGTGGTATGCTTCGCAATACATGAGTATCTGTTTACTATTGCTGTCTTAACTAACTCTGCCGGTACATTGGTAAACAAAGAGGTGACGTCTAAGGAGATCAAAATGCAATCTACCGGTACCTGGATATTACTAAGTTTATCTATCAAATCCCAACTATGTTTAATATAAGAATCAGCTTTAGGTATACTCTTGATTAATAGATTGCTCAGAAATTTAGAAATCCCATAAGTAGGACTCCCAATAGCAGAGATGATAGGTCTGAGTGGTATGTCTTTTTTGTGTATTTTTGGTAAACCATACCCTTTGGCAAGACATGTGTTCGTTTGTGTTAACTCGTTCCTATGATATTGTTTAGCTAAAAAACAATTAGAGTTCCATCTCTCAAGGATTCTCTGTGCAGTCTTACGTAATGAGGCTAGTGGGTTTTTGTTCACTAATCTGTAGGTTGAGGTATCAGCGAAAAGAGTCTTTAATTTCAGTGTGTAGCTGTTTTTGTCAAGCGCTACCGTGACATTACCTTTGTCCGCGTTAGTGAAAAATATGTCCTTATTACTTTTTAAAAAAGTACGTGTGGTGTTCAGTTTTTGTGCGACTACCCGGTCTTCAATGGTAATGTGTCGATTCCTACGTGAGAAATGTTCTATGTTGTTTATTAATTTACTCCTAAGTTCTTTCTTCTGATCATCAGGAAAGGACGGTACGTTAATAGCATGCTCTACATTTTTAATGACTTTAATTATGGTCTCCTGGTCTAAGTTCGTTAATGGAGAAAATTTCGGACCCAATGATACAGTTTCAATAACGTCCTCAGGGATCGGTGTTTGTGTCAAATTTTACAAACCAACGTTCTCTAGACTTTGTCACGACTGGTGTTAGGTCTTGTGTGTGTATGTGTTTGACAACAGGTCTGTGCGTCAAAGCGTTAAATTTACGTGTGAAACTCGTATTCAATTTATCGGATAAGCGGACTTGATTATCAGTTTGAAAAGTAATTAAGTCATCTAACGCAGCTTGCGGCAATACGTCACGTAACAAGCTAAAAAGTCTATCTAATTTTTTCTTTAAGAAGCACAAATGAATATGCAAGTCTTCAATTTCTACATTGAGTATACTAGTTGTAAATTGGAGAATGCTCTTACGTAACAGGTGAGATCCCGTATTACTGTGGCAGGTGATAGACTCCAATCTGTCGCCGATTAGTTGGATGTGTTTCGGTCTTGTGTCATATGATCTGCATTGTAAGAGGAACCGTCGTTGTGCCGAAGAGATGGTAATTTTCTTCTTAGTGTCTACCCATTCTATGAAGATGGCAGTGATTTTTTCTTCAAGAAAAATCTATGAATCTATGAAGATGGCAGTGATTTTTTCTTCAAGAAAAATCTATGAATCTATGAAGATGGCAGTGATTTTTTCTTCAAGAAAAATCTATGAATCTATGAAGATGGCAGTGATTTTTTCTTCAAGAAAAATCTATGAATCTATGAAGATGGCAGTGATTTTTTGTTCAAGAAAAATCTATGAAGCTATGAAGATGGCAGTGATTTTTTCTTCAAGAAAAATCTATGAATCTATGAAGATGGCAGTGATTTTTTCTTCAAGAAAAATCTATGAATCTATGAAGATGGCAGTGATTTTTTCTTCAAGAAAAATCTATGAATCTATGAAGATGGCAGTGATTTTTTCTTCAAGAAAAATCTATGAATCTATGAAGATGGCAGTGATTTTTTCTTCAAGAAAAATCTATGAATCTATGAAGATGGCAGTGATTTTTTCTTCAAGAAAAATCACTGCCATCTTCATAGAATGGGTAGACACTAAGAAGAAAATTACCATCTCTTCGGCACAACGACGGTTCCTCTTACAATGCAGATCATATGACACAAGACCGAAACACATCCAACTAATCAGCGACAGATTGGAGTCTATCACCTGCCACAGTAATACGGGATCTCACCTGTTACGTAAGAGCATTCTCCAATTTACAACTAGTATACTCAATGTAGAAATTGAAGACTTGCATATTCATTTGTGCTTCTTAAAGAAAAAATTAGATAGACTTTTTAGCTTGTTACGTGACGTATTGCCGCAAGCTGCGTTAGATGACTTAATTACTTTTCAAACTGATAATCAAGTCCGCTTATCCGATAAATTGAATACGAGTTTCACACGTAAATTTAACGCTTTGACGCACAGACCTGTTGTCAAACACATACACACACAAGACCTAACACCAGTCGTGACAAAGTCTAGAGAACGTTGGTTTGTAAAATTTGACACAAACACCGATCCCTGAGGACGTTATTGAAACTGTATCATTGGGTCCGAAATTTTCTCCATTAACGAACTTAGACCAGGAGACCATAATTAAAGTCATTAAAAATGTAGAGCATGCTATTAACGTACCGTCCTTTCCTGATGATCAGAAGAAAGAACTTAGGAGTAAATTAATAAACAACATAGAACATTTCTCACGTAGGAATCGACACATTACCATTGAAGACCGGGTAGTCGCACAAAAACTGAACACCACACGTACTTTTTTAAAAAGTAATAAGGACATATTTTTCACTAACGCGGACAAAGGTAATGTCACGGTAGCGCTTGACAAAAACAGCTACACACTGAAATTAAAGACTCTTTTCGCTGATACCTCAACCTACAGATTAGTGAACAAAAACCCACTAGCCTCATTACGTAAGACTGCACAGAGAATCCTTGAGAGATGGAACTCTAATTGTTTTTTAGCTAAACAATATCATAGGAACGAGTTAACACAAACGAACACATGTCTTGCCAAAGGGTATGGTTTACCAAAAATACACAAAAAAGACATACCACTCAGACCTATCATCTCTGCTATTGGGAGTCCTACTTATGGGATTTCTAAATTTCTGAGCAATCTATTAATCAAGAGTATACCTAAAGCTGATTCTTATATTAAACATAGTTGGGATTTGATAGATAAACTTAGTAATATCCAGGTACCGGTAGATTGCATTTTGATCTCCTTAGACGTCACCTCTTTGTTTACCAATGTACCGGCAGAGTTAGTTAAGACAGCAATAGTAAACAGATACTCATGTATTGCGAAGCATACCACCATGCCTTTGAGTGAATTATTAGCGGGTGTATCGTATTTGTTAGACAATGTTTATTTTCAATTTGATAATCAATACTACAAACAAATTTTTGGTTCCCCCATGGGGTCCCCAATTTCACCAATTCTAGCTGACTTAGTCATGGTAGATCTTGAACGCGATTTTTTGTCAAAATTGAATTTTAGACCAGTATTTTATTATCGATACGTTGATGATATTATTATGTGCATTCCAAGGGCTAACGTAGACCATGTGACCAACATTTTCAATAGTTATCATGACCGCCTTCAGTTCACGTATGAACTCGAGGTTGAGCGCGGGTTAAGTTTCTTAGATGTCAACGTTATACGAGATGATTCCAACGGGTTGATCACCAATTGGTACAGAAAGCCTACGTTTTCTGGTAGGTTCTGGAATTTTGATTCCATGCACCCTTTGTCTCAAAAGCGAGGAAGGGTATTTAATCTAGTAGACAGAGCTATTTCGTTATCTCATTCAAAATTCCATGCTGAGAATCTGAAATTAGTAAGAACACTGCTACGGGATAATAATTACCCTGATGATTTCTCAGAGAGGTTAATATCTAAAAGGGTGAAATATTTAAAATCCAAGAACATGCATACTAAAAATACTAATATTGTGATCACGGTGACTGACCCAGAGGAAAACACCTCAGTTATCATGGTCGTCAAAGGTCATGTCGCCACGAAACGTAAGATAGTACCTATACCATACATTAATGGCTTCTCAGAGAGATTGGGTTGCTCACTTAAGAAATTTGACTTGACACCTGTTTTCACTGTTAACAGTAACCTAAGATCTGTAGTTACTAAAGGCAAAGACCGAATTGATGAACATGATAAATGCAATGTAGTTTATAAGATCCAATGTAATGATTGTTCAGCGTCGTATGTGGGTGAAACAAAACGAGAACTTAAGACCAGATTAAAAGAGCATAAAGACAATTTGAGGAAAAACCCAGAAGTACATTCTGTCGTTTCCACACACCAACTAGAATATAACCACACTTTTGATTGGAGTAATACAGTTGTGCTTGACAGGGAATCAGTCTGGTCTAAACGCATTACCTCAGAGATGCTGCGCATTAATTTACAACCGAATGGTCTTAATAAGAAAGAAGATACTAAGAAACTGCACTTGCCTTACTCGAATATGTTGCATAGGTTGCGTTCAAAAAGTTGTTCCTAGGTGTATTTAGCTTCTAGCACATTTGTTGACGTGAAAAAACGTGTCTCAGACTCTACCTCAGCATAAACATCCATTGACGTCAATCGTAGGCATTGACGTCAGCCATTGACGTCATCGTCATAGTGTCAACATTAGACAAGCCTAAGACATAACGTATATAAAGAGAGTCGTCACACCCCCTCGCTTTATTAAACGTCTTCACCAGCACACGATGACACTTGGCTCATCGTGTACCGTGATAATGGTGGTCGTTGACACCATGTTTTTTCACTTATCACAAATTTTAATAAGGTAATCTAAGTTCCGTCTCATCATACTAAGAACTGATCTTGTGTCTACCTTGTATTCTAAATTGACTACTATTGTATTTGTTTTGACTGTATCTCATATTAACTTCTTGACATGTAAATATTATCTGTTTGTATACGTGTCGAACCATTGACCTAATTTTAATTTTTCATGTAATTAGTTTCTGACTTGTTAATTTAATTCATAGTCTAAGATGTTTTGTCAACCATGGACCTTTTTGTAATTTTTTGTAATTTTATAATTTTTTCAATAAATAGCCTCTGATGAGGGCAGCACATCACTGCCGAAACGTCAGGCCAAAGAGAAATTTAAATTCACTGACTCGACTTGATTGATTGAGCCCCTCCTCAAATAAGTACCAGTTCGAGTGATAGCTTCATGATGATTAATTTCTTTTTGTCAAATAAATATAACAAATTGTCCATCACACATGGCTTATTATCATTTTTCTTTCAAATATATAACTTAGTAAGTATGCCATATTTTGTTTTGAAGTAGGTATATTCCCTTCGGTAGACCTCTTTACAGAAATTCATGATCCCGAAAATCCTGTATCATCATCCTCGAATCCCGATATCAGAAGTTCTGGGTACCGGAACCCTGCTATTTGTAGTCCTGAATCCTGGAATCTTGATATCAGCGGTCATAGGCCCCAAAAGACTCGTATCAAAAGTGCTGGATCCTGGTATGCGAAATCCCGGTTTCAGTAGTGCCAGGTACCGAAGACGCGGTATTATTAGTCCTAAATACCTGAAACCCCTATCCCTAATCCCGGGTACTGAAAACCTCGTGTCCTTAGCCTCGAATCCCAAAAATCCGGTATCATGGGTCCTAGAGCCCGGAAACAATAGTGCGATACTCCTGGCCCATTTATTGAAATTTTTGTGGATTACGCCCTTCTGGCAGCGAGTCAGTTTCAATTTCGTGAAAATCTAGGAGATCTATCTGCCAGAAGGGCATAAGCCCCTGAAAATAATTAAATTGAAGTTACGCCCTTCTGGCAGTAAGCCAGGCTCAGTTTCGTAAAAATCTAGCGGATCTATCTGCCAGAAGGGCGTAACTTCAATTTAATTATTTTCAGGGGCTTACTATTTCTGGACACAAGACCAAGACGGACTCGGTCTTGTCTTAGTCTTGTCTCGAAAATCGAGACGAGACCAAGACAAGATCACGATGGAAAAATTCGAGACGATACCAAGCCTACCCTGGAGTCTCGTCGAGACTGTCGAGAGTCTCGACAAGATAAGTCAATATTCCAATATTGAAAAAAAAAAAAAAAAAAAAGGGATAAACAAAATCTAACATTTCGTTTTTGTGACATTTTTATTGAATGGGAACTAGATGTTACGTATAACAAAATTCAAACTTGAACGTTCTTCAAAAATTCAAAATTTATATGAAATAATGTGATACTCAAATAATTAGGGCCATTAAGGGACAAGCATAACCTGTCAAGACCAAGACAAGACCTGAAAATCGAGTTTTTTTCGAGACCAAGACCGAGACCAAAACCAAACTTCACAGACCAAGACAAGACCAAGACAAGACGTAAAAATTGAGATTTTTCCGAGACCAAGACAAGACTCTGCAAAGTCTCGTCTTGTCTCGTCTTGTGTCCAGCACTAGGGCTTACGCCCTTCTGGCAGATAGATCTCCTAGATTTTTACGAAATTGAGCCTGACTTGCTGCCAGAAGGGCATAATCCACACAAATTATTAAATCGATGTTAAGCCCTTCTGGCAGCAATATACGAAAAATGGCTGTGGCTTACGCCCTTCTGGCAGGATACTCCTCTTATGGGGCTCACGTGTTAAATTTTCAGATACGCCCTTCTGGCAGCATCCGCAGGTTTTTGTGGGCTACGCCTTTCTGGTCCTTAGCCCTCGATATATATACATGATATATACATAAAAAATTCCCTCAAAGTTAAGCATCGAAAGGCAAGAATAAAATCATCTAAAAAAATTTCGAATGCACCATTTTGTACATCCTACAAGTGCAAATAACTATGCTAAATTTTAGATTTTTTCATCAATAACCATCGGAGTTATGGAAATTCAATGTTTAGTTTTTAAAAATACATGCAATTTCCCATTTAAAACTTTGACTGTCGTGGGGGCCGGGTTAATATTAATATTAAGGGCTTAAACTTGGCAAGCGTTTTTTCTGATTTATTTGGAACCGATTTAGGACTATCGTCGAAAAAAATTCGAACATACCCCAAATAAGGACCACCCTAATATATATATATATATATGTCAGATACGAGTAATACGTCCGGGTAAACTAGCTTTAGTTATTAGTCAGGATCTAAACACCCAAACGTATTACACGCACCCGATGAAACTTAAACAAATAATTATCTCACTGACTGCCGCAGTGACACGGCTAACAAACGATTTATTAAAAAGACACGTAAATACAAAGGTAAACTAATTGAGACCCGATAGCGATGCTAGTGGGTTGTATCACGCAGAGCCTTCTAATATTCAAAATAAGACGTCTTGTTCTTCTTGCTGTTACCAAGAGAATGCCTGGAGCACCCTTAGTCTCCACTTCAAAAAACCTAGGCCTCTACGTGATACAACTCACTCGTGGTATATGCACCACACACCACCACCGGGGGAGGTTATCCCAAAAACGCACTCATTGAGTGGTATCTGCTTTGCAACGATGCAGCCCGATCCCTTGACGCCTCGCACTTGAGGTTGCATAAACATTGGCCGGGAATTGAGAGCGTTGTTTAAAACTGAAGCTCTGTTCAGGATCTCAATATCCACGGCGATGCGACACGGCCATACTGACTAGCACGCGTCTCGAGTGCCAGGTATCCATCCATCTAATTTACTTCTGAAACAATAAAACAGACATCGAACGGACAAACATTAGTCCTCGTTCGGCTTTCCTGACCATACGAGTCTGCCATCATTCTTTTGGCCCGATCTCATGTTATCCCCACACCATGTGTGCAATCATGTGTATCGTTCTACTTTTCCTCTCGGTACTTCACAGTCGCACTGCAAGTTTCAACGTATCTAACCATAAGAATTTCCACAAATTCTGTATCCAAGGCACCAATAGCTCTGCGGGCATGCTTCACACATCCTCACAATTTCTAACCATTGACCTTTACTGACAATAGCTCTGCAGGCATGCCTCACGCATCCGTACAATTTCTAACCATTGCCCTGTACTCACAATAGCTCTGTAGGCATGCCTCACGCATCCGTACAATTTCTAACCATTGCGACATGCCGGATCATTCTCAAGTTACATCTAGGCTTTGGGTTCGAGGATTCTGGGTGATCAAGTCCAGCGAGCGTCGAAAGCCAAAGTCGCACCTTTGAATTGAACCAACGATAACCAACAGAGTCCTGTGCTCTCTTCGGATTTCTTCAATTAAATCCGGCTCGACCAATCAACAGAGTCCTATGCTCTCTTCGGATTTCTTCAAATAAATCCGGCTCGACCAGAACCACATGTTCTCTGCGAATTCTCAACAGAATTCGGAAACCAACAGAACCAGACTGCGTCTGTTCAACAACTTATTGTCCTGACCCACGTGGGTACAATCTCTCGGCAAAAACCACATGTTTGCACTCATGACCAAAAACTTTTGGAACCACCACAGTTTAATCACACAAATCGCTACGCGATTCCGTTCTCACCTTCATCGCTTCCTGCGATACAGCTATCCTGACTCGCGTCATCTCCTGGAGCTGCGATCAGTTTATCGTGAGATACCTTGATGCTACTACGGCCTCTAGATCCGGAGACTATTTTCTTAACTAAATACCTATCGTTCGGTAACACCTCAACGACTTCTAGTGGACCACGATATTTTGCGTCCAACTTCGTTTTGATTCTGTCATTATTTCTCACCATCACAAAATCTCCAATTTTGTACGGCTTCACTGGCTTGTTCTTTCTGTCAAATCTATCTTTTTCTTTCACAGCTTGTGCTGTTATACTATCTGAAGCTTCTGCCCTGAGCTCGCTCAAAACAACTCTACCAGTTTCAACGCTACCATGCTTCACTTGTTCAATCTCAATCGCATTTATTTTTGTTCCAAATAAGATCTCGGCAGGACTTTTCCCTGTCGTTTTCTGTACTGTTGAATTAATTGCTAACTGCACTCTGCCTAACTCATCCTGCCATTGCTTTCCCCGAGCTTTACTTATGGACAGCATATTTCTCATGGTTGACATGACTCTTTCAACCTGACCATTAGCTCTCGGGGTTCCCGAAGCTATGAGGTGTAGCAAAATATATTTGTTCTCACAAAATTCCTTGAATTTCAAATTCGTAAACCCTGAACCTTGGTCACAAATAATTCTTTTCGGTACCCCAAAGATAAATGAGTGTTTCTCAATCTGATTGATTGCTGTTTCTGTATCCAGCCGGTTTATCCAATTTAATGTTACAAATTTCGTAAATCCATCTATAATTACGAAAACGTATTCTTTCTTGTCAGAGGGACCTGATAGTTTTCCCGATATGTCTACGTGAATCGTATACCACGGAGTATCGCCTTTGTCTATAGGATGCAGCTGTGCTTGCATCGGTCTTGATACCGATTTGCAAGTTTGACACAAAATACAATTCTCTACAAATTTCTTGACTCGTTTCGACATGTGGGGGAACCAATACAGCTCGTACAATTTCTCCAAAGTCTTTTCCCAGCCCAAATGGCAGATATTCGCGTGTACGTGATGTATGAGTGACCATACCATCAATCTCGGCACTACGGGCAGTGTTATCTGTTTCGATTTTCTTTCTATCGTTCGCATCAAGACCTTGTCTTTTATTGAGTATGTCTTTGCTGTCTCCGATCCGTCCAGTACTTCGCGGTACAAAGTTTTTATTTCATCGTCTTTCTGCTGCGCTACGATCAACCAGTCATCAGCTAGTTCGATTATTTTATTCGCGTCGTCTTTGACTACCTTCAGTACATTCTTTTCTGTAACTGGATTTCTCGACAGAAAGTCCGCGTGTTTCATTCGTTCGCCCGCGCGATATTCTATTTCAAACTCGAATGACTGCAAAAATGCCCACCAACGATAAACACGTGGCGTTAGATCTTTCTTAAGGCTCGCGGCCTTCAAGGAGTTACAGTCGGTCACAACTAGAAATTTACGTCCTACCAAGTATTGTCGGAAGTGTTTTATTGCATTTACAACGGCAAGAGTCTCGAGTTCGTACGAATGGTAACGAGTTTCAGCGTCTATGGTACGTTTGCTGTAATAAGCGATCGGATGTTTTTCTTTGTCAACACGTTGAAGCAACACAGCGCCGTACCCGATGGCACTTGCGTCGGTATGCAGTTCGATTGGAAGATTAGGGTCGAATATTCGCAGTAACGGTTCTGATGTTAAGCACTCAACGAGTTTGGTCCTAGCGTCGGTGTGTTCGTCTGTCCATTTTATCGTCTTAGTACTACCTGCAGTAAGTTTATACAGAGAAGCTGCTATTTGTGAGAATCTTGGTATAAATCTACGAAAATAAGATGCCAACCCTAACAATTGCCTTACCTGGGTCTGCGTTCGGGGGATGGGCGATTGCACCAGGGCTTCGATTTTACGAAGGTTGGGCCTCAGCTCTCCATGCGATACAGTGTACCCCAGATAATCAATCTCGGTTTTCAAAAATTTACATTTCTTTAAATTAAACGAGAATCCATTCTCGGCTAGTTTTGCCATTACAATTTTTAATCTATCCAGAGCCTCTTGCTCAGTTCTACCGGGTATAAGAACGTCATCCAAATAAACAATCGCGAAAGAATACCTCAGTTCTCCCAACGCGTTATTGATAGCTCTCTGATATACGGACGGTGCATTCATTAACCCGAATGGCATTGTTAAGAATTCAAATTGTCCGTCGGGTGTGACAAACGCAAGCTTCTCGATCGAGTTCTCTACAACGGGTATCTGATGGAACCCAGCTGTCATATCCAATGACGAAAAATAGTGCGCCCCGGACAAGCGATCTAATTGATCCTGGATCAATGGCAACGGGTAACGGTCTGCTACCGTGTTCGAATTCAATTCCCGAAAGTCTACGCATAATCTATCCGATCCATCCTTCTTCTTTACCAAGATGATCGGACTAGAAAACGGGCTTCTGCTTTCCCGAACGATTCCTGCCTCGAGCATTTTATCAACCAAGCCCCGTACAGTCTCTCGCTCTACAATGCCTAACTTATAAGGTCTTCGCTGCACGATTTTATTCTCGTCTTTCAACCTAATCTCAAAGCTGCCAGATGTTACTCGAATCTTTGGAGCCTCAATGCTCATGTGTTTCGCATACAGTTTCAACAACTCTACTAGTGGTTCTCTCATTTCAACCAAATCACAATCAACAGCGTTGATATCCATCTCTACACTACATGAGCCAACAAATTTATCTACCTTTGTAAATCTAACCATGGTTCCGTCCACTGTGACTGAGACACCATTTGCCAACAATTCTTTACCCAAAATTAACTTCGCGGACAAACTTTCGTCCGGTACCACATACAAATCAATTTCAACATTTATGCCATTTAACTCGGCAAACACAGAGATCTGCTCTCGGCAATCTACATATCCATTCCCAATACCTCTTAACCGTGTAGAGACTGATTGTCTCTTACCGGGCAGCCTTTCTACCAGACTTTCTGCTACAAGGGAGCAATCCGAACCAGAATCAAAAATAAACGTCAACACCTTACCGTCGGCTAGCCTCAGAGTATTCTCAGTAGAGGTCAAATTACAAAGCCTCACTACCTTCTCATCCCTCTTAGGACAATTCGGGGCAATGTGTCCCTCCTCCTTGCAGTTGTAGCAGGTCACCAGCCTCTTAAAATCCGAACCCCTGCTGTTCGAACCCTTGTTGTCCCGTGAGTAACCGCTGGTCTGTGACCGCGAAGCTGATCGACAATCGGCCTTGCGATGTCCCCTTTTTCCGCAATTGTAACACTCGATGTCCGAACGGTGCGACTTACCATCTCGCGGCGCCGAAGTCCTAGTATGTGGACCAGGGGCTCCGGAGGATGCACGCGGTCGATGGTGGTCGTTCGTTCGTCCATCGAGGTACGCCATTGCCTCCTGCAAACTCTTGGGCGATTCGCGCACGAATATGTTGCGGACGAATCGGTTCTGCGCTGAATAAGATAATCCCGCTAGTTGAGCCGCGGCCTCATCCATCGTTTGCCTTTCGTTGAGCCATGCTTTCAGCTTCCTTCCTCTCTTCATAAAGTTTTCCAGCGTAAACTCGGCGTCCTCCGCCCAAATCGTATGAAGCTCAGATGCAACGTTCTTATTCTTTGCATAAGCACTCAAAAATTCGGCACGTATTTCGACCCAGCTTTTTGTCGAAAGTAATCTGAAGTAATTGCGAATTCACGCGCCACCCAGTCGAGGCGCATTGTTGGTATAAAGTGGCGCCATCTAGAAGTCATGTAAGCTAAGATTTATTAGATCGTAACAAAAAGACGCCGCGTGTAAAACGATAACGGTAGATAGAAGAATATATACTACGATGTAATAATATAACACAATAAACTAAACTACATTAAAGAATAAACAGTACTGAGTCTATTTAATATCTAAAAACCCAACAGGTTATGGGCCCAGGAGGTCTCGGCCCCACCAAAAAAAAGTGAGGTTAAGTAAGCGACGCGCTAGAAGATTCGAGACGCTTGAAAAACGTGCTTCAGTGGTAAAAGCAACCTAAAAAAAAGAAAAAGAGAAAATGTCGCAAAACAACCAAGAGGACTCAGTACAAATAGAAAAACTAAAAGGTAACGAAAATTTCCTGATATGGAGATTTCAAATAAAGATTTTATTCAGAGCACTCGGACTGGAAGAAATAGTAACAGGAACCTCGGTGCTGGAGGCAGAAACCACAGAACAAAAGAAAACTGAGTGGAAACGTAAAGATGCACGTGCTCAGAAACTAATAGTAACATCAATTGACAGACAACCGTTAACACACATACTGGTATGTAAAACAGCCAAAGAAATGATGGATAGAATAGGCTCCATGTATGAGAGGGACACAGAACAACAGAAATGCAACCTTCTACAGGAGTTCTTCAATCTCTCGTATGAAAAAGGAAGCGACATGGCAACACACGTAAGCAAACTGGAAAATCTAGCGTATAGACTGAAAACACTTGATAAAGACATTGACGATACCATGCTGATATCTAAAATACTGGCTACGCTACCGCCAAAGTACAAGCATTTTGCCAGTGCATGGGACTCGACAGCTGCAGATAATAAAACACTAACAAACCTAAACGCTAGATTACTCGCTGAGGAAAGCAGACTGACACAGACAGACTCAAAGGAGGACGCAGTCGCCTTCAAAGCAACAGAGCGAAAATGTTACAAGTGCAACGGAACGGGACACCTAGCAAAGGACTGCAGGGTCACAAGTAAAACTGATAACTCGGAGGTACGTTGCTTCAAATGCAATGGGCAGGGACATATAGCCAGATTCTGCAAGAAAGAAGACAGCGCTAAGAAATCAACAGGATGCAGCATCTGCAAGAAGAATAATCACCTCGAAAAGGACTGTTATTTTCGTAAAAACAAGGCAAGTAATCTGACAGAAACAAATAGTAAAGTATCGTTCCTAGTTGGTTGCAGTGAGGTAAACGAATGGATCTTAGACTCCGGTTCGTCATCGCACATGGCCAACGACAAGAAACTATACAAAGATATGGAAACAATGGATATAACAATTGGAGTCGCCAAGAAAACAGAGACAATGAAAGCAGAAGGAGTTGGAACTATTGAAACAAAAAGCTGTGTACTTAGTAAAGTAATATATGTTCCAGACCTGAGTAGAAACCTACTGTCAGTCAATGCAATAACAAATAATAACGGAGAAGTACACTTTGACAAGGACAGAGCCGAAATTCGCATTCACAATACAAAACTTATCGCACTACGCAACGAGTGTGGCCTATGGACTGTGGATCTGAATCAAACCATCAGTGGAAACGCTCTACTAACACAAGAAAACAAAAATGCGATGGACTGGCATACAAAACTGGGACATCTTGGAAAAGGAAATATGAAGAAACTAATGAACCTGTCAGAAGGTATGAAAATAACTAACGAAGGCCTAGAAGTACTTGATACGGGATGTGAAACGTGTCTCAAAGCTAAACAAACTAGATTACCTTTTGGAAACGAAAGAAAAAGAGCTGAAAGACCACTTGAGATTGTTCACACGGACCTATGTGGACCAATAGACCCCTGTACGTGGGACAAAAAGAGGTATATCTTGACATTCCTAGATGATTTCACCCACTATACAATGGTTTACCTAATTGAAAGTAAAAGCGAAGTATCAGAAGCAATAAAAGAATATACGAGACAAGTTGAAACGAAATGGAACCTAAGGATTGCAAAATTAAGATGTGACAATGGAGGTGAATACACAACTAATGAGCTGAAGACATGGTGCAAGCAGAGAGGAACAATTATAGACTACACAACCCCATATACTCCACAACTAAATGGTAAAGCAGAACGCCTGAACAGAACTCTGATCGAAAAAACAAGGGCTCTGCTGAAAGATGGGAGTATAGACAAAAACATGTGGGGAGAAGCAGCAAGAACAGCCACTTATTTGTTGAACCGAAGCCCCACAGAAGCAGTAGAAACAACCCCGCATGAAAAATGGAACTCAACAAAACCAGATTTAACAAGACTACAATTTTTTGGATGCGACGCGTACAAAAAGAAACTCACCCAACTTAAAAAACTTGATGACAGATGCGAAAAGTATATCTTCGTTGGCTACGCTCCGAACGGGTACAGATTATACGATGCAGAACGGAAAAAAATAATCATCTCGAGAGATGTGGTATTTTCTCGTAATACAAAACTTGAAAATAAAATGAAGAGGAACATGACAGTCACAAACGACGAAAACGACGAAGAAAAGGAAACAGAAAGGGACCAAGATGGAGAAGAAGGAATCGTGCAAAACCAGGAAGAAACATCAGAGAGCGAGGAAGAAATACAATACGAAGACGCAAGACAGCAAGATGACGACGAAGAAGGAGACTATGGTCGAGGAAAGAGAACTAAACGACCACCAACAAAACTGAACGACTATGTGTTTCTCACATACGAAGAAGTAATCAACCGCCCGGAAAAGGAAAAATGGAAGAAAGCAATAGAAGAAGAAAAGAAGTCATTACAAGAAAACAATACGTGGAAATTAGTAGATAGGACCGAAGCTGGAAGTAACAGAATAATAAGTAACAAATGGGTATTCAAACTTAAAGACGATGGCAGATACAAGGCACGCCTTGTAATCAGGGGATGCGAACAACGTTATGGAATAGACTACGAGGACACCTTTAGTCCTGTGGTAAACAGCAGTTCCCTGAGAACGTTACTAGCAGTGGCTACTAGAAGAAAGGATAACATCGTGAAATTTGACATAAAAACAGCCTTTCTCTACGGAAGCCTGGATGAGAAAATATTCATGGAATTACCAAATGGATATGAAGAAACCAACAAAGTCTGTAAACTTGAAAAGGCCTTATATGGTCTTAAACAAGCTCCTCTTAAATGGAACCAAAGGTTCACAGCGTTCCTCATAAGCGAAGGCCTTAAACCACTAGAATCAGAACCATGCATCTACAAAAATAATGACAACTCACTGACACTCGCCATATACGTGGATGATGGACTACTAATAGGAAAAGACAAACTCAAAATGGAAAAATTGTTAAACAGTTTGAGCAAAGAATTTAAAATGACAATTTTTCAAAACCCAAAGTCCTTCTTAGGCATTGAAATAGAACAGACGACGGAGTACCTGAGACTGAAGCAAGCAAACTATGCAACCCAAATAGTGCAGAAGTACAAGATGGGAAACTCAAAACCAGCGAGTACACCCATACTAGACAACGATGACAGGATGGAAGAGACCAGCACAAACTTTCCATACCGAGAAAGCGTAGGAAGTATCCTTTACTTGGCAAATAAGACTAGACCCGATTTAGCATATAGCGTAGGTTTCGCAAGTAGACATTTACAAAACCCGACCAAACAAGACATTTCAAATGTAAAACGAATCTTACGATACATAAATCAGACAGCAAACTTAGGCATAGAGTACAAGATCAAAGAGTGTAAAGATTTTGAGGAACTAGTTTGTTATACAGATTCAGATTACGCAGGAGACCCTGAAACCAGGAAAAGCACAACAGGGTACGTGATATACTACTGTGGTGGACCAGTAAGCTGGTGCTCCAGAAAACAGCCAATAATAGCTCTATCAAGCACGGAAGCAGAATTTATTGCAGCAGCAGAATGTTGTAAGGAAATTATCTATATCAAGGCACTGATCGAAGAGTTGACAGGGAAAACTGTCAGAGCATCCTTAAATATAGATAACCAAAGTGCTCTTCACTTGATTAAAAACGGTTTAGGGAATAAACGCAGTAAGCACATAGACGTAAGATATCGCTTCATAATTGAAAAGGTCAATAATGGAATAATTGACTTGAAATATTGTCCTACTGACGTTCAAACAGCGGATATATTTACAAAGGCCCTGGGACAAAATAAGTTTGCAAAGCACAGAGCTAATCTCGTGAACTAGTTATGTCCAAAGGCAGAAAATGTTAACTAAGTTGAATTACATAACTAAGTATTATAAGTATATTATAAGAGACTATATAAATGTAAACGAATTCAGCAATTAAGAAAAGATGTCGAAAGTAATCTGAAGTAATTGCGAATTCACGCGCCACCCAGTCGAGGCGCATTGTTGGTATAAAGTGGCGCCATCTAGAAGTCATGTAAGCTAAGATTTATTAGATCGTAACAAAAAGACGCCGCGTGTAAAACGATAACGGTAGATAGAAGAATATATACTACGATGTAATAATATAACACAATAAACTAAACTACATTAAAGAATAAACAGTACTGAGTCTATTTAATATCTAAAAACCCAACACTTTTGCCAGAAGGGTCCATGCCAGTAAACCACTGCGCCGCTTCACCCTTGAAGGCTTTGGCTAAGTGCTGAACCACTAGCCAATCATCAGGGTTATGGCGACGAATCCACTCGTCGACCATCTTCGCCCAGCCGGTTGCGTCGGTTGTTTTTGGATCGAATTTGATTAGATCCAGTGGAGCCTGCTCCCTTCTTGTCAGCAACGGAAAAAGTCGTAGGTTCTCTTCCTCCAACCTTGACTTGCGTCTTTTCCGTCTATTTCTTCTCCGTCCAGGGTCCTCAGATTCATACTCGGATTCCGATGTCATCGGAGATCGACTTCTCTTCCTGCTTCGAGGTTTTATACTGCCTGATTCGCGGCCAGTCATACCTACACGCTTTTCAGCGTCTTTCGCCACCACACTTGCACTTCCAGCGTCTGTCGCCACCACACTCACAATCTTTACACCGTTTCCTTCCATAGTTATATCCAAACACAAACTTATTCACTAACACGGTTTTCACAAGAATCTTTACCGCCCGAATCACAGTCGATTAAACGTTCTGTATCCCACTTCTGATGTCAGATACGAGTAATACGTCCGGGTAAACTAGCTTTAGTTATTAGTCAGGATCTAAACACCCAAACGTATTACACGCACCCGATGAAACTTGATTAATGATTAATAATATGTTAATTTAGATTAAGAATAATATGATTGTTGTAAAATTATTTGAAAATAAAAGAGTTCGTAGGAGTTAACATCAAACAGACCTACTAGTCGGTTTCGTAGGACATTTGTAAATAGACGGCTGAAGCCTCTCAAGTATTTGAAAATTCTGGGAAATTGAGAAATAGAGTGGGAATTTGGACTATATAAGACGGGTGCTCGAGCAGAGATATTCATTCATAGAATCACTAATAGAAAGTCATTCCTACCAGATATAAAAGTAAAAAGAAAAGTAGAACAAATAAAATCAAATATAAGAAGAATAGAATCACTAATCGAATCAGATAGAACAGATAGGAATTTAAAACAAAAGGAATCGTAAACTAATAAAATCAAATATAAATAGAATAGACAACTAGAAATAATAAGACGAGCTTTGACGAACAGATATTAACCAATATAATTGTACCTGACGTGAGTTATTACCCTACATTGATTGATTAACGCTAACGGGTTAAAACTCCGCAGCCGCAGTTAATAAATATCCCTTAAATTTATGATTAACGCTAACGGGTGAAATCTCCGCAGCCGCAGTTAATAAATATCCCTTGTACAATTTTATGATTAACGCTAACGGGTGAAAACTCCGCAGCCACAATTGTTGATTTTCCTATACATGATTAACGCTAACGGGTGAAAACTCCGCAGCCGCAGTTGATGATAATTCCTTTCCACCTATAGTAAGATATGATCAACGCTAACGGGTTAAAACTCCGCAGCCACGATTAGCTGCTATCTCTCCTTAAGAATACGCCTAACGCTAACGGGGTAAAACTCCACAGCCGCAGGTCTTAGATAGTATTAACCATTAAGGTTATCCTCACTTAAAATAAGAAAAAAGAACAATAGGATCAAATATAGAGCAGATGCCTTTGCTTAAGTAGCCCGGAGATTTATTAATATTCAAAAATAAAGGAAACTCATTACGAGAAAGTAAATAACGTTTCAATATATTAGGGTGTTTCATTTTTAGGCAATATTTTTTTTTTTTTCGATCGCATACCAGAGAATATTATACTTTATAAAAAATGAAAATTTTTGCCGCCTGGTAAAAGGTTCTAGGTCTAATAGCGGCTTAGCTCATTCAAAAATTCGATTTCCCACCTAAATAACACAGGAAAATTTTTTTTTTTTGTTTAATTGAATTTTTCGTTGTTAAAATTTTTTTTTCGAAAAAACCTTTATATAGCTTTTGAAGGAAATTAAATTTTCTACAAAAATGTCTCTGTGGTCGAAGACCGTACAACCAGTAGTTTCGGAGTTACAGCGCGTCAAACATGAACATTTTTAAAAATAGACATTAAATTCCATTTAATTTCCAGTTTATTACTTTTACATGGATAATTTAATTATATTATACATTTTATAGAATTAACATTTTCAATTTAAGTATTGACTCGTTTTAATACAGCAATCAAATTCAAATTATTATTAATCAATTATAACTACTGTGAAATAGTAACACTCATGTACGGAAATCATATTCTCACGCAAATTCTTACAGTTTTTCTAGTTCGATGTTTCATCAAGGTTGGCGCTGTTTCCTATTTTTATCGTTCTCTGCATTTTCGATCTATGGTAACTGTCTATCCTTTATTTTTGGCGGGTTTGCATCGATTCACACTAGAACCTCAATGATATTGATGTTTATGTTTTGTATGTATGGTGTTGTTTAATATTATTGCTCGAATATAGAAAGTTTTCTTGGCAATAAATATTAGTTGTATTTAATATTAGTGATATTTGTAATGAGAGGTTGTTATTAAATTAATGATTTCGGCGCAATGTCAGCTAGTAATTTTTCTAAAAAAAATTTTCTGCTTGGATATGAACGCAAATGTCTACCTCAACGGAAACTTCCTAATAACCAGGAAGTACTTAGTTTTTTGATATATACCCTGGTGAAAATAATTTCTACGCCAAAATACGAAAACATTCAAAGCGTAAAAAAGCGTAAAGAATCGTGGTTTTTCGTAGGTTTTCGTAGTTTTCCGTAATTTATCGTAGTTTTAGAAGTAGAAAACTACGAATTTCCCCGACAAATTACGAAAATCTACAGTCTTCAAGCACCGGAATATCAGTTCTACGATTATCTATGAAAATCTACAAAGATCTATAAACAAAATGGAGCGAAGTCTTCTTTTGAGTTTATCCTGTAGTTTTGGAAGTGGAAATCTCCGAATTTTCATGAAAAATCATGAAAACCTCCAGTCTTCAAGCGAAAGAACATCAGTTCTACGAATATGTACGAAAAACTACGAAAAATGATTTAGCTTTATTTCGTTCGTAGGTCTTTGTAAATTTTCGTAGATATTCGTATAATTGAAGGGTGGCACGGCAAAACGGTGTAAGTGCCAAAAAAATCAAAAGTCGTTTTTTTTTTTTTGAAAATCTTGAAAAATCCATACGCACGTCCTCGCCAAACGATATATCTGAAAAAAATTTATCTGCGAAGTTCTGAAAAGTTGGTACGGCAAAACGGTGTAAGTGCCTATTGGGCCATCTCACGTCGTAAGTGCCTACTGTGCCATCTCACGTCGTATGTCGCTGAGTTCGGCCTGTCGGCTGTTGAGTGTTGCGCCAGTTTGCCGCGCTCCGCGTAAAAAATTTTTTTTTTTTTTTTTTATTTTTATTTTTATTTTTATTTTTTTTTTTATTTTTTTTTTTTTTTTATTTATTTTTATTTATTTTTTTATTTTATTTAATTTTTTTCATTTTTTTTTTTTTTTTTTTATTTTAATTTTTTTATTTTTTTAATTTAAATTTTCACGATTTTAATAGCAAATCATGTTCATTTTGGCACTTACACCTTTCTCGATCCCTCCCTAGTCCGTCATTTTGCGCCGTAATATTTGGAAATTTCAACGAATTCAAAAATCTACAACCGGATCTTATTCGTTAAGATTTGGGCTTTCAATTCATATCTGGTTCGTAATTTTATTGTCGTAATTGTGTTTTTAATCAGCATCCAAAGTAAAAAAAAAAGTTGGCACGAAACGTGGCACTTACACTGGCACGAAAAAAAATGAGTTTCGCGAGTCATTTATTCGGAGACGGATTACTATATCGAATCGGGAAATGGCCCATTAGAAAGGGCTTGAAAAACTCCAGAAAGTACTTCCTTCTTTTTTTTTTAAAGTAATTGACCGAATTTTGGGGCAGTTTTTTTGCTCTCCTGAAAAATCATAACGATGGCACTTACACCGTTTTGCCGTGCCACCCTTCAATTGATATTCCGTTGTTTGAGGACTGTAGAGACCCATGATGACGAGCGAAAAAAAGGATTTCTCAAGCCCCCCGCAGAGGGAATTATTATTATTCTTCGTTCCCACGGTATAAAAAATAGGTTCCACTGCCTCAAATCAATGCCGATATAGTGTTGAACTCTCAAGACCAATTCTCAAATATATATCTCAAATATTGTCTGTAGTAATACCACAAGACCTTCAAAATTATCGGATATTTCCCGATTGTTTTGCTGCGTGGCATCGAGAGGGCTAAGTTTTGCAGATTTTTGTGCAGAACTTGGCCCGTTCGTTGCTACGCAGGATCAAAACAACTTTTTTTCGTCCGTCATCGTGGGTCTCACGCGAAAACATTCAGAATTAAACACAGAATTTTTCGTAATTTTTCAAGAATTTTCGAAACGTTGGAACGTGGTGTTTCGTTTGTTCAAAATGTTAAAAGTGCTGAGAAAAAAAGAAGGAATAATGATCCCATCATGGGAGGGGTGTCGAAATGATCGAAATAAAAAAAAAGATTTTTGAGAATTTTTCGGGATTTTTGAAGAATGCCAATTTCAAAATGGATTTGAATAATCATGGAAAATCAGCGGTTGGACGGAAAAATCTGAAAAAATTCAGCAGTGCTTTTTCGAGGTCGTAGAATCATATAAAAAAGCGTGAAGCGAATCAAAAATGGTAAGGGAAAAACATTGGTCACGTTGAATTCCCCATATATATAACATATATATTATCGTATCGCATTCTATGACTATCTATGAAAAACTACTGTGAACTACGGATATTTACTACAAATATCGCATACAGTATTATCCCATTCTACGACTATCTACGAAAAACTATGACAAAATACGGAAAACCACGATGAACTACAGTTATTTACTACAAAGATCGAAATCATATCGAATTTCGTTCTAAAACTATCTACGAAAAATAACTACTTTGTGCAAAATCTGACGTAAAAAAAAAAATTACGAAAAGTCCGAAATCCTCTACTTTTTCGTAGATCATTTTCGTAGTTTGGCGTAGAAATTATTTTCACCAGGGTAATCATAAATCTCTAGGTAAATCATTTCAAAATAGTATAAAAATTGTTATTGATGAAGTAAATGCTATTTGGAGTAAAACTAAGATTCCTGTGATGAAGAATCCAAATAGTGTTGAGAAATTAAAAAACCTGTATCAAAAGTGGATTAAAATAAAAAAAAACCGTACACGTACAAAATCGGTTACCCAAAAGACTAGAGAAGAAAATTTTAAGCTTTTATCCAAAAAGTTATTTGATATAGCAAGTAAAAATAAGAATATCCGCTTAACAAGCGAGGAAGAAACATTGTTGGTAAATGAAAGAAACAACAAACGTCGTAGTATCATACCGTTCGATTTTGAGAAGACAGATTCTGAATCTGAGCAGTCGTTGGAAGGTACTTTCATGTAATTTTATTTATGTGACACAGGCGCGATTTACGCGCTTTGTGAGGTTTGTTCGGCGAACATAAAGTAGGCGCTTATTGACCAGTGAAAAAACAGACAGTGGTGGGATAAAAGAGTCATTAGATGCCTCTCTGCAGGTAAATAATGAACACGACTGGTCGAAACTTATTCTGCATTATCTTCTCAGCATACTAACTTGAAGGTGGTTGACATTAGTTCAATGAACGCGATGTTTTCAGAACGAGGCGAACACCTTCGCTTGTAAATCGCGCCGCGTTACATAAAATATAGTGTGCACCACGGAGGCTATGGTCTTCATACACCTCGCGGGTTTTGCAGTATTGGGGGCCTTAGAACCTCGATACGCCAACTAGTGGCAGAAAATAGAACTACTCAAAGAAGGCTACAGTAACCAATGAGAGGGCTTAGAACCTCGATACGCCAGCTAGTGACGAAAATAGAACTACTC
This sequence comes from Tenthredo mesomela, assembly GCA_943736025.1. Lineage (NCBI taxonomy): Eukaryota > Metazoa > Arthropoda > Insecta > Hymenoptera > Tenthredinidae > Tenthredo > Tenthredo mesomela. Next base: position 33,754,061 of record OX031014.1, read on the forward strand.
AAAGAAGGCTAAAATTTCAAAGCCACGCCCATTCCAAGGATCCCAATTCGTCTTCGACGTTCGCGCGCTAAATGCGCGCTAACGTCTACGACTCATACTGCAAACATCACGCTCGGCGTATAAAGACCAACTTAGCCTCCTTGATACACAATGTACTATTTGATGGCATTTTACATAATTTTCTGTATTATTTATTTGTAGAATTCAGCAAGTCGGTATCAAATATTACTATTTCAAATGAATCAGAATCACGCACTGATAGTTTCCATTCTTTGCAACGAATCCCTTCTAATTTTGAAGATGAACTGCCCACAACCTCAAAAGCAGAGAAAATAGACCTTATGACTCCTCTAGTTTCTTCTGCGCTAGATCGAACCAATACAACACCAAGAAATGCAGCAATTATTTTGGCCGCTGTTACTCAAAGTTTAGGCATTCCTTTAGAGAACGTTAACATGTCTTCAAGTACTATTTACAGACATCGTAAAGAAGACAGAAAAAATATTGGAAAACATATTAAAAAAAATTTCAAACCTACCAGTATCTTAACTCTTCATTGGGATGGAAAACTTTTACCAGAAATGACAGGTTCAAAAAAAGTTGAAAGACTTCCAGTGATTGTAACGGGTGTCGATTGTGAACAAATATTAGGAGTGCCAAAATTGAGTGATTCAGGTGCTGTAAATCAAAGTGAAGTGATTTTTGAGTTGCTAGAGGATTGGAATCTTAAAGATGAAGTTGGAGCTTTATGCTTTGATACTACGAGTGTCAATACTGGTACATTATTTTTTAATTTGACTTTATCCTGTTCATCAGTTCTCTCTAAAAGGTTCTTGTTTCTGTAGGTGAAACAAGAGGTGTGTGCAAATTATTAGAAAACAAAATGGAAAAAAGTGTTTTAAATCTTGCTTGTCGGCACCATATTCATGAGTTAATTTTACGATGCGCTTTTGAAGTTTACTGGCCAGTCACTTCAGGTCCGAATGTATTAGTATTCAATAGATTTCAACAGTCATGGCCAAATATCAATAAAAAAAATTATAAAACTGGATTAGATGACGAAATGGTAGCCTCGGTTATTCATGACAAAAAAGATGACATCCTACTTTTCATCTCTCAACAATTACAGGTATTTAAGATTATCGTTTCATCATTTTCAATAATTTCACAAGTTAAGATACAACAAAAATATTATATAAATATTATTGAAGTATAATTGAAAATTTATAAAGAACTCTAAACTTTTTACTCTGAACTTTTTACTCGAATTTATTTGAAATATAAAAACTTTCTTATTTATAGAAAAATCAACCACGTGATGACTATCGTGAACTGTTAGAATTATCATCAGTGTTTTTGGGAAATCGACCAACTGAAAATATGACTTTTAAATCTCCCGGGCCGACACATCATGCACGATGGCTTTCTAAAGCCATATATTGCTTAAAAATCTATCTGTTTCAAGAACAGTTTTCACTAAGCCGGGCAGAGGCTCCGGGACTTCGCCATATTTGTATTTTTATTGTTTTACTATACATAAAAGCATGGTATTGTGCGCCTTCAGCAATCCAAGCTCCTCGACAGGATTTAGAGTTCATGAAGAATTTACTAAAGTATAAGAAAATAAATAAAAATATTTCAGAAGTAGCATCAAAAAAGTTCAGCACTCACCTGTGGTATTTGTCTGAACAACTTATTTGTTTGTCACTATTTGATGATAATGTTAGTGTAGAAATCAAATTAAAATTGATTGAATCGATTCAGAAAAAAAAAGTCAAGTTAAAAATTTTAAACGAATTAATGTAAAGAATGTTAATATTAATTCATTTTTGGACAAACAATTGTATGATTTTGCTTCGCAAAAATCGTTGATTATTTTTGAGAGGTTTAAACTCCCAACTAATTTTTTAACTTTACATCCTGATCAGTGGAAATCTGACGAAAGTTATAATACTTGTTTAAAAATTTTTCAAAACTTACATGTCGTTAATGATGCTGCGGAACGGGCGGTCCAACTAATGGAAGCCTACAATAAAAGTTTAACTGCTGATGAAGAGCAGAAGCAGTACTTGTTGCAGGTTGTAGCTTTGCACAGAAAAAAATTTCCAAATGCTAACAAGCAGACGTTAATGTTGCCATTTTTAGGAGAATAAACAAAAATACATTTTCAGTAACTATAATGATTGATTAATAATAATTTGAATTTGATTGCTGTATTAAAACGAGTCAATACTTAAATTGAAAATGTTAATTCTATAAAATGTATAATATAATTAAATTATCCATGTAAAAGTAATAAACTGGAAATTAAATGGAATTTAATGTCTATTTTTAAAAATGTTCATGTTTGACGCGCTGTAACTCCGAAACTACTGGTTGTACGGTCTTCGACCACAGAGACATTTTTGTAGAAAATTTAATTTCCTTCAAAAGTTATATAAAGGTTTTTTCGAAAAAAAAAATTTTAACAACGAAAAATTCAATTAAACAAAAAAAAAAAATTTTCCTGTGTTATTTAGGTGGGAAATCGAATTTTTGAATGAGCTAAGCCGCTATTAGACCTAGAACCTTTTACCAGGCGGCAAAATTTTTCATTTTTTATAAAGTATAAGATTCTCTGGTATGCGATCGAAAAAAAAAATATTGCCTAAAAATGAAACACCCTAATATATATATATATATCGCGTCATTAATGCCATAAGGTCGTAAGCGACAAAAAAAAAAATTTCGTGTTTTTGGTGGCAAAATCTTTTTCGTGCCATATAACATCATTTGGGCATACCCGCAAAAAAAATAATTTTTTGGCGCTTACGACCTTATGGCATTAGTGACGCGATATATATATATATATATATATGGGGCTGTCCACGTCAACTCGACACGGCTCCAGACCTCAACATCTCCGATTTGGTTTTTGATTTTATATGTTGTTATTCCATGTCTGGAGAACCTTCTAAATTTTTTTTGGATTTTCAAAATGAACGCTTTCGGAACTATGATTTATTTCATCCTAAAAAAAAGGACCTTTTTTAAAATTCTGAAAAAAATCACAAAAATCCTGTTGATAATATAGAACAACCTCCCACTCGCAGAATCGTGGGCAGAATTTTCCTTATATTTTTTTTTTTCCTTTTCAAAAAATTTTCACTCCGAAAAAAGCTTCCCTAATGACATTTATTGTCGAAACATTATTATTATTATTATTATTTATTGTAAAAATGACAAAAAATAGTGATATAGTTTATAGGAAAAAAAAAGATGCGCAATGAAATTCTCTTCCAAAATTGGAGTTGTTTTTACCAAGGAATACTCAAGCGCTGTAGAGTACAAAACTCACAGGTTTTTGAAAAATAAATAACACATCTGAGTGTATAATAGAAATTTGAATCTACAAAAAAATTACTGTCATTAATAAAATGATATTTCAAATAATACCACATATTTTTCACCATTTTTATTTTATAAATTCGTACGACAACTTTCGTCTCGGCAGTTGAATTCTGCCTCTTTTGTTTCCGGCCCCTCAAATGTCGTTAGGGAAGCCTTTTACGGAGTGAAAATTTTTTGAAAATGAAAAAAAAAATATAAGGAAAATTCTGCCCACGATTCTGCGAGTGGGAGGTTGTTCTATATTATCAACAGGATTTTTGTGATTTTTTTCAGAATTTTAAAAAAGGTCCTTTTTTTTAGGATGAAAAAAATCATAGTTCCGAAAGCGTTCATTTTAAAAATCCAAAAAAAATTTAGAAGGTTCTCCAGACATGGAATAACAACATATAAAATCAAAAACCAAATCGGAGATGTTGAGGTCTGGAGCCGTGTCGAGTTGACGTGGACAGCCCCATATATATTTCCGTGGGGGGCTTGCAGGAGTACCACTACAAAATTCTCAAAGCGAAATGTTCTTGTGAGATAAGCTCTTCTTCACGGTTTTTCTGAGATAGGCGCTTCTGCGCGCTCTTTCCGAGTTAGGCTCTTTTTCACGGATTTTCTGAGATCGGCGCTTCTGCGCGCTCCTTCCGAGTTAGGCTCTTTTTCACGGATTTTCTGAGATAGGCTCTTCTTCTGCCCAGCCATCGATATATAATACATGTGATTAGTACAGGGTTGTACAAATACTCTCGTACAATGCGCGCAGTGTACGGCATGAAACGTACATTGCGCGCACTGTACAGAATAACTTGTACAAACCCCGCATAAACCAGGATTGTACAAACAGCCCCGTACAATGCGCGCACTGTACAAAAAGTCTGTACAATGCACGCATTGTACGATTGTGGGGTTCGTACATAACATATCGCGTGACTAAAAGCAGAATGGGCGTATACGCCGTTATACGCCCTTTTAGCACGTACCTGCTTTTAGCCCCCCCTTTTGGGCGTATAAAAATTAAAAATGAGGTAAAACAGTGTCAACGTGATAGCCTATGATAAATATGCACCTACAATTATGATTGTGTATTTTTGTCGTGCCTAAAAGCCAAAGGGCGTATATGCGTCGAGATACGCCCTTATTGCAAGTAGAATTTTCAAGGTTTTTACAAATGCCTAAAAGCAAAAGGGCGCAGACGCCACTTTACGCCCTTTTGGCACTTTCTTGTTATAAAGGCATCTGAAAATGTTTCAATCATGAAAACGACTGTAAATATGATAGCGTACGTAAAATATGCACCCAATACTATGACTAAGTAGGTACTTTTACCACGGCTGGAAATTAAAAAAAAATTATGTAGGCGTCAATGCACTTGGAGAATAAGTGAAAAAATCGTAGAAACTGAATAGAAACCAAGTTTGATTCAAGTACAATTCACAGTCGTACCGAGAATCCTAACTTTCGTCACAGTCAAATAAACACGTCGGAACACGCGTTTTCATCAAAATCAAGACGGTTCCAAAAAATGCGTTAACGCGTTAAAAGGCGTTAAAAGGCGTTAATACGCCCTTCTGCTTTTATCTACGAATATTTTTCATCGATTTTTTCGAAATGTTCATTTTTTTCATTTATCTTCGCGTTTCAGATGTTTTCAAGACTTTTGCGTAAAAAAGCTAAAAAACAAAAAAAAAAAAAAAAATGGCGTTTACGTCCTTCTGCTTTTATCTACGAATATTTTTCATCGAATTTTTCTAAACCTTAGTTTTCTAATTTATCTTCACGTTTCGGGTGTTTTCGTGACTTTTGCGTCAAGGGGTAAAAAAAAAAGAAGAAGAATTGGCGGTTACGACGTTCTACCTTTACCTTATTTTTTATTCTCCTTAAAAATTGTAATGAAAGAATGACGTATTCACCCAGCATACGCTCCTTTTGCATTTACATTTCCGATCTCGTAGTTCCAATTGAGCTAGACGTTTTGATTAATTTTCGAGCGAATGGCGTGAAACGCAAAAAATTATACGCTCCTTCGCCACAAAAATCGTGTTTTTGGCGCTTAAGACCTCTTAGACCATACCCCGGCACACTCATTAGTCGAAAGAGTCTAAGCTGTAAATCCACTTAACCCGTTCACCGGCAGTAATCCTTTTAACGCCATTTCTTGGATTTTGGTAGGTATGAGTGGGGATATGCAAGTATGAAAAGACCTGGACAGTCTAACGCAGTTGTTGCCGTCCCAAATAGACCGCACACCCCTTAGTTCCTTTTATTTCTCCTGAACGCTGCCCCTACCATCGCACTTCCAGGTAAGGACGAGTGACCGTTTTCAGGCAGACCGGGGGGATTTCGGGTCGCACTAATTGTCACTTAGAGCTGGGCTTGCTCCGAAGAGCACAGCGAGGCCGGGGTATGTCTTAGACACACGTTATGTTGAGATATGCCCTTATGGCAGGTAAAATATCGTATCCTTTTATAAATTTGTTAAAATCATGAGGGCGTATATGCATTTCAAAAATAGGCGTAAAAAACATAACATAAACTGATGAATGAAAACCATGATTAATTTAAAACCAATTGATACTTAGAGTAATATTCTTAACTTTTGTTATAGTAAATATTGTAGTCATGGTTCGGGGAGGTATTATACATACATATTATCTATGAGTTATTTATTAGGATAGTTTACGTATCAAATTAGTACGTATTAATTCAAAACCAATTTACACTTAGAGAAATATTCTTAACTTTTATTATAGTCAATATTGTAGTCATGGTTCGGGGAGGTATTATACATACATATTATTTATGAGTTATTTATTAGGATAGTTTACGTATCAAATTAGTTGCATAAAATGTTTAAGATTGCCAGCTAGGCAACTTAACTTTTACAATCCATTAAAATATCATTTTTATTCATATTATGATATAATTATGATCGGCGTGAGTTCGGTACAACTCCTCTTCCGTCAACTTGTTCGTCTTCTTGAGCGGCTTCTTCGACATCCACAAATAAAATATTCAATTAGTGTTAAATTAGTGTGCAGTTGAATATTTTTTTTACAAATTGACTCACCATCATTGTGAATTATTCGGCGATAATAATCATGATGAACTGTGGGAATAATTTTCGTTCGGCACAATTCCATCAAATCATCGTATTTTTTGGATGGAATGGGATGAGGTGTATCGTAACACGGTGTCAGTTGGACACGAGAAAATTTTTTTCCGCAATCGCAACTCCTTGAAGTCCTCCCACATTTCATTTTGAATAAAAATCGACCTACCCGTGTGGAAATCGAACCAGGGTGCTGGCCGGGAGCCGGTCGGGAAGCCCGGCTTTTAGTCGGGCGCTGGCCGGGTGGGTCTGACCATAGCCCGCCCAGAATCGTCACGCTCGGCTATTCGGCACCCGGTCAGGAGTCCTGACCGGGCTATGGCCGGGCTATCCGGCCATAGCCTGACCAGGTTTTACTAGGGGTTATGGGATATTGCGATAAGTTTATTCGATTATTTGCAGTTGAAAAATGAAAGCAAATTACAATCAAGTTTTCAATTTTATAAATTGATTTTTCATTCATTTCAATATTTCTTATTGTGATAGATATTCGGAACAATAATTTAACCTGTAGTTTCAAGCGTTATATCATCACAAATAGAACCTTTAACCGGTCTTGAATTAATATCACGAACCGAGTTTCTTCGATTTTTAAATCATTTCTTCGAATATTCATCTTTTCATGTTTTCGAACATTTATATTTTTTTCACCCTAGATGCGGGCTTAGTCCTTAGGGCTTATGATAAAATGATGAAACTATAGCTGTATCTATATATCAACTAGTATGTCTTTACAATACAGCTTCTTAATTCAGATTAAACAATTAGATGAATCCTCAGTTCGTACTGTTCCAATGAAAGACCAAACCAACACGAGGGCGACAACATAACCTACAAAACTTGAAATGCGATTCTATGCAAGTTTGCGCATGAAAAAATGCTGACCCTACATCAATTATTCGTTGTTACCGCTCTACAAACTCTGCGTGTTGTATTATATCACCACTAGCTGATTAATAGTACGCGTTAGAAGTTAATTAGAAATGAACACTTTTCACCGAAGACTCGATCACTAACTACGTGACGCCAAGTGCGGGATGTCACCGACATGTGAGAGTAAGCGCAGGAGCGGACTCTGCTGTGCACAATCGCAAACGCAGTGCACGGACATCCCTACTGAAAATCATCATGTGATGAATCACATAATAATATGAAAGAAATCTGCATGTAATTTACCATATGATTTATATTGCCAATATCATATTTTATTTTATTTTATTTCATATTTTTTTTCTATTTTTTCTTTTATTTCTTTTCAATTTCATATTTTTCTATAATCAAATAACAGTTTTTGCTGGAAAGTTTATTGAAGTAGTTGATTCCTATGAAACTATGACATAATTTTATCCGTCTTAGCGCCTGTCCAGGCCCTGGCCAGGCTTTTAAATAATAAACTGCTAAACTATCTCCCGGTCAGCACCCGACCAGTACTACCCAGCGTCTGCGAAAGCACCATGAAAGAGTTTTCGCCAGACTAGCACCCGGCCAGTCCCCGGTCAGGCACTTTGACAAAAATACTGCCTGGCTAGCGCCCGGCCAGAAACCTTGTTGTAACCGGGCCAAACCGGGCAATTTCCACACGGGTATTTAGATACCAATTATAAAATTATCAATAAAGCTCAAAGTGAATTGACTGCCACAAGACGTTGGACAATCATGATAATAAACTTCGCGCACAGAAAAGATCAGACTCCAAAATTGAAATTAGTAAATTATTTCTCTACTGCCCGACGAATCTGAATTCATCTACACGAACGCCATTTTACTTTGGATCCGTCAGTAAAATGAGGCTTCTTTGGGAAAACTTCGTCACGCGAGGCCTTACAATTGACAAAATTTTCAAGGTGCATTTCTTGTACGCTATATTTTTTACCAGTTTTTTTGGCATGTCGAACAACTCTTAACCAGTCACTAGGAATGTTAATTTTTTCTTTGCGGGACGCGCGTTCTATTACTGAGTGGATCGTGTCGCACTCTATATAGGTGTGACCCGTTTCTAAAAATTTCAAATTTAATCCTTCCAATGACGGATGTTGAAATAGCGCGTGACCCAGAATCGCAACAATGGGAGAATTTTCACATGTAACAAAAACCTGCGAACAAATGTCATAACTATAATTTTAGACAGAATAACCCCAGACTAATAATATATAATTATTAATTCTTATATCTTCTAACTCATGGCTGGGGTGAATATCTGCCTCATACGTTGCGCCCTTCTTGCACAATTGTTCCTACCAGCAGTAATAAGTATAGATGGATGGCTTCGTTTTTCAGTGAGGAAAGGTAGGTGAATTCAATTTCATCAAAGTTTAGTGAATGAAAAATGAAATCACAGACAATATTACAAACAAATTGTGAGAATCAGCGGAAGTCGCGAAATTGGAGAAACGTCTAAGATGAATTACTTTACCCCAGCCATAAGTTCTACGGTTATGGTAAGAGATGAATCTGAATGAAGAAAACAAGAGTAGGTTACCCTCTTTTTTTTTTGGTATCATAAACTGTCAAGTTGTGGGTGGCCAATTTCCTTTTATAAAATATGGACTTTGCAAAAAAAAATGGCGAGAAGAAAGTTGCTTCTAAGTCGAAGCATACTGTCATCACTGTCCTTGATTCGACAGCGCTCTTATTGTCATTTTCCTTCTCATCTCGCGCAGCATTTTTCCTCTTCATATGTAGGTCATATTCAGCCTTTCTTTCGTCTTGTTCGTCAGCAGGAAGTTGATGGAACCCAGCACACCAACAACTATCCTTTTTTGGTTGATGAAAACCAATATTTAAATTTTCTAGTTCACGAGAGTAATAAACTAATAACTGCGCTCGAAACGGTGTATAAATTTCTCTCCCGAGCATAATCCATATAAAGTTCATATGCCAAGGCCTTGGTAAGTGTGCCTTCAATATAAATCTTGTTCGAATCGCGCCGACACCAATGTGCTGGTACTATCGGTAAGGATTTGATATGATTCCTAACACTTTCCAATATCTTTTGGGATAATTTGTTTTTTGGTTCATGGCGGCCACGCTGATCGGGAGAAAGTGCTCCAATTTGGCTCCGGACTGATTTTTGGACAGCGACAGGAACTTTTTTTTTCCGAACTACAAAATGTATTAAAAAAAAAACATCTTACAAACTTGGTGATATTTCCCTCGAGCTTTCAGATGATAATAACACGTATATCTGCCAACGATGAGAAATATTGTCAACACACATTTTTTATTAACATTTAATTATAAACTACACACTGATGTTCCGCCCCAGCAGAAAGTATCTTTGTAATTACGTTAGCGAGATAGATCTTTTTACGAACACATTTTTTTTCCTGATAAAACAATGCTTCGTTCGAATTTTAACATCTTTAATAGGGATGTTTTAGGAAATTTTACCTCAGAAAACATCTATTGTCATTTCAGAAGTCTATTAGTTTAATTTAAAGTTTATTATACCATGGCTATAGCTGTTGAAAAATTTGAATTCCCGATTTACACCAGCGTGGAATTTGAGGTTCAAGAAATCTTGGAAAACTGCCACGTATACACGGAGAAACTAAAACAGAGCAGAAGCCCATTTACAAATAGAGAAAACGAGTGCAGCGCGACCCCGATATATGTGTTGCCCCCTCGAACTGACGAACGATAGTTCACATGATTTTCACAGTGTAACGCATTCATATTCACGTTGTGTATGGGCCAAGACTGTCAGCGTGCACTCTATAGTGCGTATGCACCACAGAGAGAAATGACATGCCGGCAAGTACAATCCCGTTGCGTCATAGACAAAGCGAAACACAGTGCAACACTTAGACCATACAGGATGGACCGCGCATCGCCTATGCTAAAGCATTGCGAGGACTGCCGCCGAGTAATGGGAAAAGGACGGACAATACTCGAGCATTCGTAAGACAAGGAAAATGTGCTCCACTAGTGGAGTAAACGTTGCCAAGTCGTGTTGCTGCGTTGCCGCATTTATGTGCCATAGCCTCTGTGGCATAACTCTCTCTATCATAACCATAACAGAGGCAATATTAAACGCAGGAGAAACATTATCATTGACATTATGTGTTTGTTATGTGAATAAAGTGAAACATCGTCATAAAATATTGCTGGGCTCCGAATTGTAAAGAATCGACTAGTAAAAACACAAATGTGTCGTTTCACTTGTACGTATACAGTTACTTGCACCTTGATTTCAACGGAAATATATATTTGAGGTTATCTTGATCTTCTACGGTTTTTGTAGTTTTCCGAAAGCTGCAGACGAAAGACAAGTCTGGATTGAAGCAACCGGAAGATGTGGTCAACCAGGAAAAACAGCAGTCATTTGTTCTAAACATTTCAAAATTGAGGATTTCGAGCCTGGCGCAAAAGCAGCTCGTTTAAAACGTGACGCGATTCCTTCGCTATTCAACAACCAAGCTAACGAACACCAAAAACGTTCGCCTGGAACTGAGGATTGCAAGCCTGCTTTGAAACAGGCACAACTGCAACTTGACGTTACGCCTTCCCAATTTTCGAATAACGTAGATGAACATCAGGATCCCGAATCTCATTCTTTAACAGGTTATTGATAATACATATTGGTTTGTAGTAATCTAATCTTAACTGTTATACATACTTTCATTTTATAGCCTCACTTTTTATGTATTTTTCTTCTTGTTCAATTACTATTAGGTTAAATATATGTTTGTACGCGACTCCTTTGTATGGCTCCATGAGCCGATAACAAATAAACGAATCTATCTATTGGTTTGTAGTAAAATTGAAATCATTACCAACAATGAAATTTAGTTTTTATCTTTATTATTCATTCTTTGTAGGATCACACCTTCCTCGAATTACAGTCATACCTAATGCTGTTTTTCAAACTCCAACTTCGGATGATGATGGAACTGATGATTCCGCGCCCAGCGAAAACTTAATGTCACCAAGTCAACACAATGTACAAAAGTCAAGCAAAAGTTCGAAAAAACGTGTATGGCGACCCGCCCATTTGAAACAAGTAACGATGGAACATTTGTCGTCTCCCTCAAAGCGGGCTAAATATTGGAATAAAGCCATGGACGAAATTGATGAATTGAAAAAAAAAGTTAAAGCCTTGCGAGATGATAAGCGTAGGATGGCCAAAAAAAAAGGAACTCTCAACGGCATGCTAGAGCACTTGGGGGAACAAAAATTGCTTTCTGAGAATGCAACTGACACAATAATGGTACCATGAAATATTTGTTTACCCAAATTTACTACAATTCGGCTATGCAATTATGCAAATTAACAATTTTTTTGTTTGTACAAACCAATCTTTTTTTTTTCTTTCTAATTTTACAGAATATGAAGTTATAATTATACCTATATCAATTTGTAAATAATTCTTTATACTCATTTTTTATATACACATTAATACGTATACATACATTATAGTGAAATGTACTATATATTGTATGTAATAATATCTTACGCTGTACACGAAATGGAAATCCAATAAATGATTATTTTCCAACACAATTTCGATCGTCATTACAGCGTTCAATGTCTCCAGTTCATCGGAATATATTCGCTAGAATGCTAGAATCCGAATGTAAAGAAAAATTTCCCCCCGAGCTACGAAGTTTTGCTTTGACACTTCAGTTCTATTCTGCAAAAGCGTACGACTATGTCAGGGGTATTTTCAATGGTGCCTTACCACATCCTAGCATCTTGAGACGCTGGTACACACATGTGGATGGTTCGCCTGGTTTCACAGCAGAAGTAGTCGAGGTACTGAAGGTAACAGTCGCAGAAAATACTAGAAACAATAAGAAAACGTACTGTGCTTTGATGATTGACGAAATGGCTATACGCAAGCATTTACACTGGGATGGAAAGAAAATGCATGGGTATGTCGACTATGGTACTGGAATGGAAGAAGGCGACTCTTTGCCAGAAGCCACAGAAGCTATGGTATTTCTTCTAAATGCAGTCAACGGACACTGGAAGGTGCCTGTTGGTTATTTTTTCATTCATGGACTGAGTGGCTCGGAACGAGCTAATCTTGTCACACAGTGCCTTGAACTGCTGAATGACATCGGTGTAATCGTTATTTCACTAACATTTGATGGAGCACCGTCGAACATCGCAATGGCCAACAAATTAGGTGCTTGTATTACATCAGACATCTCGTTGCTGAAAGCAAGTTTCGTACATCCCAATTCAGAGTTACCTATATCGGTATTCTTAGATGCTTGCCATATGTTAAAATTGATCCGGAACGCGTTTGGAATATACAAGATTCTGTATTATGCTGGTGAGGCAATCAAATGGGAATTTCTGGAATTATCAGTAGTCTATGCCGAAAAAAACCAACTACATGCTGCGAACAAACTGAGACAGCGATATCTGAATTGGGAGGACGAGAAAATGAATGTTCGTCTAGCTGCCCAGACATTCAGTAACAGTGTCGCTGATGCTCTAAATTGGCTAGAATTTGACATGAAAAATCCACAATTTCAAGGATCTGCAGCCACCGCCACATTTTGCAGGAATATTAACGGCATATTTGATCTCTTGAACAGCAGAAGTCGATTTGTCAAAGATCCCTCAAAAGCTCCGATTTCCAAATACAATTTTAATGTGGTTAAAGAAAAGGTTACTGCCTACACAAAATACCTATGTAGCCTTGAAGTTATAGCAGATACAAAAACGGGACTCGTGCAGCCAGTAATATCAAGTGGAAGACGCACTGGTTTCATCGGCATGATTTTATCAATGGCACACGGAGAAACTTTTAGTATGATTATTTGTTTGATTGCATATGAAAAGTTAACATAAAATATAAGAATTTAGGGATAATCGAGGTACTGTGACAAAAATTCACATCTTCATATTAAAATCTGTAATGGACTCGAATAACAAAAATTAGTATAGAGCTTTGCAAAGAGTGAAATTAAACGTTGTAAGTTTCAGTATAAACGCGTTGCGATCTTTCTAAACCACTATACGAAAAATGGACGTCACGTGGTGTGCTGAGTACGCGGGAAAAACAAAAATTAATTTGACACTAGATTCGGGGGGGGGGGGGGGGGGGGGGGGGAGAGCTTTTGATCACAAAGCGGTTAGCCAGTGAGCGATGGTACCGGTCGGGCCTGAGTATTCCAATGTCGTACCTTGTTGTCTGTATTGACCTCACCACCATAGGATCAGTGCTGTAGCGGGATCAAGCCATGCTTGTTGATGAGATCTTCCGCCTCTTTATATACTCACCAACTTCTATAAGTGGCACTCGCGAGAATATCGAAAGCGCTGGTCGCCGCCTTACGAGAAAATATGGAAGTAATGTACATGACCATACACATTAGTTGCAGTTTCTTTCACTGCTAAGTTATACACACACAACCACACCAACACAAGAGAGCGCGCGTCCTCGATGTGAGAGCGGTCTGGCCCTTCGGCTGAATTCGGAATAGCCCGGAAATATTCGGCCGTTTTTCGTATAAAGTTTTAGAATTTCTCTCAAGCCCCAGTAGCAGAAAGTATAAAATATATACTAATGTTTCGTATATTGCTTACAACTTCTGCTATTTCGAATACTTATATCTAGAAGTCTTTTTACAAAACCTCTTATTTATTGTTATCACTTTTTCACACTTTTACATTTCTAACAGTGAATAGTACTTTTTCTAAACTTACTATACTAATTATTGCTCATAAATATTGGGATAATGCATACAAAAATATCATGATTTCATATGATTGTAGGAAGGAATATCAGTGTGGCTCGATTATCCCTAATTTCTACATTTTATGTTAACTTTTCATACGCAATCAAACAAATATTCATACTAAAAGTTTCTCCGTGCAGCTACTATGAATCTGTACACACATCTTATCGAAAGCGAAGGTTCCGGCATGAAATATCTTCTGACTTATAAAATATCACAAGATCACCTCGAGACATTTTTCAGTGCAGTTCGAAGACAAGGAGGATATAATAACAATCCATCCGCATATCAATTCCAAACAGCATACAAGAGACTTTTGGTACACCACGAAATTACTGGGTCCCAATATGCAAACTGTATTGCAATGGATTCTACGAGATTCTTACATCTCGGATCCAGTGCTATTTGTGCAGGTCGTACAGCTGAATTAGGTACAGATATCATTGAAACGAATTTGTCACAGGATATCAATGCAGTTGTAGATCATGATTACGTAGATGTAAGGTACTGTAAGAGCACCTACGTAAATGACATCGTAGCATATATTGCTGGGTTTGTAGTCCGAAAAGTGAAAAAATTCATTCACTGTGGGTACTGTAGCGCAGTCTTAGCAATAGATAGTACTGACGAGAGTACATCATTGTTGTTGGAAAGAAAGACTCGTGGAAAGCTAGTAAAACCTTTAGCTGATGTCGTAGACCTTTGCCAAATAGCTGAGCAAGTCTTCCGAGGCACTACAGCTCCTTCTAAAAACTCAAACTGCAATCTTATGCAGCGCTTAATTATCGGAGCGACACGCCGATTGCCAAGAAATATTTTATCTATACTGGATGATCATATAAAGGAGCAAGAGCCATTGAACGATCATAAATATCAACTCATTAAGCTCGTGTTAGCAACGTACTTTAAGATCCGCATACACCATCATACGACTACCACACAAGACACTGTGAAGCATGTCCGCAAGCAACGACTGAAGGATACATTGTTCAGGCATCAATAAAATTATCTGTAATCCTCTGCGATATTTATTTATACAGACGTATGTATTATGAACAAATGAAGCAAAATATTAAATATATAATATATATAATATATAGGTACTATATGTATTGTAAGAAGTATCGCCTAATCTCCTTTTACAGTATACCAATACATATAGATGTATAGAGAGTCTACTCTCCCCACTACGCTGTACGCGTAAGTAGGCTCTCCTGGTCCTGTTCTCTATCGGGAGCGATGAGATGCGGATCGCAATAAAGAACATATTATTTTACTCGTGTATAATCGTATTGATTTGCCTTCCAACATCCCAACAGGTTATGGAACCAACACGATTCCACCGCGCGAGTGACAAGTGAAAATATAAGTGTTTAAAAATAAAAACTGTGTTTGAAGGCAACGCGAGTGAATAGGTAAGAGAACAAAGGCCGAAGAGAAGCGGAGACGCGAACTGATAATGGCAAGCCAAAGCGATGAGGAAAATGATCTGATCAATGATCCTAGTAAGGATCAACGTAAGTAAATAAAAAATAAAAAAATTAGAGAAAAGATAGAGATGTGTGAACAAAATTCCTTGGAGATGCGGAAGCGAATTTTTGTTAGATGAGTAAAGTACGTACATCATCAAGTAAAATCCCGGGTATATGACTTAATTAAATATTAGTCATTTCATTCGGTTTTGATAAGAAAACACGAATGGATGAATTGATTGAGACAAAGATAAAATTAAAAATTGAGATGTGGAAAGAATAAGACGAGACGAGTTTGAAAATGTTGAGCGCGGCAACCACGCAACGAGGCGGGCACGTGCACGGATGATTTGGCGGCACAGGGTGGCATGTGTATGCACAGTAAGAGTAAGAGTTGTATTTATTGGGCGCTCTGGGACAGGTCCCCTCAAGCGCTTAAACAGTACATAGAATTTGCCAAGTTAGAATACAGATATTGAACATAATTTTGATCTCTTTCGGTGGTTAGTTGATTTAATCGTAAGTAGTAGTGGTTAGTAATAATTGAAGTGAGTGTGCATATAAGTAGAATAGCATTGTGAAATTTAGTGAGAAGCCTAGAAGATTTTCAGATAAAGCTGGTCAAGGCAGGTTATAATGGTTTAGAAAGGGTTAGTACTGAGCCGTGTGCGTCTGCAGCCGTCTTGATATTGATACCTCCATTCGGAAACGCGGCAGTTGGGAAACTGCAGAAAACCAATGCCAGGTATCCTCGTTAGATTAGGTCGGTTCGGTCTCTCGTAGTATGTGGTCATGTAATTTGTTTTTAAAGGTGGTAGTACACGTTAGTTCTTTGAGTGCAGTCGGAAGCGCATTCCAGAGGCGTGGCGCGGCACAACGAAAAGATTGGTCATAGATTTCCGTTTTGCAAGCAGGTAAAACTAGGTTTTTATTCGATGTTCTGGTGTTTCGAGCCAAGGTGAGTTCTTTAAATGTCAAGTGCTGTGCTAGGTATGGTGGAGTTCCCGATTTTAATACATTGAAAGTCAGACATCCGAGAAAATATTTGCGTCTCTGTTTGAGTTTCAGCCAACCAAGGCTCTTGTAATAAGGCGTGATATGCTCGTCTCGGCGTAGATCGAAGATAAATCTTATGCACGCATTGAGTGCCCTTTCAAGCAACAGATTCATTTCACCCGTTAGGTCCAGGTAGACGAGACAGCAGTAGTCGATGTCAGGGAATACAAGTGAAGATATTAGATGTTTGCGTAGTTCAACTGGTAGATTGCTCCTGTTTATTCTCAGTTGGTGCAGTGTACCAAAGATCTTTTTCGTGGTGCTTTCGACGTGTTTGTTCCACTGCAGTTTATGTGTGATAGTCATGCCAAGGTATTTCGTCGATGAGGAATAAGGCAGTGCTATGTTATTTATGATGATAGGCGAGAGTGTCTCGAAATTTATCATGTTGATGTATCTTGGAGTTCCTATCACCAAGGCCTTTGTTTTTTCCGGGTTGAGCAGCAATCCGTTTTCAAGTGCCCAGGCGCAGAAGGTGGCCACGTCTTCGTTGATCCGTTGAATGCCAGTCAAGAGTTCTTTTGGAGTACAGTGGAGATAGAAGACAGTGTCGTCCGCAAAGATGTTATAGCTGCAGTACCTCAGCTTTTTTCCCAAATCTAAAACATAAATGGAGAACAGGAGGGGCCCGAGGACCGAGCCCTGAGGAACTCCGTTCTCGACCTTCAACCACCCAGAGCGATTATCGTGAGAGTCGCGAACTGCTTGCATTCTTCCGACCAGGTATGAACAAAGCCAACGGAGTGCCGAGTTCGAGAATTTTAGTGCCCGTAGCTTTGATAGCAGAACGTCATGCCGAACTCTGTCGAAGGCTTTCGAGAAGTCAAAGAAGACTGCAATGGTTAACTTGCGTCGATCCACTGCCATTCTTACGTCATCGACCAATCGGAGAAGAGCTGTGTGGGTGCTGAAGCCTTTGCGATATGCCGATTGGCAGGGATCATGTAGGCTGTTTTCGTCAAGGAACTGAGTTATTTGGTCTGCGGCGATTCTCTCCAGTGCCTTTGACAAGGCAGGGAGGATTGAGATCGGCCTGTAGTCACAACAGGCTGCTGGAGATTTAACCTTAGGAATGGGTGTTATTAAAGAGTACTTCCAAATCTCAGGAAAGGTCCCTGTCATTAGCGAGAATGTAAAGAGGTGGTGGATTTGTGCACGAAGACTTGGCAGCGCCATCCTAATTACGTTTATGGAAATTCCATCTTTTCCTACCGCATTTGACCTGGAGTGGCTAAGGGCGCTTATGAGGCTATCATGAGAGATGTCTTTGAAATAAAATTTAGCATCGTCATACTCTATCTCTCCTAAATAGTACGGGGCGGTGGTGGCACCCACGCTTCCTCCACCCGCGGAGACGAAGAAAGCGTTAAGTTCGCTTGTTGGGATACGCAGAGAGGTGTTGGTTTTTCTTGCGCGGGCTAATCCCAGTTGTCTCAGTTTGGACCAGATAGAAGCGGTGTCTTGCAGGGAGCGTAAGGTGACAACGTAGTATAAGGATTTTGCTTGTCTAACTATTTCCTGGGCCCTGTTCCTAAGTCTTTTGAACTCAGTGTGGAGAGCAGCATTACTTCTATTTCGTTTCCAAACCCGACGCGCCCTATCCCTACTCGCCATGGCGGCTTTAACATCCGGAGTGAGCCAAGGTGCCGGTGGGTTTTTGGCTTTCACGCATCTAATGGGAGCGTGGTGATCTAGTATATTGGAAATAGTGGTGTTGAATATTTCAATTTTGGATTCAAGTGAACTAGTTACGAAAAACTCACTCCAGTCTACCTCTTCGATATCCTTCAGAAAAGCTTCGGTGTCTATGTTCTTGAGATCCCGACAGAAAAAATTCCGCGGACTACTACGTTCCACTTTTACGTTGTAAGTAACGTGAATAAGATCATGGGCTGAGAGAAATGGTACTTCATGCTGCCCATAGTCGACGACCTTATCAGCGTCATCGACCACACACAGGTCGATGAATGTTGCGCTGTTAAGAAGATGATGTGTCGGCCTGTACGGGATAAGGTAGAGATTAGTACTATCAACAAATTGTTTGAGACGCGTGCTATCATAATTTTCTACTAGGAGGTCGGTGTTGAAATCTCCCATTACTACCTGGTCTCTGTAGGTAGGATAATGCCGAAGAAAGGCGTTTTCGAAAGTTTCCATGTGTCCAAGATGGGGGGGTCGGTAGACCACAGCTAGTAAGATTTTCGACCCAGAGCCGAGCGAGAGGTTAACAAACAGAAATTCGGGCTTACCACAATAAATCCCACCGGAGTCTTCGAGTACATTCACCACTAGATGGTCTTTGATATAGAAGCCAACTCCACCGCCATTTTTACCCACTCTGTCACATCGGAAGACGTGATAGCCCGGTAGTGCGATGAAGTCATCTCGAATCGTGGGCTTCAGCCATGTCTCAGACATGCATATAACGTCATAGGATTTGGATAAGAAGAATAGTTTGAATTCATCAAAGTGAGGGGTCAGAGACTGGCAGTTGACATGGCACATCCTGAGAGAGCCACACGAGTCCGCGGTCGTACTATCCATAATTGGTCATGCTGACCCTATCCATGATTCGTCTTTTTAGATTAGGACATTTATTGCCGTCTAGCGCCGAGTGTGCACAATCCGAGTTATTATTGTTGCTATTATTATTGCTAGACTTGCTACAGTTATGACAGGTAGGGGGCTCCTGTCTTTTAGTACAATCGCGCGTTTCGTGATTACCCGAGCAGTGGCCGCAGTGGGCTTCAGACTTGCAATCTCGCGCCTGATGACCGAACCCTAAGCATTTAAAGCATTGTAAAATCTTTACATGATCGTCAAATCTACATGCCGATAATCCTATGAAAACTTTGGATTGACTTCTTACCGTGGCTCTAGTTTTAGGAGAGATCTCAATAACGCAGTTTGTGTAAGAATTGCGACCGCGTACTGGATAGGTATAGACCACTTTGGTTATTCCGTCATCGCGACCGTCAAGATTAAGTTTGATAAAATCGGATTTGATTTCCTCACTCGTTAGATCTTTTGGGACTCCATAGATAATGACTCGCGGGTTGAATTTTTGGTCACAGGTGACCTCTAATCCTGCTCGTGCAAGTGCCGGAAGGGCACGGATCTTTTCTAAATCGACCTTATTAGCTTGTATACGTACACCGTTATTCCTGGTACCGGTAATGCGCTGTACCTGCATACACACCTCCGCAGGCTTGACAATATTGCTGACGGCTTTCCTCGTCTCTGCGGAAGATGTGTATTTATCAGCCGCATCGACACTAGGCGCGATTATGAAGTTAACCGTCTTCTGCACTTCGACCGTGGGACCTTTTGGGACGTGAACTTTTTCCCGTCTAGCTACATCCGCGAAGCTGGCTACCGGTGCTGCTTGTGCAGTTTTCGCTGCGGAGTGCTTAGTAAGTACCTCGTGAACCCCAGCAATGCAGTTTCTAGTTATTCCCGCACACGCTTTGACTACTACGTCTTTACAATCGGTTGCCGTTGTGACTTGAGCGGCTAAGGTTAAGTAAGCCGACATGAGTTTACTAACCGTGGATTGATAACTTATAAAGGCATCGTTCAGAGCTGTTTTTTTCTCGGCCGTTTCTTTACATGATCTCAAATGTTTTCCGATAACTACGTCGTGCCTAGCCAGAACTATGCGGAGATCATTCATCTCCTCGTTAACTATTGGTAAAAAAATGTCCGATTTAACTTTTGACGGTGTCTTCGCGGCAAAGACCGAGCTGTCAAGCAGAGAGGCCGTACTAGTATTTGGACTGGCGCTAGCGCCTGACGGCGCGCTACCCGTGCGAGCTCTCCCAGTCATGACTTAATCCGTGTCAACAGATAACAGATGACACCGCTTGCGGCTCTGGCTTGACCAGCCAGGCCACCGATGTTTAGAAAATGACAGTTACGAGTTTTGAGGTTAGCAGAGAGATGATAACAGATACCTTGATTTTGGTTAAAAAGTGGTGATAGGCCTCGATCTCACAAGCTCTCCGGCGAGTAGTGGTGATTCCTGCTATGATGAAGCACAACCCAGGTTTCCACGAATGCAAGCACAGCGAGAATTTAGTTAGAAATCAGTAAGAGAGAGATGAGATGCATTAGTATACTGTGTGTATGCGTAAAAGAAAAGAGATGCGAAATATTCAAGCAGCGAGATATACGATATATATTGTAAACATTGTGATGCCACACAACGTGCCGGCCGGTTTGAAATGCGTGTGCCCCCACTCGTTATTATTCTTATATTGAATACTTAAATTACTATATCATAAACATGATAAATAAAAGGAAAGAGAGATGTGACTCCTTTAAAATTAGAGATGAGACAATAAGAAAGCTTTTAATGTTAATAAAAATTTCTGCAGAAATTACAGATGAGGAAATACTGGTCAACTTTGTTGATCGGTATAGACAAATTTTTCATTTTGATACTAACCATGCTGGCGAGGAAGTTGCACTTGAAATTAGCGGAGATAGAGTGCTATTTCATGTGGAGATGCGAGATGAACCTTACCAAGCAGGTGTAGTATGGGTTTTTAAATTCTTGTGTACACAAACCCAATAATGCTGTCTTGTATGAAAAACACTGATAAGCAAGACCCTGACGGGTGGTTCGGAGAGTGATCGGTGCCGTGCATTCGATTGCTGTCTGAATTACTAAGGTGGTTGTGTGTGTGGTCTTGTGTTCGGATTACATATACAATTGTTAGTTTCAATCTGGCCATACTTGTTGTTCAGTCAACCAGGTTCGAGACACAGCTCCAGGTATAAAACATTAAATCGAATCTTAGTCATGAAATGATTTGATTTCACAGATAAGAGTACAATGGATGCGGAAGAGTGGAGAGTATTAACAGAGTGGACTGAGAAACAAAAGGGAAAGGGTCCCTGGTTAGTTTTACCTGGAGATAACGGCCGTCAGGAAAATCCTGAGAATCTGACCAAAGAAGATGAGGAAAAATTACTAAAAGGAGATGAGAATAGACGCGGAGATGAGAATAGCGGAGATGAGAATAGCCGAGATGAGGAAAAGAGAGATGCGGAGAGACGAGAAAATGAGATGCGAGAGAATGTGACAATCCCTAAGGATCAGGTTCATGGAGGTAAAAACTTACCATCCATTATAGCCGTACAAGAGGTTAATTTGGATTGGAACAAATGGGTTTCAAAGCCAAAAATAAAGGACCAATTTTCAGATTTCAATATAGATATTGAAAGAATGAATTTGGAGAAATTAAAAACTATAACTTCTAAAATTACAGACGAAAAAAAGAAATTAGACGAAATGATGACTCTGGTGAAGCAATTCTGTTTAGCTTCAACGAATACGATAAAACAATACCAAGAGGTATTGGCTGGTGCAAAAGCTGCTGTCTCCAATATGGAAAAAATGCAAAAGTCAATAAACACCGAGTTTGAGAAACAAAGAGAAGCGTTTGTCAAGCAAGGTAAATACATAGAGGAGAGGTGCGATGAGGTCAAAAAGCAAGTGAATGAGATGAGGGCTGAACATGAAAAGGCAATGAAAAATCACCATGAGATTGAGAAAAAGAGTAGAGATGCGGATAGAACTGTACCTGGGGATAAAAGCGATGAGTTAAACGATCAAGTTACGAAATTAGTAAAAAGAGAGGTGGAAAAATTGAGAGTAACGGAAAAGGCAAACGAAACGGATAAATCTGACAGTTTGACAAATAAGGTAAAAGAAACACTTAAATTAGAGATTATAAGTAAAGATTCTAACATGAGACGCGATTACAAATTAACAACAAGTACAAAGTTTGAACATTTCTATGATTACTTTACATCTGAGCTAAGATCGCATGAATTACTTTATGTCATTAATCCAGAAATTGCGACAAATAAAAATCGAGATGCGGCTGTTATTGAAAAACATAAGTATAAGGTGAGAGATATTCTAATCAATCACCTGGATCAAAATTATCACTCTAAAGTAATTCAAATAAAAGATCCAATAGAGATTTTAAATAAAATTAGAGAGCTGAAAAGATGTGAGAGCAATTTAACTTCTACATCATTGAGAAAAAATTTGTATAATTTGCAACACTATCCAAACAAAGAAAAAGCTTCTGATTTCTGTGACAAGTTTGAGGACTTGGTCAGAAATTATGAGAACTTATCAGAAGTCACGCCACTGTCAGAATCCGAGAAGAGAGATGCGTTCTTTAATGCTATTATGACTACGGTCCCTGAGGTGCAGTCTGTCGAATTCATGACCAAAACTTCGACTGGTAAAGGTCTTAGTTATGATCAATTAAAACTCTTTTTACTTCAGGCAGAAGCCAATAAAAATCAATCTAAGCCAACTGAAACTAGAGCTGTTATGCAAGCTCAGAAACAATCGAAAGAGAGGTGTTACGAGTGTGATGATAATGGACATATAGCCAGCAACTGTAGGTTCAAAGGCACAGGGTTGAAAAAGTGCTATGAATGTGGGCAAATAACCCATCACAAAGCAGCTGACTGTCCAGTAAAAGGCACTAACCCATCGAGACAAGGCAGTAGCACAAATCGTAACTTTACCAGAGGAAACTACACGTATGGTAGATATAAATCATACTCGAGATGCGGTAGAAATTATAATGATCATGACAATGAGAGACGCGGAACAAAAAGAAACAACTTTGACCAGAGACGCGGAAATGGGAAAAGATTTAAAAATAATACAGGTAGAGGCGGATATAAAAACGTCAATACCAATGAGAGGGGGAATCAAAAGTACCAAAAAGGCAAGCAAAAGGAGAAGGAGCGAGCTGCGAACTCAACCGAGATGAGATATGAAAAGGGTGAGATATATTTAACTAACGTACTTAAAGCATCTACACATAACAACTCCTGTTATAATGTAGAAGACTGTCTTGATCATAACACAATTTTTACTAGATTTCTAGCCGACTCAGGTGCAACAGAACACCTAACTAATTCCAGAATAATCTTTTTGTAACACATGCACGATTTTTGCGTTTTTTTTTTACCCATTAGGCGGGCCAAAAGTGACGGTTTTCAGACGAGCGGGCGTTTTCAGTTTTTATTTGCCCGCTAAATCGAGCAGCGGGCGTTTTTAGTTTTTATTTGCCTGCTAAATCGAGCAGCGGGCGTTTTCAGTTTTTATTTGCCCGCTAAATCGAGCAGCGGGCGTTTTTGGTTTTTATTTGCCCGCTTATGCTCGAGTAGCGGGCAAATAAAAAGTGAAAACGCCCGCTACTCGAGCATAAGCGGGCAAATAAAAACTAAAAACGCCCGCTAAATTATTTTTCAATATTTTCATGAAAATTATCAACAATGATGAAAAAACGCGAAAATCGTGCTGTTACAAAAAATATGGTGTGCACCAGGGCTAAGTGGGCTTTTTGACCTTGTGTGGTTGCAGTACTCGTCTTCGGCTCGCAGACGCACTCGTCTTCGACTCGTGCAACCTCGCCTCTGACTCGTACTGCAAACTCCACACTCGGTCTAAAAAAGCCCACTTTACGCCCTTGGTACACAATATACTATTAAATCATTTGATGAGACAGATTGTGGTAAAATTAGATGCGCTAATAAAGAGTCAACAGCGGACTTAAAAACGGAGGGAGCGGGTACAATCGAAGTCATGCTAGCTAAAAATAAATCATTTGAGATTGAGAACGTTATATATGCAAAGGCACTATCAGAGAATTTGATATCTTTAAGAAAATTTGCCGAGATGGGACTCAGTATTTATCTAGACAATCAGAAAATTGACATATTTGACCCGGTTTCAAATCAATCGTTTATTACCGGAGTTTATAATAAACCATATTGGATAATTGAATTCGAGATAAGTAAAGACAATATTAGAGATGAGAGTAAGAGTATCACTACGAATAGGAGAATTGTAGCTAACTTAACTAAAAATCAGACTGATGTTAGTGATAAAATAAGATACAAAACGAGAAGCGTAACAGCAAAAGAGATAGCTGAGAAAGAAAATGTATCGGAAGACAACGATCAAAAACGAGATGAGAGTAAAAATAATGATAGAGACGAGAATGAGATCGAAATAAAGAAACCGAAATTAGATGAAAACAATATTATAACAGATAGAGATGAGATTGTAGAAAATAGAGGTGAGAATAGAAAGAAAATAATTTATGAAAACTCAAATTTTGATACGTCAATTTGGGACAGAAAGTTTCAGGATATAGAAGAGTTACCGATAATAGAGTTGTCAGATAGAGAATCCCCATTCGACAACAAATATAAACTATTCACTAAAAATAACAAAGCCATGCTCTGGCATGTGAGATTAGGTCATGCTTCGATTGCTTATCTTAAAGCTCTGCAAAGAAAATTCCCACAAAATAAAGAATTGAGAGATGCGATTTTTAATGAGTCAATACTTGATTGTGAAGTGTGTATGATTGCAAAGTTTAAGAAAATGCCATTTAATTCGGTACGGAGACGAGCGACCGAACGCCTACAAATTATCCATTCGGATACAATGGGACCTATTAGTCCGATATCCTATCCCAAAGGGTATAAGTATATTGCAGTATTTATCGATGATTACTCGAGATTAGCAATGGCATACCCAATGAAAGCAAAAAGTGAAACAGGTCACTGTTTTGAGGCATTTGTGAGAAGCGCTAGAAATTTATTAGGGAGAGATGCGAAAGTGTGTTATTTACGCACAGATCAAGGTACAGAGTATACAGGGGGTTATACCATTGAAGTATTAAAGAATTTAGGTGCTGAGCAGCAGCTTGCTAGTCCGGATACACCTGAACATAATGGTGTGGCTGAACGGTTCAACCAGACCATACAAAAGAAGGTGAGGGCGTATATGTACGATGCAAAATTGCCAGAAAATATGTGGGATCTTGCTCTGAGTGCAGCAGTATACGCGTATAATAGAACACCTCACAAATCAAATGACATGATTACGCCAATGCAAAGGTTCGCTCCAGATCATAGTTATGACATGAACCAGCTGAAACGTTTTGGGTGCGTAGCTTATATCAAAGTCCAGAGAAAGACTGGTCCTAAGTTTAGATATGAAGGGAGATGCGTAATTTTAGTGGGTTATACACCTAGTGGCTATCAGTTTTTGAAACCTGAAGAAGGTAAATTTTATGAAAGCAGAGATGCGCGTTTTAATGAAAAAATAGTTTATGGAGACAGGTACGGAAAAAATAGCATAAAAGATTGGCCTATTGAGCAAATTGAAACTGATAAAGAGAAGTGGTTAGTTGAATATGATGAAGAGAAAACTGGTAAGGATACGGTTTTAAAACCGGAGGGAGATGCGAAAAGAAAAAGAGGGCGACCGAAAAAACAAATAAATGCTCCAATGGAGACGACTGATACAAATAAAGTCAATGATACCAGCTTTTCTGATATAATAAGAGATGAGGAAGAGAGAATTAATACATTACATGTGATGCGGTTTAGTAATGAAAATGACAAAAAGATGAGTGAAACTGAGGATAAGATTTATCATGCAATGATTGCACAGATTAATCAAAACCCAGTGTCATATAGAGATGCGATGCTAACTAAAGAGCATGAACTTTGGCAGAGAGCAGTGAGCGAGGAGTTAAATTCAATGCATAAAAATAAGGTGTGGACATTAGTCGATAGACCTACCATGATGAGAGACGGTAGAAAAGCGAACATAATAGATTCTAGATGGGTTTTCAAAAAGAAAATAGAAAATGATAATAAAACAAAACATAAAGCACGTCTTGTGATAAGGGGGTTCAAAGATAAAAACATATATGATCTAAGAGAAACTTACGCTCCTGTGTCTCGATTGCCTTTGATAAGATCAGTTTTTGCTATCACAAATAAATACAATTTAGAGATGTGTCAATTAGATGTAAAAACTGCCTTCTTGAACGGGTTAATAGACGAGGAAATTTATATGGAAATCCCGGAAGGTATGAATGCTACACAAAAAGAGAGAGAAAATAAAGTTTGCAAAATAGAACGGGCTCTGTACGGGTTGCGAATCAGTCCAAAGAAATGGAATACAAAATTTACTGAAGTAGCATTGACTGTAGGGCTAAAAAATGATGAGAATGAGCCATGTCTGTTTACCTGGAGAGATGGTGAGAGATTTCTAATTTTGGTATTATATGTTGATGATATAATAATGGCAAGTAATGATATAACTAAATTGAGAGATGTGAAAACAAAATTAAAATATGAATTTGAGATGAGTGAGTTAGGTGAACCAAAAGAATTTCTTGGAATTTCAATAAAAAGAAACAGAGAAAAACAGGAAATCATTCTTAATCAGGAAAAATATATTGATAAAATCTTGATCAAATTTAAATTCAATGACGCACACCCACAGAAAACCCCGATGGTTACTATGCAAGTAACCAATAGAGAAAGAAAATTAAGAGAAGAGAACTTCAATAATGAAGTATTAAATAAAACAGAGACGCGAGCAAATGTTCCATACAGGGAAGCTATAGGTAGTTTGTTGTATTTGGCTGGGGCAACTCGACCAGATATAACTTATGCCGTGAATGTGTTAAGCAGACACCAAATAAATCCTACTGAGAGTGATTGGCAAATGGTTAAGAGAGTATTTAGATACTTGAAGGGTACAAAAACCATGGGTTTGAAGTATTCTGGAGAAAGAAATGACTTGCAAGCATACTCAGATGCAAGCTTTGCCGACTGTAAAAATTCGCTTACAACGTGCGGATATGTAATTAAATTATTTGGAGATGCGATAACGTGGAGAACCCACAAACAACCGTATGTCGCCCTGTCTACATGTCAGGCGGAATACGTTGCGATGAGTGAGACGTGTCAAGAATTGATTGCAATGAACAATTCATTGAAATTAATTTTAAATAAGTCATTTTGTCCCATGAAATTGTGGTGCGACAATAAAGCTGCGGAAGCAAGCGCTAAGACCAGTGGAGGTAATAAGTTAAGACATATGACCGAGGTGCGAGAACACTACGTAAAGGAGTGTGTAGAAAGAAACTTGGTAACGATAGGGTGGATTCCCTCAAAAGATCAAGTCGCTGATATATTTACAAAACCTCTGTCATTTGACATGCATAAATATTTAGCTGACAAAATAATGAATACTAGCTCTGTATAATTGATTGAAAATTGATTAACTAACATTTGTCTTTGTTTCACAGACAATTAATCAACACATGTGGCATTGGAGATGAGTCGAATCACAGAGATAACAAGTATGATGACAATGAGAAGGTACTAGAAGATTGAGATGAGATAATCTGATAGAGAGATGCGAAAATAACCGGATTGCAACATGAGAGTGAATCCAAAAATGTGATGCGAGCACAATAATCAAAAGAATAAAAATATTATCATTCTGCTTATAATTAACAAAAATACTTTATTATATTGAAATACCTTTAGTCATTTAAGATGTATTATCATTTATATAAGCTACTCATACTTGAATAAACAAATAGTGTCTTATGAAAAACTCCTTGGTGTATTAGCTGCTAAGCAAAGAGATGCGATAGTATTGTTCATGATACTTTCAAATTGAATGTGTAAAAGGAAGATAGTCGGGAGGGAGTGTAAGAAGTATCGCCTAATCTCCTTTTACAGTATACCAATACATATAGATGTATAGAGAGTCTACTCTCCCCACTACGCTGTACGCGTAAGTAGGCTCTCCTGGTCCTGTTCTCTATCGGGAGCGATGAGATGCGGATCGCAATAAAGAACATATTATTTTACTCGTGTATAATCGTATTGATTTGCCTTCCAACATCCCAACATGTATATACTGTATAATAAGAACACATATATATATAATAAACATATCTGATATATGTCTGTGGTGGCTCCAGATAACCTGTGATTTAAATTAGAAAAATAAAGCAAGTTCATTTTCATTTGGTTTGTTATTCAGTTCCCAAACATTTCCATGACAATTTACCAATAATATTCTGTGTAAAAACGGTCCGAGGTAAAAGAACTATCAATACAGCGTTTGAATTACGCGCGTTACGCCGCGTACTCGATTTCAAGAGTTAGCACGAATAGGACTTATTCGTGTGTCTATATACATCACTCATGCTATCCTTGTCACTTTACTTGGCTGTACCCCCACCACCTCAATGCGCGGTCCATCCTGTATGGTCTAAGGTGCAACAGCACTCTTGATGCGCGAGGCACACATCGAACTAAATGCGTAGAGCCTGCCCTCTGGCGGTTCTCTTTATGAACGCACGGTGTCTTGTTCTGTTTTGGTTTCTCCGTGTACATTAGGGTGGTCCTTAAATGGGGTGTTTTTGAATTTTCATGCTCCCAAGGGTTCAAACGGATCCTTTTGAAGAAAAAAAATTTGTCCTAAATTTTGAATGCTCTATCTCAATTTTAACATCCCGCGCACGACCGCCGAAGTATTTTTTTTTTTTTTTTAATTTCCTACAAAAAACATGTATGACCCAACTTTATCAAGTCATTAACGTCGAAGTTTCAACATTCTGCGTCCTGCGTCGATTTCAACATTCTACGCAGATCTTTTTTTTCAAATTACATATAAAATATAAGTGATCTGGTCAACTGAATTGAAATTGAAAAAAAAAAAAAAATACTCCGGCGGTCGTGCGCCGGATGTTAAAATTGAGATAGAGCATTCAAAATTTAGGACAAATTTTTTTTCTTCAAAAGGATCCGTTTGAACCCTTGGGAGCGTAACAATTCAAAAACACCCCATTTAAGGACCACCCTAGTGTACATACCTTCGTCTTAGCTCTTTATCTTTTATGCGATTCTTTGTGCATCTCTTCGTACTGATAAGTTTGGCAATCAGTTCCCGCTGACGATTCACGTCGCCTAATGCCCAAAATTTATCGAAAAGCATCCGTCGTACAGCCTCCGGAAACTTCTTGGAACACTGTCTTGCACAGTGACAGGGTGGTAAGAGTTTCTTTTTCCTTCGAATGCTACCGTTTACACTTGTATAACTTTTCCCGCTGTTGCGCAAAATTTTACGTTTGTTTCGTAACCATTTCGACTCGTCTTTTGTTTTGCGACGTTTTCGTCGCGGTAATAAATTTTCATCAGATTCGATTTCTTCAATAACGTCTTCATTTGACTGATTAATATTAATTCCTTGACTTTGCGTATCAAGAGAATCTAGCCCATTATTAATTTCCGAAATGTTCGATAATAAACAACTATTCGCACTTGTGGAAGGAACTTCTTCCGCATAGGATGCGAATGATGTCAGAGGCAAAGTCGAATCTGACCTCAGAAGCTGCTGAGATATGTTCAAATCAGACAGAGATTGAGCAATTATTTCTTCGTCCGAATCATCCGAATCGGTCTCAGGAATAATTACATGTATTCCTCCGAATGCCATATTATATCTTTATAATACGTTTTACGAAAATAACACAATATAAATAACGCACCACGGCCAATACTGTTGTATTCACCCGTAACTGCAGGTAGTCGATGTAATTGTATTACTTTAAAAGTGCGGGAAATGATGATAACGTCTATTCTCAAACAAATGAACGACGGCAACCCGAGGAAAAGTGTTCCGGTCGGGTGGATATCAACGATTTCTGTATTACCAACTAAACTAACATTAGCTAACTGTCAATTTAAATATTGGAAATTTCGTCGATAAGACAGCCCTCACGAAAAAAAACCCCGAACTTTGGGGGTATACCCCCAAATTTGGGTGTTAAACCTCGAAATTCCGAGGTAAACCCTCAACTTTGAGGGTTAACACTCAACGGTGGGGGTATACCCCTAACATTACGCGGTGTTCCCTCAAACATTTTGGGGTTAACACCTAACGTTGGGGGTATACCCTTAACCTTACAGGGTTAACCTTCACATTTCAGGGTTGAGCTTCAGATTTGAGGGTTACCCCTAAATTTGAGGGTTTACACCCAACGGTTTTTCAGAGTATACCCTCAGATTTGAAGGTAAATCCTAAATTTGAGGGTTACACCCAACGGTCTTTGGGGGTATACCCTCAGACTTGAGGGTAACCCCTAAATTTGAGGGTTACACCCAACGGTCTTTGGGGGTATACCCTCAGACTTGAGGGTAACCCCTAAATTTGAGGGTTACACCCAACGGTCATTCAGCGTATAATACCCTCAGATTTGAGGTTGTTACAAAAAGTAAATTATATACATAGTTACAGAAAAAAAAAACGGTCAGTGTATAAAAATGTCAAAAATCGTTGTTTTGCAAGAAATAATATATTTTTTGCTCTGTCAGAAAATATAAAATGATAGTATAAGTATAAAATAGCGCGCGCGCTGTGATATAGTATACCTATACAGTTATTAACCCTCAATTTGAAGAAACCCCGGAATCCAGGGTTAACCGGGGACTGAGGGTTAACCCTCAATTGGGGGTGAATTCGCACCCCGAACGAGGGGTCTGAGAGTAAACCCTCAAGTTGAAGAAACCCCGAAATTCAGGGTTTACCGCGAAGTTGGGGGTAAACCCTTAATTGGGGGTGCGAAATCACCCCCAACATTGAGGGTATAGAAGAAATAGTATTCTTTGACCTCGTTAGTATGTGTGAATAAATCTTGGGTAGAGGTCGGTTATAAAAACATCGGTTGACGTTTCGGTCCTGTTGAGGACCCTCTTCAGAACGTTCTGAAGAGGGTCCTCAACAGGACCGAAACGTCAACCGATGTTTTTATAACCGACCTCTACCCAAGATTTATTCACACATACTAACGAGGTCAAAGAATACTATTTCTTCTATATATTGGACTTTCTGGGATCATGGGCTTTTTCCACGACGTCGCTCTTTCTCATGGCAAATTGTCTGCCGACAATTTACGGAGTTGGACGTCGGGTGCTAGAAAACTATCGAAGCTGAAGAACCACCGCATCTTCCTCCTTCGTTGTAAGCAACTGGAAATCGTCCCTCAACATTTAAAATTCCCTAAAATTTTCTCTAACAGTTTTTATTTTAATTTACCTAAGTTCAGATCTAAATTCAAACAGCAGCTTAAGAAATTCCAGCTATTTATATTGAATCTAGAAATTAGTGATGCACATGCGTCTATAATTAGGCTTAATAGACACCTAGACCTTCTTAGAAATTTGATTGTACAAGATCTTCCTGAGCGTATGGCCAACAAGTTCTTTTCAACACAGAACAAACATCTTAATTCCACTTTCGAGAAACATAAAGCCTCCAACATTAAGAAACTAACTAGATTAATTGATCAGTCTAAAAAACGTCAGTGTCCTAAAAACAACATACATAACAATTGGGTCGTGAATCTTAGTGACACTCCTATTCCTGATAATGTTGCGGAAGTCATACAACTAGGTCCTAAATTTGGTTTACCTTTCAACAACCGGTCTATTCCGATTAAACGATTGGTGGCTCAATTTGAATCTGAAATCTCTGCTATCCCGTCTGATATGAGAAATGAAGCTAGGTTGGACTTCACTAATACAATCAACCGTTTTAAGAACCAACCTTCCAATAATAATTATTCTGAGCTTCTCGCCTCTACGATCGCTCAAACTAAGGCTTTCCGCAATTCTCATCCTGATCTAATGTTCGTGAAGGCTGACAAAGGTAATACTACGGTAGTCATTCCTAGACCTATGTATTATAGAAAAATGATGGACCAGCTTTCTGATGTCAATACGTACAAAGTTGTGAAGTTCGATCTAACTAGCACCCTACAGGATGAGATTTCAACACTCACTTCTGGGTGGTTGAACAAAGAATATATCTCTAAAGCTCGTAGGTTCTCCATAGCTAAACGGGATTGTGTACCACCTAGGGCTTATGGTCTGCCCAAGATTCACAAGAAAGATATCCCCTTACGAGTGATTGTATCGTTCATTAACAGCCCTACGTATTTCTTAGCACGAACTTTAAATGATTGGATCGGTAGTCATGTCACACCTCCGGCTTCTAGAATCAAGGACAGCTTTAGTTTGATTGATAGAATTAGACATGTGGTCCTTCCACCTAATTATATCCTAATTTCTCTTGATGTCATTTCACTGTTTACGAATGTTCCGCAAGGATTAGCGATGGATGCAATCAATAAACGCTGGCCTCAACTCAAAGATAACATACCCATACCTCAGGCAGATCTTACTAGGGCGTTGAACATTTGCTTCAGGGCGGCTAGATTTAAATTTAACGACACCATCTTTGCTCAACAACATGGCCTTCCTATGGGTTCTCCTCTATCCCCAATCTTGTCAGACATAGTTATGGATGATTTAGAGCAATCTTGCATCAGACAATTAGATTTTGACCTTCCGTTCTTTTACCGCTATGTTGACGACATCCTCACTGCTGCTCCTAGGGACTCTATTATTCACTTGGTACATGTCTTTAATAGTTACCATCCTAGACTCCAATTTACTTGTGAAACTGAACAGGATGGTCATATCAGCTTCCTTGATGTCAATGTTGTCAACAATAACTCCATCATAAAGACTGATTGGTATCATAAAGCAACGTGGTCACAACGCTATTTAAACTTTTCATCACACCACCCTATGTCTTACAAAATTGGCACGATTAACAATTTGGTTGATCGCGCTATTAGGCTTTCTGAACCTGAATACCGCCAAAAGAACTTAGATTTAATATTCCATGTTTTACGTCTGAACGATTATCCTTCGAATTTGATAAATACATGCATAAAAAAGAGATGTTGGGTGTTGAACACGGCAGATAATAATAATAACGGGGATATAGGCTCTGATTTGAATACCGCACAACCTAAGTTTGTTTCCATCCCCTACGTAGCTGGCCTTTTTGAAACCCTAAATAAAACTTTCCGCAAATACAATATGAGATTTGTAGGAAATAGTATGAATGATTTAAGTTGTATTTTTGACTCGGGCAAAGACCCCCTACCGCTGGATAATCGTTCAAATGTAATTTACAGAATCCCGTGCAACGATTGCAACGGTGTGTATATTGGGCAGACTGGAAGACAAGTAAAAACTAGGATTAAAGAACACAAGAATAACATTAAGGAGTCCAATGATAGGCATACTGCGCTCACTAGACATATCACTGAATGTGATCATTCTTTTAATTATGACAGTATCAATATTTTAGATGAAGAACCTGGATACCATAAGCGGCTACTATTAGAGATGTGCAATATTGTTAGTCACTCTTCGGCGGTTAACCTCAGACAAGATGTTGAAAATCTGAGCTCTATTTACTCCTCAGTCATTAAGTAAGGTGTCCTCCTTATCTACGTCTCACTATTGACACAACATCGATCCGCATCATATGATTGATTTTAACATCGACTCTATTTCCCGCTTTAAAGAGATGGCTTGCTCCCATCTTGTCTTGTCTACCTTTGACAGTTTTGCTTCCTTTGATCGCTGATTCTAATTTCTAATAGTTTTGATAATGGAGAAGTGGGCTCTTCTGATAGCTATTCAATCGCTTCCTTTCGTTGTTTTTCTCCTTTAAGGTAATATTATTGGGTTCTAATTCTCTTTGTCTCCTAGTTCTTATACACGTGCTAATACATTCTATCTCAACAGCTGTTACTGCAGTGTTATTGTTCCGTTACGGGTTGCCTATATGGTTCTGTCTATTAATTCTTAAGGTATGTTGTTTAAAAAAGAAGTTTGTAAATACCTATAACTGTTTGATTTGTTAATAGTCTTTTATTTATATATTTTATTCGTTTGCCGATTCTAACTTAGTTTTGTATATCCTTTAGAATAAAATTCGTTCTGAAGAGGGTCCTCAACAGGACCGAAACGTCAACCGATGTTTTTATAACCGACCTCTACCCAAGATTTATTCACACATTGAGGGTATACTTGGGGGTTATTTTGGGGGTAAATTTGAGGGTTTTTTTTCGTGCGGGAGAGTTCATCGATATCCACACGGCTATGTTTTTACTCAAGACTGCGTTTAGAAACTATTATTCGAGTTAACTCGAGTGTATTTTGTGTTTTGGAGTCTTTTTTGAATAGTCTGATGAAAAAAAGACTCGAAGGAGGTATTCGTTCAGTTGGAAATGCAGGGAACCAGTATGCATAGAGGTTGCATTTTTGAACAAATCGAACTTTTGTCACAAATGACAGTTGTATTGGCAAAGAATATTTAAAAATGAAAGAAAATCAGTGCTTTATTATTTTACTTAATTTATATCTAATTGTAACTTCTTAATCGGTACGACATATTGGTCCTCGTTCGTTAGAAATATGTACATCAGTAACATAATTGTTATCGAAATTAATTATTATTGCGAGGAAAAATTAATATTATCATTCAACGTTGAAAATACGACCATTTGGTGAGAAAAAAAAACACGGATCATCAAACCAAAAGGTATAGTACCCGCCACTTTTTTTTTCATCATGTTCATTTATTTAATCCTTTAATGACTTATCGCCCTGACGGGCATGTATAGTCGAAATTTTCATTATTATACTGAAAGTTAGAACTTTTTTCAAGACACGACTTGTTTTGGTAGAAAACGAAAAAAAGGCGGATACGCCCTTTTAGCATTATCGATTTAAAACGAAACAAAATATTCTTAATACCAAAAGGACGTACACGCCAGATTATACGCCCTTTTGCTTTTACTGGGTGGCGTATACGCTATTTTGGTATATTGACCAATTTATGGCGCATACGCCCTTTTGCCTTTAGTCATGGTAATTATTTTCAATATCAAAAAGGCGTATACACCAGATTATACACCGTTTTGCTTTTATGGGTGGCGTATTCGCCGTTTTGGCGTAATAATGAGCTTTTTGGCGTATACGCCCTTCTGCTTTTAGTCACGCGATATATAGGGGGCTTTCCAAGTGAAATCAGGGAGTGATCTCCCTCACCCCCTACGATTTTGAACTGTTATTTTTTTTTTTTTTTTTTTTTTTACTTCTATGTGACCCCAAATGAGCCCCGATTATTTTTTTTGTTTGGATTTTTCCTCCCCCTCCTTGACATCCTGCCATGTATTTTTATCCGTTGATGCAAGAGAGGACAGGCAGAAACACCAGTTTCAGATGGATGATTTTTTTGTCATAAATTCGTAATTTAAAAACATGAATTTTTTTCATTATTAGAACATGGGCTGGAGCCTGCTCATATCTTTTTCGATTGATTTTCATTTTTTGAAAAATCCAAAATTCGCAAAATTCCGAATAAAAATGATCATATCTTATAATAAAAAAAAAAAAAAAGAAAAGAAAATCAAGATACGTCTTACTAAGATTTGATATCTTGCTGAGTTTGATAATGACCTCAAAAAAATTCACCTTCATTGACTTTGAGAAAAGAGTGAAGTCTTAGAATAATAAAATAGTACATTACGATACAAGTGCAAAAAAACTTTTTCCGACAAGTGTGATTGCAACACTCGCATTCAGCACGTGAAAAAGTCTTATCCCACTTGTATCGCGTGCGCATCGTTCTGCGCACATCATACTGTAGAGCTTCTCGGTTCAAGTTCGTTGCTGTTTGCGTAGACCTCCACGGCTCCGGGCCGCCTAGCGGAGAACTGTATCACCTATTCTTATTACACCCGCGTGCTTGCATACCCGTAAGAACGTGTGATTCGTTAAAACAATTTGTGACTTGTCCGGTGATCTGACATTCTTAGTGACGAATAAAATCACGAAGTTTTTTTGTTCGCCTGCCAATGACTGTTTTTGTATTTTCATATTCTCTTGTTCGCCTGTCTTTTCCAGTCGCTCTGCGTATGGAGGTTGATTAAATATGCCGTTCACAGATCGTTGCTTCAATCCATTTCGAGAACCAAATCATCGAAGGACTAAAGACTTGCGTTTTTTATCCTCAACCATTCAAGAAAAATGGGTTTTCGATAGTTCTCTGCGGGCATGTTCATCATGCAGAAAAAAATTGTAAAATATTCGTCCTACATTTCTTCCTAGGTTAAACGCGAGTGATAGTGATTCGCCTATACGTGAGGAAAATATTGAGGATAATGACGATTCGGAACGTTGTGTGTTTGATGATTCCTCGGAAACAATCCATGATGTTGCTATCAAATCTCAAACTATTGATAGCGCGGAGCCCAGTACTAGTTTCGAACTAGGTAATTCGGAATAAGTATTAGTTATAAAATTTCTTTCATTTGAATTCACAAAGATTAAGATAACAGAACATTGGCGCACGATTTTCGCATGCAGCGGTTCACGCTTTTGGGAAGTTTCGGTGCGATTATAATTGCTAATAATATTTTATTGGTAAATACAAAGATTTTTTTGTTAGCTCAGCGTTAAGAAGACTATTTGAACGTTATTCAACAATCGTACGAACCGAAACTTCCCAATGCGTGAGAACCGCTGCGCGCGCCCACACCTGTACCTATTTTCTGCTGACTATGTTTTGCTCACTTCATATTCATGCATAATTTGTTGATACACTGAGAAAACTGTATTTTTCGACTGACAATATTTCTTGTTCTGAGAACAAAACTTGGTATTGCTCTACTAACAATACATTGTATTTTGCTCAGAACTATACGTACGGCGACGCAGCGTACTATTCTCATAATCGGTATTTTGCTGAGAGCAATACGTATTTTGACTACAACTAAACTCGCTCGGTAATACTTGGTATT
Source organism: Tenthredo mesomela (assembly GCA_943736025.1). NCBI lineage: Eukaryota > Metazoa > Arthropoda > Insecta > Hymenoptera > Tenthredinidae > Tenthredo > Tenthredo mesomela. The sequence continues at coordinate 33,791,367 of OX031014.1, forward strand.
TTGATAGGAAAAATACTTTTTTCTCAGTGTAGTAATAGTTATAAGAATATGAAGACCAATAGTGTAATCAATTAACTGAGTCTTACTCCCTTCTTTTAGACTTCCTACTTCCTATCCCAAGACATTGTCATATTTTCCCCATATTCCTTCGATTGGTAATTTTATTCAAACCGATTTACGCTTTGTAATTGAAGATTCACAAACTTCGAGCGAGAAGATTGTCTTGAGTCAAATTAGCGGCGTATCTGGAATTAGTCTGGGAACTAAACGACCTGTGGTCAATCAGGCCTTGGTATTATTGGGTGAATCACCGGTACCAAGAAAAAAAGTGAAATATAGCTCTTACGTCGAGAAAAAAGCACATCAGCTATATTCAACTTTTAAAAAGTCAATTGGAGCTCCTAACCCAGGGAGTGAGTTCGACTCCGATGATGCTCGACACTTCCGAGAGTTTGTAGCTGCATTGCGGGAGAAATTTCATTCGGACGAAACTGACCGAGCGCACAAGCTTCAAATCTTGACTCTCCTTCCACCAGATTGGGGTGAAGATAGGATTGCAAGAGAGATGGCCACGACGACATACATGGCAAATGCATCGAAGAAAATTGTCATGAGAAAAAGAATATTTCATCATTCTAGCCTCAAAATCGCAACTTCGTCGCGATTTCTCGGCAATCCTGATGAAAAATAATGATCGTTACTTGTACGTAAAGGCTTTTTGACGAACCTCGTTACAGCACTCGCCTTCGGCTCGTGCCGTAAACCTCTCGTTTCGTCAAAAAAAGCCTTTTCTTACTCGTAATGAAATGTACTATTATCTCTTCCAGATGCAAAACGAAGTCGGCACTGAGTTCTGTCTTTTAACTTTGCCATGAGAGTTACGATCATATTTTTTTTAATGTAAAACATATCATAGCGACATATTTTGGAGCTGTTTTCTTCTGTTTTTATTGCAGGGAATACCACGTGTGAAGACATTAAGAACGCTGTTATCGATTTTTATAACGACGAGAGAAACAGTGCCACAATGCCTGGTAAAAAAGATTATGTCAGTGCGAGATGACAACGGGAAACGGACTCATGTCCAAAAGAAATTAATCCTTTCGAATTTGAAAGAATTATTTCACAGTTTCCAACTTTAACATCCTGCAAAGAAGATTGGCTTCTCAACGTTTGCAGCTATGCGACCAAAGCACTGCGTTTTAGCTGGTGCCTCTAGTACCCATACGATATGTGTTTGTTCCATCCATCAGAACATTCAGCTAATGATTTTAGGTAACGGTTGAATGCGTCTGAAACTTGCGATGAAATAATTTCGAACCAGAACATTTTATTGACATGACATGTTCCAGGTAGTTCTTTAAAGAAGCTTACCAAAAACAGTACACTGAAAATTACACACTACCAGGATTGTACCCTCACGAAAAAAAACCCCGAACTTTGGGGGTATACCCCCAAATTTGGGTTTTAAACCCCGAAATTCCGAGGTAAACCCTCAACTTTGAGGGTTAACACTCAACGGTGGGGGTATACCCCTAACATTACGGGGTGTTCACTCAAACATTTTGGGGTTAACACCTAACGTTGGGGGTATACCGTTAACCTTACGGAGTTAACCTTCACATTTCAGGGTTGAGCCTCAGATTTGAGGGTTACCCCTAAATTTGAGGGTTTACACCCAACGGTTTTTCAGGGTATACCCTCAGACTTGAGGGTAACCCCTAAATTTCAGGGTTACACCCAATGGTCATTCAGCGTATAATACCCTCAGATTTGAGGTTGTTACAAAAAGTAAATTATATACATAAGGTAAAGGGCCCAGTTATTGACCTTTTAAGAGTTGCAGTTGAGGTTATTTTAAAATATAAATTATAAAATTAAACCTAAAAAGAAAATTAACCGCTTCATCGATTAGTTTGGTATTTTCTGAACAAGATAGTATGAGTTTTTTAATTATTAGAATGAAATCAATAATTCTAATTAATTTTTCAAAAATAGTTCTTAGAGGACCTAGTTTCTGACCCTTGAAAATTCTCGTGTCGTAGTTTCTGACCCTCAAGCGGCCTAGTTATTGACCCTAGTGTTTTGAAAAAGATATAGTTTTAATAATAATGATTGTTATTAAATTTGAACACATTAAATTCATTGTATTGATGAAACTGAAATATTTATTATAAATAAACGAGTAACAGTTAGTATTTTTTCTTCAAAATAGTTTTATTAAATATTAAAAGTATAAACGAAAAGAGTAGTATTTAATTTTTTTTATTATTTCGGTCTGAACCTTTCTTAGTTTTAACAACTTTTTCTTTCTTCTTTTTGACTTTGTTTTCTTCAATTTTTTCTTTTTTAATTGGTTTCTTTAATTTTAATTCTTCTTCTTTCATTAATTTATTTTTTAGCCTTTCAGCCTTTTTTATTTCTTTGTCGTGTTCGATTTTTTGTTTCTTCGCCTCTTTTTTTTTATAATATTCCTGCCAAGTATCGGAAGTGTAAACAGTAGGCACTTTCTCTTTAGCTTTTCTTTTCTTTAAAGTTTTGGTATCTAAAGGCCAAAACAAAGCTTTCTTGAATGGAGAAGTGAAGGGTTTGTAGGGGCGAATAATAAGAACAGTTTGTTATGTTTAATATTATAGACTTTATTATAGGTACACCACGTGCAGCTCAGCTCGTCTTAGGAGAAGAAGTGAAGCATTGAGCAACCGCGCATGCGCACCGCGTTACGCGATACATAGATGGCGCGAGGCGCATACAACAATGAGAGACGCAGATTGTTTATTCTTACACTCCCTCTCAAGCCAGTCGCTCATGCATTTATTCTGAGTTCTTATTTGTTAATTCTTACTCATTTATATATCATATATATGACTCAATATCTTAGTTTAATAATAGGTTTTTGTATATTTGTAATTTGTACGTCGGTATCTTTGGTTAATGAAGAGTAACTTCGAATGAGGTCTTCATTCTTTCTCAGTTTGAGAGATCCACGTCTTGGTTTTCTTTATCTCCTTCTTCGTGCTCTCGCCAGTCTGTAATTTGATTTAAATTCGATTAGTATTCATTCATATTAAGCAGTCTTAACGTTAACTTTTCATGAGTTCCAAATGGCAACGCTTTGGTAAATATGTCCGCAAGTTGTTCGTTTGATGGAACCCAAATAATCTTAACATATTCCTTCTTCACACATTCTTTAACATAATGTTCACGTCTTTCAACCATGTGTCTAAGTTTGTTGCCACCGTCTACCTTGGCACATACTTGGGCGGCCAAGTTGTCGCAAAACAAGTTCATTGGGTACAACTCTGTTCTTAAGATAAACTTGATTGAATTATGCAGCGACAATAGTTCTTGACAAGCTTCGCTCATAGCAACATATTCCGCTTGGCACGTGGATAATGCTATGTTAGGTTGTTTGTGTGTTCTCCACGCGACTGTATCCCCAAACAGCTGTATCGTAAATCCGCACGTCGTAAGCGCTCCCTTGCAGTCTGACAGACTTGAATCAGAGTATGCTTGCATATCGTCAGTTTTACCTTTATATTGTAGTGCATAATGTTTTGTTCCAGACAGGTACTGGAAAACCCTCGCAACCATTTTCCACTCGAAGTCAGTGGGATTAATTTGGTGCCTACTTAAAACATTTACCGCAAATGAGATGTCAGGACGGGTCGCATTTGCCAGATACAATAGTGAACCAACGGCCTCTCGGTATTGTCGGTTATTGATTGTAATAGGAGTTTTCTCATCGCTTTCTCTATTTTTCCGTTCTCTATTGGCTACTTGACTTGTAATCATGGGTGTATTTACTGACCGAGTTTTGTCGAATCCAAACCGTCTCAGCATGGTGTCAATAAATTTAGCTTGACTCAAATTGATTGTTCTAGCATTATCATTTCTTTCTATTCTTATTCCAAGAAATTCTTTAGGTTTTCCTAAATCTTTAATTGCAAAGCTTTTACTTAGACTGTTTCGGACTCGATCTAGTTCTTCAGAATCGTTTCCCCCCATTAAAATATCATCCACGTAAAGTACAATCATTATCATTCCTTTGTGTGTTTTCTTAAGGAATAAACATGGATCTAAGTCATTAGTGCTAAAGCCTAACTCGCTCATTACTGATGTAAACTTATTGTTCCACTTCTTGGGACTGATCTTAAGGCCATACAGAGATTTGGTTAATTTCCAGACATATTTTTCTTTAAATTCCTTATCTACAGTTACCCCTTCTGGTATTTCCATATAGATGTCTTCCTCTAATTCGGCATATAAAAACGCGGTCTCTACGTCTAATTGTTTTAGTTTGAGATCAAATTTATTCGCAATTGCAAGGAAGGCTCTAATTAGTGACAGCCGTGAAACTGGTGCGTACGTTTCTCTCAAGTCGTAGGTATTTTTGTCCTTGAATCCTCTGATGACTAACCTACTTTTGTGTTTTGCACTGCCTAAATCATCGTATTTTTTCTTAAAAACCCACCTAGAATCAATTATATTAGGTTTTTCATTTCGTGCATTGATCTTGGGACGTTCGACAATTATGTATACATCTTTATTTTTAATTGCATTCAACTCTTCTTGAATTGATCTAAACCAAGAGTTACTCTCCGGTGAATTGATTGCCTCTCTGTACGTTTGAGGATCGCCTTGAATCTTCGCTAACAAGGCATGATATGCAATGTCGCTCTCTATTTCATTGATGTTCAAATCTTTAGATTCTTCACAAAGTGTAAAGAAGACTCTTGAATTATCAACATTTTTACGCGGTCTTCCTCGCATCCGTTTAGTTGGGGGTTCGCTGATTTCTCCCTCTTTTTCTATGCTTTCGGTAATATCTTCGCTTTGTTCACTGTTTTCTTTGAATTCAAATTCGAGGTCTTGTTTTCCTATTTTTTGTTCGTCAGTTTTATTAAAGAAGTCTTTATATACAAATCGCTCTACACATCTAATATGTCTGCTCTCATACAATTTCTTTTCTTCGGGTACATAGATGATGTATCCCGTGGGAATACACCCTACTATGAATCCTCGACTTCCCCTAGTGCTAAATTTAGTACCTTCTTTCCTGGTATTTCTGGAGTACGCCGGACAGCCAAATCTTTTGATTTGATTCAGGTCAATGTTCAAATTTGGAGCAAGTTTCTTCAGTGGGATTATCATTTCGTTAGCTTTGTGTGGAGTTCTATTGTACGCATAGACAGCCGCCTTGACGGCCAGATCCCACATACTTGACGGGAGACCGGAGTCAAACATGTATGCCCTAACTCTCATTTGAACAGTGCGATTGAACCTTTCCGCAACTCCGTTATGCTCTGGTGTATCTGGACAGGCTGATTGTAATTCCGCTCCGAATTCATTAAGTACACTAACCGTTGCCGCACCTGTGAACTCCGTTCCTCTATCACACCGCAAGTAACAGAACTTTTCATTCGTGCCTATCACATTTCTCATACTTCTGATATATTCTTTCAAATGTTCGCTAACTTCAGTCTTATGCTTCATTGGATAAGCCAATGCTGTTCTTGAGTAATCATCGATAAAGACTACGATAAACCTATATTCCTTGGGATGAGATGTGGGACTGATTGGCCCCATTGTGTCTGCATGTACTATTTGTAATGGTCTGGTTGCCCTTGCTCTAGTCTTATTAAATGGCAGCTTGCAGCTCTTAGTGATTAGACAGGTCTCGCAGTCTGCAATATATTCATCGATTGGCCCTTTTATATCGACTATTTTAGGGTATAAATCTGAGATTTTCTTAAGATAAGTGGCTGAAGCATGTCCTAGTCGCAAATGCCAAAGCATAACTTTATTTATTTTACGCTCGGGTAAGTTAGGAACAGTAATGTACTCCGTTTCTTTATCAGTTGTCGATTCTGTATTCTCATCTAATGAGTGTATCTTTCTGTCCTTTAAGGTGTAAACTAGGTCTGATAGAATTTTATTATCGTTTACTGACGTTTGATTATTTATGGCCTCAGTAGGCCTTTCTTTATTGGACTCGATCTTATTTGAACTATCTGCAGGCTCTATTACCCTTTCTCTCTCTCTCTTTTCTTCAGATGGAGTATTTTGCTCCTCTCCCTCATTAATCAATTTACTTTTATTACTTCGCGTATTGTATCTATGATTTATGTTATTGCTGCTTATTAACGCAAAGACCTTTTGTTTTTCTACCGTATTGTTTCCATCTTGCGCAATCTTAAGTTTAACTTGCCAAAATGGACTTTTATATATACCAGTAATCAAATTTTTATTGGATATAGGATCGTAAATATTAATTACTTTGTTGTCAAGATAGATTTTTAATCCCCGATCAGCAAATTGTTTCAATGATAAGAGATTTTCAGACAAATCTTCAGAGTACAATACATCCTCAAGAACGAAGTTTTTGCCATCATCCGTTTTGATTTGAACCTTTCCCACCCCCAGAGTTTCTAATTGACCGTTTTTGCTAGCGCATTTGATTTTTTCTCGTTGATTTGTATTTAGTGTTTCAAAGACTAATTTGGTTTTGCTCAGGTGTTCCGTCGCACCTGAATCAGCTATAAATTTAACTATCAAATCATCCATGCTCCTACCACAACTATCATGCATCGGCTCATTTCTGGAACACAAATTAGCAGTTTTAGGTATAATTATATTGTAGTTACCTTGGTAATCCTCTCTCGTCGTTAGATTAGCTGATCCCCGGTAGCCCTTTTGGGCTTGAGAAGAACCACCGCCATGACCTCCACGGCCACCACGACTGCTTCGGCCACCACGGCCTCTGCCTCGATCGCCGCTGCTTCCACGACTTCTGAAGCCGCCTCTACTACCTCGTTCAGCCTGGGAGTTGCCATAGCCTCTCGTTGATGTTGTCGAGAAGTTGTCTGTCTTATTTTCATATTGTTTTGGCCACTTGGGTGCAGGAGCATCGTAGTCATAAGTTGTTTCTCTCTTGTTCTGAGAACAATCTCTGCTTATATGATCTCCGACTTTATTGCACCGGTAGCATAATACTTCTCCTGGAGTTGGACATTCTTTACCAATGTGGCCATTTTTGCCACACGAGTAGCAGCGCATTGGCCTGCTGCCCGTTCCTCGTCTTGAGCCTCGAGTACCTCGTCCTCGATTGTAAGAGTTTTGACCAAAGCCAGAGCCGCCTCTGGCCGTCATTGCGGCTTTGGGCAGTCGCTTCCTAGGATGCGTAGCTTCTTCCTGCAGGATATAATTCTTCAATTGCGCGTAGGTCATTTCCTGCCCTGTTGATTCCCGTAGAAGGCAATCCGCGATCAGGACATTCGGAACTGCATCAATAATTGCTTGTACGAAGAGATCTTTCTTATCATTTTCAGGCAACTTGTCCGCTTTAGGTGTGTTTTCATAAATTCGGACCTTTTCTTCGAACAAGTCCCAGAATTCAGCTGCGCTTTGTTTCTCATGGTCATATTTAAGATTGTTCAAATCGTTGCGCGCTGACAACCTAGTTGTCCTATTTTCGAGTCTTTTGTATTCGTTTAATTTTTGTATAATTTCAATTGGTTCTTTTATTTCTGTAATTTTCGAATAATAACTCAAATCGATGTGATTGATTATTATGTCTCTAACTCTGTGTTTGTCTTCAGCTAGCTTGCTCTCGCTTATATTTTCATGTAGTTCTTTATTTAATACGTAATCTAACTTTTTGGTCCTGAGTTCTGACATGAGAAAGTCTTCAAATATAATAAATTTCACACTGGTCGTAAGTTTATAGTTTCGATTAGTACCCGTTTCTTTACTGGTAACTTCTATTTGTATTTTTTCGGCTAACTTTGCAGTCGAGTTCATGCCAGATTCTGTCCGTTGCTCGGTTAACATTGAGTTTACTTTCTCGTCAATGTATTTCTTAAGATCAAGTTCAGTCACTGAGTTAGTGTCCTTAGGGTTTTTGGTTTCGTTAGGGCTAGTCTCGTCCATCTCATTAAGTCCCATCTTTATGATGCGGTTACCACCTGGAGTATCTTTTATTTTCTTGAGCAATGAACCTGTGTTTTCAATAGTTCCTCCTTCTTTGATAGGTTCGGTGTTGGAATCGGGTACCTCTCTTTCTTCAGTACATTTCACTTCCAAGTTATATTTCATGCTCACACCTTGAATTGTTTTTGTGTCAGGTAGTTGGTTACCTGACTGTGAGCTGGTTGGTTTCTTTTCTTCAAGTTTTCCTTGTCTCATAATTGTAATTGGATTCTTTACAATTACATTTTCTTTGATTTTAGGTAATTCTTTGTTTCTTTTCTCAGGACTGTTGCTCTTGGATTTCTCTGTGTTTGCTTCTTCGGAAGCATGTCTAGTGTTTGGTAACTCATTGTGGACTTCTTGTCGTTGACTATCGTCTTTAGTTTGCTCAATCACTTCTGTTATTATCGATGACTCTTCAGCTTGTATTGACAGCTGCTTGCTGCTCTCAATTTGCTGAACTTGTTTTGATTCGAATTTTAAGAACAGTCTGTCGATTGCGTCTTCAAGTTGGGCCTTGTTCATGTCTGCTTGTTTCTCTAAAAACTGTTGTTGTGCCTCGACCAGCTTACCTAGATAGTTTTGTGTCCTATTCTCATGTTTCTGGTCCATTTGTTTTATTACCTTTTCCAGTTGTTCTATCGTAACATACTTATTACTTTCTTCAGTAGATTGCACTTCCATGTTTTCAGTTTGGCTGGCGCTCGCTTGCTCGCCAGTGTGTTGGGCCATTGACGTGATTTGAGGTGGTGCAATCGTTAAGATTTTCTCGTCGCTGGGCCAGACACCTTCCATTATTTGTCTCTCTTCGTTAGTTAGGTGATGATCTACGGAAATGCATATAATCGTCTGAATATTTATTTAATTATGCACGCTCCAGATGGTAAAGCCGAACACAGACTATTACCACCCGCAGCACCAGTAAGTTATTGTGGAACACACACAATCAATCAATACTTATTTATCTAGTGCATTATATAGAACACCAATACTGAACACAAGCAATTGGTACCTAAAGCACTCATTATTGATATGTACACTCAAGCTCTATTTTTCAAGCTATTCTTCAATTCACCGCTCATCTGTTGTTTATTTATCTAATCTGTACCCGTCTTAATTTGTTTTAAGTCGACTTTTAATATCCCTGTCTTAACTAGTCTCAGATTCCCATCTCACTTGATTTTACCCATAGCACGTCTCAACTTATCTCAAGGCAACATATTTTGACCATTCTTTGGTTAGGGTAACTCATCTTTTAATTGATCTTTGTCATACATACCTATCCTGAGCATTTTCGTGTTAGAAAACACCAAATAAATTTTTCTTTCCGTTCCCCTGGTCAGGTAGAGTCTGTCTCCAATTTGCGTGTGTTGTAGTTTCAACTTATTCCACACTCTTGTCATCAAGTCATTAAGCTTGTCGTTAGTACCTAGGATTTTTGAAATTTAATTATTAATTAGTATATGTAGCCTCTGACCATGCCGCGCGAGCCCCACACCGCCGAAACTCACACTCTCAAACTAGTCTTAAGTTAGGATCCTTTTATATGCAACGTTTCCGCAAGTGCAGCACGTGGCGCAACACATATACATCGCGAGGGCTACCTGTGTGTAGCTGCGCGCAACTATTCTCGCCTCGTCAATTTGCGCGCCGCGCACACACACACACTCCGTCTCTCTCTGTCTCAGTCCGCGCGCCTATGCTTTCCCTTTGTTTCAATGTTCATGTTTGAATTTTCGCGCTCGATCATTCACTCGCTCTTAAGTTTAGTTGCTCACTTTGAGTCTTGTCGAGGCCTGTCTCTGCTCTCTCATCCACCCTGTCCGCCATGATGGCCGCGTGTGGCGTCTTTCTTCTTCTTTGTTGATTTAATTTATTTAATTTTTTTTTTTTTTTTTTTTTCCTCTCATTGATACTCGTCTTCAGCACTTTTCTTCAGTCCTCTCACTCTTACTGCAACGCGGTGGTTAAACACGTGGCCTCTTATCTTGATTCACTTTTATACACTACTTCCCACTAATTCTGTCGCGCAGTGGAAGCGTTCTCGGGCCCATAACCTGAAGGGTTTGTAGGGGCGAATAATAAGAACAGTTTGTTATGTTTAATATTATAGACTTTATTATAGGTACACCACGTGCAGCTCAGCTCGTCTTAGGAGAAGAAGTGAAGCATTGAGCAACCGCGCATGCGCACTGCGTTACGCGATACATAGATGGCGCGAGGCGCATACAACAATGAGAGACGCAGATTGTTTATTCTTACAAGAAGGAATATTGGGAGGTATAACTCTTTGTGTATCGGATGATGGAGCTTCTTTTGAAGCATCAGGCGTAGTTTGAAGATCAGGCGTAGTTTGAAGATCACTGGGTGCTATGTTTTCTTTTGAGTCCTGTTTATCATCTTGCTCCATATCTCCCAAGACTGTAAAATTATTATCTACAGGCACCAAATCTCCTTCATCATTAATTTCATAAACTAAAACATCTTGAGCTGCTTGTAATTTATCTGCTTCGAAAGTCAATCCATTATTATTTACTCCATTCTCTCTATCCTCTACTTTCTCTTCTTCCGTCTAGATATAAAAAATGAATAATTACTCTACAAAAATAGAAATAAATTCATCAGTCCTTCATCAAAATATAAAATAATATTGATTGAACATAATATCTGAAATAAACTCGAATACAAATAATCTTATCAGTTGGAAAAGAATGATTAATCTTTAACGACAAACGTTTTTCAATAATATTATAAAAAATCTATTTTGTTTACTCGTATCATATCGTCGTGTGCTTCCTCAACATTCATCGTAGATAGATTATTAGCCATTGTCATTTTTTTTATTTTTTGCCAAAAGAAAAACAGACCGATGCTTTCCTGGTCGCCAATCCATTCAGTTGACTCTCCCAAATGTCTGAATTCGTTTAAAAGTTCACTGTCAATATTGCTTTCAATAAATTTCAAATGGCTCATCATTTTTGGATAATCTATTGAGGATTCAGGCTTAGTAGTATCTTCAAGCTTGGAAGATCCAAAATATTTCTTATAATTTATCACATCTGGTGAAAAAGGATGCAATCCAGTAGATTTAAACCCATTTTGAAGAATTTCCTTAATGTTCAGAGTCTTTAGAGATTTTTCTAACAGCGGAGCAAAGTTCTCACGTTTCAAGCACTCGCCATTATGCTCCATTCTCCAATTTCGAATTTCGGTACTCCAAGCTGCTTTTAAAGGACGAAACATTGCAACATCCATCGGCTGGAGAATGTGAGTTGCGTTGGGATACAAGGCAATCAGTTGAATATTTTGTTCTCTGCAGAAATTACTCAATGGATATGAGAGATGCGAAGCATGTCCATCCATATATAAAGCGACTGGAAACTGTATTTTATTCTTCAACAACCAGGGATAAAATACATTTGCAATATATTCATAAAATGTTTCTGCAGTCATCCAACCACTGTCAGAGCACCCGATCCCCCAGTCTTGTGGCATACTTGAAACAATATTACGTGGGATTCTTTTATATGGAAATAATACCATCGGTGGTGCCATTTGACCAGCTGCATTTCCACAAATTAAAGTTGTTAAACACTCCTTCTCATCATTTCCAACGATATTGTAAACAGTTTTGTCTCCTTTTGTCGTGAGAACTGAGTTACATTTTGGATTGAGCCTGAACGCTGACTCATCAAGATTGAACTTCCGAGTGCCATCAATATTCAAAAGCTCGAGTGGTTCAAGATGAGCTTGTACTTCTTGAAACCAGGCTCTAATTTTTTCTTCGGACACTGCAGCTCGGCTATATGTAAGATTTTGAGCAATTCTTTCGGTGACTTCTGGATGACGAAGGCGAAAAGCATTATACCAATGACGGCCAGGCATATTATTTGGAAAAACTGTCTCTTTTTTCATGGTATTCAATAACATTCTTACACTATTTAGTAGTTGTAATTTTGTTACAGGGAATCCATGTTTTTTCATGCAAAAAATCCAGTCAATGAGATGTTTTTCATTGTCTTCTCCTAAGATGCATTGTGGTCCAGGTTTTGCAATGCTTGGACATAATTTTCCACAGCTCTTATAAAACAGAGTGGTTTTGGGGATATTGAATTTCAAAGCTGCTGTTCGTACAGGTACTCCAGTCTTCACTTGTTTCAACGCTTCTTCAAGCTGTTTTTCCCCATAGCTTGACCTTTTTCTCTTCGAACTCCTAGATGGAAAGAAAAAAAATCATGTATTTATAAAATGAATTGAAAATATAAATTATGATAACATTTATTATTTTATCATTGAAATTCTTTTTTTTTTTTTTTCAATAACATTTTTCAAATACAATTTTATCATATTTTTTAAGATTATAACAATTGAAAGTTACTCAAAATAAGAAATAATTATATTAAATATTTACATTTTTATCGTTTATATAGATGTAAACAAACACATAACCTTGATTGTAAGAGGTTAGAGCTTGAGGGTCACTAACTGTGACATACCTATCAAAAGTGAGCCTAGTTATTGACCCCCATATTTTAATAATTAGAGTATTCTTTATATGTGTTATTATATTTTTTAACAAAAACATAATCAATTTATGACCTATTAATATTTTACTTACTTAATTTCAATACTCACATGATATAACATATGCCGGTACGACTCGCACTGCACTCTAGCGATACTCCTTAGAGTTAAACGAAAAAACGGCGTCTACCGTCACTTTGATCTTTGTTATTTTTTTTTACTTAGATATTATTGTGGATTTAATTTTAATTGTTAATAATTATGCACAGAATAAATCGTTTTATTTTTTGGTCAAATTCATATCAGAATTGGAGAAGAATGTTTTTTTTAATAAAAAAAAGAAGCTGAAAAGGTCAGAAACTAGGCCACGGTCAATAACTGGGCCCTTTACCTTAGTTACAGGAAAAAAAAACGGTCAGTGTATAAAAATGTCAAAAATCGTTGTTTCGCAAGAAATAATATATTTTTTGCTCTGTCAGAAAATATAAAATGATAGTATAAGTATAAAATAGCGCGCGCGCTGTGATATAGTATACCTATACAGTTATTAACCCTCAATTTGAAGAAACCCCGGAATCCAGGGTTAACCGGGGACTGAGGGTTAACCCTCAATTGGGGGTGAATTCGCACCCCGAACGAGGGGTCTGAGAGTAAACCCTCAAGTTGAAGAAACCCCGAAATTCAGGGTTTACCGCGAAGTTGGGGGTGAACCCTTAATTGGGGGTGCGAAATCACCCCCAACATTGAGGGTATACTTGGGGGTTATTTTGAAGGTAAATTTGAGGGTTTTTTTTCGTGCGGGTATAGCTGCAATGGTATGCCCTGATGCAAACGAGGCTTGTCACTTGGGAAAATGTTTGGATTGCCCAGGAACAGATTCATTGTATGCATTTTTAGATCAATTGTTCTGGGAGAATGAAATTGATCAAGTGACATACCAGCAGTGGGTAACAAAACCGCACACATCGCTCGAAACTTTTGTCAATGACTCCTCCGAATTTATGAATGAATTTTGTCTAAAAATGAAAGATTTCTTGACACACGCATTCATTTCAAAAAACCAGGGTGATTTCATGAAGAACTTGAGGGAATCACTAAAGGACGGCGAGTTTCTTGTCATTAGCGACTTTGCAGAAAACTACGCTTTTGTTATCCAACAAGCAGCTCCCGGATTCCACTGGAATAACTTACAGGCGACAGGTTACACCACCGTCATATACTCCAACGACGGCCACAGAAGTTTGGCGATTATTTCAGACAACATGAGTCATGACGCAGTTGCTGTCAACATTTACACGAAAATTGTAGTGGACTTCATTCAGTCAATGACTAGCGATGTTCGAAAAATATATTATTTTTCTAATGGAGCCCCTCAAAATTCAAAAATTTCAAAAATATCACAAACTTATGTCATCATGAAGAGGACTTCAACATCAAAGCAGAGTGGCATTTCTTTGCTACAGCACATGGCAAAGGCCCGTGTGATGGAGTTGATGGCACTCTGAAGCGAGAAGCAGCGAGGACAAGTTTGCAAAGACCGTTTGATAAACAAATTACAACTGTAAAAGAGCTATACGATTGGGCAAACGAACCCACGAATCTTCCAAACATTGCCGTTAAATTTTCGAGTGTAGATTTTTATGAGAAAGAAAAGCTGCGTGTAGAACAAAGATTTCAAAATGTCAAAAGAGTCAAAAACATACACCAAATACATTGTCTCATTCCCCAAGACAATGGCAGTATAATCGCGAAAAATTATTCATGTTCGTCGATTCAAACCACATACAAAATTCTTCCATAAAACAAAATTCAAAAGTCAACCAAGGTGATTTTTTTGAGGTCATTATCAAACTAAGCAAGATATAAAATTTTAGCAAGACATGTTTTGTTTTTTTTTTTTTTCTTTTTTTTTTATCACAAGATATGATCATTTTTATTCGGAATTTTTCTAATTTTCGATTTTTAAAGAAATGAAAATCATTAAGAAAGGATATGAGCAGGTTCCAGCCCATATTCTAATTATGAAAAAAATTAATGTTTTCAGATGACGAATTCATGACATAAAAATCATCCATCTAAAACTGGTGTTTCTGCCTGTCCTCTCTTGCATCGACGAATAAAGATACATGGTAGGATGTTAAGGAGGGGGAGGAAAAATCCGAAAAAAAATTCCGGGCTCATTTGGCGTCACATAGAAGTAAAAAAAAAGTAACAGTTTAAAATCGTAGGGGGTGAGGGAAATCACTCCCTGATTTCACTTGGAAAGCCCCATACCACAGTGGGGAATTTTCACGAAAACGTGGCCATAATCCAGGGGATCATGGGAATTTTTCGAAATTTGATATACTGATGTTTTTGGGGTCGCTGATTACGAATCTGGTATCCAAATTTGGAAAAAAAAAATGGCGGCTCCAATATGGCCGATGGAGACATCAATTTCGTAAAAAACACGATTGATTACGCACTTTACCGATGTTTTTGGGGTTGCTGATTACGAATCTGATATTCGAATTTGGAAAAACAAAATGACGGACTTAATATGGCCGACTCAGACATGAATTTCATAGAAAACACGATTGATTATACACTTTACTGATGTTTTCGGGGTTGCTGATTACGAATCCGATATTCAAATTCGGAAAAATAAAACGACGTACCTAAAATATATGTGCTATACTAAATTGGACAATAGATTCGGGAATTTCGGGGAAAATAATTATTCTCTTGCAATATAGTAAACAAAGTCTTTATTTCCAGAAATTAAAAGTCATAATTCAATCCGAAGCCGGATAGAGATCTTCATGTGTGATAGTTGGGCTCGCTAATAGTGGAATAATGGTTTCTGACGAAAACTGCTACCTTTTTTTATTGAAAGGATTTCCCTTCGCTTGAAGGTGATAGGAGAAGTTCCAGAACCTAGATAGAAAGAATAGTATTTCGTATTAATTATAAATGGCATTGTAATCCGAATGAGGATAAGAGATACGCCTTTGTGCATTTAGTAACATTTCATTAGAATGCGGATTTGGCGTCTCGAATACAATAACAAATTTCGAATAAATCTCTTCGCCTCTCGGAAACAAATTGTACGTATGATAAATCAGGTATCAGAATTTTCATTAACAATATATTAATATTTCGAATCCATTGTTAGAGTAAACCAGTCGACCGAGTCCGCTTAGGGTGAGAAAGTTCCAAGTAAGCGAGCTACCTGCCCAGCTCGGCTGACTAGGCAGCTGAACTGGCATGGAACGCGGCGCGCCGACCGAGCGCCGCCGCGCCGGGGGCCTTCTCGGAACGCGCATACGTTCACTAAAAATGCTCTGGATCAGCCCGCGCAGGTTTGCGCAGTCTGATCCACACTTCATTCGAAAGCTGATATTCTAAGCTAAAATTTAAAAAAAAAAAACGAATGCGGGATGTCGTGGGACTCTTAACTAAAAGTCTAAGCAAAGTCAATATTTATTTCCGAACGAAGGCAATTTTCGGGATTATCGTTAGACTACGTAAACATGGACAATAAAGACTATTTTTTAATTGTAAAATGAGCAAAATTTTCTACATACCTTGAGGAAGATCATCCATTTTGTCGAAATTGATTATCAATTTACACTGTTAAGTTATGAGTGTTCAAAGTTAGAGCGGATATGAAACCGAAATTCAGGTACGTGACTGTCACGGACGAGGGTCAACTTTGAACTGAAATATCTAAGAGACTATAAGGGTTAAAGGGTCGGGACAACCGGGAGGTTACGCAGAAATTAGTTCTTAACCAATCCCCCCGGTCGTTATACCTGTGTTATGAATTACGCTGCCACCATTGTTATGTATATAATAATAGCTCCCACCTTTTGTGTATACGTGGATAGCTGTCGTCGAGTTCGTTCCTCGTTTTTACACCTTAGCTGGGTAACCGGATTTTGGATGGTAGGTGATTGAAACGAATATAATATGTAAATAACTAAATAGTTGTTTATTGGTATAGTGATTACTTGGATAGTAGAACCATCGATATGATTGTTATACGTTATTAAGTGAAAGCGATGAGTGATTTGAGTTTATGATTTCGAGAGTTAATTAGGAGTCGTTTCGGATGCAAGTTTAAGAACGACTGGTTTGGTTAACGATTTAGGAGTAAGTGAGTTGTTGCAAGTGCAATATTAATAATGGCTACTGATGAGCTGAGATCATCTTTTCCATTGTCCCGGGCATGGGCGCGTTCGTGCAGGTGCAGTTTTATGGGAGCATAGGTAGGGATGGACTTCTTGGAATGTAAGGTGTATAGGTAAGAGATGGGGTTCTCTGAATGTAAGGTGTACACAGGATGTTGTGTCTTAGATTGGGAGTAAGAGAGGTATTGAATAGAGTGGGATACGTAACACCTGCATGGAAAAGTTCGTTTTTTGAATTTTGGCCACATTTTCGTGAAAATTCCCCACTGTGCATACCCGAGAAAAAATGATTATACATAAACATTAGGGTGGTCCACTTTTGACCTTTTTTTTTTTTGATTCTGCGGGGCACCCCTGAACATTGTTCCAAATCACGTAGAAAAAATCTGTGTAAATCATGAATCCAATCGGAAAATATTTAGAGGTGTCGTACTTTCCGTGCAGGTGTGGTGAAAAATAGTATACCTCACACGGGAGTGAAAAAGACCATCCCAAACTGTGTTTTTACCACCCTCGCCTTCAGCTCGGGTGTCAATCTCACACGCAGTTTGGGTTAGCCTACTTTCCCTCCCTAGGTGAGTAATATACTATTCCTGTATAGCTTCACTTCTGATGCGTCGGGAGCTTCTAAATCTTAGTGATACGACTCAGTCTTACGCACGAGGTATTTCTTCAATTGATATTGTAGTATGTTATACAGGGTGATTCAGAATTCGTAACAAATCTCTTGAAGGGTTAATACTTGTCAAAATTGGGATTGAAAGTTCCTCAGCCATTTTTCCGAAAAAATGATTTTTTTCCTTGGAACAAAAATTTTTCCGACAAACGATTTTTTCCAATTTTTTTTTTTCTTTCTATCATTTGTCAATTTTTAAAAATCCCAAATGATGGCAATGATTTTTTTTTTTCACAACATTAGAGAGATTTCTCGCTGATAGTTTCTTATTTGGTGGAAAATGCCAAAAAAAAAAAAAAATGTGTTATAGTTCCAACGAAAAAAAAAATGATTTTTCGGCAATTAATTTTTGAGAAAATAATCGTCTTAACTAAATACTTTTGCTTATACAGTCGGGACTCCCAATAAGAGCGCTACGGGGCTGTAGGAGAAGGAAATGTGGTACCCCCACTCTCTATTCAAAAGCTTGCTCGCTCGGAACGTAAACCGGTTTCTCAATAAACAAGCACGGTGGTGGGGGTACTGCTCGGCCACGGATTAGGGGAAGCGCTCTTATTGAGAGCCCTCTTATTGGGAGTCCCGACTGTAGTTGCAAATAAATGTTCAATTGATTCATCTCAATATCATTTGCGGTACAAATGAATGTCACCTAAAATCAACCAACTTTGAGTTGTACCGCCAACCATATTGAGATGAATCAATTAAATATTTATTTGCGACTATATGTGGACAAAAGTATTTAATCGAGTCGATTATAGTTTTTTCTTAGAGTGGTACTCATGCAACATACTACATTACTACAATATTGATATAGAAGAAACACCTCGTGCAATAAGACTACTGTCGGCGCAAAAAGGTTTGGCCCCTCTGTTTGAGTGATCATAACTTCTACAGGAAAATTGGTGGAGCATCGAGCCTAGAAAGATCGGAAAGCGCCAAGTTTTCTGCGTCTAATGGTTGTTCGCAAATATCCGTGTAAAAATCGTGAAAGCCGTTATGATCTCCGAAAAGTTAAAAAACGTAGTTTTTCGGAGTCCATCGCCGTACGTCAACTTCAACTCGTCACCGTTTATCTGAAACGAGTGTAAAAAATCTGGAAAAATTTAGAAATATTCCCTGAACATTGACGAACATGAGAGAGTTTGGTAAATCCAAAAATATTCACAAACCTGGACACCAGGTGCAAAAAGGTCCAATGGTGCGATTTGGGGAACGGATCGGTACGGACGAACCTGAGCCGGCTCAAAATTATCGTCAGAATATACACTTTTTGATTCCGTTATCAGTTTTTGGTTCGCAATAGCGGACTTCCAGTAATCGACGTCAACAATTTTTCAAATTTGAACGGGGCCGCGTGTGTCCCAGCCGCGATATTCTTCGCTGCATTCACATTGTTATATCAGTGGCCCCGAGTAACAATTGAGTCTGCGACAGGCGCGGCGGGAGGGAAATGCAGCGACGAATATCGCAGCTAGGACACAGGCGGCCCCGCGCAAATTTGAAAAATTGTTGACGTCAATTACTGGAAGTCCGCTATTGCGAACCAAAAACTGATTACGGAATCAAAAAGTGTATATTCTGACGATAATTTTGAGCCGGCTCAGGTTCGTCCGTACCGATCCGTTCCCCAAATCGCACCATTGGACCTTTTTGCACCTGGTGTCCAGGTTTGTGAATAATTTTGGATTTACCAAACTCTATGACGTTCGTCAATGTTCAGGGAATATTTCTAAATTTTTCCAGATTTTTTACACTCATTTCAGATAAACGGTGACGAGTTGAAGTTGACGTACGGCGATGGACTCCGAAAAACTACGTTTTTTTAACTTTTCGGAGATCATAACGGCCTTCACGATTTTTACACGGATATTTGCGAACAACCATTAGACGCAGAAAACTTGGCGCTTTCTGATCTTTCTAGGCTCGATGCTCTACCAATTTTCCTGTAGAAGTTATGATCACTCAAACAGAGGGGCCAAACTTTTTTGCGCCGACAGTAGGTCATCCAACTAAGGTTCAGAAGCTCCCGACGCATCGGGAGTAAAGCTTTGCATGAAAATGTTTAAAAAATCGAAATAAAAAAATACTAAAATATTCGGTAGCGACCTCTAAATATTTTCCGATTGGATTCATGTTTTACACAGATTTTTTCTACATGATTTGGAACAATATTCAGGGGTATCCAGCAAAATCCAAAATTGAAGTTAGAAAGTGGACCACCCTAATAAACATATACAATCAACCATGTATAATTGTATCCGCAAATTGGCCCGATCGAGACATATATAATTATATATCGGTATATAAAATGATATACAATTATATATGGACTTGTATATAATCATATATGATTCTATCTGAACATTGTATGAAGAGAAATGGCTATAATTGTCATATAATAGTATATTATGTGGCATGCCCGTAAACCAAGTGTTTTTCGGCGAGAATAATGATTTCAGGACGAGCTAAAGGCGAGCCGAAGGCGAGCCGGAAGCGAGTTCTGAAATCATTATTCGAGTCAAAAACGGTTTACGGGTGCGCCCCATACTGTATTTTTTTCAAAATAGGCATGAAAAGTCACTTTGACGCCTGTTGAGATTCACTAGACGAAGAGTGAGGTTATGGTGCGATCTGTCGCGCAATTCGAACCGCGCATCGAAACTGCCGTATAAAGACTTTATACGGCAGCTTTGGAATGCGCACTTCGAACTGCGCATTCAGACTGCCGTATAAAGACTTTATAGGGCAGTTCTGAAATCAACCGTAAAAAGTGACACTTTGCGGATCGAAAACAGGCGTCAAAAAATGACTTTTCAATGCCTATGCCGAAAAAAACTGATTTTATAGTTAATTTGAATCTTATATGTTTATAAATGGCCGTATGGAAATCCAGATATATTCAGATACAATACCATACATTGTCACATATAACTGTATATAACTACACGGAGAAAAGTAAACACTGGTGGCCAATGTGCAAGACATTGGTAGGCAATGTCTAGCCGGAACGAGCGGCGCTCGACACGGGCCACTCGTTTTTCGACATGGCCTGCTCGTGTCTCGCGCATTGGTCGCCAGTGCCTTAGACACGGACAGAAAAACATCGGGAATCCGTGTTTTGTCACTGAGAGCCAATGTCTAAAACACGGCCGAGCAGTGCGCTACACATACTCAGCGCGAAACTTTGTTTATTCCTAAACGATGAGTATGACTTTTGTAACATTCAAGTGTATTTAGATGTAAAATGGTGTAAAATAAAAAATGTGTTCTGAAAACAGCCTTTATATTCTTCAGATTTCAATTGCATTTAGAATAATCGTAGTTGTATGAGTAAAAAGTAATCGTAAAAAGTATGAGTAAAAAGAATATCGAGTTTTCCAGACAAAAGTTTTGAATTTTAAGATTCGCAAAATGTGAAAAATCGAGTATTTTGAAAAAATTTATGGTTTTCAAGATATTCGAAACATTCTGAAATCTTGAGATTTTCAAAGAATCTCAAAAGTTGCAAATTAACGTAAACATAAAAATTACAGTCTTTTTCAAAAAATTCAATACTCAATATAATCAAGGCATACAATGCGTAGCGCACTGCTGGGCCGTGTTTTAGACATTGGCTCTCAGTGACAAAACACGGATTCCCGATGTTTTTCTGTCCGTGTCTAAGGCACTGGCAACCAATGCGCGAGACACGAGCAGGCCATGTCGAAAAACGAGTGGCCCGTGTCGAGCGCCGCTCGTTCCGGCTAGACATTGCCTACCAATGTCTTGCACATTGGCCACCAGTGTTTACTTTTCTCCGTGTATAATCGGCGTCACCGAGACGTTCATTACAAGGTAGGAGATCGAGTCTGGAAGCGTAAGCGAATCCTATCCTCTGCTGCAAATTTCGTAGCTGCGAAACTAGCTCCCAAGTTCGAGGGACCGTACATCGTGACGCGAGTCGTGTCTCCGGTCGTCTATGAACTAGAGGATGCGACAGGTAGGAAACTCGGTCGACACTACATCAAAGATTTTAAGCCGTACGTCGCCCCCGAGGTAGATGTAAATCTCAGCGAATCCGAGGACGAGGATCTATCCTCCGACGAGGCTTGAGATAACCGTTTTTTTTTCTTGTGCGTTCGTTGTTTTCGATTTTCGTGTGAAATTTAGTTAGGGAATTAGGATCTAGGGAAATGTGATCTCTTGCACCCCGAGGGGTAGAATGTGTGATTTTTTTTTCGTCCGTTTTGTTTTGTTCGTTCGTAGTCTGTTATTTTATTTGTTTTCTTTTGTGGTATAATTACTGGCATGAGAATTAATAAAGTTCTTTTGTTTTTCTTATGTGCAATTTTCTAGATTTCGAGTTTTTGAGATTATAAATTAGTCTTTCATTTTGATTTTCGTTTTTTTTTCTTTTTCTTGTTGCGGGGAATTGATCCATTCCCTACGTTTTCGGTCTTTCTGCCTTCTGCAGGAGGAGAGTAGCAGGTGACGACTTAAAAATTACACCGGGAGTTTTCATCAGTTACCTTTTCATTTTTTGTTCCTTACCGGGGGAAAGTTTAATCTGCACTACAATATTACGTTAGATAAGTCAGACTCAGTAGAGTCGATAGACGTAAGACGCGGTGTGCGGCCGCCACTCGGAGTTCGGTCCATGGGTCAGTTTTGCTAGCGCTTCCGCCCCAGTGGTCCGTCTAAGGGGAGGGGGGGGAGTTGTAACATTGCATATTACAAGGCGCTCCTTACCCCTTGGACGACCCTAGCGAAGTGACTGTTTTATGGTATGAATGTTTAGGATGGCCCTGAGGCCTGGCAAAAATTCCGAGAGGCGACCGTGACCGACTAAAAACTATCGAGCATATTATTTATTCTTTTGTTTTCTTTTACTACTTTTCTCTGACATGTGGGAGACGAGGCCTATACGAAGGCGAACACACAGACAGAAGCACGACCAAACAGACGCACGACGCCAAATACCGACTGTGGGGATCCCTTTCGACGAACGCCACCAAAAAGCTCAGGAGGCTAGCCACTGCAGGGCTACCTCCACCATCGACAGTGAGGACACGGGGGAGTGTCTCCGGCACTCTACATCATGGGATATCGGTAGCGGAAGAGATTCCCGCCACCAAGAAGAATCTACAACCCGTGATCCTCCGATTTAGCGAGCTTCTTACATCGTGGGGAACTTCGAAATTCGCGCGTAGCGACAACGAGTCGCCATATTTAGGGATCCTCCAGTCGATGCGAAAATCAATAATCTATCGCCTAATGAGGGCGCTTAGGTACCAGCGCCATGTGGTCTAATCACTCTGCGATAGACTAGCGTCAAGCACACTCGTGTGTTAATACCTTGCGTTTGGTAAATCTTTGCGTTAATTTGGCGTTCGAGCCCCGTGGGTTGCTGTTTTGTTAGAAAAATACTTCTAAGTTGTTGTGTGAGTGCCTTAAGTAATTTTCGAGGGACTATTCTACCCCATAGAGATGGATTTCGACCTGGATCGGAGTCTATTCATAAGGTGGCTGGAAGACGGTAAGCGTTAGCTTTTCTCACCCATGCTAATTTGAATCCAGCAACGGCCGTCAGCCATCTTGCCTTGATACAGCCACGAGGCTAATTAATATTTTTGGGAATCGAATTAAACCGATCTCCGACCGGTAGGCCGTCACCAGTGTCCCCATGTACTAGAGTTAATAGTTCGAGTATTTATTTTATAAAAAAATTCGGGTACTTTATATTTTGTTCGAGTTCGTATCCTTCGCACACGAGTGCGACAAAGATAGATTTAGTCCGTCACCGTCGCGCTCTCTTCCTCCCGCGGGGAGAGACAAAGCCAGAGGCTTAGTCGATTAATCCAGAGGCTTAGTCGTTAATAATATTTCATATTTATTGCGCTAGGCGCAGAGTTAGGTTAAGTTAATTTCAATAATTTTGGAAATAATAACTCTTTGGAGAGTTTTCTTCAACGGGAGGCTTCGCCTCTCGGAGGCGAACTACTCGCCGTTTAACGGCTAGCGACATATTAATCGATTATTTATTATTGTAAATTTGTTTGATTCGCGAGCCTTCCGATTCTAGTATGTTATTTTGTTATCTTATTTATTATTGCGAGCCTTAGGCTCTTTCATTGTTAGTTTTAAGGTTGTTAGTTTTCCTCGTGGAAAGTATCTAGTGTTTTAGCTAGTTTATTGTCCTACGAGGACCTAATTTGTCAAGTTATTTAATTTTGCTATATTTTTCCTTGTTATTGCTGTCCTACGTGGAAGCTGTTAATTATTTATTATTGTAAAACTCGTCAAGCGTGGCCAGGTCACCTTTACACGACCTGTAGCCGTTTTATACCCGAGAGGAAGTACCTCCGGGTACACACTGTTGGAAAAATTGTGTATTGCTGTTAAAAAAATTCGCAGTTAAAAATATTATGTCAAATTCTATACATATTCGAATGTTAATTTAACAATTTCGATTTGAGTTAAGCTGGTATTTTATGTTGAAAATTATTATTAACATATTCGCACAAAACTTGACACATCTATTATGTCAACTTCAGAATAACGAAGAAATAACTTCATGTTTATGTTAAATCTTTGAAATAACATGTGGTTTATGTATACAAGAACTAAAAATTTATGTCATTCAATTGTAAATTCACGGCAAGATTTGATCCAAAGTATAAGTCAATTCAACTCTTCTTATATATTATTTTGACAAAGAAGATCTGTTAATATCTTTTATTACATTATCAGGCCAGTTGAATTAACACAAATATAATGTGAAAATTCGGTTCATCACCCAAGGAAAGTGTTAAAATGACATATTTTTGAAGTAAAGTCGATACTTCGGACAAACTCGTGTTTGTTCGATTGACTTCGAGAGCTGGTAGTAGCGTGTGGAGGTCGAGAAGACCTCAGTCGTAGTGCCGGACGCAAGCGCGTAACATGTACGAACGCCGTATCAAGTCCTCATTGTAAGCCGCTAGAGATGAACGATGCCTATGATCACCAATGTATCATAACCAAATACTTTTTGTACCCTTAAGAAATGCAAATGTATTATATAATTGTAAGAAATTGTTCATTTGAAAAAAAATGATAATAATGAACAATACTAGAATAACAAAATTTGGAGTTTTTTTTTTTTAGACAAATTCATCCACCCTTTCACTGTGAATAATTAAAACTTGGAGGGTGCGAAATCGAAAGTAACACAAGGCAATTGTAAGAGTCATTGAAAGTTATTTTCTAGTTGGGAAAATGATTTCATTTTCCGTAGTTATACAATAAATTGTCAAGTATTGTATGACTGTGAAAAATAATTATTATTTTTTCAACTAGATCATACTTTTGCAGTGCTTCTTCAATTGCTCCGTGCTGTACTTCGCACCCCTCTGGAATAATAATGAGATAACATAAATAAGAAGTGAAATTAACATTTCTGTACAGTTAGGATTAACATTAAGGGGGTATTCTAGTCTAGAGAATTGAAAAAATTGATTTTTTTTTTTGTTTTCATATTTCGATAGTTCAGATATTCAAGAATAACTCCCCAAAAGTATTTTTCAAAATTCGAATTATTTTGAAAGTTATAGCCCTTTGAGTGTCGTGGAAATGTCTGTGTTTTCATCTTTTGCATTTTTCTATTGATATCTTAAGAATACATAAAAAAAATTAAAAAAAAAAAAAAAATCAAATTTGCGGAGAGAAACGCTGCAAATCATCAACATGAAGTAGAAGAAGGCCCGATGTATGAAGCTGGAATGGCTGATTAAGAAAATGTAAGTTATATGTACTGTTCTATCAATTACACCGCCTGAAACTTGACGTAAAACTTTGAACGCGTTTTTCTCGAAACTAGTTTTTTCAAAACGGCCGTCACAAAATCTCAAGTTCTAATCGACCGATTGACTTGAAATTCGGTATGAATATTCTTCATATATCCCTCTTCAGTATGAACCGCTAAAAACTCAAAATTTCTAATTTTGAATATTTTTTAAAAATTTGTGAAAGTTAAAAAATTAGTGGAAAAATCGACCTTCTTTTTTGAGTAGCCGCCATTTGGCGGGAAAATTTTTTATTTTCAGTTTTCATGGTTCATACCATTTTGACATTTGTACTAATCAAGAATCTACCTTTTTTTTTGTTACAGATGACCAGAAGGGTGGGAATCGTGACGGCGAGAACACGTTCTTTTTTGTTCCCCCTCTACTTCAACGGCGCATAACTCACTCAAATTTTGATTTTTTTTTTTTAATTTTTTTTATGTATTCTTAAGATATCAATAGAAAAATGATAAAAATATGGATGGTAAAAATATTCACTGCTTTTTTTTATCGAGCGTCAAAAAACGCCCGAAATTCGAGATTCTAGACTAGAATACCCCCTTAAAAGTATGTCAAAATTGACATGAAATTTGATTATTCCAACATTTAAAATTAGTAAATTCGTGTGAATTTGCATGTTGGAGTAACATACGTAAAATGTCAATTTCAACTGTATTTTCTGTTTATTTGACTCAGCTGTCATTCATTATGAACATTTAATTGTTTTCAATTTAACAGATAGATTATGTATTATTGACAGATGATTTGAGTCGAATGGAACTACAAATATGTTGAAGTTTCAACTTATATCCTATGTCAACTGTTTACATATCATGTTTCTGTAAAATTAACTAAAAAAAGTTAGTGGACCTAATGGGACATACGAAATAAGTTAAAATTAACATATTTTTTCCAACAGTGTAACGTCCAAGACTGCACACCAGACTCGGGTCGACTTTCCTTGGCCCTCGGACACAGGAATTGTTTCCAATGCCGTACGCACTAGGTTAAAGTTTTCCAAAGCTGTCTCTGTCGCTAAGATCTTTTATGGCTAGGATGTTTAATTTGATAGGCAATTTCAATGATAACAAGGCAGATAGAGAAACTTTAGTTTACTTGGCATTTAAATCTAAATATACTCTTTCAATATTTACAAAGTTGACTTAATTCTACCTTATTACCCTAATCTTCGGCTTGGCTATAGTCTTAGCGATTTCTATGTTCGAGTAAATGAGCTCATCTATTTCTTTAATTAAATGACTCCAAATTTATTACATCAACACCGTACGGTATAATTGATGTTAAGACCAACAGATTATTATTTTATATCAATTATTTCATTTTAATAATGCTTCTACTGATTCTAAACTATCATTCGACCAAGACGATCAATATGATATGCTAAGTTGAGTCGACCGGCGCTATTGCTCAAATCGCTCTCGATCGTTGTCGAGAGCGTCTTATATAGTGTTTCACACACTCTCGTGTCGTTGTATAGGTCTTCGTCGCTCGGGGATTAGTGACGTCACTCTTTCTTATGTTGTACTCGGCTGTGCTTCTATGTCATACAGTTGAGTACGTTACAGTATATTACATAATATACATAAACATATACATTACACTGTTGGAAAAAATATGTTAATTTTAACTTATTTCGTATGTCCCATTAGGTCCACTAACTTTTTTTAGTTAATTTTACAGAAAAATGATATGTAAACAGTTGACATAGGATATAAGTTGAAACTTCAACATATTTGTAGTTCCATTCGACTCAAATCATCTGTCAATAATACATAATCTATCTGTTAAATTGAAAACAATTAAATGTTCATAATGAATGACAGCTGAGTCAAATAAACAGAAAATACAGTTGAAATTGACATTTTACGTATGTTACTCCAACATGCAAATTCACACGAATTTACTAATTTTAAATGTTGGAATAATCAAATTTCATGTCAATTTTGACATACTTTTAAGGGGGTATTCTAGTCTAGAAGCTCGAATTTCGGGCGTTTTTTGACGCTCGATAAAAAAAAAGCAGTGAATATTTTTACCATCCATATTTTTATCATTTTTCTATTGATATCTTAAGAATACATAAAAAAAATTAAAAAAAAAAAAATCAAAATTTGAGTGAGTTATGCGCCGTTGAAGTAGAGGGGGAACAAAAAAGAACGTGTTCTCGCCGTCACGATTCCCACCCTTCTGGTCATCTGTAACAAAAAAAAAGGTAGATTCTTGATTAGTACAAATGTCAAAATGGTATGAACCATGAAAACTGAAAATAAAAAATTTTCCCGCCAAATGGCGGCTACTCAAAAAAGAAGGTCGATTTTTCCACTAATTTTTTAACTTTCACAAATTTTTAAAAAATATTCAAAATTAGAAATTTTGAGTTTTTAGCGGTTCATACTGAAGAGGGATATATGAAGAATATTCATACCGAATTTCAAGTCAATCGGTCGATTAGAACTTGAGATTTTGTGACGGCCGTTTTGAAAAAACTAGTTTCGAGAAAAACGCGTTCAAAGTTTTACGTCAAGTTTCAGGCGGTGTAATTGATAGAACAGTACATATAACTTACATTTTCTTAATCAGCCATTCCAGCTTCATACATCGGGCCTTCTTCTACTTCATGTTGATGATTTGCAGCGTTTCTCTCCGCAAATTTGATTTTTTTTTTTTTTTTAATTTTTTTTATGTATTCTTAAGATATCAATAGAAAAATGCAAAAGATGAAAACACAGACATTTCCACGACACTCAAAGGGCTATAACTTTCAAAATAATTCGAATTTTGAAAAATACTTTTGGGGAGTTATTCTTGAATATCTGAACTATCGAAATATGAAAACAAAAAAAAAATCAATTTTTTCAATTCTCTAGACTAGAATACCCCCTTAATGTTAATCCTAACTGTACAGAAATGTTAATTTCACTTCTTCTTTATGTTATCTCATTATTATTCCAGAGGGGTGCGAAGTACAGCACGGAGCAATTGAAGAAGCACTGCAAAAGTATGATCTAGTTGAAAAAATAATAATTATTTTTCACAGTCATACAATACTTGACAATTTATTGTATAACTACGGAAAATGAAATCATTTTCCCAACTAGAAAATAACTTTCAATGACTCTTACAATTGCCTTGTGTTACTTTCGATTTCGCACCCTCCAAGTTTTAATTATTCACAGTGAAAGGGTGGATGAATTTGTCTAAAAAAAAAAAACTCCAAATTTTGTTATTCTAGTATTGTTCATTATTATCATTTTTTTTCAAATGAACAATTTCTTACAATTATATAATACATTTGCATTTCTTAAGGGTACAAAAAGTATTTGGTTATGATACATTGGTGATCATAGGCATCGTTCATCTCTAGCGGCTTACAATGAGGACTTGATACGGCGTTCGTACATGTTACGCGCTTGCGTCCGGCACTACGACTGAGGTCTTCTCGACCTCCACACGCTACTACCAGCTCTCAAAGTCAATCGAACAAACACGAGTTTGTCCGAAGTATCGACTTTACTTCAAAAATATGTCATTTTAACACTTTCCTTGGGTGATGAACCGAATTTTCACATTATATTTGTGTTAATTCAACTGGCCTGATAATGTAATAAAAGATATTAACAGATCTTCTTTGTCAAAATAATATATAAGAAGAGTTGAATTGACTTATACTTTGGATCAAATCTTGCCGTGAATTTACAATTGAATGACATAAATTTTTAGTTCTTGTATACATAAACCACATGTTATTTCAAAGATTTAACATAAACATGAAGTTATTTCTTCGTTATTCTGAAGTTGACATAATAGATGTGTCAAGTTTTGTGCGAATATGTTAATAATAATTTTCAACATAAAATACCAGCTTAACTCAAATCGAAATTGTTAAATTAACATTCGAATATGTATAGAATTTGACATAATATTTTTAACTGCGAATTTTTTTAACAGCAATACACAATTTTTCCAACAGTGTATATACATATATATACATTCCCTCCCGCTCCAACGGCAAATCTTGGATCTTTCTTTTTTTATAAATACAGTCGGGACTCCCAATAAGAGCGCTACGGGGCTGTAGGAGAAGGAAATGTGGTACCCCCACTCTCTATTGAAAAGCTCGCTCGCTCGGAACGTGAACCGGTTTCTCAATAAACAAGCACGGTGGTGGGGGTACTGCTCGGCCACGGATTAGGGAAAGCGCTCTTATTGAGAGCCCTCTTATTGGGAGTCCCGACTGTAAATTATTATTAATTATTTTTTAATTTTTTTTTTTTTTTTTTTTATTTTCATTTTTTTTTTAATTTTTTTTTTTTTTTTCGATTATTTAAAATTTTTTTTTTTTTTAATTGTTTTTAAATTTGAATATCTACAAGTGTGTGTTACACGACTCAACACGCGCCATTCCCCATCCAATCGACGCGCATCAAAGAAGGCCCATACCGTGCCTTTATTATAGAAAGTACAGCGTGCAACTAAGGGGGGATGGTCATTTCCCCCCCCCCCCCCCCCCCCTAGATACACAATATACTATTTTTTATGTTTCCTTTTTCAATTTTTTTCGCATCGTTTTCTATTTCGGACAGGAATCGCCCTATGTAGGCTGAAATAGGTTAGCTAGGCCACTCCACTGATCCCGCCCACACACACACACATACGGAGTACTCAGACGATGGCTGTGGCTTGCGAAAGGTTAAAATGGGTTATAATGGGTTAGAATAGGTTAGGCCACCCCACTGATCCCACACACACACACACATGCGAAATACTCAGACGGTGGCTGTGGCTTTCGAAAGGTTAGAATAGGTTAGAATGGGTAAGAATAGGTTAAAATGGGTTAGAATAGGTTAGAATGGGTTAGAATAGGTTATAATTGGTTAGAATAGGTTAGGCCATCCCACTGATCTCACACACACACACACATGCGAAATACTCAGACGGTGGCTGTGGCTCCCCAAAAGTTAGAATGGGTTATAATGGGTTAGAATAGGTTCGAATAAGTCAGGCTTTGGTCTGACTTATAGTTTGTCCGATGCTTTTTCCGCAGTTTAATTGTACACTGCATACCGCCTGCATCATTTACCATGTGCCAATCATTAAAGTATAGATGAGAGAGTTCCTGTTCTTCAATGATGAGAGGAGGGCCCGTACGCATCTTGTACACCTGTTTTTTTTTTCAATCTAAGGTACTGTTCCGGCTACATGAACACTCATGGAAGTGATCCAGGGTTAATTGCAGCAGATAAAATAAAAGACGTAATGAAGCGTAGAGCTATAGAGCACATGGAGACACCGGCTCAAATAATGTCAAACGCGTTAGCGGGTACATCACGTGCAGTTCAAGGACAACTCCCCAATAAGGACGCATTGCGGAAAATCATTCAGCGAAAGCGAAACGTGGTTCGAGCTGTGCTACCATCACCAAAGGACTTGGCAGCTCTTGTCATACCGGATTCATACAAACAGTATGTCGTTTCGGAAGATGAAACCATTCTGTTTCTGTTGGGCGCCACTGATGAAGGGGACAACCGTATCCTCCTGTTCGGACGCGAGGATGTTAAGGACTGGAGCTCTTTTATGACAACTGTGTATATGGATGGCACGTTTAAAATAGCGCCACCACTATTCGCACAAGTCTTTGTCATTCTTGTAGAACGCGATAAATTCGTTTTTCCGGTACTGTACGCCCTACTCCCAAATAAGCAGCAAGACACATACGCGCGACTTTTTGCTCTAATCAAATCTTTATGGCTGAATTTCAAGCCTGAAAATATATATTCAGACTACGAAATCGCAGTATTGAATAGTATTCGCCAACAGTTTCCTGATGCTCAAATTCAAGGGTGCCTGTTTCACCTGTCACAAAATATTAAACGAAAATTGGGCAGGGAACATATTTTGGCTCAATATAATAGCGACTCAGACTTTGCTTTGAAAGCTCGGATGATTGTTGCTCTTGCATTCGTGCCAGTGGACAATTTGTCTGAATACATTACACGGCTGTATGAATACCTTCCCCCCAGTCTACAGAGAGTTCTGGAGTGGTTCGAAGTATGGAAAATAATACTGTCATTTATAGTGGTCGCAAATAGCATGTTTCTTTTGGTTTGTATTTCTGGATATTCAACTCAGTCAACGATGAAGTTGAGAAAACTTGACTGTTCGTTCTATTCACATGGGCATTATTGAGAATGCCGACCCGCATATGAAAAATTAATCAACATGTTGCTTTCGTTAACAACATAATATCAATCAGTTTTCTTTCTTGCATTCCTAATATTTTCTCAAAGAATTGCGATGTGATGTGTCACTTTTTTGCTGGGTTGCCTGTGTATGCGTTTGCATGTGTGTCATTGTTTACGAAGCGGCTAGTTTCTAAACAATGTAGAAAACGCAATTCGGTGATTTATACCTAAATATTATAGTCCGCTCTTCCGAGCTGCACGAAACATGCTATTTGCGCTGACCCAATCATTTAGAATTAATCGCGCACATTTTTAAATCCATTTCAATCTCTTCGTGTATTTACGTTATTTTGTAGGATATTTACTTCGGGCATCTCAATAGAAGCGGAACCCGGTCGCCACCAATGTTTGCACCTTGTATTTGGTCGGTTTATGTTCGCGTACTTTTGGGTCAGAACCGCACCAACAATTACGCAGAAGCAGCTCATAGAGCTCTGCAGAGGGAGCTAGACGTTCAACATCCATCAATCTGGAAGTTCATCGATGGATTGAGAATGGCGCAGAAGACGCGGGACGCACATTACGCGGGATTTCTAAAGGGAATTGCGCCCCCTTATAAACGGCGTAAATATATTGACGCAGATGCAAGGCTCGCCGAGATTGTCAGGAATTTCTCGCGAAGGACAATCTTGGAGTACCTAACCGGTATCGCGCAGAACTTTTTGCTAACATAATATAGCATTCATACAAAGGTGGATTACGTCATTTGAACGTAGGGTTCGAATAGAATCGTAGAGTATCCATCTCTGTTTACCGAAAACTGGTTGTTTTTCGAGTGGCAAAAAAGGCTGGTTACTTTGTGTTTATTTAGTGTTTAATTATTTTTTCCAATTCAGTTCAAATAGGTTGTAACATTGCATGTTACCACAGGCTCCTTACCCCTTGGACGACCTCAGCGGAGTGTCTGATTTTTGAATGAATGATTAGGATGGCCCTGAGGCCTGGCAATAATTCCGAGAGACGACCGTGACCGACTAAAATCTGTAGAACTCCTTATTGATTCTTTTGTTTTTCTTTACGCATTTTCTCTGGCATGTGGAAGACGAGGCCTAGACGAAGGCTCACATTCACCCCGACAGAACGAGTAGACGCACCTACGACGCCCAAAATCGACCACACCGAAAGAAATTTATTCTCAAAGTTAGTATAATATACTGAAACTTAGTATATTTCCGTCTAAAATAGGCGGTAAGTATATTTTCTAATCTTTAGAGGAGAATAATTTAATAAACACATACTAATGTGAATACATATACTAGCTTTAAGAATATCCTCTAATCTAAGTTTAGTATGTTATATTCGGAAAGGAATCAGTGAAATTATAAAATAATCTCTTTATTTTCATTTTATATTCATATTTTACATTCCTGGTATAATATATTTATGTATATATGTATACTATATTATATTCATATATTTTTTTATATTTTTATAATATATACTATGTATATTTATTATTTATATTATAAACTTTTCAATCATACAAGACTATGAGATAATTAATTAAATTAAAGACAAAAAAATGTTCAACAATTTTAGGGAATATATTTATATTTATATAGTATTTATATAGCACAAAAGTGTTGGTTTCAAAACATTTTTTCCAGAAAGTGGGAAAAAAATTCTTACAATCAAAAATTTCTGTGTCTCAAACAATTCATCAAATATTATTGGTTTAAAGTTGAAGAAATTTCATCCAACGCAGCAGCCTGTACCCTTCGACAACTGCTTTTTCTTCGATGGACTGAATTTATGTTCAGCGGAGGACATAAAATCTGGAAAAATCATGAACTTTGTATCAAAATATCACTAATCAACTGTAGAAAAACTGAGTCACTAGAACGTTTACTCAGAGCGTAGCAGTAATTTGGAAAAAATTATTTTTCATCCTTCTAGCCTCAAAATCGCGACTTCGTCGCGATTTCTCGGCAATCCTGATGAAAAATAATGATCATTACTTGTACGTAAAGGCTTTTTGACGAGAGGTTTACGGCACGAGCCGAAGGCAAGTCTCGTACTCGCTCGAGGTACTCGTACTCGTACTCGCTACGATCAGTCTCGCCTTCGGCTCGTGCCGTAAACCTCTCGTTTCGTCAAAAAAGCCTTTCGTTACTCGTAATGAAATGTACTATTATACTCAGAATTTTAGGTTTACTTACGTTCAAATGTTTCGACCAGTTCGCCTGGATCGTTTTTGATGAGCCACTTCACGACTTCGTCGATTTTTTCGAATGAAAAATATAACTTGATCACTCACACTCAAAGACAACGCGACGCACGACACGATGCAGGACCTGGACGCGGCCATATGCAAAATGCGACAAGTTTTGATCACGTGGTCACACCTTAATAGATGGCATACTAACTTTAAGAGGATATTCTAATACTCTAGCATTCTACATAAAAATAGACTAAACATTTAGAGGATTTCATTAGTATATACGATTAGTATGTTACCATACTAGAAATAAGAATAAATTTCATTGTGTAGTGACTCTATCGTTCGAAACCTATTAATTCATACCATATGTGAATTTATCGGACCAGTCGAACCAAATTTTTAAGTCTTCTAACTGAAGCTCACCTCTATATAGAGCGTGCAATCTCCAGATAGACCGAAAAAAACGGGAGTGCATCATAATTATTTTTTCAAGTAAAAATTCCTTCAGCCCGGGTTTGAACCGGGACCTCCGCATTTGTACTGCGACGCCTTGTCCAATTAGACCACTGAAGGACTGAAGGAATCTTTACTTGAATTTCATGTTATTGTCATTGACCTCTTAGTCCACAGGTCTGTGTTTATTTCATTGTGTAGTGACTCTATCGTTCGAAACCTATTAATTCATACCATATGTGAATTTATCGGACCAGTCGAACCAAATTTTTAAGTCTTCTAACTGAAGCTCACCTCTATATAGAGCGTGCAATCTCCAGATAGACCGAAAAAAACGGAAGTGCATCATAATTATTTTTTCAAGTAAAAAATAATTATGATGCACTTCCGTTTTTTTCGGTTCAAACCCGGGCTGAAGGAATTTTTACTTGAAAAAATAATTATGATGCACTTCCGTTTTTTTCGGTCTATCTGGAGATTGCACGCTCTATATAGAGGTGAGCTTCAGTTAGAAGACTTAAAAATTTGGTTCGACCGGTCCGATAAATTCACATATGGTATGAATTAATAGGTTTCGAACGATAGAGTCACTACACAATGAAATAAACACAGACCTGTGGACTAAGAGGTCAATGACAATAACATGAAATTCAAGTAAAGATTCCTTCAGTCCTTCAGTGGTCTAATTGGACAAGGCGTCGCAGTACAAATGCGGAGGTCCCGGTTCAAACCCGGGCTAAAGGAATTTTTACTTGAAAAAAAAAAAAAAAAAAAAAAAAAAAAAATAATTATGATGCACTTCCGTTTTTTTCGGTCTATCTGGAGATTGCACGCTCTATATAGAGGTGAGCTTCAGTTAGAAGACTTAAAAATTTGGTTCGACTGGTCCGATAAATTCACATTTGGTATGAATTAATAGGTTTCGAACGATAGAGTCACTACACAATGAAATAAACACAGACCTGTGGACTAAGAGGTCAATGACAATAACATGAAATTCAAGTAAAGATTCCTTCAGTCCTTCAGTGGTCTAATTGGACAAGGCGTCGCAGTACAAATGCGGAGGTCCCGGTTCAAACCCGGGCTGAAGGAATTTTTACTTGAAAAAATAATTATGATGCACTTCCGTTTTTTTCGGTCTATCTGGAGATTGCACGCTCTATATAGAGGTGAGCTTCAGTTAGAAGACTTAAAAATTTGGTTCGACTGGTCCGATAAATTCACATATGGTAAGAATAAATTTCTTTCAGTGCAGAAGGATCCCTGATAAGGAACCCCGCGTGAGCTCTAGGAGGTAGTACTGGCCAGGCTACCTCCACTGCGGACATAGAGGACACGGGGGAATGCCGAGGGCATTCTGCAACGAGGGATATCGGTGGCGGAAGAGATTCCCGCCGCCTAGAAGAGCCTGCAACCCGTGTTCCTTGGATGTAAGGAGCTACAACCACCGCGGTGGATTTTGAATATTCGCGCGTAGCGAAAATAGGGATCTTTTGGTCGATGGGAAATCAATAGTCGATCGCCTGATATGTGCGCTAAGTACCGGCGCCATGCGGTTTACTTACTCTGCGTTAGACTAGCGTACTTAACACACGTGCC
Source organism: Tenthredo mesomela (assembly GCA_943736025.1). Lineage (NCBI taxonomy): Eukaryota > Metazoa > Arthropoda > Insecta > Hymenoptera > Tenthredinidae > Tenthredo > Tenthredo mesomela. The sequence goes on from OX031014.1 coordinate 33,826,988, forward strand.
TCTAGTTGTGATACCTTTTTGCGTTGTCTTTTTTTTTCTGAGTAACTGTGTGAGAACCTAATTCACTGTCGAGCCTCGTAGGCCTTACCCAAAGATTAATTGAATTGAGTGTTTTTTTTTTTTTTTTCTTTCGTGTGAGTGTGGAGAGCGAGAACCCCCAAACCGAAGGATGGATCTCTTCCGGGAGCGAGGTCACTTCCTAGCGTGGCTGGAGGACGGTAAGCGTTAGCTATTCTTACTCAGGATAATTCGAGTCCGGCAACGGCTATCCGCCATCTTGCCATAGAGCAAGCCACGAGGCTAATTAATATTCTTGGGATCGAATTAAGCCGATATCCGAGGGGTAGGCCGTCACCAGTGTCCCTTTGCCTTAGATTTTGTAGTTCGAGTCTTCATTTTTTTGGAGTAATTATTCGCGTAATTAATAATTGAGTCAAGTGCATACCTGTAGTACACGAGTACGACAGAGACAGTACGAGTCGGTCACTGTCGCTCTCTCTTCCTCCTGCGGGGAGAGACGTAGCTCGAGGCTTAGCCGAGAGTCTTTGTTGTTTTTCGCGTGAGAGTTTAGGGTTCGTAGTTTAGCGTTTGAAAAAGTAATAAAATTCCGTGTATTATCCGCAGAGTTAGTTTAAGTGATTTGTAGAAAAAAAATCTGTAAATAGTTTGTAAAGAATACGCTTTTCGGAGCGATACGATAACGAGAGACTTCGTCTCTCGGAGACGAGCTAGTCGGCGGAGCACGAGATAAGACTGAATAACTCCGAATTAGTCATTATTATAAGATCGTTAGTAATAAGTTATTAATTCTGCTCGTAGCAAATATTTAGTAAATTAGTGATTTAGTTATTATTGTCCCGCGAGGACTTGATTTGACGAGTTATATATTTTTTTTGTTGCATGAATTCTTTTTATTTGTTGTTGCTCTCCTACGTGGAAGCTAGTAGTTTAATTTTTATTGTAAAACTCGCCAAACGTGGCCAGGTCCCTTAGACACGACCTGTAGTCAATTTATACCCGCTGGGGAGTACCCCCGGGTACTAGTATTATTATTTCTATTTTTTTTTATGCTATTTTTCTTGAATAAATTTCATTTTCTTTGTTAAATTCAAATTCACCGAGTCGTTAATACGCCCTGCTAATCCTTCAATCAATCCCGACCCCTCTCCGCGGTACTGACGCTAGCCGACGCTCAAGTATCGGTAGTTTGTATTTTTTTTATTTAGATTTTCAGAAATTGGCGATTATAAGCCTGGCGCCCAGCATCTTTGTTTTATTATTAATTTTCAGTTGGCCAATTGTCGAGTGGACGGTTCTCAGACTAGCTTTCCGGTCTGGTCTGAGGACCAGGAAAAATCCACGTCGCAAGCTATTATTTAACTTTTCAAGTGTTCATATATTATTTATGTTTAATAAAAAATCTAACATGGACTCGTACGTGACGTCATTTTTTTCCCTAACTTTTGTTTGTATACTTTTTAAACGTGAAAAGACCCGTCATCGATTGATTTTCTCAGCTCATGATGTATTGTAATCGGAAGAAATTGTTTCACAGGCCTGTAGTCGATTATAGTATAAGTATACATAAGGACATTACAGTATTTCAGAACCCAAATACAATCTTCTTGTAACCTGTGGGGTGAATTGCCAGCGCGAGAAAAACATCCGAAAACTTGAATTACGCCTCGCGCCGAAACGTCCCAGCGCCGAAAGGCCTCGCGCCGAAACGTCCAAGCGCCGAAACGTCCGGGCGCCGAAACGTCCTAGCGCCGAAACGTCCTAGCGCCGAAATGACCTAGCGCCGAAATGGCGGTGCCGAAACGTCCGGCGCCGAAAAGTAACGTACCCCGAGGAGTTGGGGGTGACGACCGTGGGCTACGCGGACGACGTGGCACTGGTCGTCACGGGCGACCACCCCCGATACATGTCGAGCAGGATGCAGAAGGCACTGAACATCGTTCAAGAATGGTGCACATCTCAGGCGCTGAGAATAAATCCCAGCAAGACTGAGATGGTAGTATTCACGAGAAAACGACGCTTCGAACTGGGACCCATTGAGGTCTTTGGCTCGAAGCTGGAAGTCTCACACACGGTACGCTACCTAGGCATCTACCTGGACAGTAAGCTATCGTGGAAGGAACACGTGTCCAAGCAGGCACGGAAGGCCACGGTCACATACTGGGCTTGCAGGAGGATGGTAGGACAAATCTGGGGACTAAAACCCAGGGTGGTCAAGTGGACATACACAGCCATCCTTATGCCTCAGATATCATATGCATCCGTTGTATGGTGGCCCGCCATGGGCAAATCCACGCTAAGGAAGACAATGGAACGGGTATACAGGCTGACGTGCCTGGGGATAACGGGGGCGTTTGGAACCTCGCCCACGCTCGCCATGGGGGCTCTCCTGAACCTCCCGCCCCCGTACATGACGGTAGAGGCGGAGGCCTGGAAGTCAGCCCTGCGCCTGATGCACCAAAGACACTGGAAGAGAACTGGAGTAGGACACACGTTGATACTACTGAAGGAAGGGGCACCGCAGGTAAACCTAACCCAAGGCGGGGACCGCTGCCCCAACCACTACCAGTTCGAGACAACTTATAGTGTAGAAGTTCTCTCACCACGGGGACTCGTATGGTACACAGACGGGTCCAAGACCGAGACAGGGGCCGGGGCCGGAATCTGGAGCGAGGGACCGAAAACGAGCGTATCGCTCGCGCTCGGGACCGCAGCCTCGATTCTCCAGGCCGAAGTGTTTGCCATATGACCTGCGCCAGAAAGATTCAGACGAGGAAACTCAGGGGTAAACACATCTACATATGTAGCGACAGCCTGACGGCGCTCCGATCTCTCAGCGCCTGCGTCGTTAGATCCGGGCTCGTCAGAGAATGTGCGGAGACCCTCTCACAGATATCCCGCGACAATCGCGTAAAATTGTTATGGGTGCCAGGTCACAGCGGCATACATGGCAATGAGGAGGCGCACTGCTTGGCAAAGGCAGGGGCTCTACGCAACGGGGTCGACGACGGGTGCCTCATTGGCTTACCCCTGACCCACGCCAAGGGCCTAGCGAGTGAGTGGACTAAACACCGCTTCGCGGACCTATGGACACAGGCACCAGGCATGGCTCACACGAGGGCCTTCTTCCAGGGGCCCTCCCGTGAGACAGGCAACTCACTCACCAACCTGGAAAGAACCAGACTCAGGCTTCTGTTGTATTTGCCACTCGAAAGCAAAGCATATTCGCTGTGTGCAGAAATCCATGTTGCGCCGCAGCGGGCTAAACTCAGCATATTTTGTTGGACTAGCTAGCATTTATTTACATACGCAATACGTTGTTGAAGTAATTTTAATAAAAGAACGTTCATATTCGTTATTTCCTATTGGTACGCGAGTCCAGCAAAATTCGCATATCTCACCACCATGGGCGCTCTAAGTCGTTCTCAGCTGCTATAGTATGGCACTGCACACAGCGAATAGGCGATAGCGGCTAGATAAAAGGGAACGCCAAAAAACGCTAAAAACGCCCAAAAAATCCGGTATCGCCCCCCTGGAGAATATGAAGACGAACAGAGAGGGGATGAAGGAAAAAAAGAGTGAAAAAAGTGAAATGTGGAAAAGTGAAGAAACGTGGGGATAATCCCAATGCAGAACAAAAATAAAAGCTTTTGGATTATATCGAAAAATTTCCTGAACTCACCCAAACCAAATTCACGAATGAAATAACCAAAAACTCGATAAAAACCAAATGGGATAGATTAAGAGATATATTGAATGCCATGGATAATGGGGCAGTGAAAACAACAGACAAGTGGAAGAAAGTAAGTAAAAGTTATAGCATGTGACATTTCACGTTAATTCACAAAAATACAAGATTAAATTTTGATTTATAATTTTCTTAAGACATGGAGAGACATGAGGGGCTTTGTGAAAAGAAAATTAAGTGCCAATAAGACAAGCAAGCTTTAAACTGGTGGTGGTCCCATGAAGGAAGAAGAGGTTACTGTCGAGGACGATGGACTCGAAGCACTCCTTCTACCAGCAGCACAAATTTATGGGGATCCTTCCATAAAAGAGGCTCTTGCAGATTTTGTTAGTCTTTTCTGTCACTTCACAGCATCAAAATATTCCAAATAAGAATCCCTAATTTTTTTTCTTCTTCCAATTGAAAAAAAAATAGAGGGAAACAGAGCATCACCAGAAGTCAGTGCCTCATGTGGTTGACAAAACCGTTATCCCCTCAGAAATTAAGCACCCTCCAGAAAGTGAAGTTGCTGCAAAGACTGCTATAGTTGAGAATAAAAACGAGTTAAAACGTGAGTATTCCAAGAAATTTCTCCCTTTATTTGTGGATATTCCGTGAAAAATGCTTGAAAATTGACTTTGATGGATTTCCTCTATAGCTTTTCCACCCAAAAAAAAAAATCGTCAACAGTTCATCGACCGGAAGCATCGATAAAAAATTGTGAAAACATAATAGGGACCGTGCACGAAACATAGAGGCAGCACTTCTGCCGATATTCATGCTCTCTGGTGTCGTATTTGTGTACTAAGGGGGGTAAACATTTGCAATGAACATGGAAGTAAATGTCATAAATAATGGAGAAAGTAATTAAATACGGATTTCGGCCTGTGATAAATGACCGTGTATACGTGGCCAAAATGATTTTAAAGGTGAAAAATTATTTAAATCGGGGCATGTGTATAATGTTGTCGAAACACAGGATTTGAACGGTCAAGTGATAATAACCTGTCAAGTTGTACCGCAAACAAGTGTATCAAATGCTTATAATGTCAAAATAATGGTATGTATATAAAAATCAAATGACAAATCAAATTATTTAGAATTTATTATTTAGAAATTATTTATGTGGATATATAAATAAGATTGAGATTGATCGTGAAAATATTATTTTTCAGCTTGATGTTAATCGAAATGTCAGTTATGCTGAGTGTACCTGTAAAGCCGGTTTATCTGGTAAATGTAAGCACATGTGTGCTTTGATTCATTACGTCAATTCTGCTGAAAATGCTTCATCGAAAACCAGTCATGCTCAAGAGTGGGGCAAACCATCTCAACGGCAGTTATTGGGCTACGATAAAGGTGCGAGAATGTCCGACCTGTTCACTCCGCGAATTTTATGTAGTGAAGCTTCAAAATTGCAGCCTTTGAGTATTACAACTGAAAATATTCCGGAATCTTTAGCTCAAACACCTCTGTGTACAATGCTCAAGTTGGAAGAAAAAAATAACATTGAAATTATAGCAGCTGAATCATTAGTAGAAATAATACAGGTAACTGAAAGACGTACTCTAGAAGAAAAAGCCCAAAAAGCTGTGTTGGATATATTAATGCTGCAATGTGTAAATCAAATATATACACAAGACAGAGAAATTGCAGAACATTTATTTCTTTTTTATTAAGAAAATGTATGCTGTGATATCGATACTGCATTAAATGTAAGCATTAAAACTCTTCATCAGTCAAAAAGTCCCGAGTGGTTCAAATAACGAATTCTGCGGATTACTGCTAGCAATGGACATAAACTGAAAGGTAATCGTTTTAATGTCGAGAAAGTGATAGCTAATTTGTTGAACCCTGGAAAGACTGAAACCTCTGGAATGGCGTACGGAAAGAAGACTGAAGATATTGCTCTTCAAGAGTATAAGAAGCTAATTGACTCAAGACATGAAATTATCAAAGTAGGGCTCATAATTTGTCTTCGACAGCCCTGGTTAAGTTGCTCTCCTGATGCAATTTCAGTTTTCGGGCCGGATATTTGGCAAAAACGGCTCATAGAACTAAAATGCCCGTATAGGTGCAAAAATGTACCAGTATTTGATCAAAAATTACAAAAGCCTAACGTGCAATATTTGAAAATGAATGAAAATGGGTTGCAATTGAGTACAACTCATCCAATTTACATTCAAGTTCAACTTCAAATGTATGTTACAAACATATCAGTCTGTGATTTATTTATTTACTCACCCCACGGAAGTGTCTTGATAACAATTAGACGAGATGAACTACTACTATGCAAATTAGTTCCTCACCTCGAACAATTCTATTTTAGTCAATATATTCAAAGATTACAAGCTAAGTATTCAAGTGATAAAACGTAATGCAAGTAAAGTAACAAGTCAAAAGATAAAAAGGTGCTTTTTAAAAATCAGTATTTTTTTATGTTACAAATTAATATATAAATATAGTCATTAAGATGCAATGTTGTTAAGCAGTACAAATTAGTTCATAACATGTTTAAAATTATATAAAAGTTATCTGTTTGAGATATTTTATGTCAAATCTAATATAAAAAATATTTAATATGAATAATTATAGAAACAAATTATAACTTATGAAATGTTGAAAAATAAGCAAAGAAAAAAAAAATCTAACAGCATAAAAGATATGTGATTTTTCAATGAAAATATAAAAAATATCCACTGTAAATAAAGTCGTTTATTTATTTCCAACAATTATACATTTTACTTATTATTATTAACAATTTTTTTTATGTTTTTCATCAATCTTTTTCTTTGAATAATGGATTCTCGATTTTTATTAAAGCACACACAACTGAAACAATCTCATCGATATGAGGGAATAATGACACCGGTACTTTGGAAAAAATATTGAAGTCCTTGATCCGTTGATTGACTCGTTCAATGTGTATCCTGACTGAAGCTATATTGTATGTTTCATCCACCTCTTCTGGTGTAAGTTGATCATTCTGACAGAATAGAGGCATTACAAAAATAGCGTTTTTCTTTTGTACTTCGGTTTTTATCTGGGGGAAGCCTTTATCAGCAAGGACGACATCACCAGGCTCGATTAAATCAACAATACCACAATCATTTGTAATGAAACAGTCACCGGCACGACCACCATAGCACTTAGAAACAAAACTGACAAATCCGTTTGGAGTACATCCGACCATGAACTTCACTGTATGATGATGCTTATATTCCGAGTACATTAATAGTACATTTCAGTATGAGTATGGAAAGGCTTTTTTGACAAAACGAGAGGTTTACGGCACGAGCCGAAGGCGAGTGCTGTAACTCGTTTCGTCAAAAAGTCTTTACGTACAAGTAATGATTATTATTTTTTATTAGGAAAGCCTCAAAATCGTGACGAAGTTGCGATTTTGAGGCTAGAATGATGAAAAACTCTTTACTTTACTTCTGGGGGTACTTCAGTATTAACTTCTGTACAATCAATTATAACACGAGTATCTGGATAATGTTGTCGAAATGTTTCTGGTAGCGTTGCTCGTATAGAAGCTTTAGATGGCCAAAAAACAAAATTTTTGAGCAAGACTTTCAATTGTTGTAAATTTTTTATAAATATTCGATGGGCTGTAGTTCGATGGACACTGAACAGAGTAGTTAGTGCTGTGAATGTCAGACCTGTTTTTAATTTCATCAACGTTTTCAACAACTTAGTTTTTTTTATCAATTTTTGAGGTTTTGGAGTCTGGAAGTATATTTAGAAGAAATGTGAAAATTGCAAATGTCACACCAGTTAAGCTGCTCAAAGATTCGTCAGTAGTGATCGAAGAAAGTCCATGAAAACCTTGACAATGTGATTTCATAAGATCTTGATCTATCGGATCACAGCCAAAATCTTTAACACCCTGCTTAAAATGACCGATAGGAAACGATAGAACCGGACAGATTTCCGGATAGGATTCCGGATAGACGTTCCATCCGTTTCTATCCGTATTTCATCGGTCACGAAAGTCCTGTCCGGATCCTATACGTTTGTGTCCGTAATTCGTCGGAACGAACATCCGTAGGCTCGGTTATCTATCTGCCTTCATTCGGAAAGTATCCGTCACCCGAATCGGTTTTGGGACTGTGTCCGTTTCTATTCGGTTTGGATCCGGCAATTCTGAGTTGAAATCGGGTCTCTGTCCGTACCTATCCGGTTTCGATCCCGCAATTCATAACGTGATTATTCACATCAGATTTTCCAAGTTGGGTTCGGGGCTTCTGTCCGTACCTATCCGGCAATCCATAACGCTATTATCAATACAGCTAATATTCTAAGTTGGAATCGGGGCTTCTGTCCGTACCTATCCGGTTTGTATCCGCCAATTTATAACGTGATTATTCACCTCAAATTTTCCAAGTTGGAATCGGGGCTCTGTCCGTACCTATCCGGTTTCGATCCCACAATTCATAACGTGATTATTCACATCAAATTTTCCAAGTTGGATTCGGGGCTTCTGTCCGTACCTATCCGGTTTGGATCCGGCAATTCACAACGTGATTATCAATACAGCTAATATTCCAAGTTGGAATTGGGGCTCTATCCGATTTCGTGCCGTATCAATTGATAATCACGTTATGATTTGCGGGACCAAAACCGGATAGATACGGACAGAGCCCTGATTCCAACTTTGAAGATTTGACGTGAATATAATCACGTTAAGATTTGCGGGATCGAAACCGGATAGATACGGACAGAGCCCCGATTCCAACTTTGAAGATTTGATGTAAATATAATCACGCTATGATTTGCGTGACCGAAACCGGATAGATACGGACAAAGATTTTCAAAGTTGGAATCGGGGCTCTGTGTGTACACTAAACGTAATGGATTCTGATCCGGACGAGTTGGACAATTCTAGAAACAGCCAATCAGCGCTCTGGATTTTTTTAATCCAGAGCGCCGATTGGCTGTTTCTAGAATTGTCCAACTCGTCCGGATCAGAATCCATTACGTTTAGTGTACCTATCCGGTTTCCATCTAATTTACATTACTTCAATATTTTCTCGTAAGGCGGCGAGCACCGCTTTCGATATTCTCGCGAGTACCACTTATAGGAGTTGGTGAGTATATATCGATACCTGCGCGGAATAACCGGCTATCTCAGAGTCCGCTTGAAAAAGCGGCTATCTCAGAATCCATTCGGAAAAGCGGCCTGTGCCTATATTAATAATATAGGCTACAGTCGGTTTTTCGAATGGATTCTGAGATAGCCGCTTTTTCAAGCGGACTCTGAGATAGCCGGTTATTCCGCGCAGGTATCGATATAGAGGCGGAAAATATCATCTATATACTTGAGAAGAAAAGAAAAGAAAAAAAAACGAAAAAAAAAGAAAAAAGAACGAAAAAAAAGAAAAAAAAAAAGAAAAAAAAAGAAAAAAAAAAAAAAAAACGAAAAAAAAAGCAATAAAAAAGCTTCAATTTTTTGAAAATGGATCCGGATAGAACCCTACAGGAAAAATGCTAAGGCGGGGTTACTTTCCGGATATAACCATATAGGAAGCCTATCTAGACATTCCCGAAAATGGCAGAATAAGCCCGCATAGCACCAGATACACTGTTGGAAAAATTGTGTATTGCTGTTAAAAAAATTCGCAGTTAAAAATATTATGTCAAATTCTATACATATTCGAATGTTAATTTAACAATTTCGATTTGAGTTAAGCTGGTATTTTATGTTGAAAATTATTATTAACATATTCGCACAAAACTTGACACATCTATTATGTCAACTTCAGAATAACGAAGAAATAACTTCATGTTTATGTTAAATCTTTGAAATAACATGTGGTTTATGTATACAAGAACTAAAAATTTATGTCATTCAATTGTAAATTCACGGCAAGATTTGATCCAAAGTATAAGTCAATTCAACTCTTCTTATATATTATTTTGACAAAGAAGATCTGTTAATATCTTTTATTACATTATCAGGCCAGTTGAATTAACACAAATATAATGTGAAAATTCGGTTCATCACCCAAGGAAAGTGTTAAAATGACATATTTTTGAAGTAAAGTCGATACTTCGGACAAACTCGTGTTTGTTCGATTGACTTCGAGAGCTGGTAGTAGCGTGTGGAGGTCGAGAAGACCTCAGTCGTAGTGCCGGACGCAAGCGCGTAACATGTACGAACGCCGTATCAAGTCCTCATTGTAAGCCGCTAGAGATGAACGATGCCTATGATCACCAATGTATCATAACCAAATACTTTTTGTACCCTTAAGAAATGCAAATGTATTATATAATTGTAAGAAATTGTTCACTTGAAAAAAAATGATAATAATGAACAATACTAGAATAACAAAATTAGGAGTTTTTTTTTTTAGACAAATTCATCCACCCTTTCACTGTGAATAATTAAAACTTGGAGGGTGCGAAATCGAAAGTAACACAAGGCAATTGTAAGAGTCATTGAAAGTTATTTTCTAGTTGGGAAAATGATTTCATTTTCCATAGTTATACAATAAATTGTCAAGTATTGTATGACTGTGAAAAATAATTATTATTTTTTCAACTAGATCATACTTTTGCAGTGCTTCTTCAATTGCTCCGTGCTGTACTTCGCACCCCTCTGGAATAATAATGAGATAACATAAAGAAGAAGTGAAATTAACATTTCTGTACAGTTAGGATTAACATTAAGGGGGTATTCTAGTCTAGAGAATTGAAAAAATCGATTTTTTTTTCGTTTTCATATTTCGATAGTTCAGATATTCAAGAATAACTCCCCAAAAGTATTTTTCAAAATTCGAATTATTTTGAAAGTTATAGCCCTTTGAGTGTCGTGGAAATGTCTGTGTTTTCATCTTTTGCATTTTTCTATTGATATCTTAAGAATACATAAAAAAAATTAAAAAAAAAAAAAAATCAAATTTGCGGAGAGAAACGCTGCAAATCATCAACATGAAGTAGAAGAAGGCCCGATGTATGAAGCTGGAATGGCTGATTAAGAAAATGTAAGTTATATGTACTGTTCTATCAATTACACCGCCTGAAACTTGACGTAAAACTTTGAACGCGTTTTTCTCGAAACTAGTTTTTTCAAAACGGCCGTCACAAAATCTCAAGTTCTAATCGACCGATTGACTTGAAATTCGGTATGAATATTCTTCATATATCCCTCTTCAGTATGAACCGCTAAAAACTCAAAATTTCTAATTTTGAATATTTTTTGAAAATTTGTGAAAGTTAAAAATTAGTGGAAAAATCGACCTTCTTTTTTGAGTAGCCGCCATTTGGCGGGAAAATTTTTTATTTTCAGTTTTCATGGTTCATACCATTTTGACATTTGTACTAATCAAGAATCTACCTTTTTTTTTGTTACAGATGACCAGAAGGGTGGGAATCGTGACGGCGAGAACACGTTCTTTTTTGTTCCCCCTCTACTTCAACGGCGCATAACTCACTCAAATTTTGATTTTTTTTTTTTTTTAATTTTTTTTATGTATTCTTAAGATATCAATAGAAAAATGATAAAAATATGGATGGTAAAAATATTCACTGCTTTTTTTTATCGAGCGTCAAAAAACGCCCGAAATTCGAGCTTCTAGACTAGAATACCCCCTTAAAAGTATGTCAAAATTGACATGAAATTTGATTATTCCAACATTTAAAATTAGTAAATTCGTGTGAATTTGCATGTTGGAGTAACATACGTAAAATGTCAATTTCAACTGTATTTTCTGTTTATTTGACTCAGCTGTCATTCATTATGAACATTTAATTGTTTTCAATTTAAGAGCATGTCCTAGTCATATAGTTACCTGTTGAGAAAAAAACAAAAAAGTCGCAAAAACTCGGAAACGATGATCAAAAATGATGTATAATAGATTTATTCGATGATTAGGGACGAATAGGTTCGATCTAGCACGCGAGATTCATCGAAATCGAGAAAAATAAATTTTTTTGGTTCCTCAAGTGTGGCCGTGTCACTTATTTTGGTTCATATCAACGCCTGTGCGTCTAAAACGCAAAAACCGGCTTTTTACCTCAAGTCTCACAGCAATGACGAACATTTGTGTCTAAAAATTTTGTTGTTTCACGCAACAATAGGGCCGAGATAACGAAAGAAGAGCGGTATAAAGATGTAAATAGTGTAAAATTGTTGATTTCTGACAGCTGAGACATGAGGCGGTCGAGGCTAACGAAACGCCCGACAGATGGCTCTACGCGTAAATCATCGTCACTGTTGCGTTATTTACGCGATTTACGCGATGATTTACGCGTAGAGCCATCTGTCGGGCGTTTCGTTAGCCTCGACCGCCTCATGTCTCAGCTGTCAGAAATCAACAATTTTACACTATTTACATCTTTATACCGCTCTTCTTTCGTTATCTCGGCCCTATTGTTGCGTGAAACAACAAAATTTTTAGACACAAATGTTCGTCATTGCTGTGAGACTTGAGGTAAAAAGCCTGTTTTTGCGTTTTAGACGCACAGGCGTTGATATGAACCAAAATAAGTGACACCGCCACACTTGAGGAACCAAAAAAATTCATTTTTCTCGATTTCGACGAATCTCGCGTGCTAGATCGAACCTATTCGTCCCTAATCATCGAATAAATCTATTATACATCATTTTTGATCATCGTTTCCGAGTTTTTGCGACTTTTTGGTTTTTTCTCAACAGGTAACTATATGACTAGGACATGCTCTTAACAGATAGATTATGTATTATTGACAGATGATTTGAGTCGAATGGAACTACAAATATGTTGAAGTTTCAACTTATATCCTATGTCAACTGTTTACATATCATGTTTCTGTAAAATTAACTAAAAAAAGTTAGTGGACCTAATGGGACATACGAAATAAGTTAAAATTAACATATTTTTTCCAACAGTGTAGGGACACGACCAGAATCCCGGACGAATTCCGGACAAGCCCGGAGGTCTGCCGGACCCAAATTGCGTATAGAACCGGACACACTGCCGATCCGGTTTTTTTCCGGTTTCTATCCGGCTTTTTAAGCAGGGCAGTCTCCTTCAAAATCGGCGTACTAGCTTCACAAATTTTGTCCACTTTTTCTTTTACTGGAATATTGACCTGTACTGCAGCAGTACTTAAACCATCCCGATAGTCTAAATTGTAAAAAAAATACGTACAATCATCATAGGTATTATCAATCACCTTTTCAGTTTGACAAGTTATACTTCGATAGACAGGCTTAGGAGCAACATTTAAATAATTGTTATCAATACGACACTGTTCAACTATTTCTGTAAGTCTGTCGTTATCTTGCTCCATTGCGATGTCACTGATATTATTATTATTATTATTATTATTGTTTTTATTAGTATTATTAGTGTCACTGTAAATTTTTTCACTCAATATTAATTCTTTATTGTTGATAACTTTTCTTAATTGACGTTGTCGTGTCCGTTCAAATCGTCTCAAAGACTGAATAGATTTTTTTAAATTTTCTTTTCCAGGAAAAATCGAAGGAATATGAGATCAGGGTTGTTACGTTTCTCCCTCCACGAAATTCCCTGACTTTTCCAGGTTTTCCAGATATTAATATCCGATTTCCCAGGTTCGTTTTAATAGATATCGATCGTGTGTGTAATATGAAGAGTGAAAAAAAAAAAACATACAAGTCACTGATTTTATTTTACTATAAGGGAACTCATACATTACATATGTTTTTGCACAGCAAGGATATATTTAAATTGAAATATTAATAAAACTGATAATTTTTAATACCGCAAAACTAGCGGGTCGAACTGAAAATCGACATTTTTACTCAGAAATTGAAAATTTCCAGGTCATTCACGAAATTCCCTGACTTTTCCATGACTTTTCCAGTACAGGCAGAATTCCCTGACTTTTCCAGGTTTCCAGGTTTTCCAGGTTGCGTAACAACCCTGGAGATGGATGTAGCGGATGCTCAGATTTTTCGTTATTTATGAAATGAGTACTACAAATTGTTGTATGCTCATTTGGTACCCAGTCTTTAGGATTTTTACTGAAATTACAAATTAAAATTTTTAGCTTATGTTTGAATAAACAGATAAATATTATTATTGTAATTTATATGATTTATATGCTTTAAATATTTGAATATTATTTTATAATTGAAATAATAATTTTTTACTTTTAATATTAATACAGTACTTACACATAATTTTTAACTGCATTAATCCACTTCATACGTTTATCATTTTTCCACTGTGCACCAAGTGTGCTGTGTGGAAATTTATAAAATTTCACTAATGAATTAAATCCACGTTTTTGACGTGAGGTATTTGTGCATCCGCGGATGCAACAAACTTTTTTTGATGGTGGCATTACAAAAATGAGTTAAATTTATTTGATTAATAATTACGAAATACTTATAGACAATATAAAAGCGTGATAAAATCCTCCCATTAGTACAGAATTTCATCACTAGTTGGCGACGTTGGCGTTATAAGTCATCATGCACGGTCCCTAATTGGAAATGAAGAAATCGTATTATAACCAAAAAATCTATTATATGTCAAGGGAGGCTCGATTGAAAAGTTTACAAATGCGAGTATTAAATGATCGCAGCAATAAGCTCACTTGACCGTGGTGGCTGTGCCGGAAAAAAACTCTATTTAATTCTAAGTTCAATGATTAACATTGAATTACTCGTATGTCATCGTTCCAACATAGTTGAAAATAAATAATATAACTATTATTATTATTATTATTTATTATTTACATTTATAACTTTTGAGTGTTAATTAGAGGGACTTATTATTTTTGTCATTGCGTTCAAAGAATTGCATAGTATGGATGAGAAAGTATTTATAAACATGTGTTATGTGTTGTGGATAAAAAATATTTGTTCATTGAATATATTTTTATTGAAAATAATAGTACATTATGTCACTAGGCCGATTGTTGGGTGAGGTATATCGAAATAAAGAGATTGCATTTTAATAATTGGATATTAATATAAACTTTATTATAATCGTGTTGCAACCATAGTTGGTAGATACGGAAGAAGGAAGATGGAAACTTAGGACTAGCGGCAACATGCCTAACTTATAAACTAATATGGCATCAGCCCGGGAATATTTGAATAGATGCAGTATGTCAGTATTACATTTCTAACACTTCCCCTTAGACAAATATCCTTATACTTTATTTTAAACCTGAAGCTTTAATATATTTGGCATGTTTGTTTCCAGCCAAAGGTTTCGTTAAAATGTCAGCCACCATGTCATCGGTTTGTCTATATTTTATTTCTATTATTTTCTTTTTAATAGCATCCTTGATAAAATGGTGTCTCACATCTATATGCTTTGTTCTCCTATGATGTTGAGTATTATTAATGATCTTTTGTGCGCTTTGATTGTCATTGTATAAAGTTATCATTTTTGTCTGTCCTATTATTTCTTTTAACAAATTTTTAATAAAGATAACCTCTTTAGCTGCATCACTTATACTTAAGTACTCAGCCTCTGTACTAGATAACGCGATGGTCTTTTGCTTTCTCGACTCCCAATTTATCGCACAATCTCCTAACTTCATCACTAAGCCTGTATAAGATTTCCTATCAATTACGTCATTAGCCCAGTCCGCATCCGCAAAAGCTTCAACCCCAATAATGTTTTGACAACTTTGAATCCTGCAACATTGTTCTTGCTTTTTCAACAACCGTCCTATTTAGCCTCTCTGCGACACCATTTTGTTGAGGCGAGTAAGGTACTGTTGTTTCGTGAATTATTCCACATTTCTTAAAAAGGTCTTCAAACGGTTTGTTACAAAATTCCAATCCGTTGTCGGTTCTGAATCTTTTGATTTTTAAATTGCTTTGATTTTCTACCAGGTTTTTGAATTCTATGAATTGATTAAATACCTGTGCCTTTGTATGTAGTAGATATCCGAATGTTTTTCGTGAAAAATCGTCTGTAAATGTGAGCAAATATCGAGCTCCGCTCCAAGTTGATTCTGTCATAGGACCGCAGATATCCGAGTGGATCAATTCCAGCCTCTCCTTGGCTCTGGTTGCACTACCTTTTGGAAAAGAGTTCCTCTTCTGCTTTCCTTCGATACATGGGACACAATCTCTGATTTCCCCTTCGTCACGAAAGTTGATCCCAGTGACCAGTCCATTCTTCATCATCGTCATGCTTCTGTGGCTCAGATGTGCTAGTCGCCTGTGCCATGTCTCCTGAGATGTTGCCATGGCAACAGGTTCCACAGTTGTAGCCACGCAATTTTCTGACCTTTGACGCTCTTGTTTCTGGGCTTGGTCTAATTTATATACTCCATGTATATTCGTTGCGGTAACTTGACTGTAACCCTCAATTTTACATTTATTTTTGTCATATACATGACATTTTTTGTCATCAAAAACTACTATTAATCCTCGTTCAGTCATTTTACTCACGGACAGTAAGTTAGTTGCAATTCCTGGTACGTGCATAACATCTGTGATAGTTCTGTGTATATCATTGTTTAATTTTATATTAATCTCACCTACAGCTACGCCTTCACTTTGCAGCTTGTGATTGTTTGCCACGGTAACTTGTTTTAAATCAACGTTAGAATAATTTGAGAACCAGTTTCGGTGCATACTCATATGAGTAGTACAGCCCGAGTCAATATACCAATCGTCGTCTTGAAAGGTGGTAACAGATAGAGCAGTCGTCAATAATAAGGAGTCCTCGTATTTCTTGGTTGAATCTTTCTTGGTCGAGTCTTCCTTTTTCTTGAGTAATTCACGACATTTGGGTTTAATGTGACCTTCCTTTCCACAATGATGGCAAATTATTTTCTTCTTTTGCCCTGTATTTTTGTATACAGTTTTTGCTCCAAACGCTGCATCCGTTGAGGATCCTGTGCTTGCTTCGGTTCTACGATATTCTTCTTGCATCAGCCTAGATTTTACTGTTTCACTTGAAATTTTTGCATTTGTTGCTTCTAAGGCCATGACCAGAGGGTCAAATGCCGATGGGAGTCCACCTAGTAGCAGCATTGCTACTTCTTCATCATCGACTACATGATTTATGTCTGCTAATTCCTGTACCAACGAAGTCAGACCACTGACGTATTCGCCCATCGTCTTAAAGTCTTCGTATTTAGTTCGAAGCAACTTTCTTAAAAGACTGAGTCTGCGACACAAACCTTTATCTTCAAATGCTGTTTTAAGGTTTTCCCAAGCATCTTTAGATTTTTCTGCTTGCCTTATATATGAGTAGCACGAAGGTTTTACGCTTAGACAGATTTTTGCTAAAGCTTTTTGATCTTTATTTGTGTCTTCGTCTGTACCTAGTACACAATTCCACAGTCCTTCCATGGTTAATAGCATCCTCATTGAGAATTTCCAATTATTGTAGTTTTTTGTACCTTCGAGCTTTTCAATTGAATGGCCCATGCCTCCAATGGTGATACTACTTCCCACGTTGATTTGATCCGCCATTTTAAGTATATGTGTTACGTCTTGAGTTGAAAGTTATTTAGAAGAACGAATCACAAGTTATTTTATATGATGTTGAATTGGTAGAGTTCTGTATTTCTTACCGAGTCTTAAATTACTAGTTCTTCTGGACGTCGCTGAGCTCGTATCTGTTGAGATATCTGTTGAGGTATGGGTATTATCAGCCACCACTATGCGTGGGTGAAATAAATGTTTATAGTTTCACCTTTTAATTATAACAATATTTATTAAACAATTTAATAATAACAATCTGCACTGTAGTTTTGGTAATTAATCTTCACGCAAGTGGAGATTAATTCAAGTTTGTAGTTTCTATTATTTTATTTAGTAATTCACTTATTAATTAACTGTTACACCAAACACTTTGAGTTGATAATTCTGAGATCTAAGATTCTATAAGTTCGATCTTTACTGATTGAGGTTTCGTGACTAACTCCTAATACTGCAGTAGAAAAGATCTCTCCTCGCGGATACGCGAAGGGGAGGTTTTGGAAAACTCGCGGGAAGGCGAGGTTTTTTCTATTGGTAAAAAGAGCATTAAAACAAAAGCGGGAAAAAATATGGTTGGCTAGAAGAGCATTTGCGCAAGGCGATTGGGTCAGAGGCCCAAGCGTCGAGGCGCTAAGAAGGGATGCTGTAAGCATCTATATCTCTTCTTTTAAAACAGAGCTGTCTTTGTCTTTAGACTTTTCCGCTTTGGGTCGTAAAAATCTGAAGGATCTGAAGATTTATGTTTCCTCAATAAGGATTTTCAAAGTTTACTTAAAGTTTAGGCTTTCAGTTTTATGGTGTTTCAAGTGTTCCAGAGCATATTCGTTTCGTGAGAAAATGGGATGAAATTGTCTATATTATAGTTAAGATTGTTCCTTTCAAAAGTATTGACTAATATCTATGAGTAAAATAATATATAAAGGAATAAAGGAAAAAATTATAAATGGAATTACATCAGTAGATGCATTATTAAAACTCTGATGATAATTGCACGTCGGTATTCTTATACCTGAGATAATAACTAATGGTAACTGTTGTACCTATAGATTAAATATTCGGCTTCCAGCCTAGGACGTAACATATGTATGAGTCAACAAACACACGAAAGAGTTTATACAAGTCCAACCACGCGACCGGCTAACCTCGAAAGAAACAGTTTCTAACTTATCAAAAATAATCACTTATTTCACTTTTTGTCACTTGACTATTATGTTTATTCAACTCTAAAAACCTCTGGGCCCATAACCTGTTGGGTGAGGTATATCGAAATAAAGAGATTGCATTTTAATAATTGGATATTAATATAAACTTTATTATAATCGTGTTGCAACCATAGTTGGTAGATACGGAAGAAGGAAGATGGAAACTGAGGACTAGCGGCAACATACCTAACTTATAAACTAATATGGCGTCAGCCCGGGAATATTTGAATAGATGCAGTATATCAGTATTACATTTCTAACACCGATTAAGTATTTTCCGACGAATTTGAGTTTATAATCCGAGCCGAAGGCAAGGATTATGATGAAGTTCGTCAGAAAATACTTTTTCGGCCGTATAGCATACAGAATTTTATGTGTCCAGGCCAAAAACCGCGTTTAAGGTGGTTCTTTACCTACTTCCCACCAAACTTGGATTTCAGAGAAGATTTTGAATACTTCTCGATCGGCAAAAAATCTGAAAAAAATCAAGCATGTAGAAGATCCTCGAGAGATTGATTTTGTATAATAATAATTCAAAAAAGTTATTAACAAATTGATGCAAAAAAAAACTGTTCAAGAAATTAGCCGATGACCCAACTTTTTTTTTAGGTGAAAATTAATTTTTAATTTTTCTGAATACGTATGATTTTTTTCAGAATTTTGTTAAATCTTTGAAAATCGCGTTTTGTCAGGTATGAAAAACCCAATTTTCAAAGATTTAACAAAATTCTGAAAAAAATCATACGTATTCAGAAAAATTAAAAAAGAATTTTCACCTAAAAAAAAAGTTGGGTCATCGGCTAATTTCTTGAACAGTTTTTTTTTTCCATCTATTTGTTAATAACTTTTTTGAATTATTATTATGCAAAATCAATCTCTCGAGGATCTTCTACATGCTTGATTTTTTTCAGATTTTTCCCCCACCGAGAAGTATTCAAAATCTGCTCTGAAAGCCACGTTTGGTGGGAAGTAGGTAAAGAACCACCTTAAACCGAGCGAAGCGAGGTTAAAATCGCGGTTTTACGGCCTATGACACATAAATTATATTTTTTTTTCCTCAACAATTCAATTTCCCATAATATATAACAAAAATCATCACGTAAACCAGTCACGAACGATTTGTTGACGCAGATTTCTGCCCGCTGCCTACTCTGGGTTGACACGGCGATCACCCTCATTTAGCTCAACATCAATGAATCCAAAATTTGGATGATTCCTCAAAACGTCGTCCGCTACTCCTTCCAAGTAGCAGCCATCCATAATTGCCATATTGTGAAAAATTACACAAGTGTTTGCAATTTTTGCAGCAGTAGTAGGAGTGTAATGCAGTTCAATAAACAAAAAAGTTCAAAAAAGTTCGAAAGGATCCTTGAATGGGGTCAAGAGCCATTGTCGGAGTGGATATCCAGAATCCCCTAATGATGATCAACGGGAAATTTCTTTGATTTTTTTGTCTTTTGAATCGGAGGAACATGCGTAAAAATTGAGATATGTATTTTACCCAACAAATAGAAGCGCTCATCCCCATGATTATGTAACTGGCGCATCAGTGGCTGGATATTACTATTATTCCAGATGAAGGTGTCGTGTGTACTCCCTGGATACCGAGCATTTACATTTAATATCCGAAAATCTGCATCACAAATCTGTTTATCAGGAAAAATACGTTATATGATTTACACATTTTATTTTTTGAATGAATCCAGTCGTGAAACGGTGAAGGGTAACAATTCGAGTTTTCACCGCTCGTTAAATGGTGTATTTTACTTACTAATTGGACGTTCAAGGAGTGCCAGCCCTTACGATTAACGTAAATTTGTTTTGGGTGCACTGGGTCATGTGTCTGCGGTGGAAAAATTGCAACGTGAGTGCAATCAATGCACCCATATTGCATTTGAAAAACCAAATTTCTGATAAAATCTAAAGAAGAGATGCGTCAACATTTGTTCCGATATAATTCAGAGAGAACATCCAAGAAATCAATTATTTTCTATAAAAAAAGAACCTGTTCCGAGAGGCACGAACTTCTTCAAAATTTCTGTAAAATTTCACGTATTCTCGACATATTTCATCTCGATTGAATGTATCTATCACTGTATGAATGCAACGACTCACTGAAGGTTGACTGACTGCAGAATATCTACCAGGACCCAAGTCTAATTGATAACTACCAGTTGCGAAAAATCTTAAGGCAGTCAGCACCTGAAAGTTTGGAGAATACTTTTCGTTTTTTCTTCACTACAGAATCACAGTTATCATTAAGGATTAAGGATTTATATCATAAATATTTATACATGGGTTAACTTTGAAATGATCAGTTTACGAGTTTTCATCATTTTCATCTCACTTACTTTCCTTGATGCATCTAATGCTGATGCTAGGGTTGGAGGAGGTTCGTATTGTCGAACAATATCAATGCTTTGAGAAACTCATTCCTTCTTGAGACGATAAATATGGATGAATCTATTTGTTGACAGGTCCTCGAAAGGGTTAACAGGATCATGAAACTGCCCCACATTATCGATAGCATGAAGATGAATGTAACGCCGTAAATTATCCATTTCCGCGAATGCACAAAAAAAAAAAAAAAAAATGATCCGTTTTATTAATAATAAAGATTGAACCGAAATTATGACCGAACTAAATGTCATGGCACATAACTTTTGACATAGGCGAAACTAATTCACTTCACAAATGCTTTACGCAAGACGAATAAAATTCGTTCGTTGGTGGAATCGTTTCGTCGTAGAACTTTACGCGTGTGAAAGTATTCGGCGCGCGAAAAAAGTTTCGACAGAGTCGAGAATAGGACCCCAGAATCATCTTAAAAAACTGCAGCGATTCACAAGTTTCGAATATTACTACAATTGATCATATAGCTCAGAAGCGAAACATTTATGAGCGCATCCACGTCACCTCACTCAAAAAAACTGTCAAGTCACGGATCTTTGCACCATTCAAAATATGTTTTGTACTATGGAAAAAAAAAATACAACTTCAAGGATTTTGAAATTTTTTAAAAAATGGCGGAGTTAGAGCTATGTGAATTTTTGTAAACCACTGTTGCACCGCTATGTTTGAAAACCCATATCTCCGAAAGTATTCATCGGAGCAGGCTGATCCTGGAATCATTTTGTTCGTAAAAGAATGCGCTTTCATACAAAAAATTATCTTAAAAAAAAATTCTTTCAATTTTTTTTCGTCATTGTTTTTTTTTTTTTTTTTTATATTTCGCTGCAATTTCCGCGGGACTCGGAAAAATTTATGGAGATTATTTTTCCCATCCGAATTTCAGTCAATAGAATTGCACCATTCGATGTTATTTTGCATAGCTTACACGATATTTAACTGATAATTTTGACAATTCCACTGGTAATTTCACGTGTGCTTTCACCGCGGTAATTTTTCATGTTAGCTATATATAAAAGACAAAAGATTTTCCAATACAGTTAACGCTTCATTGAATCTGACAGATTAAATTATAATTATGGTTCTGTGACCTTTAAATTTTGATTTTTAACTGGATTTTGTCTCATGATGCAATTCTATGGGCCGAAATTCGGATGGAAAAATAATCCCCCGAATACCACTCGAGCTTCAAAATTAATCGGGTATTTCCCTCAAAGTTCCCTGCAATCAAACGAACACGTCAAGTTTTTCAGAAAAATCACTCGCGCTTCGCGCTCGTGATTTTGTAAACTGAAAAACTTGACTTCTTCGTTTGTTTGCAACGAACCTATCGGGAAATACTCGATAATTTTGAAGCTCTTGTGGTATTGTGTTATTTGTATTATATGTGATAATTTTTTTTAGATACCTGAATCCTTCTCCTCCAGTCCAAAGAAAAAAAAAAAATTTATGGAGAAAATGCCTGGGCCGGAGGAAAATAATAAAACCTCTAGTCGCGCGTCGTCGCGCACGCCGATCCACGTCCACGGGCGGCGTTCGCGGTTCAAAAATGCTTCAAAACAAAATTAAAAACATAGTAGTCGATCGGAAATTTTCTGAATTTTTATAAAATGATGATCATTGAGAAAATATCATTATAATGGTAGGTGTAATTAAAATGTTAATTTCACCAAGTTTCCTATCGTTTTTTTAAAAATTCATTTTTTTTTCTGAAAGTTCAGGAAATTTCCGATGAAAGTCGTGTCCAAAAATTTTTCGCTCGTTTACGCCGTATGCGAAGCATAGAGATATAAGAATAGAGTACGGGAGTTAGCGGAGCCCGTAAGTGGCAGCGATATCGGAATAGAAAGAGAGACAAGAACTACGGGGTCGAATGGTCCTCGTTTAATGACGCATGCGTAGTGAGCGACTGTATGAACGTAGCACTGAACGCAGGTTAGGTTCATAGAGATATAAGATAGGCCGTGTTCGAGGAGTCGCTTTTAGCGCTGTCAGTAATCTTGTGTCTCTGTCACACTTCTTGATTTCCCCAAGCTCCGTCTCTCTCTCTCTTGATTTTCAGCGCTTTAAAGCGCTTTAAGCGCGCTCCCCGAACACGGCCATAGAGTACGGGAGTTAGCGGAGCGCCCGTGATGGCTGGTTTATGCAGCGGTCGTAACCATAGAGATATTACTATAGAGGAGGTGAGGCGGCCGAATCAGCGTAGTGCGAATAAAAAGAGATAGAAAACCGATATAGTAATAGCTTCCTTGTCTTTTAACGCCTTTTACCGCATGCGCAATGGACGACTACCCCTGGTTAAATGCGCTTAGCTGTAAAGACTCAGTGCGCATGCGTTAAAAAATAAGGAAGCTTTACTATATCGGTTTTCTGTCTCTTTTCATTCGAACTACGCTTCCACTTACACGCGGCCCTATGTCTCACCTCCTCTATAGTAATATCTCTATGGTCGTAACGTTAACTTAGCCCTAACTTAAAAGATAGATGTGGAGAGTTAGACTAAGCCGTTTACACAGTAAGATTTTTAGCACTAGACTTAGCCGTAACCCTAAAAATTTACGAACTTTTTACTTCAGCCTTAAGGCGTTTATGCACCGGTCGGAACTTTAAGTTAGACTTAACTATGGTTCAAGTAATCGTAACTCTTGCCCCTACAAAGTTCGTAAATTTCATCTTTTAACCGAATTTTAGTCGTGGAAGACGACAGCGCATGCGTAGTCGAATATTGAGAATTCAGAAAGATAAGAGAAATGTCAAATAGCCACAACCACAACAAATATATGTCGGACGCAGACGGTTATATCGAGGGCTTAGGACCAAAAGGTCGTAACCCACTGTTTTTCAGCTTTTGATAACCTTACTGCCATAAGGACGTATCCCCAACTTTAACACAGAAGTTCCATAAGAGAAAAATTAGGCAGCTTACGGCCAGAAGGACGTAAGCCCACTACAATACTGCCAGAAGGACGTAATCCACGAAAAATAAAAAAAAAGTGGGTTACGCTCTTCTGGCAGATCAGTGATGATTTTTTTCCGGATTCAAATCGCCTTCTTACAGCCAGAAGGTCGTAACCCTCTTTTTTTCATTTTTCGTGGCTTACGTCTTTCTAGTAGATAACTGGTCAAATTTTTTTGAATTTCTGTCGCCTCCTTACTGCCATAAAGACGTAATCCACGAAAAATAAAAAAAAGTGGGTTCCGATCTTCTGGCAGGTCACTGATAATTTTTTTCCGCATTTGAATCGCCTTCTTACTGCCAGAAGGTCGCTATGAAAATTCGCATGAAAATCTATCTCAAAAAGTGTTTACAAGACTACTACCTTAATTGGAAACAACGCACATTGCTTGTTTTATATGAAAACATCACTGTAATATGACTGCTTTGAGAGAATCACAGATTTTCATTTTCTAATTCAATTTGTCATAATTTCTTATTATTATTTTTTTTTTATTTCAATTTTTTTTTTTTCCGTTACTAATTTTTTTTCAGCTCGTACGGTGACTTCTAGTTGTGCCCTTCCGGCTGTAACAGGGTCACGAAATTCCAAAAACGGCAGTGTTACACACATCTAGTGAGGTGAACATCACGGTTCCAATTTTTGAGGGTTACGACCTTCTGGCAGTAAGAAGGCGATTCAAATGCGGAAAAAAATTATCAGTGATCTGCCAGAAGGTCGGAACCCACTTTTTTTTATTTTTCGTGGATTACGTCTTTATGGCAGTAAGGAGGCGACAGAAATTCAAAAAAATTTGACCGGTTATCTACCAGAAAGACGTAAGCCACGAAAAATGAAAAAAAGAGGGTTACGACCTTCTGGCTGTAAGAAGGCGATTTGAATCCGGAAAAAAAATCATCACTGATCTGCCAGAAGAGCGTAACCCACTTTTTTTTAATTTTCGTGGATTACGTCCTTCTGGCAGTAAGGAGGCGATTCGACAAAATTCGACCGGTTATCTGCCAGAAAGGCGTAAGCCATAAAAAATAAAAAAAAGAGGGTTACGACCTTCTGGCTGCAAGAAGGCGATTTGAATCCGGAAAAAAATTATCACTGATCTGCCAGAAGAGCGTAACCCACTTTTTTTTTATTTTTCGTAGATTACGTCCTTCTGGCAGTAAGGAGGCGATCGAAGTTCGGAAAAATTCGACCGGTTATCTGCCAGAAAGGCGTAAGCCATGAAAAATAAAAAAAAGAGGGTTACGACCTTCTGGCTGTAGGAAGGCGATTTAATTCCGGAAAAAAATGATCAGTGATCTGCCAGAAGAGCGTAACCCACTTTTTTTTATTTTTCCTGGATTACGTCCTTCTGGCAGTATTGTAGTGGGCTTACGTCCTTCTGGCCGCATGGCTGCCTAATTTTTCTCTTATGGAACTTCTGTGTTAAAGTTGGGGATACACGGAGAAAAAAATATTATCAGAATAAGTATACGTATCACTATTTCAGCTATCCGCAGTTTAGTTGTTTTCGAGTTGTTTATCTTGACAACGCGCCGTATAGCCAATTCAGCTTGCGACGTGGATTTTTATTAGTCCTCGGATTAGACCGGATAGCTAGGCTCCGAGAACCATCCACTCGACAATTGACCAACGAAAAATAATAACTAAACAAAGATGCTGGGCGCCAGGCGTATAACCGCCACTTTCTGAAAATAAAAAAAAAATACGAACTGCAGATACTTGAGCGCCGGCTAGCGTCAGTACCGCGGAGAGGGGTCGGGATTTTGAAGGATCAGCAGGGCGATGATTAACGACTCGATGTATTTGAATTTAATAAAGCAAATAGAATTTATTCAAGTAAAAAATAAAAAAATAGAAAAATATAGAAATTAACAAATCGTGTACCCGGAGGTACTTCCTCTCGGATATAAAACGGCTACAGGTCGTGTAAAGGCGACCTGGCCACGTTTGACGAGTTTTACAACAATAAATAATTAACAGCTTGCACGTAGGACAGCAATAACAAGGAAAAATATAGCAAAATTAAATAACTCGACAAATCAGGTCCTCGTAGGACAATAAACTAGCTAAAACACTAGATACTTTCCACGAGGAATATTAACAATCTTAAAACTAACGATGAATGAGCCTAAGGCTCGCACTAATAAATAAGATAACAAAATAACAAAATATCAGACTAGAATCGGAAGGCTCGCGAATCAAACAAATTTACAATAATAAAGAATCGCCTACGTGATCGTTAGTCGTTTTGGTGTGACTAACTCGCCTCCGAGAGGCGAAGCCTCCCGTTAAAGAAAACTTACTCGAAAGAGTTATTATTTACAAAAATTATTAAAATTAACTTAACCTAACTCTGCGCCTAGCGCGACCAAACATTCAATTTCAATAATAATTCTGAAATCTCAAATCAAGACACGAAATCTAAACAAAGAGACTCGACTAAGCCTCTGGCTTCGTCTCTCCCCGCGGGAGGAAGAGAGCGCGACGGTGACGGACTAAATCTATCCTTGTCGCACTCGTGTACGAAGGATACGAACTCGAACAAACTATAAAGTACCCGAATTTTCTATAAAATAAATACTCGAACTATTAACTCTACACTGTTGGAAAAATTGTGTATTGCTGTTAAAAAAATTCGCAGTTAAAAATATTATGTCAAATTCTATACATATTCGAATGTTAATTTAACAATTTCGATTTGAGTTAAGCTGGTATTTTATGTTGAAAATTATTATTAACATATTCGCACAAAACTTGACACATCTATTATGTCAACTTCAGAATAACGAAGAAATAACTTCATGTTTATGTTAAATCTTTGAAATAACATGTGGTTTATGTATACAAGAACTAAAAATTTATGTCATTCAATTGTAAATTCACGGCAAGATTTGATCCAAAGTATAAGTCAATTCAACTCTTCTTATATATTATTTTGACAAAGAAGATCTGTTAATATCTTTTATTACATTATCAGGCCAGTTGAATTAACACAAATATAATGTGAAAATTCGGTTCATCACCCAAGGAAAGTGTTAAAATGACATATTTTTGAAGTAAAGTCGATACTTCGGACAAACTCGTGTTTGTTCGATTGACTTCGAGAGCTGGTAGTAGCGTGTGGAGGTCGAGAAGACCTCAGTCGTAGTGCCGGACGCAAGCGCGTAACATGTACGAACGCCGTATCAAGTCCTCATTGTAAGCCGCTAGAGATGAACGATGCCTATGATCACCAATGTATCATAACCAAATACTTTTTGTACCCTTAAGAAATGCAAATGTATTATATAATTGTAAGAAATTGTTCATTTGAAAAAAAATGATAATAATGAACAATACTAGAATAACAAAATTTGGAGTTTTTTTTTTTTAGACAAATTCATCCACCCTTTCACTGTGAATAATTAAAACTTGGAGGGTGCGAAATCGAAAGTAACACAAGGCAATTGTAAGAGTCATTGAAAGTTATTTTCTAGTTGGGAAAATGATTTCATTTTCCGTAGTTATACAATAAATTGTCAAGTATTGTATGACTGTGAAAAATAATTATTATTTTTTCAACTAGATCATACTTTTGCAGTGCTTCTTCAATTGCTCCGTGCTGTACTTCGCACCCCTCTGGAATAATAATGAGATAACATAAAGAAGAAGTGAAATTAACATTTCTGTACAGTTAGGATTAACATTAAGGGGGTATTCTAGTCTAGAGAATTGAAAAAATCGATTTTTTTTTCGTTTTCATATTTCGATAGTTCAGATATTCAAGAATAACTCCCCAAAAGTATTTTTCAAAATTCGAATTATTTTGAAAGTTATAGCCCTTTGAGTGTCGTGGAAATGTCTGTGTTTTCATCTTTTGCATTTTTCTATTGATATCTTAAGAATACATAAAAAAAATTAAAAAAAAAAAAAAAATCAAATTTGCGGAGAGAAACGCTGCAAATCATCAACATGAAGTAGAAGAAGGCCCGATGTATGAAGCTGGAATGGCTGATTAAGAAAATGTAAGTTATATGTACTGTTCTATCAATTACACCGCCTGAAACTTGACGTAAAACTTTGAACGCGTTTTTCTCGAAACTAGTTTTTTCAAAACGGCCGTCACAAAATCTCAAGTTCTAATCGACCGATTGACTTGAAATTCGGTATGAATATTCTTCATATATCCCTCTTCAGTATGAACCGCTAAAAACTCAAAATTTCTAATTTTGAATATTTTTTGAAAATTTGTGAAAGTTAAAAATTAGTGGAAAAATCGACCTTCTTTTTTGAGTAGCCGCCATTTGGCGGGAAAATTTTTTATTTTCAGTTTTCATGGTTCATACCATTTTGACATTTGTACTAATCAAGAATCTACCTTTTTTTTTGTTACAGATGACCAGAAGGGTGGGAATCGTGACGGCGAGAACACGTTCTTTTTTGTTCCCCCTCTACTTCAACGGCGCATAACTCACTCAAATTTTGATTTTTTTTTTTTTTAATTTTTTTTATGTATTCTTAAGATATCAATAGAAAAATGATAAAAATATGGATGGTAAAAATATTCACTGCTTTTCTTTATCGAGCGTCAAAAAACGCCCGAAATTCGAGCTTCTAGACTAGAATACCCCCTTAAAAGTATGTCAAAATTGATATGAAATTTGATTATTCCAACATTTAAAATTAGTAAATTCGTGTGAATTTGCATGTTGGAGTAACATACGTAAAATGTCAATTTCAACTGTATTTTCTATTTATTTGACTCAGCTGTCATTCATTATGAACATTTAATTGTTTTCAATTTAACAGATAGATTATGTATTATTGACAGATGATTTGAGTCGAATGGAACTACAAATATGTTGAAGTTTCAACTTATATCCTATGTCAACTGTTTACATATCATGTTTCTGTAAAATTAACTAAAAAAAGTTAGTGGACCTAATGGGACATACGAAATAAGTTAAAATTAACATATTTTTTCCAACAGTGTAGTACATGGGGACACTGGTGACGGCCTACCGGTCGGAGATCGGCTTAATTCGATTCCCAAAAATATTAATTAGCCTCGTGGCTGTACCAAGGCAAGATGGCTGACGGCCGTTGCCGGATTCAAATTAGCATGGGTAAGAATAGCTAACGCTTACCGTCTTCCAGCCAACAGAGAAAAAGGATTTTCTCCAGACCAAAATCCATCCTCGCGGATTGCCACAGACCCTCGAAGGTTGTATTTAGGCACCACACACACACTCCAGAATTTAGCTAATTATTATTGCCCACGGGGCTTGAATATACGGAAAGATTTCTTTGAACAACAGGCTACGCAAAGATCAAAACACACAAGTGTCTTAGACGCTAGTCTATCGCAGAGTGATTAGACCACATGGCGCCGGTACCTAAGCGCCCTCATTAGGCGATAGATTATTGATTTTCGCATCGACTGGAGGATCTCTAAATATGGCGACTTGTTGTCGCTACGCGCGAATTTCGAAGTTCCCCACGATGTTAGAAGCTCGCTAAATCGGAGGATCACGGGTTGTAGATTCTTCTTGGTGGCGGGAATCTCTTCCGCCACCGATATCCCACGATGTAGAGTGCCTGAGACACTCCCCCGTGTCCTCACTGTCGATGGTGGAGGTAGCCCTGCAGTGGCTAGCCTCCTGAGCTTTTTGGTGGCGTTCGTCGAAAGGGATCCCCACAGTCGGTATTTGGCGTCGTGCGTCTGTTTGGTCGTGCTTCTGTCTGTGTGTTCGCCTTCGTATAGGCCTCGTCTCCCACATGTCAGAGAAAAGTCGTAAAAGAAAACAAAAGAATAAATAATATGCTCGATAGTTTTTACTCGGTCACGGTCGCCTCTCGGAATTTTTGCCAGGCCTCAGGGCCATCCTAAACATTCATACCATAAAACAGTCACTCCGCTAGGGTCGTCCAAGGGGTAAGGAGCGCCTTGTAATATGCAATGTTACAAGCTATACAAAGTTTCCTCACGCGTAGAAGAAAATATTGTCAGAATGAGTATACGTATCGCTATTTTAATAATTCGTACATTCAAATCAAATATACGAATTCTTATCGTAACTCAAACTTATATCCCTATTGTAATCATACTACGGAATAATGAACATAAGGTAAACGTATCTTTATAATGAGAAATCGAATTGGTTATCTGACGATACGTCATTTGAGGATACGTTGGATAGTCATTCTGATAATATTTTTTTCTCCGTGTACGCCCTTATGGCAGTATACCCCGTTTTTTGTGGGTTACACCCTTTTGGTCCTAAGCCCTCGAGATGGGACAAAAAAGATCCGAATCATAAAAATTAATTAATCGTTCATAGGCCGAACTGCATATCTACGATATCTTTTCGCCGTCTGACTTCTTCTTTGTATCAAACATACTATAGAAGCACTTGATAATACAAGAATCTTTTCTAGCATCAAAAGTAAAAGTTGCCGTCGATTCATTTTACCTATTCTTATAGCAATACTAAATTTTTGATAATTTTTTTTTTTTTCATTTCTGTTTTAGCCGAAGGCGAGGATTATAATGAAATTCGTCAGAAAATACTTGATGGGCCGTATGACGTATACAATTTTATGTGTCTAGGCCAAAAACCGCGTTTACTACGAGCGAAGCGAGGTTAGAATTGCGGTTCTTCGGGCCTATATATAGACACATAAAATATATTTTCGTTGCAGTGGGCGTAAAATCCGATTTTACAACTTTTTCTGCTTAGATAAAATCAAATTTTACGCCAACTGCATCAAAAAATATCGTTCGCAATACGGGCGTAATACATGTATGTAAAATTTTACGCCCTTGATACGAAATATACTATTTCGCCGGTTCGATTCACATACTTCGTACTTCTCTTGTTATTTTATGTTTGGTTAGGTTTCCTGAAAATGCGCGGCCGTGAGGCGACTAGTAACGCGGACAGTGGGCATGCGCTACAACTTTCGGACTGTTAAGTTAAGGCTTAAGCCTAAATTAAGATAAAAACTGCATAAACGGCTGGATGTAGCCTTAAGTTACGTTAAGGCTAAAGTGAAGTTACGAACGCTGCATAAACCAGCCATAAGGGGCTTTCTTACCCAATCCACAACATTGTAATAAACGCGTGCAGAAGGTGCTATTAAACTGAATATCTGTGCTTGGTCACCGAAATCAATGAAACGAAATACGTCGCGCAATTCTATGTGCGACTCCGAACATGTACAGCCCAAAAAATGTTCGTTTTGCGCGAAAATAGTGAAGATATCCATGAAAAACGCTTCTAAAACTGTTTTTCATGGATATCTTCTCTATTTTTGCGCAAAACGAACAATTTTTTGGCTGTACATGTTCGGAGTCGCACATAGAATTGCGCGACGTATTTCGTTTCATTGATTTCGGTGACCAGGCAGAGATATTCCGTTTAATAGCACCTTCTGCACGCGTTTATTCCGATGTTGTGGATTGGGTAGGAAAGCCCCATAAGTGGCAGCGATATCGGAATAGAAAGAGAGACAAGAACTACGGGGTCGAATGGTCCTCGTTTAATGACGCATGCGTAGTGAGCGACTGTATGAACGTAGCACTGAACGTAGGTTATGTTCCTGTCAATTTGTCCACATAAACGCACAGTGCATGCGTCATTAAACAAGGACCATTCGACCCTAGTTCTTGTCTCTCTTTCTATTCCGATATCGCCATTTCGACTGACTCCCGTACTCTATTTTTTTCTTTTTTTTTTAATATGTATGGTTATATCCCCCTGGACCCGGGAAAAAAAGTTCCATGTATGGTCATGTATGATCATGTATAAAAGTATATATGATCATATATGATAGGACATGCTCATACTCGATCATATCTGTTCGTATATGAATTTTGACCTGACATGATCATGTCTAATCACGTGCGTCATATATGATCATACACGGCCATATATGATGTTACGAGCTCATACATGATCATGTGCGGTCATTTCAGTTAGTAACTTGACTGTAATAATCAGACTTATACATGCCCATATGTACTCATACATGTCCATGTATGACCATGTATGGTTATAAACGATCATAAATAAGTATATACACTCGTATCTGAGCATACTAATAATTGCCCAATCTGAACTATACATGACAAACTATGATCATATATGATCATATATGATCATGTATGATGGTATATGCCCATATATTGTCGTGTATATGATGCAATGAAGCCTTCAAATAGAATTATCGAACTCACGGAAATACGATTCAAATATTCTAGGTCTTCGAATTTCCTCTCTGCGTTTCACAGTACTGAGATTGTCACCAATTATAACACATAAAAACTATCCATCGTATGCCTGTGTGTTCAACAAAAATGACTATACAATTTCCGATCAAGACCATGCAAAAATATCGTCGATTGATATGCTGTTATTGTTTTGATTTCATCAAAGTAACTCACAAAATTAGGGTGGTCGGTTTGACGTGAAACGCTCCATATAGAGTGGTCCTTAGAGAGGGTAAAAAAAAAAAAAAAATCATGTTGGATCCCCCCAAATCAGCTCCAAATAATTTTAAAAAAATTCCCTAATTTTTCCAGATTTTTATTTTGTTCCCCTAGTCTCCCTATTCGAGAAGGAATTTTCAAATGATTCAAAAACATGCTTATTCACTATATTTCATACTAAATTTTCTTTCATGGTTAATCGTGGGCCAAAAATTCATATTCTCGATTATTCAGTGAGATTCATCTTCTTTTCAGTGAAAAATAAAAGAATCACAAATGGGGTATCCCATGAGAATCGTGTGCTTTATTATTATTATTATTATTTTATTCAACATAACAAATGATCAAATTAGGCAAAAATTCAATTATTCAATAATTGCATAACCCACATGTCAGCACTACGTAACATCAAACTCGATGACATGCAAAAACTGCCGTGATTTTTGTGCCTAATTTGAAGAAGTGTCGTTCCTAGAAAGTCACATTACTTTTACTTTTAAATGCTCATTTAGCTTATATAATGTGCTCAGATATATTCACAAATGCTCAGACATGTTCGGATATGCTCAGATATGTTCGGATATGTTCAGACATGCTCATATATGATCTTACATGCCCATACATCTTCATGTCATCTTTGATATGCTCATATGTGTTTCCACATGCTCATATATGCTCCCACATGCTCATGTACGTTCAGATCAGGTCAAATTTCATACCTGATCATGTATGGAAGTTCATATATGGCCATATCTGATCATGTATGGAACTTTTTTTCCCGGGGAGGTAGAGGGTAAGTACTAAAATAAACAGTGTTTAGAATTAGAGATTGATTTGTTGTTTTTAGTTTTGTTGTATTAAAATTTTTTTTTTTTTTTTTTTCCTTCTTTTTAATTTTGTTTGAATTGGTGAGTTAATGTAGATGGGGGTTTCCAGCTCATCTCGACCACCTTCCAGACCTGACCCCCCCGGATTTGAGTGAAACTTTTTTTTTGCTTCACTCAAGGCCCAAATTAAAACCTCAATTTTTTTCAGAATTTTTCGAGCCCCCGTCCCGGAGGCATAAATAGTGAAAATTTGCAATTTTATGAAATCCCAGAATTTTTGAACGATGATATCTTGGGATTGAAGAGTCATATCAATAAAAACAGGGTGGTCAATAGATTTGTCTTGAATTGAATTTTCTGAAAAAAAATATTTCGCAATTTTGCGATACCCCCGTGTAGAAAATTGTTAGGGCGTCCCAATTAGAAAAGAGGCCCTTTCTGGGCGTCAACAGGGGATCCACTATAAAGGCATCCTCACTATTGCCTCACTGGGGCATAAGTAGGGTTTATTTTGGCATCCAAGTTAATTTTGTTTAGGCTCGCCCAATCTGTGCCAACGTTGGCCCAAGTCAGGGTATAGCTAGGCATTCAGACTCATTTTGTCCAGGCTTGCCCAACTTGTGCCAAACTTGCTCCAAGTCGGGGGTTAATTAGGCATTGGGACTCATTTTGTCAACGCTTTCCTAACTTGTCCCAAACTTGGGCCAAGTCGAGGTGTAGCCAGGAAATCAGACTCATTTTTTCCAGGCTTGCCCAATCTGTGCCAACGTTGGGCCAAGTCAGGGTTTAGCCTGGCATTCGGACTCATTTTGTCCAGGCTTGTCCAATCTGTGCCAACGTTGGGCCAAGTCGGACTTTAGCCAGGTATTCGGACTCATATTGTCCAGGCTTGCCTAACCTGTCCTAAACTTGGGTCAAGTCGGGGTTTAGCCAAACATTCAGACTCATCATGTCCAGGCTTGCCCAACCTGTCCCAAACTTTGGCCAAGTCAGGGTTTAGCCTGGCATTCGGACTCATCATGTCCAGGCTTGCCCAATCTGTGCCAAACTCGGGCCAAGTCGGGGGTTAATTAGGCATTCGGTCAACCATATCAGACGCCATCTACCACGGCGCGGTCAACTTACAGTAAACGCCATTTTGTCTAAAAATCTTTCTCGCTAACAAAGTAACTACGGAAATTAACTAGTCGGACAATAGAATAGCATTTAATCTGAGAAAAAATTATCTCTCTGGATATAGCAGGGTCGGGGTGTAGCCAGGCATTCAGACTCATTTTGTCCAGGCTTATCTAATTTTTGCCAAAATTGGTTAACTGGGCATTTGGACTCATTTTGTCTGGGCTTGCCTAACCTCTGCCAAAGTTGGCCCGAGTCAGGGTTTATCCAGGCTCGCAGGATAATTTTAAAACCAATATTGGCCCAAATTCGGTATCCCATAATGGCCCACCTTTTATACCCAATGTTGCTCCGAGTTTGGACAGCCCATATATATTATATATATCCCGTATAGAAATTTTTGTTGGGCGCAAACAGGGGCCAAGTTAATTTGGCTCGATATTATTCAGGCCCAAGTAAGGTCGCCTGTATTGGGCCAATGTTGGATTGTCCCACGTATTTGATTCGGCCCCCTATGCGTGGTCAAACTGGGGCCAATTTGGACAGCCAGTAGGGCCCAAAGTGGACACCGTATATGGGGCCACAACAAAAAAGCGGGACAAATCGATATAGGCCCAATATTGGTGACCAAACTTGGGCCTATACATTATTGTGGAAAATTAACTTGGCCCTCATTAGCGCCCGGGGAAAATTTCTACACGGGGCCGTCCCGGCCGCTAGAAATTCATTTTAAAGCGAAAAATGGATTTTTCGACGATTTGGGCATTTTTGATTTTTTTGATTTTTTTTTCTAAAATTCTATGAAGAAAGACAAATTTTTGAGGCCCACAACGAAGATGGAGACTCTAATGGTTTAGAAGTTATGATTTTTTCAGTTTTTAAAAGTGTGCGAAACTGAGAATTTCAAGCGACAAATACCCGTCTCATCGGCTTTTTCATTTTTTTTCAATTCATGCGGTACAGTTCTTTGAATGAGAAGTCAATTCTAGTCGAATGAAACGAAAAAAAATAAAACAGTCGATGAGACGGGTATTTGTCGCTTGAAATTCTCAGTTTCGCACACTTTTAAAAACTGAAAAAATCATAACTTCTAAACCATTAGAGTCTCCATCTTCGTTATGGGCCTCAAAAATTTGTCTTTCTTCATAGAATTTTAGAAAAAAAAATCAAAAAAATCAAAAATGCCCAAATCATCGAAAAATCCATTTTGCGCTTTAAAATGAATTTCTAACGGCCGGGACGGTATCGCAAAATTGCGAAATATTTTTTTTCAGAAAGTTCAATTCAAGACAAATCTATTGACCACCCTGTTTTTATTGATATGACTCTTCAATCCCAAGATATCATCGTTCAAAAATTCTGGGATTTCATAAAATGGCAAATTTCCACTATCTATGCCTCCGGGACGGGGGCTCAAAAAATTCTGAAAAAAATTGAGGTTTCAATTTGGGCCTTGAGTGAAGCAAAAAAAAAAGTTTCACTTAAATCCGAGGGGGTCAGGTCTGGAAGGTGGTCGAGATGAGCTGGAAACCCCCAGATACAGTTTAGGTTGTGTTTATCTGTGCTGTGGTTTCCCGGCTAGGCTCTTGTTGTTTCCTGGGTGCTCGTGTTGTCTTCAAGTTGAGGTAGGTGGCGTGGTTTGCCGCTCGAGCGGCAAACGAGGTGGACCACTCCAGATGTTTGGAGGTTAGACGCTACACCAAGACGGACGGCAGACAAACAGACATATAATATTGGTTAGGAAAACAAGGTGTTAGACTAATATGCCATTTCGGATGATGAAGTCACATAGGACCAGTTGAATTTTGAGAGGTTTGGTAAGAAAGATATTTTGTATATCTGAATTTTGGACGATATTGCATTTGGTCCACAAGGGTCTGATTTTGGAACGAGCTGAAGCAAATCTAGGACAGTCCCAAATCAGGTGGTCTATTGATTCGGACGGATTGCCACATTCGCAAGACGGATTATCGATAATCTTCATTCTGTGAAGGTGAGCCTTGGTGGAGTGGTGATTCGCGCGGATTCTATTAATGAGTGTTATTCTTTTCCTGTCGACATGAAGCCCTGCGAACCAGGGAGAAAAGGAAAAGGAAGGAGAAAGATCACAATACGTGATCCCCTTGAGGCGACCCTGTTCCCTGCAAATTGTGGCAGATTTGTCGAGAGAATACTTCTTGAAATGAAATGAGAGTTCATTCCAGTAAATTTTAGAGGCGCTGCTAGGATTGATCTGTAGAGCAGATTTGGCAGCGGAGTCGGCCCTCTCATTACCCCGGATGCCCTGGTGAGCCGGGATCCAGGCAATGACGAACACAAACCCTCTCCCATATAATTCGGAGGCTAGGTGTCTTAAAGAGATTAAATGAGGATTCGGACTGATCTTAGGACCAGTACCGCTAAGAGACTTGACGGTGCTAAGTGAGTCGGAGAATACAATGAATTTTTTCCATTCTTTCCTTTTAGCTAATTTCAACGCTTGTAAGATAGCGTGAGCTTCGGCTGACAGAATGAAAGAGGATGGGTTCAGACTAAATACAAGGGGAATGGGTAGGTCGGAGGTGACGACGGCGGCCGCACATCGAGGAGGGTTCGGAGCCTTTGATCCGTCTGTAAATATGTGGACCGAATCTTGGAGGCACTTAGATGAGAGCTCATTAAACAGGGGCATGGGATCTCTCGGAGCCCTGTTTTTAATGGTAAGCCCTATCGAAGTATCAGTTGAAATAGGGTCGAACAAGGTAAGGTAATTTAAGTTATATATAGGCGGGACTCTATCCCTGATAACTGAGGGGAGGAGTTCCTTCATCTCCTGCCATATATAAAATAGTGGCGGAAGAGCGGAGTGTTTGATGGGTACCGCTTGGGATCTCTCCTGGACCCACGTGAGTTTAGGAATGATCATACTGGTCGAAAGAGACGTTTGTTTGGCTAGATATTTTTTTGAGAGGAAAATTCTTCTGCACTCTAAGGGAGGAATCCCGGCAAGATGGAGCAGGACGTTGGTCGGAGTCGTCCTCATGCACCCCAAGCAGATCCTGAGCGCAGCAAACTGCACTCTCTCGAGCGCCTCCAACGAGCCCTGCGGACCCCCCTGATAGAATATACTACCCCAATCTAGAGTTGCTCGCACTAAACCCTTACAAACGATTAAAAGGGTAGAGGGATGGGCACCCCATTTAAGGGGGTACGACCAGTTCCTCGGCGTCAAAAAAGAGTCTAAATTTATTCTAGCCACAGCTGTTCTGATTTATGTTCAAAATTCGTATTTTCGATTATAAGGTACAGAATTTGTGGTGAATGATTAATTTATCGCACATTAACTGATAAAAACTGAAAAATTAGATCGTCAACGACTCGGTAGTAGTCTCGATCATAATAATAATAACATCACTACCATAACTACGGGCTATAAAAAGGATTGAGATCTTATATGAGAATATTGGGGATGACGTTGTCGAAGGCACCCTCAATGTCGATAAAGACAGCAGCTAGATAGTTTTGATTTATGAAACTCTTGTGTATATCGGAGACAAGGACCGCGATGTTATCAATACAGGATCTCTGCTTCCGAAAACCGTAGAAGCTGTTGGGGAGCAGAGACTCCCTTTCCAGCCACCATTGGAGCCTGTCATTGACAATTCTTTCGAGAGTCTTAAGTAAGGCACATGACAAAGAAATAGGGCGAACCCCTTTGCCTCCCGGCTTTGGTATGAAGCATACTATATAAGTGGACCATTCGGTCGGGAATTTGCCCTCAGTTAATATGAAGTTGTAAATCTTCAATAGGGTGGCCCTGGCAATAGGGGAGAAACTTCGAATCATCTCGTAAGAGATGAGGTCAGAGCCCGGAGCGGACTTGGATCGTCCTCTGGCAACAGAAAGATCAAGCTCTGATTAGGAGATCGGAGCCCGACAAAGCGACTCTGCGGCCTGGGAGTCACTGTGAGTGAACGAACCCTCTTCCTCTACAAAAGGAGGAGCGATCTTTGTAAAAGCTGAGGTGACTGAGGAGCGTTAGATCTGTGTCTAAAGGCCTTAATAGGGCCCCAGATTTTGTCCAGGGGAGTGCTGGGATTGAGGGTATTACAAAACTTTCAGAAGCCTTTTTTTTTTAGCTTTCTCAAGAAATTTACTAGTTTCTCTGCAGATTTTTATGTACCGGTCGTAATTGGAGTCCGACATATTGTTTTTATATGCCGCGGATGCCGCTCTTCTTTCATCTATCCTACGGGAACACTCGTCATTCCACCATGGGGTGGAGGCAGGGGATTCTCTAAACACTGTGATGTCCGAGGCATCCGGGAACCTAGCTCCAGCAGTCCGGAGAGAGTCTTTAACGTGGTTTGTAAAGGTTTCGTAAGCGCTAATAAAATTGGTTGAGGAAATTTCCATAGAGGTACATCTATTTTCTAGTTCTTGAGAAAACGCTCCCCAGTCTACCTTGTTGGTGGCAATTTTTGGTCTAATTTTGATCCTGAAAGGAGATAAATGATTGATTTTAAGAATGATCGGGTAGTGGTCGCTACCTCGCGGATCTAGATCCGTTGACCATGTGGTGGAGATACATATTTCCGGGGACGCTAAAGTTATGTCGGGACAGCTGGAAACGTTGTGTTCAATATGGACCCTAGTGGAGGCGCCCGTGTTTAGAATACTGAAAAGAGAGTTGCTGATTGCGGAGGCTAGATAGCTCCCGTCGTGGTTCCTCAGATCGCTACCCCAGTCGCTGTGGTGAGCATTAAAGTCCCCACAGATTAATAAGTTAGGGAAGCCCTCGAGGATGGATAAAAATCTAACCCATTCGGTAGAGTTGAGGAAATTATTAGGGGGTTTATAAAGGTTGAAAATATGATACTTCTTGTCTGCTATGTTAAGTTCTAGCATGATCCATTCGATCTTAGGATTGATATCTGGGACAGGAATACTTCTATATTGGATGTTTTTGGAAATAAAGCAGGCAACTCCCCCGCCCATGTTACGAGAGGGTCTGTCTTTCCTAATAACGTTAAAATTCTTTAAAAATACTTTTTGATGGGGCTTAAGGGGGTATCCCCACCTTTAAATGGGTTAAAATTCTGAGAAAGAAATTGATATTTTACAGCGAATTTGAGACTCTGATCAAATCCAAAAAAATCATGAAGTTTAGGGAGGGTTTGACCCTCATTATCCATACTTAACATTGAATATTACTTTGAGTCTAATAGTAGTTACGCTGAATATAGAAAAATACAAAATTACTCGGTTGTCGCAAAGAATCAATAGTACCGTTGGATCGATTCTGGAATTTTTGGTCTGCAATTGTTCAAAAGAGATGTCTCTATCATATGAACATAGAACTTTTTGATATTACTATTTTTGGTTGAGATAATAGAAAAAGTTGAGAAAAAAAATTGAAAAATTAGAAAAATCTCAGTAAAAACTAAGCGAGTCAGGCAATTTTCGCGATATCAAAAAGTTCTATGTTCATATGATAGAGACATCTCTTCTGAACAATTGCAGACCAAAAATTCCAGAATCGATCCAACGGTACTACTGATTCTTTGCGACAACCGAGTGATTTTGTATTTTTCTATATTCAGCGTAACTACTATTAGATTCAAAGTAATATTCAATGTTAAGTATGGATAATGAGCCCCGTGTAGAAATTTTCCCCGGGCGCTAATAAGGGCCAAGTTAATTTTCCACAATAATGTATAGGCCCAAGTTTGGTCACCAATATTGGGCCTATATCGATTTGTCCCGCTTTTTTGTTGTGGCCCTATATACGGTGTCCACTTTGGGCCCTACTGGCTGTCCAAATTGGCCCCAGTTTGACCACGCATATGGGGCCGAATCAAATACGTGGGACAATCCAACATTGGCCCAATACAGGCGACCTTACTTGGGCTTGAATAATATCGAGCCAAATTAACTTGGCCCCTGTTTGCGCCCGACAAAAATTTCTACACGGGATATATATAATATATATGGGCTGTCCAAACTCGGAGCAACATTGGGTATAAAAGGTGGGCCATTGTGGGATACCGAATTTGGGCCAATATTGGTTTTAAAATTATCCTGTGAGCCTGGATAAACCCTGACTCGGGCCAACTTTGGCAGAGGTTAGGCAAGCCCAGACAAAATGAGTCCAAATGCCCAGTTAACCAATTTTGGCAAAAATTAGACAAGCCTGGACAAAATGAGTCTGAATGCCTGGCTACACCCCGACCCTGCTATATCCAGAGAGATAATTTTTTCTCAGATTAAATGCTATTCTATTGCCCGACTAGTTAATTTTCGTAGTTACTTTGTTAGCGAGAAAGATTTTTAGACAAAATGGCGTTTACTGTAAGTTGACCGCGCCGTGGTAGATGGCGTCTGATATGGTTGACCGAATGCCTAATTAACCCCCGACTTGGCCCGAGTTTGGCACAGATTGGGCAAGCCTGGACATGATAAGTCTGAATGTTTGGCTAAACCCCGACTTGACCAACGTTTGGGACAGGTTAGGCAAGCCTGGACAAAATGAGTCCGAATGCCTGGCTAAACTCCGACTTGGCCCAATGTTGGCACAGATTGGGCAAGCCTGGACAAAATGAGTCCGAATGCCAGGCTAAACCCTGACTTGGCCAAAGTTTGGGACAGGTTAGGCAAGCCTGGACAAAATGAGTTCAAATGCCTGGCTAAACCCTGACTTGGCCCAACGTTGGCACAGATTGGGCAAACCTGGAGAAAATGAGTCTGATTTCCTGGCTACACCTCGACTTGGCCCAAGTTTGGGACAAGTTAGGCAAGCGTTGACAAAATGAGTCCGAATGCCTAATTAACCCCCGACTTGGCCCAAGTTTGGGACAGGTTAGGCAAGCCTGGACAAAATGAGTCTAAATGCCTGATTAACCCCCGACTTGGCCCAAGTTTGGCACAAGTTGGGCAAGCCTTGACAAAATAAGTCTGAATGCCTGGCTGAACCCCGACTTGGCCCAAGTTCGGCAAAGGTTAGGCAAACTTGGAGAAAATGAGTCTGATTTCCTGGCTACACCTCGACTTGGCCCAAGTTTGGGACAAGTTAGGCAAGCGTTGACAAAATGAGTCCGAATGCCTAATTAACCCCCGACTTGGCCCAAGTTTGGCACAAGTTGGGCAAGCCTTGACAAAATGAGTCTGAATGCCTGGCTGAACCCCGACTTGGCCCAAGTTTGGAACAGCCCGCACGGAAATATATATATGCGAAAAATATATGCAACATATATGTCGCACTTATAACATATATGTGCGCAAAATCCAAAGATGTTCGCATATATTATAACATATATGTACGCATTTACATATATGTATCCTATATGTTAGATGAATTTTACATAGTGTTGACATCTATGTCGACATCTATGTCGACATACATGTCACTACATGTATGTTTACATTTATATCAAACTTATAAAAAATAAATGTTACTTATATTTTAGCGCAAAAAACAAATATGTCGCATATATTTTTCGCATATATATATTTCCGTGCGGGAGGTTAGGCAAGCCTGGACAAAATGAGTCCGAATGCCTAATTAACCCCCGACTTGGCCCAAGTTTGGCACAAGTTGGGCAAGCCTGGACAAAATGAGTCTGAATGCCTAGCTGTACCCCGACTTGGGCCAACGTTGGCACAGATTGGGCGAGCCTAAACAAAATTAACTTGGATGCCAAAATAAACCCTACTTATGCCCCAGTGAGGCAACAGTGAGGATGCCTTTATAGTGGATGCCCTGTTGACGCCCAGAAAGGGCCTCTTTTCTAATTGGGACGCCCTAACAATTTTCTACACGGGAGGGTCAAACAATCCCTAAACTTCATGATTTTTTTGGATTTGATCAGACTCTCAAATTCGCTGTAAAATATCAATTTCTTTCTCAGAATTTTAACCCATTTAAAGGTGGGGATACCCCCTTAAGCCATGTTTCGGATAAACATATTATATCAAATTTGGAAGCAAAGTTGTTTAATTCTGGCAATTTATTGAAAATGCTTCTGATATTCCACTGGGCGATATGTAATGAATCAGCCATTATGGTTCTTTAGTTTACCCGCAATGTAGGCCGCCTCCGACGACTTTATTATATCTAGTACTATTTCCGGGTTCTCGACCCTTTGAGATATGGACTCCTGGATTGAGGAAGAGAAAAAGGATATGGCCTTATGTATTTCTGATCTTATTCAGTACTTGATAATCATTATCTGTTCTGCAGAGAATGTGGTGGCTGTCTGATTCGAGGTAGGGCTGCCTATGACGGTGTGTTCAGCCGAGGAGTCGAACTCCATATTAGAGTCGTCATCCGGGATGAGCTCTGCGTGATGGTCGGAACCGAGTTCAATGGAGGAAGAGTCTCTGTTGGGGTATGTGTTATCCTGGTGAGTATTGGTATGGGAGGCTTTGAGGAAAGGTTGCAGATTTGCGGGATCCCTAATGGGAGGCAAGGAAGGGAATTCCTTTTCAGAGAGAGCCCCTAATGGTTGGTAAGACGAGTGAGTGATGTATTTGAGTGATGTTAGATGCTGGTTGGTATTTGCGTTTTTGATTTTATCACTCAGAGCTTTTTTCTCAGCCAAATAGACTGGGCATGCTTTGGATGAATCCCAGTGAGGACCCTTGCAGTTGGGACATTTTGTAAGGGGATCTTCCTCGGAGGAGACCGTGCAATCGCGTTCGTCATGGTCCTTGCTACATCTAATACACCTGGGTTTGCCTCGGCATTGTTTATCCCCGTGACCAAATCTTGAGCAATTACGACATAGTCTGATTGAAGGGAAGAACAAATTGACGTCTCTAATAGTGTGATAAATGGAAACCTTCTTGGGAAGATTTTTGCTCCGAAAAAAGGCTTTGATCCTGGTCGAATTAACTTTGACTACCTTTCCCGTTGGGTTAGTTTCTAAAAGAAGGATTCTCTCGATTCGAACCAAGGTGGCATTGGGGTCACCCAAGATCTTCAGGTTATCTGCGATTTCTTGCTCCGACAGGAGTGGATCTACACCTCTAACAAGACCGACCTTAAGTATCGCATTGTCCGGTATGTAAGCCGCATAGTTTGGGTCTACAAGTTTAATGCCGCTTTCGACCAACTGATTTGCGTCTTTGAAGTTTGAGTAGACAATATTTAC
This sequence comes from Tenthredo mesomela, assembly GCA_943736025.1. Classification (NCBI taxonomy): domain Eukaryota; kingdom Metazoa; phylum Arthropoda; class Insecta; order Hymenoptera; family Tenthredinidae; genus Tenthredo; species Tenthredo mesomela. The sequence goes on from OX031014.1 coordinate 33,870,280, forward strand.
TCTGTCTTTGCCTGATGGGAGCATGCTAGTTATATTATTATCTTGACCTTTGAATTTCTTACCAAAGCTCATTAAATGGAGACCGCCTAGTCTGAGTCCTCTAGTGTCATAAATCTGAACCAGAAATGGCCCAGTATCTGTCTCCTTGTACCGATTATCGAAGAGTCTAGAGGGAGGAGGGCTGAGCTTAGGGGGGGACGTAGCTCTGAGTTTGTTTGGCTTAGGATTAGAGTCATAATCCTCACCGTCCCCTGCCCCGTCCCCACCCCCGTCCCCGAGCACCCTCTTTGGATTTCTATCTATATCCGAATCTGGCATTTTAAAGGTTTTACAAAAACAAATGGAAAAGGAGCCTTACTTTGATAGGAGCACCGTCACCTGGGAAAGACAGATCCTCTTCTGTGAGTCTCAGGTCAGGAGCCTCTCCTCTTTACTTCGATAGGAAGCCTTTGTTTTTGAAAGCAATTCTAGCCGGGTCGTGTAGATAGTAACGGCCACTCTGGGTGGACAATTCTTGATTTTCACTAGCCGTGACAGATACATGTTGGATAAAGCACTGGTTTGATTAAGCCAATAGTGGCGGATAAATTGAGCAGATTTTCGACGATTTTAGGTTATTGAGGATGAGTTTGTTGAATATATGTGAGAAATTCAAGGAAGAACGATCGTGAATGAACTACTCAGGCGGACATATTCCTCGCGACTCCCCCGTACTCTATTCTTATATCTCTATGATGCGAAGCCGATGTTTCCAACATCTACCCCACTCCTTGGACTTCTCGGCAGTCAATTCCGCGGGAAATTTAAATGAGTACTTAGTATTTTGCACTGTGTCTATTTGCAGTCCACTTCGTGAGTGACGAAATTTTCGTGGGTCACGAAAACGTTCGTGAGTGACGAAATTTTCCGCAGTGCGGTTTGCGTTTTTCTGTAACGTTTTTCGTGAGTGACGAAAAGAATTTCGTGAGTGACGAATTTTCCGCAGTGCGGTTTGCGTTTTTCTCGAGCATTTTTCGTGAGTGACGAAAAGGATTTCGTGAGTGGCGAAAAGGATTTCGTGAGTGACGAAAAGGATTTCGTGAGTGACGAAAATGATTTCGTGAGTGACGAAAATTATTTCGTGAGTGACGAAAATTATTTCGTGAGTGACGAAAATTTCCCCAGTACGGTTTGCGTTTTTCTCGAGCATTTTTCGTGAGTGACGAAAATGATTTCGTGAGTGACGAAAAGGATTTCGTGAGTGACGAAAATGATTTCGTCACTCACGAAACAGATGGTACCGTTTTTCGTCAGTCGCAAAGTTAACTAGGTTCGTTCGTCTAGCTTGTCCAGGCGAGCAGTCGTATCGGCTGCTCTCTGTCACGTCGCGTTGGCTGGTTTACAGCGATGCGGGGCGCTACAGCGGTTCTCACTTCTCACCCAATATTTTTACCTAGTCAGGAAACTGATATCGCGCATGTGCCTACGCCATGACAGTACCCGGGACTTCAAGCTTTATTTAAAGAGGATTAAAAAAGATGATACACACCAATCATATCCAAATATACGAAGGAATATATTTCGTGAACAACGTGGTGATTAATTACAATGATAGCTCTTAGGAGGCCAGAATCAAACCAAAAAACTCAGGTATAAGTGATTTTCGGGGTATCAAGCCTTTTTGAAAACAAGAAAGAATGAACCATGGTGGATGTTTATCGAATTTTCATTGAGCAGACGAATAAAAGTTAACTATAAAGAAATACTCTATTTATAATGAATGAACGAAATATATTTTATATTCTATTTTATAATATTTTTTATTTTTTATTTTTTATTTTATAATTTTATAATTCTATTTATTTATATTACACGAGGTACGAGCTATTTATAATGAATGAATGAAATATATTTTATATTCTATTTTATAATATTTTTTATTTTTTATTTTTCATTTTATAATTTTATAATTCTATTTGTTTATATTACACAAGGTACAATTATAGGTGTTTCAAAATGAACGAGATACATTTTATTTTTATTATATGAGGTATAATCACAGTTGTTTTAAGGTAGCCTTCGAAAAATTAATACCAAAGTATAATATGTACTTATAATATATTATACGCTAAGGTACATTCAGGTACGAGTTTCATATCACAATTTATATATATATTAGACTGACAGTTATTTTGGCTTTCGACGAAATGTTTCGCTCCGAGTACATGAATGGGTTCGAAATAAATTAAAAAAAAGCCTCTCCAAATTTTAGCCCTTAATTTTAATATTTAGGGGTGCCGACAGCCCCTTACTTTTTCCCATTTGAATAACATGGGCTTTTTGACTGTTTTAATCAATTTTTTTCTCGAAGGCCCAATTATTCGTCAAAAAATCTAAGATTCAGCAACAATGTCGGTGATGATACTCTCTTTCAGTAAAACAAAATTTGTCCACATCCATTCGGAATTCCATGTTGGTTCCCATCCCTAACTTATTGTGAGACTTTCGAGCGAAGCGAAAGAATTGTTCTTTCCTACAAAGTTGTTGAATATTCTTCGTCAATGTCGTACCTCATCAACTCATCAGAATGTGTAACTCGCATTCATGTTCATAACTTCGAAAATCACTCCCATCCCCTAAAAATCGTAGTAAAAATGGTGGGTAAATTTAAAAAAAAAAAGTGGTTTGATTATAAAAATGATTCGTTTTCCACAGGAGGGTTACGCAAAGAATTTTTTTTTTTTTTTTTTTACATCCTTCTTCGATACATTCTTTGAGTCACCCCCACCTACGAAAATTGGAAAAATAATATTTTTAATTTTTTTTAAATTTTTTTATTTAATTTTTTTATTTTGTTTTATTTTAAGCTCGCTACATAGAATAACGCATCAACCAAAATCGATAACATTGGATAGCGATTTTTCCAATTTTTTGTAGATAGGGGTGACTTAAAGAATGTATCGAAGAAGAATGTAGTAAAAAAATAAAAAATATTCTTTTTGTAACCCTCCTGTTGAAAACAGATCATTTTTATAGCCAAACCATTTTTTTTTTTTTTTTTTTTTTTTAATTTACCCACCATTTTTGGTACGATTTTTAGGGGATGGGGGTGATTTTCGAAGTTATGAACATGAATGCGAGCTACACATTCTGATGAGTTGATGAGGTACGACATTGACGAAGAATATTCAACAACTTTGTAGGAAAGAACAATTCTTTCGCTTCGCTCGAAAGTCTCACAATAAGTTAGGGATGGGGACCAACATGGAATTCCGAATCGATGTGGACAAATTTTGTTTTACTGGAAGAGAGTATCATCACCGACATTGTTGCTGAATCTTAGATTTTTTGACGAATAATTGGGCCTTCGAGAAAAAAATTGATTAAAACAGTCAAAAAGCCCATGTTATTCAAATGGGAAAAAGTAAGGGGCTGTCGGCACCCCTAAATATTAAAATTAAGAGCTAAAATTTGGAGAGGCTTTTTTTTAATTTATTTCGAACCCATTCATGTACTCGGAGCGAAACATTTCGTCGAAAGCCAAAATAACTGTCAGTCTAATATATATAGATATTATTTTTTTCTTGAACAATAATAAAAGTTGAAAAAATCAAAAACATAAGAAAACGAAAAATAATACGTGTTAATATATCTATATGAACCTTAACATAATGAAAGATTAATTACAGTGTTGTACATTTCGCAACCCGACTCGGACGTCCTGCTATTTTGATAGGTGTCGGCAGTGTTATAGAATCAGAAAATGAGAGATCAGACATTTTCTGAGAGATATCCACTTCCGCAGTTGTCACCGTTTGTTGCTCTCTACTGTGTTCATGTCTTGTCTGAAGAGAGACTGCAATGTTATTCCTCCAGCAATTTTCTAGCTCTTTAAGCAACCCAACTTTCGCTTCATACTTTGCACCTGTGGACATGCTAGCAATATCGAGCAAATTGCTGATCGTTGGTTCCAGAAATTTTCGGCGTTGATTTTTAGTTTTGGGCTTTGGTGTTTGAATTTGTCGTACCATAATTGCCTGTTGACTTATGTCTTCTTCTGCACATGTGCTCAGACATGGCTGAGATTCATAGTTATATTGCTTTGTCCATCTGTACGCACATAGGTTTTTTTCGAACAAATTCAACTTAAAAAATCGTCGAGCAGCAAAAATATGTCTGCAAGGTAGCTGTAATGTAACATGGATGTTACATTGGCAAGAGTCGGTAGTAACTGTGAATTGGCCATGTCTATAATTTATTGTACATTGTTGCGTCTCGTGATCAGGCTGAAGAATCGTCATATGGGTACATTTCAGAAATTCTTTTATAACTGTCGAAGCTGCTGTCTCTGTCAAATAATTCATATATAGAATTTCGACACTCCCTTCTTCATATGTAGTAACAGGTGTTTTCAATATGCCTTCTACTAATCTGTGTTTCAAATTCAAATTTCTATTGTCATACCATTTGAAAAAAGATTTGAAAAAATCAACAAGTGTACTATGTGGCTGAATCATGTCTTTAATTTTGCTGTTTAGCGACTCTACTCTGTTGTTTGTATGGTTTGCAAAGTTTCCCTGAATATTCATTCCATAGATAGTCCACTCATGCCGATTCGGGTGCCAATTTTTATTGAAATATTCTCTGACAGTGCCTGGAACTTCAGCGCAAAATTGTGTGTATAATTTATCGTAATCATCTTTAATAGAACTTTTGGCCATCCTATCTAATAATGATAGTGATTTCTCCCTCTCTTCGTTTGAAATGTTCATAGCACACCTTGTGATTTTTGTTTTAAAGGTTTTCAATGTATGAAACAAACACAGGAACAAATGAGCATTTGGGAAGGTTTTCAGTAGAACCCTTCGTTCCGTCAGGTCTTTGTCGGTCATGATGCATTTTATTTTGGCACATGCTTCACCGTGATCTTCTGCGAAACTTCGAAATAGCCCTTCCAGCGTGACAGCACATTCATTTGCTAACACTCCAACACCAGCTACTTGAGTGTATGTGTTGGAATCTTCGACGGCCATAATCATGGTAACGAATCCTCGTTTGAATAAGTTATATGTGCCATCGACGAATAAAATTTCTGGCCATGCTGTCATGGCGTTACGCATGTCAGGCGTGGAGAAAAAAAGCCCTCTAAACATTTTCTGCCTAGTCCCGTCTGATTCGATGATATCCTCGCATATAACTGTAGTCCTGGCATCTGTAAAGTTTCATTATAGATTATAACTGGAACCTTGATTTACTCTACTATACAAATGTTTAGTATAATCTATATAGGTATGTATATTGTATGTGTACTAGACTGGCCGTTAAAAAAAAAGTTTGCGCTCCAACTTCAAAAATATTAAGTTTACCTTGAAAAAAGAAGATCCTCAAAGTTTCAATGCTCTATCTCATCATTAAGGGGTGCCAGCAATTCGTTGTTTTATTTTGATTTTAATTTTAATTTTTTTTTTCAATTTTTTCAAAAATTGAATTACTCTTTTGCCCCCATAAAATGAGATTTCATTTGTTTTCAGACCTCGATCTTTCTGAATTCTGTGAAATTCAAAAAAATCAAACGGTAGACAGATAAATTTGGGATTGAAAATACTTTTCACTCAAACATTTTCAATTTTTCATGATGAAATATTTAACATGGCGTCTAAAAAAAAATATAGCCTAGTAATTAGTCAGAAAAAATGTCAAGGAAGCCTAGAATAAATTATTAACAAATCAAATTAGTAACAAAAAATGAATCAAGAATAGAAAAAACAAAAAAAAAAAAAAAAATGAATATTAACAAAATAAGAAAACCAATCAAAAATTTAAAATATTTGAGTAAAAAGTATTTTCAATCCCAGATTTATTGGTCTTCCGTTTGATTTTGAAATTCAAAAAGGTCAAGGTCTGAAAACGAATAAAATCTGATTTAAAGAGAAAAAAAATTTTTTAAAAGAATTAAAACAAAATTGAAAAAAAGAAATTAAAATAAAACGAAAAATTGCCGGCACCCCTCAATAATGAGATGGAGCATTGGAACTTTGAGGATGTTTTTTTTTTTCAAGGTGAACTTAATATCTTTCAAGTTGGAGCGCAAACTTTTTGTTTAACGGCCAGTCTAATGTATTGTAACATTCCGGCTGTTCTGGCTCCTGCCGGAGCAGCCGGACAAGTGTCCATCGCGCATCCCGCGACGCGCATCTCGCGACGCACGCCGCGGTTTTTCGTGTATTGCTTAATGTTGCGCAATCTGCGATTCCGCACCACCCGCGATTCCGCGCAACCCGCGATTCCGTGCAAAACCGCGATTCCGTGCATCCCGCGATTTCGCGGTGCCCGCTAATTATCGGTATAAAAGGGGGTACGTGGAGGCATCAGGTACCGATTGTGTGGCAAAGCGCCCGTCGAGTCACATCATATTAATTATTAAAATTAGGCACGTAGCCAAAATAGTGCGTGACCTGTACTTGCTCTTAAATCGCGTTTCGATACTCATAAAAATTGAAGTGATTAAAATCGCGATTTTCGATATTGAAAAACATAAGTCTAATTAAAATTTAAATTCACATTTCACCATCTACAAAGTTTTTACTAATTTTCTAAATAAATAAAATTAGACTGCAACTTCAAAGTCGTCTTAATTAAATTAACGACGCAATTTAATTCCTTCGAGGATTGGAAATCTTCGGATAAAATAAATAAATCAAACATACTATCGACATTAAACGAACTCCAACAATTAAAACTCTAACTCAAATAAATGGAAACATTGATTATGAACTCTATCTACTTCTAATCTTATTCTAATTTATTATTTCTTTGATATAAACTGTTATATTCTATTCTATTCTTTATGATGTAATAATATTCTATCTCTACGCTTAATGTGCTATTCTCTGATTAATTCTTTTGTATCGTTTTCTACGACCGAATGACTATTTAATTTCATTAAATACTATCCATTGGTAAAACTGTATCTCTTTCTTTCAATTTCCTATTTCCTTTAATTAACAATCTCAAAACATTTCAGGTTTCTTTCTTTATTTTCAATTTGCAAACGACAGCTACGGTGCGGGTGTAAAACCCAATCCCGAGTCTAGTTGTACAGCTTGGTACGCCTAGCGACACCCAGCTCTGTGCTAAGGCAGCAACGGTTGAGTTGGTGTGGGGTTGCAACACTGGGGAATACCCATGTCTGTGATCCTCACACACAGCTAGCTCGGCCCGCGTCTGTCGCACAAGCTGGGTTAGCGAAGCAGATCCTCGCTCAGTCGATAATTAGCTCAAATCGGTTGAGTCCTGATTTGAGTCTGTAATCGGGTATTTTGTGATTTTTCACTTTTTCCACGAGAGGAGCTCCAAATCACACCCGTGACAAAGACACTCACGCGGACTAGCACCATATCTCCAGCCATCAGCTGCATTAAGGAGAAATATAAATTAAACGGATTTCTTACATTACATTTTTTATTTTTGTACAAAAAAGTTCATTCGTTATAAACATTCTCATGTAAGAGATGTGGGTATAGCCGTTAAAAGAGTTGCGGAAGAAAAAAAAAAAAAAAGTTCATCGGCGGGATTTCATCCAGCGATCTACGGGATACTAGACTCGTGCGCTACCCGGTGAGCCACGAGCCTCGGTATCGATCGCTTTGACTTTAGCGTATATATAATTTTTTACATTTTTCAAAATTCATTTTTTCGAAAACTTCTGGATATCTAGCCCTATGGCTTTGGGGATTTGCTATTCGGGTCCGGACCTTTCTGTACTATAAGTATGAAAAATTACAAAAATGTGTCGACTGTATATTCTCCTTTCAGTCTAATTCTCTCATTCTAATTTCGATTTTAATCTAAATCTAATTTCATTGTATTCTACTTTATATACTGGCATTTTCTATGTTACTTTCTATTTATTTCATTCTATTTTTATTTTATTTTGCTTTGTTATTTTATATTGCTTTGTTATTATATTTTGCTTTGTTATTTTATTTTGCTTTGTTATTTTATTTTATCTCATTTCATTTTGTCTTTATTTGTACCCTATGTTACTTTATACTCATTTACCTTCTTCTTCTTCTTCCTTTATTGACCTAACGCTCGTTTGAGCATGTGGTCCAATACTCATTTACCTTACTCTGTTAATTTCATGTAAAGCCATGTAACTATCTGCGGTTGTTAGGGAGCTTGCTCCACGATCGAATAAATCTAATTTGTCTCTCTCTCTCTCTCTCTCTCTATTTCTCTCTCTCTCTCTAGTAGTTATATGATGTTTTACCGTATTTTCTCTCTTTGCTGTATTTTATTTTTATTTCTATTTTTTTCATTATTATTCTGTCTATCTAGTGAGTTGCGATATCTTATACCGAGAATATTCGGTGAATGTAGACAGCCCCCTTCCTACGCCAAAACCAACACAGGCGCGCACCGCGTGCGTGAGGCTCGGCGGGCGGGGCTATTCAGCCAGTGATGCTTCTACCCAATCTTCCGCGCTATGCCGACTCCGCATAGCCCATCCGCGCTAACTCGATAAATACTATAGCCCATCCGCGCTAACTCGATGAATACTTATCTTAAGGTGAAGTGAAACGTTTCAAGGCCACGGCCGGGTGCCTTGCACCGCGGTAAAACAGAACTACCGAACGTTTGGTACCTCTGTCCACCGCTAGATTATTTGCAAGTATACTGGCTGCAATTTCGATACAGGCTGTGATCTCTACTAAATGTCGATACGGGTTGTGATCTCAACTGAATGTCGGTTTTTTAGTTATGAGTAACGGAGAATCGTCAATTCTCAGCCATTTCTCCATTAAATGACATGGGATTAGGCTCAAAGTGTGTGGTTTTTAATTGCGGAGTGGCTAATTATCGGGAAAATGCGATTATCTACGGCAACAGTGAATAATCTCGCGATTTATGTGGTCGGTACGTCAATCTGTGAAAATTTTTGTCAAATTTTGGAAAAGTGAAATAATCAGCCACTTTCTGCCACAATTATGTGTAATCCCTCCAAGTTTCATCGCGATTGATTCAGTAGTTCCGGAGAATTCACGATTCCCGTTTTCGAAGTTCTGACAAACGTTTCACTTCACCTTAAGAGCCATTATTGTATGAAATTCCGCAGAAGGAATTTTTTAACTTCAGTCCATTGGCAAATGACCAAAACTGGCAAAAAATTAAAATTAGTCAATTGCGCGTAATAAAAATAGGTTCGCACGATGAAAAAGTGTGGTTTAAATACCGCCACGACGACGAATTACAGTCTGTGATACCACACACGAACAAGAGTGTTGGAAAAAAATATCCATTAGAGAAAGCGTACAGCAAAAAAATACTCAATGATAGCTAAGGTTATATCGAATTTACGATTTTACGATTTTACGTTACTTAAGAAAAGAACATTTGAAGTTATTTGTTAGTTTCCATATAATTCTGTGATAAATGAGTCTTAATAAAGCTTTTGTTTCATAAGCACATAATAATTGACGATTACCCCACACGCAGCGTGCTCTGTTTTTGTTGACAGAGTCTAATTATTAAGGTGGTTCTTCCACGAACCGAAATATTGCAGAAGATTCTAATTTTTCACTGTGTTATAGTTAAAGTACTCAATAATATTTTTACAAAGTTTGACAGAGGGTTATCGAGCAAATAAGACAGAAAACTGACCTCAAATTCCCAATATTCAACACATACCTAGATAGCAAGCTTGTCCGAACGACGTCCGCGCGCCGACTTTTCTAAGACGTCCGAGTCGTAACGTCCATAAGACGTCTTCACAAAGTCGTCAATATCACGACGTCTAGAAGACGTCTGTGGAAAGACATCCGTTACCAAGCTGCCTACCCAGACAACACAAAATTCAAAGTCGTCTTAAAAACGTCGTATGGACGTCAAATGCGTCGATTTCTGACGTCTTAAAGACGTCGGAAGTCTTATAGACGTCTTAAGGACCTTTTAATTGTTAAAGACGTCTTTAAGACGTCAGAAATCGACGCATTTGACGTCCATACGACGTTTTCAAGACGACTTTGCATTTTGTGTTGTCTGGGTACCCAGACAGCATAGAAATAAAAGTTGTTATGAAGACGTCATATGGACGTCTTATGCGCCACTTTCTGACGTCTATAAGACGTACTACTTCTTAGAGACATCTTATACACGAAAAAAGGTCTTGAAGTGGCGCATTAGACGTCTATCTGACGACTTTAAGACAACTTTAAGACAAGTTCTATTTCTTTGCTGTCTGGGTACCCAGATAGCAACGAGACCTCAAAAAGACGTTATTCTGATGTCTTATTTTCAATATGACATTCTTCGAGTATTGTCGTATTATCGTCTAATGCCCGGTTCCATAAAGCTGGGTTACCCAAAAATTTCAATAATAACCTCCGCAGATACTACTCGTTCAACCTACATGACTTTCAGAAGTTAACAGCGATTCATGACAGCTGCACTGTTGGAAAAATTGTGTATTGCTGTTAAAAAAATTCGCAGTTAAAAATATTATGTCAAATTCTATACATATTCGAATGTTAATTTAACAATTTCGATTTGAGTTAAGCTGGTATTTTATGTTGAAAATTATTATTAACATATTCGCACAAAACTTGACACATCTATTATGTCAACTTCAGAATAACGAAGAAATAACTTCATGTTTATGTTAAATCTTTGAAATAACATGTGGTTTATGTATACAAGAACTAAAAATTTATGTCATTCAATTGTAAATTCACGGCAAGATTTGATCCAAAGTATATAAGTCAATTCAACTCTTCTTATATATTATTTTGACAAAGAAGATCTGTTAATATCTTTTATTACATTATCAGGCCAGTTGAATTAACACAAATATAATGTGAAAATTCGGTTCATCACCCAAGGAAAGTGTTAAAATGACATATTTTTGAAGTAAAGTCGATACTTCGGACAAACTCGTGTTTGTTCGATTGACTTCGAGAGCTGGTAGTAGCGTGTGGGGGTCGAGAAGACCTCAGTCGTAGTGTCGGACGCAAGCGCGTAACATGTACGAACGCCGTATCAAGTCCTCATTGTAAGCCGCTAGAGATGAACGATGCCTATGATCACCAATGTATCATAACCAAATACTTTTTGTACCCTTAAGAAATGCAAATGTATTATATAATTGTAAGAAATTGTTCACTTGAAAAAAAAATGATAATAATGAACAATACTAGAATAACAAAATTTGGAGTTTTTTTTTTTAGACAAATTCATCCACCCTTTCACTGTGAATAATTAAAACTTGGAGGGTGTGAAATCGAAAGTAACACAAGGCAATTGTAAGAGTCATTGAAAGTTATTTTCTAGTTGGGAAAATGATTTCATTTTCCATAGTTATACAATAAATTGTCAAGTATTGTATGACTGTGAAAAATAATTATTATTTTTTCAACTAGATCATACTTTTGCAGTGCTTCTTCAATTGCCCCGTGCTGTACTTCGCACCCCTCTGGAATAATAATGAGATAACATAAAGAAGAAGTGAAATTAACATTTCTGTACAGTTAGGATTAACATTAAAAATATGTCAAAATTGACATGAAATTTGATTATTCCAACATTTAAAATTAGTAAAATCGTGTGAATTTGCATGTTGGAGTAACATACGTAAAATGTCAATTTCAACTGTATTTTCTGTTTATTTGACTCAGCTGTCATTCATTATGAACATTTAATTGTTTTCAATTTAACAGATAGATTATGTATTATTGAGAGATGATTTGAGTCGAATGGAACTACAAATATGTTGAAGTTTCAACTTATATCCTATGTCAACTGTTTACATATCATGTTTCTGTAAAATTAACTGAAAAAAGTTAGTGGACCTAATGGGACATACGAAATGAGTTAAAATTAACATATTTTTTCCAACAGTGTGTCAGATGAAAAAACGGTTGAATGGGTAGTATCTGCAGGGTTACCTACGGGGTATTTGAAGGTTCGGGTAACCCACGTTTATGCAACCGGCCATAAGAGACGTATTTTAGTCGTCTTAGGGCTGTCTAGTAAGTACGCTTTAATTACAACTTATAGGTGGCCGCACAGTTACATTTTTAGTACGAGAACACGATACAAGCTCCGCAGGTCACGCTTCCGTTACGGGGATCATTATAATAATAGAAGCAAAGAAAAAAAGCAGAAATCTAAGAAAACGGATTGATTGGCCAATTGAGGTAAGTTCTGAATATGTCTTCGCTTATATCGACGGTTGTTATTAAAAATCATAATGCGATTAATGTTATCCTGTGTCTGTAAGTCGGTAATCGAAAGACATGTTTTTTAACATAACCAACATAACATAACCTCAAATATAGTTAATATGTCCACCAAAATGTTATATGATTGAGATAAAAACGTAATAGGGAAAGGTGGGGCAAAACCAGCCACCAGAAAAAAAAATGACAATGGTATTTTCGAATTAGGGCGAATAAAATAAAACGGTATACAGAGTGTCTCCGCTCTGAAAGATAAAATTTTTTTTCAAGTGTGACATATTATCGTCGGAAAGACGTCTTGTAGTCGTCTTAGGGACGTATATATGTTGTCAGAAATGAGACGTTTTTATGACGTCGCAAATCGCGGACATAAGACGTCCTTAAGACGTCTATAAGACGTCTTTTAGACGTTAATACGACATACTTGAAAAATGTCAGATTGGAAATAAGACGTCAGAATAACGTCTTTTTGACGTCTCGTTGCTATCTGGGATAACCTTATGACAGAATCACATTACGAACGATTTAATGAGATATTTGTTATACGTAAATATTAGAGATCTTTTCCAAAAACGAGTTGCATATAGTATGCATTGTGAGGATTTTATAAATGGCAAGAAAATAGTATGTTATCGGAGTCTGCGACAAAATATTCAGAGTTGAAGTGATCGAATTTCAATTTTACGTGAAGATTTGTCGGAATTGAGACGTTTGGCGACACCGCGACACGTCAGTTCATAGCTTACATCAGAGAGTCCGTCCGAATAAAACATCATTATGTCACTGGAGCATTATGGCTTGGTTTAAAATTAAAAATATGTAAATTTAATAATTTTTAGCGGGGCACAACTGAAGCACCTATGAAATTCGGCCCTCTGTAGAAGAACCACCTTAAGGTGAAGTGAAACGTTTCAAGGCCACGGCCGGGTGCCTTGCACCGCGGTAAAACAGAACTACCGAACGTTTGGTACCTCTGTCCACCGCTAGATTATTTGCAAGTATACTGGCTGCAATTTCGATACAGGCTGTGATCTCTACTAAATGTCGATACGGGTTGTGATCTCAACTGAATGTCGGTTTTTTAGTTATGAGTAACGGAGAATCGTCAATTCTCAGCCATTTCTCCATTAAATGACATGGGATTAGGCTCAAAGTGTGTGGTTTTTAATTGCGGAGTGGCTAATTATCGGGAAAATGCGATTATCTACGGCAACAGTGAATAATCTCGCGATTTATGTGGTCGGTACGTCAATCTGTGAAAATTTTTGTCAAATTTTGGAAAAGTGAAATAATCAGCCACTTTCTGCCACAATTATGTGTAATCCCTCCAAGTTTCATCGCGATTGATTCAGTAGTTCCGGAGAATTCACGATTCCCGTTTTCGAAGTTCTGACAAACGTTTCACTTCACCTTAAAAAGCAATCATCACTAGTCCAGTCAAAATAGACATTTCAATTAACAATAATTCGCATAGAGCTGGAAATTGGTACAGGTCTTAATTACATTATTACAAATGAAATATCAAAAGTCCCCACCGATCCTACGTCTGCTAAAAAATTTATTCAAGGTCAAAGGTCAAAAGCATCGGTTTTTTACATTTTTCACGTAAACCTTGGATGTTATCGTAAAATTAGGCCAGACAAAAGTTGTAGATCATGCAATTGTCTACATAAATTGTTCCAATACTTTTTTTCCTACAAATCACCATTCCAGAGATATCGTGATTCCAAAAATCGACTATTTTTACTTATATCAAACGTCTGATGATGAATAGTATAGGCGGCGTAGGCGTGCATATTAGTATTTTCGATGTTTGAAATGGTGATATCTCAGGGATGGTGATTCGTAGGTGAAAAAGTATCGGAACAATTTTTGTAGACAATTGCATGGTCTACAACTTTTGTCTGTCCTAATTTTACGATATCATTCACGGTTTACGAGAAAAATGCAGAAAACCGATGCTTGTGACCTTTGACCTTGAATACCTTTTTTAGCAGACGTAGGATCAGTGGGGATTTTTGATATTTTATTTGCAATAGTATACCTAAGACCTGTACCAATTTTCAGCTCTATGCGAATTATTGTAAACTTACCACTATTTTTTTGTCTACACGGAGAGAAAAGAATAGTAATATTTACCATTCCTACATAGTAACTATTACTATGTTACATGGTAACGTAGATTTTTCAACGGCGAGAGTCACTTGGCATAGTAATGATTACCATGTTACATTGCGGAGAGTAATATGCGACTGGAACTGATTCCTATTCTACGTAGCCAAGTTTATCATGTTTTATCTCTATATATTATTTCGTAAGTAGGGTTATGAATAAATAGATGAATGAGGTTATTCAAGAAATTATTATTAATTATTATTCAGTGAAATTTTTCATTGAAAATAAATAATTAAACTTTTTATCAACTGCACTGTTTATTGTTATCAATAACACTGCGTCAAGATTAACAATCTATATGACACTGAAGTTTGCATCGTTGGAACGCAACGAAATTCAACGTGAATTTAAAAAAAAATATACATAGCATAAAAATGATCCTATACTAGGTTTATTAACATTTTCAAGTTATTTCTACTCTCTTTAACTTTTCAAACATAGCAGGATTATTTTTGGTATATAAATTAATATATTTAAATTATTTTTTCTAGGATTTCGTTGCGTTCCAACGATGCAGACTTCAATGTCATCAATCTATATGGTTATTGGTTGTGTATGGTTATGTTCGTAGTTGACTTATTTGGCTGCTTGGCCGCATGGAGAATCGCCGCGCGCATACTCAAAATGTAATGAGAGCTATGTGGCATAGGACTGAGTACCATTCTCCATAGCTTTCATTCCTATACAGAATAGCGATATTTACCATTTGCTTAGTTACAATGCAGCGTAGTAAATATTACCAGAAAAATAGTAATGAATCCTATTTTAACATAGTATCGTCTACGATTTTAGAAAAGAATAAGTCTGGTTACAATGTGGAATGGTAAATATTACTATTCTTTTCTCTCCGTGTATTTTGACTGGACTACACACTGAACACGGAAAAGAATGAACGCGAATAAAATGAATTCGCCTAATGTGAATATTTATTTTCAAAATTTATCAACGAATTTAAAATCAAATATCAATTAATTGGATCTAAGTATTGATTATCAGTGTGTGAATAAATCTTGGGTAGAGATCGGTTATAAAAACATCGGTTGACGTTTCGGTCCTGTTGAGGACCCTCTTCAGAACGAATTTTATTCTAAAGGATATATAAAACTAAGTTAGAATCGGCAAACGAATAAAATATATAAATAAAAGACTATTAACAAATCAAACAGTTACAGATATTTACAAACTTCTTTTTTAACAACATACCTTAAGAATTAATAGACAGAAACATATAGGCATCCCGTAACGGAACAATAACACTGCAGTAACAGCTGTTGAGATAGAATGTATTAGCACGTGTATAAGAACTAGGAGACAAAGAGAATTAGAACCCAATAATATTACCTTAAAGGAGAGAAAACAACGAAAGGAAGCGATTGAATAGCTATCAGAAGAGCCCACTTCTCCATTATCAAAACTATTAGAATTAGAATCAGCGATCAAAGGAAGCAAAACTGTCAAAGGTAGACAAGACAAGATGGGAGCAAGCCATCTCTTTAAAGCGGGAAATAGAGTCGATGTTAAAATCAATCATATGATGCGGATCGATGTTGTGTCAATAGTGAGACGTAGATAAGGAGGACACCTTACTTAATGACTGAGGAGTAAATAGAGCTCAGATTTTCAACATCTTGTCTGAGGTTAACCGCCGAAGAGTGACTAACAATATTGCACATCTCTAATAGTAGCCGCTTATGGTATCCAGGTTTTTCATCTAAAATATTGATACTGTCATAATTAAAAGAATGATCACATTCAGTGATATGTCTAGTGAGCGCAGTATGCCTATCATTGGACTCCTTAATGTTATTCTTGTGTTCTTTAATCCTAGTTTTTACTTGTCTTCCAGTCTGCCCAATATACACACCGTTGCAATCGTTGCACGGGATTCTGTAAATTACATTTGAACGATTATCCAGCAGTAGGGGGTCTTTGCCCGAGTCAAAAATACAACTTAAATCATTCATACTATTTCCTACAAATCTCATATTGTATTTGCGGAAAGTTTTATTTAGGGTTTCAAAAAGGCCAGCTACGTAGGGGATGGAAACAAACTTAGGTTGTGCGGTATTCAAATCAGAGCCTATATCCCCGTTATTATTATTATCTGCCGTGTTCAACACCCAACATCTCTTTTTTATGCATGTATTTATCAAATTCGAAGGATAATCGTTCAGACGTAAAACATGGAATATTAAATCTAAGTTCTTTTGGCGGTATTCAGGTTCAGAAAGCCTAATAGCGCGATCAACCAAAATGTTAATCGTGCCAATTTTGTAAGACATAGGGTGGTGTGATGAAAAGTTTAAATAGCGTTGTGACCACGTTGCTTTATGATACCAATCAGTCTTTATGATGGAGTTATTGTTGACAACATTGACATCAAGGAAGCTGATATGACCATCCTGTTCAGTTTCACAAGTAAATTGGAGTCTAGGATGGTAACTATTAAAGACATGTACCAAGTGAATAATAGAGTCCCTAGGAGCAGCAGTGAGGATGTCGTCAACGTAGCGGTAAAAGAACGGAAGGTCAAAATCTAATTGTCTGATGCAAGATTGCTCTAAATCATCCATAACTATGTCTGACAAGATTGGGGATAGAGGAGAACCCATAGGAAGGCCATGTTGTTGAGCAAAGATGGTGTCGTTAAATTTAAATCTAGCCGCCCTGAAGCAAATGTTCAACGCCCTAGTAAGATCTGCCTGAGGTATGGGTATGTTGTCTTTGAGTTGAGGCCAGCGTTTATTGATTGCATCCATCGCTAATCCTTGCGGAACATTCGTAAACAGTGAAATGACATCAAGAGAAATTAGGATATAATTAGGTGGAAGGACCACATGTCTAATTCTATCAATCAAACTAAAGCTGTCCTTGATTCTAGAAGCCGGAGGTGTGACATGACTACCGATCCAATCATTTAAAGTTCGTGCTAAGAAATACGTAGGGCTGTTAATGAACGATACAATCACTCGTAAGGGGATATCTTTCTTGTGAATCTTGGGCAGACCATAAGCCCTAGGTGGTACACAATCCCGTTTAGCTATGGAGAACCTACGAGCTTTAGAGATATATTCTTTGTTCACATTGATTATCAGTGTTTAGGATCGATATTTGAGACGAAGTTGAACAGGTAAGTGGAGGGTGAATCATTGGAGACAACATGGTCAAAAATTGGTTTATTTATTGATTTATTTATTTATTCATTTATTTTCAGGACATCTTATTTTCAAAACAGAAAATTGAAATTGAAAAAACAGTCTGAAACAGAAAAATGAAATTTATCAACGATTATTGATTAATCGAGGGATCCATTACTGTTGAATTATGGTGTACGCACAAACTTATCGGAGATTGAATGCTTGGGAATCGAAGGAAGGCTACCGATGAGCCACTGTCGAACGCAGTACACTTTTACTCAAACCATTTTCGTTTCTCAACGATTACTTCTATCGGAGAACCGAGTGCTGAGATGTACCTCAGCCAGGCATCATAGCGTGCGGAGTAGCTTCGTTGCAGGAGTTGGTAAGTGCATCGTCGATCTCAGCAGACATTTTCCACTCGTCTGACGAGCATTCAACGTTCATGTCTCGTAGAAGGCGGAGGAGCTTCGTCGCAGATGTTCGTGGTGCGTTGAGACAGCGTACGGGAGCTTCGTTGCAAGGGTTCGTAGCACGTCGACGATATTCATTGAACCTTTCTTACTTGTCTGATGAGCATTCAACGTTCATGTTTCGCATCTTGCGGAGGAGGTCTCTCTCCGTCACAGTTGTTTGTACCGCGTTGGTAGCGTACAGTGGAGCTTTGTTGTCAGATTTTGCAGTGCGTCGGCGAGCATTTTCTATAAAATTTTTGTTCGGTGAGGCTTTGCCAGAGTCCAGAGAAGGACTGCATATCGTCGACGTGCTACGAACCCTTGCAACGAAGCTCCTTGTACGCTGTCTCAACGCACTACTAACACCTGCGACGAAGTTCCTCCGCCTGCTACGAGACATGAACGTTGAATGCTCGTTAGAGTGAGAAATGTTCGATGGATATCGTCGACGTGCCACGAAACCTTGCAACGAAGCTCCTCGTACGCTGCCTCATCGCACTAGGATCATCTGCGACGAAGCTCCTTCGCCTGCTACGAGACATGAACGTTTAATGGTCGTCAGACGAGTAAGAAATGTTCGATGGATATTTTCGACGTGCTACGAACCCTTGCACCGAAGTTCCTCGTACGCTGCCTCGTCGCACTACGAACATTTGCGACGAAGCTCCTTCGCCTGCTACGAGACATGAACGTTGAATGCTCGTTAGATGAGTGAGAGATGTTCGATAAATATCGTCGACGTGCCACGAACCCTTGCAATGTAGCTCCTCGTACGCTACCTCGTCGCACGACAAACTCCTGCGACAAAGCCCCTCCGCACGCTATGAATCCTCGCTGAGGTACGTGTCAGCACTCGGTTCTCCGATAGAAGTAATCGTTGAGCGACGAAAAGGGTTTCAGTAAAAGTATACTACGTTCGACAGTGGCTCATCGGTAGCCTTTCTTCGATTCCCAAGCATTCAATCTCTGATAAGTTTGTGCGTACACCATAATTCAACAGCAATGGATCCCTCGATTAACCAATAATCGCTGATAAATTTGATTTTTCTGTTTCAGACCTAAGGACGTGGCCTGTGGGTGGCAGCCTTATCCTCGATGACTCCATTCTCTGCATTGTAGTCTGATCAAATAATTCATTATGTTATTATTAAACTAAAGTTGACACAAACACTGAAAACTTTCTCACGAATTCTTACTTTTCATTAGATTGAATACTGGTATTCCGAACAGATGATTTGAATAAAATCGAGTTCTGAAAAATGAATAAATAAAGAAATCAATAAATAAACCAATTTTTGTCTTCAATGATTCACCCTCCACTTACCTGTTCAACTTCGTCTCAAATATCGATCCTGAACACTGATAATCAATACTTAGATCCAATTAATTGATATTTGATTTTAAATTCGTTGATAAATTTTGAAAATAAATATTCACATTAGGCGAATTCATTTTATTCGCGTTCATTCTTTTCCGTGTTCAGTGTGATGATTGCTTTTTAAGATAAGTATTCATCGAGTAAGCGCGGATGGGCTATAGTATTTATCGAGTTAGCGCGGATGGGCTATGCGGAGTCGGCATAGCGCGGAAGATTCGGTAGAAGCATCACTGGCCGAATAGCCCCGCCCGCCGAGCCTCACGCACACGGTGCGCGCCTGTGTTGGTTTTGGCGTAGGAAGGGGGCTGTCTACCTTCACCGAATATTCTCGGTATGTCTTACTTATGCGTATCCCATATTATTTTACCTATGTATATAGTTATATGATGTACTGTATTTTGTTCATTTTTTGTCTAAGGCCTGGCCATGACATATTAAAGAGTCATTCATTCATTCATTCATTCTATCTTATTTTTATTGTATTGTATTCTTTTGTATTATATTTTGGCTTTTGGCTATTATCGTATTGTATTCTATTGTGTTCTATTGTGTTCTATTGTGTTCTATTGTGTTCTATTGTGTTCTATTGTGTTCTATTTTGTTTTTGTATTTTTAGTATTAATTTTATTTGTATGATTCTGCTGTACTCCCATTTGCCCCAAGAATGTTCAGGGCATAACTACCGGGATGATTTCTTGATAGTATACAGGTGACAGCGCATGCGCCAAATAATTCATTTTCATTGGTCGGTAAAGTCGTCACGCAGTGGTATTTGAGGCCAGCCTGCCTCAGCATACGACGAAACTCGCGCATGCGCAGTCACCTGTATAAAATCAAGAAATCATCCCGGTATAATAAATAAATCATAAATCTCTCTCTCTCTCTCTCTCTCTCTCAGTGTGGTTTTTATAGTTTTATTTACCTATTCGATTGGTGACTGGGAATATCTTACCTTGAGTGGGTTTGGATAAGACCGTACATGATTAACGGGTGTCTCGCCGGGGTGCTTGAATTAAAATTCATCCTGTTTCAACCAGTTTCAGCTGGGCGCGCCAGGTAATCTCTTGTCTCAGGGCTTCCTGCTCGGCCTCGGATAGTTTTGGAAGAGAGAAGTCGATCCCCAACCTTAGGAGAGGATCGGGTGGCGGTTCGTGCTGCAGTCCTGAGGAGGACTGATTAATGATTTGTTATACTGAGCAAGAGTCGAGTGGCGGCTCGTGTTGCAGAGTCCTGAAAAGGACTGATTTATTTTTTTGAGCGGGAGTCAAGCGAAACATTCAATGATAATGGTGGTAAAAGTCCGTTTATTTTACAGCTGTTGTTACCTCTCTAGCGGCCTCGCGAAGACTGGTTTTTACTGGGCATACAGCCCCTACTTATATACTGGCGGCGCCGACCGACCTAGCTGGCGCGCCGCGCTCATTGGCCGGGGCCGCGGCAGTGGGGCGCGCGACCACATACGATCTTACTCGAGTTGACCCGAGTTAAAATACGGTCCGCGCCGCTGGTATATAAGTAGGGGCCGTATGCCTAATACGAACCAGTCTTCGCCAGACCGCTAGAGAGGTATCAACAGCTGTGAAATAAACGGACTTTTACTACTAACATCATTGGATGTTTCGCTTGACTCCCGCTCAGTATAACAAATCATTAATCAGTCCTCCTCAGGACTGCAGCACGAACCGCCACCCGATCCTCTCCTAAGGTTGGGGATCGACTTCTCTCTTCCAAAACTATCCGAGGCCGAGCAGGAAGCCCTGAGACAAGAGATTACCTGGCGCGCCCAGCTGAAACTGGTTGAAACTGGTTGAAATTGGTTGAAACAGGACGAATTTTAATTCAAGCGACCCGGCGAGACACCCGTGAATCCTGTACGGTCTTATCCAAACCCGCTCAAGGTAAGATATTCCCAGTCACTAATCAAATAGGTAAATAAAACTATAAAAAACACAGAGAGAGAGAGAGAGAGAGAGAGATTTATGATTTATTTATTATAGTTATGCCCTGAACATTCTTGGGGCAAATGGGAGTACAGCAGAATCATACAAATAAAATTAATACTAAAAATACAAAAACAAAATAGAACACAATAGAACACAATAGAATACAATACGATAATAGCCAAAAGCCAAAATATAATACAAAAGAATACAATACAATAAAAATAAGATAGAGAGAGAGAGAGAAAGAGAGAGACAAATTAGATTTATTCGATCGTGGAGCAAGCTCCCTAACAACCGCATATAGCTACATGGCTTTACATGAAATTAACAGAGTAAGGTAAATGAGTATAAAGTAACATAGGGTACAAATAAAGACAAAATGAAATAAGATAAAATAAAATAACAAAGCAAAATAAAATAACAAAGCAATATAAAATAACAAAGCAAAATAAAATAAAAATAGAATGAAATAAATAGAAAGTAACATAGAAAATGCCAGTATATAAAGTAGAATACAATGAAATTAGATTTAGATTAAAATTGAAATTAAAATGAGAGAATTGGACTGAGAGAGATTCAATGAGTGAACTCATCATTTTTGCTACAGTTAAATGTGGTTATCGGTATACTTAGTTGCGCGATTCGATAACAAAAAAGAAATTAATTTCGTTGAGAAAAACACGAGAAGCATTAAATAATTAATAAAATAATGAAAAAGGTAACTTCTTTCTTACAAATCTTGGCTTTTCAGTTCAATTCTCCAGCTCTTGAGATGATTTTATTGAACAAAATTTCTTGAAGAAAGATAAAAAAAAGTTTTTCCCATTCTTTTGTATACACTGTACTAATTTATTCTCATTTAACAAAACAAAAAAAAAAAAAAAAAACTCGTCTATGGGCGGTTCCCCGGTTCAGTCGAAAATTGACGTCATTTTTGGAAACACCCTAATACCAAATAATTAAGGACTCGCTATAAATAATTTCCATTTGCAACAAAGTAATTGCAGATACTCTCATCCTCATTTTGCAGATGGCTCAACAAACCGATAAATTGAGCTCTGAGCTGCGCTTTGCCGAAGAAGGTGAATGGCTCAAATTTCTTGAGCAATACCAAAGAAACACCAATCAGACATTTACAGCAACAACTACAAAATATTTACGCCAAGTGCAACCAAAGGGTAGTTATAACCCAAAATTAGGCTTCTACATGGCTGATTACAAATGCCATAAACATGGCATTTACAAGCCGAAAGGCACAGGAAAAAAAAAATCTACGTACGTACTCATTTTTTATCTTGGCTGTGTTAACTTTGTTTTGCTTAGCTGTGATAATTATGGATTCCATAAAATATATTTCGTATATTTAGATCTATTAAAACGAACTGCCAGGCTGCAATGAAGTTGAGATTAACACCCTGCCGTCAATTCCTTTTTTTGAAATCATTTGACGAAAATCATAATCACCCGAAAATGGTAAGTTTTATTTATTGTATGATGAAAATTGATTAAGATTCATAAGTGATCGTTATGGATGCATACAATCGCATGCGATAATTAGGTTAAAAAATTGATTTTTTTTTTTTCATGTTTGAGTAGTTTAGAAAAAAAAATTGAGTCGTATTTTTTCATTTTTTAATCGAACAAATATTGAAGTTGATATAACGGATTGGATAATGTAACATTGTGACGTCACCCATGTTAAGATATCTATATATTACGAAAACTGGAATATTCAATGATGTACCAATTACTTTCGTAATGATGATTTTTAACGAATAAGAAAAAATACGACCTAATTATTTTTTTTCACTCTACGTTAACCGCCTGTAAAGATGAAAAAAAAATCTTACAACCTAATTGTTGGACTTTTCTCTCATATTTTCCAAGTTGAGATAGTATCTAGATATAAATCACACGATTGCGGTAATTATAATTTTTGCCCGTTATTTTATAGGGTGAACAGGACGACGCAGACAGCGGTCATTCACAGGCTGTATCTGCAAAAGACGAAGATGACGAAATCGGATTGGAAGAGGTAGAGGAAGAGGTTTTGCATCGTGGTATATATTTTTGTCAATCTCGAAACACTGTCAGATGATAATCTTGTCTTCCAGTATTCGGAAATTCCACCAACTCTAGTAGTAATATGTACGGGGAAGAAGAGTTTCTCAATGAGTATCAATTACATGTCTGCTAATCTCTTTTTATTCTACAGGATCGACATGCGACAGTCGCTCTGGAGGATAATCACAGTAGAGACCATTCCGCGAAGATGGTGGAAATAGAGAAGGTAATTCGTTATTTTTTTTTTTTAGAATCCAGTAACATCTCATTTGAAAAATCTTTCTACCGAATTATTGATATGGCCAGCTTGTAGCAATAATTAAATGTATTGGTACTATTCTGTTAAAGAAGTTTTCATACATAAATACAATTATTCATGGAATATAAATACCTATAGCAGATTAAAAGCTCTCTTATTCATGAAGTATATTTTAAGGTTGTTAGCTTGTAAAAGCGGTTTCCGACAGATCTGTGTGAAATTTTACTGGTAGATAAGTTGAAACAAGCTCTACAACATGATACGAAGTTCATTTATTTTTGCCGTATTGTAACGTTCCGGCTGTGTAGGCTACCGCCAGCGCAGCTGGAGCACGTCCATCCAGCAGCGGAATCCCGCAGTTCCGTGCAGTCCGCGAGTCCGCGCTTCCCGCGACCCAGCGCCTCCCGCGATTCCGCGTACCCCGCGGAATATCGGTATAAAAAGGGGGCCGCGGAGACATCAGGCACCGATTGTGTGGCAAAGCGCCCGTCGAGTCACATCTATTAAATTCATTAGGCACGTAGCCAAAATAGTGCGTGGTCTTTACTTGCTTATAAATTCAAATTCAGTACTTGCTATAGTTGAAGTATTTTAGAATCACGGATTATAATATGAAAATAAATTAAATTCACATTTCAAACTCAATTATGTTTTGCTAATTTTATAATAAAACAAATTAGACGAAGAATATAAAAGTCGCCTTAATACGGGGTTTAACGGTGCAAATTCAACGAACTGATCTAGGATTGGAAATCCTAGATTAACAATTATAACGAAATATCGGCATTAACAAAAACAATTAAATCTAACCTATCGGAAACATTAATTAAATTTAAAAACCTTACTTTATTCTAATCTTACTTTATTCTATAAATTCTCATTATAATCTTTACTTTATATTTTTTTCTTTATGATTTCTTCCTATTCTAACGATACGCTTAATCTGCAATCTTCTGTCTAAATCTTTTGTATCGTTTCCTATTTTCGACGATATTACTTATTAAACCTAATCTATTGTTAAAACTGTATCTATTCTTCCATTTTCCTTTCTTCTAAATTAACCTTTTAATAATCTTTCAGCATTCATAATTTGATATTATTCAAGTAGTCAAATAAACAGGTTCGGTGCGCTTGGCGACACCCAGTCCCGCAATATCAGCTCTAGTTGAGTGTACTGGCTCATAACACTGGCTTACACCCGTGTCTGGGAGTATTTTTACCAGTGCCTTGATTCGAGTCTGTGCAGCGGGCTCGGCTAGCAAGGCAGATCCCAACTCTGTAGGTAAACAGATTGAATCGGGTGACACCAGATTCGAATCTGTAATAGGGTATTTTGTGGTTTTTCACTTTTTCCACCAGAGGAGCTCCAAATCACACCCGTGACAAAGACACTCACGCGGACTAGCACCGTATCTCCAGCCATCAGCTGAGATATTGGTGCAGTAAGTTACAGTATATTAGTGATGAAATAAATTATTGAAGTTTACATTGTTTGCATACGTACATAGGGAAAATACCAACTTTTATCACTCTAACGTTTTTTATGATTCAACTAGGCGACAGATTTCAATAAAAAAACTAGTATGTTATGAATTGAAATTTAACGAACATTTTGAGACTAGGAACAAAAGTATTTCCCGTGTAATAAGAAAGATATTGTTAGTTAAACTCAAGTCTCTCTTCGATATTTGCGTGTGAATCAGACGCTGATGTTATGGATGCGGCAACAGCGCTCACGTAGCTCAAACGGAAGGCTCGAGCGGATTCTTCCGTTATATACACGCAATGTTGCCACGATCTATTTTAACTTCGACTCAATGCGCGTGTGCCTATGCCTAAAAGAAATGTGAACTGTACCTTGACAAAAGTTTGACAATTCGGCCGTTTTAAAAAAATTTTTAAAAATATTAGAAAGACTTTGTTTAACCATCAAAACATTTTGATGCGGTTTGCATATCATAGCATGTAATTGATAGTGTGTATATTTGATTTTGTGACTTATTTATTACTGTGGTCATTCTAGAACTATCGTCAACTGAAATAAACTTTTGGCTGTGACTATAACAAGCTAACAACCTTAACTGTACACGTGTGTGTACTTATAAACAGCGATGATCGTTATTTGCCATCTTGCTCCGACCGTTGAAATGTATACCTAATCGAATTTCTATTCATTTTGGCAGGAAATTATGCATCTGGACCTGGCAAACACTTCTAGCCAAGTTCGAGTGCTAAATGTTGGGCAGGAGTTGTGCACAATTGCGTCAACTTCCACATCGACATCACTTGACGAGGTAGTTATGCCTGAAAAAATCAAAACTAAAGGTCGTCCTCCAGGAGCCGTGACGACGGCGATAGGTCTATCCATCAAAAAAATTCCGAAACTAATGAATTTCGAGGACAAAACACCTATTCAACAGGCGAAGACTCTGCTGGCATTGATCCTGCCAAGGACTGAACTGCCCAATGTAATGTCTGGTGAGTATCTTATTCAAGACGGAGATTTGAACCAGATTTTACCAGATTCATTTACAAATGACTCTGTACACTTGAAGATATTGGAAGGTTATTTTGAAAAAAGTGCATTCAAAAAATTAAAAAAAAAAATTACACAAAGAAAAAAAGAAGAAATTTTTGTATGCAGAGAGTGCGAAGAAGAACTTACGCCTGTGAGTTCTTGTGTGCTGTGTGATTCCTGCCTCAGCTGGTTTCATTTTGCTTGTGATAGTTATGACGAAAAATTGTCACAAGAAAATTGGTACTGCAAGCATTGCATTACTGATTAGTAATTGCTATATTTGTGTTTATATACAGGGTGGTCCATTTTAATCTCCGCAGGCGAATATCTCGAAAACTAACAGTTATAAAAAAAAAAGTTTTATACAAAACTTGAAGGGTTTTGAGGGGGAAAGATGATGCTGATATGTGTTGACTTGTGGACTTCGCCGATTCCGAGATTTCGTAAGTAACTTCGGATTTTAGATAGGGAACACATGTTTTGGTTGGGGGCAGCTGATAGCGAGATCAAAGACGCATTCAAATACGGAAGCATTAAAAATTGGAAAAAAAAAATTTGCAAAAAAAATTCAAAAAAAAAAAAAAACGTTGATAGAGAAGAAAAAAAGAATTTATTGAAAATTGAAATTAAAAAGATAACAAAACCTCTACATAGTCGCAACCTTGACACTGGTGTGAAGGCTTAAGTCCGGCATGAGCTGGAACATGTTGTCAGTGTAATTATGTCGGGCGAACTAATGCGGTTAGTTTTTTGCGTTATTGATCTGCGAATTTTTTTTTACTAATCTGTTGCATTCAAACTTTCCAATTTCAAAATTGGCGAGAAAAATTTTGAGCTGGAGTGATAAACAATGAATGTGTTCGAAAGCTAGGGACAAAAAAACAATCTTTTGCAAAAAAAAAAAAATTCGCGAAATTTTTTTTTTTTTGAATTTTTTTGGCAAAATTTTTTTTTTTCAATTTTTAATGCTTCCGCATTTGAATGCGTCTTTGATCTCGCTATCAGCTGCCCCCAACCAAAACATGTGTTCCCTATCTAAAATCCAAAGTTACTTGCTAAATCTCGGAATTGGCGAAGTCTACAAGTTAACACATATAAGCATCATCTTTCCCCCTCGAAACCCTTCAAGTTTTGTATGAAACTTTTTGTTTTATAACTGTTAGTTTTCGAGATATTCGCCTGCGGAGATTAAAATGGACCACCCTGTATAGAAAACTCGGAGCGTGCAATCCTGTAATTAATCTTTCAATATGTTAAGGTTCAAATAGATATATTAACACGTATTATTTTTCGTTTTCTTATGTTTTTGATTTTTTCAACTTTTATTATTGTTCAAGAAAAAAATAATATCTATATATATATAAATTGTGATATGAAACTCGTACCTGAATGTACCTTAGCGTATAATATATTATAAGTACATATTATACTTTGGTATTAATTTTTCGAAGGCTACCTTAAAACAACTGTGATTATACCTCATATAATAAAAATAAAATGTATCTCGTTCATTTTGAAACACCTATAATTGTACCTTGTGTAATATAAACAAATAGAATTATAAAATTATAAAATGAAAAATAAAAAATAAAAAATATTATAAAATAGAATATAAAATATATTTCATTCATTCATTATAAATAGCTCGTACCTCGTGTAATATAAATAAATAGAATTATAAAATTATAAAATAAAAAATATAAAATATAAAATATTATAAAATAGAATATAAAATATATTTCGTTCATTCATTATAAATAGAGTATTTCTTTATAGTTAACTTTTATTCGTCTGCTCAATGAAAATTCGATAAACATCCCTACTAAAAATGGCGTATAAGAATTCATAGAACCGGATAGGACTGCGGATAGCGTTCCGTGCAGGGTTCAATCGGATTTGGTTCGTTTCTATCCGCATTTGATCCTCCTCGTCAATTTCGTGTGAACCTTATAAGGTCCTATCCTGAATCCGTCCGGATCCGATGATTGAAAGAGTCGGTGATCTATCTTGTCTTATACCGAAAGTATCTGTCACCGAAATCCTATGTCGAATTGCGTCCAACCCTATCAGGATTTCATCCCACAGATTACAACGCGTAGGAAATATTTCAAAGTCCCAAGTAGTGCTCGATCCGTCTCTATCAGTTTTTGAGTCGGCAGATATTCAAAGTCGAAAATATTTATTCTCTTAAGCCTGGAGCACAGACTTTTCGTTTCGGCTCACCTACAGGGATCGTGACCAGTGTACAGTCACTCACACGCAGCGCCGACCAATCACAGCTATGTGTGAACGATCGTGGCGCCTGTAGGTGAGGCGAACACGGAACACGAAAAGTCTGTGCTCCAGGCTTTACTCGGGTTTCTATACGTCCCTGTCAGGTTTCGAATCGGTACATTTTAAGGTGATTGAAATATCGCCACGAAATGCAAATATTTCAAAGTTCCACTCGGGTTTCTATACATCCCTGTCAGGTTTTGAATCGGTACATTTTAAGGTGATTGAAATATTGCCACGAAAATATGTCAGAGTCCCAAGCAGGGCTCTATCCGTTCCTGTCGGGTTTCCATGTAATGTACATTACTTCAATATTTTCTCGTAAGGCGGCGACCACCGGTTCTGATATTCTCGCGAGTGCCACTTATAGGAGTTGGTGAGTATATATAGAGACCGAAAATAACATTTATAAGCGTCGCCTAATTCCTGTATTGGTGATGTGTTATAAATACATATGTTGCCAATATAATATGTTGCGCCCCCTAAAGCATGGAAAAAAAATGAAAAAAATGTATGAATAAATTGAAAAAAAAAAAAAAAAAAAAAAATTTTAAATTTAAAAAATATTTTTCTAAAAATCGCAGTGCAGTAACGTATAGAGATTCCAGTTCGGTTGTGGATAGCTCCGGATAGAGAGCGAACGCCGAACCCGGATAGGATCCGGAAAATTACCAGATCCAAAAAACGGAGTTTTGGCGGATAGGGCCGGTTCGTCGGTTCCTATCCGGCGTTTTAAGTAGGGATCCACCATGGTTCATTCTTTCTTGTTTTCAAAAAGGCTTGATACCCCGAAAATCACTTATACCTGAGTTTTTTGGTTTGATTCTGGCCTCCTAAGAGCTATCATTGTAATTAATCACCACGTTGTTCACGAAATATATTCCTTCGTATATTTGGATATGGTTGGTGTGTATCATCTTTTTTAATCCTCTTTAAATAAAGCTTGAAGTCCCGGGTACTGTCATGGCGTAGGCACATGCGCGATATCAGTTTCCTGACTAGGTAAAAATATTGGGTGAGAAGTGAGAACCGCTGTAGCGCCCCGCATCGCTGTAAACCAGCCAACGCGACGTGACAGAGAGCAGCCGATACGACTGCTCGCCTGGACAAGCTAGACGAACGAACCTAGTTAACTTTGCGACTGACGAAAAACGGTACCATCTGTTTCGTGAGTGACGAAATCATTTTCGTCACTCACGAAATCCTTTTCGTCACTCACGAAATCATTTTCGTCACTCACGAAAAATGCTCGAGAAAAACGCAAACCGTACTGGGGAAATTTTCGTCACTCACGAAATAATTTTTCACCACACCTGCACGGAAAGTACGACTTTCGCTCCCTTGCGTGAGCGGGAAGTCGTTCTTTCCGATGCAGGGGGTGGTGAAAAATAGTATACCTCACACGGGAGTGAAAAAGGCCATCCCAAACTGCGTTGTTGTCACCCTCGCCTTCGGCTCGGGTGTCAATCTCACACGCAGTTTGGGTTAGCCTACTTTCCCTCCCTAGGTGAGTAATATACTATTCGTCACTCACGAAATAATTTTCGTCACTCACGAAATCATTTTCGTCACTCACGAAATCCTTTTCGTCACTCACGAAATCCTTTTCGTCACTCACGAAAAATGCTCGAGAAAAACGCAAACCGCACTGCGGAAAATTCGTCACTCACGAAATTCTTTTCGTCACTCACGAAAAACGTTACAGAAAAACGCAAACCGCACTGCGGAAAATTTCGTCACTCACGAACGTTTTCGTGACCCACAAAAATTTCGTCACTCACGAAGTGGACTGCAAATAGACACAGTGAAATTTTTAATAAATGAAGCATATGAGTTACGAAAATCTAGGAAACGTTTACGTAAGTTCTTCATATTATATGCAGGAATATAGAAGGGTCATAAATTGGTTTCAATGTAATTTTTACGAATTGTTTTATTGGCCCGTGAAGATAATTTTTTTTTTATTTTTAAAGTCTCGTTTCTCGGTATTCTGAAATCAGTATCCGGATAAAAATATTAATAGAGCGATTTAAAAAGATTTTCACTGCAGAGAAATTTGAAGTTATAAGTGAACTTACTTGAAGAAAGATACGGGTGATGTATTTTCAAGGCTTTCCAATTTTTATGTTTTATTATTGCACCTTTGCACTATACAGTACGAAGACATTTTATCCACGCCGAAAAAACAGAAAATAGATTTTTCCGCAAAACAAAATTTACAGAACTTCCAGCCACGTAACTCTACTGAGTAGTTCTGAACTCGACCGTTGACTGCCTGTGGCGCCACATCCTGAGTGTGAGTGTCGCTTTGAGCGCCATCTACTAGTCATGACGCGAAAAACTTTGCCTCAGCTTGCTCTGCGCTTGGTGGCCCTGACAGGCAGTACCGGGATGATTTCTTGATAGTATACAGGTGACTGCGCATGCGCGAGTTTCGTCGTATGCTGAGGCAGGCTGGCCTCAAATACCACTGCGTGACGACTTTACCGACCAATGAAAATGAATTATTTGGCGCATGCGCTGTCACCTGTATACTATCAAGAAATCATCCCGGTATAAAGGTGCCAATTCATTAGCGGCGAATAGACCACTGAAATATAATAATACTGGAACGCGCGCTGACGGCTTTGGCCCGTATAGAGAGAGATAGCTCCGAAGCGGTGCTGGTAGTATCCCCGTCTCTGTTGGTACAGTCCCGTCCAAAACTTTAATTCAACAATACGTGAGTGGGCAAAGAATCGCCTGAATGGAGGAACTGACACACTTATTGCAGATGCTGTACGATACTTCATGTGCGCAGTCGCGACTCAGTAAGACAATGACAAGGATACTACTAGCGAACTATCTCTCTCTATACGCTGCTTCTAATGCCACAGAATGGTCGGCGCGCGTTCCAGTATTATTATATTTCAGTGGAATAGACGCTGGAACCGAGCGTCAAGACAGATGACGTCACAGATTGACATTCTTGCGTTGACGCAAAGAAGTTCAGATTTCCCAACTTCTTGGCGTCGACGCGCCTATAGTGTGGCTGGGTGCGTTCGGTATATGCGCTCGACCAGCTCGCGGAGCGGTGAAAGAGCGCGCAAAGTTAAAAGAGTTGAATATGAGCCACACTTTGAACCTCACTCCAAGCATATACCGCAAACGCAGATGTACTGGAAAAAGTTAACAGGGCGGATCGACCGCATGTACCGAATGTACCTTATTTGCGTATAGCGGCATTCATGTATTCATTTAATGTAGAACTGCTGAATAATAAATAGAAATAAAATCATTAAAATTATTCGTTTTTCTCGGATTTCACACGCTTAATATTATTTTCCATATCCAGTACATGGCGAATTATTACGTGACGTTGATATTTCGATTACAAGAGATATTATATTCACGATTATCATTTCATATAAAACAGAAATTATAAATCATACAATAATTTTTTTTTTTTTTTGCCTTTTTGGCTTATCTCCGCTTTGGAAGGTAGCCTACTAAAATCATACAATAATTAAACTCGATCGTTCTGTAATGGCAAACCCTCAACATTAATTTCATCCGAGGTGAGGGTTTTTATCGCACGAGTACGATACAGCAGAATTTTTTCAAAATAAAGAGCGTGATTTCTAGTTTTGGAAAGCCCATTTATATTTTTCGAATTATCCTAATTTTTTGGTCGAGTCGCGCCACGGTGTTTTTTAATTTTTTTTTTTTTTTGTGAGACGCTACTGCCGTACTGCGTCGATTCGACGCCAGAAGCATTTTCATTAGCGTCAGACGCTGACGCGTCGATCGGAAGCTGCGAAGCATTTTCACTGGCGTCCGACGCGTCTGCGTCAGCGAATTCGCGTCAAACTGACGCTAATGAAAAGGCACCTTAAGGAATGCGCAGTCCATGCTCTATGTCTATAATGACTACATGCTCGCAAGAGCGATAAGTCGAAAAAGGAAGAGAGAGAGAGAGCTCTGTGTCTATGGGTGACAATACCTATATGTTCCTATCATCACGTATTTACATTATTTACTATTAAAACATGTTTCCTTGAGGCTTGAACTGAGGTCATCTTTCTCATCGCATGTCTAACAATTAACAGGTAATATTCAATATTCATTCTATTGGAACTGTTGTTATTAGACAAAGAGTTAAATCGAGTTGTAAGACGGAAAAACTTTTATTATTATCCGACAAAACAAAAACAATTCACTATAAAATAACGGATAAATTAGTTTTAATTTTTCTTGATAAATTAATGCTCGACAATGAAACGCAAAGAGAAAAACAAGTTCCATCTTGTTCATTCCAATAAGCGTATACAAATATTTAT
Organism: Tenthredo mesomela; assembly: GCA_943736025.1. NCBI lineage: Eukaryota > Metazoa > Arthropoda > Insecta > Hymenoptera > Tenthredinidae > Tenthredo > Tenthredo mesomela. The sequence goes on from OX031014.1 coordinate 33,903,017, forward strand.
GGTAGTCTGATAAATTTTAGCCTCGTAACAAACTAATAATCCGATAAAATTGTACAGGGGATTTCAAAATGACTGATAAAATTCAGTCCGGTCAGCCTCAGCCCATTGTCAAAATAGGCCACTACACACTCGGGCAAACTCTGGGCGTTGGAACTTTTGGCAAAGTTAAAAGTAAGAAGGTCGTCTGAATGAAGTAACCAAACTTGTGAAATATATCCAGATTTACTCACCTGTCAACTGTTCCACAAAACCGGCCTATAGGACTTTAAGGATCGATAAGTTTCATTCTGATTCGATTAGAAAATTTTGTATAAAATTCTATCAATATTTGGAGATTTTTATGTGACCATGCAGAAATTTTCTTATCAAACTTCAAGGTTTTAATGGGATATTACGATACTTCAATGGTCCAGAATTCCTTGATCGAAACATTCATTAAAAAATGTCATAAGATTTCACCAAGTTTCATATACCCCGGTGTGAACCAGGATTTCTGAACGACTTTTAGTTAGACTTTTTTCATCCCAAAAAACTTTACTCATAGATTGGAAGCAGTGTAAAAGAGATATTGGGTGTGCCGTATGATGATTTGTTTCGAGTTGGTTCACGATTGGGTTTCTTTTTTCAGTCGGAGAACATGCGCTTACCAAACTGAAGGTAGCAGTGAAGATACTGAATCGACAGAAGATAAAGAGCCTTGATGTGGTTGGAAAAATACGGAGAGAGATTCAAAATCTCAAACTGTTCCGGCATCCACATATTATTAAACTGCAAGTTTAGCTTTGATTTTCCACTAAGAAATTTGGCTTTTATGTTTTTGTCTCTATTCGTTAGTTCCTTAAGGGTGACTGCTAGTTAGAAAGCGCAAAGTAGGCTCTTTGGTTTCCCACAGAAGAGAGAAGAGAAAGAAAACATCATGAGAGAGCGTCAACAAATGACAAAGATAGTCATTGCCCGCCCCTTATAGCGCCAATAATACTTTTTTCTTAGTAGCTATTCATGCGATATTTTTGGCTGTGGTCTTAAATTAAAGTTGGAAACTGTAGCCAGAAAATGGCTTTCTCAAAATGTTGAAAGAAAAAAAATTTCCGGCGAAATACTTGTGAGATCTAAAATTTGGTGAAAGAGGTCGCATGGATCCATCTTTGATCTCTGAAATTCCTGAAAAATTTCATCATCTTGAGAAATGAGGAATTGATAACAGTCTGCATGTGCGCACTCAGCCAGCTATAGTCAATGCCCTTCTATGTTCATTATATCAAGCATGCAAATATCTGGCAATTAGAGACAAACGGTTTTTAATTTAAAACTTATCACTACTCAACAAAATTAAAGGCCCCCCCCCCTAGCATAACCCGCCATTTCCAGACGCCTTGACCGATTCACTTGAAATTTGGACCAGGGCTAGTCAGAAGTGTTTCTATCTTGGGCCCAAACCCGATTTTCTGTATCTTCAGGGGTTGCGATGTGGCACTTTGAAGACCAACCCTCTGCGTGAAATCAAGGTCACAGGTCTGTGGCACCGGGTTCCAACATCGATTTTGCACCTAGCCTAGGATTCCGTAGCTTGGAGTGAAAACTTACTACTAGGCTAAGGGTTGTTCAGGGGTTGGTTGCAGTTGCTCAGGGGCAGGTGGGTTGCAAGTGCTCGGCTGAATCGTGAAAACGATTCAAAAACACTTTTGTGTCTCCGATGCTCGGAAATGTGTCTTGAATTGTTTTCAGATTGTCGGTTTTCGGAGTGCCACATCGCAACCCTTGAAGATACAGAAAATCGGCTTTGAGCCCAAGTTGGAAACACTTTGGACTAGCCCTGGTCCAAATTTCAAGTGAATTGATCAAGGCGTCTGGATATAGCGGGTTATGCTAGGAGGGGGGGCCTTTAATTTTGTTGAGTAGTTTCGATCAATCTATGAAAACGCATTTTCATTATTTAATACAGATATCAAGTGATAAGTACTCCGACAGACATCTTTATGATAATGGAGTACGTGTCAGGAGGAGAATTGTTTGACTACATAGTCAAACATGGGAAATTGAAGGAGTATGAAGCCCGCAGATTTTTCCAGCAAATAATATCCGGTGTTGACTACTGCCATCGACATATGATCGTACACCGAGACTTAAAACCTGAGAATCTACTGCTGGATCATAATCTCCATGTCAAGATCGCTGACTTTGGTAACATGAAACAAAGCGACGATTCACGATTAAATCAGATCAATTGCACAGACAAATCTCACATCAATGCCCACTGTCCAAAGAGAAACGACTGACATGCGTCAAAATTCTTGGTTCAATCAACTAATTTTATTACGGGAGTTTGCTGGTCTTTTGAAGCATAATGAAATGAAAGTTGAGAGTTATGAGTCATCGGATCTCACGAGAAGAGTAACTATAAGTTGTAGATACTTCGTGTTAGGACCACAGGGATGGCAGGTTCAATGGAGGAAGATTAATGCACGTCGAGACAAGGGAACATACATATGGGGCATTCGATGCCAACTTGACCCAATGAATTTCCCTCACCATTTTCGATTTGCTCCACGAAAATGTCTACAATTTTCCTAATATTCAAAGGGTTCCCTGAATTTTTTTACATTTTTTGATCGATCCGATTTTTTGTTATCTATTTACATTTTTTTTTTTATGAATTTACAAACTACCGAATATTTCCACATTATTTTAAATCTCAAAAAATTCTCAAGAATCTTATGTACCACTGCGAACATTACGCTACTAATTCCATGATGATGCGATTTTTTTTTTTTTTTTTTTTTTTTTCGACATTCTCAACATTATTCATCAACGAGAACGTGTTCAGACATTTCCAAACTTTCCAAAAATATCTAATATTTCCTCCTTTCTTTTCTATTACCTTTTTCGACATTGTGGATGAACGGAAGACCGTGTTAATAAAAATGCTTAAAACTAAAAAAAAAAAAAAAAAAAAAACCACTCATAATTACTCTTCTTGTCAGAGCGAGATGTAGTCAAAGTAACAGCACTCAACGCAAGAATTAGGATCAACCGATTCTTCAATTTTAGATATTTGGGTTTCTAATTTTTAGAAAACGAACTTCTCTCTATTAAACAAACAATTTTTCCATACGTCGATTTTTGTTATAAAAAATTGAACAGTAAAAAAAAGTTTTCAAACTCAAAAATTCGGCAGTGAAAAATTGATCATTCAAGTCACGTTTACAGTATCAAAATTCATCTGTTCGTCCAGAGGCGGCACGGGAGGGAAAAAAAGAGTGTAAAACATTGAGATATACTTATGATTGCAATATATGGGCGAGACTTTCATATAATATGTCTATTCAACGGGATAATTTAATATAGATGCCACTTCTAGAAGGGGGGGGGGGGGGGAGGGGGGGCAAACAAAAGTAGGCCCGCAGGGCGGTTGGGACCTTTAATCCACCTCTGTGTTCGTCGAATGAAGCATTGTTTTCTGAACAATCAGGGACCGGAATATCTAGAATCGAAGAGGTGGTTGATCCAAAACCTTATGTTGAGTGCTTTTATTTTGTCTGCATCTGACTGAGACCCGATAACTCAGAATTTCCAAGTTTCACTTAATTATGCTTCAAAAGATTAGTGAACTACTGTAATAAAATTGGTTGATCGAGGAACAATTTGAACACAGACCATTCCTTCAAAAATAAGCAGTACAAAGTAGGGAATTCAGTTTTTTTTTTTTTCTTTTGTAAAAACTGTACAGGTTTATCCAACATGATGACCGACGGAGAATTTCTGAGAACTTCATGTGGATCGCCGAACTACGCAGCACCAGAAGTTATATCAGGCAAATTATACGCAGGTCCAGAAGTTGATATCTGGTCCTGCGGAGTGATTCTCTACGCTCTTCTTTGCGGCACTTTGCCTTTTGATGACGAGCACGTGCCAACTTTATTTAGAAAAATAAAAAGTGAGTAAATCTGTACTTTGTTAATGACTGTTCTGGACTGCTTATTGTTGTCAAAACTTGTTTAATATTTTGTCCTTCTTTTCTTTTTTTTCTTGGAATTTTCCGAGTCAGTCGAAAGACACGGAAACGTTAACTCTTCCTTTTTTTCAGCCGGTATTTTTCCCATCCCGGAATATTTGAACAAAACTGTGGTGAGTCTACTATGTCATATGCTACAAGTCGACCCAATGAAAAGGGCTACGATTGAAGATATCAAGTATGTTATTTGCACTTGATTATTTACTCAATTTTTTTAGTTATTGAACTCTGAACTGAGCATTGTAATAGATATCAATATTTACCAGAGAAGGCTGCCGTACTTCTGAAATTCTCATCACGATTCTGTTTTATGTTTCAAATATATTTTCGGATTTCAAATACATTATATGAGATATAATTTTTCGCTGCACAATGCGAATGATCATTCTTCAATTCGCGTAGAAAAGGTGATTTTTTGTTTTCTGAAAAATCTTGAAAAGTAAAAGTGATCAAATTTCTGAATCCAAACTCTGAATTTTTAAATGTAATTTTCCCCTTTGTGTTTTAAGAAAGTAGAGCACAATCATTACATATTGAATTACCGTATTGTTCCGAATATAAGTCGACCCCGGATATAAGTCGACCTCAGTTTCCAGACTATATTTTAGGAACTATTTTTAAAATACCGAATATAAGTCGAGTTTAGTGCTACTCAAATTAAAACCGCTGACATGGAAATTTATCATAGGTATTGCACTGTTTTCAATAAGAAGTTTCTTTTTTTTTCAGTCATTAAGGTAAATTTCCTAAAAATCCCGAATATAAGTCGACCTCGCATATAATTCGAGGGCGATTTTTGCCGATGATATTGGCAACAAAAAACCTCGACTTATATTCGGAACAATACGGTAATATCCGAGTTTCTTATTCGTTTCCCTTCTTTATGAAACAGAAAACATGAGTGGTTCCAGAAGGAATTACCAACTTATCTGTTCCCATCGCCCGTAGAGCAAGATTCTTCGGTGATTGACATAGGGGCTGTGAATGAAGTTTGCGAAAAGTTTAACGTCAAGGAAACGGAAGTACATTCTGCTTTGCTGAGTTGTGATCCCCACGATCAATTGGCCATAGCTTATCACTTAATAATCGACAATAAAAGGATCGCCGATGAAGCTGCGAAAGCAGAATACAAAGATTTCTATGTCGCTTCCAGTCCACCTCCAGTTGCCTTCAGTCCAAGTGACTCAAATAACAGCCCGTTACGACCTCATCCAGAAAGAATTGCTCGTGAGTTGTAAATCATTGGAGTTTCTATTGGGAACCTTAGAACCTCGATACGCCAACTAGTGGCAGAAAATAGAACTGTTCTATCAAGGCTACAGTAACCAATGAGAGGGCTTAGAACCTCGATACGCCAACTAGTGACGAAAATACAACTACTCTATCAAGGCTAAAATTTCAAAGCCACGCCCATTCCAAGGATCCCAATACTCTGGAAAGAATTATATTTAGGCTTCTATTTTACCCCAAAGAATTTGATCATGTGTCAACTTTGTAACTATCGACAAACTTCTCTTCTTTTCAGCTCTTCGCGAAACAAAAAACTCCCAAAGTGGTATTCCTGTCCAAATCCAGGCCGGTCCAAACCGTGGAACACCTGTAAAGCGGGCCAAATGGCATCTCGGTATCAGATCTCAGTCAAAACCAAACGATATCATGAATGAGGTGTATCGTGCCATGTCAGCTCTTAACTTCGTGAGTGAATAACGAGATTATGAGAATTGATAGATAATGAAATTGGGTAGAACGTCAGTGATTTATTTATATTGTTATATTTCTTGCCTTCTCAAATCGCAGGAATGGAAAATCATTAATGCATACAGTGTCAGAGTTAGACACAGGAACAAAATCACTAATAAATACAGCAAAATGTCTCTACAATTGTACCAAGTTGACTACAAAAGCTATTTGCTAGATTTTAAATCGCGGTCAAGCGAGGATACGGAGAGCGTCAATGAAGGTTTGTATTTATTGTCCAATGGTATAAACTATAAGGGGTCGTATGAATCAAAAGAGCGATTTTTGCGATGACGGGGGGGGGGGGGGGGACCAATTTTTTTTTCAAATGCCTTGCGCAAAATTCGACATTTTGTGCCCATTTTGCGTGTGCAAAGTACCCATTTCCCGCACTAGTGCGCAAAGTCCATACTTTGATTACTTAACTTTTTGAAAGTATGAGTTTGCGCACTAGTGCAAGAAACGAGCACTTTGCACACGCAAAAGGCACGAAAAGTCGAATTTTTCACAATGTGTCGAAAAATAATATGAGCTACTCGTGCGCAAAGTTGGTGATTCTGGCACGAGTGTTGCTTCGCTCAACCAACAAATTTCACACTCGTGCCAGAATCACCGACTTTGCGCACGAGTTGCACAATGTACTATTTTGCTGCCTCGTTCGCTATAAACTTACTGAAAACGCAATTGAAGGTAATCAATTTATATGTGGAGATATACTATTGTGATAATAATTTTGTAGGGGTCAGGGAAATACGGTATTATGTTTGAATCTTGATGATTTCGTAATTTCGGTTGGGTGTTTCTCACAATTAACTCAATCAATGATAACCGTCTTCAATTTGTATCTCGCAAAAGGGGCATGAACTCTTTATTGCTAGATACAGGGCAAGTATGAAAGTCATTTGTTACTGAAATATTATTGTTTACAGATTCCATGAACGCACCGTCTCATCTAACGGGTCACCATACAATGGAATTCTTCGAAATGTGTGCAGCTTTAATAACACAATTAGCTCGCTAAGAGGATGACAATATATTGCAGGTGATACAAGCCAGATAAATACTTATTCATATCTAATCTGCGAGCGTCTGATTGTTGTTCAAACATTGCTTCGAGAAGAAACACCAAAAATTCAAAACGATAAGGATGAATACGAGGTACATAACGGAATAAGATACCAAAGTAACGAAGTCTAGATTGAAAGTCAGGAAAATCTTCCAATATATCTGAAGGCGGGAAGACAAGTTGGAGCTAGCTAGTTTTAAGCAAAAAAAAATATAAACGAGGGATCGAGTTTAGATGAAATGAAATATAGAAAAACAAAATAGTAATAATAATAATTAAAGAATCATGAATTAAAACAATAAATTGTAAAAACTAAAAGTTGAACAGCTAAAATTCATTCATATACCTAAGCATACTAATTAATATTAAATCGATAATTATTGGGGAATTCGGCGGTATTTAGCGGATCAGAATTGTAGTAAAATTGTTTATTTTAATAACTAGAAAATTTAGAATGATTTAGGTAGGTAGGTAGGTAGGTAGGTAGGTAGGTAGGTAGGTAGGTAGGTAGGTAGGTAGGTAGGTAGGTAGTTATGTATGTATGTATTATATTCTTTGTATGCGGTAAAAATATATTATCTAAAAATAGAGAAACAAAAAAAATATATATATATATATATAAGACGAATTAAATTGATCGCAAGAAATTAATAAAGAGAAGAAAAAAAAAACAATTTCGCACTCACATGGATGATCTTTTTCTGTTTTTTTTTTTTTTTTTTTTTTCCTTCTTCGCTACTACAATGACTTCTTTTCATTATCGTATATTTGCATATTATATTATACCTATATATATATACACATATATAATATATATTTATATATGTCTAATCGCGTAATGATTATATTCATTACATTACAATAATCATTTATCATAAATTAATAATACAATTACTTAGCTATCTATCGGGCTTGTCCTAATTTTTGTTCTCTAAAATCTAGCTTATTCTTCAATTTATTACGATCTCGAAAATGGGAGTAGAGGAATTGCCTTATTTATTGGTCAACTAATATACAGAAAACTGAATTTTGTGCGTATGTTTAAAAAAATATACAGTATATTAGGTAATTATGTTCAGGTTCAGTTCTCTCTACCTATTATACTCAAATACGTGTTTCAGTTGACCAAAATGAACAGTGAATCAAGGACACCTACTTGTGACTGTACAAACCTGTAGAACAAGCTTGTACATCTTTTACTTATAATATTGATGCATCGGTGTATCGTGTATGTATGTGCTTGGGGAATTTTCATGCCGATTCGACGATAGTCCAATCCTCACTCTTGAAATTTTAAAAGGCGACAGGTCGAATACGTTTTTAAATCTGAATGTAATTCCCCATTAACATAATATGTGTACATATTTACATCCTACTATGATAATTGTCCAGCTTAATTATCATTCGTTAATATTACATAAGGAATAGCTGACAAAATGGACCACCTTTCGCTGCACATACCTATATTCCGTATAACTTGAGAATACGGAATGGCCATCTGCTAGAAAGGAAGAGCGTTTTCTTTTAGTTTCAATCAACCATATCGTCACATTGTTGCTTTGGATCCTGATCTTTGAAAGCAGTTCAGACGATGTTGAAACTAATTTTGGATCAGTAGTACGAGCAGTTGATAAAGTGAGGAAACGCTCTTATTTTCAGTTTCGATATAAAGGCGACTTAGAAAGGGGTCTAGCTTGGATTTGCGTAATTGCAGCATAGAGAATGATCGTATAACGTTAAACATTTAGTAAGGTAATATACAATATAATAGTTTCGCTATTATACGCGGGTAAGCATGGTAAAGTTGATCTTAATATAACAATTTGGTAAATACATGCCATACCACTATGATCTAAATGGTGTTCCGAAAATTCAAATAAGTCCTAAGCACCAATCGATCGAGATATTCATAATGACAAAAAATGACAAATATACACAATGGCACGGTAGTTACATATTTTTTTTATTTTTATTTTTATTTTTATTTTTTTTTTTTATTCCATAAAAACGTGGCTAGATTATTTCTCCGCGACGCTGATATCGCAAGAAGAAATTAATAACGGCAACAAATAATTTTTACTCACTCACAGCGCTGCCTAGTTTTCAATCAGTCACTGACAAAGTGGAAAAAGAATAACATTGTTTCGTTTAAACAATGAAATTGTATAATAATGCCACGTCGTAAGCTCGCGTTAGTAACGAAAGTTTATAGAATAAGAACGATGATTCGTTTTCTTTGATACATGATTGTTGATAGTTATTTGAATCGGACGATCGTCCTTTCGTTATTCAACATTCGGAAGATTGGTAATTATTTATATTTAAGTGTAGATGCATATGGTATATGAAAAATATTTTGCTATATTTCAGTTCCAATTATCCATAGTTTTCCTTATCTCTGATTAATACTGCGCGTACTAATTGGAAGATTTTCGCGGTAACACCTCAGCCAATCATTTTCAAGAGCGCGAATGCCAATTTTGGATCGAATAAATAATTTCACACTTCGACATTCCCGCATTCGTAGGGAGACGAATTTTATCACTATGGAAACATCAAGGCCTGAACAAAATCAGTCATGTAAGTTTTAAGATTTTTGGTGCGAATTTTCATTAATAAACGGGTACTTCAATACGTTTAATCAATTATCAGAGCACAAGGGTCATGCGACACAAATTATAATTATCGATAAGAGAGGTAATTTACATATGTGCGTTAGAAACATTATCAATAGATCGGTAAAAATAATCGAGGAGCAGCCCTCTGAATGAACAATTTCAACAGGATAAAGATAGAAGATCAATTCAAAATTTATTTTCCGTTGAGTCGCCGCTCGAAAAAAAGGAGTAAATTTCTTTCAGATTGGCCGAAAAGAAAAGGTACTCTTTGATATTGGAGCCTTTTCGAAGCCGTACAATAATCAATTGAAAAACCATTTCTGGGTAATCCCTTGCGAGTTCTGTATTCCGTTATACAATGATGCTGAAATTATTTCTCAAATCCAAAAAAAGAATGGCACTCGACCTTTCAAATAGATATACTGCAACCCTGACTTGATTTACTAGTGGCACGATCTATGGCTAGCAACAACTGCCTATACTAATGAACGGGAACTTCATAAATTATAACATACTATACATATATCTCATTTAAACACCAAAATAGTCATACAAATTCCATTGCACTGGACATATTCAATGTCCTACTTGTTCAGACAGGAGTTTTTCATCTTTCTTACTTCAAAAAAGTTTAGCGAAAAATTTGATATTCCATTTGAGCGAAATAGATTGTTTCGGAATAAAACTCAACCTAGAGAGCGCGCTGGGGAGCTAAGAAGTGTCATGAGAGTTCACTGACGCATAAGAGTGGATTTCTTGTGAAATTCTAAGACGAAAATGATAAAAAATGCTAAAATGTCGATTGGGGAACCGTTTTTAAATAATAGGCGTTTAAAGTACGAGCGGCAGGCCTGACAATTCTTCAGCCGACCAACCGCGCTCGTAGATGTCTGATCGTCGTTTGGCCACGAGAACCGTCAGGCTTGCAGTAGCGGCCGTGATGTAGTCTCGTATTGGTTAACTTTGAACGGCTCCTCAATCGACATTTTGGCATTGATAATAATTTTTGTTTTAGATTTTTATGAGGAATCCACTGGTATTAGGAAAGTACCTCATTCTGGATTACCCAGTGAGCTATCGTGACACTTTTTTTGGCGCCCCAGCGCCACCTGGGCAGAGTTTTATACAGTAACATTCAAATAGTTAAAAATTGAAGATAGAACAATCTGATATACTCCAAGTCTTGTTTATTTGAAAATTATTTTGCGCAGTTTCCTCTCATGCGTGATAAAAATATAATAAAATATTGAGAATACGAAATGAAAGTATCCCGCATTAATATACACAGCAATGATTTGAAACAACGGGCGCTTACGACAGTCACGGATATCGATTACATTTCTGTTCTTATCCGTTAAATTTCTTGATTACCGTCGCCGTTTTCACTGTCTACAAACTCTACATGCGTAAATGGGAAGTGTCCAGTTTTCCCGTGCAACTCGCCTTCCCATTGGCCGTTAATATTAGTTTTGGTAACTTTGATCATGTCTCCTACTTCCAGCTTGAGAGCAGTTTTGTCATATGCATTTGGTACCCTAGCTTGTTTGACCTTAGCAAAGGCAGGGAGAGTTCTTTGAATGTTGGAACGCCTGGGGACTCCAGTCTGTCCAGTCTCTTGAAGAAGTAGCTGTGACTGCGGCTGCTGTCCAACTAAATTTGAATTCGAACTACAACTTCCACCGGAATCAGGCCGCGCACTGTTCTCCAATAACGTCATACTATCTTCCTCGTATTTCTGGATATAGGGAACAGGCACAGATCCCGTTTGTCCTAAACTGTTCCTAGCTGTCCACCACTGTTCCTCGTCCTTTGATATCACCGTCAGAATTTCTCCTTCAAAGAGAAAATTGAAATTAAAAAATTATACCGCATTTCACCAATATTTCGACAATAGTTTTCAAGTTCTTTTCATTTTCTTTTTTTTTATCCAATACACTCGATTACGAGGACTATTAAAAATTAACCAAGGAATAATACGGCCCTTGTCTCATAGCCACGGCTTTGATTCTATTTAATTCACATCACGGTTCTGTAGGAATAAAAGAATTTCATAACTCCTGCATAACTTTTTATAATCAATTTATGCCCTCTCTGAATTATTTACAGCAGAATACTTTGATGCGGTGTTTAGACTCGTGTGGTTTCCTTGTGACTGCTGTGAACCAAAGAATGGTGCTATTCTTTAAATTCCTGACGAATTCTATTGTGAAAATTCATTAGTACGGCACAAAGTATGCCTAATTAAATTGATTAGAGTGAAAAATTCTATCCAAGTAGGAGAAAACAGGACAAATCCACCAAGTTTAATACTGGTCGGTATAGAGGTTTCAAAAGTATTACTCAAATAAACTAATATAATGCGGTTTTTTTTTTTTCGTTATTCTACTAGAATATGCGCAGGAACATTTGAAACTATTTATGAAATGGATGGCATTTTGGAGAAAAAAATTGGATTCAGCCAGTTTGACCGTAATACTTTTCAAATTTAGAATTTGACTCTCAAGACTTTTTGTTTTTTCAATCCTGGTTTACTTTCACAAGGGATCAAAATCTGTTCATTACTTCCTTAGAACAGAATAGGTACTTGGCTATTGTGATCGATTATTAATGTTCACATCGACAGAATTCAGCCTGATATGACTTAAGTTGGATATTTTTTACTGTGTTAAAATGATGAGGATAAAAGTATATTCAGACGAGACGAGGACCAACTTTCATATTTGAATGAAAATGAGGAAAACATATCAGCTTTAAGATGAAATATCGAAATTCCGGAATATAGTATAGAGTGATAAATAAGAATAACTGTTAGAATTTATTACCTTTCCTAAATGGTAAGTCGTCAGAATCATGGCCGTCAAAGTCATACTTGGCAATAACTTTTTGAATCCTTCTAGGAGTGGGCCTAATGAGCGATGTGGTATCAAGATAATGTAGTTTATAAAAAGCCAATAGGTTTGGTATATCGGGAAACATTTGGTCTCCGATTCTGTACCGTATCTGATCTCCCTGTTGTACTTTGTTTATTATATAATGACTAACTTTACTATCTTCTTTAACACAGAGCACAAAATCTCCCTGACTGGTCTTACTGTCTCTGACCAAAAATACCCCACCCTCTTTTTCGCTCATTAATAAATCCGTCGCGTCTTGCCTCGACATAGCGCCAAAGTACCAACTGAAAAATAAAGATTACATATTTTATTGAAAATAGAAAATTGTACTAAAAATATAATTGAACAATAAACAAAGCTCGTTTTCGTTTTCATTTTCTTATCTTTTCTTTTTTTATTTTTTGGTTCCAAGGAAATTATACACTCGTCGAGCTATTTTCAGTGCGAATTGGCAACAAATGATTAATTTGGTCATTATTATTATTCCGCGATTTGTAGAACTTAGAAATTTCGCCTTTCTACTATCTATGTGCCTGAATGATGGTTGACGATTTGAGTGATTCAACCGATTCAACTGACATACATACATATTGCGCACGAATGTATATGTATATGTACGTATATGTAGATAAATAAACACGTACGTACCTCGATTTGTCATATTGGTCGAAAGTAGCCGCCATGGTTGAGCGTAATTATTATGGTGAAAGGTCTTATTGAAATAAAGAGCCTTGAAACATAAGTGGATATTAATCGATAAATTGATAAACTTCACGACAGTAACAGATTCGGTTAGCCTGCAGTCGCATAGCGAATTGTTATAATGTTCGCGTTGTATGTATATGTGCAGTGCTTAAGGATTGAGGATATCTCGGTCCTTCTGTTTGAACAATAAACTAATATTGGTTTAGTATGATGAGGAATGAATGAGAATAGTTTATGTTAAATTTAATCGGTTTTTTTGTTTTTAGATTCTTTTTTTTTTTTTATGAATGTAGAGATAATTTTTTTGGAGGAAATTGACACTTGATGAAGAAATAAGAGTCACCCACTACGTGCAGCCGCACGATATGCAACTTCTATTTTAACTCTAACACAAGCACAACACTCTTTTAGATCGGTTCCTCGGGCCGAAGACATATTTCGGGGAATCCCCAGTGACGGTTTCTTCAATTTTTTATGAGTTCTGATCGCCGGCAGATGTTTTCGAATGTTTTGTTGAACCTGTAGAATAGAACATAATTTATTTTTACTAATTACACATTGCTGGTGAGAAGTCAGAAACGCGACGTGCTGTCTCACAAAAATGGCTGATTGCTTATGTCGCGTATATGAAACAACAGAGACCAACCACTCTACGGTTATGAGCGATGATGCAAAGTACGCCGCCATCTGCTCACAGAGTTAGTAACCATTCATGTGGGTAGACATAGAAGTGTGACGTCAGAGCGGACGTTTGTGGATAAATCTAGAGTCTAACTACTGGAAGCTTCTTCTCCTTCTTCTTCTTCTATTCCTGAATAAGGTGCTATTTCATGGGCAGCAACTTCCGCGAATGGACCTAGCATTGGGGCAGTGTTGCCAACCGTACGATAATTATCGTACACGTACGATAATTTAAAGCTGGGTACGATTTACGATAACGTGCGTACGATATACGATAATTGTACGATAAAATAGAAAAGGTACGATAATGTATTTTTTTTTTTTTTTATTATTATTGTATTATTATTCTTTTCGCATTGGCGGTACGGGAAAGATCGAATCATATTCGAAGGTCGATCTGTCCAGTGGCGTAACAACCAGGGGTTTTAGGGGTGCAAAAAACACGGGCCCATGGGGTCCAGGGGCCCACGCACTAGGGAGACAAAAAAAATTTATGATCGACGTACTAGAACAAACTGACTTAAAAGCGAGTCTATCGAATAAACGCAGGTCCATGGTCTCGAACAAGTTTCTGTAATAAAATGAACATGCGGAGACAAAAGTATCGAAACTGTTCGATAGACGGATTAAGAAACTGTGTAAAACAGTGAGTTCAAATGCAAAGCTCTTCCACTCTCGGGCTCAAAACAAAGTGCCTGGTCCAAGGCTATGTTCCAAAACGTCACCCGGGTGCTTTCGGGTGTGTCTGTATCCTTTCTTCATCCATGACAATAGAGAAAGATACAACATACCCGAGAGCACCCAGGTGACATTTTGGAATGCAGCTCAAGATAACGAACCAGACCCGATCATGTTCATTACTATAGCTTTCAGTCTAAACATTTTATCATCGGCTACGATGCATGGAACCATTATCTGCAAGCCGTTTAGTTCACCACTAGGGAAAGTTTCTGTTTAAGATAAACACGCGATAAGTTTCCGTTCGAAAAATTGAGAGTCTTATAAAACCAATGAAATTGATTGATTTGTTTGATTGATTACGATAATAAGTTAATGATTCTAATTATTAAATGACCTTTGAATACGTGTCTTTTTTTCACTTTTTTCCCCCATTTTACGTTTCTTAGCGGCTTAGCACCAATTAAAATCCGTAGTTTGAGTGCAAAAAAATATAATTTCGTATAAAAATGTGGATAAGTACTGAGGAAGATGGGGAGGGGGGCCCAGAATCATCGATTGCACACAGGCCCACGAAGACATAGCTACGCCACTGGATCTGTCGGAGAATCTCAAATCTCGATTCTCGCTGTTTGTACTGGACCAGTATAAAAAGTACGAAATGATACTGCGATGAATAAAAATATTACTAATGAGTTGAAAATATGTTCTTTGTTGATTGTTTCTCCATTTTATTGCCAAGTACCAACTAATTTAACTTTGAAAACCTTATCAGTACGCGCACTCACTCAATAAGTAAATTCCTTACAAATTACATCGCGAAAATAATAAATAATAATATCGAATAATATAAATAGGATGTGAATTATTTGAAACCATGATTTTCTGCTTAAAAGATAACTATTGATTATTTATGATGGCTATTGGTAAGAAAAATTGAGTTGGTAGATGGGCATCACCTTTTTTTTTATCGTATTGGAGTAAGCAGTGAAAAACAACGGAAAATATTTACAAAAAAAAATTTAACAAAACTGAAGGAATCATTTCTCCATCATGGCCTTGGGCTTAAAATTTTTGATTTTCAATGCGGAATTTTCGTGATTTTTTTGAACAGGATCGCAGGGGGCATACTTAGCGAAAGTCGATATTTTTTACGTTAAACCAGATAAAAATGCTCGACATGATGCTTAAAAATTTGTCCATTATTTTAATGTTAAACTGCGTGAAATTACGAAAAAGTTGGCCCGAATCATTTTTTCAAATCATTTGTTTGATTGGATTTACGATTACTGAAAAAAAAAAAAAAATCCAAACGACTGGCAATAAAAATCTGAAAAAAATCACAGACGTCTTTTTCAGTGATAACAACAACGCGAAAAAATATGAAGCAAATCGGAATCGGTCGGGTTTTATTCTGTGTGATTTACCATGGAATGCCCCATATGTATCCTATGCCAATGTGATGATTTTTTATTTTCCAATTTTATCGAATGTTGCCCAAGGACATCGGAAAACACATATTTCCAATGTTTTTGATCAACATTCGATGACATTGGGAAAAAAAATAACCATCACATTGGCATGGGATGACCCATAAACAATTTTGAGGGCAGGGGGGTAGCGATTTTTTCCCACCGAGCAGCATTTCCGTAGACTAATCTATGAGAATTTCAGATTTTTATGTCCATAATTAGACCCACAGTGAAATAATAACTGAAAGGACCGCGAAACCCCATGCATATTTCAAATGGAGAAGTTCATCCTCTGTGGTCAAGGGTCAATATCTTCTGGTGAATGTACAAGCTTCCAATGTAACGCTTACTAAATATTCTTACTCGAATGCCTATGTTACTGTAACGATACTGGCGTGTGGAATTACATGATAACATAGTCAAAATGACTTCCTCTCCTGTCAGTATAACAAGAAGTCGAGTAAAATTTTTTACAAATCTTGTTTTGTAAGTGCAGCATTAGTATTTTTTTCCGTGTACTATTTTTCCCGTTTTAACGGCCACATATGAATGTCTCATTCGCGCTAACGCTTTAAATCGAGTAGGCTTATTATGATCGAGCGAGTTATGCCACGGAGGCTACCCTTATGGAAGAAACCCCCAAATTTACCCGCAAAATAACCCCCAAGTATACCCTCAATGTCAGGGGTAAATTCGCACCCTCAATTGAGGATTCACCCCCAAGTTCGCGGTAAACCCTGAATTTCGGAGATTCTTCCCGCGTGAAAATAAATTGCGTGGGCATTATATTGCAAGTATATGGGATTGTCTAATTGGTTATGCATTGGAAATTTCTTACCCGTAGGTTTCCCATATATGGTTGAACGGTTGCTAAGGGACAATATACACTCTGTATCCCATACGAATCCAATATACGAGGGCAAATATATGGGCAATGTTTATCAAACATTTCTACCAAATAATTGCGATACGGTGTAGATGATATGTGAGCAATATATGGCAAATATCTTTGGAATATATCACAATACCTTAAATTTTCCATAGTATCGAATACAATTTACAAGAGAATAATATGACTACAACGGCAATTGCAAAATTTTCAATCATCTGCATTCTGGTGAAAATCTAGTGCAAATCTTAATTGTTCAATAAAAATGGTTGTATTTCTACCGGGGAATATAGGATAATTTTTGAGTTAATACAGGCATGCATAAAATAAGTACTCATTCAATTGGACCTAAATATTTTAATTCGTTTATTTTCGAATGAACATCGTGAAACAATAAATATTTATTGAATAACCATTAAATCAAACAAAAATACGTAATCACAGACTAGGTTATTTGGCATAGAATCGTATCGGTCGCTGTTATTTTAAGAAATTATGTCAAAACGTCCGCTGTTGTTCAAAGACTACTGCTGGAATAAACAAATTCGATTGAAACGGTTACTCTCGGATTTGAAATCACACGCTGAGGATGAAACAACTGCAACAGATTCATTACCTTGTTTAAGTATTTTCATTTCATCAGGGTTTTGCAATTGGTCGACGATACGCCCAACCCAGACAAGGCTGCACAGAGTATTGAAGAACGTGATGGTATTTATTATTATTTTCAACTGTCATCACAATTTCAATTTGGTCTTCAATTGGTTTCCTGAAAATGTTTTCGCTCCTGACTCAACTGTAGTCGCTACCGATTTATTGAGCCGAAATGCGAGTCAAAAGTAGCATATTTTACCCTCTTATATACTTTATTCACCACAAATTCTCATTAGCGGGAAATAATGAGCCATCATTTTTTTATTCGTCATCATGTAATTGTTATTATAATTTTCTTAATTGTTCAGATTAAAAAAAAAAAAAAATCAAATTTCTCATCCCCCACAAATGCGGTTTTCAGTTTATTCTGGTTTTCTCTCTTTAGTTCACAATGAAGTGGCCATCATCGAGTCGGGAATTCGGTCAAAGAGCTGCGTTACGTCAAAGGGCTGATGGTCAAATGGCTGAGGCTCGAGTGTAGTAACATAAGAAACTATTTTGAGTTCTGTTTTTGTTATTCTGGATTTCGAGACATAGCAGAGGGTAGGCGGGGTGTCCCCACTCCCCCGTTTTGAGGGATTACCTTGTCAGAGTCGATGTATGATTGAGATCACTACTGACTTGGACTCCGAACTGAAGTGGCCCGAGTCCGTTCCAATTTTCAAAGGGCCATTATTTTGTCAATAATAGATGAAAAAAAAAAAAAAAAATTATCTGAGATTATCGTATACGTAGATGCTAGAAAAATTAAAAATAAAAATGATGATGCAACCCAATTCACTTGTTTATTTATCGATTCTATTGAAATCTATGAAAAATATACAAGGTATATTACATATAGGTGGACTAATACCATACGGGCATTAGCGCAGAAAAATCTTTTTTTCGTAGATATGCCCGTAAGATTTTGAAACAAAAAATTTTTTTTGGCACTTACACCCGCATGGTATTAGTCCATCTATATGTAATATACCTTGTATATTTTTCATACATTTCAATAAAATCGATAAATAAACAAGTGAATTGGGTTGCATCATCATTTTTATTTTTAATTTTTCTAGCATCTACGTATACGATAATCTCAGATGAATTTTTTTTTTTTTTTCATCTATTATTGACAAAATAATGGCCCTTTGAAAATTGGAACGGACTCGGGCCACTTCAGTTCGGAGTCCAAGTCAGTAGTGATCTCAATCATACATCGACTCTGACAAGGTAATCCCTCAAAACGGGGGAGTGGGGACACCCCGCCTACCCTCTGCTATGTCTCGAAATCCAGAATAACAAAAACAGAACTCAAAATAGTTTCTTATGTTACTACACTCGAGCCTCAGCCATTTGACCATCAGCCCTTTGACGTAACGCAGCTCTTTGACCGAATTCCCGACTCGATGATGGCCACTTCATTGTGAACTAAAGAGAGAAAACCAGAATAAACTGAAAACCGCATTTGTGGGGGATGAGAAATTTGATTTTTTTTTTTTTTAATCTGAACAATTAAGAAAATTATAATAACAATTACATGATGACGAATAAAAAAATGATGGCTCATTATTTCCCGCTAATGAGAATTTGTGGTGAATAAAGTATATAAGAGGGTAAAATATGCTACTTTTGACTCGCATTTCGGGTCAATAAATCGGTAGCGATTACAGTTGAGTCAGGAGCGAAAACATTTTCAGGAAACCAATTGAAGACCAAATTGAAATTGTAATGACAGTTGAAAATAATAATAAATACCATCACGTTCTTCAATACTCTGTGCAGCCTTGTCTGGGTTGGGCGTATCGTCGACCAATTGCAAAACCCTGATGAAATGAAAATACTTAAAGAAGGTAATGAATCTGTTGCAGTTGTAGTCCAGGGAAATTAACTTTTTTCGTCAAATTTTCACCTACCCGAAAAGTAGCGGTGGATTCCGGTAGAAACAGGTGTCGTTATTATCCCCTAAAGTTTGCGCCAAATTCTGTCCGTGCGTTTAGCAACAATTAGCGGTTGAATGCCGGAAAACACAGATTTTTTTAGTTTTTCGCTTATATAATGAAAACTATTGGTCGGATCGAAAAAAAAGTGGAATTGAAAGTTGTAGACAATTGAAAAATCTATCGATTAGCGTTACCCGTGTAGAAATTTATATCGGGATCTGGTCAGGTCCCGACCAGTCAGCCCCGTTTCAAGTCGGGCGCTGGTCAGGATAACTGGCCAGAATCCAGCCAGTAGTGTTACGCTAAAACATTAGGTTCCTGGCCAGTAACACTACCGCGATTTTTATTTTATTTTCTTTCATTTTTTTTATTTTATTTTTTATTTCTTATATTTCTATTTTTTTTTTTTTTTACTGGTTCTGCCGGGGAGTCGAGAGTGTCGGGTGGGTACGGCATGTAGCCGGAAAAAATTGAGAAGCAGCTTATTTGGAGAAATATAAGTGCCTCTTTATTGGGTAAACCTAATAGGTATAACTCTGGGTTAACCGATATACGTCAGATCGTGTGCGTTGAGGATCGTGTCTAGAGGTGGTCGAATGCCGGCTTATCTATTCAGCGCTCGTCGTGTTATTGTCGCGAGAACCGAATTCGCTATGCGCCGCCTAGTGGTGCCGCGTGGAAGTACCGCCGGCAGCCCACCTCGGAGCGCGGGTCGCTTATGCGTAGAGGCGGTAGGCGCCCTGAGGATTTATTTGCAAAGTTATGCGTGCAACACAAGTATCGGGCCGGTACGAAAATTTTGTTCCAAAAATTCTCTGGGATTGATAAAAGGGTTTATAGGTGTAAGCTGTTTACTTCTCCACAGGTAATTCAAGTGAGATAAATATAAATCAAGAAGTGAAAAGAGAAAGAAAAAGACGTAAAACAGTTTGTTTGGTACATCGGCGCAGCCGACGTGTCTCAAGTAAAAAAAAAAATAAATAAAAAAAGCTGTTTACTAGAATTTGGAATTATTTTTATTATACGTACATTTATTATTATTTATTTGTTATTTTATTTGTTATTTGTTTATTTTATTTTTATTTTTTTATTTTATTTTATTTTTTTTATTCTTTTATTTTTCATATTTTTGAATTTTTAAATTGTAACATTATTTGATTTATTCATTTATTATTGGTTTTCAACGCATTCCAAGGAACTCAGTTTGGATTCGAATAATTATCAACTTCCCGTTTCTCTGTTTTCAGAGAAGAAAGGAAGTTATTGTAATCACCCCGAAAATGAAAAGTTGAGTTTTCACTGGATCTCCACGTTTTGAGGTCCGGAGAATCACGTCCGACTATTTCGAGATTGACGTTCGGGTGGGTGGGTGGGTGTGTGTGTGTGTGTGTGTGTGTGTGTGTGTGTGTGTGTGTGTGTGTGTGTGTGTGTGTGACCACATTTTTGTCTCCACGATATCTCGGGAACGAGTGAGCGGGTTTTAATCGAACTAGGCTCAATCGACGCGGCTTTTCTCGCCTTAGAACTGATTAGATTTTGGCTTTGATCGCTTCAGTACTTTTCGAATTATTTGAATAACAAAATTCTGGAAAAAAAAAAAATAAAAAAAAATTATAATACCTTGAGAATGGATGAACGGATTCCAATGAAAATTGGTGCAATGAGGTTTTTTGGATCACTGCTCACGAATTTGACATTGTGCTTCAAAAATTCGAATACGATGATGACATTATCATTATTATTATTAATTCATTTCGAAATGAGTTTGAAAACGGGAAGTTGAAAGGCTGGCCACGTCAGCCCCAAACCGCTTGTTATTATTACGAAACTGGTCACGAAAACGTGCATACCCTTAAAAATGCATGTGCGGGTTCTTCGACTTCAAAACATTCATCGGTGTTGGATTCATCCGCACAATAACCCGGTTTCACTAGCTTCTTTGCTATCAATCGGCGTTTCCTAGCTTGCGCCGCCGATTTTGATCCCTAATCTTACGCGGAAGGTCTATGGCAATATACTGCCTCAATATATATTACGTACAACTCTGCCAATTACATTGAGGTTAGGAATCGGCAAATAGCCGCACCCGATAACTGAGAAGACGATGCGCATGCGTCTCGTAGGACAGTCTGAAAAATTAAAGTAGCCGGTATGAACATTATCCCATGTTAGTGACCGAAATTAAGCTGCGGTCGAAGATAGTCCAGCCAGAGTCTGACTAGTACCCACCAAGGTGATTGGAAAAAATACCCCAATCAACCCCCGTTTAATACCCAGTGAGGTTTTTTCAGTAAATCAAAACTATCCCGACCAGTACCCGATCAGTACCCGATCAGGAATCTTGATAGAAAATAGCCCGACCAGCACATGACTAGCGCCCCACTTCTGATCGGGCTAAGTGGGGCTATTTCTACACGGGGCATTCTATGACTATCCATGAAAAACTACGGTGAACTACTGTAAGGTCGTCCCTGTAAACTCTGTTTATACCTAAGCCGAGAGAGAGAGAGAGAGAGAGAGAGAGAGAAGAGTGAATGAGTGCGAGGATGAGAAGAGGCGAGGAGAAGGCAGTCTGGCGTTGACCACAGTAATATTCGCTTGTGAGACAATAAACTCGAGATCTTTCATTTACCCCTCCACGCGTTTTATTTTAACCGCCCTGACCGAAGTTACCCTCCATCCTGTACCTCCCTAGTATAGAGTCTTACAATATCAGAAGTGGGATAAGCAACCAAACGCCCTTAAAAGAACGTAAAAGAATTTGGCCGGACTCAAGTAAAGAAGCGCGTCGCGAACACGGTTACCGTTGCTTCGAGATTTGGTTCATCAACGTACAACGAAATAGGTTCAACGGTCTTTGATTTCGTGTGTGCGGTTGACTGAACGTTTCTGGTGTTTCGCGTACACGCATTCCTTGATTTGAGCGTGAAATTTGTGTCGGTGCAAGCCGGCAAATTTGGGTCGGTTACGACTAGAGACTTCAGGACGCCATTTTGCGTCAGTTCAAAACTTCAAAGTCGCTGTCTCATGTCGGCCATTTGGTGAGCATCGCGGGATCTGTGGCGTGATTCGAAGATCGTCACAGTATAGTGCTGTGTACGTGGTAGTTCGCGAAGTTGGTAAAGTGAGCAGTGATAACCATTAAAATCTGAAAGACGGACCTCAGCGGTCGGTAAATGGAATCGATCGAGTTTTGAAAAGTTAAGTGTTAATTTGGACAGCAGACTGAGCTGTCAACACTGTCTGCTAGACATTGAGTGGGTATGTTGTGAAGGTGTCAGCGTTGGACAACTGTTTTGTTTGAGTGTTGTGTCGTGCGTGTTTGTCTGTGAACCACCGGTTCTGAAGTGTTTTGGTTATAGACAGTCAACATGGTATTGAGAGAACCAAATCTGTTCACGGTAGCAGAGCTCCGTGCTCTCTTACAGGAAAGAAATTTGCCAACAGGCGGGGTCAAAGCTGACTTGATCACACGACTGTACGAAGCCGACCCTGGGGGAAACTGGAGAGAGGTTGCAGACGATCATCAACTGCAAGACCTCCTGCAGGACGCTAATGATGCGCAGCAGACACAAATGAGGGATGCTCTTCGATTGCAACGAGAGCTGGAGCTCACACAACGCGAGCGCGATCTGATGCGCCGTGAGCTAGAATTGGCACGCCGCGAGCTGGCTCTCGCACAGAATGAAAACAACGGACGCAATGCCGATGGTATCGCTTCGAATAGAGAGCAAGCACCCGCACACCAGCCTAACATTAATATTCGTACGTTAGCAGACTTAATGAGCGAATTTCAAGGAAATGAGGATACCTTCTGGAAGTGGGAGAAGCAGCTCCAATTGCTAAAAACTACGTACAATTTGGATGACAACTCGACCAGAGTTTTAATTGGTCTGAAGCTTAAAGGACTCGCTTTGAACTGGTTTCAGTCGAAGCCGCAACATTTGGAAATGACGTCGGAGCAGCTCCTCGCTTCCATGCGGTCGATGTACGACCACCGACCAACGAAATTAGCCTTGAAAAGAAACTTTGATAACCGCCGTTGGAAGAATACGGAGAATTTTGCCGAGTACTACCAGGATAAACTGACCTTGGGAAATCGAGCGGAAATACCTGAAGACGAATTTGTAGAGTATATCGACGCCCGATACGAATAACAGCACATTTCAGATTCCGGGTGAAAAGGAGCACGTTTCAAATTCCGGGTGAAAAAAAGCACATTTCAGATTGAGAATGAAAAAGAGCACATCTCAGGTTGACTCGAATACTAGCACGTTTCAGATTCACTCGAAAACTAGCACAGTTTAGGTCGAAGCGAATATTACTTATTAGCAAGTGTCAGGTAGGTTCATTATAAAATTGAATTAATGATAAAATTGAATCGAATTTTTGTGCATAATTGTAAATTTCCAATGTTAACACTTGCAAGTGTATTAGCATGCTAATAAGTGATATTCGCTTCGACCTGAATTGTGCTAGTCTTCGAGTGAATCTGAAACGTGCTAGTATTCGAGTCAACCTGAGATGTGCTCTTTTTCATTCTCAATCTGAAATGTGCTCTTTTTCACCCGGAATTTGAAACGTGCTCTTATTCACCCGGAATCTGAAATGTGCTGTTATTCGTATCGGGCGTCGATATAATCGAAGGTATCCCGGACCCAGTACTACGGAACCAAGCTCGTATCCAAAATTTCGGAGCGAAAGACTCGTTATTGAAAGCTTTCGAAAAAATCACACTTCACCGACCGAGGGATGACTTCCAGAGTCGTCCGGTTGCTGGTACGAGAAGAGACCCCGTAAAGCCTCAATCATCAAACCAGCCTCAGCAGCAGAAACAGTCTAATGAGCGGAGTGGGACGAGCCAAGATACCAGCAACGGAAGTAGGAACACGGCACGAGACCCGAGGTCCTGCTACTATTGCAAGCAGGACGGGCACACCAAGTTCCATTGCCCTAGCCTGACGAAAGAAAAGAGGCTATGCTTTGGGTGCGGTAAGCCCGGTCATTTCACAAGGGACTGCACCGCCAAGGCATCCCAGGTAAACAACATCAGCGAGGGACCAGACACGCGGGACGAGTACTTCAGATATGTAACGTATACGATTAGTTTAGATGATAGGAATAGTAATACGATCGAACTTGACACATTGCTAGATTCCGGAAGTCCGGTCAGTCTTATAAAACTTTGTCACGTACCAAGTGAAGCGATTGATAGTACTGACCATTACTGTAACAAATTTCGAGGTATCAACAATAGCGATTTAGTAGTACTTGGTACGGTTAATCTTGATATTGAGTTAGGTGGCGAAGAATCTAGGAATTCGAAATTGTTGGTTGTACCGGATTTTACGATGACTTCCTCGGTAGTTTTAGGCAGAGATTTGTTGAGGAGACTCGGTCTTGGCTTGAGGGGGGTGGAAAAAGCCCGCCCAGGCGAAATCGCGGAGATCATGAACATCGATATGTCGCATCCGGGGGGGCCGGAGGAGAACCTGAAAATCAATCCATCTATTGCACCGGAAATTCAGACTCACGTGAGGGAATTGTTTAGGAAAGATTACGTAGAACAGGGACGACCTGAACGTCCCGAAGTCCAAGGCGAAATAAAACTGTTACTAAACACTCATGAACCTTTTCACTTCCAGCCTCGTAGGCTGTCATACTCGGAGAAAAGTAAAGTTCGTGAAATCCTTGACGGTTGGCTCGCGAAGGGGGTTATTCGTAATAGTAAGTCAGACTATGCTTCACCGATTGTCCTTGTGAAGAAAAAGAATGGCGAGATACGCCTTTGCGTAGACTATCGTCGATTGAACAAGGTTACTCTCCGCGATAACTACCCTTTACCCCTCATCGAGGACCAACTCGATGTATTAGCTGGAAAACGTTATTTTACAAGCCTCGACTTAAAAGACGGATTCCATCACGTCCATGTGAACGAAGAATCAGTTAAATATACGGAGTTCGTCACGCCCTTGGGTCAATTTGAATTTGTTAGGATGCCATTTGGGCTAAAAGGAGCTCCATCTGCGTTCCAGCGATGGATTAACCAAGTGCTCAAGGACTTCATTGATCGAGGCGAAATAGTAGCTTATTTGGACGACTTTCTTATTGCTACCGAGACCCTCGAGGAACACGTGAAAATCCTAGAAGCATTGTTGCCCGTCTTGGTCAAGAACAAATTGGAACTTAGGTTGGATAAATGCAGGTTTCTGTACACTGAGATAGAATTTTTAGGCTATCGCGTTAGTGAGGAAGGCATACAACCTACTCAAAGCGGTATAGAAGCAATAATAGATTTCCCGGTTCCTAGAGATGTTAAGGGAATACGGAGATTCCTGGGCATGTGCTCGTATTTTAGGAAATTCATCGAAGGGTTCTCAGCTATAGCGAAGCCCTTGACAGACCTCACGAAGAAGGACGAGGAATTTAGATTCGGAGAACGAGAATCGAAAGCTTTCGAGACGTTAAAATCAAAATTAACCGATTCACCCACCTTAGCTATCTACAACCCTCACGATGAGTCTGAACTTCATTGTGACGCTAGTTCGTACGGTTTCGGAGCGGTCTTAATGCAGCGCAAGGCTGACCATAAGCTCCACCCAGTCTTTTACTTTTCGAAGCGAACCACGGATGTGGAAAGCCGGTATCATGGTTTCGAACTAGAGACTTTAGCCATCATTTATGCCTTGCGCCGGTTTCGGGTTTACTTGCAGGGAATCCCATTCAAAATAGTGACCGACTGCCACTCGTTAAAAATGACCCTAGAAAAAAGGGAAATAAATCCAAGGATTGCGCGTTGGGCATTAGAGTTACAAGAATATGAATATACGGTCGAACACCGTGCCGGGACACGGATGCAGCACGTTGATGCACTGAGCCGAGCCTCCAGCATTTTCGTGGTAGAAGACAACCCGTTTGAAACGAACCTCTCCCTCAGCCAAGGCCGCGATCCAGTAATTAAAGATTTGCGCGACTCGCTTGAAAAGGAAGAGAGTAAACTTTATGAAATGAGAAACGGATTAGTTTATCGGAAACACGGCGACGAACTACTGTTCTATGTACCGAAGAATATGGTGGCTCATGTCATTCGTAAGTGCCACGACGAAATGGGGCACCTGTCGGTCGAGAAGACGTGCGGTGCCATTAGGGCTAGCTATTGGTTTCCCCAAATGAAGGAAACAGTTCAAAATTATATCCGAGATTGTCTTAAGTGTATTGCGTTTAACCCTTGCACGGGAAAGCAAGAAGGTCTCCTACATAGTATCCCTAAGGGCAACACCCCCTTCTCGACTGTACACATTGATCACTTCTCTCTGCACGATAAAAAACGTGTCATAAAGCAACATATCCTAGTAGTAATAGACTCCTTCACGAAATTGACGAAACTGTATGCGACTAAGACTACAGCCACGAAAGAAGTGATCGCGAGCCTCCGACAGTTCTTTAGAGACTTCGACAGACCAAAATGTATCATATCAGACCGCGGAAGCTGCTTTACTTCCGAAGAATTTCGAGAATTCCTAAAGGAGGAAAATGTCAGACACATACTGATCGCAACAGCCTCGCCAAAAGCCAACGGACAAGTCGAACGGGTAAATCGGGTTTTGGGACCAATGTTGGGAAAACTAACTGAAAATTCGAACGGCCAGTATTGGTATAAGGTCCTTGGCGACGTTGAATTTGCATTGAATAATTCTGTAAACAAATCTACGGGGGAGACCCCTTGGAAATTACTTAGAGGGTTTAACCAAAGAGGAAAAATCCCCGACTCAATTAAAGACTATTTGGACGAGAATGTTGCGACCAGGAAGGTCGATCTTGAGGCCTTGCGGGCCGAAGCAGCCGAAAATATACAAAAGTCACAAAGATACAACCAACAGTATTATGATAGTAGGCATAAAGAAGCTCGTAAATACGAAACTGACGATCTAGTCGTGGTTAAGAATTTTGAAAGTACGCCAGGGGTTTCCCAAAAGCTAATCCCGAAGTTTAAAGGGCCTTACCGGGTTATCAGGGTTTTAAGAAACGACCGGTACGTCATCGGAGACGTGGAAAATCACCAGGTAACTCAGAGACCGTATTGTGGGGTATGGGAGGCGGCAAATATGAGACCCTGGGGTACTTCTCAATAAAAAAAAATATATAGAATGCAAGTTTGTGTACGATTTGTTTTAGTTTGTAAGACGACTGTGAATCCAGTGTAAAAAAAAAAAAAAAAAAAATATAGAATGCAAGTTTGTGTACGATTTGTTTTAGTTTGTAAGACGACTGTGAATCCAGTGTATAAAAAAAAAAAAAAATATATATATATATGTAACGAAATGTAAACATGCATTTGGGAGATGAAAGTATGATAGACAATGAATGTAGATGCGATAAGGAATTGTAACGCTTAGATGACTAGCCCGGGACGGACTATGGCCAGGAAAGGCCGAATTGTAAGGTCGTCCCTGTAAACTCTGTTTATACCTAAGCCGAGAGAGAGAGAGAGAGAGAGAGAAGAGTGAATGAGTGCGAGGATGAGAAGAGGCGAGGAGAAGGCAGTCTGGCGTTGACCACAGTAATATTCGCTTGTGAGACAATAAACTCGAGATCTTTCATTTACCCCTCCACGCGTTTTATTTTAACCGCCCTGACCGAAGTTACCCTCCATCCTGTACCTCGCTAGTATAGAGTCTTACACTACGGATATTTACTACAAATATCGCATACAGCATACCCCGGCACACTCATTAGTCGAAAGAGTCTAAACTGTTAATGCACTTAACCCGTTCACCGGCAGTAATCCTTTTAATGCCATTTCTTGGATTTTGGTAGGTATGAGTGGGGATATACAATATGCAAGTATGAAAAGACCTGGACGGTCTTACGCAGTTGTTGCCGTCCCAAATAGACCGCACACCCCTTAGTTCCTTTTATTTCTCCTGAACGCTGCCCCTACCATCGCACTTCCAGGTAAGGACGAGTGACCGTTTTCAAGTAGACCGAGGGGATTTCGGGTCGCACTAATTGTCACTTAGAGCTGGGCCTGCTCCGAAGAGCACAGTAAGGCCGGGGTATGGCATACAGTATTATCCCATTTTACAACTATCTACGAAAAACTATGACAAAATACGGAAAACCACGATGAACTACAGATATTTACTACAAAGATCGAAATCATATCGAATTTCGTTCTAGAACTATCTACGAAAAACTACTACTTTGTGTAAAATCTGACGTAAAAAAAAACTACGAAAAGTCCGAAATCCTCTACTTTTTCATAGATCGTTTTCGTAGTTTGGCCTAGAAATTATTTTCACCAGGGTAAGAAAAATAAAAAGTTAAAAAAAAACAACCGGTCTACTGTACAGCAATCTACACCCCCCTCGATCGCCTAGAGTTGTCTAGAATAGCTTTGAACGATGAAAAGTTATTTTTTACGTGTTAATCACATGCAAATATTGAGACTCGATACGCGACCTTTTAAAATCATTCGACGAAGCCCAAATTTTGACACATTTGAGTAATAACTCAAATGTTATTTATTATTAAATAGACCCAAGACTAATGTTTCGAGTTGTGACAGACGAGATCAAGAAATATATATATATATATTTTTTTTTTCCAGGCCTAATATGTATATTAGGGTGCTTCAAAAAAATTCTTTAATTTTTTTTTTCAACTCTTACCCTCCCAAATGCTTGAGGTGGATAAGACAAAAGTCCTCGCGAAAGTCGGTCCCTGTAGCTCAACTCTAAGAGGTCGCTATTTTCATTTAATTTCGCCATTCATTTAACATAGGAATTTTCGTTTTTTTATTCAAACTGAAATTACACCTATTCATTTTGATTTTTCAAAAAGATCCATTATATATATTCAGAAAGCTGGTTTTTCAAGCTTTCCAAACCTATATAATAAAAGTCGATTACCTTGATTAGAAGATAAAATAAAGTCATTTAAAATCTAGAAATTTTGTTACTACAGTAAAATCTCTTGATTTTAAATGACTTTATTTAATCTTCTAATCAAAGTAATCGACTTTTATTATATAGGTTTGGAAAGCTTAAAAACCCAGCTTTCTGAATATATAATGGATCTTTTTGAAAAATCAAAATAAATAGGTGTAATTTCAGTTTGAATAAAAAAACGAAAATTCCCATGTTAAATGAATGGCGAAATTAAATGAAAATAGCGACCTCTTAGAGTTGAGCTACAGCGACTGACTTTCGCGAGGACTTTTGTCTTATTCACCACCTGCATTTGGGAGGGTAAGAGTTGAAAAAAAAAAATTAAAGAATTTTTTTGAAGCACCCTAATGTATATAGTATAAATATTAACAATATTATATTATACTACCTGAGGATTGTGAATGAATCCTCATGGTGGACACACTCGGTCAGCACAATATGCAGCGTAGCATGCGGCCACCATGAATATAGGCTGATGAAGGTCGGATGAAGGCATCTGCACTCGTGGTGGCCGCACCCTAGGCTGCATATATTGTGCTGACTGAGTGTGCCCACCATGAGGATTTATTCACAATCCTCAGGCCGTGTGAGCCCCGTGATGGACTCGTGTCAACACATCGTATTCGCACGTTGTGCGGCTCTCATGATCACGCACGTTTTGTTATCTGGGAGGTGTTGGAGCTGGAGGTTCAATGTAGGGTTGAAATTAACACTTTTAGGAGTTCGAGGTTCAATAGTAGGATTTTTAGGAGTTCGAGGGTCAATGTAGGATTTCTAGGTTCAGTTTCCTCCAAAGTAGGTTTAAATAAACCTTGGTAGGTAAATGGTAGGGTCAGATGTAGGCGCTAAATTTCGACTCGGGAACACTCTCGGATTCGTATCCGCACCCACTGTTCACCAGGAGCAGAACCTAGTGCACAGTGGAAGAAAATGAAAAAAAAGTGGAAATAATTATTTTGTGCAATGAAATGCGAGATTTTGTTATAGTTTACAAATATAGTTTATTAACTAAGTAATTGAATACATATAACCCACTTATCATATACAGGGTGTCCCATTTTAAATCATCCACTCGATCATCTCCTCTGGAAAGCATTGAAAGTGAAAACTTTTCAGATGGAAGTTGTTCAGTTCGGAGAGGGACATCTGATGCTGACCTCCATTTTGACCTTGACCTTCACCTTCAAGGTCATATAAGGGTCAACTTTATTTTTTCAAATGGAAACCCGCATTTCTGACTCCAGAAATGAAAAGAGCGGAAAATTTTACGTTCAAACATGCTAGGGGTTTCCATTTTGTTTTTAAATGAAGTTGAGCCTCAGTTAACCTTGAAGGTCAAGGTCAAGGTCAGAATGAAGGTCACCATCAGATGTCCCTCTCCGAACCAAACAACTTTCATCTGAAAAGTTTCCAGTTTCAATGCTTTCCAGAGGAGATAATCGAGTGGATGAGTATGAATAAAAATGGGAAAAACATTGGAAAAGGACAAAAGTAGTCGCTAAATCAAAATGATTTTTCAAGTAGGAAGACATGATTACAAGATCGTGGAAAAAGTTATGGAAAATGACGAAAAATGATAGGTTAATTCTCAGATTTACTACTATCAGTGAATAATTATTACATTATCGGCCATAACACTCCTAAAAAAACATCATATTCCATGAATATAGTGATCAAACTTAAGAATATACTTCGTAACTCATTTGCCATGTCACAGTTTTCGAATTATTGTTTTACAGCACTTGATACACGCCCGCTATCTACAACCACTCTAGCTCAGTCGATAACCGCAGCTACGCTTACAACGTTGTCGACCGTCCACTGTGCCAAAACCGGGTACTTCGATTTGTGTACCAAAAACTACAGAGTGTTATAGTGAATACAAAATAAATAAAACTTCCATTTGAAAAAAAATTCTGAAAGCACTTATTTCCACCTTTTCTTAATATTCTCCCACTGTGTAGTGGTACCTACCCACACGGAAGAAGTGCATCTAATAGATGTCCATTAGATATACGCAATATCCACTGGGATATCCCTGATAAAGTTCGGGATATACAGTGGACATCCACTGGATAGAGAAATGTCCGCAATATTCGATCCACTGGATATCCATATTATATTTCTGTGAATATCTGTAGAATAACCTGGAGCTATCTCATAGATATTTATACAGAGCGATTTGTGAAAAATAACGCGCCTAAAAGGGAGGCGTGAATTCAGCAGATCACAGAATCGCTCTTATATAGGAAATACATACCGGGAGTTTTCGTGGATGCGGGTCAGTCGGACGGGAAAAATGTCACTCTATGCTCTAGACCCTCTACTACCGTAGACCGTAAAGAGTCAAGAGCGTGGGTTGGAATTTTTCCCGGACTGACCCGCATCCACGAAAACTCCCAGTATGTATAATGTATATGGTATATAATATACATAAAAGATATTTATTGTAGTTAATAGGCTACTTACAATAATGACACACTTCAATTGAGATCTTTTTTATTAGAGCACATTCTCAATTATGATTTTAAAGATGCACATAATTAATGAATAGCTCAAGTTAGTGATTAGAGTGGTTAGATTTTTATAGTTATCATACATAGTGAAATAATCAGACTAGAAATTTTATACAGTATTATCTCAAGTATATACGCTATTCTGTACACATGTAGAACAAAAATACCAAAATCTTAAATCATACTTATTGCACTTGTCATTCCGAGTATTGCCTTATAATGTTAAATATAAGTATAAAAAAAAAAAACAATTTTCATCGTTGGTAACGTAATTGAAATAAAAACTCATGATAGAATATATGAAGTCACAGAAGAGGAACTGTATAGCTTTATTCATACATGAATAGAACTTACTTATTTCAATATTATTTTCATAAACAATATAAAAATTTGTCACCGATCTCTGATTATAGAACCAAACAATATTGTATACCGCACATGTATATTATATTCTATACATCTGTGTATACAGGGTGGTCGGTTTTAATCGCCCCAGGCGATAAAAATTTGATTATATGGACATTACGTGGACATTGAGGATTTGACGATAAATATCCATTCAAGAATATCCAGTGGATATACCGTGTAAAGGTTTTGTCGATATTGATTTCGCAATATCCTATGGGTATTAATGGGATATCTACAATTGATATGGACGTTAGATGGACATAGAGTTATTCGCGGGATATCCAGGCAATATCATCTTCCGTGTGGGTAGTTAGCTAGCTTACAACGCGTCGCAACTGGTACTTTTTCAACTCTTCTACGTTAATCCAGCAGCTGATTCAGTTCAATCCTGACTCCCCGGGAAAAAATGCTCAGATATGATCGGATATGATCATACATGATCATACATGAGCTCATACATGATCCCACATGAACAGATATGATCGTATCTGAGTTCAGATATGGTCATACATGATGTCATGCATGATCATATCTGCAGCTGTATACGGAAATAATGCTCAGATACGATCATGTCTATTCATACATGATAATATATGAACTCATACATGACCACGTGTATGATCATGCATGATGTCATATATGGCCATGTATGCTCAGATACGATCATGTATATTTATGCATGATAATATATGAACTCATATATGACTCCGTGTATGATCATGCATGATGTCATATATGGCCATGTATGCTCATACATGATCATATCTGCAGCTGTATACAGAAATAATGCTCAGATACGATCATGTATATTCATGCATGATAATATTTGAACTCATATATAACCCCGTGTATGATCATGCATGATGTCATATATGATCAGATCGGAAGCCGTAGTGAAGGATTCAGCTCGTGATGGATATGAAGCTGAAGTTCTTAAATGCATCATGGTGTGAATAGTCAGATCGGATCAGATCCGAAAAAGGCCCTGTCTGATCATGCATGATCATATATGATCATATACGATCAGATATAGCCATACATGATCATACATGATTATGCATAATCAGATCCGAAAAATGGTCCTGTCTGATCATGTATGGCCATATCTGATCATGCATGATCATGCAGGACCATTTTTCGGATCTGATCAGATCTGAGTATTCATACATGATCATATATGATCATATCTGAGCATTTTTTCCCGGGTTAGTTCAAATTCAAACCTCAATCGAGTACAGTGCTCCCTCACTAATTTTAACCTCTCTAACATTTCACCTCTCCGCCGTCGGAGGGGAGTAGGTCCCCCACTATAGCCTGGCTGTTCGGGTCGGCGCATGACGATGCGCCGTAACTATACGTCTGTGTACGCATCCTGCACTCCGCCCATGGACATAGTGGGGGGCCCTCGCTAATATTTTTATACCCCGGATCCGTGAAAATTAGTGAGGGAGCACTGTACTATATTTCGTAACTTTCGAACTTAGCTCTTGTTCATTCTCAGAAACTCAACTCACAATCAGTGTTGCTAACTTCATTAATTAGACATCCTTTTAACTCGAATTTCGAGCTTACTTCAATTCAGCGAAAGCTATTTCTAATAACAAAAATTGTAAAACATAAATCTCTATCAAGAATAATTAAACCAAATATTAAAACATAAAAACGATCATTTAAAA
This sequence comes from Tenthredo mesomela, assembly GCA_943736025.1. NCBI lineage: Eukaryota > Metazoa > Arthropoda > Insecta > Hymenoptera > Tenthredinidae > Tenthredo > Tenthredo mesomela. The sequence continues at coordinate 33,936,898 of OX031014.1, forward strand.
CTCAAAGAACCCATACCTTGAGAACTTCAAGAAATCAGCCCATCGACGGATCACCCATCAACGAACGATCAACGACAGAGAATTTCATAACAAAAATCCATTCCTTGAGAACATCAAGAAATCGACCCATCAACGGAATATCAATCGACAACCAATCAACTTCGCAACAAGGTAAGAATAATCATTCGCATAAATCATTCATTCTACCGTCCCATGTAGGTCCGGATCACCGGAATCCGGAATGACGGAACGGAATGTTGTATGTGTCGGTGTATACATACACGCAATACATGGAAAAAGTCTCTAGATTCCGTTCCGTCTTTCCGTTCCAGTCCTACATGGGACGACACCCTAAGTAAATGGATAGGAACGATTTGATGTTAGATTCACTATACGTACTTGTATCTAACTGTTTAAACCCGAGAGCTATCGTTGTTTAAAAATGCTTTCATATTTGAATGCTATTTTTATGAATTGAGTTGAACGTTTTTGGGAGGGTTATTGTCTTGATGGTGCCGTCCCATGTAGGCCCGGATCGCCGGAATCCGGAATCACGGAACGGAATGGACGGAAAAGTCACTAGAATCCGCGTTCCGCTAATTTCATTCCGTCGTATTTTTACGGAATGGTGGATCCGTCCGGTATTCGCAAATTATAGTCGTAAATAATTTTGCTTTGAGACAGTGATGCACTTTTGGAAGTCTTGAATAACCGAATCATCATTAATAGCCACATTTGAGGATCCATGATCAAATTTGTATCTACACACGCGTCTTTCTACAATTTGCAGGGTTATGTTCATGTAGAAGTATACACAAGTTCCGTGTTCCGTTCCGTCTATTTGCATTTCCCTGCGTCCCATGTACCCAAATTCCGGAACGGAATGCCGGAACGTCAACTTTTATTTGATGAAATAATCAATTATAGTTATAGAATTTGATCTTACATAGAAGCTAATTAAATAAATTACATATATTGATACAAAAATTGTATCTAAACAGACAAATAAAGCCGAATAGCACAAATATGGATCGGCTCCGTTCCGTCGTTCCGTGCAGTTTTGGTACATGGGATGGCAGTGTTTTTCAAGACCCGGAACGGATTCGGAAATCCACTAGATTTCGTCTGCGTTCCGTTCCGTGATTCCGGATTCCGGCGATCCGGGCCTACATGGGACGGCACCATTAGGCTGCATCCCATGTAGGCCCGGAACGGAAAAACGGAACGGATTCTAGTGACTTTTTCTATGTATTGCGTGTATGTATACACAGACACATACAACGTTCTGTTCCGTTTTTCCGTTTTTTCCGGCGCGGAACAGAAAAACGGAACGCAATCTAGTGACTTTTTCCATGTATTGCGTGTATATTTATACGCCGACGCATACAACGTTCCGTTCCGTCATTCCGGTGATCCGGGCCTACATGGGACTACAGCCTTAGCTATAGGTATGGCTAGGTGTAAGCTCTTTGAGCTAGGGAGTACATGTGTTTCAATGTGTTTACAGCTTACACCACCAAGGCACCAACACGCACGTCACACGTACGAATGTTTTGCTTGGCCTTTATAGTCGGTAGCGTCTTAGTTTCCATTTATTTGTAATGGGTGGTTTAGAAAAATCTCATTCTTATATCGAGATCGAACGTTGAAAAATGGAGGCTCTGCTGCCGTCGGAAATAGCGAGATTAGTATTTGGTAAGCTTTTATTTAGACTCGAAAATGTCGTCTCTAACCTACGTTTGTGACGGGAATATCAACATTACTTATAACTTGTAAACAATTGGCTACATGCGAAAGCGATAAGCCCAGGAAGAACAAACATACAAACAAACAAACAAACAAACAAACTTGTAAACAATTATTACCGAGTAGATATTCTTGCAATTTCTACTCCCACGCATTTATTTTTCATTCAGAACCAGGGATCACTTCGTATATCTGTATCAACTGGCTTAGCTTTAAAAACATCATTACAACAATTGCCATAATCACACGACAGGGTTACTCAAAATTCGGATTCACGATTGTCTTTGACTATCTTTTATTTATAGCTGGCTAGTGCTTCAAGTTTAATAAATAATACGTTTGAGAAGGAATGATATTGATGTGCGAAAATCTTAAATCCAGACTAGTGGCGTTTTCCCGTGGCCTGCACTGGCACGCACTGAGCAGCACTGAGTGTACTCCCATCTTTTCCTAACCCTCACTTCGAAAGGAGATGAAGATAGCTCAGTGCGCACCAGTGCATGCCACGGGAAAATGCCATAGGTCTAGTCCGTTTATGATTTTACTTGATAGGTGTTTTTCAGATAACAACGACATTCTAGTTCAAGTGTATGTTCAACAACTAAGAGTCGATCAGAACTTCGGGTCATGGATCTTGCCCAAACTTGCAGGGCTGCTTATTTGTACCAAAATATGAAGCACTTGCTATATAACTCTTTTGAATGGGCCTTTATTCTCTCAATTTAACAAAATAACTGTCTATACAAAACGGCGTTACATGAGTTCTACGAATTGCCCTAAAATATTTGGTTTTTGCTTGGCATTAAGAGATTCCATATTGCACTGAATATTTAAACATCGAATTCAGTGGTCATTGCAGATCAGATTCTTGAAATTTATCAGAATCACTTTATTCTGCGCCTGTTGACACATTGCCATTAGTCGTTTATCACTCGTATAACATTTATTCGGTGGATTAGAAGACCTCTTGAACCTTCCTTCCATTTGAACAATGTTGAATATAAAAACAGATTATTTCAGGGCAATTTGCAAATCCCATGTAATGACGATTTGTATAGTATAGTTTGGTAAAGTGATAGAATAAAGAGCCATTCCAGAGAGTTGTATGGCAGGTGAGGTGCTTATATAGTATAGTTTGGTAAAGTGATAGAATAAAGAGCCATTCCAGAGAGTTGTATGGCAGGTGCTTCATATTTTGGTACAAGTAAACACCCCTACAAGTTTGGGCAAGATCCACGACCCGGAGTTGGATCGACTACTAGTAAGTTGCGATTAAACACATTGTCTAAAATGCGATTCAGATTTGTTTATTGAATTTTTTTTAGGATACCTGGAAGATCAAAAATGTGACGATGCTGCTAGATCATTTTTGGAAGCATCACCTCACCTGCAAGAATGTCGCACTGCTTTATTGAGTGGAAGACGTTTTAATACACGTGTGAATGGATATGCACTTGTTGATATATTTGACAAATTTTCCGCCGCTCATTCATTGGGTGAATATTTTAGTTCTCAAATTCAAATGTGATTTAAGCCTTTGATAAAGAAAAAGTATAATATCTCATTCTTCACTTTGTGAATGAAATTGATAATAATTTGTACTGCTTTTGAACTTTTATCAAGCAAAAAGCTTTTTTCTTTTCAATCATCAAGAAATGTTGCATTCATTCAGTTTTCCTGTCACAAAAGAGTTAAGACGTGTTCAGATACAGTGTAAAGACTCCTGGAATCGCCTGGAATGTTTGAATTGTAATACTTAATATCCTTCTAATATTGACTCTTTCAATACTAAGCCGATTAGTATTATTTGAACTAAAAACTTAATTTAATTAAGCACTAGACGTGAAGAACATTCCAGACATACACTTGCAGTATTGTAAATTTGAATTACAGTTCAGGAGAGGTTGAGCAAAGTTGGAGATTGCGAGCAAGTCAGACAATGCGGAGATTTGTTGGAACAGTTGAGATTTCTGATTGGGGGATCTAGAGGCCAACGTTTTGTTGTCAACATCAATGTTCCCTCACAAGTATTCATATTCATTCTATCATATCTTTAGAATATAAAAACCATTTTTAGCTACTCAAATTACTAACTAACAAGATACTAAATTTGTATACCTATTTTATAATCAGATCTGTCATGATTATTAACAGGGCCCGGATCTCGGTGCTCTAAAAACAATATGACAGTCTAGCTAGCAGCGAGTGGATTGCTGAGAAGGCATAGACTGTCACTTATATTATGTATAAGTGATTCTATAACATATATAATATATCGCGTTACTAATGCCATAAGGTCGTAAGCGAAAATATACGACCTTTTGGTCTTCTTAAAACCAGAAGGTCGTATAATTTTTTTTTCATGCCATTCGCCTAAAAATGCACGGATATGAATAAATCCATCAAAATGTTGAAAATCGAGAAATTTATTTCGACACGACCTTCTGGCTTTAGTTTTGAGAGAAAATCAGGAAAGATATAGCCAGAAGATCGTATTGACCGTAATTTTAGTTTTTTCTCTGTTTTCTCGGTTACGATCACTTCTCATTGGTTATTTTCCGTAGAAAATGTAATTCCGAAGATTCTCAAAAATTAAAATAGAACAGAAATTTTTATTCTTTAATAAAAAAAATTGTAACTTTTGTTTTGTCATTTTGAAAAAGTGTTTATTTCATCAGATTTTTTTTTCACTGCACTAATTCGTTTCTGTTCGTGAATAACGTCATTTCTGAAATTTAGGTCGATACGACCTTAAAAATAAAAAATAAAATGGCATTCCACCTAATCGGTGAAGGTCACCGACGCCGATCTTGATGTCAATTTTTTTCTCAATTCTTCTCTCGAAAAAAAAGAACCCCTGTTCGGCCGTTTTTCGATTAGGCCACCTGTATTGATTTTATGCATTTCCCGATTTTTCAACTTTTTCGAAAACAGACTTTTTTCAACTAGGTCTAACTTCAAGAGCTTTGATTCTTTTCGAAAAATGATAACATCATAAAATGTGTCAATAAATCCAAAGTTTCTGAAAAAGATTTTTGCAAATTTTTCCAACGACACAATTCTCAGATTTTTGCGATTGAAAAAAAAAAATCTAAATCTTTTGAATTGCGACACCTTTGATTTTTCTGAAACTGTTCACCTGAATTTGGCCAGTTACAATTAAGTTTTCCTCCAAAGGAAATTATGGACTTCCGATTCCTTCGAGATTTACAGCATCATAATGCCGAAAATCGGAAAAATTTCACGGAAATCCATCTTAACTTCGATAAGACAAGTTTTCGTGTTGTAAAAATATGTGTTTGCTGAAAAATAAACCTTTTCGGAATACACCAAACCATGTAAATAAAAACGAGATTACAATTTTTCTTTTCTATGCCAATAGTACATTACAATACGAGTCCGGTAAAACTTTTTCTGACGAGTGTGAGGTTGCAGCACGAGCCGAAGGCGAGTTTTGCAATCACACGAGATCAGAAGAAGTTTTTCCGTCGAGTATTGTACAAAATTTTACTTCAGGAGGTGTGAAAATGGGGGTTTTATCCACGCGAAGCGTGGGTAAAACGTCCAAAATCACACGGAGTGTAGTAAACATATTTTCACCGACAATCGGAAAAAGAAAGAAAAATTGTAATCCCGTTTTCCTTCATATTGTTTGGTATATTCCGAAGAGTTTCAATTTTCAGCAAACACATATTTTTATAACATAAAAACTTGTCTTATCGAAGTTAAGATTGAAACCCGTGAAATTTTTCCGATTTTTCGGAACTTATGATAGTAACTCCCAAACGAATCGGAAGTCCATAATTTCCTTTGGAGGAAAACTTGATTGTAACTGGTCAAATTCAGGTAAAAAGTTTCAGGTCAATCGAAGGTGTCGCAATTGAAAGGATGTTGTTTTTTTTTTTTTGATCGCAAAAATTTTAGAATTGTGTGGTTGGAAAAATCTGCAAACATTTTTTTCAGTAAGCTCGGACTTATTGATACATTTGATGCTGTTATCATTTTTCGAAAAGAATCAAAGCTCTTCAAGTTAGAGCTAGTTGAAAAATAGTACATTACAATACGAGTCTGGTAAAACTTTTTCTGACGAGTGTGAGGTTGCAGCACGAGCCGAAAGCGAGTTTTGTAATCACACGAGATCAGAAGAAGTTTTGCCGTCGAGTATTGTACAAAATTTTACTTCAGAAGGTGCGAAAATGGGGGTTTTAGCCACGCGAAGCGTGGGTAGAACGTCCAAAATCATACTGAGTGAAGTAAAGTCTGTTTTCGAAAAAGTTGAAAATTCGGAAAATGCATAAAATCAATACAGGTGGCCTAATCGAAAAACGGCCAAACAAGGATTCTTTTTTTTTCGAGAGACAAATTGAGAAAAAAATTGACATCAAGATCGGAGTCGGTGACCTTCACCGATTAGGTGAAATGCCATGGAATCCCCCATAAAGGAAACGAAAAGTGGAAAAAATAAATAAATTCTGGCACACCCAGTGTTGTAAAGTACCTAGGTACAAGTACCTTTTTTTGTACCTAGGTACATTTTTCAGTACCTATACCTGTACCTAGGTACTTTTCCTAACAAGTACCTTGTACCTGTACCTAGGTACATTTGAGGAATACCTGTACCTATTTATAGGTAAAATATAAGGTACTTCATTTACGTAAGAATCTCGGCGTGTGAAATGTGGTAAATGAACGTGTACGTATAACTGTACCAGTATGTATATCACTAACTTGGTTTTCGTATATTTTTTTCACCCTTTTTCGTATCATTCTTATGCTCAACGTAAATAATGTACCTAAGTACCTATTTATAGGTACATTCTGAGTACCTGTACCTGTACCTAGGTACATTTCTTAAATAGTACCTGTACCTGTACCTAGGTACTTTTTCCTGCAAGTACCTGTACCTGTACCTAGGTACTATTTATAAAGTACCTTTCACAACACTGGGCACACCCTAGTGTGGTATATGCCAGTACAAACGTTGAGATAATTTCATAAGTACTGTGAAAATAAAAGAAATAATGATTTATAGGCAGACTCTCAGACATTTGGTGGATCTCCGATAATAACTAGCAGTATACGTAAAAGGCATCACAGCGGTAGCGATCGCGATCGTATAAAACGTACTCAAAAACCGCTGCATCAATTATTTGAAAAACAACCTGAACCAGTTTCCAGTCAACGTAAGTGTCTCGATTGCACAGTTGAACAATAACGAAACATGATTATGAAGTAATGCATGATTCGAAATATTGTCACATTTTAAATTTCGTTGCATGAAATCACTCTAGTGGGATGCGACACTGTTGAAGCAACCCCTTTAGAAAGCTTACCCGGTCATACAAATTCAAGTGTACCTCTTCAGCATGAGTACACTACTACCCTAGACACCGACGGTATTTACTGTACATCAACCAAAAATGATTTCGCCGATTGCCTGCCAGTGGGTAATTCGCAGTCTATATCAAAGCAGATGTGTCACCATCCAAGCCTGTCCCGCCAGCAAACGGATCAAAACAATTCAAGTCGGGTATTTTTTTGCGTCAGTTTGCATCATACCCTGTTATTCGAGATCGTTTTTTGATTAAAAATCTGCCATAGGTGGAAGATCAAAGAGGTACAGCCCAGTTTTGGTAATCGAAAAGGAGAAAGTAAATGAGGAACATTTGAACGATGAAGAAAACAGGAATTCAATGGGGAGAGGGAAGACTATGGCCACAAGCACAGACGAGTTGACTACTTACTCCAGCATAGAAGTGCAGACTACTCCGTATGCGCTCTCAGACTCTGAATCAATTGGGATTGACGATGAGCCCATCGAAAATCTGAGCGTGAGTTTCTGTATATTTTTCATTCTCATGTTTCTATGATACACAAATATGATACACAAATATGAATGATGTGATACACTACAAAAATAGCACAGTATTGAGGGAATTGAACTAAAACTACCAAACAACGACCAACTATGTGTTGATTTCCAAAAGATAGGTTTTTTGTATTAGCAAATAAAACGAAAAGTCGGTATTTTATTGCACGATTAAATTATATAAGGTATCTGATTATAATCTCCTCGGAAAATCTTCCTCTTCTTTTCTCTGAAATGCAGCGATGTTTTCTTAGAACATGTAGTACTTCCATCAAACTGAAAGGAAAATCAAGATAATTAAAATATCCTATTTTCAAGCAGCTTTACTTACTAGCAAGCAATGTGAGTTTTTATTTTATTCAAGATAAACTCGTGTCCAATTTCCAATAAAATACGATTTTGATCAGTAAAGTGTGGCAACTTCGCTTCTAAGGTAGAGAAGCTAAATCGCAGCTTGAACTTCTCTCAGTCGGAAGGTTGCTCTGTTGTTTCATTGAAACGAGCTCTTACAATTTCTAGAAACTTTGTAGCGATAAAATTGGAATCCCTGATAAAAGAACGAAACAAGAGAATAATTAGTTGATTTGATTGGAATTAGAATTTAGGAATGATTTTTTATGCATTTTTCAGCCCCCTCAAAACCCTGTAACTTTGTTAGAGAAATCATTTTGGACTTGAAATGGTGGAAGGGGGGATATACATATTACATATGGGGATATTGCAACGAGATACTCTATAGCTGTCTACAGTTTTCCTTCGTCTGTTAATTATTATATCTTGTAAACTCTTAGTTGCTGACCAAAGAATTGCTTAATCGGACGGAATTGCAAGAAAGAATAGCTGAAAATATAAACAAAGCTATACTTCCAACAGAAATGCCATCTAAAGATGAAAGCATTTGTGAGTCTATGGGTGGCGAATTGAACACCTCGATTATGGCAGAGCTGAATAACGCAATTAAATCTATAGTCGCAGCTACCGAAACAGATCCAATATTTGAACATTTTTTGGATGAGATCATAGGACCAAACGTAGACGCGGATACAAGTCCAGACGAAGATCATGATGTTAGAGCTGCTTCGGAACCTGCATCTAATTCTAGGTAATTCAAAGTCCGACCAAAAATTGCGAATTTGCACGCAACATAATATCTAACTCTGTGACAATGTGTCAAATTCCCACAAAAATTTTTTCATCTTTATCCAAAACAATATATAAATTTATATTCAGATATGGAGGGTACTCTGACGTAACCTCGTGTCTGAAAAAAAAACTGGTTTATAGGAGAGACAAAAAACATTTTATTGGAATAAACCGAACCAAAAACTTTTAATTATTTGTTGCCAATTTGAAAGTTTGGTCGTTTTTTTTTTTTTTTATATGTAGATGTAAATTAGCGTGCTTTTTTTGAAATGACTATTTTTTTTTTTTTTGCTTGCAACTCCCCATTGAAAATCTTGTTGTTGACGTCGAAAGGGGAATCCTGTCCAATTTTTAGCTCTTAATTCCGATCCTAGTACTCGCGCTCGTCTTTTTAAGTTTTTCCATGCTAAAAGCATGTGAACATTATGACTTTTTCTTTAGTCGCGCACAACTCAGCCGCATTTCAATGGATTGTTCTCATCCAAGACTCATTTTACAGAGAATTTAGTGTTCTTCAAAAGTGCTTCAGGTAGTTTGGCTGTGGTTTCAACCGCCGCACTTGTGTATGCACTTGTGTGAGCCTGCAAAGTCGATTTTATGCATAATTCTTCTTTCTCGCTGTGGGCGCATAAACAGTTGGACTTGGAGAAAAAAACTTCAGACCAATTTTGTAGGAAATTTATTTCTCTACAAAAAAGTCCAGCACATAAAGTCTCTCAAACCAGTATTTCAAAAGATATAAGGACTTTGATTTTTTTAAGGCCGTATCTCAATTGGTAAGGGTGTACCCTCGTACACTTGCCCTTATAGTAGAGATATATCTATATATACCGATATATATAGATATACATCAGTGGTCTGAACCAAGGGCAAGTGTGCATCAAGGGTACTGCCCTTACCAATTGAGACACAGCCTTAAAAATTCCAACAAAATGTCAAGTTCAATATTTTCAAGTCAGTCAAACTATTTTGGGCACTTTTGAAGAACACTAAATTCTCTGTCAAATGAGTCTTGGATGAGAACAATCCATTGAAATGCGGCTGAGTTGTGCGTGACTAAAGAAAAAGTCGTAATGTTCACATGCTTACAGCATGGAAAAACTTAAAAAGAAGAGCGCGAGTACTAGAATCGGAATTAAGAGCTAAAAATTAGACAGGATTCCCTTTTCGACGTCTACAACAAGATTTTCAATGGGGAGTTGCAAAAAAAAAAAAAAAAAATAGTCGTTTAAAAAAAAAAGCACCCTAATGTAAATACATCATTAACACAAATGATAATTATGCTATAGCAAATATTTTAAGTTTAGTTTTGTAGTGAATTTCTGAGATTCGAGTTGACCCCCAAAAATCGAGTTACGAGGTTAAGTCAGAGTACTCTCGATATAATCTTGTGATAACAGTCTGGGAGCTAGGATTGACTTAAATTCGAAACAGTATGATATTTCTAGTACACTGGAGTTGAATTTGGTAATTTAGAAGCAATCTATTTGGTTTTTGTCACAGAATTCAGGAGGAGCCATCGAATACTGCTGTGGTTGATATGGACCTTGAAGAGGAGACCGCTGTTATGTCTAATAAAGGTTTAAGTTCGGGTGGCACGGCCGAAGTGCCTTTGAAACAGAGATTGCGTAGCTCATCCAGACAGCAGAATTGCAAACTCGAAGATGATGGCGATAAACCAAAGGAAGTAGAAAAAACTGATAGTTCTCTGGATGATCATAACGCCGCAGCTATTATGAGTATTATTAACGCTAATATTGTCATTGACAAGCCAGTAGCAGACAAAGGTAGTGTGAGTGGAAATAGCGTTCTAGCAAAGTCTGTTGTGGTCATCAGATCCACTGAATTGTTGCAAGCTGCGTCAACTTCTTCTGAAAGACAAGTTGCAGATAGCACAGAAATAGTTGAAAGTGATCGTGTAGATACTGAAAGCACTGAGAAATCAATTGCAAAAGAATCTCTATCTACAAAATCGAATTCCGCTCCCAAAGTTGAACAGGATGAACTCATTACGGAACAAGAGATGATGGCCATGCCTACGTTGATTGTTTGTTCCCGAGAAGAAATACGAGACTGTCTCAGTGTAGATACCTTGTGTAAGTGTTAAATATCCCGTACTAACGTTGAGAAACGTCACATTCCCCAATTATTTTCATGTTTCAGACTCGTCCGGGACAGCCGTGCCCAGTTCAGAAGCCCGTTTTGTTCCTATCGCGCCAAAAGGTAAACAACTGAAATAGTAGTGTTTATGGGGCATTCCATACGGAATCGACCTGGATCTGACCCTCGACCTTTTGGATTCGGTTCACGATTTGTTTTATGTTGTTATCCCAACTCTAAAAATGATTCAGATTTTTTTCTTAATTCTACTAAAGGTAGTGGGGACCCATGAAAAGTTTTTTCATTTGTTTCCGATTTTTTTGAATTTTTTATGTTACGACAGTCCAAAAAAAATGAAGCAATCACCGGCCCGCCTTGGGTCTAGGCTAAAAACTGTTTATATTTGACACAGGATTTTCAAGAATTTTCCTAGATTACAGTATTGCAGCCAACGATGTGTTCATTTTCAAAAATCATAAGTAAATGAGACAATTTTTGAAAAGTTTTAAAAACAATCTGTGTCCTTTGTAGAGTTGGGGCGATGAGATAAAAAATCGTGAACCAAATTAGAGAGGTCGAGGGTCAGGCCCAGGTCGATTCGGTATAGAATGCCCCTTATACTAAATTAAAATCCTTAAAAGCCTTTATGAATAAGTCTTTTGGAAAAAAGCGTCATTTGAGTTGGCCTCTCCGCATAGAATCTCTTTTTTTTGCCTTAATAAAGTTTCAGTAAAACTTAATTTATATTACTATAGTCGACAGACTTGATTACCTGACACTCTTCGAGCCAATCCACAAGTGAAAGCCTAATATCAATTTGTGTACATTTTGTATCGTCACCTCAACCCTCAACTGGGTTCCCAATAACTCACTGGATTATTCAACGAGTCTTATTTTCTCTGATATTTTCACATACGAAAATGATCTTCAAATTTTAGTTATTTAACTATAAATTTTAAAACTGTTATCTCGTTTAGAAACAGGAAAAAACTCTGGACTGTTCTTGTCGGTCACGATTAAAATCTCTCCATTGTCCCTACTCTCATCGAGCTGATTACACATTCTTTGATTTATTCTGCGGATATGTATTCGCAATCAAAAAAATTTCCTATAAATTTTTTTATCAAATTTCCGATTCTGCAAATTTTAATCCTTCAAAAAGTAGACGAACAATAATTAATAGTCTGATGTACATCTAATTTACTCTTTTTTAGCATCCGAAGTGGTGGAACCAATGAAACCGTTGTATCTCAGAACTGTACAAGTCCCTGTACAAATTCCAATGAAAATTCAACCTGCCATCGGTGATACTAAAGTGGAGCCTATCAAAACGAAGCCTCCGTCTTTGCCCGAAATATCGGACACAAGCAGAAAGCGTAATCGCAAGGTGACAAGAAAATCGAAGATTCTCAAGCCTGCTGTTCTTCCTACGAATGCTGCTGTAAATACCGAATCCTCGTCGGCTCTAAACAAAGAACCGATTGGTAATACAGATTTGGAATCTATAACACTTTACGCAAATGATAATAGCTTTGGTACAATGATTGAAGCTGGGAATATGCCGGCCATAAACCTGGACGATTCTATGACTCTAACCGGTACTGGTCTTTCTCCTTATCTGAAATTTCATGACAGCAAAACTATTCCACAACAATCCGAAGAACCTTGCGAAAAGCCAAGCAGCCAGGTTCCGAACGAAAGTCAGAAGGAGGATGTATCAACGGTCTCACAAAATACTGAAAACATTCTGATAACAAGAAGAACTCCGAGATCATTGCTAAAGAGTAGATCGAAAAACAACAGATTGAGCATGTTAACCCCTCGACGACGAAACAGTCACATCAGAGCACTGGACTTTAACACTCCGACGAAATCCTCATGTTCCGAGCATAAATCAAGTGGAAACAAGGGCCTAGAATTCACATCAAAATCATCTAAGCGTGCGAGATCGGTCTGCAGAACAAACTTGTTCAAATCCTCGCCCTTTTCTTCCTTCATCGCGTCAGAGAATAGAAAAACTCCTGTAAAAGATCGTCAGTTGTACAAGGTACCGATTGCTACCAGAAGTCCTGCTCCAAAACTGATGGGAGGCTGGGACAAGTACACTGGAGTTGGAATGATCCTTGGTGGCACATCTCCACATCCTAGTACCTCGACGTCATTTTCTACACCAGATGAGCCTCTGTTGCCTGCTAAGCCAGCATCGGCCATTGTTAAAAGAAGCTGGGATGCTGATCTCAGACAAGCATTGCAGGAGTATCGAGAACCTACATGTTCAACGGCCGGAATTAAGAAAGGACCTGCCAAAGTAAAAGGTAGAGCTCTAAAAAGCTGCAACAGCGATGCAGAAGAAAAGATTTCGAAATCTGAAAACAGTGGCATTTGCAATCAATCTAAGTATGATAAGAAAAACATCGAACAAATAGCCAATCAAGAAATAGACGACATGCAAGACAACGGCGTGAACATTAATTGCTCACAAAACAAATCTGAGTCATCATCGCGAGCTGAATGTCCGATAAGTACAAATGTAGAATTAGAGGTACGCAATGATGCACAAATTGATGATATTCGATTACAAGATGAATCCGTACCAGGTGAAAAGATGGAGATCAGTAAGGAGAAACCCAGGGAGAAATTGATATCCGAAACCGATCATTCAAATAAAACAAAGGAAAAGCCAGTTGTGAAGAAATATGCTAAATTAAAAACGTTAGAAACAAAAATTTCAAAATATAGAAAAAGACACATAATCGAAAGCCCGGTTCCATACTCCATTGAATCTAGTCAGAAAAAAGGTGAATATTCGAAAATTTCACCAGAAACTCAAAGTCGGCCAGCTCATATATCGCAAATGGTCGATCTAGAAACTCCGAGAAAAATGGACAATTCTACTGGTATTCCTCCTACGCCGAGACTACTTAGTCCAAGCAGCAGCACCATTACTCCATTTACTAGAATTGCTGAGGAATTGAGCAAAGTTCCTAGTTTTATTAGTACACCAGATTTTCCTCCCACACCTAGTATAGCATTGACGCCAAAAGTAATGGGAGAAAACACAATTGAGGCAATTAAAAAAGGAGACTATGGTACGTGTTCGCCTTATTATCAACCGAGTACAGAGCAACCAGATATTTTGGAAAAATTTATCAGTGGTTCGAATAACTTGAAGGAGAGCGCGGCGGAAGTTCCATCTGTAACTTCTTCCGTGAACATGGACACTGACGCGGTAAACGAGAGTGGGAGCGTAACCACTGACTTTTTAATGAATATTTCTAATAGTAAATTAGAAATAACGCAATTTGAAGTAATTAAAGAGAATTTACCGAAGAAAGATGCCGATAAGGAATTGAAGATCTCGACCGACTCAAAAAATGCTGAAGAAACATCGTCTAAATTGGAGAATGTTGCGCTTAGCGAGCCTCTAAATTCAAATGAAGCAGAAAATATCATCAAACAATCCTCAAACCACGAAGACAGTAGTTCTTCCAGTCAATCTGTTCCTCTAATAGATGCCAAGGTTTGCCAGTCTACCGTAACAAATCCGAAAGAAAACTTGCCAAATGTTTTAGAATGTTTGAAGTTAGTTCCGGCGAGCAAAAATGAAACTGTTGAAAAGACTAGCACGAGCCCAAAGTCAAGTATTAACAAATTTGCTGAATACGAATTTGTCTATGATGATTCGATACCAATGAAGAGAAAGAGACTGAAATTTAGTAGTAGTAATTTACAATACGTAATAAATGTAGAGCTTTGCGACGAAAACTATCGAGAATGTCCAAGATTAATGGCATCCACCGTTTATGAGGAAATATTTAATATCTCTCCGAAACCTAAGAAGAGAGTAGTGGCTAAAAAACTGAGAGTCAAAGGTTCCAAGCCTACAAAGACAGAAGCTTCGAAAGCAACAAATAGCATTGGAACAATATTGAAAAATGAACTTATAAAGCCTTTAGCTTCCTCAACTCCTACTGTCAAATCTAAAGTACCGATATCTAAAGTTAGTAGAACTACTACAAAGATTCAACACAAAGGCCCGAAGGTGACCGATAAAGATGATGAGATCAAACTAAAAGGTACGAGTTAGCGAAATAGATATTTACACCTAAGTCGTTCTTTAAGACTTGATGAAGAAAACGTGAAATTATTATACCGTATTTACGTGAAAATAAGCCGCACCCGCGTATAAGCCGCACCCCGATTTTGGAAGGGTCATTTGCGGAAAAAAGTTTTTACACTCGTATAAGCCGCGGGTAGCGAAATGGCGCGGTACTGAAATCACCGACTATATGACACAAGCCGGCGACAAAATTCGAATCTCAATACTGCTTTACGCATGCGCGACCGCTTTCAAAATCACGGGAGTTCCCCTGTTCCTTCATCTTGATTCAGATAAAAAAATGTTATAAAGTATTTTTGGTATTTTTACTGATTGCGTTTCCTTATACACCTATGTTAAGTCATTCTACGCTGTTCCAACATTTTTTGTTCTATATTTCGCAATTGTATCGTCATATAAGCCGCACCCGCGTATAAGCCGCACCCAGATTTTGGGAGGTTGAAAAAGCGAAAAAAAGTGCGGCTTATTTGCGCGTAAATACGGTATTATATTTCAAACATTACTGTAATTAAAGATTGATTCAATTCCTAATCACTGAATTCTCAATTATTGAAATAAGAAACTGATCTTATATTGGTATATATTCTGTATTCCAGATGACAACCGAGTTTTTAAGAAGAAGAAAACAGATGACTCTGAAGAAGACCAATCGGTACGTAAACATTTCTTTAGGATTTTTATTAATAAAAAACGCGGTCGATAATCTGGATTAATTTGATTAGACTGTTGGCTAGATTTTGAATATGTTTTGAAAACTTTTTTCGCCTTGTGAGCAGGAAATTTCAAAAACCCCCTCAACAAGGACCACTCTAATATTCATGCTGTTATAAACATATGTATACCGATCCTCAGGGAGAAACGAGGCGACGTATTGCTGACCCGCAGACCCTGCTGAAGAAGTTGGATCTGGACCTTTTTCTGACTTCTGTTCATGGGCCGCTCTAACATCAGTACATTTTCCTTCAACTACATACATGTACAATAATGTACATAAATAATATTCGTTGGACTTTGTAAAAAACTTTTCATATCTAAGATGCTGGACATTGTTATTTATTTTTAATTACATGTAGTGGCACAGTCTACAAGTAGAGAATATTACAAAATATAGTAACTAATGGATCCAGTCGACCTGTTACTTGTACAAAATCATTCTCGGAGAATATGAGGTCACACAGTATTATTTAGTAACTCACTTTTGTTCTCAACGTAGGTATTTATAGATATTATATGGGTTCTGACTTAAATTTATGTCAAATTATCAAATTACATATAAAAGGTATTCTTCTATGAAATGACATTTGTAGGAACGTAAATATTTTCGGCGTACAAGTGATAAAAGAATTTTTTCTTATGCAAAAGTCGTACCTAGTACTTGACTTTGTGAAACCTTATACTCACAGCTTGTTACAACTTGTATAAATCTACGATGCAACGTACATAAATAGAAGCATGTATGTATATAGTAAATAGGATATTTTTTGGATTTTTTGGATTTTTCGTCTTGGTATTTTTTGCTGAAAAAGGACCAAAATATTAAACGAGCTCCCAAACTCCCGTGCGATTCGTAATGTTATTTATGCATTGAAAATTCAAGTTACTGAAATTTATTGAAAATATTTACTGCAGAAACAAGTGCGTGCGACTATTTCCTCATATTTTTATTTCTAATAATAATAATAATAATAATAATGTAAAGCTTTAAATATGCCAATTTGTTGTGCGATTGTTAATATAAATTGACATTTCCATTATTCACCGCTGCATTCAGTTGTTGGTCAGTCTATCATTGGATCACCATTCCGTGCACATCAATCAAATATAACTTGATATATTTGATTATAATACTTTTTACTAGCTGACAGGGTGTCTGATATATTTTATCTTTAGAATTCCAGGATATTTCCAGGACCGGAGAATTGTTTTCCAGGATAATTTTCGCTACCGAATATCAATGGGAAAAAGGAGTTTTCGACCGAAAGCAACGTTTATGCTATTACCGAACATTACTAAAAAGTTACGAAATGCGCCAGCGAGTACGGTAGGGCTGTGGCATTACCAAAATTGCGAATATAAAAATAGTTCCCATCAAGAATGAATAGGCAGTTTCAAGGCATAATGGAAATTCCCGGATATTTCCAGAACTTTTCCAGGAAGTCATTAATTTCAGGATATCTCCAGGATCGATAGACACCCTGTAGCATTACCACTATGAACTCGATAGCAAACACATCCATCATACATACTTATGAAACATCATACTAAAGAATGAAATGATTGGCCATAATATTTCAACACATGTTTATTAATTAGTAGTAATTGAATAATTTAAAATATGAAGTAATAAAAAATCCTCCCTCTTCTTCTTACAAAGATTAAATCACATTTTATTAAGATTATACTGATCCCAAAGCTTTAACACTTAGCTTTAACTGTCTCATCAACATCGGACACAACATCCATGAACTTTCGCCACTGCATCATGTTCATACAGATTCCTGTGGAATAAATGTATCGGATCGATATGAATTAATTATTACAACAACACAAGAGTTCAATAACGCAAAGCTATTTATTCAAAGATCTATATACGGGGTATTTCATACCAAATCGACCCAGGCCTGACCCTCGATCTCTTAGATTCGGTTCACGATTGTTTACGTTATCGCCGTAACTCTAAAAAGGACTTGGATTTTTTTTACAAAGAACCCCGCACAAACCTTATGGAAACTGGCTTTCGGCGAAAAATTCCAAAAAAATTCAGGATGGTAGTTCTTGAGGTCCTGATTAATAGTTACCATTGGCACAATGCCCGGAAATCAATTTTACAGAAGTTAGGAGGGTTTAAAGGTCACGATTTTTAGCCATATTGTATACATACCGTATTTACGTGAAAATAAGCCGCACCCGCGTATAAGCCGCACCCCGATTTTGGAAGGGTCATTTGCGGAAAAAAGTTTTTACACTCGTATAAGCCGCGGGTAGCGAAATGGCGCGGTACTGAAATCACCGACTATATGACACAAGCCGGCGACAAAATTCGAATCTCAATACTGCTTTACGCATGCGCGACCGCTTTCAAAATCACGGGAGTTCCCCTGTTCCTTCATCTTGATTCAGATAAAAAAATGTTATAAAGTATTTTTGGTATTTTTACTGATTGCGTTTCCTTATACACCTATGTTAAGTCATTCTACGCTGTTCCAACATTTTTTGTTCTATATTTCGCAATTGTATCGTCATATAAGCCGCACCCGCGTATAAGCCGCACCCAGATTTTGGGAGGTTGAAAAAGCGAAAAAAAGTGCGGCTTATTTGCGCGTAAATACGGTATACACGCTTGATGATCACTCGTCGATCGACTGTACGCCTGACGTTATGCATGAAGGATCGCAGAGACTTCTGAACTAATACAATATGGCTAAAAATCGTGACCTTTAAACCCTCCTAACTTCTGTAAAATTGATTTCCGCGCATTGTGCCAATGGTAACTATTAATCAGGACCTCAAGAACTACCATCCTGAATTTTTTTTGGAATTTTTCGCCGAAAGCCAGTTTCCATAAGGTTTGTGCGGGGTTCTTTCTAAAAAATTGTCGGATTTACTTGTGATTTTTGAAAATGAACACATCATTGGCCATAATTCTAAAATCTGGGAAAATTCTTAAAAATCCTATGTCAAATATCAACATTTTTAAGCCTAGGCCCAAAGTGGGCCAGCTTAGTTCGCTTCATTTTTTTTTATTTTTACTGTTACGATAAAAAAATATTCAAAAAATTATTGAATATTATTTCATCGAAAGAGTCCGGAAAAAAAAAAAAAAAAAAAATGAAGCGCACGCTGTACAATTTCGGGTCTAGGGTGAAAAATTTTGATATTTGACACAAGATTTTTCAGAATGTTTCCAGTTTTCGGAATTATGGCCAACGATGTGTTAATTTTGAGAAAACCTAAGTAAATCAGAGAATTTTCGAAAAGTTTGAAAATAAATCAGCCACTTTTAGAGTTGGGATAGCAACATGAACAAATCGTGAACCCAATCTGAAAGGTCGATGGTCAGATCCAGGTCAATCAGGGTGGCGCCAAAGCGGGAAAACCTGGAATAGTCAGGGAACTTTGTCAGTCTGGAAAAGTCAGGGAAATTTGTCAGTCTGGAAAAGTCAGGGAAAAGTCAGGGAATTACGCCGGTCCATAGGGAAAACGCTGTTTTTTAATGAAGTTGAAGTTCGTAACGTTAACGTAACAGAATATTTGTTGAAGAAATGCAATATTTCATGATTCAAATGTTGTTAGCATGATAAAATATGCGAGATAAACATATTTCACACAATTTGAGAAATTATGCACCGTTCTTGATCCATTTGAAATGTTCGAGCCTTGAATTTGAGAATTTTTGGCGAATATTTTGTTGCATTAACGTTACGAACTTCAACCTCATGTTTTTTAAAAATTATTCCCAATTTTTGCTATTTTCGAACTTACATATTATCAACTTCAATTAGATAAATACATGAAAAATATTTGCGTAACATATGTTAAAGTGATCGATATTGATTCTTGAAAACCGCTGAGCGTAATTGAGATATTTTGTCGATAGAGGTCAGGAAATATCGAACTTTGGTGTGGGAAAAGTCAGGGAATTTTATTTTCGCTAAATTGTCGCCACCCTGTTGATTTGTTATGGAATGCCCGATACATAGACAATAGCAGTGTGCAATTACCTTTCTTCCCAGGCTTTATATCCCCATCTTTGTCCAGATACATTTCTCGAATATCAACGTATAATTTTCCTTTGAATTCTCTAACTGTTACTTGTCGATTGTTTCCCAGTTCCCAGACGCTCTCTCCTGACTCCTTTTTAGTTTCCTTTTTTGCTTCCTTTTTCGGTTTTTTTGATTGTTTTGGCTCATCCTCTGAAGATTCATCTCTCTTTGATTTTTTGGGTATACTTTTTTTGGTCTTTGGCTGTAGAATCAAAAAGTATAAATAACGTTTGGCTTATATCACCATAATTCATTTCTATAATTCTCATTTTGGGAAGAAAGTTAAAACTCACCTCAGAATCGCTACTCTCATCGCTAGACTCTACAAACTGTTTGGACTTGGGCATTTTATGATGAAGTTTAACAGCGCTGAATCAGGTTTGACTGAAAGTTCAAAATGTTGTAAGATAATGATAGATTTTTTAAACAATGTTACATTCTCCATTTCTGTCTAAAATTTATAATGAGCTTGATAAACTGAATAATTAAACATCGAGCTGTATGACTAAATAACAAAACGTTGCGAGTATTATTATTATTATTATTATTATTATTATTATTTTTTTTTTTTTTTTTTTTTTTTTTGAGACATACATATACAGTGAATTTTCGTATCTCCGTTTCAGCTAAAATGAGTGACTGACGAGTGATCCGGAGGTACAAAAATTCACTGTATTATATACAACTAATAAAAGATGATTCAACTAAGAATTGAATAAATGTAGGGTTCATTGACCGTCGCAAAATTGAGGTTACATATGAATAGGATATATTGAACACAAACAGAAGTTTTTCATGGCTAATTTATTAATAAAGAGGTTGGGCGAACAGCTGCGAAATATTGAAAATTTGCGATGGAAAGAACAAGAGACTGAAACATTTCGAGGCCAAGACCGGAGAATTAAGATTTTCATGTTACAGATGGATACAGAAGTGTTTGTATATTTCGAAAATTAAAGGTGCAGTAACGTGTGTGAATTCAGTGCTTTGTTTATTAAATATAATATTCTAACATACCCAAGGTATCGAAAGATGTCAATGTATCTGTTTAATAACTGAAAACGGCAGTATTTTTCCTCTTCAATTCCAACGGTTCACATAGACAAACGACAGAATGAAACTCATGGAATAAGTAATAACCATAGAGCTGTAGCTATGCCTATGAAAATTAGGCAGACGGTTTTAGTTGATTTCACGGCCGCCGGGCGGTAATGGTGCCGTCCCATGTAGGCCCGGATCGCCGGAATCCGGAATCACGGAACGGAACGCAGACGAAATCTAGTGGTTTTCCGAATCCGTTCCGGGTAAAAACGGGTTGAAAAACCCTGCCGTCCGGGTGCCGTCCCATGTAGGGCCGGAACGGAATGACGGAACGGAACGTTGTATGTGTCGGTGTATACATACACGCAATGCATCAAAAAAGTGACTAGAATCCGTTCCGTTTTTCCGTTCCGGGCCTACATGGGACGGCAGCCTCCCATGTACCAAAATTGCACGGAACGACGGAACGGAGCTGATCCATATTTGTGATATTCGGCTTTATTTGTCTGTTTAGATACAATTTTTGTATCAATATGTGTAATTTATTCAATTAGCTTCAAATAAAAGTTGACGTTCCGGCATTCCGTTCCGGAATTTGGATACATGGGACGCAGGGTAATGCAAATAGACGGAACGGAACACGGAACTTGTGTATACTTCTACATGAACATAACCCTGCAAATTGTAGAAAGACGCGTGTGTAGATACAAATTTGATCATGGATCCTCAAATGTGTCTATTAATGATGATTCGGTTATTCAAGACTTAGAAAAGTGCATCAATTTCTCAAAGCAAAATTATTTACGACTATAATTTGCAAATACCGGACGGATCCACCATTCCGTAAAAATACAACGGAATGAAATTAGCGGAACGCGGATTCTAGTGACTTTTCCGTCCATTCCGTTCCGTGATTCCGGATTCCGGCGATCCGGGCCTACATGGGACGGTACCATAACTTAACTTAATTAAGGATTGACCAATCAGGAGGCTGCTTTGGTCACGCCCAGGTAAATTGAGCCTCCTGATTGGTCGATCTTAAAATTAAGTCAAGTTACGGCGCTGCGCAAACCAGGCATTATGTCTCACCTCCTCTATAGTAATATCTCTATGCCTCTATCATATGCTCTCTAGTATGCAACTGCTGCCAACATAACTATGCCTGTCTAACAGTTATAATCGCCATTGGTAACTGTGAAAATAATCCTATCGGCAAAATCATCGACGCAAAGCTAACGCGATGATAACGATATAAATACGTAGGAAAACTGCTCAATAATAATCACATTGTGATTATGAGCTGACGATCACTTCGTATCTAGACTTTTTTCTTTCTTTGCCAAATCAATTGAATTTTTTTGGATTTCTCGAACACCATGGAGTTCAATCCTAACTGGGTTTATATAGTCTCATTTGTGGTAAGCATGGCAAAGAAACACCTGCATTTCGTCGCTGCGACTTTTACCGGAGAATATTTCTCATTTCTATCCGGGGATTCATTTTACTTACAAAATTATACCAGTCCTCAACAACTGAGTTATGTAATTCTCATCAATCAATTATTCATAGTTTTGTTATAATGACTTAACGGTCTTGAGTTTTATGACACTTTTGGCGGGAACGGGTAGCCGATTTGAAATATTCGATACAGACAGTGTTTTCATTACTGCTAGAATACCATTATAATTCATTCTTGTATGCATTTTTATGAATCTATCAAATACAATAAATAAATGTGATATTTTCTGTCAAAACTTTCATCGTTATAATTTTTCAGGATTTGTTTGCAGTTAGCTTGTCCGTTCCTTTGTTAACTTCACATCTTAGGTCACTAGGAGCATCTCATATTATAATAGGATTCTCCACTTCACTATATGCTGGTGCCCAACTCATCAGTGGACCTATTGTTGTCAGTAGATGATCAGTTTTCACGATATCTAATTATATCTTATTGTATTATCACATGCAATACCACAAGAGCTTCAAAATTATCGGGTATTTCCCGATAGGTTTGTTGCAAACAAATGAAGGAGTCACATTGTTCAGCTTACAAAATCACGAGCGCAAAGAAGCGCGAGTGATTTTTCTGAAAAACTTGACGACTTTGTTTGATTGCAGGGAACCTTGAGGGAAATACCGGATTAATTTTGAAGCCCGAGTGGTATTCGGGGGATTATTTTTTCCATCCGAATTTCGGTCCATAGAATGGCATCATGAGACAAAATCCACAGTTAAAAATAAAAATTTAAAAGTCACAGAATTATAACTACAATTTAATCGGTCAGATTCGATGGAGTAACCCGCCATCCAGTTAACCACTGGATTGGAAAATCTCGTGTTTTTTTTATATATAGCTACATGAAAGATTACCAGTGAAATTATCAAAATTGTCAGTTAAATATCGTGTATAGGCTATGCAAAATAACGTCGAATGGTGCAATTAATTCTATTGGCTGAAATTTGGATGGGAAAAATAATCAAAGTAATCTAGGTAGTAGGACTCAATGCACAACTCTTGGGCTTCTTGATAATAATATTATTGTTCCAGGGGAGTTGGAGCGACCAAAAAGGACGCAGAGCGATTTTATTGACTAGTCTGATAATTTGTACCATCTGCTACATTTTTTTAGGCTTGTTCAAGTCCCTCTTTCTAGTATTGTTGATCAGAGCTGGCTTAGGTAATTTTGAATGTTAATATGCATTTACTTGATGATCATGGTTTTACGTTTTTTTGTTTTATATTTTGACAGTAAAACAAAATTTGGTCTGTGTTGTTTAGGAGTTTTCAAGCACATTCAAGTCTTGACCCGAACAATTGTGGCCGACCGGGTATCGGCAGATGAACAAAGCCGAGTCTCTGGTCGCTTGACTGCTCTCTCAAGTGCTGGTTTTATTGTTGGACCAGCAATTGGCGGGCATCTAACAGAATTAGAGAATGGATTCATTTATCTCTGTTACTGTACTGCTTTGTTATTTGTTGTCAACATCGGTAGGTTTGACATATTTTACACATTAATGTACTTCTCGGAATCCAATTCAAACATATGAGCCGTTCTCTAGAAAAACGGCTTGAGTCGATTTAGGTCGTTTTTAAAATTCGTGAACTATTGCATTGTTGCACGCCTCTTTTATGTGCTTGTGAAATTTCAAGCAATTTAAACAAATGGATGAGCTTATAAAGTCGACTAGAAGCAGCAGTTGTCGCAGCGTCCCGTGTATTCCTGCAATTCGGGCGCTCAAGTCGCCCCGAACAGCGATACTTGCGATTGAATATTTATGTATGTATTCAATGAAAATATTTAAATAGATGTAATTGGAATAATGCATAATCAATTTGAAATCAAATCATTGCAATACTATCACTTTAGCCTACGTGACGCATCTTTTTGAAGAATTTTCAGTCATTCTCCGTTAAAACGGCTTAAGTATTAATTCAATAATATGCTGATAAATATTAAAATATAATGTTTAATTTTTTCCGGGCGCTCGCAATTCACTATTGGATACTATAATTCTTAGGTGGAACATAATAACCTACGCTAAAATAAAAACAACCATTTATAAAACACTGTACAAACTTAAAACGCAATTATCTCAGAATGACATTTTTCGACTTAAGCCGTTCTTCGAGAGAACGGCTCATATTATTCTGACTCTTTACAAATAACTCTGATGAACTCTAATCCGACCAGACAAAAATTTTTATCGGCGTTGAAAAAAATTGTTTATACCACTCTTTCAGCAATAACATATTTATTTCTCCATGACCCGCCCAAACATCAGTCTTCAGATAAAACTGAATCGTCTAAACAGATGATAAGGAATAGCAGTATAAAAGAAGAAATGATACGTGTAGTGCGTCATTTGGCTGATGTTGACTGGACAATATACTGGGATATATTTTCGTTGAAGTTTCTATTGGCTGTATCTCAAGCCACATTTATTGCGAATTATTTTCTCAACGTTCAAGAAACATTTAAGGTTTCTCCAAAATGGGCAGGATACACTATATCCTTTCAAGGTCTGGTAGCAGCTTCAGCAGGCTTGTTAGCTGGCTGGGTGGATGAGAAACTATACAAGAATGACTCAAGTTTCAGGCAGCGCAATTTACATGGATTTTTAGTCATGACAACAGCTTATATTGGTCTTTTTAACGCTCCAACTTTGGCACTTTTCATGTTTTGGACCATACCTCTCAGAGCAAGCAGCTCTTTATTGAGAATAGCTGGAACAGACATGGTGCTGAAGAGATGCCCTCCAACACAAAGAGGCTCTTTAGTGGGTACTGGCAACAGTATATCTAATGTTGCACGTTTGGTAGCTCCCCTGCTTGCAGGTATCATGGGAGATCTGTACGGAACCAATAGCGCAATTTTACTATCTATATTAATGTCCGGAGTTGGTATAATCCTCTCATTGATGGTGAGACGAAATGAACCTGTTAGAACCAAAGTCGAATGAACTTGTAACGTTACGCACTTACGCATTTCTGTATATATTTGTGAACCTTAGACTGACAGTTATTTTGGCTATCGACGAAATGTTTCGCTCCGAGTACATGAATGGGTTCCAAATAAATTAAAAAAAAGCCTCGCCAAATTTTAGCCCTTAATTTTAATATTTAGGGGTGCCGACAGCCCCTTACTTTTTCCCATTCAAAATCCAATTTCAGCAACAATGTCGGTGATGATACTCTCTTCCAGTGAAACAAAATTTGTCCACATCCATTCGGGATTCCATGTTGGTTCCCACCCCTAACTTATTGTGAGACTTCGAGCGAAGCGAAAAAATTGTTCTTTCCTACAAAGTTATTGAATATTCTTCGTCAAAGTCGTACCTCATCAACTCATCAGAGTGTGTAGCTCGCATTCATGTTCACAACTTTGAACATCACCCCCATCCCCTAAAAATGGTACTAAAAATGCTGGGTAAGTTTAAAAAAAAAAAAAAAAAAAAAAAAAAAAATGGTTTGGCTATAAGAATGATCTGTTTTCAACAGGAGATTTACTAAGTGAATATTTTTTTTTCTTCTACATTCTGCTTCGATACATTCTTTAGGTCAAAATAAAAAAAAAATAACAAAATATTCTTTTTGTAACCCTCCTGTTGAAAACAGATCATTTTTATAGCCAAACCATTTTTTTTTTTTTTTTTTTTTTTCTTTTTTTAATTTTTGTTTTACTGGAAGAGAGTATCATCACCGACATTGTTGCTGAATCTTGGATTTTTTTTACGAATAATTGGGCCTTCGAGAAAAAAATTGATTAAAACAGTCAAAAAGCCCATGTTATTCAAATGGGAAAAAGTAAGAGGCTGTCGGCACCCCTAAATATTAAAATTAAGGGCGAAAATTTGGCGAGGCTTTTTTTTTTATTTATTTGGAACCCATTTATGTACTCGGGGCGAAACATTTCGTCGATAGCCAAAATAACTGTCAGTCTAGTGAACCTATACTTGTAAATATTTCATCATTCCATAATGTACAAATATTTAGATGATGAAGCATGTTGACGAATTTTTTAAACAATAAAAATATTGTTCTTTAAACAAGTACCTACACAGTTTATGGATAGACTGTATCTCTAAGACTTGGCTATAGTCCGATCGATTTGCTTAACGCATTGTTGAAGTTAGCATATAACTATCTATAATTCAAGTTTTAATCAATATTAACATATAACGTTTTTGTTGCCATAAAACATGACATCTATATACTATCGGCATCATTCTATCGATACGGTCATTTCAGAGGTATTATTGTTTCCGTCCAGTTTTAACACATTCCACAGATAAAATTATGCGGAATAGCCGTTATAACAAGGCTCCGAATTGATCTATCCAAGAATTCGTATTAATAATCTGCATACAGATGATTAAACAAGTTTATTATCACCAAAAATAAATACCTCAATGAGTTGTATTTGTCAAATGTACAACTTATGCTTTATAAATGACATAGTTCCTGACTTTATCCTTCATAGTTATGTAATACAAAGGTTAACTTCTTTTAAAATACATACAACTGCTCCTTTCGAAAAATATTCTAAATCTTATTTCAAATATTACCACATATTTCCACTATTTTTATAATTTATTGACATTTTTACATGGCAAATGATTAGATCATCGATGAAAAATGAGCAACCCTGAAAAGCCAAAGATCGAATTCAATGTGTCAATCCAACATTATTAACACAAATATTAATTCACAGCTACATACATAGAGTATTCGTGGAGGCGGGTCACTCGTTTCAGCTCGACACAGCAATTTGCGTGTGTCGCAGACGCAAATCGCTGTGTCGAGCTGAAACGAGTGATCAACGAGTGATTCGTATCCATGAATACTCACTGTATACAGTCGTACATCTCCTTCGAAGACAATGGGGGAGGAACTTGTTGAAACAGTTGACTAATAACTTTTTTAAATTCTATCATCTACAATTATAGGTATAATTTAATAACAGACTCATATGGAATAAATTATATATAATAACTATTTCCGTTTACCTATCATCATTTGTTTAAACTATTTTCCATTTCGTTTAACGCTTTTGCTTCCTGTCTTGCGCGGATATTTCGTATAGCTGCCCTGATCTTTTCTTCCTCTTCTCTATTTATCATTGGGTAAATTTCACGTTTCTTTTGAACTATCCAACTCTCATAAACTTCTGGCTGGTTAAAGTAGTGGAACATGCCAACTGGGAATGACATGTATAATACCATTTTTGCTACTTCCAATTGCCAGTTACCCATCGTATTGATTCTGAAAAAATACGTATTTATCCAGGTGATAGGTTGAAGATAACCTCGCAATGTTCAACGCAAAGACAACTGTGAATGTAACGTGTATGATGAGATTTAAAGAAAACTATTTTATATCAGCGATTGTAGAACAGCAAGGAAATCTGTGAAAAAATTTTTGACATAACAGTTTTATATGGTAAGCAAAAACGTACTTTCTGATAAATACTTCCAGGTTATTGCTTGGAGTTTTAAGAAGATTCTTTTCCGAACGAAGTTGAAAGTTCCACCGTATTAGCTGTGTTCGCGTTCGCTACACTTTCTACACTTTTACTAGATTTTACACTTTTCACTAGAAATCCATACCTCCTATTGGGCGAGCGTGAAAAGTGTAAGAAAAGTGTAGAAAGTGTAGCTAACACGAACACAGCCTTTAACTATGGCCGTGTTCGGGGAGCGCGCTTAAAGCGCTTTAAAGCGCTGAAAATCAAGAGAGAGAGAGAGACGGAGCTTGGGGAAATCAAGAAGTGTGACAGAGACACAAGATTACTGACAGCGCTAAAAGCGACTCCCCGAACACGGCCTATATACCTATGGACTGCTAGTCCCTGTCCCAAGCCTGTGGAGGCCCATGTACCAAGATGTGACGCGACCTCCGGGGCTAACGGCTGTTTGGGTACTACGATCAGCTGCGTGTGTTTTGTAGGTGTGACGCATCGGTATGTGTGTCACGTCGGTGTTTCTTTACACCTATGTAACCCACACAACCGATGCGTCACACCTACATAACACACGCAGCTGATCGTAGTACCAAAATCAGCCGTTAGCCCCCGAGGTCGCGTCACATCTGGTTACACGCGTGAAGTTAGCGGTTAGCAGTCCATAGGTATATAGTCAAAGAACACAGCTATTAACGTCCGAGCGGACGGTATACTCCATTCACGCTTCCCACTATATAAAATCCCTAGAATTAATTATATTGCCACAGAAGAATATAAGAATCTAGAGTTGACATACGAAATACGCATACTACCCTTTGACTATATAACCCTGGACTGCTAACACTAACTTCAGGCGTGTTGTCAGGATTTGGCGCTACAGGCAGTCAACGGTCGAGTTCAGAACTACTCAGTAGCGTTGTTTACATAATTGTTTCGCTCAGATCAATGTGCTTATTCACTAACTTTTGCGTTATCATAACTGCAGAATAGCTGCAGAAAACAATGTCAATCCATGAAATAGGAGCAGCTCATTGTTAACCGCCTATTGTTTTATCACCCGTATCTTTCTTCAAGTGAGTTCACTCATAACCTCAAATTTCTCTGAAGTGAAAATCTTTTCATATCGCTCTATTAATATTTTTATCCGGATACTGATTTCAGAATACCGAGAAACGAGAATTAAAAAAAAAAAAAACTATCTTCACGGACCAATAAACAATTCGTAAAAATTACATTGAAACCAATTTATTACCCTTCTATATTCCTGCATATAATATTAAGAACTTACGTAAACGTTTCCTAGATTTTCGTAACTCATAATATGCTTCATTTATTAAAAATTTTTACTATTCCGGCATTGATCAATGATATTATTTAGTAAACTATTCTTATTTTGTCCTGTGTTCATCCAAAATACTAAGTTCTCATTCAAATTTCCCGCGGAATTGACTGCCGAGAAGTCCAAGGAGTGGGGTAGATGTTGGAAACATCGGCTTCGCATACGGCTTATGGGAATAGTGGGGGGCATTAGCAGTCCAGGGTTATATAGGCCGTGTTCGGGGAGTCGCTTTTAGCGCTGTCAGTAATCTTGTGTCTCTGTCACACTTCTTGATTTCCCCAAGCTCCGTCTCTCTCTCTCTTGATTTTCAGCGCTTTAAAGCACTTTTTTCGGCATAGGCATTGAAAAGTCACTTTTTGACGCCTGTTTTCGATCCACAAAGTGTCACTTTATACGGTTGGTTTCAGAACTGCCCTATAAAGTCTTTATACGGCAGTCTGGATGCGCAGTTCGAAGTGCGCATTCCAAAGCTGCCGTATAAAGTCTTTATACGGCAGTTTCGATGCGCGGTTCGAAGTGCGCGACAGATCGCACCATAACCCCACTCTTCGTCTAGTGAATCTCAACAGGCGTCAAAGTGACTTTTCATGCCTATTTCGAAAAAAATACAGTATGGGGCGCACCCGTAAACCGTTTTTGACTCGAATAATGATTTCAGAACTCGCTTCCGGCTCGCCTTCGGCTCGCCTTTAGCTCGTCCTGAAATCATTATTCTCGCCGAAAAACACTTGGTTTACGGGCATGCCACATAATATACTATTAAGCGCGCTCCCCGAACACGGCCATAGTCAAAGCATACTACCCAATTCATTTTATACCTAACTATTTCTAAAAACACGAGACGATATACATTCAGGATTCCCCACTTATTTAGAAACTTAAATTCACTTTACTATATCCAACGATATTCTTCTACCACCTATAGTACGAGCAACCGCTTCAGGCTGCCGTCCCATGTAGGCCCGGAATGAAAAAACGGAACGGAACGTTGTATGTGTAGGTGTATACATACACGCAATACATGGAAAAAGTCACTAGATTCCGTTCCGTTTTTCCGTTGCGGCCCTACATGGGACTGCAGCCTCACTATATCATAATCCAAGGTACCCGATTAAGGCTGCCGTCCCATGGTCCGGAATTTGTTCCGTCTCTACGAATCCGGAATCTAGTTACTTTTCAAGCGCCAATCAGAGGCGTTCTGGACATTCCGTTCCGCGTGCGCTACCAGTATTTGCGAACTGTCAAACAAATTTCCAGTGTATCGGTGTGTGTGTAACTCAGAATTTTCAACCACACAGCTGCGATGGTTTACAAAACGGTTTCGGCATCCATGGTACTTTTATAATCTTCAGGATTTGTTTTCTATACCTGGCGAAGACGAAGATACTGCTGGCACCATACGTTTATCTTTTTCGTAGGTTAGAGATGCCACCACATACATGCCTTGATGCTTGTGTATGGGTGACACGAATCCGTCCCTGTCAGTATCCCGTGTCCCATGATCCGGAATTTACCGACACGGAACCGCTGGCACCCAATCGCAGCCGCGAATTCCGAACTTGGCGCCAAAAGGAACGGTCGCAATTCGCCGGCGATCGTTGGGTCCGTATTAATTCCGCCTCATGGGACAGTAGGAGAAAAACATCCCGCAAGCCAGTGAGGGCGGAACGCCTGTGATTGGCGCCTCGAAAAGTGACTAAATTCCGGATCCGTTCCGGATCCGCGATTTCCGTACCATGGGACGGCAGCCTAACTTCATTAATTAAGAATAGACATATATCCTTAGGCTGCCGTCCCATGTAGGTCCGGAACGGAATGACGGAACGGAACCTAGTGACTTTTTCCATGTATTGCGTGTATGTATACACCGACACATACAACGTTCCGTTCCGTCATTCCGGATTCCGGTGATCCGAACCTACATGGGACGGCGGCCTTATGGTGCCGTCCCATGTAGGCCCGGATCGCCGGAATCCGGAATCACGGAACGGAACGCAGACGAAATCTAGTGGATTTCCGAATCCGTTCCGGGTCTTGAAAAACCCTGCCGTCCCATGTACCAGAACTGCACGGAACGACGGAACGGAGCTGATCCATATTTGTGCTATTCGGCTTTATTTGTCTGTTTAGATACAATTTTTGTATCAATATATGTAATTTATTTAATTAGCTTCTATGTAAGATCAAATTCTGTAACTATAATTGATTATTTCATCAAATAAAAGTTGACGTTCCGGCATTCCGTTCCGGAATTTGGGTACATGGGACGCAGGAAAATGCAAATAGACGGAACGGAACACGGAACTTGTATATATTTCTACATGAACATAACCCTGCAAATTGTAGAAAGACGCGTGTGTAGATACAAATTTGATCATGGATCCTCAAATGTGTCTATTAAGGGGACCAGTACAGCGACTTTTCGAGAAATTATCAAAGTCCGAAATCAATTTATTTCATAACCAAAGTTCATTTCACATCAAAATATTTTTCTTTTACAAAATCATGTGTCGTAAGGATTTTAGAGCACCGTTGGACCGATTCAGGTCATCTTGGATTCATTTTCTTCAGAAAACAAATCCTCATCATGTGAATGTAGGAATTTGAAAATAAAAAATTATGTCACAAGTTATGATCAATTTACCAAATTTACAAAAATTATTATCACTCATTTCTTAAATAACTTGGCCAAAACGAAAAATTTTCAAAATTCCTACATTCACATGATGAGGATTTGTTTTCTGAAGAAAATGAATCCAAGATGACCTGAATCGGTCCAACGGTGCTCTGAAATCCTTACGACACATGATTTTGAAAAAGAAAAATATTTTGATGTGAAATGAACTTTGGTTATGAAATAAATTGATTTCGGACTATGATAATTTCTCGTGTTATGTATTACGCTGCCACCTTTGTTATGTATTACGCTGGAGTTGGATTTCGTTGGTTCGTTCCTCGCTTTTACACTCTAAAGTAACCGGGGTTGAGATTGAAGTGATCACAGTGAATTTTGGGTATATTAACAGAATAGTTGTTTTTATTATTGGTTACAGAAATGGTAGAATTATCTATAAAGTTTTACACGTTATTGGATATTTGCGATGAGTGATTTTGTATTGATTACTTTATCAAAGTCGGGAGCTAAAAGGGAGCTAGTGCTCCTCTTGACGATTTAGGAGAGAGTGTCTTCTGCAAGTTCAATATTAATAATCGCTACTGATGAGCTGAATAATGAGATCATCTTTTCCTTTGTCCCGGGCATGGGCGCGTTCATGCAGGTGCAGTTTATGGGTGCATAGGTAGGGATGTAGTTCTTGGAATGTAAGGGTGAGACTTCCTCTGATTAGAGGTGGTGAGACTGGATGCATGCAGGATGTTATGTCTTGGGTATTGAGAGTGAGAGAGCATAGAGGAGTATGGAACAGGGCGGAATACGTAACACGCCCATCCCCAGGGGAAAAAAAAATATTGCTCCTGTGAAGCAGGAGGGAAATTTTTTTTGTAAAAGTTAAAATGTATATAATAATATAATTTAGGTATAAGGTTGTATATTAACGAGAGTAAGTATACTTATATTTACGTTAGTGAATAGATCTAGGTATACATTTACGTTAGTGAATGTATTTATGTACGTGGATCTACGTCAGTAGATTCATTTACGCGTAGATTCACGTTAGTGAATCTACCTTGTTTAGGTGTATGGTTTTGTTACAATTTGTCTTACAATGAGATGGATAGTACAACTGGTATGTTGGAAATAGTTATAGTATAGATTATAGTATAGTTAATATTACTTATTGGCAATAAAATCAGTTATAAATGTCTTATTTAGGTATAAAAAGATGTTTGAGCTGTCTGAGCTGCTTCTATGTTTAGTGTAGTCGGTGTAGTTGTAGTTGGTGCACATGTGACTGTAATGTGGAATTGGATCTTGAGGTTGTGGGTTTATAGGTGGTAGATTTTGTGGTGGATCTTGTCGTTCTTTGTCAAAATTAGTATTTTCGATATTGTGTAACTCTTGGTTTTCGTTAAAGGGGGGCACATTATTTTCTGGGATATTGTCTGTATGGTTGTTTTCGAGGTTTCCCGGTACGTCTGAGTAGTCAGGTTGCATGGGATTCTCGTTATTTGAGTTAGGATTTGCAACGCTATCGTCTTGATTTTGTATAGTCGTTGGGGTCGGTTTAAAATCGCAAATAGTTATTTTTACGTTAGAATTTTGGAAAATGAAATAAATCATTGATCGAACGGTTTTCCAGTTCAGTTTGTCGAGTCCGCAACCAATTTTTGGCATGGATATTGATTGTACGTTATTTGATTCCAATTTTCGTCTGAGTTTACATAGAATTAGGTACATAGTTTCGTACGTTGGTTTGCCGTGGAATTCAGTTTTGGTGATTAGATTGTATACGTTGTTATTATCGTATGGTGTTACTATGATGTCACCTACTTGGGGACTCTTTGATTTTAATACATCGTAATTTATAATGTTTCGTTCGATCATTACTTGTGCTATGCCTTGTCCGATTAAACAGTCGGCTGGGATGCAATGTGCTATATTGTCGTCTTGTACGAATAGGTTTTCAGTAGTTTCCTTTATAAGTTCGTTTATCGGGTCTGGTAATATTTTTAGGAGTTCTCGGAATTGTTTATAGGATGGTTTATGATAGATTGATTTTGTGATTGGTGGTATATTGTGTTGTGGTGGGGTGGTGAATTTAGGTATTGTCACTTGTTTTTCTTTGACAACGTCTGAGTATAGTTTTCGTGGATTAGGTTTAGAAATCTGTTTTTCACTGGAAGTTGGAGGTATTTCTTTATAAGGGGGGTCTTTGGAATTCGAGGTCCATGATTCGTTGGAGGTAGGAAGTTTTCGTTTGTAATAAGGTGTTTTAGAGCTTGGGGTTCCCGATCCACTGGAGGTAGGGAGTTTTTGTTTATAGTAAGGCACGTGGTCATCATCGGATGATGACGAAGTAGGTGGTGGTGAAGGAGGTTTACGCTTTCGTGGTCGTAGTTTGTATTTGTATTCGTGTGTTGGAGATTGCGCGCTCTTACGTTCGCTGTGTTCTGTTTTATTATTATGCATGCCACTTGAGTCTGGATTATCGCTAGGCTGATTTGTGATAGGGTTCGAATCTTGGTTTTGTTCTTGATTAATTTCGAACGGAGTTAGTGTCGAAGTATTTACGAGTTTACGTGATTTTTTATTTACGGGTAGGTTGTCTGGAGAGATATCGGTGTATGTAGCGTTTCGTTTTTGATCGATTCTTTTGGACAGTGGTTGGTCGTCGACAGAAGTGTCAGTAGATGAGTCAATTTTTATTGGTTTAGTGGATTTTGAAACGTTAATTGGGTTCTTTGGCATTGGAAAACTGTCTGTTGAGTCATCTGTCGATAGATCTTGTATCGAGTTATCTGAGAGACTGTCCGTTTCGGTGTCGGTCAGTGAGTTCATTTCTATGTCTTCTTCTAATGGGTGTATTAATCTTTTCGTGGGTATTGGGTTGTCTGTCGAACTATCAGTTAATGAATAGTTTGTTAAAGGTATATTTTGAAAATGTATTGTTTCTTTTCCTGTCGGTAAGCAGTCCATAGGAATTTGTTTGAGTTCGTCTTTTTCGGTATTTGAGTCGACGTCGTCCTTATGTTTCTTCATAGGAGCAGGGTTTGGTGAGTCATCTGTACTTTGTCGTGCACGGGTTGGGAATTGATGAGTTTCTTTTCTTTGTTTTGCGTCGGGTTTTGATATATTGTCTGAACTAGAATTTCGGTTACGTTTTGCGTTTATTGGTAATAGTACGTCAGCTTCTACTGGTGGATTGCGTGATAGTGCGTCTGCATTACAGTTAATTTGGCCTTTCTTGTATACAACGTTATAGTCATATTCTTCGAGTTTGAATCTCCATCTGAGTAATCGCGAGGTTGGGTCTTTGACGTTGCTGACCCAGACAAGAGGTTTGTGATCGGTAACAAGTGTAAATTTATGTCCGTATAGATAAGGTCTGAAATGATGGACTGAATATACGATTGCTAGTAATTCTTTTTCGATTACAGAGTAATTTAATTCTGCTTTGTTTAGTGTTCGTGAGGTATAGGCTATCGGTAGATCTTCTCCTATTTCGCCTTGGCTGAGTACGGCGCCAATCGCGTATTTAGATGCGTCAGTTGTTAGTATGAATGGTTGATCGAACTTAGGGTATTGTAATATAGGAGATGTGCATATCGAATCTCGTAAGGTTTCGAAAGCCATTTGATGTTCGGATGTCCAAAGGAATTTAACGTCTTTTTTTAGTAGTGTAGTTAGTGGTCTCGATATTTTTGAAAAGTTTTCGATAAAGCGTCTGTAATAACCGATTAGTCCAAGAAATTGTTTAATCTGTTTGGCTGTTTTAGGAACTGGGTATGCTTTGACTGCTGTTATTTTCTTCGGGTCTGGTTTTACACCGTTTTCTGTAATGATATGTCCTAAATAGATAACTTCTTTTCTTAGGAATTCGCATTTGGAGACTTGTAAGCTTAAATTTGCTGATTGTAATCGGTTAGCTAGTTTTCTGAATTTGATTTCGTGTTCTTCTAGAGAGTGTGCGTAGATAACGATGTCGTCTAAATATACGAATGCTATGTTTCCTTCTAAACCGGATAAAACTTGGTCCATTAATCTTTGGAATGTTGCAGGAGCGTTCGTCAGTCCGTATGGCATGTTATTGAATTCATAATGGCCGTGGGGGGTTGAGAATGCTGTTTTGTGAGCGTCAGTCGGGTCCATGGGGATTTGGTGGAAACCTGAGGCGAGGTCAAAAGTTGAGAAATATTTTGCGTTTCCTAGTTGATCAAGTATGTCGTTTATATTTGGTAGGGGGTACGCGTCACCTATTGTTTTATCATTAAGTTTTCTGAAATCTATGACCATTCTCCATTTTTTGTTGCCTTCTGCGTCTGGTTTTTTGGGTACAACCCAAAGGGGGGAATTGTAGGGTGAGGATGATGGTTTGATGATATTTTGGTCTAATAATTCGGAAACTTGTTTCTGTATCTCGTCTTTGTGGACCGTAGGGTATCGGTATTGTTTTACGTTGATTGGGTTATCGTCTGTCGTTAGGATTGAATGTTTAGTTAAGGATGTGTTTGATAGCTTGTCACCTGGTAGAAAAAATAGGTGGTTGAATTCCGTTGTCAGAGCGAGTATAGATTCTTTTTCTTCGTCATTAAGATGGTCCAGATGCATTGAGTTTTTAAGGACTGTTAATCTTTCAGAACGATTATTATTATTATCATCGACGGGTATATGAGGTTTATTAGTTTCGATCGTGTCGTTTATTGTCAGCACGTTTGGGTTAGTTTTTGTGTTTTGAGTTTGATTGTTAGATTTAGTATCATAGATTTGTATTGAGATATCTGAGTTGTTGAAAGTTGAGGTTATTGATTGTAAGATTTTATCCCATTTCTGTCTGCCTAGTTCGTCGGATAGGTCAGGAATTGAGATTGATTTTGTGTTATTTGATTTTACATGATTTTTTAGAGAATTTAGCGTATTAGTAATGATCGTATCGTCTATATCACTGGAATATGTTTCCATGATAATTGAGTGGTATATTACTTGTGAGCTGTTAGGGATTGTGTCTTTTATGGTATCTCCGATTATATCATTTTTTGCGTAGGTAATTAGCTCGTACTCGTTTAGATTAAAAGCTTTTAGTAATTCAACTGAGATTCCTCGTAATATTTGAATTTTTGTGGTATGAAATGAAGGATTGTATCTGAAGATTTTCGTATATCACCGTTAATTTTTGAAATTTGTACGGCACCAGATTGGTTTATGGAACTTTTTGGATCGAGTGTACTCAGAGATTCGTTGACAGGTTCTAGGGTTACGATTGGCACACTTATTTCAACAGCTGATTCGTTTGAGTTTATCGCGAGTATACACGCTTGACCGTTACTGTTTGTAACTAATGCTTTACCGCAGTGAATATTGGGACCTAAATTAATCGTATCTACATAGCCTTCGTTAATTTCTGAATTTGAGATTTTAAGAGGAATTACTTGAGCGGTACGACCTGGTATTGTAATGAGAGTTGTGATTTGTGGTTTGTGTTTTTGGAGTTTGAAGAGAATTACAGTATCTGTCAAAGTTAATGTATTATTTTTATAGGAAATGGTAGCTTTTTCTTTATGTAACAAGGGTTGTCCGATAATACCGTCTTGAGCTATCGGGAAATCTTCGCGGACGACGTGAAATTCGTGTTCTTTATTGTTGATTTTTAATTTTGTTTCCGCTAAAGTATTAGTAAATCCGTCTGTTATTCCTGTCATTTTCCGTATTTTAGTTCTGTCACGTTCGGTATCTCCTTTTAGGGAATTGATTTTAACGATATTTAAGTCCGGACCGGTGTCTATTATGAATTTTGATTTTGTTTCTAATTCTTTTATATCGATTTCGACGACCGGCAATAATCCATGTGTTGCTTCTGATTCTATTTCGAGGACGTGATTTATTGTATCGTTGAACGCGGCTGAGTTTGTGTTGGGTCCGTCGGCACGTTCTCCCGGCGGACTGAGTTCGAGTTTAAAGGACTCTGATTTTGTTGTCTCTGTGCGTTATTATAGGCGCGTTTTCGGCAATTCTCTATTGAGTGTCCTTGGCGCTTGCAATAGTTGCAGGATAAAGAATAATGTTGTGTATTTTGTTGGCTAGACTGTCGCTGTTGGTTAGGAGGTTGTTGGTTATTGTAGGCGCGTCGCCTGCAATTTTCTATCGAATGTCCTTGTTGGTTACAATGATTGCAAAATCTAGGGGGGTATTGTGAGTTTGGTTCGTTGGGAGGGCGTCTGTCTGGAGGTTGTGGTTGGTTTTCGCGGGCGCGTTGTCTACAATCGTCTATTGAATGTCCCTGTCGATTACAATGATTGCAAAATCTAGGGGGGTGTTGTGAATTTGGTCGATTAGGAGGGCGTCTGTTATAGTCTGTGTTATGAGCTGTTCGATTTAGGAGTTCTTGTTCTTCTGTTAGTGCCGTTTCGATGGCTTTAGCCAGAGTGGTCGGGTTTGAGCCGGCTACTCGAATTTCAATTTCCGGGATCAAGCCTCTAACGAAGCATTTAAGTACATTTGTTTCAACTGCTGCAATCATTCCAGCAGTATCACGTGTGCCTGAATTATTGATCGCTTGTGTTGTGTTGTGGTGTAAGTCTTCGACCTTAGCGCTATAATCTAAAACACGTTGGCCGCTTTTTTGTTTGATATTGTTCAACTCTGCTTGCCATTCGAAAATTGTTTTCTTTGGTAAGAAGGCTTGTTTTAAGACCGTTAGGATTTCGTCAATAGTGTCGTATTCTTTACTTCCTAAATATGATTCAGCTGTTCCATAGATTTTGGTTCTGATCATTCGCGTCAAAATAGGGCGTTGAGTTGGTTTCACAAGAGTTTTGGCATTTTCACAGCTTCTTATGAAGTTATTAATATTCAAGTTTTTCCCATTAAAGTAGGGGATTGTATCTAATAAGTCTTTAAGAGACCAGTATGAGGTTTCTGCGTTTTCGTCAGGCATTTTGCGATTTGTGAATTAGATTATTTCGTTTGAGGTATGTGTGTACTTATTATAATTAAAGATAACTTACAAGCTGATGATCAGGGTTAGGAAAAATTTCATGTTTAATACGGATCTGAGTTGATATTGGAGATGAAGCTGTTGTGTTGGACTGCGTCGGATGTCGGATGTCGAGAAGTCGTCGATGAGAGTATAGATGTCACGGCTCAGGAATCTGCGCTTCGTTGTAGCGAGATCGCTAATTGTTGGATTCAGATGAATCTTTGTGGGGCTAGGTGCCTTTGAGGATGATGTCGGACTTCTTTTCTTTTAGCAACTTTGATTTTATTGCTGAGTTATTTTCTTTGATTTTGAAGAACACTGTATTACGTTCTCACTTTGATATCTACGTATATAATATATGCACTTTATATTATGTGGATTTGGTAGATTTTGTTGATTTAGTGATTTAGTAGATTTCGTAGATTTTGTGGATTTGGTAGATTTTGTAGAATTAGTGATTTGGTAGATTTCGTAGATTTCGTGATTTTGTAGATTTAGTAGATTTTGTGATTTAGTGATTTGGTAGATTTCGTAGACTTCGTGATTTTGTAGATTTAGTGGATTTTGTGATTTAGTGATTTGGTAGATTTAGTATGACTTGTTGCAATGATTTAAGGTATGGAAGATTTTCCACTAGAAATCGTGCGTTTGAAAATTGGTAATCAGTAATCACTCGTGTCACATATATGTCGCTTTGTAGAATTCACTTATTTTGTCACTGTATTTTCCGGTAAACGAGGTAGTTCCGCTGCCACCATTGTTATGAATAAGGTTAGAGTGAGAGAGCTGCCACCATTGTTATGTATTACGCTGCCACCTTTGTTATGTATTACGCTGGAGTTGGATTTCGTTGGTTCGTTCCTCGCTTTTACACTCTAAAGTAACCGGGGTTGAGATTGAAGTGATCACAGTGAATTTTGGGTATATTAACAGAATAGTTGTTTTTATTATTGGTTACAGAAATGGTAGAATTATCTATAAAGTTTTACACGTTATTGGATATTTGCGATGAGTGATTTTGTATTGATTACTTTATCAAAGTCGGGAGCTAAAAGGGAGCTAGTGCTCCTCTTGACGATTTAGGAGAGAGTGTCTTCTGCAAGTTCAATATTAATAATCGCTACTGATGAGCTGAATAATGAGATCATCTTTTCCTTTGTCCCGGGCATGGGCGCGTTCATGCAGGTGCAGTTTATGGGTGCATAGGTAGGGATGTAGTTCTTGGAATGTAAGGGTGAGACTTCCTCTGATTAGAGGTGGTGAGACTGGATGCATGCAGGATGTTATGTCTTGGGTATTGAGAGTGAGAGAGCATAGAGGAGTATGGAACAGGGCGGAATACGTAACACTCGAAAAGTCGCTGTACTGGTCCCCTTAATGATGATTCGGTTATTCAAGACTTCCAGAAGTGCATCAATTTCTCAAACCAAAATTATTTACCCCTATAATTTGCGAAAACCGGACGGATTTACCATTTCGTAAAAATACGACGGAATGAAATTAGTGGAACACGGATTCTAGTGACTTTTCCGTTTATTCCGTTCCGTGATTCCGGATTCCGGCGATCCGGGCCTACATGGGACGGCACCATGAGGCTCGGTGGAAACGCCAAGAGTTGAGTTAGGTAGGTTACTGTAGTGTTGCCAACAGGATAAAATGAATAGGCCCGCGCATTAAAATTTAAAATGCACATCCTGTTGAGCGTTGACTGAGTATTCTAAAGACAGCTCACCCTGGGCTATTCCGTGAGCCGACCAAGTGGGCTGGAAGTGGGCTTGGGGATTGAAGAGTGCCCGAAGTTACCGACCGAACTACCATTGCAGTATATCTATATATTCGTACACTATAGATATACTGCAATGCTATTTCAGTCGGTAACTTCGGGCACTCTTCAATCCCCAAGCCCACTTCGAGCCAGTGTTGCCAACCGTACGATAATTTGAAGCTGGGTACGATTTACGATAACGTGCGTACGATATACGATAATTGTACGATAAAATAGAAAAGGTACGATAATGTATTTTTTTTTTTTATTATTATTGTATTATTATTCTTTTCGCATTGGCGGTACGGGAAAGATCGAATCATATTCGAAGGTCGATCTGTCGGAGAATCTCAAATCTCGATTCTCGCTGTTTGTACTGGACCAGTATAAAAAGTACGAAATGATACTGCGATGAATAAAAATATTACTAATGAGTTGAAAATATGTTCTTTGTTGATTGTTTCTCCATTTTATTGCCAAGTACCAACTAATTTAACTTTGAAAACCTTATCAGTACGCGCACTCTATCAAAAATGTATTTTGCTGTATCAATTGAAGTACCGATAGTTGGTACGATAATTTTCTGCCAATGTACGATAATTTCCGCCCCTCCGTACGATCACGGCTCATTTCAGGTTGGCAACACTGCTTCGAGCCCACTTTGCCGGCTCACAAAGTCCCATAAGGGGAGCCGTCTTTAGAATATTCAGTCAACGTGTTGAGTGAGCATATTTTCAGTAAAATGAAGAATAATCTTTGCATGTTGCTTTGATATTGCGGAATTAAAATTATCGCTCTCGGATTCATGTCTTCTGAGAGTCGACATAACCTCAAGCA
Source organism: Tenthredo mesomela (assembly GCA_943736025.1). NCBI lineage: Eukaryota > Metazoa > Arthropoda > Insecta > Hymenoptera > Tenthredinidae > Tenthredo > Tenthredo mesomela. The sequence continues at coordinate 33,978,176 of OX031014.1, forward strand.
GTTCAGTTTACATAAAGCACAATTGGTAACATTCGACCCATGTTCAACCTATTGCGATCCGACTCGGACTTCTGAGGCGGTGGAAACAGACAAGGAAATCCGACTCTAACCCGATTCTGACCCACTTTAGATCCTTGGCGGAAACGTAGTCAATGACTACGTTTCCACCGGAGGGTCACCCTGGTGAAAATAATTTCTACGCCAAAATACGAAAACTCAAAACGTAAAAAAGCGTAAAGAATCGTAGTTTTTCGTAGGTTTTCGTAGTTTTCCGTAATTTATCGTAGTTTTAGAAGTGGAAAACTACGAATTTCCACGACAAATTACGAAAATCTACAGTCTTCAAGCGGAAGAATATCAGTTCTACGAATATGTACGAAAAACTACGAAAAATGAATTAGCTTCATTTCGTTCGTAGGTCTTTGTAAATTTTCGTACATATTCGTATAATTAATATTCCGTTGTTTGAGGACTGTAGAGACCCATAATGACGGACGAAAAAAAGGATTTTTCAAGCCCCCCGCAGAGGGAATTATTATTATTCTTCGTTCCCACGGTATAAAAATAGGTTCCACTGCCTCAAATTAATGCCGATATAGTGTTGAACTCTCAAGACCAATTCTCAAATATTGTCTGTAGTAATACCACAAGACCTTCAAAATTATCGGATATTTCCCGATTGTTTTGCTGCGTGCGTTGACTGAGTATTCTAAAGACAGCTCACCCTGGGTTATTCCGTGAGCCGACCAAGTGGGCTTGAAGTGGGCTTGGGGATTGAAAAGTGCCCGAAGTTACCGACCGAACTACCATTGCAGTATATCTATATATTCGTACACTATAGATATACTGCAATGCTATTTCAGTCGGTAACTTCGGGCACTTTTCAATCCCCAAGCCCACTTTGAGCCCACTTTGCCGGCTCACAAAGTCCCATAAGGGGAACCGTCTTTAAGAATATTCAGTCAACGCTGCGTGGCATCGAGAGGGCTAAGTTTTGCAGATTTTTGTGCAAAACTTGGCCCGTTCGTTGCTACGCAGGATCAAAACAACTTTTTTTCGTCCGTCATCGTGGGTCTCACGCGAAAACATTCAGAATTACACACAGAATTTTTCGTAATTTTTCAAGAATTTTCGAAACGTTGGAACATGGTGTTTCGTTTGTTCAAAATGTTAAAAGTGCTGAGAAAAAAAGAAGGAATAATCGGGAATAATGATCCCATCGTGGGAGGGGTGTCGAAATGATCGAAATAAAAAAAAAAAAAAATAAGATTTTTGACAATTTTTCGAGATTTTTGAAAAATGCCAATTTCAAAATGGGTTTGAATAATCATGGAAAATTAACGGTTGGAGGGAAAAATCTGAAAAAAATCAGCAGTGCTTTTTCGAGGTCGTAGAATCGTATAAAAAATCGTGAAGCGAATCAAAAATGGTGAGGGAAAAACATTGGTCGAGTTCACGTTGAATTCCTCATATATATAATATATATATCATCGTATCGCATTCTATGACTATCCATGAAAAACTACGGTGAACTACGGATATTTACTACAAATATCGCATACAGTATTATATATATATATATATATTAGGGTGGTGCAAAAAAACCGACTATTTTTTTTTTTTGAGTCTCGAGTGAAAAAATGTTAGTTTTTGATGTTTTAAGAGCCCTCTCCAAAGGACAGCTCAAAAAAAAAAATTTAAGAGGTCGCTCCAAATTTTTTTAAATTTCAAAAATCGTCAAAAATCGTCAAAAATCGAATTTTTTTTTTCTAATTCGAATTTTAATTTTTTTTTCTCGTTACGGTATAATTTTACAGACCAAAAAAAAATAAGTTTCTGAAAGTTTCAGTTCAAAATTTAAATTTTGAAAGGTCGCTCATAATTTTTTTTAATTTATCAGTGCATACTTTAGATTTTTTAATTATTTAATTATTAAAAAATTATGAGCGACCTTTCAAAATTCAAATTTTGAACTGAAACTTTCAGAAACTTATTTTTTTTTGAACTGCAAAATTATACCGTAACGAGAAAAAAAATTAAAAAAAAAAAAAAATATATATTAATATTAATATAATATAATAAATAAATATATATATATATTAGGGTGGGCCAAAAAAAACTTTTAATTTTTTTTTCTTTAGTTACCATGAAAATATTGTTCAAGATGATGAAAAAAAAGTCCTCTGAAAATTTGAGCTCTTAATATCAATATTAAGAGGTGCCTCATCGCGATTTTTGATTTCCCATTTAAATAACACAGGAAATTTTTTTTTTTTTATTTGGAATTTTATTCCGTTCCAACGAATCATCGTGTTATAAAAATCAATACATATTCTTGTAGGAAATTAAACGATCTCCAAAAAAGGTCTAATGTGATTTTTTGCTAAGTCGAAAAAAAAGTCGTCATACACCGTTTGAGGTTGAACTTTAACCTTGAATAACTTTGAAACGAGTGAACTTAGCGAAAAATTACATCAGACCTTTTTTGGAGATCGTTTAATTTCCTACAAGAATATGTATTGATTTTTACAACACCATGATTCATTGGAACCGAATAAAATTCCAAATAAAAAAAAAAAAATTTCCTGTGTTATTTAAATGGGAAATCAACAATCGCGATGAGGCACCTCTTAATATTAATATTAAGAGCTCAAATTTTCAGAGGATTTTTTTTTCATCATCTTGAACAATATTTTCATGGTAACTAAAGAAAAAAAATTAAAAGTTTTTTTTGGCCCACCCTAATATATATATTAGGGTGTGTCACCGAAAAAAAATTTTTTTTGCTACCTTCTGAACGGATAGTTCTCGTCGAGACAAAAAGATTCCCCCCCTGGAAAATGTCCTATGTCAAGGCTAAGTGGTTCCGAAACTTTTTTTTAGTTTTCCATTTAAGTTAAAACCTATAGAAAACCTATAAAAAATTATTTTTTGAATAAAGTTTAATTCTAACCATTTCGAAGATAAAAATTTCAGCTTTCAGAATCTTTCTGTAGACTTGAAAAATATTGAATAACTACGAAACTATGTGGATTGCCCCAAAAATAGATTTTTTTGTGTGTTAAATGAATGGAAAACAAAAAAAAAGTTTCGGAACCACTTAGACTTGACGGAAAAAAGTTTTACTATGCGGGATGTCTTCTTCTTGATAAGACCTAGTGACTTAAAAGGTAGCACCATGAAAATTAAAAAAAAAAAGTCAATCTGACACACCCTAATATATATATATATATCGTATTCCATTCTGCGGCTATCTATGAAAAACTACGATGAACTACACTGAGAAAAAAGTATTTTTCCTATCAAAATACCAAGTATTACCGAGCGAGTTTAGTTGTAGTCAAAATACGTATTGCTCTCAGCAAAATACCGGTTATAAGAATAGTACGCTGCGTCGCCGTACGTATAGTTCTGAGCAAAATACAATGTATTGTTAGTAGAGCAATACCAAGTTTTGTTCTCAGAACAATAAATATTGTCAGTGGAAAAATACAGTTTTCTCAGTGTACGGATATTTACTACAAATATCGCATACAGTATTATCCCATTCTACGACTATCTACGAAAAACTATGACAAAATACGGAAAACCACGATGAACTACTGATATTTATAGTCCAGTCATTTGGTAGTTCTAGCAGGAAAGTTTAGCGGAAGTTTTGAAAATTGGTATTCTCATAGATTTTGAGGTGCTCTTTTCGAATTTTCACTCTGCAACCTCGTACCGATATGGGAAATGGCACTATTTTGGGGAAAATGGCACGAAAAACTGATTTTTCGCAAATATCTCCTTACCGGTTGATTTTTCGACAAAAGTAGTTATTTACAAAATTATTCTGCAGACAATTTGCAACAATTTATGTTCTATTGATTTTTTTGTCAGATAAGTAGTTTTGGCGTACGAGCGCCGCGAGTATAATCATAACACTCGCATTGGTAGAAAACATTCCACAACGCGTCGTATACAGACCCTAACCGCGCTCAATGGTCTATAGTTAGATCGCAGGTAGAAAAGGCCCCTCCCTTCGGCCTCAGACCCTTCTGTAGCGAACATCTGCCGTTCGGGCGTCAGTTCGAGCACGTCTTTCTGTTCGCATAGATCGTTTTCAGACATGGCTACCGAGCAAAGAAACTGTTTTATTTGTGAGAATCCTTTAGTTGGAAGTGCAGTGACTCAAGTTAAAGATAAAGGATTAGAAACTTTTCGCCAATCCAGTATCAAAAGAAATGATGGTAAAAAGAACCTCCTGTAAGGGCTGACTTCAATAGAGGTTCACGAAGCCTGTCGAAGGCAATATAATAATGATAAATTAATCGCTGCATTTCTACGTAGAGGAGGTGTTGGCGCTAGTCCTCCACGACGGCGATCTCTTGTTCCGGCATTTTCATTCAGAGACCATTGTTTTCTGTGTGAGGCTGATGTAACAGAAGAAATGAAAAAATTACAGAAACGGGGCCCTCGGGAGCGTAATCGGAAAATGGTGTACAATGTACGTAAAATATCCATGAAGGACAGTATTATACAACTTGCTAAAGTACGTAACGACGATTGGGGTCGACAGATTGTTGAACGTCTAGAACAAGTTCACGATCTAGTCGCAGCTGATGGACTGTATCACATCGCATGCATGAAAAAGTTGTACCACGCACCATCGTCTGGAGAAACCGATAAAAAAAGAGGTCCGCATGCGACCGAGATTGATACTGCGATGCAGTATATTTACTCTCATCTTGAGGCGAATTCCGAAGAATGTCAGTTTCCTATGGATGAACTAATGGACAAAATTGAAGGTGATTATCGCCCGCACATGAAGACTGTAAAGGCGCAACTTTTGAAGAAATATGGCGACGATATTGTTGTTGCATTTTCTGCCAACAAGACCCCTGTAGTCTGCTTTCGAAACACGGGATACAAAATACTAACAAATGCCTGGTACACCAAAAAATCGTCGAACGAGGAAGAAGAACGAATGCGTATTGTGAAAACTGCAGCAGCAATCATTGTAGAGGACATCCGCTCCAAGGTTTACGAGACCACGCATTACCCGCCTTCAGATAATTTTCTTCAGGGAGTATCTTCCGATGTACCTGAAACTTTACGCGTCTTACTTGACGAAGTAATATTGAAAAATAAACGTTCGTCTTTAGAAAAGTGGAAGACCAAAAGTACTGCTCTGGCGCATTGCGTGATCTCCGCAGTAAGGCCTAAATCTTTTCTATCGCCGATGCAACATTCGTTCCGCACGTATCATCAAGTCCAACAGTGGTGTGGGGTAGAAAAGAACCCCGAACAATGGGGCTGGAAAAGAAGCATCGATGGACTGATTCCTGTCACCACACTCTGGCCTCCTGCTTCGGAAACGTTATTGAAACTCATTTCTTGCAAATGCAAAAAAGGATGCCAAGGAGCATGTGGATGCAGAAAAGCTGGGTTAAAGTGCTCAACGATCCCGGGTAGAAATTATTCCAGGCTGCCCTGGACAATTGCAAGGCCCTTAAGTGGCAAGTCCCGTCGGTCGGGAATCTGTCTAGCGGGAAATGCCCTTTCATGGCCCTTTTACGTCTGACGTGACAATTTTTAAATTCCAGGCCTTCACGGAAGGGCCCTGTAAAGCCCTGTCCAGACAGAAGTGAAGCTGCAATGAACCGAATTTGCGCGATTGCGAATGAAAAAATTTCGAGCTATTCGAAATGCGATGAGAGAACCCGTGTATACTGATAGAAGAATTTTTTGACTTAATAAATACGTGAATAAATACATTTATTTGGAAACAATTTTTTAATTTTTCAAATATAATTGAATATTTTATAACATCCAACAAATCAATCTTGTGTACAATGAATATTCATTTGTGAGAAATCTACAATTTTAACAGTTAAGTATAATAAATAGTTATAATAAATATTTATTGCATCCAACAGTTTCGTGAAGACCACTCATAAATACACGCCATAACCTCAAACACCAGTAAGAGGTTAAAATAGACGTTCACCTCCAAACTGGTGTTATTCCATAATGTAATCATAATACTATTGAGTAAATTGTTTTTTTTTCCATGATCAGAGTAATATTGAGTCTACAGATAATAATTATTTGAGGTTCTGAAATCCTCATCAATTAAATTTACTTTAAACGTTGATTAAAACTAGCAAAAATTAGCAACACCGAAAATCTGAACACCAGACACCGCATAGACACACTACAGCTTTTTTTTTTTCACAGTGCTTTATTATTAATTATTATGATTATTTGACTCTTTTTGTAATGAAAGTATAAATATAATATTCGAGGTTATGAAAACTGTCAATCGTAGAATTTCTGCATTCACTTTTTGTTTTCCAGACGTCTGAATAAATATTTGTTAACTATTAACAAACATTTATCAACAGTTATTTTTACGGTCAGTTCAACACTATTTTAGTTCATAGGACAAAAGAATTTGACAAGTGGGAGAGTGTTAGGTCATATGTCATATGTTAGTTTAGCGTAGTGGTTAGGGCGTGCGACTGGTAACCGAGCGGACGTGGGTTCAAGTCCCGGTGGGGACGATAAATGCGGCGGTTTTTTCAGTGAATGTATAATATAATTTCAGCGATATGATAGGCTTAACTGACGAAAAAATATGTCAATTTCCTTGTTTTTTTTTTTTCTCTACCATAATTACTTTTTAATTTCATGAAAATAAATTAGTAATAATAATATACCTTCCAAACCCGTGTGTGGGCATTGGCAGGTTTCTCTGGTCTTATCAGGAGGGCCACGCAAGAACCTCGAAAGGCCCCCAAAACAGGGCCATCAATGCATGAGCGTTACATGCCGGAACGGCTCTTGCTAGACTGCCCTGGAAGGCCCGGCAAAACAAGCGTGGCAATCTAGCGAGGGCCGTGAATGTCCCCTGGAATAATTTCTACCCGGGATGTGCATCAATTGTAATGAGGCGTGTTCCAATGTACAGATTAGAGTACAGGACAGCGACGACGAGGACGAGATGGAGAACATGATCGAAAAATTTCAGGACGAAATTCATGAGGGGGAAGCGGATTCCGTAGTAGAAGAAATAAGCGAAGATTTGCGGACTACCAACATCGAGGAATCTGCTCGACCTGCTGAACCCGGTCCATCAGGGACAGCAAAACGAAGAAGGATGCGCTAGATTGCACAATAAATGCATCAGGTGGATTAGGCCTACTGGGGATACCACCAAAAAAAAAACGCACCATTACTCTACCTCATGGTGGTGTGGAAATGAGTTTTCATCCAATTGCGGTGACATTTGCGGCGCTCGTACGCCAAAACTACTTATCTGACAAAAAAATCAATAGAACATAAATTGTTGCAAATTGTCTGCGGAATAATTTTGAAAATAACTATTTTTGTCGAAAAATCAACCGGTAAGGAGATATTTGCGAAAAATCACTTTTTCGTGCCATTTTCCCCAAAATAGTGCCATTTCCCATATCGGTACGAGGTTGCAGAGTGAAAATTCGAAAAGAGCACCTCAAAATCTATGAGAATACCAATTTTCAAAACTTCCGCTAAACTTTCCAGGTAAGCCCCCATTTGAGCACCAAATGACTGGACTAATAGGGGAGGTTTTTGCGAAATGAATATAATAACACATCAATGAGTAAATTATATTCCTTATTATCTCAAATCATCAACCGTCTACAGTTTGTACACTATAGGGTGTGTCAAAAAAAAAAAAAACAAAAAAAAAACGAAATTCGAATTTATTTTTTTGACCGCTAAATGTGTGTATCCTAATCTCGAAATACACCTCGCAAATGCCTGATCTATACGCTGTGTTGAAGATCGGGTATCTAGCCAACTACTGAATTTCCACAACAGAAGTCTGTTAACTGATTGGTCACTTCCCAGATAACAAAATGTCCGCATGATGCCTGCATGGTGAGTGCACGACGAGGGGCATCTCACTCTGTAGTCATACGTTTGATAACGTTTGAAGTTATTTTGTATTCTGACTGAAATCGTGCTATGAAATGAAATAACAAAAACTAAAGCGAGTATTTATGTCATCGCCAACTAATGAGTGGAATCCAATAGTATTTAGAAATGCGATGAAATCGATTGAATTCTTCCGACGAATAAAAAGCTGAAAATGGAGAATATGGCTGTGTTCCAACTTGTAAGGCTGTACACTTACACTTACACTTACCCTTTGCCTGCGCGCCGAGCGCATGCCTACGCCAATGGTTGCGCATTTCAGCGAGCTCTGGCGGAGATGTACTTAACTAGGGTTGTCGAGCGCATGCGCGCCGCGCCTTGGCGGGACTTTTGTTTTTGATTGTTGCAAATTTTCAATAGTCAATTTTTTTCTTTGCGTTCATATAACATTACGTTTACACCGCATTTATCGTTACTTCTTGAGATAAGCCAAGGATCAGCAAGTATTTATTGCTTGTTCGATATTTATTCTTCGGCGTTTATTGGTTTCGTGTTTACATATTTCATCTCTGGATTTGTTTTTTATTAAATAAATCTACGTGCTTTGAATTTATCAATCATGATTACGGACGAAGAATTTGTCGCTATATGGCTGGTGATGTGGCGAATGTTTCAACGAAATCGCCGAATCGAAGAAGCTCGCTCGAGAAGAGTCAACGGGTGTTTTTTGTTGGCATTGCAATTATTGCAACAGCGGAATAACCTGGTAAGGATATACAGTGTTTCATAATTAAATTTCGTGACGAATCCTTGTCAAAAAAAAAAATTGCAATTCATTCAAAAAATAACAGCATTGACTCTGTACAGTATGGTTTACATGAATTATAAAACATCATATGCTGTGTACATTTTTTTATACCTTATCATCTATTTGTATAATTTGTGTAGAGAGGTCCGTATTGCCTCACTCCTCCTGGCTACATTCGACGCTTGCTCGGCACATTTCTGAGAGGGGATCGCAGAATGACTCAACGACACTTGCGTGTCAATCCAGCAAGCTTAGAACGAATCATCGAGTTTGTTAGACGTACTGGAAAAAGATCAGGCTGGTGCATCGAAGTTGAAGTGAGTATCAGACCTTCTTATTTGTATAATATAACGTATTCCTTTTGTATTTCAAATGGAAAAACATTTCACTATTAATAATAATAATAATAATAATAATAATAATAATAATAATAATAATAATAAATAATAAATAATAAATAATAAATAATAAATAATAAATAATAAATAATAAATAATAAATAATAAATAATAAATAATAAATAATAAATAATAAATAATAAATAATAAATAATAAATAATAAATAATAAATAATAAATAATAAATAATAAATAATAAATAATAAATAATAAATAATAAATAATAAATAATAAATAATAAATAATAAATGGGACTTGGTCACGGGCGAGCGTAGAGCGTGGATGGTTGAGTGAGAATAGTATGAAAAGTGAGAATTGCAAGTGTATAAGATAATAACTAAGTTGAGCAACGTACATCAGCAGGTAGGCGAGGAGGCGAGGAAGGGGCGAGTCTAAAAAACGAAGTAGGAAACCTTGTCGAAGAGTAAGTAAAAAGCAGGGGAAATTAGAAAGGGGTTTAGAGGTTAGGTACATGGATAGAGAGCTGCATGGATGTGTGAGTGGAAAAGGCGCGAATGGAATAGGCATAGACAACAGAGAACTAGAAGTAGGTAACACCAGCAGTGACCCGTCGCAAGAAGCAGTGTCTACCACCGAAAGACGGGTGTTACCGATCATCGATAAGGAAGAGGGCGACAGAACAAGGCAGATAAAGAAGGAGACAACGAGCAAGGCGGGTTGCATACACCCAGGCGCCCACAGGAGAGGCAGACTGACGAAAGCGGAACACCTGGCCAGGCAAAGATCGAACAGCTTCGGGATAGTAGAAGCGTTCAGCAGGAAAAGAGCCAGAGACAAAGAAGAAGAAAGAGCCAGAGAGGACTGGGTATCGCAGACACTTAAGAGAAGCGCGGCAGCGCAGAAATCCCCACACAAGGAACCAGCAGAAATCCAACAACAAAAAGATAGGATGGGGGACAGAGAGGACCTGCCCAGGGGGCAACAGGGAGCGTGGGCCGAGGAGAAAGAGCCGACCGGAAGTCAAGACCCCCTGGCGGCTATAATGAAGGAGCTACAGAACATGAGATTAGAAATGAGAGGTGAGTTCGAGAAAGATAGATCGGAGAACAGAAGAGAGAAGGAGGAAATGAAGAAGGAGATGCGGAAGCTGAGGGAGGAGATGCACCAGAGAGAAGAGAACTGGAGAATGGACCACGGTAAGATCGAGGACCGGATGCGGAAGCTGGAAGAAGAAATAGAAAGATTAGAAGCGCAGGAAAAAGAACGGGAGAAAAAAAGCACACGAAGGCTAACCGCAATAGAGGAGAGCGTAGCACAGTCGACGGCGGGGGGCCTAGGAGCTGATGGAGGGCACACAAGTGAAATCACGTGGAAGGCCAAGGTGGAGCAGCTAGATAAGAGCCTCGAAATGGCCGAGAGAAGAAGGCGGAGGAATAATATAATAATCAGAGGAAAAAAGTGGAGCGAGACAAACGAAAAGGAAGAAGCGGTGAAATTTCTAAAAGAGGCACTGAGGGCGGAAGTGAAGGTCAGAGGAGTGAGGGTGCTAGAGCATGACAGGAGCACAGCAGTGGTTGAGATGGAAAACTGGGAGGACAAGAACGAGGTGATGAGCAAGAAGAAAACTCTCGGGAGGAAGCCGATCTACATAGACCACGACTACACACGAAAGGAACAGATGATCCAGAGGAAACTGGTTACGCGGATGAAAGAGGAAAAGAGCAAAGGGAATCAGTCGATAGTCGGGTACATGAAGATCCAAATTCAGCAGAAATGGTGGTTCTGGGACGAAGGTGAAAGCGAGCTAAGACCAGACAGGGACTTTCGAAACAAGAAAAAAGGGAGTCAAGCAGAAGAGAAAACAGAAGAGCAGGGAGAAAGTAGCGGAGAGAAGCAGCGCCAGAATAATATTCTGGAACATCGCGGGGCTGGAGAAGAAAGATAAGGACACCTGGGAGTACCTGGAACACTTCGACGTCATATGCCTATCGGAGACCTGGGTGGAGGAGAAGAACTGGGATAAGCTGGAAAAGAGGATGCCGAAAGGTTACAGCTGGAAAGCGCAGCACGCGGAGAGGAAGTCGAAGATGGGTAGAGCTAGCGGCGGAATGGTCACAGGAGTTAGAAAAGAGATAGAGGAAATAGAGGCAGGAGTAGGCGGAGTGAATGAGAGAGGGGTGCAGGAGAGAAAGATTAGAATAGACGGCACAACATGGAGGGTGTTTTCAATATACTGCAATGCGGGCATGGAGAGAATGAAGAGTGTGCTGAGCAGGGAAATAGATGAGCGGGGGGAGGAGACGCTACTAGTCGGGGGGGATTTTAACGCTAGGATAGGCAAAAAAGGTCAAGAGTATGGGAATGGCGAGGAAGAGGCAGAAGGGGGAGGGGGGACAAGAAGCACAAAGGATCCAGTAAGAAACAAGGAAGGGGATAAACTACTAGAGCTGACAGAAGACAGGGGATGGACAATACTAAACGGAAATGAAAAAGGAGACGAGGAAGGAGAGTACACCTTCGTGGGAGAACAAGGCGCGACAGTCATAGACTACGCTATCGTAAACGAAGAAGCAAGGGGTAAGGTGGAGGCCTTCCGGGTGGAGGAGAGAGTGGAATCGGACCACCAGCCCCTCACAGTGATAATCAGGGACAAAACCCAAAGAGAAAGGGAAGAACCGGAAGAGATAACAAGGCAGTGCATAATCTGGGGAGAAGGGGAGATAGAGGCCTTTAAGGAGAAAACGGCAAGGGGGGAGTTCAAGAGAGAAAATTTAGAGGAGGCATGGGCAGAAGTACAGGAAGCGGTACGGACGGGCATGACAACGAGGAGGGTCAAAGTAGAAAGGAAAGGTATGGGATGGAAAAGCTGGTGGGGACGAGACTGTAAAGAGAAAAAGAGGGAGGCTAAGAAGTTATACAAGAAATGGAAATCCGGAACTGCGACGAGAGAACAATACACGAAGGAAAGAGCCGAGTTCAGAAAGCTATGCAAGAAGAAAGGAAAGGAAAGTGCGAAGAAGTTAGAAGACGAGCTTAGGAGTCTAAAGTCGGAAGGGCAGGTGCTGAAATTTCTCAACAGAGAGCGTAAGACAAGAACGACGGTCAGCGAGAAGATAAGCTTGGAAGAGTGGAGGAGCTACTTCAAGGGGCTACTCGAGGGAAGTGAGGAGGATCAAAACCCGGAACCTGGCGAAACTGGTGCGATAGACAGAACGCCACGGGGAGAGGACGGAGGCGAGCTAACAGACGCGGAGATAGAGAAGCAAATAAAGAGGCTGAAGAAGGGTAAGGCGGCAGGAAGTGATGGGATCCCAAATGAAGCATGGGTATTCTGCGAAGGAGAAACAAGGAACAAGCTGAAAGAAATCATCAGGAGAGTCTGGGACGGAGAAGGATTCCCAGAGAGCTGGAGAGAAGGGATAATCGCACCGCTCCACAAAAAAGGAGACCGCGAGGTGCCTGGGAACTACAGAGGGATCACGCTACTGAACACGGGCTACAAAATCTACGCGGCGATACTAGCGGAGAGAATAAGACTGGAGGTGGAGGAGAAAGACGTCCTCCCAGACTCACAAGCAGGTTTCCGTAAAGGGCGGAGTACTATGGATAATATTTATATACTGCAACACGCAATAGACGGGGAAATCTCAAGGAAGAGAGGAAAACTATTCGCCTTCTTCGTGGACCTGAAGGCGGCTTTTGATAAAGTAGACAGGAACAGACTCTGGCTGGCGATGGAAAAAGGGGGGATAACAGCCAACCTAATAGCAAGGGTGAAAGAAATATACAAGGAGACAAGATGCACAGTGAGGGCGGGAGAGCAAATGTCGAGGCCTTTCTACACGGAGAAGGGGGTACGCCAAGGATGCCCACTCAGCCCCACACTATTCGCGGTATTGATAGCGGATATGGAGGAGGTAATGAGGAACGGTCAGGCTGGAGGAGTGGTAATAGGAAGGAAGAAGCTCTGGACATTGGCCTACGCAGACGACCTGGTACTGTTGGCGAAAGAGGAAGCAGAAATGAAGGAGATGATGAGAACGCTGGAGAAATACCTAAGGAAGCGAAAGCTCACCCTAAATGCGGACAAATCGAAAATGATGAGATTTAAGAACGGAGGGGGAAAGGAGAGAAAGGAAGGATGGAAATGGGAGGGGAAGGACATAGAAGAAGTAAAGGACTTCGTATACCTCGGGTACCGCCTAAAGCGGAACGGAAGGGAAGAAGCACACATAAGGGACAGGGCTAAGAGGGGAAACGTGTTAATCAGGCAGGTCTGGGGACTAGGAGAAAGGAGGCTGGGACAGGACTTCAGGAGACGCATGATGATGTTCGACTACCTGGTGGCGAGCGTGATGCTGTATGGAGCAGAAATATGGGGGTGGAACAACTGCGAGGTACTAGAAAGGATACAGGAGAGATACATCAGATGGACGTTAGGGCTGGACAGGTGTACCCCAGGGTACATAGTCCTAGAAGAATCTAAAAGAGACAAGATAAGGATTAAGGCGGGGGAGAGAGCTATGAGATTCGAGAAAAAAATAAGAGAGGGCGAGGGGAGACTCCTGCTGAAGGAATGCCTGAGAGAGAGAGATAGAACAACGACAGAGACAACGGTGGGGCAGAGAGAGAGGGAGGAGTTCTACAGGAGACATGGGTATAGCGAGCAAGGAATAGCAATGGAAAGAGAAAGGGGCGGAAACCCAGAACGGACGATAACACAGAGAGCTAAGGATATACAGAAGCAAACACAGAGAGGACACATAGAAAGAGCAAGATATAACCCGAGGTACAAGGACTGCATAACGACGGAAATCCCACGATACCTGACAGATACGGAAAGGGTGACAAACATCAAGGCGGTGGCAAGAGCGAGGTGTGGGAATGAAGAGGAGATGAACCGGTATTGGCTAAGCGAAGATAGAAGGATGTGCAGACTCTGCGAAGGAGAACTAGGGAGTTTTGAACACCTCCTGGCGGACTGCCCGAGAGGACCAGAAGGACGGGACACGGTCTCGATACACGACCTGCTAGACGAGAGGGGAAAGACGGGGGCACTAAAATGGCTGGGGGCCGTGAATAAAGAGCGGCATAGGCTAAGTAGAGAAAGGGAAGGAGAGAGAGAGGGCGGCGGGGAACGCGGGGTTATAGGTTAAGAAAATAGCAAGTTAGGTTAGAATAAGGTATGGAAGAATGAGAGAGTTAGAGAGACAACTGTAAAGTCCCGTAAAAATAATTTGTAAGACCAAGTCCAAATTCTAGGCCAGAAGGCCGAATTTAATAAACTACTACTACTACTACTAATAAATAATAAATAATAAATAATAAATAATAAATAATAAATAATAAATAATAAATAATAAATAATAAATAATAAATAATAAATAATAAATAATAAATAATAAATAATAAATAATAAATAATAAATAATAAATAATAAATAATAAATAATAAATAATAAATAATAAATAATAAATAATAAATAATAAATAATAAATAATAAATAATAAATAATAGTGTGGAATGAGATAATAATAATAATAACAATAATAACAACAACAATAATAATAACAATAATAAACGTATGTTTCAGGTCATTCTGTTCCTCTTTTGGTTGGCTACTGGAGTCGCGTACCGAGTAGTATCAGCTTGTTTTGATATACCACGGACAACAGTCTACAGGGTGGTGCACAAGGTTTTGAATGATATCATTACAATTTTGCCAGAAATTGTTCGTCTGCCATCGGTGGACAGGTTGCCAGACATTGGTGCAGAATTCTCAAGACGAGCAAACAGCGAGGTCTTTCGACAATGGGTGGGAGCCATTGACGGATGCCAAATCCGAATTGTTTGTCCGGTTAATCTTCACGACCAATATTATAATCGGAAGCAGTATTATTCTATAAATCTCCAAGGTCTGGTCGATGCCTCCGGTTCATTCATAGACATTGTTAGTGGTTTTGCGGGGTCTGTGCACGACGCTCGTCTATTCCGCAACAGTGCATTGTTCCAACGAAGTTTGTACCCACCCGAAGGATTCTTTATTGTCGGAGATAGCGCTTATCCTTGTAGAAAACATCCAGTATGTATAGTAACACCGTTCACTCAACCACTCACTGAAAATCAAAGAGCTTTCAATCATGCACTCAGCCAGACACGGATGATTGTTGAACGTATTTTTGGGATCATGAAGACACGCTGGCGTTCAATCTTCACAAAAGCGTTGGAGGTTAGGATCGGAACTGCAATCAAAGTTATCGCAGCATGTACAGTGTTACACAATATTTGTTTCAGCCAAGGTGATGCTTTGAGAATTCACGCACGTAATCGACCACTGCCTCCACGTCGAGCTCCACGTGCTGAACTTGCAGGTTTAGACTTCCGCAATATACTTCTGTTGCTACACACGCTCGAAAGAAACAATTAGCTGTATTTCACTAACTTTATCCAGACACTGAAATGAAAGGAAATTCTACATTTCTCGACCTTTTATTTTCCTTCTTCTACACCTCTTTAGTATTTCAAATATTGTTGGTACAAGTCTTTGTTGTCGGACTTTGCTATATATTATTCTTTTATACAATTTTTTTTTTCCTACCATTATTCAATATAAAATAGATATCCATTAGTTACGAGTTACATTTATATGTATATGTTCTCTTACCTCAACCGTAGGAAATTCCCTTCTAACCTATATTTTTTTTTTTCATTTATTGCTCTTTCACTAACTAATTATCCGGCTCTTGTGATTAATTGTTTAGGTAGTTTGTTTGTACTACCTTGTGTTGTCGTTTTATTTTGTTGACTTATTAATTGTTTGATAACTGCCAATTTGCCTGTTGCCGATTTTATCGAACTCCATTCGAAAACCTGTTCTTCGAACGAGTCCAACCAAGTCTAACCTATATCTAGTCATTTAATTCCTCAGTTTTGCACCGTGCCGTTCAGAAGGCGCAGCGACGTCTGAAGCACTCTAGTGAAGCACAATTTCTCCCAACCGAAAACGCTTGTTATAATCCATTCTAATCTTCCTGTATCGGGCAATATAATTTACAACGCGATTCATCTAATATTTTCTGAATAAACCAAATAATTTATGCCTCGAGACCAAAAAGAATGTGAAAATTGAAATGAATAGTCGAATGTTATACGTCCAAAAATGCGGATCCTCTACCATAGTCGTACATAAGCATTATGAAGAATTGTACAAGTTATCGGACATCATATTTAATAAAGAAATATTTTTATTGAATCAAATCTTGGTAGATGTGTTTATTTTATATGTATCTTGTCATCTTGAATTGAAAAACTGAAAAATAACATATATTGTAGTGTTGAACGTATGTACTGAATGTAAGTATAATTTACTATTTACTTCTATTTTTTATAATTCAATATTTCATATTTATCAAACTTCGATATGTAACAAACTCAACAAAACTCCAGCATTAAGTATCGATACCCACGTTCTAACATGTCGTACCCCACATTTGGAAAATTTCTCAGTAGGCGATGAAAACGGTTCACTATTATACCATTGAGAAGATAGGACTTTACGGATTGGAATATTTATTTAAAAAAAGTAAATCAACGATTTGATTTCTGAAATTTTGTGGGTTACGACATATTAGAACGTGGGTATCGATATATGAAATGGAAATATAATATAGTTATACAGGGTGTTCCAGACCTCACGACGAATATTTCACAGGCTAAATCTTGATCAAAAATGGGATCGAAATTTCCTCAGCCGATTTTATTTAAAATGCATGTCTTTTCCGTTATAATTAATTCAATTTCAGTCAATGACGCGCGGCTTACGAACGGCCGCACGTCGGTGTGCTTACCGCTCGGTTGGGTGCACTTTTTTTCGTGGCGACAATAGGGCGAGAGACGCGCACACAACCGAGCGGTGATTACACCGACAAACGGTTTATAAGTCGCATGTCATTAGCTGCAATTAAAATAATTATAACGGAAAATCCATGCATCTCCGAAAAAATCGGCTGAGGGAATTTCGATCCCATTTTTGATCAAGATTTACCCTGTGAAATATTCGTCGCGAGGTCTGGAACACCCTGTATATATTAATAATAATGTATGTATATACATGTTTTATTTTTTTAGGAGGAATTCTCGTATTACGCTCAAGAAATCTTGCTCTACCCTTCTGGCAGCTTCTCGATCCTCGGATTGCCTCTGCATGTCCGCCTGTAATACGGATATCAACTCCGTGATCGACGTGTTGTTGACTGCTGCAGCAGTGACACGTCTTTTCTTGCAGGGCTGCTGCTCCGTACCCTCTTCGTTGGATGGCTCCTTGCAGGGCCTGCGATTCTGCAGGTTACAAAATCCTGATGGACCTGCGACTCCGGGTGCCGATTGGATATTTAGTACCGGGTTAATGGTGTGCCTCTTCGACATGAAGTCGTGCATCGCATCGTAATACGGCCATATTTCAGCCGGATGCTGCCGCTCTTCCAGCCCTTCCCCGGTTGGTGGCAATATAATTGCTTTATATTGCACTTGTAAGTTTTCAAATTTTTTTTTACACTGATAGGCGCTAGCACCGCACCCCAAATTGGTGGCCACCGTTTCCCAGCCCTTATCTGCCATCCCTTTCTTGCCGGTGAACATGTAGTTCAGCGCAGACCGTGTCTTCACCAGATTTATGGTATCAGTTTTGCTCCCTAAAAATAAAAAGCGTGTTATTTATTTATTTATTCAATTATTTAATTCACTTATGCATTTATATTTATATTATATTATATCAGTATTTATTTAGTGATCTACAATTTTGATTTATACAGGTTCATCAGTTATTTCTGTTCTTCAATCTGTTGTTGTTGTTGTTGTTGTTGTTGTTGTTGTTGTTGTTGTTGTTGTTGTTGTTGTTGTTGTTGTTGTTGTTGTTGTTGTTGTTGTTGTCGTTGTCGTTGTCGTTGTCGTTGTCGTTGTCGTCGTCGTCGTCGTCGTCGTCGTCGTCGTCGTCGTCGTCGTCGTCGTCGTCGTCGTCGTCGTCGTCGTCGTCGTCGTCGTCGTCGTCGTCGTCGTCGTCGTCGTCGTCGTCGTCGTCGTCGTCGTCGTCGTCGTCGTCGTCGTCGTCGTCGTCGTCGTCGTCGTCGTCGTCGTCGTCGTCGTCGTCGTCGTCGTCGTCGTCGTCGTCGTCGTCGTCGTCGTCGTCGTCGTCGTCGTCGTCGTCGTCGTCGTCGTCGTCGTCGTCGTCGTCGTCGTCGTCGTCGTCGTCGTCGTCGTCGTCGTCGTCGTCGTCGTCGTCGTCGTCGTCGTCGTCGTCGTCGTCGTCGTCGTCGTCGTCGTCGTCGTCGTCGTCGTCGTCGTCGTCGTCGTCGTCGTCGTCGTCGTCGTCGTCGTCGTCGTCGTCGTCGTCGTCGTCGTCGTCGTCGTCGTCGTCGTCGTCGTCGTCGTCGTCGTCGTCGTCGTCGTCGTCGTCGTCGTCGTCGTCGTCGTCGTCGTCGTCGTCGTCGTCGTCGTCGTCGTCGTCGTCGTCGTCGTCGTCGTCGTCGTCGTCGTCGTCGTCGTCGTCGTCGTCGTCGTCGTCGTCGTCGTCGTCGTCGTCGTTGTTGTTGTTGTTGTTGTTGTTGTTGTTGTTGTTGTTGTTAATACATATTATTATGACTATTGCTTTCCTTGTATAGAGCAAGCCCGTGATTTGGTAATAAATTACGAAATAAGTGAATAGAACATTTTTACATTTTTGTTTTATTATCTGTTAGCATTTCATCTGCCGCCATTTATACGTCCACATAAGTTTTCTATCTGGCCTTTTTTTCAGGTAATATATGTGAGTTTTCAAACAAAACTTGTAATTAAAGTTTAGAATAATAATCTATCTGCGTTCGAAACCCGTAAGACGACTGGTGTTTAATAAATACAAAGACATTTTAGAATTTCGTTTATCAATTAATTATTCTACTCATATGATAGATAGAGTAATAAATTATACTTACAAGTCCATTTTAGCAGCGAGGAACTCATAATTGCGAACTCAAAACTTTCACACAGAAATATTTTAATAATTAAATAATGTAATATAATTTAAGGGGGGGGGGCTTACCCAATCAGTTACCGATTTGTCTATTTTCTCCTAAACGGGGTAATCAATCGACTTGTCCTTTCGGCAGCCGATGTTTGACGAGTAATGAGTTCGAACTGGTACGTTTGATCGGATGAAATCGGGATTTTTTATTTTTTTTCGATCGAAAAGTGTTGGCGTGCCATTTATTGCGACTTATGTCAAAGCCCACGCATCAAACATGTAAAATCGAGCTCTGTCGCCCGATTCTGTGAGGGATTCTGAACAGAACCATCCCAAAACATCTTTGTTTTCGACAACGATTCAGGAGACGCTTGGATTCCACGTTTTTGTGGTAATTTTCGCGATTGTCAGAGGCTGGGGGCGGCCATTGCCGCTACAGCTGCTGATATAACGCGGTGGTTCCCAGAACGCCCGTGAGATGTCGCCACGCGCCCATCTGAACTTCATCCTTTTACTATAGTATAGTATACTTTTACGGTGACATCTCACGGGTGTTCTGGGGACCACCGCATTATATCAGCAGCTGCAGCAGCTGTAGCGGCAATGGCCGCCCCCAGCCTCTGACAATCGCAAAAATTACCACAAAAACGTGGAATCCAAGCGTCTCCTGAATCGTTGTCGAAAACAAAGATGTTTTGGGATGGTTCTGTTCAGAATCCCTCACAGAATCGGGCGACAGAGCTCGATTTAACATGTTTGATGCATGGGCTTTGATATAAGTCGCAATAAATGGCACGCCAACACTCTTCGATCGAAAAAAAATAAAAAATCCCGATTTCATCCGATCAAACGTACCAATTCGAACTCATTACTCATCAAACATCGGCTGCCGAAAGGACAAGTCGATTGATTACCCCGTTTAGGAGAAAATAGACAAATCGGTAACTGATTGGGTAAACCCCCCCCTTAATTATATTATAAACGTCGAAGAATGATTGTCGAAGAATCAACGATGAATACCGTATAAACGCAAGATAAACGCGAAGAAAAATATGACAATTGAAAAAATTGACGATTGAAAATTTGCAACAATCAAAAACAAAAGTCCCGCCAAGGCGCGGCGCGCATGCGCTCGACAACCCTAGTTAAGTACATCTCCGCCAGAGCTCGCTGAAATGCGCAACCATTGGCGTAGGCATGCGCTCGGCGCGCAGGCAAAGGATAAGTGTAAGTGTAAGTGTACAACCTTACAAGTTGGAACACAGTCTATATCATGAGGGATCATAGGCAGTGGCCGAAAGATGTTCAGTAATTTTCACTGTATAAGTAATATGTACCTGAAAAATCAATGAAAATAACTCCTGCGATGGTCTTTTTCACGGGTACAGATCTCACCACCCTGGTGAAAATAATTTCTACGCAAAACTAATAATTTCTACGAAATGATGAAAATTTGAATTTCGTAGTTTTGCGTAAAAAATCGTAGTTATTTGTAGTAAATCGTGGAATTATGTAGAAAATCTTTAAAAATCGTAGTGTATATTTAAAATTCGTATTCTGTATTAGCAAATTTTACGGAAAATTACGAATTTCTACGCAAATTACGTATTGCTACGAAATTTTCATGAAACTCTACAACAAATTACGAAAAAGTACGAAAGTTCAGGTGAATTGGAAGTTGAGCATAAATTTCATTAATTTTCGTAAAATAATAAGAATTTCTGAAATTATCTACGATCTTCTACGAAAAACTTCGAAGAAGTAAGAAATTTCGGAAACATGAGAAGTGGAACATAAATTTCGTAGATTTTCGTCAGATTTTACGAATTTTCTACAATTTACTACGATTATATTGCGTCTCGTTCTCAATATTACCATGTAGTTCCCTTCGCGCCCGCTAGATGTCACAACCTTTAGCGAAACTAAAAAGCGGGAGGGAACTGCTAGCCTATTAGCGCCAGCAGCAACCTTCCGTTCTCATATATCGCTTCGTTGTGCGCGCGTGTTATGACCTTTGCGAGATCAGTGATCAAAAATATAATAAAATATAATTTGTAAATAATTCTTTTGATGAGAAAAATTAACGGACGATCCGGGAATCGAACCCAGGATCTACGGACGCCTATCCGGGGACTTACACCCGAGACCACCTAGCTCGCCCTGAGGCGAGCTAGGTGGTCTCGGGTGTAAGTCCCCGGATAGGCGTCCGTAGATCCTGGGTTCGATTCCCGGATCGTCCGTTAATTTTTCTCATCAAAAGAATTATTTACAAATTAAATAATCAGGGATAGATAAGTTAAGTAATTAATTAAAAAAAAAAAAAAAATATTTAATTAATTACTTAATAAATAATAATACGCACATTAAAAGGCCGCTGTATACAATAAACTCACACAGCCTGCTCGTGACACATCCGTCATACAGGTGCTATAGTGTATGTGACTTTGCCTTGCGTACTACTCAGTGCTACATACCCAAGAATCATAACATTATAATAAAATATAATCAAGACTAGTCTGAACAGCCGAAATATTCAGTGAAAATAGACTAAACAGGACTAAACAGTGATAATAAAAATAATCGGAAGAGAAAAAGAGGAGGATGCCGAAAAGAAAACTCGATATAGAGGAGCTTCGTTCCAAAGTACAAAAGATGCAGGAGGAAATGGCCGCATTGACGCCATTGCTTTGCGATGAGGAAGAATCGTCAGAGACTGACTCCGACGAATCCACCTCCTCCTCCGTGCTCGCTTTTCGGGCCCTGACTAATAAGGGCGACGAGGATAAAGGTATGTGAGAGAATTCTCCCCGCGTGTAAGCGGTACATAACCTCGAATCCTCAACCCCCCTCCCCCCCATCCCGTGCTCGTCTCTGCTTCTTTGTTCTAGCTTCGACCAGACACGCGGACCAACGACATTGAGTCGTACAGCCTACAGTACAAATGTATACATATCTGTATATGTTTAAAAAAAAAAAAAAAAAATATATATATATATATATACATTACCAATAACAATAATAAAGTAGTGAGAGCCCACTCTCTCTGGTTAGACCTACCTGGCTAACATACTGGTATCCTCTTACAGAAAATTCGGAGGGGAACCAGCAATCATTGATCCCTAGTCCTAAAAAACCACCGGTTGATCCAGAGATACTGGATATTCTGGGGATCGATTCTAATACAGACCTGGCGGAGATGGCGACTGTTGATGGCGACCTGATTAGGATATGGCGCAACCTGGTGAATAAAGGCCTATCTAAGGACGAAAAAGGAAATTTAATGAACAAATATAAAGGGATCCCTGAGCTTCAGGCAAAAAGGCTCAACGCTGAAATTTCGGCGTCACTCCCTCCCAAGATGCAGAGGAAGGACGCCTACATGGCAGAAATGCAGGACCTCGGCGGGTCCTCTCTTATGGCTCTGGGTTCGGTGATCACGCAATTCATGTCAGACCAAGAATGCGACAAGCTCCTACTTTTGAAAAGCCTCAGCGACGTGGCTAAGATGAACATTGCCATACATCATTCCATATCGGTATCCAGAAAGGCTAATATCTTCATCCCGGATTTGACACCGCAAGTGGCGGAGATAATAAAGAAGGCAGAGATGGACGACACGCTCTATGGAAATAAGTTGGGAGAACGCATAAAAGAGTCTAAGGCGCTAGCCAAACTGAGCCTGGATATTAAGCAGAAGCCACCAGCGACTGTCGAGAAAAAACCTTTTTTATTCAAAAGCCCGCAGCAGAGAAAGCCGTTCTCTGCTCACACGGGCAGCTATCAGGGCAGACCCCAGTCAAGGTCAACCCCGTCCTACAAGACCAAGCAACAGTTTTTCAGCAGCAAAACACGGAACCCCAGGAGCAACAGCTCTTCTCAGCAAAGGAAGTAAACGTGAGCATTAACTTGGTGGCCGGCAGGCTTAGATTCTTTTACACACAGTGGGAAAAGATCACAAAAAACAGGTTCGTCCTAAACATAATAAAGGGTTATAAAATAACCTTCACTAAAGAACCTGTCATGTACAGGCCCCCAACCATCGATATACCAACTAATGAGTCGAGCAGATATAGGTTAGCTATAGACAAGTTATCGGCTAAAGGAGCTATAGAGGTCTGTGAACCGGTAGTAAACCAATTCCTCTCGTCATATTTCCTGGTTCCTAAAAAAGACGGTACTGACCGGTTCATCTTAAACTTGAAAAAACTCAACGCTTTCATGAAACCTGAACACTTTAAACTGGAGGACTTAAGGACAGTCATTAACCTAATCTTCCCAGACTGTTATATGTCGTCAATGGACCTGCAGGATGCATATTTTCTAGTCCCTGTACATAGCAGCAGCAGAAGATTTCTACGTTTCTCTTTTGAGGGTACGCTGTTCCAATTCACATGTTTACCTTTCGGGCTATGCACGGCCCCGTACATCTTCACAAAAATTCTGAAGCCCCCGGTAGAGTTGTTGAGGTCCAGAGGGTTGTCGTTAGTTATATATCTAGACGACATTATATTTATAGCCAAAGACAAGGTCAGATGTCTAGAGATGGTGTCTGCCGCCAATAACTTGCTGTTCTCTCTCGGGTTTTTAATAAACGCTGAAAAATCCTCCCAGCCCCCGTCGAGAATCTGCAGGTTCCTAGGGTTCAACATCAATTCAAATACATTTACAGTAGAGCTGCCAAAGGATAAGAGGGCACACCTATCAGACATCTTGCGTTCCTTTCTAGCGAGATCCGCATGTACGATTTTAGAGTTCTCACAGCTAATAGGTAAATTGATAGCCGCCTGCCCGGCAATAAATTACGGTTGGCTATACACAAAGAGGCTCGAGTCCCATAAATTAGCTAGTCTGATAGTGAACAACTATGATTACTCGGCCAGAATAGCCGTTCCGACCAGATTAATCCCTGATTTAGAATGGTGGCTCAGGAATGTTAGAAACTCGGTAGGAATTGTCAGATCCACTACCTTTGAGTTGGTGATCCACACAGACGCATCTAACTCGGGGTGGGGTGCGACAGACGGTAGAAACAGGGCATTTGGTTTTTGGAATCCCAAAGAAAAGAATATGCACATCAATCTAAAGGAATTATTAGTGGTAAAAATCGCATTGGAAAGGCTCGCAGAAGGTTCAAGGGATTGTCAGATTCTTCTTCGAGTCGATAACACGACCGCTATCGCCTATATCAATAAGATGGGTGGTATTCGGCTCTCTAAATATAATAGGTTGGCCAGAGAGATTTGGCAGTGGGCAGAGGAAAGACGTGTCTTTCTCTTCGCCTCTTATATTGCTTCCAAGGAGAATGTGGAGGCAGACTCTCTATCCCGTGTGAAGAATATAGATACGGAATGGGAGTTGTGTGACAGGGCATTTAGCTTGATCGAGGAGAAGTTTGGCTCATTTGATATTGACCTCTTTGCCAATAACAATAATCACAAATGTAGGAGATATTGCTCTCGTTTTCCAGACCCTGGGGCCTGGTTAATAGATGCATTTACCACGAAGTGGTCAGGTTTTAACTTTTATGCCTTCCCACCTTTCGCATTAGTGCTGAAAGCCCTATCAAAGATCAGGAGGGAACAGGCTTTCGGCGTCATTATAGTACCAAACTGGCCAAGCCAACCCTGGTACCCTCTTTTCCTATCCTTGGTTGAAGAAAAGATAGTGTTAAAGCCCAGAGCTGATCTACTTTTATCTCCATGCAGATCTGTGGTGCATCCGAGGTCAAGCAGCCTAAGCCTAATCGCAGCGCGAATATCCGGGAGGCTTTCCTGAAGCAGGAGGTGCCGGCCGAAGCAGTGGATATTCTGACGTCATCCTTATCACAAGCCACAATTAAACAATACGGCTCTGCTTTGAGCCCTTGGTTTGTTTTTTGCGCCGAGCGCAACTTGGACTGCTTTAACCCGTCAAGGGCATCGTTACTAAGTTTCCTTACCATTAAGTTTAAGGAGGGTGCAAGCTATGGCACCCTCAACTCGACACGATCAGCCATCTCCTTCATTTCCAAAGATAAAATAGGAGATGACCTCTTAGTTTGTAGATTTTTAAAGGGAGTGTCAAGGTTACGACCGCCCAAGCCCAGATATTCCTTTACTTGGGACGTGTCAATAGTGCTCCGTTACCTCGAAAAGCTTTATCCACTAGATAAGATTTCGTTATTAGAGTTAACCCATAAATCTGTGATGCTACTACTATTAAGTACTGCCCATAGGGCCCAAACTATTGCTAATATTAGGCTAGCTAATATCGCACAGTCAACTGATGGCTTGCTAATCCACATACCCGATTTAATTAAAACATCGGCGCCAGGGCATAGTCAGCCTTTGTTGTCGATCCCTCTGTTTAGTCATAATCCAAAGATCTGCGTTGCCTCCACCGTCCAAAAATATATAGAGGTAACTAGAAGCCTACGTATGGAGTCGGAAAAGCTGTTCATAGCAACAAGAAGACCATTCACAGATGTGAGTGCCCAGACGATCAGTAGATGGGCTAAACTAATACTAAAGAAAAGCGGAATAGACGTGTCTATTTTTTCCGCGCATTCTACTCGAATCGCGACTACCTCGCTGGCGTTGTCGCAGGGGATAGATTTAGACACCATCCGCAGAACCGCAGGATGGTCTGAATCCTCGCAGGTTTTCGCCAGGTTCTACAACAGACCAATCTTGTCTTTGGACTCACAAAAATTATCCTTAGCCGTACTTAGCAATTAAGACAGTCTAATCCTAGAATTTACAATTGTGTACCTGGAAATAAAAGACTTAAACTTTCTACCAAGATGCATGTTGTAAAATTGTTCTCTGAATAACTACATGGTAATATTGAGAACGAGACGCAATATAATTGAACGATCAAACGAACTTACCTGTACGTGAAGTTCGATCGTAATTATATGAAGTCTCGTTCGAAGATATTACCAAATCCCACCCTATCATTTATTCAAACAAATTCCCTTATCCCTGATTCTACAATTTTACATCACCTCTGAAGAATATGAGAACGGAAGGTTGCTGCTGGCGCTAGTAGGCTAGCAGTTCCCTCCCGCTTTTTAGTTTCGCTAAAGGTTGTCACATCTAGCGGGCGCGAAGGGAACTACATGGTAATATCTTCGAACGAGACTTCATATAATTACGATCGAACTTCACGTACAGGTAAGTTCGTTTGATCGTTAAATTCTCTACGACGTTTCACGATTTTGTACTAAAAATTAGGACATCTTAATTCACAAGGAAGCGGAATAACATTTCATAGAATTTTCGTATAATAGTAAGAATTCCTACGCATTTCCACGTTTTTTTACAAAAGAACTAAGAAAAATTGGATTCCTAAAATAATGGAATGACATTTCGTACATTTGCAGAGAATAAGAGATTGAAGCCAAAGGGCATGCGATATGCAAAATAGAACACCATCGCTTGATGGTTGGGTTGTCTATATGCCGGCGAAGCACGTTATATTCCAGAGAATCGCTCTGTATAACTTTATACCGTCTAATTTTATATAATTTTAAATAGGTTTATATGGTTTTTCACAATTTAAAAAAATTTGACTTGAGTTTATAACATTTTATCAAATTATGAAAAAAATGTTTCAATATGAATATTAGGGTGGTCCTTATTTGGGGTGTTTTTGAAATTTTCTACGGACAAGGCGGAAAAAGTTTGCAAATAAATTTGAAAAAAAGTACGCAAAAGTTGTAGTCTGTAGGTCAACTCAAAGTACTGCCTATAAGGCAGTGAATTTTCCCATTTGATTTACATAGGAACTCGGGCTCAATGCATTATTTTTTTTTTCTCTGCCTTAATAGTGCTCCGAAAAATCTGAAATTTGGCATACGTGTACCATATAGTCATGGGTATTCCATAAAAAATTGGGCGATTTTCAGCGATAAAAGTTTAGAAGTTCCAGAACGTAAAAACTTGTGTTTCGAAGCCGAAAATCACCATTTTTACGTTCTAAAACTTCGAAACTTTTATTGCTGAAAATTGCCCAATTTTTTATGAAATACCTATGATTATAGGGTGGACGTATGCCAAATTTCAGATTTTTCGAAGCACTATTGAGGCAGAGAAGAAAAAATAATGCATTGAGCCCGAGTTCCTATGTAAATCAAATGGGAAAATTCACTGTCTTATAGGCAGTACTTTGAGTTGACCTACAGACTTCAACTTTTGCGTACTTTTTTTAAAATTTATTTGCAGACTTTTTCCGCCTTGTCCATAGGAAATTTCAAAGACACCCCAAATAAGGATCACCCTAATGTTTCAGATTTTTCACGAAAACTATAGCACGTTTCAGCTTCTCCCGAAGACTAGCACGTTTCATTTATCCCCGCCAAAACTATCATATTATGATTATTGTAACGAGGATTTCCTGAAGGTTTATGCGGTGTGCGATGGTCGAAATGAAAGTCAATTTACGGATGCAGAAGTGCGTTTCTTTGCATTAAAATAAACTTATGAATATTCTCGAAATTATGTTGTCGTGTGTAACGTTCCCGAATTAATATTAATGTAATATAGCTTTTAAGGTAGGCCGAAGCGCGCCATCGCCATCTCTGAGGTTCGCGGCGGACTCAACACTCTTGCCGGTCTCAAACCTCTGAGCGCTCAGAAAATCTCTCTCGCAAGTGAAGTAACTTCCCAACGTCAATACTACCCGTGAATATCGAGGCGATAGTCAGAGAGAAATAGAAATTTATTCCTCTCTAAGTATTAGGCTAGCCTGTGTCGTTTCGTCTTCACGGCTTGTCCTGGGAGACGTTTCCAAACGTATAACATATTATATGAATCTTGTACACTGTTAGAAATTTCCATATGAAATTTAATAAAAATGTGTGTGAAGCAATTAACACATACTTTTTTCCATTAAAATTCAACTTTTAAAACGTTTGAATATTAATACAACGGTTTTGAAAATTCAAAAATATTCTGAAATTTCAAACTCAAGATTATTAAAAATATATAGCTAGCATATATGAAAATTAATAGTTTTTATGATGAAAATTCAAGATGGTTATGAAAATTCATATGAATATCTACTAAATTTAGGGTATGGGTACATTTAAATTTAAAGACGTAATTGACATTTTTTCATTTATTTTTCAATATTCATCACCTTCGAGTAATTATCTTACACAATTTTCTTATTCTCTAGGTCACTAGAACTTAGTTAATATTCATGACTAGGAGAATCCCACATGATGCACATATTTCAACATAGAAATAATAGGTATATAAGTAGAAGATATAGTTTTTTTTCTGATCCTCGATCTGCTCCGTGGTACTTTTTCAAGTTTTCGTGAAAGGCTCACTCTTGGATTGTAGGTCAGGATCTCCTGTTTAAATCCTTCCTCTATCGGATGTGATGTCCAGTGATACCCTGAAATGAGAAAGCGTACCGAGTCAGATTAAGAAAATCAAGTTAACAAAGAATTTCACTCATGAAGACATGTCACCACAACCGATGATTTATGCTTAATTTTCTTACTTGCCTCATTAATCTGCACTGTTAGAAATTTTTGTATGAAATTTCATAAAAATGTGTGTGAAGCAATTTACATATACTTTTTGTACATTAAAATTCAGAGTTTATAACGAATGAATATTAAGACGTATAGTTTTGAAAAATTAGATTTCTTATGAATTTTCATACTGAAAATATATTAAATTTCACACATTAGAAGTTTTGAAATTTAATTCATATAGTTATTGTATATGAGAATTAATATTCATGTTATATGGAAATCGATATTGGTTATGAAATTTCAGATAGAAATTAAATAAAATTCTATACACATAGTGTATGAAATTTATGCAGTTCATTGAGAATTCTTACTTCTCGTATATGAAAATTGATATAAATTTATATGTATCAGAATTAAGGATCATTGTAAAAATTTGTATGAATGTATTGACAAATTTAAAGGTATGGGTACATTAAAATTCAGACACGTAATTGAAATTTATAAATCTTTTTAATAATATTCAATATCGTTTCACAATTGCGTTATACATAATATTGCTTATGACTTATATACGAACATCGACTGATGGACGAAGACTAGAAAAATCACTTGAGAAATAAAGTATGCACAGTAATTATTCCTCACATGTAAACACCCTGACAAGAATGAATATAATATTGCATATAATATGATAATATTGCAAAGTAATTATTACACACTTAGAATTAATAAGATCACGTATTGGTCCGAATATAAGTCGAGGTATCAAATTATATGCAGGATTGACTGATAGAAATCGAGATAGAAATACATAAAAAGAAATCCTGAATTAGAGTTAAAAAATAGGGGGTCGACTTATATTTGGATCAATACGGTATTCAAATAGAAAGATTATATCGCTAACTCCCTAATCCAAAATATTATTACATGAGTTTGAGATGCATATGGGGCATTCCACGTCAAACCGACCCCTCATGGGCCTGACGCTCTGGGATTCTGATGCCCCATGGATTTTTCGGTTCATTTTGGTAAAAAATGATGACTTTAATTTTTTGAAATTTTCCGGAATTTTTGAAAATCGTGCAAGAAATTAGTGATTTCGAAAATGTCTATCTTGATGAAGATATTTGAGGTCACCATACGATTTTCAAAAATTGCGGAAAAATTTCAAAAAATTAATGTCATCATTTTTTACCAAAATGAACCGAAAAATCCATGGGGCATTAAAATCCCAGAGGGTCAGGCCCATGAGGGGTCGGTTCGACGTGGAATGCCCCACATGTATATGACTGTAATACCTAAATATTAGCTTGTACTTCCCAGGATCGACTATATCGAATCTTTGGTACGTATCGAGGTCCAGTCTTTACTTTTCAATCTATGTAGTGTCACAAAAACATCTTGGTCAAAAACATCTGAAAATAAAATCATAAAAAAATAATTTTTTTCAATCATATTTTGACTAGTACACTGGTAATTATCATGCATTTATTTCTCAAGAAACAGGCAAACTGCACCGCGACAGACTGAGTGTAAGGTTGTTCTAATAGTATATTCAGACCGCATGACTCGACAGATTGAGTGTGAGGTTATGTCGTCCTAATAATTCCGAGGTTTCAGCACGTATACACCTTTAAATTGTATGATACTGTGAGGCTTACCAAACACAACGCTAATTCTAGCTGTGGTATGTATTTGCAGATGATAACTTATAAAGATATAAAGTGTTAACTAGCCACGCGCGCGCCTGGGTGGTATGCGTCGCTATTATATCTGGGCAGTAATACTTGCTAAAATAGATAATCCATGTTATTACGTACCTGTCGTATTGCTTCGATGAACTGTCGACACAATTTGTTTCGATACTGCTGACGCGGATCTCGAAATATACACAATTCACGAATATACGCGACTGAGATCTTATAGAGTCGCCTTCTTCCACGCGTCCGCCATTACCAAATGGAACTTACGGAAGTAGGCATGGCTGAACGGAAATGGACGGGTAGCTATGCGCAGAGTGTACTGCGCAACCAAATCTTATTCCCGAATAGGGTGAACCGTGGGTCGAGGGGCTATTCACATTCGAATCGAGTGACACCATGATTACAAAAATGTAGTCGACTACATGAGACTACACCACTGACTACGCCGACTATACGACTAAAATGACTACAACTACCTCCAATGATGACTACATGATTACAAATGATTACAAATTAACCCAATGACTTCAATTTGATTACAATGATTTCATTGATTACATTGCGACTACAGATTGACTACAGTCGCAAGTGACACCATGACTACGGTTGTGAATAGCCCCTCGCCGTGGGTATAATACCGTGAAATTTAATATCAGGTTATTTCAATTTTTACAAAACATTCTTCTGAATTTTAGTATGGCATGATGTAATTCTCAATTGAAACGATGAAATTTACAACATGGTCACTGAAAATTCATTCAGATCAACATGCATTTTGAATATTCAAGAGAGTTTTGTGAATTTTCAAAACAGTCTCGTAAATTTCATACAACCAATTTAATATTTCGAAATAGTAATTGAATTTTCAGTTTTGTTCATTAATATTAATAGACAAATATGGTATTTCAAGATTTTCTGTATGAATTTCATTTCAACCACCAGGGTTACTAAATTTCATTATTTTTAGTATATGAAATTTCTAACTATTTCTAACAGTGTGATGAATGTGGTCACTTGTTATCTTGTTATATTGACGACAATTATCTGGAAACTTCACAAATTTGCACAGAGTAACAGATCTTGACGCCGCCGATCGCCAACAGACGCGGGAAGTAGAACTGGCGTACACGGACTGCTTAGATGCGCATAACTCACTACGCAACTAATTTATATAGCATTATTTGAATTTTCACACTATTGTGAACTTCGAAATAAAAGTCTATTAAATTTCAAAATCTATTTCCGTAAATTTCATGTTTCCCGCATCGAAATTTCATTGTATTCTGTAATTTTCAATCACGATATTGAAGATTCAAACACAATCTCTGGAAACTAGTAAAACCATTATGTGTTTTGAATTTTCAAAACAGTCTTATAAAATTCAATAGAACTATGATTAATACTCAAAGACAGTTTTTGAAAATTCAGTACTTTTCTTTAATATTAGGAGACAAATATGAAATTTCAAGGTTTTTTATATTAATATCATTTTAATTACCAGGGTTTGTAAATTTCATTGTTTTTCGTCTATGAAACTTCAAACCATTTTTAACAGTGTACGTTTAAAGACTTCTCCCACGTTTTCGTACTTTTTTGTGGACTGTCGTAGCGTAGAACAGTGTAACTACGAAAAACTACGAAATCCTACGAAAACGTAAAAGACCCAATTGAGAACAATTACGCTATTTTACGACAATCTACAAAAAAGTATGAAATTCTATGAGAAGCGACTATATTTCGAACGAAATTTCTACGAAATTTTTACGAAATTTTTAAGAAACGACCGAATTCCTTGAGAAAATCGTAGAAATTTCGTAGTTGTTCATGGTTATTCATAGTTATTTGTAGTTTATCGTAGAAATTATTTTCACCAGGGCAGACGGAAGTATAATTTTATAGTTTTTCAGTACATTCTCAGGCAGAAAATGTAATTCGCATACATAGTCTGTCAGCTGGAGTTCCTTGTCTTGTCTCGGAATTTTACTTCTCCACACGACCAGATTTTCCTATAGATTTTAATTATCATAGTTTGATTTGACGAGATACTGCACAGCTCCACTAGCATGTATATAATATATGATATATCAAGGCGGCAAAAATCGGAAAGCTGAGGAAATAATGGACATAATGGGTGCTAAGGTGCGTCACGCCTGAGCCAAACAGCCACGGACTTATGGACTGAGTATTCCTTTGCGGGGGTGCGGCGAAAGACGGAAGGGGAATCAATGTCCGCCATATTGATAGGCTAAATCGATATAGATATACTACGTGTACAGACATGTTTGTGGTAGTGCCTCACGGACTTATGAATTTAGCCTAACAATATGGCCGACGCGTTACCTCATGTACTTCCCCCAAGACGCATTCCCCTCGCCCACAAGCCTAGCTTGCGCTCAGTCCATAAGTCCATGCAAACAGCCCTTTATTTTCTATACGTGCATACAACTTATAATTTTCACCTGTGAAACTTTGAACAGGGAGGGACATTTTTTTCCTTCCGCTTGCAATTTCTTGATATCGCTGGCATACCCTGTTTTACACAGAGGTACAAAACATTTGTTGGGCATACCTGCTGATGCTTATAAAAATATGCGATATGTATAAATTGTATAGCGAAACTAAAATACACTGAGAGAAAACCGCGATGTAACTGTCACAGTACACCATGGTTAAAATTTTATTGTTCTACAAATCATATTTATAGTCATTATTCCAATGATATTGTAATCGGAAATACTGCGATATAGTTACAGGTACACATGTGAAAAATAACCATAGTTATCGTCTACAGTACAATATTTGCTGGAGTAATGGCAGCAATACATACATGTTAACAATAACCAAAACTTATAGCGATGCTTCCCTCGCGACACTTGTACAGGTAGACATAATGTATGGTCAACGGTTCGTAACTATTTTTATTGTTGAGATACCGAAATTTATGGTGAATTATACTCCTACTATGAGTGTACATAATTGGTTATGTTCACAGTTATGATTGCAACACGTATTGCTTCTGGAACATTGCAATATACTCAAAGTTATAATATTGATAGGTTTGTCTGTAAGTATAGTGACTCCAACCATACGTAGTGAGATACGAAAAATAACATAGTTAATATTTCAGGGTGGAGACAACTCATTTTTATAGTGATGTTTACTAAAAAATGGTTCGCCGTACCAGATGACGACAATTAGATTAAATGTAAACTATGAAAATAATATATTGTCCTTCGAACACATAGATTATAGTGTAAAACACATAGCAACGTTAACTATTTGCGTATAGTTAGTTATGTGACGTCTACTATAATATTATGCAACAATCACAATATTTTTCAGGGCTTCTGTGACTATAAAAATTGGGTTGGTGCCATATTTCACCAAAGTTTATAGTAAAGATAACTGATGCAATTGTAATTGTAACTATATTTTTCTTTCAGTGTAACTATTGTTAAATTCTTATTCTCTTTAGATCAGGAGGATCGTAAAATGGATTGTGTTTAAATAAAGGTCGTAACGTGCCGGCAAATATAATATTTTATTAAGTAATTTGGATAACACAACAGTAATCACTTTCTCAACGGATCAATATCCGGAATATATTAATTAATCTAATTTTTTTTTTTTTTTTTTTTTTTTTTTTTTTTTTTTTTTTTTAGTAAGAAGCTTATTTGACCCAATGGTCAGAGAGCTAAATAAACTCTAGTATTAATCTAATTATATTTATTACTAAGGATAATTCGTAATTATCGTCGTATATTCGTTAGGTGACACGTCTGTCTAGTTCCGCTCGTTTACTTATACTGCTTCATCGTCGCGACCGGCAGGTCGCCTCGCTTAATCCTTTTGTTTTCGGATTATCTCATTCATACCGTATTCGTACTCACACATATTCACATAATAGATTTGATCGCTAACACTCGGTCATCCTATCGAGTGCACGACCTCGCGCACTATTGGGTTAATAGGTAATCCGCGAATCGAGTCGGATTTTTACGAATCCGTTGGGGTCGTTCGTTACTCGGGGTTTCGGTATCGGTCGGTGTGGTTTTTGTCTTGTTCGTATCGTTATCATTGGAGTCGATGGTGTTGTCGTTTTCTACTTCTTCCTGGTCGTCAGCGGATGCTGTTTCCAAGGGTAGCTCGCATCCTTCAATAGTTTCTTCATCATGGGTTTGATCATTAGGTGGTCGCCAAATTTTCAATTGGCTCGCGTGAGCTGTCGAGGTATACGTGCGTCCTGACTTATCACCATGCAAGTCGGTGATGACATAAGTGTCGCTTGGCAGTACTCGGGTGACTACCAAGGGTCCTCTAAATCTGGGTTGGAGTTTCGTTGATTCACCTGTCGCCACAGGTGCGACTTTCATAAAGATGATGTCTCCTACGTTGAAGCGTGCACACGTTGTCCTATGGATATCGTATCTGGCCTTATATTTAGTTTGTTCTTTGTTTATATGCGCTCTCGCTTCGTCTTGAAGAGTGGCTGGGGGTGTATATCTCGTATCGTCTTCTACTGTCAGTGTTCGTAATTCACCCTCATCATGCCGAGGTATGTAGCCGTAAATTAATTCGAACGGACTCTTGCCCGTGGTAGTGTTTCTTGATTCGTTAAGATCCCGCTGAACGGATTTCAGTTTCAAGTCCCAATCTCGGTTTTCGTTGTCCTCTAGACTGGTCATGATAGTAGGTAAAAGAGTGGCATTCATGCGTTCTACCATCCCATTCGCCTGCGGGTGTCGTGGTGAGTTTAACGTATGGCGTATACCATGTCGGCTGCAGAACGTTTTGATCTGCTCCGACGTGAAACAACTTCCACGATCAGAAATTATCCTAACAGGAGCTCCATAGTTCAATACGAAGTCCTCAAGTACCTTCACCACGTTTTGTGCCTTCGTATCTCTGACTGCCTTGAGTATAACGTAGCGCGTCAGATTATCAATTGGCGCAAAAATGTGTTTATTTCGTCGTCCAGTGGTAACCAATGAACCGAGGTGATCGACGTGTACCACTTCGAATGGTCGTTTTCCGGGCGGAATCGGATGGAGTAGCCCGACTTGTTTGCCCGTTTTCGTTTTGGTCATAATGCACTGAATACAGGAGCGTATGTGTACTTTAATGTATCGACGCATCCCGGGGAAATAATAGTATTCCGCTAACTTAGAGAAGGTTCTTTCTGTACCCGGATGTCCTCGTAAGTCGTGAAAACGTATCACTAAGGCTTTCCGCAACACTTTTGGCACTACGTATTTAACCCGTTTTTGCCCAAAATGGCATAAATTTTTTGCTCGCTTCACCTCGATATTTCACATAGTAAAACTGATCCAAAAAAATTGAAACTTGGTATCCCGTAGTTTTGAAGGGTGCTCTTTCAGAATCCGTTGTTATTTTTTTCGTAGGAGTTCACCATTTTCCAATATGGCGGCTTTATTGAAAAAAGGGCAACATTCTTTCACTTTTTTTCGAAATAATTCCCATTTTTTCCTATGAAATCTTCATTAGATCGGGGACTAAACTATGAATTTTGTGGCATACAGGTGTCTAGTCTAAGATGAAAAAGGTTAGATTTGGAAATTCAACATGGCGGCCATCAAAATGGCAGCTTTAAGATTCAAAGTCGGTGCAAAACTTCAGGAATTTTTAACTCGAATATGACGAACTTTCAGAAAAAATTGTATCGAACAAAAAGTGCTTAGAATTGCTCAAAGAATTCGCCTGAATTTTTTCAGAATTTTTGGAGACATTTTTGGATTTTTAAAAAAGCTGCCCATTTTTTAAAATCCGAAAATGATTCAAAAAATTCTGAAAAAATTCAAGCGTCTTCTTTGAGTGATTCTAAGCACTTTTTGTGCTATACATTTTTTTCTGAAAGTTCATCATATTCGAGTAAAAATTTCATACTCTGCAAAATTGATTTCAATTTATAAACCGTCCGTCAGCCATCCAAAATTTTGGATGTTGCCCGACTCTTACCAACTTGGAGGTCTACGGTAAAAGAGTCTTATTTATTTATTTATTTTTATTTTTTTTATTTTTTTATTTTTTGACGTTTTTTTTTTTTTTGTTATTTTTATATTTTTTTTAAGATATTTTCGTAATTTTTTTATTTGAATGTAATATTATTTGGTGTGTTCTTTTGAAAAACAGGTCTTGCAAAAATATAGTTCACAATTAGCACAAAACTTTGTAGTTCTCAGTTTTTCTTTCTGTTTTTCAAAAGAACACACCAAATAATATTACATTCAAATACAAAAATTACGAAAATATCTAAAAAAAAATATAAAAATAACAAAAAAAAAAAACCTCAAAAAATAAAAAAATAAAAAAAATAAAAATAAATAAATAAATAAGACTCTTTTACCGTAGACCTCCAAGTTGGTAAGAGTCGGGCAACATCCAAAATTTTGGATGGCTGACGGACGGTTTATAAATTGAAATCAATTTTGCAGAGTATGAAATTTTTACTCGAATATGATGAACTTTCAGAAAAAAATGTATAGTACAAAAAGTGCTTAGAATCACTCAAAGAAGACGCTTGAATTTTTTCAGAATTTTTTGAATCATTTTCGGATTTTAAAAAATGGGCAGCTTTTTTAAAAATCCAAAAATGTCTCCAAAAATTCTGAAAAAATTCAGGCGAATTTTTTGAGCAATTCTAAGCACTTTTTGTTCGATACAATTTTTTCTGAAAGTTCGTCATATTCGAGTTAAAAATTCCTGAAGTTTTGCACCGACTTTGAATCTTAAAGCTGCCATTTTGATGGCCGCCATGTTGAATTTCCAAATCTAACCTTTTTCATCTTAGACTAGACACCTGTATGCCACAAAATTCATAGTTTAGTCCCCGATCGAATGATGATTTCATAGGAAAAAATGGGAATTATTTCGAAAAAAAGTGAAAGAATGTTGCCCTTTTTTCAATAAAGCCGCCATATTGGAAAATGGTGAACTCCTACGAAAAAAATAACAACGGATTCTGAAAGAGCACCCTTCAAAACTACGGGATACCAAGTTTCAATTTTTTTGGATCAGTTTTACTATGTGAAATATCGAGGTGAAGAGAGCAAAAAATTTATGCCATTTTGGGCAAAAACGGGTTAAGTTTATCATTATCGCGTTTATACAGAATTCCTTCGCAGTATTCATAATCTAACACTTCACCTTTTTCTCGGTTTGATCGCGCACTCCGAGGTTTTAACAGAATTTCACGTTTGCATTTGAGATCGCTGTCTCCATACTGGTACATAATTATTTCGTCATTCTCATCCATTACAGTAAACACTCCGTGCTCTCGTTCTCTTTCATACTCGCTCTCTGCCTTATCTACTGGTGCTCTGCTTAAAGCGTCAACATGCGCAAGTTTCGTGCCTGGTCTGTGGATTACGTCAAATTCGAATTCACTCAAGCGATCTGACCATCTGGCCACTTGCGGATTTTTCGGCTTATAAGCTTGTAAATATAGCAATGCTTGACAATCCGTAACAATCGTGAATGGTATATTAATCAATAACGTTCGTAGACGCTCTACGGCCCATACAATGGCTGTTAATTCGAGTTTGCTAGAATGATAATTTTTTTCAGTGTCGCTTGTTCGGCGACTTATCGCGTATACCAAATGCAATTGTTTGTCTTGTCCTCGCTGTAGTAACATAGCACCTAAACCTTTGGAACTTGCATCGGTATGCAACTCCGTCGGATTCTTAGCGTTAAACGGTTGTAGACTAGGTTTATTCGTTAGAGCTGATTTTAATCTTTGTACCGCGTCGTTTTCGTTTTGACCCCATACAAAAGGTTGGTTTTGTCGTAACAATGCGTGTAATGGTTCTGCTATCTGCGCGAATTTCGGTACGAAACGTCTGAAAAAACTTGTTAGTCCTAGAAAACGTCTTACTCCATGAACATCGGTTGGGGTCGGAAAGTCTGTTATGGCTTGAACTTTACGACTTCCAGGTTCGATACCATCTTTTGAAATTTCGAATCCAAGATAATTAACTTTGTTTTTCAAAAATTGACACTTCGATAATTTGATCGTTAATCCTGCTGATTGAAGTGCTTCTAAGACCGCGATTAATCGTACCTTGAGGTCGTTCCAGTCTTTGCCTGGTATAAATATATCGTCTAGGTAAAACAACACAACCTGATCTCGTAGAGGTCCTAACGCCTTATACATCGCTTTCGAGAAATAGAATGGACTATTCGTGAGGCCAAACATCATCCTCGTGAATTCGCCCGTTTCGTCGGGAGTAATGAACGCTGTCTTCGGTCGCGCTTCTTCTGATAACGGTACCTGCAAGTAACCGTGTGCTAAATCTAAGGTAATAAATAGAGTACTATCTCCAATTAGAGCCAAGTGCTCGTCTAGATCGGGAAGCGGAAAGTGAATGCGTTTCGTTTGTTTATTTACATCGCGATAGTCTATAACGACTCTGGGATCCTTACCCGCTTGACTAACTAATAAGGTAAAGGACCCAGTACCGGAACGAGACCCAATATCGGAACGATTTGACACTTGATAATTTATATTTAATCTCGTGCTCGATGGAATTTTTCGAATCTTTGTTTATTTGAAACCTCAATCTTTTATTTATATAACATATATAAATGTGAGTTGAAAGTATATTCAAAGTATGAAATAAAAATTGTTAAATATAGCAGTAGTCTCAGATCTACGACTTATCCAAGTTCCTTAATGGTTTTGTTAAGAAATCAGTCGATGATCTTAAGCTTGTAGAAAGTGCATAAAAAACTTTTCGGGTATTTTTTTTTTTTATGTGCTCATAGAAGTATTTCAAAATCATAATAATTTATTTATGATATGCGCAAAATTCCCTTTTCATTTAAATTCTACCGTTCCTTTATTGGTCCACTACAAATGAGCCGTACCCAGTATCGGAACAGCCAGCCGTGTTGCTTTTATCGCATGACATATGCAGTGCATTTTACTTGGCGTAGAGATCGAGTGAGGCCAAAAAATTAATTTCTGGTTCGATATTTAATGCAGTAAGTACGTTTGTTATAAAAAATACATCAAATATACATAAACTTTAATTTAGATAGTAAAAATTAATCTCTGTGTTAAATGTTTTATTCGGAAACTACTTAATTCTAGCATAACCTCAAAATCATTTGTTTTTATTTTATTAATATTCACTTGATAAAATATATATATATTTTTTTTTATGAAATATGAAATCATTAAAAATATAAAATGCATTTTATATTTCTATATATTAAATAATTATTGAAACTCACTATAATGGAGTACATAGCATTTCATTTATATATTAATTATTCACTCATTTACAGGTTGCAAGATGCCGAAGGTCAATTCAAATAAAAAGTTCTATAATATTAATGATATTAATGCAGCTGTGGAAGAAGTTCGGAAAGGTGTACCATTAGGTGCTGCTAGTAGAAAATATGGAATACCCAAGACAACTCTTCATTCCAAGGTCAAGAATAAAGTGCCAATTGATGCTAAAAAAGGACCACAGTCATATTTAACTAAAACAGAAGAAGACCAAATCGTTAAATGGATTTTTTATCTCAGTGACCGTGGATTCCCGGTTACTAAAAATCAATTACTTGATAGTGTGCGCGACGTAGTTAACGAGTTGGACCGAAAAACACCGTTCACTGACAACAGACCCGGAAAACATTGGTATCATGCATTTTTAAATCGACATCCTGATATTTCTAAACGAGTAGTGCAAAATTTGACAAGTGTTCGAGCCTCTGTTACTGAAAAATCTCTCCGAAGCTGGTTTCAAGAAGTCCAAACTCATCTCGTTCCAAAAAATTTGCTTAACATTCCTCCTAGTCGTATTTTCAATGCAGACGAGAGTGCTTTTCAATTATGTCCTAAAGCTGAGCCTGTATTCACAAGAAAAGGCACAAAAGCGGTTTATAAAGTTGTAAATACGAATGATAAGGAAAACATCACCACGTTATTCATGGTAAACGCAGCAGGTGACATGGTCCCACCTATGATCATTTATCCATACCAACGTATTCCTCATAATGTTTCCAAAGACGTGCCGAAAACTTGGTTCATCAGTGGATCACAAAAAGGGTGGATGACCGCTGAAAATTTTTTTGAGTACGTGGCAAACTGTTTTTATCCATGGCTACTGGAAAAAAAAATTGAATTCCCTGTCATATTATATGTAGATGGTCATTCATCTCACTTGACACTACCACTAGTAAATTTTTGTCGCACGAATCAAATTGAACTGATTGCGCTTTACCCTAATGCGACACACATACTGCAACCTTTGGATGTTGCTGTGTTTCATCCTGTCAAAACTGCGTGGAAAAAAACTGTTGATGGTCATCCCTGCTAAAAATGTGGATAGAATTCCGTCAGAAACGGATAGAAGGTTCGATCCTATCCGTTTCGTATGCGTTTTTTGCCAGATAGAAATGCAAATAGAAACGTATGGAAACCGTCTTGTCATCTACAAGCATCTATCTGCACCAGCGGATGAAAATTTCATCCGCGTCTGTATGATTGTATACGCAGCTCGGTATAACATGGACAGGAATGCTATCTGCATTTGTATGGTTCTACTCGCACTTGCTGTAATATGGGAACAAATTCTATCCGCATCTGTTTGGTTCTATACGCAGGCATTCTTCATCTGTACTTATGAGCAGATCCGAATGAGTTTCTATACGTCCTTATACGCAGGCGATGCAGGCATCCTTTATCCGAAATTATGAGCAGATTTGAATGGGTTTCTATACGTAGGCACCTGTACAGAACGGCGACATTTTAGTCCGATTTCTGGATGAGTATGACGGCTTTGTCACCTGGAGATGTCTTCGTATGGCATAGGCATCCGTTCTCGTAGTAAAAGTCCTCGGCTTCGTAGTTCTCGTAGTCCAGCTCCTCCGCTTCGTTCCTACAATATCTATTATTCATCAATAATTACTTATGAAGCTGATGACCTGGATTACCAGAACTACAGAGGGGAGGACCTGAACTGCGAGAACTACGAGGCGGAGGACCTGGACTACGATAAACACGAAGCGGAAGACCTGGACTACGAGAAATGCGAATCGAAGTACCTGGGCTACGAAAACTACGAAGCGGAGGACCTGGACTACAAGAAATACGAAACGAAGGACCTGGACTACGAGAACTACGAGGGCCTGGACTACGAGAACTACGAAGCCGAGGACCTGGACTACGAGAACGGATGCATATGCCGTACGAAGACATCTCCAGGTGACGAGGTCATCATACTCATCCAGAAATCGGACTGGAACGTCGATCGATAAGAATCGATCCGACGCGGGCTCTGCTCAACTTAAACTCTTGAACCGGCCCTGTCTTGGGCACTTATAAACCCTCTGATTGGTAGACCAAGATCTATTGTAGCTTCGAAACTATTGGACCCTTGAAGTTTTGGTGAAGAGACGTTAGTCCAAGATTTTCGGGAGGAATACACTCACCTGATATGTTGCGTCCAACCTGAATCACCCTGTATGGGAGTTCTACACAAAACCGAGAATAATAAATAATCAGACACATGAATAATGCCGTTTTCGAAATTAAACACACCTTGTGCCTTCACCAAGGTTACGCCGTCGTCACGGTATATGATCGAAGGATAGAACGTATGTTGTTTCGTGTTTTTCACATCGTTTATCAACAATCTCTATATTTCCGAACAAATTTCTCCGAGTTATTCCGAGTCTACTTTGAATATATTCAATTATCACTAATTATTATAGTAGAACTAGTTCGTTTACGTAGAAAAACATTGACGTTTGTACTTATCGTACTGTCACATCCGCCATTACAATTAGTTTACGGAGCGACCACCAAGTCTCGCATTGCAATTTTAAACTGCCAATAGAAACGGATGCATGTCGAGCGCGTGTGGAATGCGTACAGGAACTGATAGAATCACCCGCGAGTTTGCGGATAGGATCGGATAGCGTTCGATATGGCGATCGGCTGAAGGTAGACGCGGATAGGGCCCGATTGGAAATTACGTATAGAAACGGACGAGTGTCGAGTGCGTGCGGGATGCGGACAGAAACTGATAGAATCACCCACGAGGTCGCGGATAGAATCAGGTAGCGTTCGATATGGCGGTCGGCTGCAGGCAGACGCGGATAGGTGCCCGATTGAAAATGACGTATAGAAACGGACGCGTGTCGAGCGCGTGTGAAATGCGTACAGAAACTGATAGAATCACCCGTGAGTTTGCGGATAGGATCGGGTAGCGTTCGACATGGCGATCGGCTGAAGGTAGACGCGGATAGGTGCACGATTGGAAATTACGTATAGAAACGGACGAGTGTCGAGTGCGGGCGGGATGCAGATAGAAACTGATAGAATCACCCACGAGGTCGCGGATAGGATCAGGTAGCGTTCGATATGGCGGTCGGCTGCAGGTAGACGCGGATAGGTGCACGATTGGAAATTACGTATAGAAACGGACGAGTGTCGAGTGCGGGCGGGATGCAGACAGAAACTGATAGAATCACCCACGAGGTCGCGGATAGGATCAGGTAGCGTTCAACACTGCAGACAGACGCGGATACATAATCTCTCATAGAAACGAATACGTTATGGTTGAGCTGACAGAAATACGATAGAAACGGATAGACATTCAATCGTTACTCCATCTCTTGCGGGTAATGCGTATAGAATTCCATTAGGTACTAATAAGTTTGGATCATGTTTTCTATGGGTTTCAAACGGAACTCTATCCACATTTTCAACAGGGATAGGATTCAAAGCAATGGAAAATGTTTGAAGAAAGATAACTTTGCACCTTTGCTTAATAAAGCTTTACAATCAATGAATTCATTGCAAGATATAATAAAACATGGTTTTGAAGCATGTGGACTTTATCCGTTTAATGCTGACGCAGTGAATTATAATATTTTTAATAAAAATAAGAGAGCCGCAGAAAATAATCCTTCGGTTGGAAATCAAAACTTAGAATCCAAACAGGATGCTACTGAATACCTAAAACACTTAGAGTTTTTGGAAAATTATTTGGAAATTGATGTATTGAAAAGTTTTAAAAATTCAGAGCTGGATGGATTTTACGTCGGTACAGAACAATACAAAGGATTATTTGAATATTGGGTCTACTTAAAAAAAAACAGTGGTATTTATGTCGTTTAATTTAGCAATTTTGATCAATTTAATTTGTAGTTAGATTAAGAGTAATCACACTTTTTTATAATTTTTTACTTAGATTTTTTGAAAATGGTATTTGTTTATACAGATTAATTTAACTAATTTTATGTGATTTTTTTATTAATTCACTTAGGAGAAAAAATTGTTCTTGAAATTCTCGAGAATGCGGAGGTAAGCGTCGAACAAAATGATGAAATGGAGGAGAACATTTTAATTACGTCTTTAGCTGAGACAGGCAATGTAAACAGTATACATGAAAAAAACCAAGTCAACTATGATTTTGAGAGTCACTCTTTTCCTATAATTATTGATAATGTTGAAGATAACCAAGAGTTGGTAACTTGCCCGAGTAATGGTACCAATAGTATATTATTACCAATCTGTATTGATTCTACTGAATCGAGTAACGTGAACGACGACTTTCTCCTAGAAATTGCAAATCTGAGCAGTTCTTTAGATACAACTACATCACCAACAACTATTTCTTCGACAATAACAGTATCAGCGAGTTCCTCAGCAACGATTTTGTCAACAACAGAAACAGCGAGTTCTTCAGCAACAACAGTAGCAACAGCATCTTTCCTCAATTCTTCGGAAACATCAACAGCACTTTCTTTATCGGTTCCAATAACATCGTCAACTACAACAACGACAATCCCAGCTCCCACGACCGATAATTGTTTGAAAGGTTAGCTCACTTTCATTTTTTGGTTTAAAAACGTAAACAAAACTGTCAGAATAAATACATAATATTCAACTGCCTCTTTGTATTTATTTTATTAAAATTCTAAAAACTTTTCAGATAGTTCAAATTCATCAAGATGTCAAATACCTGGTGGCATTTCACAGTTATTCAAAGATAAGCTGTTTTGGCCAAATCCTTCCCCCCACGTGAAAAAAAGAAAACCAAAAATTAAATTTCCGACTGTTTTGACTCAAGATGAATGGATAAAATTGCACGAAAAGGAGAATCAAGAAAAAATTCAGAAAAGATTAGATATTGAAAATAGAAAAAAGAAGAGACTCGAAGCCAAAGAAGCGAAACAGTTAGAGCAAGAACAAAAAAAAAAGGAAAGAGAACTCAAAAAATTACTAAAGAAAGAGAAAGAGACAAAAGTTCAAAATACTAAGAAAAAAAAGAAATCATAGATTATACTTGGTTCTTTTTAAATAATTATTTTTTAAATTATTTATGAGTTACATTATTATTT
This sequence comes from Tenthredo mesomela, assembly GCA_943736025.1. NCBI lineage: Eukaryota > Metazoa > Arthropoda > Insecta > Hymenoptera > Tenthredinidae > Tenthredo > Tenthredo mesomela. The sequence goes on from OX031014.1 coordinate 34,022,796, forward strand.
TGAGGTCTGAGTTTGAATAAAAAACTTAATTTATTATAAAAGAATAATAAAACCCTTTTATTATAGAATTTTTCGATGTTAAATGCTTATATCACTAATTATTATTGCCTTCACTCATTTATCATTAATTATTTCTTCTAATTACCTGCAATTATTCAATCACTTTTACGGTAAGCATAATTCTTTCATTAAAATGAACTCATTTTATTCACCGTTCCGGTACTGGGTCAACTATGTTCCGATACTGGGTCTGGGCTCTTTAAGTGTTCCGGTACTGGGTCTTTTAGACTCATTCGAAAAATTTTTTTTTAACATATCAAATTTCGGTAAAACTAATCAATGTAATTACGCCTGAATAGCTAAATGTCCATTCCATCCAGTGAATTAATTTTTTTTTTTTCATCAGCTACTTAAGTATTTTAAAAATAAGAAAAATCAGTCATATACCCTTCGTCGTTCCGGTACTGGGTCCTTTACCTTAGTGCTGGACTCGCGTAGGGCGAATCGGTTTCGGTAACTATTCCTGCTTCTTTCCATGCGCGAATAATCTTTTTCATGGTTTCGCGATCTTTGTCGTTCATTCGATATGGTCGTTTACTTACGGGTTTCGCCTCTGGAATCTCTTGTATATCCATCACTACGTCTTGAGCGCAACCTAGTTCACTCAGATTCATCGCTACACACTTACGATACTTATTTATTATGCTTAACAAGTCCTCTATAACATCTTCTGATTGTTCTGGTCCCACGTTGATGTCTTCTTGTTTGATGGGTAAATACGTGCCGTTCCGATCTACCGTCGGTATGTTAACGATTTCATCGGGTAAACACGCTCTATTATTTTCGAATCGCTGTGTATTAGAACTCAGGTTCAGAATAGTTATTTCGTACGTTTGCTGCTTCGTTGACATCTGTATGAAATTTATCGATAGTGGTGGTAACACTATATTGTCTGTTTCCGTCTGCACACTCGTGTCACTCGCACTCGCGCTTATATTTGCGTACGGAATGTTTTCGTTTGTTTTAAAGAGCAAATCATTACCCACTTTATGGAATTCTACGTAAGGTGCTTCCGTGAATGTTCGCCCGATAAGTACATCGACCGTTTGCGCGTCGTCTGGTACGATTCTTATCGTTACTTCTTTCACTGTCACTCCGTCCACTGTGATATCCGCGCACACAATACCGGGTGACATCACTTTGAAATGGTTCGGACCGAAACTTTTTAACTCCGACGTTATTCTAATAATTTCGAAACCTCCGAGGATCGCAACTGATGCCTTTATCGTACACTCTGAACTACCGGGATCGATCAACGAGTTCAATTCCAGGTGATTCACTTTAATTTGTTTCAAATATTTACTAATCGCGTGCCTATCGTCGTGACCGTCGATCGCGTTCACCGTCCGTGCCGCTGCATTACCTTGTATCGTACAATGTTTCTGCGTATGACCTTTCCCTTTGCACCTAAGACACGATAATTCTCTCCTTGGTTGTGTACAGTCTCTAGATAGGTGACCATACTCATTACAGTTGAAACATTTTGGTTTGCCATCAGAATTCGTATATAACGCTCGTTTTTCCGGATTCCGTTCAGGAGAGTTAATTTTTGTCTATGTTTTCGTAGGGTAGGACGTTCCTGTCCCTGGTACTTTGGTTCTACTATTGTCGACTTCTTTACTGGATTTGATTCGGTTCACACGTTGTGATGACAGTCGATCGTAATCTACCATGTCGTGTAGTAGAGCGTTGAGATTGTAGTGCGTTCTGGCAGCCATCGCACTGCAGAGCTCTTTCGACCATAATCCCACTAGAATTTGTTCCTTCGTATCTGCAAATTCTAATCGAATGTCATTGCATAATTTCGCCTTTGAATGAAAATAGGAACTCAGCGAGTCGTCTTTCGTCTGAACTCGTTCGGTCATCCTCTTCCACATCAGTGTCCTACTGTCTTCTACCAGAAAGGTATCGCGAAACGAAGCCTTGAAGGATTCCCACGTTCTCAATTCACGTGCGTTCATTCTGTACCAATCACGTGCTCCAGCTTTCAGATGAGTTTTCGCAGCTTCTAATGCGAAATTTCCCGGCCAATTGTGGAGTCGTCGCATACTCTCGATAGTCTCTATCCACTCGCGCGCCTTTACACGATCCATCTCTCCGTTAAATTCACCAATATTCGCGCTCAAATCAGGCATGATATGATAGTTCGGTACTATTGTCTGCTGCTCGATATTAGGAGGGGGTTGTGCTGGGTGAGTTGTGTCCATCAGTCGATCGAAGAGACTACTCATCAACCTATCTTTTCTTCTCCCTTCCTCGATCATAGCCCACATCGCTTCCTCTAATGTGCCTAATCCATCACGTGATCTGTTGTTCGTTTGAATATTTGATTCTACTGGTTCTTCGATCTCCATGTCGCTCGATCGTCTCGTGTTAGCATTTCGTGTCTCTGTCTGTTCCATTTGTGGCATGCCAGGTGCGCCGCTCGATTGCGCGTTCGTTATTTCTACTCTCATAGAGAGTCCTCTTCCGGTTCCTCTACCTCGTCCGATAGAAGATTCTCCGCCATTAGCCGAAGAAACTCCAATTTGCGAATGATGCGACATATTACCAGCCTCTGCACCGCGTACCGTCTGCAGAATTTGCCGATAAAATTGCTCAAATTGGTCCTCTGTGACCTCCGGCACATTACCGTTCATTCTATCACTAATATCTTTATTGAACACTCACACACAAACTTAGGCCTTTCGCCGATCAGCCATTACTCGCGAACCGATAACCGTTACGCCACGTTTTTCAAATTTTGCCGAACTTTCGTAATTCTTTTTCTTTCGATTCCGGTACTGGTTCAATCGTTTTGAGTTGTTGAAATCCCACTTCTGATTGTTAAATTCTTATTCTCTTTAGATCAGGAGGATCGTAAAATGGATTGTGTTTAAATAAAGGTCGTAACGTGCCGGCAAATATAATATTTTATTAAGTAATTTGGATAACACAACAGTAATCACTTTCTCAACGGATCAATATCCGGAATATATTAATTAATCTAATTATATTTATTACTAAGGATAATTCGTAATTATCGTCGTATATTCGCTAGGTGACACGTCTGTCTAGTTCCGCTCGTTTACTTATACTGCTTCATCCTCGCGACCGGCAGGTCGCCTCGCTTAATCCTTTTGTTTTCGGATTATCTCATTCATACCGTATTCGTACTCACACATATTCACATAATAGATTTGATCGCTAACACTATGCTGAACGATTGAAAGAAATTGAAATTGAGTTCAATTGATTGAAATTGAAATTGAAAGATCGTTGTTATAAAATAAATGATTTTCTCCTACACGACCGTTTGAAATTCGCCTCACTTCGGACTTCGAGGTCTTGATGAAACAACAGCGAGCTCAAGCGACGGTTTTAAGTACTGCGTACTTGACCGCTGCGAAGCGTCAGCTTTAACGGCAAGTGCTCCCACCGGGTTTATTACTACATCGTTCGCGCTTCTAACGAAACACAACGCTTGAAATCCGTATGCAATCATCTGAAGTCGTAGCACAACGCATGAAATCGCTCGGATTTGAAAAATCTGCCTACCTATGTCACCACTGATCTCTATACTAACTGGATAGCTGATCAGCGTACTCGAGCTGTGCCCAATAGACGCGGACGAAACCGACACCAGCGCTACTATATCAAACCTGGAACTAAAAATTTTGAATTTAACCATCTCGCGTACACCCCGCAACGAAAATGACGGAATGAGCGGTTTGCGTTAACCATATAGCTATTAATTGCTAAATTGACGCTTTGTAAAATAAATTAAAAGTGAAATGAAGTTCAGAAATCACTTTATTATCAAGAACGAGTTGAGAATCAACTAAGCAACACAAATTGAACAACATTATATATATATATTTTTATTATTTTTTTTTATTATTATTTTATTCTTAATATAATCATTAAGAATAAAATAATCGAAATATATTAATAATGAAACAATACATGCACCATACCGTGACTTTCTGTGAATGCGGCCCAGCAGGGATACTAACCCCAAGACTCGCTAGTAAGGCTAGGAGCAGTTTAGTAACTTACTAGATTTTCTTAGTAAAATCACTAACAATCTAGTGATTTCGAGTGATTTTACTAGGAAACTCTAGTAAGTTACTAAACTGCTGCTAACGAGTCTTGGGTTAGTATCCCTGCTGGGCCGCATCCACAGAAAGTCACGTATGACAAATATTATATACGAGAAACAGACACTCAACGAAAAATAGCAAAATGTAAACTTAAAGTAAAGTGAAGAAGTATTGTGCGCCAATAACCGCATTGAACCGCTGTTTGCAGCTGCTCAGTGGCCCTTCCAAATAATTTGCCTCGTCAAGAAATGCCGAATGCTCGTGCCTGTGATGGCATACGAGTAATTTTTGGTAAGTGCGTACATCCTAATTTCGATGTAGCGAACAATTATTTCGTGCGTGAGATGAACCATGTGATTCGTTGCTGTCTCAAAAATGTAAGTATCAATGAAGTGTTCGTCAAGTTCAGTAAACAATATTGTCTTCGCCGCAAGTAATTCTTTCTTCACAGATGAACACAGCATTGCGGGAAAATTTTTCTCCGGAGGAGGCTTGCCGAGGTTGCAGTTACATGCTTTCCGGAACAATTTCTCTACTGTACGACAAATGCTTACAATACTAGACGATGGTACAGTTAATCCACCGTGTGTCTTCGCAACTATTAAAGCAACGCCATCTCTAAGATTTGTCGTATCATTTGTGGAATGTAAGGCCTCGCAAGCATCCAGACATTCACTACATTTTATACGAGAACGGATGGATCGAACTACGAAGCCAGCTATATAGCCAACGGCTTGTTGTGAAAATTCTGTCATTGGATTTGGTAAGCACCATGCGAAATGAAGGAATTCTCCCATTTCTGTAGCAACGTTCCAAGTAGCTGACGTCTCATCTAGATGATATTTTTCACAAATTCTAGCGTTATCTGCCTCTTGATAGACGCATGGGTCGTATCGGTCAACTTTGGCGATTTTTTGTCGTTTATGTAATGACGAAACACTCAGAATTGCAGTGGAATCCTGGGCACTTGCATTGCCATTAGTACTCTGGACTGCGTGGCGAACGAGCAAACGCTTGAAAGCAGAGACAAACTGAGCAGCTGTGGGGTTTGGGCACCACCCACTTCTGCTCCTTACAGCACAAAAAAAAGCTCGAGATGGTCTTGGCTTATTTTATATGTAAGAAGGTACCGCAATGGTGCTACTTCTGGCTTGACGTACTTCTCAAAAATTGCTATTACTGCCATAACCGAAGTATAGAACCCAACAAATCCGGTTTTGCGTCCAGAATCAGTAACTAACATTTTATTATTTGTCACGAGTCTAATTTTTGATAAGTATTTGATTGATTCTAAAATTCTGGTTGGCCAAATGTGCTCATTGTCTCGTCTTAGCGGACTCTTGAATCCCTTAGCCCATGGATTGCGGATATTTAGGAAGTCAAAAATACAATCTACCACTCTAATAAATTTAACAGTAGCTGCAGAGTTCCTAAATTGAGGCAATTTCAAAACCTGGTCGCAGAATTCAATGGCAGATGCTACGCTGGCGCTTAGTGTCTGAGCAGCTAAGTAGACTTTCATGATTTGTTTTTTAAAATCCAAATGCTGTGGCCGAAGTTTATTTCCTAGCCTTAATCCTTCCTGCTGCTGTAGGCTTGCAAGATTATCAATAAATTGCCACTCAATTTTACCACCATTTTCATCTTCAAAAACTCTGGAATGATGGAATGCATTTCTTATCAGTTTCAACATATGGCACGGATCCAATATCACAAAAATATTATCTTCAGGATTAGAAGGGTGAGGAAAAGATGGCTTGCAGTTCTGTATTGTGAGTTGTGCTCCAAAAAGTCTTGCACAAGCAAAATGAGCGGGTGGACCATCAAAAGTCACTGACGAAATTTCCACACCAACATCATGTAGCCGTGAAATGGCATCCGCGAAAAGGGCTTGCAGAACGTCTGCATTTAATCCGTTGGTGAGAAAATATCCTATCGGGAGCTTCCAGCTTTGATCCAATGGCACGACTAGTAGGACACCAGCTTCTGAGGCAACAGGCAAGTCCTCTCCTTCATTTAACCCACAACCAATATCCACATGACCACGAACGATACCATCCCGACCTCTTTGGCACCCTCTCTTTATCCCCATTTCATCGTACATCAGTGCACAAATTAAGCGCCCACCACTCAATCTACGTTCCTCCACTTTGAGTTTCAATGTTCTGAAGCACTCTTCTGAAAATCCTGGATCTGCATCGATACTACTGTACCACGATCTCAAAATAGATGGATGGGGTAGTGCTGACTCAAACGTCTTGCGTACATAGTCATACGCTTTAGGTGAGTAAAAATTTAGAGTTGAAGCAAAACTTCGGAGCTCCGGTGGATATTTTTGTCGGGATGGTTTATTCTTTTTTATATTCTGATTCATGCGAGCAAATATTCGAGCAGGCTTTGACTCCCAACTTTCCAGACAGTACAAGCCTGTGTCAGAATAGCTATTTATGTATCAAGTCCGAAAAGTGTCACAAACCGGTATGGGTAATTTCTAATATGAGCCGATCGAGTGTGCTGTGTCACAGGAGAATGAGTGTGAATTTATCGCTCGAGCGCAGCGAGGGCGATAATTCACACGAGTTCTTCTGTGACACAGCAGACTCAGAGGCGAATTTTGGAAATTACCCATACCGGATTTGACACTTCTCGGACTTGGCACATACAATATTTTATGCGATCCGTTGTTTGAAAGTTCACTTTTTGGAAAATCAGTGTTATGCTCACTTTAGTTTCTAAAATTACTGGTGTTATTGCATCTTTCTGTATCAAAACGTTTAGACTTAGACATTTGACATTTTCAGACATTTTGGTTTATAATGTGTGAACGTAGTAAAAAATAACCTGACTATGTTTATTTTAATGAAACATATTCATATTGTACGATAATATTTTCATTATAGGCTCCTGTCCTATAATATTTCACTATATTTCAGTGACCTGAAATTGGTCACTTTGCGGCCTAAATCCGATGCTCAAAAAGTGAACTTTCAAACAACGGGTCGCATAAACCAATTTTTGTTGCCGTAAATCCCTAATTACTGATTTCAACGAATGAATAATGACTTTTGTCCTCTTCACTTTCTGCCGCAAAACTTTTTTATCGCATTTCACCTTGACAATACTCTTACGAGCAAGGTCAAGTTTTTTTCTTAATATCGGAGACGTGTCAACATAATGATGGTCATGCTGTACCAATCGCCTTGTTCGTGCTGGGCAATTTGGTGTTTGAATTTCGGCATGGGGTGAATGAGGCGATGGAACTTCAGGATCCACAACGGATGGCGCGGAGGAATGAGGGAGGTCAGGAGGGAAGGGAGCTTCAGGATCTGGAATAGGAGGTGCATGAGCTTCATGATGCGGGACAGGAGATGCGTGAGCTTCAGGATGCGGAACAGGAGGTGTATGATCTTCAGGAAGCGGAGTTTGCATATCCAACATTTCTGATAAAAAATTGCAACGACTATTTATAGACAAATAAAATGAGTATTCAACATTCACAGGTTTTTCTTTTATATAGACCTACAATACATAAACATATTGAACAAATATTCAAAACCCATATTTTTTACCCAGTCGGTATAGTCTTGTTTCGGAAATCTATTGAATGATAAATATGAAAATTCTCTCCTTATTGAGTTACATTTTCTCCAACTAAACTTACGTACCTGAAAAAATGCGAAGACGCAAGCTTATCTCCTTTTTTCTTGCAATAAACACAAAAACCCCCCATAATATGGATAAATTATTAATAAACGTAAATGTAAATAGAATATTCGCCAATATAAATATTTCAAATTTCGCGCGCTGTTATGTTGTCATGGACACCACTACAAGTACGAATTTTACGTATGTAACATACCACACATACATACTCAGTCACGTGACTTGATGGTTCCAGGTTGGTTATTGTGGCGCGTGTGTCGTTTTCAGCTCTTCTAATTGGCACAAGCAATCTGTGCTGGAGGCATAGGAGTCAGCTATCCAGTTAGTATAGAGATCAGTGTATGTCACAGACGAATTTTGGGTATGCGCTCGGGCACGCGTTGTACCACGTGAGCTGCGATCAGCTATTGTTTGCGAGGTCGTTTGTTTTTTTATTCAAATGTGATTAAAAAGTTTTGCAACATCATCTTTCTTCGTGTGACGTTTCTTCTTCGACCCGGTAAGTTAATTTGAATTCAACATGGTATATGACCGTAATAAAAAATAGTATTTTTCGTTACCAGGCCGTAAAAGAGATTTCGGCCGAGTGACGTCCATTATTTTTTGATATCTTTGCCGTAAATAATATCATTGGTCAAAATCGGCTGCCTTCGTGAAAAAATAACCTATTAGTTCATCTCTTTTCAACAGTATTCTTTTTTTTTTGTACAGTAAACTCTGTATAGTTGCACCTTGTATACTTGCACGCTTCCCCTCACACCGACTGTCACTAGCACAGTGAGCGCTCTCACACCACAGCGCCTACTGACACAATTCCCCCACTACAATACAGTTGAAGCCGTCGCGCGTGTACATACATGTCCGATCTAGTCGCACAGGCATCTAAACTATGTATGTATGCATGTATTTTTTTATATAAGTTGCATGAGACCCTGATCAAAGTCGGTGTAACGTGCCAAAGTTCTCACTCCCCGGGGTCGGGTGGTAAATCGTCAAAACACCCCCTGGAAATCGTTTTTCGCCGAAAGCTTGTAAACAAAGTGAGATTAAGAAAATAGTTTCAAATAAATGTTGTAGGGCATAAAATTTTACATAAATAACGTTGAATATTTTTTACCCTCAATTCTAATAGTTCAGGTTTTACAGCGATGCAAAGCTCGATATCTTAAAAAATTCATTCAAAATCGAAAACTTGTTATTTTTCAACTTTCTTCAATGTAAATCCGTCGCAAAAATCTCACCTTTTTTTGAAACAAGAAAAAAAAAATACCATTTGTTGGTTCACAAATTATAACAATTTTGATCATTTACAACAGATGCGAGAATTTTTTTACGTAATTAACGATGGGAGAATGTTTAAAAAAAATGTCAGAATGAAATCTGAAATAGTACTTATAGATTCGTTTAACATTTTAACGATACACATACAAATACTTTTTTATCGTTAGTTTTCTCTCATATGGATCTCTGTATTTGTTTAACCGGTTCACTGGTGGACCCGAAATCAACGTTTTGTGCCAAAACTGGTGAAAGGAAATAATTTCGTATTCAACAGGAAGCCCAAAAAACTTAGGAACATCACGTTTGATGTAAATCCGTTCAAAACTGACAGAGATATCCATGTTGCACATATATGTGCCATTACCAGTTGTGGCACTTTTTCTTTTTGCACATATATGTGCCCTTCCCAGTGAACCGGTTAATGTCTGAAATAAATCTTCCGTTCACTCCACCTTCGAATACATATACGTACAAACATTACCAAGTTCGAAAAGAAAGATATTCATTTCGGTCGCGCGAAAGTTACGTGTTTGAATGCCGGCGCGCCCGAGCGGCGTGCACGCGATTGATCGGGAGGCGGGGCTGGGGAGACATGGGAAGGGGCGCTGTATAGTTGCGTTTTTCACTCTCCTACAGCCCCGAGGACGTGCAACTATACAGAGTTTACTGTATTTCAATGTTAATCTCTTCTTCAATTCCTGGTATTTTAAATTGTAATCTGTTAATGAGTAAAGAAGTATAGGTACGTGTTTCTTAAATATTCTTGAATCAAATTCTGGTTCTAACGGCCGTACTTTCAATTTTTTTAAAGGGATAGACGAGTGCAATTTCGTCCGAATTAACATGGGCGACGAAAACCAAGAGAACAATGACTTCTGGCAAAAATTATTTACTGCCACTGGCATCACAATTACGCCCCATATCAAAAATATCTTGACATTTCAAAGTTATGATATAGTATATTGTGCACCGAGGGAGCAAAAACGTGGCTCTCGTGGTTCACACGATATTTTTTTTTACACATGAACGGAAAGCCGATTTCACCTGTCAACAAACTGAATATCAAATTAGGAACCTGCAAAGCGTGAAATGCTATCCTTAGGTCGAGCAAGAGCCGAAATATCTCTCAAAAGGGGATCTGTGACAGACCACTGTGCGTGGCGGTGGGGTCCAGGGGCGAAGCCCCTGGTGGTGGTGGTGGTGGTGGCGGCGGGGGGGAAGGGGGGGGGGGGGGCTTCCCCCCCCCCCCCCGATACAAAACAAGAAACTCTCATAATACTAAAATATTATAATAATTTTTATTTATATTTTCTTTTATAGTTAATATACTACTGTTTTTCTATAATATTGATAACATATAGTAGGGTAATGTTCATTAATGGGTACAAAACAAAAACTCTTAAAGTACTAAAATATTATAATAATTTTTATTCATATTTTCTTTTATAGTTAATATAATACTGTTTTTCTATAATATTGATAACATATAGTAGGGTAATGTTCATTAATGGGTTCGCAGTGGCTGTTTTTCTGACTTTTTCGGATATAATAGTGTAGCATTCAAACAATGTAGATGGCGGTTGAGAGCGAAGGGAGAGAAAGGTCTTGGAAGATGGACGGTGAATAAAGAACAGAGCGTTACATTGAGTCCGAGTTTTAAATACGAACCCTACCCGATACTATTAAATTAGGTAGTCGAGACATTACATTGGCGACGAGGTGAAAACCGAAAAGGAAAAAGAAGAAAACGAAAAGCGGAAAACGAATACGAAACAGAAAATAGACGCGGGAAATAAAGACGCGTTAACATAACCCAAAAGAAGAAGGAAAATGGCGACCCATAGAGAAATAGACACGTTTCCAGTACAAACAAGCGGATCAACAGTGGCGGCTAAATGGAAAAGATGGCTGAGAGCATTCGAGCTATACATGAGCACAAAGAATACCGTAAATCCACAACGGAAACGAGACTTTCTACTTCATCTAGCGGGATTAGAGGTACAAGATATATATTACACATTTAATATCGAAGAGGTCGAAGGTCAAGACGTTTACGTAGAAACAACAAAGCGACTCGAAGAATACTTCAAACCAGCGGTCAACGAGCCATACGAAAGACTCCTATTTCGCGCGATAACGCAACTAGAAAAGGAATCAGTTAACCAATTTTATGTACGCCTAAAGCAGCAAGCACAAAACTGTGCGTTCGGAACAATGGAAGACCAGATGCTAAGGGACCAAATAATAGAAAAAATCCAGTCCAGCACATTACGTCGGAAACTACTAGAAGAAGGGAAAAACCTGACGCTACAAAAGACACTAGAACTGACCAGACTATGGGAAGCATCGCAACAGCACTCAGACGCCATTGAGCATAAAGAGGAGGTGGTAAATAGGATTCAAGGGAAACCAAACTACCGAGGGGCAATAAAACAAAATCACCACAGTGGACAAGGCCAGTCTAAAGAAAGCAAATGCCATCGTTGTGGCTACACAGGCCACTACGCAGCGGATAAGAAATGTCCAGCGTGGGGGAAAACTTGTGAGAAGTGTGGTCTAAAAGATCATTTTAAGCCAGTTTGCAAGACGAAGAGTCTAGGCAAAAGATACGGCAAAGAAAAGAAGGAGGTCCGTCAAATAGAAGAGGGAGAAGAAGTTCATCGAGTACACAGAGGAGCACCAACCGAAGAACACGAACAGCAAGGAGACTACGCATTCGGAATTAGAGCAATACAAGAGCCAGCGGCCGATGTAAATCTGAAAATCAAAATCGGAGGCATAGAAACAGAAATGCTAATCGACTCAGGTGCAACCTGCAACATCATAGGGCGACGCCAGTGGGAAGACTTGAAAAATAAAGGCGTTAAGTGCAAATCATACAAAACAAACAAACTACTCTACGCATATGGGAGTAAGGAACCACTTGCAATACTTGGAGCGTTCAAAACAACCATTGAACTAATGACACGAGAGATAGCGATCGACGCAGAAGTAGTAGTTCTAGATGGAGAAGGCGGAGCACTACTTGGAAAGGACACCGCAATAAAACTAGGAGTACTGAAAATAGAGACCAGAATCAACGCGGTAGAACAAGACAGACTAACAGAAAACTTGAAAACAGAATTTGAAGAAGTGTTCACAGGTTTGGGGAAATTAAAAGGATTTCAACTACACATACCAATCAAGAAAGACTTTACACCGGTAGCCCAACCTATCAGAAGACTACCATATCACCTTAGGGACATTGAAGAGAAACTAGTCAACGAACTATTGGAGTTGGACATAATCGAACGAGCTGAGGGACCGACACCTTGGGTATCACCGACACAATTAGTACCAAAAACAAAAAGTGAGTGGCGACTATGCATTGACATGCGGAGAGCAAATGAAGCGATCGAACGAGAACGCTTTCCCATACCAACCATTGAAGAAACACTACAAGAATTAAATGGGAGTATGATCTACAGCAAGTTAGATATCAAGTGGGCCTACCACCAAATTGAACTGGACAAAGAATCAAGAGAAATAACAACATTCTGCACTTCTAACGGATTGTTTAGATACAAGAGGCTAATGTTTGGAGTCAACTGTGCACCTGAAATGTACCAAAGGGTGCTCACACAGACTCTTCAAGGCTGCAAAGGTATAGTCAACTACTTCGATGATATCGTTGTACACGGGCAGACGCAAGAAGAACACGACGAACGCCTTCGAAACGTGCTGCAGACTTTAAAATCAAAAGGACTCACCTTGAACGCAAAGAAGTGCCAGTTTGGACGTCAAGAAATAACCTTCCTGGGACATCACATGTCCAAAGAAGGGATACGACAAACAGAAAGCAGTATAAAAGCAATACTAGAGTTTAGAACTCTAGGTAGCGCAGAGGAAATTAGGAGTTTCCTTGGACTTATCAACTTTTCATCAAGATTCATACCGGACTTTGCTACAATGAGCGAACCACTTAGAAGACTGATGAAGAAGGGGACCCAATTCGAATGGAAAGAAGAACAAGAAGAGGCTTTCCAGAAACTTAAGAAGGCAGTAGTACGACCGGGAACACTGGGATTTTTTGACAAAAATGCAAAAACACAGGTCATCGCAGATGCCAGCCCAGTTGGTCTAGGAGCAGTACTGATCCAGATACAGAAGGATGGACCTAGAATAATAAGGTATGCAAGCAAAGCTTTGTCAGATGTAGAAAAAAGATACTCGCAGACAGAAAAAGAGGCATTAGCCTTAGTATGGGCATGCGAAAAATTCCACTTGTACTTATATGGAAGGGAATTTGATCTAATTACCGACCACAAACCCCTAGAAGTCATTTTTGGAACAAGATCGAAGCCCTGCGCCCGAATTGAACGGTGGGTTCTACGCCTACTAACCTACAAGTACAAAGTAATCTACAAACCGGGACGATCAAATATTGCCGACCCTTTATCACGATTACTGGATCTTCGAGGACAAGGAAAAGCAACTGAAATTGATTTGATACGAGCCATCGTCAAAGCAGCAGTTCCAAAGACGATGACATTGGAGCAGATTAAGGCAGCTACGGAAACAGACGAAGAGATAAAGAAAGTGAAACAAAGCTTGGGAACCAACAGATGGGAAAGGGAACAAAAGATGTACGAAGTAATCCAATACGAACTGGGAATAGTAGACGACATACTCGTACGAGGCACTCGAATCATCCTACCAAAAATCCTACATAGACAAGCAATGGAAATAGCACATGAAGGACATATAGGAATCGTTGGAATGAAACAGCGACTCAGAACAAAAGTTTGGTGGACGACATTGGCTAAGGACGTGGAAAAATGGTGTAAATCTTGTCATGGATGTCAACTAGTTGGGACACCTGACCCACCAGAACCAATGACGAGAAAAACTCTGCCGAGCAAACCATGGGAAGTAATAAGTATGGATTTCCTGGGACCATTACCATCGGGGCACAACCTACTTGTTGTGGTTGACTATTACAGTCGATTCTACGAGGTGGAAATCATGAACTCAATCACGGCAGACAAATTACTGGAGAAGCTGAAGGTAATGTTCGCAAGATACGGAATCCCAGAGACCATCATAAGCGACAATGGTCGCACATTCATTGAAAAAGGCTTCAAGACTTACCTAGAAGAACATGGAATATATCATCACCACACAACACCATTGTGGCCTCAAGCAAATGGAGAGGTGGAACGACAGAACAGATCAATCGTAAAGCGACTAAAAATAGCTCAAGCAACGGGAGAAGACTGGAAGGAAGAACTATTGAACTACCTATTCGCTTACCGAACTACACCACACACGACAACAGGGATAGCACCTGCGGAGCTCATGTTCAGTAGAAATCTCAAAACTAAACTACCAGACATGACGCTAACAAACCCTAAAAACGACGAAGAAATTCGAGACAGAGACCGTCTACGAAAAGAAGAAGGGAAAAGATACGCCGACGACAGAAGAAATGCAAAACCAAGTCCGATCTCGGAGGGAGATCTGGTACTGATACAACAACCAAAAGAAAATAAACTGACGACACCATTCAAGGCAATACCACTAACCGTAGTAAAGAAAGAGGGAAACTCAATATTAGCAGAAACACCAGACGGAACAAAATACAGACGTAACTCCACACATTTCAAACGATACGTCGAAAGACAAAACCCAGACTCAGACACAATTGAAAATAACCGAATTGAAACGAACCTTACTAAACAGAACATATCTACTGAAGTAGAAGTACCCAATAGAGAGAAATCTCAACGGAATGTCAGAATACCTAACCGACTCAAAGACTATATCTTAGAGTAACCAAGACTATAACGAACCAAAAAAAAAAAAAAAAAAAAAATTAATTAAGCTAGAATTAAGAAAATAAAATATATAAGAGTAATATGATATTAGTACATAGATACTTACCTGTGAGAAACTATTGCGTGATATTAAATATATAAAAAAAAAAAAAAAATATATTACATGTTAAATAAATAGTCTAAAAGAAAAGAGGGAATGTAGCATTCAAACAATGTAGATGGCGGTTGAGAGCGAAGGGAGAGAAAGGTCTTGGAAGATGGACGGTGAATAAAGAACAGAGCGTTACATTGAGTCCGAGTTTTAAATACGAACCCTACCCGATACTATTAAATTAGGTAGTCGAGACATTACAAATAGAATAAAATAATATTATATGTTATTTTTATCAGGGGTTATAATTATTAATTATAATTTCAGACATGAAATACGACTAGAATGGAGTCTCGTTTCCGGAAACGGGAAAAGTCATAGAAAAAGAAGTTAGCCACCGCGAACCCATTAATGAACATTACTGTACTTCTTCTATAATAATATTGCCTTTACATAACGCACTATACTAGATTTTTTATAGGATCACATAGTTATTCAGTTGCTTTTTTTTTGTTTATAATAGATAATTTTTTAACACAAGTGTATATCACAGAGAGATTTTTATGACTATTAAAGTAACATTAATATATTCCATTCTCTCATCTAATTCTTTTTTCCGTCAAAATTGAATGATCCAATGGATTGAATATGAAAATGGTAATTGATTTGGGTTGGCGCTGTTTTTTCAGTTGGTTCCTCAGAATTTTCTTTCCCTCCTGCAGAGAGAAAGTGTTTTGCGAATGTGGAATCAATATTTACTTGTTCCTCGTTGTTCATTTTTGTAGGCGATAGAATTTTTGCTTGAGGAGCATTTGAAGTCGATGGTCCAGAATTTATTAGATCTGTAATTTGATTCGATCTCTTTCTTTTATTGTTGATTGAATCATCTATATATCCTTCGGCAACCCGGTCCGACTTCCAGCCGCCATGTCGCTTTATAGCTATTATGTCAGCGCCAGCGTCAGCCAGTATCGTTGCCGATGTACGACGAAAAGTATGACCGGTATAACTTTTGGCTTCTGGTAACTTGAGATACTCAGCGATTTGAGCTGGCATGTTACTGAGTTTGTTTTTCCCAATTGGTTGTTGGGTGCACCTTCCTGAACGGTAATTCATAAAGAATCGATCAGTCGATGACTTCTTTGGTCGCAAGTCCATATATTTCTTCACAATACTGTAATATTCTCCGTCAATCACAAAACTCCTCGGCAAATGGGTCTTTGTGTCAGGCAGGGTGACGTGTAGTACAGAATTCTTATCTATTACGTTTTTGATGGTCAATTGGCAAAGTTCTCCTCCTCTGCAGGCACCGTAAACCCCAATAATCAAAGCAACCTGGAAATGAGCACAGTAAATGTAGTTTTATATTTTTATTGATGTTTGTCGGTGCAGCGTGTCGGTTAAATGTCTTTTTACCTTTGTCGCTAAATGTTCGGCGTCCGCAGCTTCACGTAGAAATTGTTGAACTTGTTCCGATGTCAGAACTTTCGACTTTTTACTTTGGAATCCAACATTTTGCCTCTTTATAAAACGGCTTAGTTGTGTATACTTGGAGATATCGATGTTTTTATTGTTGTCGATTGTAGTTTTGAGCATTGAATGTATGGACCAAAGAGACGATGGTTTCAATTTTTCTGACAACTCTTTAAAATACGCTATTAGCACAGGTTCTGAGAACGAGGTCGTACCTTGCTTCTCTTGCCAGGCTATAAAGTTCTCGTAAGCACGTGTGTATTTGTCTTTGGATTTCTCAGGCAGTGCATTATTAACTACATTCTTAGCCGTTGTTAGAATATGCGATGGTATAAACTGTGCGTCGTAACCACCGTCAGATTCGTCACTACTTATCATATTTATTTTGTTGAAATATTTTGTGCACGAGCCACGATACTACACACGCTGTTTTTCGCACTACTTATTTTAGGTTACGTTCGTTAGCCGGTAGCGATTCGTTCGTTGATGTATGCTAATGTATGCCGTTGATGGCGCGGTTTTGAAGACGATGCGACTATACCGATTGAGTCAAACCAGGAGCAAAGACCGGGAGAAAAGACTTTCTGGGAGAAAAGGCTGGGAGAAAAGACTTTCCGGTCGGTAAAACCGCTCTTTGCTCCCCGAAAATAGATAGCAAAATCGGCTTTTCCGTTCATGTGTGAAAAAAACCAAATTTCCTTCTCTGCTTTGGATGAAAAATTGTTGAACGACGTGGAACAATTCACTCGAGAAAAGATGAGGAAATATTTAGAGCCTGATAATGTGAATTTGAAACATTACTTTGGAAAAGATCACTAAAACCCAGAAGAGTTCACCTTTTTACCTGGAGAAAAAACCCTGATACTCAATTTAGCCAGCAAAGTGAGGAGTAAACCTGATGAATTCTGGATGCCAAGTCGAGCATTCAGCGCCGGCCTTAGAGTTCTTCGCGCCCCAGGCAAGCAATCGGAAAGTCGCGCCCCCCCCCCCCCCCCCCCCCTCCCCCCCACTACATCGCCCACCGGAATCGCGAAATTATCGAAATGAATTCGGTTAATAATTTAGCATTTATCTGGAATTCCAAAATTGACACGCCTTGCTTTGGCATTGGCGAAGTCTTTTATTATTTCCAAAATATTCATTGCAGCTGCTGTGTCATTTTCTATAGATAAAATTGCCAAAGCTGAAAGACGGTCTTGGCTCATAGTAGACCGCAAATAAGTCTTTATGAGCTTCAATTTACTGAAACTGCGTTCTCCGCTTGCGACAGTTACAGGAATTGTTAATAAAATACGTAAACTGATCCATAAGTTTGGGAAACAGTCCTGCATTTTGTTATCGTGAATTAGTTGTAGTACTTCAAGAGGATTTGCTTTTTTCCCCTGAATTACAGACTGGATATGTAGAAGCTCGTTGTGTAGTTGAGTCCCATCAATATCTGTCTGATCGGTATCCCCCGACTCGGTCAACTGTGACTGAAGATTGAGGCAATGTTGAAGGAGTTCAGAATTTTGTGACAAGTGTTTAAAATTATATAAAAATCCCCAATGTTCCTCGTGTTTCTTCAGAAGCGTAAACCTTTCGTTAATGGAAGACCTGGCCGTATCTACCAGAGGATAGAAAACTTGAGTTCTGAAGGTTTCTTCCGGGTTTAGAAAACATTATCACGTCCTTCGTAGGTGAACATTTGTTTTTTTTTACGGGGACGTATAGTTTTAAAAGTCATTTCGAATCCAGATTTTTCCGCGATTTCTTTGGCAGCTATAATTGCAGCATTCAATCCTGTCTGGCGATAGCCATCGAGATAGTCTTCGCAACCAGGGAGTAATTCGATAGCTTTAGGTAAATCCATGTCTTTTGCCTGCATAGCTTTACGTGCGAGATTTACTTGGAAAAGTATATCATACCACGCTATGAGCGTGATGATGAATTCGAAGTCTGACATATGCATTGCCAATGATCTTGTTTCGGACGTGATTTTTTGATCGGTAGATTCTTCTTCCAAGTCTATGAGAGATTCATAAATTTTAATATACTGATATCGTATGGCTTTTAAACTTTGGATACGACACTCCCATCTAGTTTCTAAAACTTGTTTAACTGTTAAATTTGACACGTGGTTTTTCAAAATTGACCAACGTTTGGTAGACGCTCTGAAAATAGTGTAAATTCTCTGTACAATTCCAAATAATGAAACTGATTTGACGTGAGATTTAGAGGCATCACCTACCACTAAATTCAGCGAGTGACATCCGCACGGATTGAAGAATGCTCGAGGATATAAATCAGTAATTCTCTTTTGAACTCCTTTGTGCCTACCTGACATATTCGCTCCATTTTCGTATCCTTGGCCACGACAATTACGCATATCCAAGTTACATTCTATTGTAAATTCATTTAAGATTACAGATGTTAAGCTTTCTCCAGTAGATTCTGTTACAGGGCGATAACCAAGAAAGTGTTCTTTAATTTGAACCTTTTCCTCGGAAGTATCGACAAATCTAATTGTAAAAGACATTTGCTCAACGTGACTAATATCTGGCGTGCAATCTGTTATTATAGAGAAATACTTGGATTTTCTTGCCCTATCTAGTATGGTAGATTTCACTCGACTACCTAGTTGTTGGATAAGTTCGTTTTGAATCGTTTTTCCACAATAGTGATCGTGAACTTCACGCGATCGAATTCGTCTCACATGTTCAATCAAAACAGGATCAAACTTCCCCATCAATTCAATGAGACCTAGAAAGTTGCCATTATTTAAAGTATCCAAACGATCGGAGCTTCCTCGAAAGGCCAAATTATTTTTCGTCAAATATAAGACAATCGCTATTAAGCGGTCTAATATAGCTCTCCAGTGCGCTGCTTTTCTATTGATCTGCGATTGTAAATCAATGTCGATTCCGGTACATGTTCGAAGCGATTGTTCAGCATCGATCCATTTTTGGTACGATAAAAAATGCTTCCCGCTTCTTTCATGACTCTTTAAGTAGTCTCCAATGTGCTGCCAGTTATTAATCCCTTCCGTGCCTAATTTCGATTCAGGAGATTGATCAAAGAGCTTACAGCAAAAGCAATACGCGCGGTCCATTGATTTCGAATACTGCAACCAGTTTCTAATTGTAGTTTCCCCATTTGAAAGCAGTCTTTGAAAAAAAGACACCGAAAAGCTACGATGTTTGTTATTTTTCGGAAAAGAGGCTAAGTTCAGATTCGCAAGAGCAATAGGACCTTTAGTAACAATGACATCTCGAATAGATGCTGTTATAGTAGGCCACTGTCCAATGTCTGAATATGCAGAATTATTTTCTAGAGTTTCAAGATTTTCCTGTGATGATTTTTCAAAACAATCTAATTGAGTGCTTTTTTCTTGACTGCTACTATGAGAAACTTGATCGATACTTTCAACTTCTACTTGAAGTTGCAGGGTATCTGTAGCAACAAAACTTGATGAAGCTGCAGCAGGACTCTCTGTAGCCTTGGTAATATTGGACTGTTCGTCTTTTCTTTTCATGAATGCTGCCATCGTTTTCGCAGCAGAAACGTTCTCCTGCTCATATTTGGCTTTTCTTTTGCGATTTTGCGCCCCAGATGCCTTGGACGACATTTTAGCTATTACTAGTAATGAACGCGAAATCTTAATCAAACTACCTAATTTAGGTACAAAGTAAAAATATCAAACGTAAAATGATGTAGACAATTTATTATTTTTGTCAAGCGCCCTGATGGCCCCTGCGGACATGAATTTTGTCCGGAATCCCGTCCTGCGCATGTCCAGAGGACATTTACGTGTCTCTATCTATGTCCGCCAGATATTCAGGCGTCTGCAATGGTGTCTTGAAGACTTGGTAGCGTCTTGAGTAGTGTCCCGAGGTCCAAATAGCGTCCATTACCATGTCCTTGAGACATTCTACTGTCCTCACCCAGGTCCTGCGGTCATCCTCAATTGGATAACGAGGTCCGGAAGACATCCCGAACAATTTGTCCGAATTCGAGTGTCCTTAGTGTTGTCCTGAGGATCCAGCAGTGTCTCTGGCTATGTCCCCAAAACATTTCACTGTCCTTACTCATGTCCCACAGTCATTCGCGGTATAATGCTGCGGCCCGAAGGACGTCCTGATTTTTTTGTACAAATTTAAATGTCCTCAGTGGTGTCTTAAAGACTCAAAGATGTCTCCGACAAGTCCTCGAAACATTTTAAAGTCCTTACTCATGTCTTGCGATCATTCGCAACTCAAAGTTGGGGTCCAACGGACGTCCTGATGACTTTGCGCAAATTCGAGTGTCTTTAGTGATGTCTTGAAGACCTGGCAATGTTTCTAGCCACGTCTCCGTAATATCGACCGTTGTTACTCATGTCCTGCGGTCATTCACAACGTAATGATGGGGTCCGACGGATGTCCTAATAGCTTCGCACAAGTTCACGTGCGCTTAGTAGTGTCTCAAAGACTCAGCGATGTCCTGGCCGTGTCTCCGAGACATTTGATTATTCTTATTCATGTCCTGCGGTCATTTACAACTTAAGGTCGATGCTGTCCCCAGGTCACTGTGATCTCGCCTCAGGGCAGTACGGTAATATGTCATTACGTGTTCGACGGGCTACTTATGCGCCCTTTCATTCACTCCGTTCATTTGACGATATTTTCTGCTTTCCTTCTCGGGTAACTGCAAAATCGGAGAAACGCCTTTCACGAAAAAGGGCTGAGGATGAGGTCCGACGGATGTCCTGATGGCTTCGCGTGAATTCGAGTGTCTTTAGTGATGTCTTGAAGCACCAGCAATATGATTTGTAACCAGCAATTATACGTCCTGATATTCTAATCACGTGTCTTATACATGTCCCCCACGTGTCCCCAAACCCATCGAATAATTCGACAAGACATCCTGAGGACATAGTGAAAACGTCCCTTGGACGTCCTGGTATTCTAATCATGTGTCTCATAAATGTCCGCCCTCGGTCTCGAAAACAGGCGAAAAATGTGGGGATGCATCCTGAGGACATGATTAAGCCGTCTTGCGGATGTCCGGGGCGTATCTCATCATGAATTCACAATGTCCTTATTCTGTCTTCGAGCCGTCCTAAAATGACACACTAGGACGTCCTGAGAACGTCCGCGACGTTTGTCCGCATTCTGTCCTGTGTAGGTCCCAAGGGGCCATCAGGGCGTGAACAACAAGCGAAATCTACTATAATATAATAATAATATACTAATAATAATAATATTAATAATAATAATAATTAATAATAATATACTACAATATGAACCCTATAATATGAAAAATGCGCGTAACTATAGGCAAACCACAACCAGAACGACTGACGACTTGTAACTGCTTTACCACCGGTAAGTATCTAGATGTGCGTTCATTAGCGCTTTCAAACGGGGCATAATCATTCTACGTCGAACATACTATTCATGCGGGCGAGCCTGTCGAGGCGCGTCGCCACATAACGGTGGACTGAGGTACTTCGGTCGTTCGTGTATGTATGTATCCATTGTGACCGTGCGCCCAACCCAACTCGCTTCGACTGCTGCGACTCGAGTCGAATGCATTGGATGTTCTCAAGCCATACAAATTTTCGAGATTGCACTGGAAAAAATTTGTCTCAAACAAAAAAAAAAAAAAAAAAGCTCATTTCAGCGCCCCTGAACCTCGGCGCCCCGGGCTACTGCCCGCTTCGCCCGCTCCTAAGGCCGGCGCTGCGAGCATTGAGTGTACCGAGTCAGACCAGCCAAAATGAAGATACTGACAAAGAGCTGACAGCCGATACCACAGCAGAAATAAAACGACTAGAACGTTCACTCAAACACACTGTCAAAAATAATACTGCCGGTTTTAATGAAGGTGAATTGCTAATCCTGTCGAGTGGCATTTCGATTGATCTTCGCAGTACTATTGACACGGAAAAAAGAGAGATCAGTTATGATGCAGTAGTCACGTGTCCCATTTGCCAATCCAAGTATTCCTTCAAAAGAACGCAAAACAGCTCTGGTGGGTCGAAGAGATGGGTGACATCGAATTTCACTAGGCATCTCCAAATTCATTCTGCGGCAATCCAAGAAACACGACTTTCAAATCATGTAAGTGCAATGTATAAAAAAATTGGAGGTACTTCTATACAAATTTACAGTACTACTTGATAAGTGAACTACATACAAAATTAATTTTTTTCGAGCATACATCTCAAAAACGACAAAGCGGAAGTGACCTCGGAGATGACCAAGGCGGAAGTGAGGCCAAAAAATTGCAGCTAACGAAACACAGGACGGATCCACAGACGTGCCAATTTTAGCACCACAACACGAACTGCAACATCAGAATGTCACCGATGGAACGCCGTACCTCGCGCCGACCACGGTGATCGGCAAGGCAGTGACGACGCTGATGTCTATCGAGAACATGCAGCAATAGCAATTACTGCAAACCTCGCTTGAAACCCTATCACCAAAGTTTTTGGGAGGCGAGGAGTCTACTTTTTTGTCAATGTTGGTGAGATGTGCTGTAGAAAAATGTAGGTACAAATCTGGCGGGTACAGATATGAAAATGCTATGAAATCAATGGCAACTTACATTTATTTCGTGGGTGGGCGAATCCTGTACGACACATTATGCGCTAACCTGCCACTTCCAAGTGTTGCCACCATTTGTCGCCGTATAAGTACAAACGCAATGACATTACTAGAAGGTGCCTGTCGCGTTAAGGATCTGAAAGCCTTTTTGGAAGCTAGACATTTGACACCTTTCGTCTGGTCAGAGCCGGATTTGCGGCAAGGCAAACCTAGGCACTTGCGTAGGGGCGCGCGGTGCACGGGGGCGCTGGTCACTGCGCCCATATAGAAAAAAAATGACGTGTAGGAAAAAAAAATATGCTTGAAGAAAAGGGTAGAAATTTTGCTCAATTTTGCAGCCGCAGTATCGAAGTCAAGTAAACAAATTCCCAAATTCTAATCCCTGACGGCTTTTGACCAACGTATAACGTCGGTATATCAACCGTGAACACGTGGTATTGGTATAAACAGAGTAACCGCACCGTAGTAAAACTGTGTGTTGTAGGAATAAATACCGTATTTTTGAGCTCGGATGCATACCGTCTATACACCGTAGGTAATCACTAATAATACGGTATTGAAGCGGAATGTTCACAGTCGTAATGGCAGATGAGGTACGCACGAACAGAGTATGAGTCACGTATGTAAATCATATATAAACGGTGTTTTTTTTCGAAACATAAGGTATGTATCGAGTTCCATGACGGTATTTTTACTCCAAAAATACCGTATGTATCCAGTTGTACGACGGTATTTTTTTTACCAAAAATACGGTACTATGTACCTTAGTTATATGACGGTATTTCTGCTCACAAGTTATTTTTCCAAAGGATCTAGATATTTTTCGAATAATTCATAAACGTATAACACACCTAAGCGTATAAAGCGTATAACACTGTACACGCCTTGGAATGAAATCCTGAACAATGTTGTAAAAAAAAATGTGGAAAATATTTTGGGTATATTGGGATTCTGTACTGCAATAATTTCAAACAGCAATTTGATTATCAGTATAAGAATAATATTTATTATGTGAAAATAACGTGAATGAAAATGAATAAATAATAATAAATTTATATCATATTATTTATATATATTATTTATATAAAAATCCTACTAATTCAGCGAAACAAAAGTATATGAAATTTATGACTCATGAAATACGTTAATACCGTTATGGTAGTTCTCCAGCAGGACGATAAGCGTCGCGGCGTTCGCTCCGCCATGCGTTGACCTGTCAAAGCGGTATACTCGTTCGCACGTATTAGCATAGTTACTCAGCTTTGTGTTGAAATCAGTCGTCAAAAAGATTGGTGAAACTTCCTTGACTCTTGTGTGTATGTAGCGCTCATCTCTGATGTTACGTAAAGCCGTTGTACAATGCCTCGATATACCCGCGTTGGAATACGATGAAAAGTTAGAGACATAACCTAGAAAATAGTAGGTATATTCCGCAGCGTGTTAATAATTTTCAGAAGGTTGGTGACTACATCGAAGGAGTGTGTGCTGGAGACGAGTGATACAACGGGACATGTGGTGATCCCGGAAGAAAGCGTCAAAGTACCGAGCTCATTCCAGTCACCACGGAAGGTCTTATAACGTGTTCTGATGGATTATTAAATCTTAATATTATTGAAAATTGGGTGAAATCGTTTATTGAAATTAAGCAGGTACCATGGATGATGTGAGAGGGCAAATGTACTCGAAACGCACCGAGTATGCGGCTGCTGAATTATCGAGGCCGCCTCCGACGATATTACTTCGTCATGCGAGGCATGGAAGACCGTGATACTATGGACGGGAAAATGCAGTTGTTCCCAACTAGTGTTGCAACTCACCAATCACATTTTTAATTAAATTACTCATTAGCGAAGAAAGTGAATTATTGTAATTTCCTGTCATCAATAAATACCATGTACAGAATAGTCCGATATATGTCTTGCTCAGAAAAGAGCGACGCTTTGGTACGAAGGCAAACAGGGAATCTCCTTTAGAAATCATGATATCCCGACATTGGTTGAGATCTGCTGAAGAGCTCTATTTCTCAATGAAATTCGCTACATGTCTTCTGCCGCCAAGGCGTCGCTGTCTCACACTTCCCGATTTTTTTTATTGAATTTTTTTTTCAGGTATGGATGCGGTTCGAATAGGGTATTGATGTGGTGTGAATGTGGTGAGAATACGGTATGAATGTGGTAAGAATACGGTATGAATGTGGTGAAAATACGGTATGGATGTGGTGAGAATACGGTATGGATATGGTGAGAATACGGTATGAATGTGGTGAGAATACGGTATCGAAACCGTCGAACTACGGTACACATACTGCGGTCAAACCTAATTTTTTGAAGGGCCCAGGAAATTTGTCGGTTCACACAGGGTACGGTAACGGTGTTCATACCGTATGAAAACTGTGTTCAGTACCCGTGAATACGGTAGAAGTGCCGGTAAAATACGGTATGCAGAAAGGCGCAAATATACTTTATTTCTGAAGTGATTACCCGTGGTAAATCCGGAAATATACCGTTTAATATCGGTATATAAACCTTCTCACAACCTTGCGCAAAAGTCGTCAGGGATATAGCAAAAATATGTACTGTCGAAGGATACGGGGAAAGGGGGGCGCAGCGGAGTTTAGTGCCTAGGGGCGCGAATTGTGAAAATCCGGCCCTGCGTCTGGTTAAGCGAAGACGCCACGCGAGTTTCATCTCGAGTACAATGTGATCACAAAAGTAATCAATTAATTGGATTTGTTTTGCCCTTCGATGATAATGGTATGCCAATAGCTTTTTCTTTTTCGGCTACTTCCGCCTCGGTAATTCAGAATTATTTCCTTCAAAACACCCCAGCATCTTCTTTGTATACCGTTATGGCTCAGCCCATACACGATGATGCTCCTGCCTATTGTTTAACATTATTCGGGACAGACAACAAATTTACTACTGAACATGTAATGAAACGCTGGAATCATACTGTAAAGGTTTTATCTGAACATGGCATATCGGTAGTCGGCATATCTTCGGATGGAGATTCGCGGCTAATGAAAGCAATGCGCATGAAATCCGGTATTGGAATAAACAACCCTGATTTTTCCGTGCTTGAACAGGACTCTACTTTTTCAGAATTTCACGCTCATGTATGTCCGGATTTCCTATGCACACAAGACACAGTTCATGTAGGCGCCAAACTGAGAAATAGACTTTTGAAACTTTCTCTTATTATGCCACTGGGTGACTTTTTCATTTCTCCAGGGCATTTAACCGTTCTTATGGATACTATATCCAAGGATAAGCATATGCTCAATCTCTGCGACATATCACCGAAGGACAAAATGAATTTTGCTTCTATTATCAAGATCTGTGACCCAAGAATATGGCACCTTTTAAAATTGTACGTTCCAGGCAGCGAAGGAACCGTGGCTTATCTTCAAATCATGTATTATGTCATCATTTCCGTTCTTTCTAAAACCATGTCATTGACAGATAGAATATATTACCTGTGGTACACTGTATTTTTTTTGCGACTATGGAGAGCATCCCACACGGCACGAAATATTTCAGAAATGTTTCATAAATGTTTCATTCGGTACATGGCATATTTCATTGTGACATTTCAGAAATATGTCCATGTCCGCATATATAACTAACGTTATATAGCTGACATGTATCAGAAATATTTCAGAAATATGTCGGTTACATATCAGAAATATTTTAGTAATATTTCAGAAATGTATACCAGAAATTTTCCAGTAATATACCAGAAATCTTCCAGTAATATGTGGTAATATTTCAGAAATATATACCAGAAATCTTCCAGTAATATACCAGAAATCTTTCAGTAATATGTGGATATCGCGTGGATGAACACTAGAAATGAGAAATGAAAATTGAAAAAAAAATACGATTTTTCATATCTCCGCTGTCAGATATCACCGTTATAGGATAATTCTACCTATATTAAATCACCTATATGAAGAAAAACGCATTTCGACGGTGCTCCAATTTCTAAATCCTGACCGGGGTTTGAACCGGGACGCTCACCGGTGTTCGCATTATGAATCTCACGCCTTAACCACTACGCTAGACCGCCACTTAGTATGTATTGCAAATTTTTCCTATATATTATTTCTTCCAGAACAATGAAGAAATTGAGTTGAAGTATCATATATTTTTCACAAAGTTCTGCAGAAAGTTAGACATTAACATTGTCTTGAGAAAATGATGGATGGATGAACTGAAATGTTGCTGTGACATATAAAAAAATCTGGAAATGTTGTGTTGCAATTGACACATTTCGGAAACGTTCCAGAAATATCGAAAATTCTGGAAATGATATGTTGCAATTGACATATTTCAGAACCGTTCCTGAAATATTGAAAACACGATACGTCATTTGGAATGTTGCTGAAACATTTCGAGAATTCTGGAAATGTTGTATTGCAATTGACATATTTCGGAAATATTGAACATGTTGTATTGCAATTGACATATTCCAGAAATATTTCGAAAATATCGAAAGTTTTATATTGCAATTGACACATTTCGGAAACGTTTCAGAAATATCGAAAATGATATATTGCAATCCACGTATTTCGGAAATATTACGGGAATATTGAAATGTTATACTGCAATCGATATATTTCTGAAACGTTTCAGAAATGTCGAAAATGATATGTCATTTGGAATGTTGCTGAAACGCTTCAGGCATATTTCTGAAGTTATGTTATGAATCTGAAATGTTGTAACATTTCTAAATATTTCTGAAATATTTCGTGCCGTGTGGGATGGCTTGACCTTCGACCAGATTACTCCTTGACTAACAACTGCATAACGTCGAACACTTATCTTTGCATCGAACTTAATGCTCATGCGTTATTGAATCTTGCTTTCCGTTGTATCAAAAATAACTCAACTGAACATGTTCTTCCCTGGCAATTTGGTAGCCAGCAGTGCGAAACTTTCTATCGGAATTTACGATCCCTAAGTACGACGTGTTCGACCGTTGTCAATTGCGCTCTTCTTGAAGCAATCCATAGAATTCAACGTATCCAATTACAAGCCGACATTTCCGTCACTGATTTTAAATTAGAAGATGAAAACTTAATTTTCCCGCGGACACGGCATTTAAATACAAATTATGAAATTCAAGATGAAAAACTTCCATCCCCTACTTCTGAGGTTAACACTAACTCTGAACCTCTTAACTATTTAACAATAAAAGTAATACTTGCGAGAGCTAAGAACGCTGCATATGAATCTGTCGCTAAATTTGGAATAGAGGTAGACATTACTCAAGCTAATAATATACAATATCGAAACTTGATGATTCCTGATTACGTTAACCCTGCTACCTCTGATGTAAGAAACGATTCCGATGACGAAGATGCTGCTATACTTTCGGATAGAAATATCGAATCTGCTGAAGAAAGTGCAATTGACCATAGGACAAACGAGGATCTGACCATTTTAAACGGCATAACAGGAGAGTTAGGTTTACCGAGCACTTCCAAAACTGCAGTTATTCTACCGCTTGATAATCAGTATACCGTGGTAACGGATACAAAGGGAAAACAACACGTCGTTAGAAAATCATCGATCTGCTGGTTACTGAGTAACAAAAAATCAAAACTGAGTAGCGATCGTATTGAAAGAGTAAAAAACTCAAAGTATGAAAAACTGTCTGCTATTCCTCCTGTCTGTAACTCATTACATATAACTTGTCCGATTATTTGCCAAGAAATATTTATTGGTGATTGGTGCCTTTTTCAAAAAATTACCGGTGTCAAATGTTTGGTTGGGCTTGCGTTGGGATTCAGTTACATGGAATGTAACACGTGGAAAAGCATGGAATTTTCAAACAAATTTGCAAATATCAAGGGAAATAAGAAGTTAGTTGGAATCATGTGCCAATGGTACAACGTAGATAATAAAGGCTATCTTCACTCACAAAATGTGGCTTCACATGGTTACATTACCATAAGTCAATATAAAATAACTGTACCTCCTCCAGATATGACAGCTTCTGGCTACAAATTTGCCGACAACACTTATCGAAGTATTAAAAAAAAAACTGTAGAATCCGTAACTTGTTCTTGTAACATGTTCTCATATTAGATTTTTCCATCACCTCTTTCTAACATTGGCACATTAACATTCTACACGTTAGTCGCCATTTTATCTAATGAAAAAACCGTTTCTATGGCTTCCAGAAACTACGACCCTGGTATACTTGCGGTAATGTCGAAAATATGGTGATAACTGATAACATTTCAATTGAGTTTGAGAGTTCTAAGACATCGTACCTGTGATATGAGAATTTATGAGGAATCAAACATATCGTTACGACCAGAATTGTATTGAAATACCTATGAAATGTGGTATCTTTCGCTTATGTATTTATATAAATGTATTTAAAAAAAAAGGTATATTTATGACGACGCTTGTGCAAAACTCAACGTAATATCTTAAGGGGGGAAACCAGTTTAGGTGGCCGAAAATTTTCGTGTTTTACGTGAATTTTTTTAACAGGGAAGGAATTATCAGAATTTGTTTAAACTTGGAGGATATTTTATTAATTTTTTGAACTACACGTTGTCATTTTTTCAAGTCATTTCCGCCGGACATAGTGGAGTTAAAAGCTGGACGGTCGCGATCAGAGTTTGCTGCTCGTGGGACATCCGGCAGTCACAATTTTGATCTGAAATCATCATAATTTTTTTTTTTACCTTAACAACATATTTTATAAGAATATGTACTAAACTCTGATCAAAAAGTTGAAAATTGCATGTTTTGAGGTGTTTGAACAAATGTATACCATGGTATAAAAACATGACATTTTGTTCAAACGACTCAAAAACATGCAATTTTCAACTTTTTTGATCAAAGTTTAGTACATATTCTTATAAAATATGTTGTTAAGGTAAAAGAAAAAAATTGTGATGATTTCAGATCAAAATTGTGACTTCCGGATGTCCCACGAACAGCAAACTCTGATCGCGACCGTCCAGCTTTTAACTCTACTATGTCCGGCGGAAATGACTTGAAAAAATTACAACGTGTACTTCAAAACATTAATAAAATATCCTCCAAGCTTAAACAAATTCTGATAATTCCTTCCATGTTAAAAAAATTCACGAAAAACACGAAAATTTTCGGCCTCCTAAACTGGTTTCCCCCCTTAAATGCGAGGGCCTCAGTACAGTCTTCAGCTTGGTCTTCAGCCGATATAATATATGTATAAATAGTGATATAAGTGATTTGTTCGCAATCTAGTTCGCAGTTAAGTTCATTCTTTATCATAACAAGTCATTTACGGTGTATAAGCCGGATAGTAAATTTATAAGTTATAAGTGTAAGTTCCTGACAATAATGTCAGCTTTGTTCGTCGTATTGAAGTTGTTTTTTTTTTTTTTTATATAACAGTTTGTTACTTAAGGGAAGACCCTGGTGAGATTTCGCCCGAAATCGCTCAAAAAATCGATTTTCTGTTTTTGCCGGAAAATTACTCCCGGGGCTTGTCCCCACCTTGTGAGAAACTTTCAAGGCTCTCCGATTTTTTTTGGTTCATTGGCAGCGAATTTTATAAATAAAATCGAAGAAATTTTTTTTTTTTTGCATTTCTTTCGTGATTATTTTCCTCTAGAATTCTAGAATTCCATCAAAATACTATTGAATGGGAATATAGGAATATACCAGGTCAAAGTTTGAAAAACTCGGTAAATTTGACGCTAATTTGAAATTTGTGACGTCACAACTCCGTGTAGTTCGGGATCGAACCACCTGTAGCACAGGGCATGATCGACTATTGGTAACTGTATCTGAAGCGTAGCCACCTCGTGGTCAAAACCAGTACTACTCAAATTGGGTCATTCATGTATCTTTATGGCGAAGACGCGTTCGCCATCTGGTATTCGGAATTTGAACTAGTGAAACAGTACCTTGCGTCCAGTTACCGATTGTTCCCGCGCTTTCCTGCGTTTAGTGGTTAGTTTACTACGAACTGGCATCTTGGTGACAGCAAGTGTAAACTACTCTGCAATTTTGTGATTTTCACTCATTGCGAAACGAAAAAATCTCAACGAAAAAAATGGATTCGATTACCTTACGGTGGCGCAAGTCTAGACAACGCCCAACGTCCAAAAACAAGCAGGGTAAAAAAAATCTTGGAAATAAATTCCAATCGAAAGACTTTCCCTCTAGAAAACAAGTTGGTCATCAACAATTGCTTGACGAACCGGAGCCTGGCCCATCCAGAATACAATCAGGACCGAAAAAGATAAGTAACCCTCTAGGACCTAGTACATCATCTACTAGCAAAAGAAAAATTGAAACTTTTGTTTCATCACAGTCGTCGGAGCCAGGCGATGCTTGTAAAAATTATTTATTTGTGCATTCCAGTACCTGGCAGGAGCTTTTTAAAAATTTAACATGCGCTGAATGTGGACAGAAGAGCCTCGCTGGGCAGATGAGAGAACGAAGAAGATTCGCAGCATGGCTGTGCGTCAAATGCGAAGACTGTGGCTTTCTTTCCTCACAAAGTTTTAGGAGTCCGCGAACAACAGACAACACCAAGCGGCGACCGTTCGATGTCAATAGAAAAATGGTGGAAGTTTTCTCAGAATCTGGAGGGGGACATGCTCAAATGCAAAAGTTTGGAGCAACAATGGGCATGAGCGTGATGGCATCCCAGACATACTTCGCACATTCAAAGCGATTGGCAGACGAAGGTGAGTCGCTAAAAGAAAAGGTGCTTGCCAAGGCTCGCCACGCTGTTCGACAGGCTCATGTGAACAGGGACGAACAGGTGATGAAAATCAGTACCAAGATTTTGAAAGAGCGGGACACTCAACGGAAAAGAAAAAGCGAGTGGCAGAATGAAGCACGACGAAAAAAGCTTCGGCGTGCTGTCAAATTGACAAAGGCGCAGCTTGAAGCTTTGAGCATCAGAAAGGAAGGGACAACTCATGGAGCAGGACAGTTCTAGGCCAGGCGATGTCGAACCAACATTCAATAATCATTCAATAATAATAATAATAATAATAATAATAATAATAATAATAATAATAATAATAATCAATTATTTGACCCCCACTATTACTCTATTAGAATGCTCATTTTTGTTTTTAATTTTATTCCATGTGACGGTGAACCTGGAAATGTTGAGCGAAGATAATCCGTGCTCCGAGATATGTCAGAGCAAAAGAAATCGAGGATCTAAGATGCGTTCATCAGAAAATGTAACATTATGACCTCGGACCATGTATTCTGAAGAATTTATTTAATTTGTACCAATTTTCATTAAAATACGATTTACTCAAAACTACATTTTCAGCTACGCTAAAAACTCCTTGCGTCATTGTTTTGCTCCGATCAACTTCTCCTTCGCAGAGGAAGTTCACACATACCTTATGCACAAATTTACTGATCAGATTTTCCAAATTGTAAAAAGAACATACTTTTCAAGTCTCAAATAACATAAAAAATGCAAAAAATTTGGAAGTGAAAATATTAAATGCTCTTAAAAAAGAACGAAAAATTAATTCGCAAATCTGATCAGCAAATCTTTTCGCCTGAGTGTCTCAAAGATTGCAGTTCAAGATAAATATGATTCGATTAAAGTTATGACACAGGGGACTTTTTGAAGTTCAGTATGTTTTTACCATCAAATGTTGCGTAACTTCCACATTTATCAAGTAATCTGTGAGATCAAGGTGGGATTTTCTTAGTTTCTGAGTACACTTTCACATGATATAAAAATAATTTCAATTATGAAAGGAATGTCGAAGTTTTGAGTTTCACCAGGGTCTTCCCTTAAGGTATTAAATAATAAACATAAATTAAATGTTGCATACGAATTTTCTTGTTAACAACTTTATTTATGTGTCATTGGCCGTAAAACCGCGATTTTAACCTCCCTTCGCTCGGTTTAAACGCGGTTTGTGGCCTGGACACATAAAATTCTATATGCCATACGGCCCAAAAAGTATTTTCTGACGAATTTCATCATAATCCTCGCCTTCGGCTCGGATTATAAACTCAAATTCGTCGGAAAATACTTAATCGGCCTAGTGACATAATGTACTATTTACTTTTTTTTTTTATTTTATTTATTTTTTTTACCGAACAAATTATCGAACTAAAAGGAACTGTTCTTTATGATTCTTTTTTTTTTTTCCAAAAAACCAGCATTGAAATTGCATGATTTCAATGTCATGAGAAAGGTAATACCAATATCAATACAGTTCTAAAATTTTTATTTTTTTCAAGTAAATTTGGGGAAAAAAACATTAGTTGAATCGATAACAGACAATCAATTGATGAAAACGCTCTAAGAATAAGTTAGGTTGATAGAGACAACGTAAAATAAAATGCAATCAACGTGAAGTCAAATGAAGTCATCGTGAAATCATATAGAATCGTCGTGAAATCACACAGTTTCGACTACGCCGCTTGTAGTCAACGCCTGAAATCGTTTAATTGAATGTGAAGTCGCACGCTCAATGCTCTTGCGATGTGAACATGCACATGATTGTAAAACAATGATTTGAAGAATGAAATCGCCCTTTAACGCTGAAATCGTATGAAATTGTAAAGCAATGCTGGTGCGATAACATTTGACTACCCGGGAAAAAAAGTTCCATACATGATCAGATATGGCCATATATGAACTTCCATACATGATCAGGTATGAAATTTGACCTGATCTGAACGTACATGAGCATGTGGGAGCATATATGAGCATGCGGAAGCACATATGAGCATATCAAAGATGACATGAAGATGTATGGGCATGTAAGATCATATCGATACCTGCGCGGAATAACCGGCTATCTCAGAGTCCGCTTGAAAAAGCGGCTATCTCAGAGTCCGCTTGAAAAAGCGGCTATCTCAGAATCCATTCGGAAAAGCGGCCTGTGCCTATATTAATAATATAGGCTACAGTCGGTTTTTCGAATGGATTCTGAGATAGCCGCTTTTTCAAGCGGACTCTGAGATAGCCGGTTATTCCGCGCAGGTATCGATATATGAGCATGTCTGAACATATCCGAACATATCTGAGCATATCCGAACATGTCTGAGCATTTGTGAATATATCTGAACACATTATATAAGCTAAATGAGCATTTAAAAGTAAAAGTAATGTGACTTTCTAGGAACGACACTTCTTCAAATTAGGCAAAAAAATCACGGCAGTTTTTGCATGTCATCGAGTTTGATGTTACGTAGTGCTGACATGTGGGTTATGCAATTATTGAATAATTGAATTTTTGCCTAATTTGATCATTTGTTATGTTGAATAAAATAATAATAATAATAATAAAGCACACGATTCTCATGGGATACCCCATTTGTGATTCTTTTATTTTTCACTGAAAAGAAGATGAATCTCACTGAATAATCGAGAATATGAATTTTTGGCCCACGATTAACCATGAAAGAAAATTTAGTATGAAATATAGTGAATAAACATGTTTTTGAATCATTTGAAAATTCCTTCTCAAATAGGGAGACTAGGGGAACAAAATGAAAATCTGGAAAAATTAGGGAATTTTTTTAAAATTATTTGGAGCTGATTTGGGGGGATCCAACATGATTTTTTTTTTTTTTTTCACCCTCTCTAAGGACCACCCTATATGGAGCGTTTCACGTCAAACCGACCACCCTAATTTTGTGAGTTACTTTGATGAAATCAAAACAATAACAGCATATCAATCGACGATATTTTTGCATGGTCTTGATCGGAAATTGTATAGTCATTTTTGTTGAACACACAGACATACGATGGATAGTTTTTATGTGTTATAATTGGTGACAATCTCAGTACTGTGAAACGCAGAGAGGAAATTCGAAGACCTAGAATATTTGAATCGTATTTCCGTGAGTTCGATAATTCTACTTGAAGGCTTCATTGCATCATATACACGACAATATATGGGCATATACAATCATACATGATCATATACGATCATATATGATCATAGTTTGTCATGTATAGTTCAGATTGGGCAATTATTAGTATGCTCAGATACGAGTGTATATACTCATTTATGATCGTTTATAACCAGACATGGTCATACATGGACATGTATGAGTACATATGGGCATGTATAAGTCTGATTATTACAGTCAAGTTACTAACTGAAATGACCGCACATGATCATGTATGAGCTCGTAACATCATATATGGCCGTGTATGATCATATATGACGCACGTGATTAGACATGATCATGTCAGGTCAAAATTCATATACGAACAGATATGATCGAGTATGAGCATGTCCTATCATATATGATCATATATACTTTTATACATGATCATACATGACCATACATGGAACTTTTTTTCCCGGGTACAGAGTGAGATGCCCCTCGGTGCACGACGTGCGGATTAAGCCAGCGACACAAAGTTTTCCGTAAGCCGTAAGACGCATCACCTACAGGCCGGTCGGTCACCTACACGCGTACGTGATTGGTCGGCGCTTGGTGTGCGTGACCGAACGGTCTGTAGGTGATGCGTCTTACGGCGCACGGAAAACTTTGTGTCGCCGGCTTTAATCTGCACGTCGTGCTCTCACTGTTGCTCATATGCGCCGCATATGCGCCGCACGTCGTGTAGACACGCGCTTGTCGACACACTACCTTCACGCACATGCAGAGTTGCAAAAAAATATCACCACTCAAATTTCAATAAAAAATTGAAGAGATAAATGAAAAAAAATCGTTGGGATGAAATTTCAATTCTCATAATGGTTTCTTGAATTAATCTGAAATTATGATGAACGTGAAATTACAAAGTATAGATTTTTGTATTAGAAAAACATTCCAGTGTTTCGGCCGGGATTCGATCCTGGTCGCACGCATTCGCTGGTATTACTAGTCGCACGTGCTCTACCGACTACGCCAAACTATTTATTAGAATAACACATCACTGTTTCATATTTATTTTGAACTCGGCATCTGTCTCGATGATATCATATCATTTTAATGCAGCTGAGATCGAGTACCAAATATCTTCTGAATTCAATATCATGGAACGCTTTTCAATAGTACAACACCTGTAGCAAAGAAAACTGCAATTAGATATCCCTATTAACAAAAAAAAAAGAAAAAAAAAAAAAAAAAATGCCAAAAAAATTAAAGAAAACAAATAAAGCCGTACAGCAATCCCCTCAGGATCGCCTAGAGTTTTTCAGAACAGCTTTGAACGATGAAAAGTTATTTTTTACGTGTTAATCAAATGCTAATATTGAGACTCGATGCGCGACTTTTTAAAATCATCCGACGAAGCCCAAATTTTGACACATTTAAGTAATGACTCAAATGTTATTTATTATTAAATAGACCCAAGACTAATGTTTCGAGTTGTGACAGCCGAAATCAAGAAACTTTTTTTTTGCCAGGCCTAATATGTATAGTGTAAATAAAACTAATATTATATTATACTGCCTGAGGATTGTGAATGAATCCTCATGGTGGACACACTCGGTCAGCACAATGTGCAGCATAGCATGCGGCCACCATGAGTGCAGGCTGATGAAAGCATCTGCACTCATGGTAGCCGCACGCTACGCTGCATATTGTGCTGACCAAGTGTGCCCACCATAAGGATTTATTTACAACCCTCAGGTCATGATAGCCCCGTAATGGACTCGTGTCAACACATCGTGTTCGCACGTTGTGCGGCTCTCATGATCCCGCACGTTTTGTTATCTGGGATATGCGCTCTATGTCACGTCTTCCTGTGTTCTCTCGAACTGCACAACTTTGTGTGGATCCCTACAGACCACGCGGTAACACCCCTATTGAAAAAATCCAGGAGGGACACATGGGAACCCATATGGTTTTTCTGGGAAATCACATGGTTTGGCTGGGAACCCACATGGTTTGGCTGCGAACCCATATGGGAGTCTTGGAAATCGATGCGGGACTTCCAGAAACCCACATGGGTTTGTTGGTCACCCGCATAGTTTTGCTAGAAACTCACAGGGAAGTCGTGAAAATCGATGTATGGGAGTCGCAGAACGGCAGAAGCCTACATGGGTTTGTTGGTCACCCACATAGGACGTCTGGGATCCAACACGTGTTTTTTAGGCCATATGGAAGTTTTGGTGAACCATGTGGGACTTCTAAGAACCCATATGGGGCATTGAGGACCCTACATAGGTTAGTTGGGTATCCACTGTGACGTTGCACTTTGTGCAAGCGTCCTAGGGACTACCAAACGCGATAACAAATGTGCACGGTCGGCAGGCTACCCAGGAAGAGCTAAGACAGAATTAGGCAGGGTATCATATTTCTAATCCTCTTTTGTTTGTATTACTTCTTTTCTATGAAAATTGTACTTCGCGCCTCGGCGCGCAACGGAGTCAACATCCACCGAGGGAACACCTTCCCCAGGCTCGCCAGAGTTGCATTGACGATGGCTTTATTGTATAAAAACTGGATGCCGCGATGACAGCGTATAGGGCTGAGCGAATCAAGTAACTCATTACAGCCTCCTTCATCGACGACTACTCAGCCTGGAGCTGAACCAGAGAAATAACACCTACCCTCCTGATTATCGTACCGTCAACGTGTTAGCCAAGAAAGCTCACGAATATCGTCTCGACAACGAGCAGCTACCTCGTGTGAGGAGGTTTTGATAACCTTCCGCGACGCCAATGGTGCAGCCAAGGCGAAGATCCGGTTTAGGATCGCCGTAACTGCAGCCAGATCCTCCAGCCAGGAATACTTTTTATGAGTGGACAACTGGAGAGCCCCTCCGAGTCACCGACAATCAGGGAGTAAGAAAACTACGATAACAGGAACGCCGGTCGTCTCTAAGACTGCCACAACTCCGTTGCAACACGATTTCGATTTTGAAATTAGCGCGCCTTAGTCCGTCCGACGTCCAGAAAACAGCTGAGATCGCTACCAGGACGCGGACGAGTTACGATCCAGATCTAGAAGAAAGCATAATTCCGTCAGCGGGATCCTAGGGTGAGACGCAACAACTGTCCACTAGATCCGCCCCACTTACGTTGCCTAATTAGGCCAATCACAGGAGCACGTGAGTAAGTTCGCAACTCATCACCTAGCGAGCCAAAGGAAGCACCAAGAATCCTTCTCTTCTACGTTCGACTGTCGGCTGTGCTGCACGCATTTATCGTTTCGTCTCGAGTCTACCTTTTATTAGTGTCACCTTTTCTTATTTAACTTAGAGTCTTTTCCAAATTTATAGTTTATTAATAATTTAATTAGTGTAGTTCAGTGCCTTGAGGCCAGAAACAACCGTAAGGTAAGCCTATTTAATTTATTGTGAAGTCACGAACTAATTCTGAATAAATCGTATGGTATCGAGTACGAATTCTGAGTATAGTATATTTTCTACGCAGGCGTTGGGCCACGAGGTCTCGTCGTGCTGTAGTATTTGATTGTTGTATTTTTCATTAATAATATCGTCTCGTGCCGAATCTATAACATTCTTTGGCTTAATTATTGAGTTATTTCGTGACTGGCTGTCTTTTTGGTTGCTTAAGCATGTTTTGAGGGATAATCCTCGTGCAACCTAGCACAAAATTCGCTATTAGTTAGTTATTGCGGACCTTAGTGTCCTATTCTTTGTAGTTGAGCTACTATATTTTCCTTTATTCTCTAGTAGTGAAATATTAGTAATTTTATAATCTGTCTTGGCTATCCTGGGTATTGCGAACGTAGTTGTAGCCGTGGAGAGCAATAGTCTCGTCCGTTTTCTTTCTTATGTAAAATATAATTTATTCTGAGAAATTTCCACGTTAGGGTTAAGTTAGTTAATAAATTATTAATTGTTCTGGGTTAATCCCTGATTTATGTCGTTCTTTATAATTCGATAAAATATTTATTAGCTTGCATTGAGCTTATTGTTCGTTAAACTAGAGACTTGTTAATTATCGTCTCGAACCAATGTGAAACTTATTTGCTGAAAATTGTCATTAAAAATTCATTGATTATTGAATCAAACTCATGTTAATCTAATTTATGTCAAGTTTTGATTAAAAACGCAAATATTATATCGATTCAAATCTGTGTTATATCTTTGATTAATTCTATTATCCACCTGGTGACCTACCCCCCTCTACCCTCTGATTTTTATTCTGAACTAGCTGAAGCACATCCGTCGTAAGTCTCTGGTAAATTTGGTATCTAAT
The DNA here is from genome assembly GCA_943736025.1 of Tenthredo mesomela. Lineage (NCBI taxonomy): Eukaryota > Metazoa > Arthropoda > Insecta > Hymenoptera > Tenthredinidae > Tenthredo > Tenthredo mesomela. Next base: position 34,061,978 of record OX031014.1, read on the forward strand.
TAATAAATGACGCTGTTCGCGTCTGGCGCCCAACAAAATTCTGATTATTATTATTATTTCTAATTTTTTATGCATTTTGAATAAATCCAAAGACAAGCGCCGTAGGGTATCGCGAGGAGTCTTATTCTTCCTCCACCCTTGAAGGGAATTCGCGTTACACCACATAGGGCATCGGGGGCGGCACATGGGAGTGTTGGGAACCCATGTAGGACTCCTAGGACCCGTATGAGTTTGTTATATACCCACATGGGGTATTAGGAAGGCGCATGGGTCTGTTATAGGAACCTAGATGGGGCTGTTAGGGAGCTACTGTAGGAATTAAGTGTCCTACCACTAAATAAGTTTGCCAGTGGATTATATTAAAATAACAATATTTATTTATTATCAGTCAAATGAATATAGCAACAACAATCTTCTTTTAATTATTAGTATAACGTTTTTGGTAGCTACAGCTGTAGTCAATTGATAAGCTTAGGTATTAGCTTCTGCTTTTTCTCCCTCAGTTTCTCTGGCGCTGGGGTTTGCGCCGAGTATTGTTCGGTAGATTTGACAGTTTCCTGTTTTGATGTGGCTACACTACATAGGTTGCTGGTAGGCCATGTTACTCTGGTGAGAAACCTAGATACGTATGAATTCACAAGGTACGATTGAACACCCATGTGAGTAATGGGTATACCAGCAATGTAGGCTCGCTAGAAATAGTACATTATGTCACTAGGCCGATTAAGTATTTTCCGACGAATTTGAGTTTATAATCCAAGCCGAAGGCGAGGATTATGATGAAATTCGTCAGAAAATACTTTTTGGGCCGTATGGCATAGAGAATTTTATGTGTCCAGGCCAAAAACCGCGTTTAAACCGAGCGAAGCGAGGTTAAAATCGCGGTTTTACGGCCTATGACACATAAAATTGTATTCAACCAATAATATGAGTGGATCCACGTCACTTCACTCAAAAAAAAAACCGTCAAGTCACGGATCTTTGCGCCATTCGACATATCTTTAGTACTATGGGAAAAAAAAAATACAACTTCAGGGATTTTGAAAATTTTTCAAAAATGGCGGAGTTAGAGCTATTTGAATTTTGGTAAGTCGCTGTTGCACCGCTATGTTTGAAAATTCATATCTCCGAAAGTATTTACCGGAGCGGACTGATCCTGGAATTATTTTATTCGTAAGAAAATGCACTTTTATACAAAAAAATTTGTTTTCGAAAAAAAAATTCTTTCAATTTTTTTTCGTCGTTTTTATTTTTAATTTCGCTGCCATTTCCGCGGGACCCACAGGAATCCATGGAGATAATTTTTTTTCGGATAGCCGAATCCTTCCCCTTCAACCCTAAAAAAAAAAAAATCTGTGGAGAACCTACCTGGACTGGAGAAAAAAAATAAAACGTCTTGTCGCGCGTCGCCGCGCGCGTCAATCCACGTCCGCGCGGCGAGCTCCTTTGTGTTGCGTAGTGGAGTTAAATTACATTTGATGCTTCTCTACTTACCCGAGCTATTCGTTCTCCAAAAATAGTTGTTCAACCACCTTATCCCTCGCTTATTAGACGGATACTAGTCATGTTTTCTCGGAGTTATATACCTATACCTATTCTGGAAACTCGGAGCCATCAAGTGCACAACATCTGATTCTTTTATTTTAAATATCTAAAAATAACTAATCCCGTAACTTGTATCCGAATATAATCCCTCAATTCGCTGCCATTGTATTGTTAACTGTCGCCAGTAGAAAAGATCTTTTGATCTCTTAATCTGTTAATCTTTCAATTAGTTATAATGGATAAGTGGAAGTTACACAAAATTAAATCTCAGTGTATCTGCGTTTGTTTTTGTTGTGATTATCTCTAGAATCCCGCTGTATTATTATCATGTATCTATAAGGTCAGTTCTGTCATTTTTAAACCAACTGCTAATCTATAAGTTCAAATTTTTAATTTTGTTTTTATGTGTCTTAATTCTGTAAACGAAATCCTTTGTATTGTAGAATAAAGAATCGTTCTGTCCTGAGGAGGGCCCACACTTGAGGCCGAAACGTTGACAATTACTGAAGCTTTGTCTTTAACGTTTTATTCGACCTACATATCCAAGAACCCCACTACATAATCCCTCAATCTACGAGGTTGTTTTGAAAAAGGAAATCATTGAACCATCATTGTCTGTGACAGAAAAGACTATAGGTTTCGAAGAATCTATTGTTTCGTATGGCCCAAGCGGACCGGAACAGTCGATCGCGGTCAAATTGGTCCTTCATGCGTGACCCACGTGTGAGGATTAAGTCAATCCTTTTTTTCCGCATTCACCAAGTGCAACAATTCCACCAAGTTGCCTGCACCTACTGTAAGGCATCTTTTGAACTGACCTGAAATAAAAGGCTTAGCAATTCCGCAATGACCTCACGCAAACATACTTAGGTTTTTGATATAAATTTTTTCCTAAAAAATAAATCCACCAAGCCACCACTAAAAACATATGTGCATACTGTAAAAAAAAAATTAAAATAGACCAAAATTGGGTTAAGTCGCTAGACAGGGACCAAACATTATAAAAACCTATGTACAAAATTATATCTGCTAGATGTAAAAAACTATTGAAATCAATAAACTCCTTTTGACTTGACTTGACAATGACCTCAGTCTCAAGACAAACTCGCACTTGAACGGTCAACAACTCTTTCGCTATCGAAATGCCGAGAAATCATTGTTGTGATCCGTTCGGCCTGCCAAAGCATTCAAAAAATTTATGCCCGGTAACACAGTGGATGTGCGATAAAGCGACATCGATCACACACGGTTATCTGATTTGTGATACTTGTCGGCTGATTTAAAGGACAATGCAGTCCCCGAGATTGGTTCGACATCGTCATCAAGCGAATGTAAATCCGGAAATTCATGTATTAATTTTCCCGAGGATGATACAATAAATGTAATCTCTGCTATCAATTCATCATTGTCAAGTTTAGGTGAATCACCGATACCCGTAAAAAAAAAAAATCAAAACGGTTTCGAAGAAAGTAGAGGTATTAGGAAAACTTTCAACTGCATTCAAACAACATTTTCCGGACTGTGTACCTACGAAAAGCGAGAGTGCCGATTATAACGAGTGGTTAACTCAGTTAAAAGATAGATTTAACGAAACAGATGATAAGGTATTCAGATTGACTATTCTTACTGCTCTTCCAAAGAGTTGGAGTGTGGGAAAAATCGAGGAAGAGTTTAACGTCACAAATCATATGGCTCGGACGGCGAAAAGGTTAGCTGAAGATAAAGGAATATTATCCTCACCAAATTTGAGATCTGGCAAGACGATATCAATTATCATCTGAAGTTGTATCACTCGTGGTAGAATTTTATCGAAGTGAAGAGGTCGGTCGTATAACACCAGGTCAAAGAAGCTGCGCAACCGTTGAAAGAAATGGTGAAGAAGTTTCAGTTCAAAAGCATCCGATGTTGAATAATCTGAGAGAATTGTATCGATTGTTTCGTGATCGTTATCCGGATAAAAAAAATTGGTTTTTCCAAAATTGCAGAGTTGCGCCCGAAAGAATGTATTCTAGCAGGACCGAGTGGTATACACGTACCGTGTGTGTTTGTACCTATGACCAGAATGAAAAGCTGATGATGATGGGTTGCACCGTCTAATAAGCGAGGGGTAAGGTGGTTGAACAACTATTTTTGGAGAACGAATAGCTCGGGTAAGTAGAGAAGCATCAAATGTAATTTAACTCCACTACGCAACACAAAGGAGCTCGCCGCGCGGACGTGGATTGACGCACGCGGCGACGCGCGACAAGACGTTTTATTTTTTTTCTCCGGTCCAGGTAGGTTCTCCACAAATTTTTTTTTTAGGGTTGAAGGGGAAGAATTCGGCTATCCGAAAAAAATTATCTCCATGGATTCCTGTAGGTCCCGCGGAAATGGCAGCGAAATTAAAAATAAGAACGACGAAAAAAAATTGAAAGAATTTTTTTTTCGAAAACAAAATTTTTTGTATAAAAGCGCATTCTTTTACGAACAAAATAATTCCAGGATCAGTCCGCTCCGGTAAATACTTTCGGAGATATGAATTTTCAAACATAGCAGTGCAACAGCGACTTACCAAAATTCAAATAGCTCTAACTCCGCCATTTTTGAAAAATTTTCAAAATCCCTGAAGTTGTATTTTTTTTCCCATAGTACTAAAGATATGTCGAATAGCGCAAAGATCCGTGACTTGACGGTTTTTTTTTGAGTGAAGTGACGTGATCCGCTCATATAGGTAAATAACTAGCAACAAAAGTCGATCGTTTGATTGAGCACATCAAACATCGACGATTGGGTTTTATTTCCCACGAAATAAGACTTAATTTTTCAATTATTTGACTGATATTCTATGTATGAGCTATATTCCTATGGAGATACCCCACATCCCATATGGGTTCTATGGGGATACCCACATTCCACATCCCGGGAAAAAATGGGTCGTATATGAACATAAATAATCATATATGACCTCATTATATATGATCATGAACGAAATTTGTCTCTATTGTAACATACTCGGCTCTCGGCTATATTGCACATTGAATATCGACGATTCCCGAACAAAGGAAAGGATTACGATAATCCTCAACGTTCGACCGAAAGTCTGACGTCACGCAAAGAAGTGGGGATGAAGAGTATATAATCAGCACACGCTATGGCTCATTAGCGTATTCTGGTATAGCACCGTTGCGACTCACAACGTAGAGCGTAGTCAGGTAGAGCACCGGTGCGACTCATATCATGGTTAAATTCACTTAAATAGCTTTAGATCGTCTAGAACTAAATGACTAACATAAAATCGTGAAATTAGAATCAAATAAGGTACCTTTAGATATAGCATCATTGGTCACATCATAAAATATAATCGAAGAGAAAAGGAGAGCAATGAAATAGAAATGAAATAGAATCAAAATAGAAAGCATAAATCCGCATAGCCTATAATATTAAAATAAATTCTACAAATAGAACGATAACCTCAAACGACACGAATACAAACAAACGCGACGTAGAGTCACACAATTGGGATAGAAATAGATTAAGAGAATCGATGTAAAATTAGTTTATTAGAAACAATTGGATACAATTATATTTTCTAATTTGAACTTTGTCGGATATTTCAGCACTGACTCCTAACCAATCAATTTCAATCCCTGAATAAGCCAATAGGGACTAGCTTTGAATCAATCCTAGAGCGAACGGCGTTGGATTAACTTCCCGCGTCCGAGGGCCAAGGCAATACGATTCCGAGTCTGAGACACGGTCTTGGAATCGCAAGGTTCCCGGATCCGAGTAAAGAATAGGTTTTTGTGTTTAGGAAAGCAGGCTTGGATTCACTTCCCGGCTCTGTTCAAATAGGCGAAGGATCGGCTTTGGTTCTACCCGAGTCCGAAGGGAACAGGCTTTGGTGGAGTAATCTACCCGAGTCCTGAGTTAATGTAAAATCACAAGGTTGCATAGGTGGCTTTTGGTGGCTAACCCATCCTTTTCCCTACCTATGACCTCAAAGAAAAGCCCTATTATTTTTGATAATTTAAATCCCTTTTTTTATAGGTAAAGAACTCACAATAACTGCGGGTATCTCTTAACTTTCGGGTTCAAGATACTCGCGAAAAGTTACACTATATGACCATATATGGCTATATATAATTGTATATAGCCATATATAATTATATATAATCAGATATGATCAGATCTGATCATTTGTTTTGGACAAATTAAAATAAAACAGTTAATTAAATTAAAAAATTACATGAACTATTGTTATTATATCTTTTATAAGTCACAATGATCGGCAATCATGGGTACACTCGTTCGCCACAGTTACGAGCAGCTCGGGACCGCCGAGTGCCGCGCTTACGAGCGCGACAGGGGCTCCCCACTCTCAGGACTATCGTTGAATGTGTGCGCGTGTTCGTGAATGTTGTTGCGCACAACTATACGCGAGCGTTGAAACATCAATCTCGCGCACGCGCTCTGTGCGGATGCGGTTGGTAAGTGGGGGTAAGGAGAAGGTGATTTAGCCCGTATCTGCGGCGCGATGCGTGCTCGTAACTGTGGCAGCTCGTAACTTCGGCGCTCGTAACTACGGCGAACGAGTGTATTTCTGAAAATTAACTTTTTTTTGTCGATGAAAAATTTTTCACTTTCTTGCGGGGATTCGAACCCAGGTCCTTCTGCGTATCAGTCGAAGCTTCTACCACTTGGCTACTTCACGTATTTAATAGTTGACATTTTCAGAATGTCTATATGTATTTGTCATGAAAATTTGATTAATCTTAACGATGCACTTAATATTGATCATGATGATCGAACGATGCTTGAACTGTTTTTGTATTTTAGGGAATGTGAGGCAATATGGCCACTCTAAGTTTTTTAGCAAAAAGAATTACTAATTATTAATACCATGACATTTAAAAACTTTAGCTTTATACACCCGGACATTATAATATTTGCACATGCATGCAAAACTATTCGTATGTATAACAGTTAAATTTATACGTTATATATATTTTTTTAATTTATTTTTTTCTCAATAGATATGATCATATCTGGGCATTCTTTCCGTATATACAGCTGCAGATATTTTCATACATAATCATGCATGATCATACATAACGTCATACATGAGCTCATTCATAATCATATATGGATAGATATGATCATATCTGAGCATTTTTCCCGTATACAGCTGCAGATATGCTCATGCATGATCATGCATGATCATACATGAGCTCATACGTTAATCATACATGAACAGATATGATCATATCTGAGCATTTTTTCCGTATACAGCTGCAGATATGATCATACATGACGTCATATATGAGCTCATATATAAACATACATGAATAGATATGATCATATCTGAGTATTTTTTTTAATGATAATCCTTCACTACAGCTTTAGATCCGATCATATATGACCATGTACGATCATATCTGAGCTCATGCACGATCATGTATGATCATATCTAAGCTCATGTATGATCATGTATGATCATATCTAAGCTCATGTATGATCATGTATGATCATATCTGAGCATTTTTTCCCAGGATGGGTCCTATCGGGACCCGAGTCGAAATTTAACGCCTCATTAGAACCTCAAAATTTTACCGTTGGGAGGTTTTTGAGGGTCTGGAGAGGTTTATTTTGTATGGGAATTGAAACCCTCTTTAGCGCCTAAAACTCGTAGTTACCAGACAAATGCAGCATTTTAGGGTCAAATGAGGATCTCACGAGAACCTCGCGAGAACCTAGCAGAAATTTCGGTAGAAGATCGGGCTAGCCGTCATATCGGAGCCCGTAATTTATTTTCGTGAAATTAAAAAGTAATGATAGTAGAAAAAAAAGTAGAAAATTTTACGAATTTTATCGTCAGTTGACCGAACCTACGCATTATATCGATGAAACCGCATTTTACATCCATTGAAAAAACCGCCGCATTATTAGTCCCCGCCGGGATTTGAACCCACGTCCGCTCGATTCGCAGTCGCACGCCCTAACCACTACGCTAAACTACCATATGGCATAGGACCCAACACTTTCCTACTTGTTCAGGGCCTATCAAAGTGTCAAGTTATTACTCGAAATATTTCAATGACATCAACATTTTTCATTTGCAGGACTAGATTGAAGTCCTTGCATATTTTATTACGATTAATTACTGAATATTATATAATATATTTTTTGTTTACGCGGTCATATGAGCCATTCCACGTCAGACCGGACAAAATAAATCAAAAAATGACCTCGATGTTATCGATTTCGCTATCATTTTTTTCACGGGTTCTATGGAACAAATAAATGGATCAAACAATTTTTTGTTTTTTTTTTTTGGCCCCTATTTTCCAAGTTACACGGGGGTGAAATTCAGGAAAAAGAGCCAAAACACGAAAACATACTCCTCTTCAAACGGTCATATCTTTGATTGTATTAATCCTAGAGACTTCATCCAAGAACCATTTCAAAGCTATTGAATGACACTATTATAATATATTTATTTCATTTCGCGGTAACAAACAATTCTATTTGTTATAAACAAATATATTATTCAAACGTGATTTTCATAGAAAATACCTAAGCGATAAAATTATCAAAAAAATATGAGCGTATTCCTTGATCAATTCTCTACAAAATCGTTAAGTCAATTTTATGGAGAACCGATGGAAACCATGTTGAAACGATTTATTTATAAGCGAAGGCGCGCGCTGCCACCCAAAAACCCGGCTCAGGTACGTGTGGCTAGCATGAGAAAGCATCGGTGGGCATGTTCACGGTCATATCTTTGGTTGTTTTCATCCGAAAGACTTCTTCCTAGAACCATTTCGAAGCTATTGAATGACACTATTATAATATATTTATTTCATTTTGCGGTAGCGAACAATTCTATTTGTTATAAACAAATATATTATTCAAACGTGATTTTCAAAGCAAGGGCTACGCGATAACATTCTCAAAAAAATATGAGCGTATTCCTTGATCAATTCTCTACAAAATCGTTAAGTCAATTTCATGGAGAAACGATCGAAACCATGTGAAAACGATTTATTTATAAGCGACGGTGTGCGGTGCCGCTGAAAGACCCGGCTCGGGTACGGTTTTTCGGTGGCAGCGCGCGCCGTCGCTTATAAATAAATCGTTTTAACATGGTTCCCATCGGTTCTCCATAAAATTGACTTAACGATTTTGTAGAGAATTGATCAAGGAATACGCTCATATTTTTTTGATAATTTTATCGCTTGGTATTTTCTATGAAAATCACGTTTGAATAATATATTTGTTTATAACAAATAGAATTGTTTGTTACCGCGAAATGAAATAAATATATTATAATAGTGTCATTCAATAGCTTTGAAATGGTTCTTGGATGAATTCTCTAGGATTAATACAATCAAAGATATGACCGTTTGAAGAGGAGTATGTTTTCGATTTTTGGCTCTTTTTCCTGAATTTCACCCCCGTGTAACTTGGAAAATAGGGGCCAAAAAAAAAAAACAAAAAATTGTTTGATCAATTTATTTGTTCCATAGAACCCGTAAAAAAAATGATAGCGAAATCGATAACATCGAGGTTAGAAAGCTGTCCGGTCTGACGTGGAATTGCTCATATGTGTTTATCCGAATTAAATATGACATTTTGATGGAAAAAAAAATGTTTCAGAAGGTCCACTATAATTTTTATGTTTATTTCGGGAATTTTTTTTAGTTAAAACCACATAAATTCACTCACAGTGGCAAATCGATCTGTCGCAAGAACTAAAAACGCAGTGGTGAAATTAGCGTAAAAATTTTACTTCATTTCCTGGAACATTTTTTTTCTCCAACAGTCTACCTATATATTTCATATTTTACAAATCCCGTAAACCGATCGAGCAGTGATATTGGGATCTATTATTGTGGAATCCACAACTGATCCTGATAGGCGCCTTTGTGTTGTCAATTAGGCCTGATTACCGAACAAATTTCTACACGGACACCGAGTAAAACGATTTATTTGAATTTTGACTTATTGCAAAAATGTATTTGCTGCAAGTAAATTTTTATCCGTGGCAACCAAACTATATTTGTGGTGAGAAGATTTGTTCACTTTAAATATATTTATTCCGTAGATTCCGTTTCCGCCAATTAGAGATTTTTTTGAAGCAAATACATTTTTTTATTGTTACGAAAGAAATTGGGTTGCCAAAGATGAAAATGTACTTGGCGAAAATTATATTTTAAACAAAGTCCAGATTTTAATAAATCATTTTCTGAGTGTAGTTTTCAATATTTATTATCATTCGAGTATACTCGACACTTGATCGAGCTCTGTGAGTATCAAAATAGGTCCTCAATTATGACTGCGGAGGACTTGGAGGTCCTAAACGGACGCTTGAGGTCGACCAGTGTTCAAAGAGGATCATATGTACACTATGAGTACTAAAGTAGGCGCTAAATTTTGGCTACGGAGGGCCTGGAGGTTCAAAATAGGCGCTTGAGGTGATAGCGGGGTCTAAAGAGGTTGAGGTAGATGCTGAGAGGATCAAAATAGGGGCTAAATTTCGACTCGGGGAGACTCACACCTCCGACACGGGTCCTTATGGGAACACCCACATCCCACATGGGTTCATGGGGATACCCACATCCCACATGGGTCCTATCGGGATACCCACATCCCACATGGGTCTTATTGGGAGACCCACATCCCACATGGGTCTTATTGGGAGACCCACATCCCAGATGGGTTCCCTGCCAAAATTCTCCTGGGAACTGGGAACCTGGGAGACCCACACGGTTTCCCATGTGGATTTTTCTGATAGGGACGGTCCCCTGTACAGAGGCATTGAGTATACCCAGCAAACACAAAAAGTAACAGAACATAACTGTTATGTTATATTCAAGATAACAAAGTCACATTACGAATATAACATAACGGTGACATAGCTGTTATATATTTTGGTTTCTTATGGAATTAGATTACCGTAACTAGTGTGACATAACAAATTCAGTATAACAGATGCTTGAACGTTATGTAGCATTTGATAAGACATAACAATGTTCTCAAATCGCAACAATTTTATTTATTGAAGAACACTGTTATGTTTTAGTAACTGCGGATGGATCACTATAATATATAGCGTTGACCCTATATTATAGGTTATGTTCATATGCGATGATAAAAATAATGTACTATAACGTCTTCGTATGATTAATGTAAATCCCCTATTTTTTATACGTATAATCTTATAATTCATTACGTCATGAAACGTATTACATATATACCACAGTTCTCGCCAAACACAGTTGTATTACATTTGCATAACGGTAGTGCTACTCGCGCTCACCTACCATATTGTCTTTTTTTTTACCCCGGTTATATTCACGTGGTACAATATCTGGCCGCGATTTTCTCGCCTTCTTACGCGCTCTTTCGCCATGACGCCATTACATTTTACATGTCTTCTCGGGTTTCGTTGCGTCGTGCTGAGTCTACAGAAAATCTGCTGATATTTTCAACAAGTGAGTACTCGAATAAATTGAAGATTATTAAACACGCTGATTCGGTTTTGTTTCATTACGCATGATCTTTATATTATTCTGAATGTAATCATATTTATATATATAGGTATATGAATCGTGCTTAACCTACATCTATAACACGTGGCATAGAACACGTTAATGATTCATCGGTCTCTTTATAATAGGTCCCGCCACACGAAAAAGTGTCCACACTGCGTTAAAATTATTGTAAATATTAGAAACTGGTTGTATTATAGTTATTGTCAATACAGGGTGATTCCTCGCTTGCATCGCAGTAACTCCAGTAGTAGACTGTCAGGTATAGTCGGTAATAAAAAATTATCCGTGATCGTAGCCGCTAGTTCTATAGCGCCGATCGATGGATCGATGGCGGTCTTGAGTTTTGACGGATACAAGTGAAGTGGTGTCATATTATTACGGAAAAGAATTATTACACCCACAAAATGTTATTTGTTCACCGAATGATCGTTATCCAGGGGATTGCGACTGATTAGCGTATCGATAGATGAGTGAGTAAAACTATTTTTTTATAATCACGAGTGCATCTGACAAGAGCGTAACCTCAAAACGGCAAGTAACCTCAAGGACAAGTGACCGTTTTCAGGTAGGCCAAGGGGCTTTACGGTAATTATTAGTAATTAATTATTAATAATTATTAATAATTATTAATAATACTAATAACTATTAATATTAATAATATTATTGATATTATTAATATTATTTATATTATTATTTATTATTATTAATTATTAGTAATAATACTAATAATTAGTAATTATTATTTCAGAGAACATGCAGCCTAGGATTATCTTTGACCTGTCATCTTCATAGCTAGACTCGTGCTAACACAGGGTGTGAAGGTGTTTAATTCTACTGCCGCATGAATTACATTTTTGTGCCAAGGAAATGACCGTTTCAACGATGCGGCAGTAGTAATTGATATCGTACGTGCTCTAAATTTCGCGTGTTAGATTTTTTGCGTAGGAGGAGCCATACAATCGATGAGCAATCAGATATTTCAATAACAACATATATTGGATAAATTTGAAATTTCGAAAACTTTATTCCAGCTGCGGCAGCAATAAATATTGTCCGGCAACTCTCCGCTTTCACGTGACATATAGGCCTGTTGGATACCTTTACATACAAAGTAGACTAAGCTTGTGTGGCGTATACATACATGAAATTCACGTCACTGTTTTGTCAAACGTCCACGTTAGGCGGCGCTGTCAGCCGTATATGTACACAGCTCTCACGCACACTAGTAGCGTGTCTGTATGTTATCCAAGAGGCCTATACTTGAGGCAAAGTCAACGAGGAATTCAGTGAGCTGCTGCGCATCTCAATTATTAACGAACTTAGTTTTACGATTTTTTAAATTTCGATATCAATGCGGCAGTACTAAATATCATCCGCCGGGTCCCCGCTTGCACAGAATTTCTTTGCACGTTGAGATGAACGAGAACCCCGAAGAGCGCCCCGATAATCGAACTTTGAAATGCCCGAAAACCTGCATTTTCACGAAATTTCAACATCGGTGCGGCAGTAGTGAAAAAAATCGTACTGGCCTCAGCTTATGCGATAGCCATTTTTCTATGAAGAGGAACGAAAATATCGATGAGCAACACTGGGAAAAAAGTAGCGTTTTTTTGAACCGCTCTAATATATACATATATAACACGAGCCAAATTGTATACAGGTACAAGGTAAAAGTTTCGGAACATAAACAATAGAGGCGGAGCAGCTGCCGATGTCCCTCGGCTTACCTGCCGGCTCAGGCCGGCACCGAACAGAGCGCTCCGCTGTAAACATCACAACTCTCATAATTTTGTTACGATTGCTTTGAAAATTTTACACACTATTCTTAAATGTCTATACTTTCATATGAGCAAATAAAAAAAAATGAAAAATTCGAAATTTCAAGACCCTACCCCCCCCCCCCCCCCCCCCCCCCCTCCCCTTCAATAAAAGATGTAAATATATTGCAATTGTCTATCGTTCAGTGATAATTCACTTTTTATAAACAAGTAGTCTTGTTTCTGTCTTTATACAAAACAGACCTATCACCCAAAATATACTCTCTCTTTCAATTTGATCCATAATCCAACGTTTGATTCGCTTTATTTCTCTCGTCGACCCACGTAATTTCATTCGCGACTAGTTTTCGCTGCAATATATTGTAACGTGTCCAGCTGTCACGATGGGGGTCGGCTGTGATTGGTCAAGTAAATTCATCAAAATCTGGACAACTATCGTAGTCCAGCTTTATGTCGCCTATGACGTCAGAGGCGAGAAGAAGATTGTATAATAAACACGCGCTGGCATGACTGAGCAGCGCATTCGAGGTAGAGCACCCGGGCGACTCATTACTAACATAGAGCGCACTTGTGGTATAGCACCCAGTCGACTCATACCGTATAGTAATCCAATAATATCAGATAAACCCTTTGGGACCTCAGTTAGACTGAGATACCTACGGAAAAAAAAAAGAAATATCAGATAAACCTATATTGTGTAACGTGGCAACCGTTTGGACCTCCTCCGTACCAGCCTAAACGAGCGTACACCTTTCCTAGAGTACCGAGTCGGTATAGCTAATTTGAATATCTGCCGCCCTTTGTCCTAGCGCGGCCATATCGATCGTAGATCCCCGGATTGGTCTATCGATGACGGCCAGCGCTGACAGGACTATAACGGCGGGGATAAGCAATTAGCGAAGCGGAAACGAAGAGCCAGTCATTGTCTAGCCGTGAATACGTTAGGTGCGATAATTACAGTGAATCAAGAGAGAGAGTATTTTATAGAGTTTTGAGGTGTTTATAGAGTTTGTTTGTGATCTTGGAGATATTGTGACCCCGGCTATATTTTTTTGGACTTTCGAGTGACATTGTGATTGGACTACGACTGTGATTCTGTTAATACACGACCCTCGCTTATCCGCGGACTACGAGTCGAACACGAGGCAGAGCAAACGTGGGCGATCAGGTAGGATCTATCCAATATCTCGTGTAAAGTCCCCACGGAAACCCTTCGGGTATTCCCTAGAACCCAATAGAGTCTCGAGTTACTTGTCAGGAACTGCTCTTCGTTCCCTAATACCGCCCGAGTCACGAATTCATTCTAGTACCGCATGGTCGCTGAGAGCCGGCAAGTTTGAACTTGTTGTTATTCTCCGAGCCTATCGACTCTGCGCGACCGCGTACCGGTTTTCAACCTCGCTGCGCAGGATTTCACGCAACTAGAGTCGCCGCCATATTGCCCGAGTTCTCTGACGTCACGCGTCGCAGTCGTTTGCTGCGTGTTAGAGAACCCTAGTGGCCGAGTCCCGCATTATTCAGTACCGATCCCTTCCCCTCCCAGCCATAGAGTGAACAGCTGTCAGTCAGAGACTAGAAGCTTCGCGTAGAACGTGAAGTTTTCGAAATCGACTTGACAGCCGTACCTCCGCTGTTGGTAGTGAGAAAGGCTAGTCAGATCAAGACTGTGAAAATCGTCAACCGTACCTTTCTTTCAGCTTTAGTATTATAATCTATTATTGTATATTAGGAGTCTTCGTATCAAGAGACTCGGTAGAGTCTCGCGCCAAGTACATTAAAAAAAAAAAAAAATTTCAAGCGCGAGACTCAACGAGTCTACCCTGGTGAAAAAAAAACCTCCCGGCGACGATGTCGTTAACACTATAATAATTGTTGTTATTTTTCATTCGAAGCTGTCGAATTTTTTTTCATCATAGTAAAAGCTTTATTATTTTTGATATATAATTTAAAAATTATTACGATTCTTAATATTATTTGAACATAATAAATTATTTTCCACAAAAAATCTTCTCACCTTGATGTTATGAAACTTTTTAATTACCTACATTTCTAACATAACCTCGAATTACACCTTAGATTCGTTCATCAGATCCTTCAACAGAATCTGCCCAGATACATATGTCATTCTGGTCAGAAACTGTCGTCGAATTGATGAGGTATCTGGCCAGAAAATCTGACCAGAATCTGCCCACTCACCAGAAAACTCAACAGATTCTGGTCATATTCTGCTCAATTTTCTACCAGGGAAACTTTGTATTTTTCTGGTTTCGTTGTATTTCTGCACTTGGCCAGATTCCGCGAAATTCTACAGCGGAGATTTCCAGAATTTTTCATCGAACATCATGAATTTCTCCGCTAAACTCTGCATTCTGGTTTTGTTGAATTTCTGCACTTGGCGAGGTTCCGCGAAATTCTACAGCCGAGATTTTTAGAATTTTTCATCTAAAATCATTGATTTTTCCGAAAAACTCTGCATTTTTCTGGTTTTGTTGAATTTCTGCACTTGGCCAGATTCCGCGAAACTCTATAGCGGAGATTTCCAGAATTTCTCATCGAACATCATAAATTTCTCCGCCAAACTCTGCATTTTTCTGGTTTTGTTGAGTTTCTACATTTGGCGAGATTCCACGAAACTCTACAGCCGAGATTTCCAGAATTTTTCATCAAAAATCATAGATTTCTCCGCAAAACTCTGTATTTTTCTGGTTTTGTTGAATTTCTGCACTTGGCGAGATTTTGCAAAACTCTATAACGGAGATTTCCAGAATTTTTCATCGAAATTCATCAATTTCTCCGCAAAACTCTGGATTTTTCTGGTGTTGTTGAATTTCTGCACTTGGGGAAATTCTGCGGAACTCGACCGTAGAAATATTCAGAATTTCCTAGATTTTTCCGACAAATGACAGAGTTTACATCTCTGGAAAACTCCAGATTTTTCGGCATTCTCATTTGTAGATTTTTGGAGAGATTTGGCAGAGATTTTTTTTCACCAGGAGGTATAAACGGCAGAAAACTGAGAGACAGACGATTGATACAACAAACAAAGTTTTACGGGTGTCCGATATCGTGTGTTGCACTTTCTGTGCCTTCAACATTTAATGAAGCTGTAAACTCACAACATGCTAACGATTGGAAAATTGCTATGGAAAATGAAATGAAATCGTTACATGATAATAATACGTGGATTCTCGTTGAAAAACCAGAGAATCAAAAGGTAATCAAAAGTCGTTGGGTTTATAAAATAAAAGAAATTGCCGATAGTAGTAAGCGACATAAAGCGCGTTTAGTTATCAAGGGATATTCTCAAATTCCTGGCACTGACTTTACTGACACTTTTAGCCCTGTAGTTCGGTTTGATACTGTGAGAACTTTGTTAAGCATTACAGCACGTGAAGGATTGTATCTTCGCCAGTTTGATATCAAAACTGCGTTCTTGCACGGAAATTTAAAAGAAGATATATACATGAATCAACCGGAGGGTTTTACTGACGGATCACCGCGTGTCTGTAAACTGTTGAAAAGCTTGTATGGCTTAAAACAAGCTCCGCGATGTTGGACCGAGCATTTTACGAGCTTTATTTTTGATTACGGGTTTACAAAGAGTAACGCTGACCCATGTTTATTCTATTACAAAAGGGACGAATATAGATTGTTCTTAGCCCTTTATGTAGATGATGGACTCTTAGCCACCACACATGAGTTGCTTGCAGATGATTTCTTGAATAAATTATGTATAAAATTTGAAGCAACTGTTACAAAAGACGTAACCAGCTATCTAGGCGTAGAAATACTTATTTTGGAAAACAATTCGATTTTTATAAGTCAAAAAGGTTACATTCAAGGTATTTTAGAAACATTTAAAATGAAAGATGCTAACCCGGTCTCAACACCAATTGAAGTTGTCTGGGATGTCACAAACGAAAATAATTGTACTGCGCCTTATAGAGAAGCTGTAGGGAAGCTAATATACGCACAAGTAGTTAGTAGACCTGATATAAGTTTTGCTGTAAACGTAGCTTCGAGAGTGTTAGATAAACCTACAGAGTCTCATTGGTTGTTAGTTAAAAGAATAATGCGTTATCTGAAAGGCACTATTGATGTAGGTTTGCTTTATTGTACTTCAGGTAGTTTTGAGGCATATTCTGATGCTGATTATGCTGGTGACAAAGAAACTCGAAAATCAACTTCTGGTATTGTATGTAAACTTTCGAACGCTGCCATAACGTGCCAAAGTAAGCGTCAAGGTTGTGTATCTCAATCTACAATGGAAGTTGAGTATATTAGTGCTGCGACATGTGCCAAAGAAATTATTTGGTTAAAAAAATTGTTAAGTGATCTCGACAGTGAAAGTGCTAATTCTAAGTTATTAGTTGATAATATGAGCGCTATAAGATCGATTAAAAATCCCGAGTTTCACCAGCGAAGTAAGCATATTGATATAAAGTATCATTTTATACGTGATTTGTATGTAAAAGGCGATATTGACGTAGAATATGTAAAAACTGATGATCAAGTTGCTGATATTTTTACGAAGCCGTTAGCCAAACCAAGATTTGAATTCTTGCGTTCTAAATTAGGTTCGGTAAGTAAATCTAAGATTAATGAAGAGCAATCTCTCTTGGTCTGTGAGAATGTAAAGTTTTAAGGGGAGTGTTGATGTATACGAATATTATAACCGAAAAACTCCACATTCGATAAGTATATGACTGATCTAGTATATACTATGAAATATAAACAGTTGTTATTGAAACGCAACACGGGGAGCCTGCGTGCTCTTAATGTTATGCCTATGTGACTGTTTCTATTTACATTTTTGAAACTCGCTAACTCCTCTACATGTAGTTAGTCTGTCTTGAACTGAACCAGGAGCTTGTCGTAGCAACTGATCGCTCTCTGATATCATCCCGGGAAAAAAAGTTCCATACATGATCAGATATGGCCATATATGAACTACCATACATGATCAAGTATGAAATTTGACCTGATCTGAACATACATGAGCATGTAGGAGCATATATGAGCATGTGGAAGCATATATGAGCATATCAAAGATGACATGAAGATGTATGGGCATGTGAGATCATATATGAGCATGTCTGAACATATCCGAACATATCTGAGCATATCCGAACATGTCTGAGCATTTGTGAATATATCTGAGCACATTATATAAGCTAAATGAGCATTTAAAAGTAAAAGTAATGTGACTTTGTAGGAACGACACTTCTTCAAATTAGGCAAAAAAATCACGGCGGTTTTTGCATGTCATCGAGTTTGATGTTACGTAGTGCTGACATGTGGGTTATGCAATTATTGAATAATTGAATTTTTGCCTAATTTGATCATTTGTTATGTTGAATAAAATAATAATAATAATAATAATAATAATAATAAAGCACACGATTCTCATGGGATACCCCATTTGTGATTCTTTTATTTTTCACTGAAAAGAAGATGAATCTCACTGAATAATCGAGAATATGAATTTTTAGCCCACGATTAACCATGGAAGAAAATTTAGTATGAAATATAGTGAATAAGCATGTTTTTGAATCATTTGAAAATTCCTTCTCGAATAGGGAGACTAGGGGAACAAAATAAAAATCTGGAAAAATTGGGGAATTTTTTTAAAATTATTTGGAGCTGATTTGGGGGGATCCAACATGATTTTTTTTTTTTTTTTTTACCCCATCTAAGGACCACCCTGTATGGAGCGTTTCACGTCAAACCGACCACCCCAATTTTGTGAGTTACTTTGATGAAATCAAAACAATAACAGCATATCAATCGACGATATTTTTGCATGGTCTTGATCGGAAATTGTATAGTCATTATTGTTGAACACACAGGCATACGATGGATAGTTTTTATGTGTTATAATTGGTGACAATCTCAGTACTGTGAAACGCAGAGAGGAAATTCGAAGACCTAGAATATTTGAATCGTATTTCCGTGAGTTCGATAATTCTATTTGAAGGCTTCATTGCATCATATACACGACAATATATGGGCATATACAATCATACATGATCATATACGATCATATATGATCATAGTTTGTCATGTATAGTTCAGATTGGGCAATTATTAGTATGCTCAGATACGAGTGTATATGCTCATTTATGATCGTTTATAACCATACATGGTCATACATGGACATGTATGAGTACATATGGGCATGTATAAGTCTGATTATTACAGCCAGGTTACTAACTGAAATGACCGCACATGATCATGTATGAGCTCGTAACATCATATATGGCCGTGTATGATCATATATGACGCACGTGATTAGACATGATCATGTCAGGTCAAAATTCATATACGAACAGATATGATCGAGTATGAGCATGTCCTATCATATATGATCATATATACTTTTATACATGATCATACATGACCATACATGGAACTTTTTTTCCCGGGATTCTATCTCTTCCACATGTATTTTGTATTTCATATTAACAATATACAAAACTTATGTTCATAATTTCATTGTGTGTTTGTTTTATTGAACTTATTTAATAATAAAACCTCAACACTGTCAAACTGATAGAAAGGAAATAATCTCCTTAAATATATCTCCTGCGTTTCATGTAGCCGTTTAGAATTAAATGAATCATATATGAATATCGATTTGGTATCATAATATGCGCATACCCAGTGCAGTTCAGTGCTGTGTAGTATTTGGATATGCTTGTGAGTAGGAGAAACTGGCTCGATGGTACACTAAACGTAATGGATTCTGATCCGGACGAGTTGGACAATTCTAGAAACAGCCAATCGGCGCTCTGGATTAAAAAAATCCAGTAAGTCAAAAAGGTTACATTCAAGGTATTTTAGAAACATTTAAAATGAAAGATGCTAACCCGGTCTCAACACCAATTGAAGTTGGCTGGGATGTCACAAACGAAAATAATTGTACTGCGCCTTATAGAGAAGCTGTAGGGAAGCTAATATACGCACAAGTAGTTAGTAGACCTGATATAAGTTTTGCTGTAAACGTAGCTTCGAGAGTGTTAGATAAACCTACAAAGTCTCATTGGTTGTTAGTTAAAAGAATAATGCGTTATCTGAAAGGCACTATTGATGTAGGTTTGCTTTATTGTACTTCAGGTAGTTTTGAGGCATATTCTGATGCTGATTATGCTGGTGGATTAAAAGAATTAGGATTAAAAAAATCCAGAGCGCCGATTGGCTGTTTCTAGAATTGTCCAACTCGTCCGGATCAGAATCCATTACGTTTAGTGTACGTGACATTTGTACCCGCCAGGTTTCACGTGGTGAATATTCTGTACAGCTTCTTAAGAGGTACGCAAATTGAGTCATATGAAGATCGCTCAACCACGCGCCTGATGTAATTATATGTTTAAATTTCTCGTCAAAAGTTGCGGGGGCATTACACCTTTCTCGCCTCCGTGATTCTCTATCATTCACAGCAATTGATAAACTCGCGGTTACCTTGCAACCTTGCATTCCAGGCGAACTCTCAGGCGAGAGATTACCTAGCCGACTATTCTGTGCACCTACTTTTTGCGCGTGAACTGTATCTGGGCGTGTAATTTCTGACGTAATTCTTGAATGTTCATGAAACAATTCACAATTTTTTACATCTGTTCCGGGTGCACCAATAACTCTTTTTGGTTGTTGAACCATTGCAGCCAGTGATCTCACCACTGTTTGCTGCGAGTGTTTTTATTTGGTGCTATCGCGAGGCGATTCGTGGTTATTAACAGCAATACTTTGGTTTGTATCAGATACTTGCATTCTAGTAAAGCATGGAAAGTCTTGTATCTCATTATTTTTGAATATCTGTAAAAGATGTTTTCGCATTAGCTTAACATCGTAGATGATTTCGTCCGGCTGTTGCCCGTTTATCAGTGAAATTGCGAATGCGATTGCAAATACTCCACAGTCGGATGAGTCGGGCTGACGCTGAACTGTTGGAAACTGTACCGTATTTTTGTCCACTTTGTAAAATGGAAATAAACGTTTCAGATATATTTCATGTTCTTCGCGGAGTACTTTCGAATTCAACGAGTCGTATATGTAGTAGGGTGACCCTTATTTGGGGGTCGGTGGAACTTTGACCATGACACCCCCTAGATCAGTTCCAAATAAATAAATAATAATCTGGGTGAAATTTGTGCTCTGTAGTTCAATGGGAAAAGGTGCCTGTAAGCCCGTATTTTCACCCATTTGATTAACATAAGATTTCTCATCGAAAAAATTATTTTTTTTTTCCGTTCCTGCAGTGCGCTGGAAAAATCCACTATTCCGTCACTTTAGAGTGTCATAGTTAGTGAGTATGTACATATTTTTTTCAGCCATCTACAATCATATTTCGCAGAGTAGCCGCTGCCGACAGATTCTAGTTTTGGCAAAACCATATTTCTTTCTATCCCAAAAGGCTTGGGTATATGATATTATCTTTTCATTGTTATAAGAAATTTGATTCTTTTTCAAAACCAGAATCTGTCGGCAGCGGCTACTCTGTGAAATATGGTTTTAGAGGACTGGAAAAATTTGTACATACTTACTAACTATGGCACTCTAAAATAACGGAATAGTGGATTTTTCCAGCGCACTACAGGCACGTGAAAAAAAAATGAATTTTTTCGATGAAAAATCCTATGTTAATTAAATGGGCGAAAATACGGGCTTACAGGCACCCTTTCCCAATGAGCTACAGAGCTCGAATTTCACCCAGATTATTATTTATTTATTTGGAACTGATCTAGGGGGTGTCATGGTCAAAGTTCCACCGATCCCCAAATAAGGGTCACCCTAATATGTAGATCGACTTCGTATCAAAGTAGGCGCACACCCAGTGCTCATCGCCTTTTTTCTTACAAGCGCTATACTCACCGCCGTTTTTCTCACCACCGCTATGCAATATTTGAATATCCTTGACGGTCGGTGAAACAGGTACGATTGTATCTGGCAAATATCTTTTCCACGACTCTCGAAGTGCGTAGTTGGAAGTACGGTTGACAAGTTGGGCAAAGTGATACATATGCTCTAGGGTGGTCCTTATTTGGGGGTCGGTGGAATTTTGTCCGTGCCGCCCCCTGGATTAGTTCGAAATAAATTCAAAAAAACGTGGGCCAAATGTGAGCTTTCTAGCTCAACGGGAAACCGTGCCGGTAAGCCCGTACTTTTTCCCGTTTGAATAACATAGGATTTTTCATCGAATGAATGCATTTTTTTTTTACAAGCCTATCGTTCATCGGAAAAATCTATCATTCCGTCACTATATAGTATTATAGTGTGTAAGTTAGTGCAAATTTTTTAGGTCACCCGAAATCATATTCCACAGAGTAACTGCACACACAAGACGACGATTTCAAAAAGTTACAACTATATTCATCCAAAAAGGCTCGTATCATTTTTTGATGATGATTTCACGGACAAAATTTAAATTTGAATAAAAATTTAAATAAAATATTAATATTTGTTATATTGATAAATAAATAGCATAAATGTGAAATGGATTGGTTTTTATCGTTCCCAAAAAATAACTAACTACAAATGACTCAAAATTTGCAAACGGTCGCCGAGAATCATTGAAAATTGAAATTGAATTTGAATTTAAATTTAAATTTTGTCCGTGAAATCATTATCAAAAAATGATACGAGCCTTTTCGGATGAATATAGTTGTAACCTTTTGAAATCGTCGTCTTGTGTGTGCAGTTACTCTGTGAAATATGATTTCGGGTGACCTAAAAAATTTGCACTAACTTACACACTATAATACTATATAGTGACGGAATGATAGATTTTTCAGATGAACGATAGGCTTGTAAAAAAAAAAAATACATTCATTTGATGAAAAATCCTATGTTATTCAAACGGGAAAAAGTACGGGCTTACCGGCACGGTTTCCCGTTGAGCTAGAAAGCTCACATTTGGGCCACGTTTTTCTGAATTTATTTCGAACTAATCCAGGGGGCGCCACGGACAAAATTCCACCGACCCCCAAATAAGGACCACCCTAATATGCTCATCTCCTAACCAATCACCTGATTCGATAATCTCCAAAAATTTATCTGGTAAAGGGTTTGTATTTAGCTTCTCCATATGTGGCGCAAAGCTGCCGATCTGTATTTAGCGCAAAGCTGCCGATCTGTGGCGCAAAGCTGCCTTTTTTGGGTTGGAAAAGCTGATTTGGTTTGTTACTATTATGTAACCTAAATAACCTAACCTGCCTACTTACCTGAATGCTAACTAAACCGTTGAACCTAATTATTAAATGTGCACAGTTCCCTGTGCTTGACACGCCTAATCACACACACACTTCTTCTTCTTCTTCTTCTTCTTCTTTCTCCTAAGGCCTAACTAATCATCCAGTTTACACGCCGATGTCGATTCTGCTCAAGGGAACGCAATGCTTTTAGATAGGGCCGAATTTTGTCAAGCAGCAGGGCTATTCTATACCAACATTATAGCAGAACATTAACAGTTTCTAGATTTCAATAGTTATTTTTTTTTATTATGGTGAAAATGTTGGCGATGTATAGGACATTAGTGGCGCTGTCTATCAACAAATGTGATTAATGCCTAATTTACGCAGCGCGGTAACCTAACTTAATTTTAGAATCGACCAATCAGAAGCCTACTTAAGCCACGCGCCAGATGAATGGAGCCTTCTGATTGGTTGATTCTTAAACTAGGACAAGTTACGGAGCTGCGTAAATCAGGCGTTAAATTATTAAAATTATCAACTCTAGAAATTGTCGTTTCATTGACTACGTTTCCACCAGGGCGGAGTTCAAACGGGGTAGCCAATTAGGAACGAGATTCGAGAAGAAAATAGGAAATTTCTCTTCAAATCTTATTCCCGATTGGCTAATCCCATTTCACTCTGCCACGGTGGAAGCATAGTCATTGAGTTATCGAACATTAGTCCTGCCAGCTCGGACAAAATTCGGCATGGCGGGGGCAGAAATGGTCAGCCTTTGATTCTGGCACACAGAAGGCCAAATGAATATCTCCATAGGGAAATTGGGGTAGCAGAATCTGTAGTTATTGTATCTCAGCACTCCGGTAACCGATTTATTCGATCTAGGGCTCAAATGAAAGCCTTTCATGCCCACATTCTAGATCAAATTATTTAATTAATTAAGCGAAAGGTACAGAACCGTTTTTTTTTCGAAATTTTTTCGGGTTTTCAATCTTTTATTCAAAAAACGAGTGAAAACTAGATGTCACGAACGGTACGGTATATTGTTTACTTCTATCGCTGCATCGCAGCACGAAAAGAATATTTATTGCTTTCCACGACTAGTGGCATTTGAAGCCCTAAAATTGCATAAAGTGACTGGTCTAAGAGTGATATGTTATGGAATGAAAACGAGTCCTCAATTTATGGTAGTTGTTTATCAATAAAATAAAGTAATTATATGAAAGTTGAAATTGAGAATAAGTTGTTTATTATAATAAGTTGGAATAAAATGAATACATGTAGTGTAACGTGGCAGATTTGATATTTAATATTTTGTATTTATCATCTGCCACTGGACCGCGCCTCCACTCGCAAGCGTGAGCGACCATGCTGCTGCCGTACCGAAATTCTTCACCGAAGCGCAAGTCCAACCTTTAGTTTCTATGAATAGTGTGTCTGCCTTAAGTTTTTTTTGTGAAAAGCAGGTAAACCATCGCCTAGGACATCGTGGGATCCGTCGATCGTCGCAGGATCATCTGGGGGATGTCCTGGAAACCTCGGCACTAGTAACCGCACCTAAGTCATCAACCTCCGTCTCTGCAGCTTCGTCACCTGGCGGCCGGGAGAGGGCTGCACCTCCCAGCCTGCTATCGCCGCCAGCCGTTACCTCCCGGCCTGATTTTGAACATGTTCAGCGCTCTAGGTGCGGAGAACATGTCGAGTGTGGAAAGGCTTCCCCCTCCACTTTTTGGATCGCCGATCGACGATCACTCCGTGGCTGACCAGCAAACGGTCTACGTCGAGTTACCGCCTTACCTTTCCGTTACCTTACCGTAAGTTATCTTTATCTTTTCTATTTTTGTGGGGGGGGTTTCTATAGTTTTTCTTCAGTTTTTCTTTAGTTCAATATCTTTTGGGGGTTTCTCTTGGTTTTCTTTCTTAACTTCAATTTTTGTGTTGTGCACTTTCTGCGACGCCGCCTGGGCTACGTCCCTCTCAAAAGGTAGGCTTTTCTTTTCGTCCAGACCTCGACCATCCGTCCTCCAGCTACCTTTTGCGTGACCGCCTAACGGCTAGATTTCAAATTCCGCCAGATACGGGTAGTCGTGGTCAGAGATTTTCTCTAGGCTAATTTAGCATAATTAGGTCTATTATTCTTTTCTTTACCTGGACTTGCGCTGCGCGGGAAGAATCCCGTGCCGTCTCGCATACGTTATCTTTAATGCTGCCTTTTGCGTGCGTTAATTTGAATTTGAGTATTACCTAGCCTTTCTTTTCTTTTTCTTGCGTGCATGCGTACGTTACGTCAACTTTAAATATTATTTAGCTTCACTTTCTTTATTATCTTTCGTTAACTTCAGTATCTTGTCATTCTTTTTTTTTGTATTATTTAATTATCTTTTGCGGCTTAACCGCTACATTGTATGCGACGCCGGAATTAAATTCCGCCGCTACCTTTCTTTTGAATTAATTTACTACTGTATATTCTGCCGTCCTGTATTATCTTTGGTTATTTATTTCCTATTTATTTTGTGTTGCTTTTGATTCGAAATTATAGTTACGTTATCGTCTACCTATATCTGCGTAAAGTGTGTTATTTCTACGCCCCCACGTTCCCCTCTCCGTCTATCTAGTCGGTTATCGTCTCGTTTCTGAATTTAGTTGTTGCTTACTGCGTTTTGTTTTGCTAACTCTATCTGGCACCTTCGTGTGCCTGGCGCCCAACACTATCTTTTAGCTTTCGTTTCGTTTCTGTATCGTACCGTGTTTTGAGTGAGTATACGTTGGGACTTCTTTGAGCGGGATTTATTTTTCTATCTAATTTCCTCCGGGTAGGAGAATTGCTCGTTACAGTAGACAATGAAAAGAAACTAATAGTATACACAGAGAAAAAAAATTCCTCGTTTCAAGAAAAAGATTCCTTGTTCCAAGAAAAAGATTTCTTGAAACAAGAAACTGTAGTTTCTTGAATGAATCTTGAATGTTTTGATTGAATCAAGGAAATATGTTCTTAATTTAAAATATTATATTCTTAGTTTGAATTAAGAACATATTTCATTGATCAAATCAAAACATTCAAGATTCATTCAAGAAACTACAGTTTCTTAAAACAAGAAATCTTCTTCTTGAAACGAGGAATTTTTTTTTTCTGTGTAGTGAGAAAATTAAAATCTAATGTTGAAATAAGTTTAAAAAATAAAAGTGCGAAGATAACAAAACGAAAGAATATTTGAAATGTTGGAAAATGAAAAATGATTATATGAAATTATAATAATTAAGGCTTAATTAAAGTTTTGAATTAAAAAATATTTAAATAGAATATGATTCAAACTGAGTTAGGAAAATAAAATTCAAAAAACACCCCCATGCCCACCCCCAGCGCCTCTCTCTGCGCCTTGCTCGGCGTCTCTCGCAGCTCGTCGCTCGGCGTCTCTCGCAGCTCGTCGCTCGGCGTCTCTCGCAGCTCTTCGCTCAGCGCCTCTCGCAGCGCCTTCCTCGACGCCTCTCACAGCGCCTTCATCGGCACCTTTCTGTGCCGCAGGTCCTTCGCCTCGGTGCGGGTTTGCCATTTTATACAAAAATTGGATGAGATTCATCTGTCGATCCTGCCGACGCCGATGAGTCTGCTTCCCCGCCCGTTGATGACAGGGAACTCCTTGCGCTGTAAAGGTAAAATAGTATTGTTTTGTTCGATTGCAAGTGAAGTTAGTTGATGTATTTCCAGACCTCTATACATATGCTTCTATCAATCATTAGAAAATCAAGGTAAAATACAAAGCAATTTTCTTTTATGGAGAAATGTCTATGAAAAAGATACGAGTTAATGATATTTTCTATAGAAGCATGCTGGTTATAATGGATATGAGAATGCAAGTTCACTACGCTTTTAACCATACCATTTTCATCTTGGACCACAGCGCCCCCAGCTCCTGCGGGTGCTGCGAGACGTCGCGCTTCTACTGGAAATTCAATAGACAAAATTCGATCATCATGTTATATATAAGTGTACAAGGATGCTGAGTGAAATTCATGGAAAACAAATGCTTCTCTTTTAATCTGTGTCGTTCTTTCTATAAGATATGTATGTTCTGCGTTTAAAGTGTTGACGCAGCAAGTCATTTGCAGTGGAAAACGATAAACTTTATTCGTAAGGTTAATTGCACCAACGCTGTAAGCGCTGAACATAGATGAATTTATTTGTTTCAATGCAAGAGGGAATCCGTTTTTAGGAATCAAAATAGTTATTTCCATAAAAATGTGCTGGTTAAATTATAATGAATATGGAAATGCAAGTTTGTAACGCTTTCAACGCTTTTAAACATGACATGGTCAGGGCGAACGGCGGCGGCGTCAGCCCTCGGCGCCTCTGGATGTGCTGCTAGTAGAAATGTAACAACAGAATTAGATTATGTTGTAAGCGTACAAGAACGTTGGGTGAAAATAATGAAGGAAAGATATTTCGCTTCTGAACTGTGTCGTTGTTCTTTAAGATATGTAAGTTCTGCGTAAAAAGTGTTGACTGCA
Source organism: Tenthredo mesomela (assembly GCA_943736025.1). Classification (NCBI taxonomy): domain Eukaryota; kingdom Metazoa; phylum Arthropoda; class Insecta; order Hymenoptera; family Tenthredinidae; genus Tenthredo; species Tenthredo mesomela. The sequence goes on from OX031014.1 coordinate 34,089,527, forward strand.
TCAACACTGTAATCGCTGAATATCGGTAAATTTATTCCAATTCGCATAAAAAAAGGTTTGATTCTGAGGATTGACAACATTTTTGTAAGTACATTTCATTAAAAGTTAGCTGAGATTGAAGATTACAGGTATAACATATCATTTTCGTCCGGCTTCCCTACCGCGTGTGGTATATTTTCGTCATAACGACGGTGGACGTTTAACCCCTTAGCAGTCAGGCGAAAATTAGAGTTTCGTGCCACTTTTGTGTTGGAAAAAGAATTTCATAGTTTTATGATATAATCTCAGTATAACGGTTTTTGAGGTTGCTGAATCCGAATCTGAGATCAGATTTTCAAAATTCAAAATGGCAGATCCAATATGGCGGATGCAAGTTCGAGAAATGGTGTGATTCTGACGAAACTGAGTATCTTGTAATTTTCAAGGTCGCTGAATTCGAATCTGAAATCAGATTTTCAATATTCAAAATGGCGGATCCAATATAGCCGGAGAAATCGTCAGTTATGCGATTTGATTAAGTTGATTTGAAAAATGAGTAAAATCAAAATCGAAATAAAAATAATAAAGAATTGAAAATACAAAAAAACAAAAATTTTTGTTATTCCGAAAATGTCGAAATCAAACTATTTTTTGGATTCGAGTACGTCATATTGGATCTGCCATTTCGAATTTTGAAAATCCGATTTCAGATTCGGATTCAGCGACCTCGAAAATCATAAGATAATTAGTTTCGTCGAAATCAAACTATTTTTCGAATCTGCATTCGCCATATTGGATTCACCATTTCGAAATTTGGAAATCCAATTTCAGATTCGGCTTCAGCGACCTCAAAAACGATGATTTGCCAAATTACAGTCAAATCGATGTAGTGAAAACATGTTTTTTTTCAAATGCCCACATATGTGTCATGACACAAAAGTGGCACGACTTTTTTCTGCCCATATGTGTGTCACTGACAGTCAAGGGGTTAATGGTCTCCGTTTTATTCACAGGGTTGTAATAACATGATAAAATAAGTTCGTAACTAATTTGTTAGTACTTACGGATTTCATCTGGCAAATCTTCATCCTCCTCCATGCGCTGCTGAGGGGCTGCCATATCCATGCCACTTTGGTCGATCGGCGGCAGAGGTCTATCCGCTATTGTCAATTCGTCGAAATCTAATAACTGAAGAATGAATAATGGCGATAAATTTTCGAACTATTGATACTCAACGTGGTTCAGAACTATCAAAACTTACGGTGTCGAGCGAATCGAGCGAATCCGATTCGTATCGTTCCGCAGACATGATTGAAATGAAACTGACTAACAGAACTCAGGGGATCCTACAGAGCAGTGTTGTGCGTTCGACAAGACGGTTTCTTTTTACTTCTAGTTCGACGTTCTAGGATTTGTCCAGTTCAGAATTTGAAAAAGTAATAGCCCGCGTGGACGTTGCTGAAGGCACAGCTTTGTAATTGGACCACTGAGTTTAAGGTATAAGGTAGACTCATGTAAATTGATTTTGGACAAATCTAGGAACGTTGAAACGTATAAATGCACGCGGGCTACTCAGTTTCAAATTTTGAGCTGGACAAATCCTAGAACGTCGAACTAAAAGTCTAAAAAATCAGTCTTGTCGAACGCACAACACTGCTCTGTAGGATCCCCTGAGTTCTGTTAGTCAGTTTCATTTCAACTGTCGCTGCAGAACGACACGGATCGGCTTCGCCCGACAGAGTAAGTTGTGATAACCGTGAACCACGATTAATATCTGATGTTCAGAAATTCATTGGGATTATTCATTTATTAGTTACTAGATTTCGACGAATTTGATATGAACGACCTTCCGCCGATCGACCGAAGGGCTATGAATATAGAATCCCCTCAACACCGCATGGAGGAGGATGAAGATTTGCAAGATGAAATCCGTAAGTATTAACAAATTATAATTACGAACTTATTTTTTTCATGTTATTATAACCCTGTGAATAAAACGGAATGCGTGAATTTCTAGACCATCCACCATTAAACGTCCACCGTCGTTATGACGAAAATATACCACACGCGGTAGGGAGGCCGGACGAAAATGATATGTTATACCTGTAATCTTCAATCTCAGCTAACTTTTAATGAAATACTTACAAAAATGTTGTCAATCCTCAGAATCAAACCTTTTTTTATGCTCGGAATAAATTTACCGATATTCAGCGATTACAGTGTTGACGCAGTCAACCTTACGCATCAAGTTTATCATATTCCACTGCAAAGGACTTGGTGCGTCAACACTTTTTACGCAGAACTTACATATCTTAAAGAACAACGACACAGTTCAGAAATGAAATATCTTTTTCGATATAGTATGCGTAAAATTGCATTTTACGCACACTGTGTCGAAAAATATCGTATGAAACACGTGCGTAAAATTTTTACGCACTTGTTGCATAATATACTATTTTTCATTATTTTCACCCAACGTTCTGGTACGCTTGCAACATAATAATTTAATTCTGTTGTTACATTTCTACTAGAAGCACATCCAGAGGCGCCGAGGGCTGACGCCGACGCCGTTCGCCCTGACCATGGTATGTTTAAAAGCGTTGAGAGCGTTACAAACTTGCATTTTCATATTCATTATAACCAGCACATTTTTATGGAAATAACTATTTTGATTCCTAAAATCGGATTCCCTCTTGCATTGAAATAAATAAATTCATCTATGTTCAGCGCTTACAGTATTGGTGCAATTAACCTTACAAATAAAGTTTATCGTGTTCCACTGCAAAAGACTTGCTGCGTCAACACTTTAAACGCAGAACATACATATCTTATAGAAAGAACGACACAGATTAAAAGAGAAGCATTTGTTTTCCATGAATTTCACTCAGCATCCTTGTACACTTATCTATAACAACATGATGATCGAACTTTATCTTTTAAATTTCCAGTAGAAGCGCGACGTCTCGCAGCACCCGCAGGAGGTGGGGGCGCTGTGGTCCAAGATGAAAATGGTATGGTTAAAAGCGTTGTGAACTTGCATTCTCATATCCATCATAACCAGCATGCTCCTATAGAATGTCCGTGAACTTAGCTCCGCCATTTTTAAAATGCTTAAAAATAATGATTGTGCTGGATTGTGCTACGCTTGTGCTGCGTTGTGCCGTAAAGCGTACGCGAAAATAACAATAAATAAGAAAAATAGATCGAAAAAACGTTTTTTTGATCAGCTCCGCCATTTTTGAATTGTTTGAAAAAATAGATTGTGCTGGACGGTGAGTGATGCACCGAATGTTGTGCCACCAGCATAAATGCGAAAACTGCAACGGTTTTCGCGAAAATCGAAATTTAAAAAAACCAATCGGTTGGAAATGAAAAAATTTCTAAAAAATCGTAAAATTTGAAATTCCAGACTTGTGCCGAGTTGTGCTCGTCGAGAGCATCAACTTCGGCCAATGAAGTTTTTTCACAAGTATCGTAGTTTCCAAAATAGAGCTACGTCAAAATTTTGGAAAATACAAAAAAAAAAAAATTAAAGTTTAAATCACCGACTTGTGCCGAGTTGTGCTCGTCGAGAGCATCAATTTCGAGCGTTAAAGTTTTTTCACAAGTATCGTAGTTTCCAAAATAGAGCTAGGTTTTTGGAAAATACAAAAAAAAAATTAAAGTTCAAATCACCGACTTGTGCCGAGTTGTGCTCGTCGAGAGCATCAACTTTGACCACTGAAGTTTTTTCACAAGTATCGTTGTTTCCAAAATAGAGCTAAGTCAAAATTTTGGAAAATACAAAAAAAAATTAAAGTTCAAATCGCCGACTTGTGCCGAGTTGTGCTCGTCGAGAGCATCAACTTCGGCCAATGAAGTTTTTTTCCAAGTATCGTAGTTTCCAAAATAGAGCTAAGTCAAAATTTCGGAAATTACAAAACAAAAATTAAAGTTCAAATCACCGACTTGTGCCGAGTTGTGCTCGTCGAGAGCATCAACTTCGGCCAATGAAGTTTTTTCACAAGTATCGTAGTTTCCAAAATAGAGCTAAGTCAAAATTTTGGAAAATACAAAAAAAAATTAAAGTTCAAATCACCGACTTGTGCCGAGTTGTGCTCGTCGAGAGCATCAACTTCGGCCAATAAAGTTTTTTTTCCAAGTATCGTAGTTTCCAAAATAGAGCGGAGTCAAAATTTTGGAAAGATGAAAAAAAAATTAAAGTTGGAATTGGCTTCACAGAATATTTTTCCGTCTGTCGCCACCTATCGGCGAAGTGAAACCCGCAAAATTCAAATCTCTCAAAAAAGCACCGAGCATGGATGTTGATCTTTGATACTCAGCTACCATTGGATATATTATGTACTTTAGGGTGTCTCAAAAAAACCTGACATTTGAAAATGACTGATGCATTCTGAAAAAATGGTGCCTTTTCATGAGAAAATAACGCTCGTAGAACCCGCAGTCTATGAGATGAGATTTAGTACTGCCTCAAGGTGATAGAAAAAAATTAAAAAAAAAATTAAAAAATACTGACGCATGTTAAAATTTCTTCAATTTAACAACAAAAATGAAGGCTCGCGGAAGCTAGAGTCTGTGAGATAATATTTAGTACTGCCTCATAAGGAAAAGTGTTGAAAAAATATATTTATAGTAATAATTTATGCATGTTGAAAAAATTGTACTTTTTCACGAAAAAATGGGGCACGCCCAAGCTGAAGCTTGTGAGATAATATTTAGTACTGCCTCAAGAGGGGTGAAGTAAGAAATTATAATTTTCCGACCATTTTCATCATTTTCATTGTTAACGGCTGATTTTGGTACGATGAGCTGCGTGTATTATGTAGGTGTGACGCGTGGTTGTGTGTGTTACGTAGGTGTGAAGAAATACCTACGTAACACACCCACCCACGCGTCACACCTACAATAATGTTCATTAATGGATTCGCAGTGGCTAACTGTTTTTTTTTCGGACTTTTTCGTGAACGAGACTCCATTCTAGTCGTATTTCATGTGCCGATAGTCGAAATTATAATATTAATAATTATGACCGCTTATAAAAATAATATAATATTATTTTATTCGATTCTATCCGAAAAATTCCGAAAAAACAGTTAGCCACCGCGAAGCCATTAATAACATTACTGTACAGTAATGTTCATCGATGGTGTCCTAGTGGCTCACTATTTTTCGTAGCCTTATTTCAGATAGAATTTCCCTTCTACAAACATTTTATTTGCTCATGACCAGTGGAGCAGCCCATCGGAAGTAGCAGAGTAAAGGCCGAAGCACATAAAACTGCAGAAGCCATAAGCAGAATGCAGAATCATAGAGCATGCGCACACAACTCTGGACTTTCGCGACAGCGCAAGCGCTATGCTTCTGCATTCTGCTTACGGTATCTGGAATTTAAACCCACATGAAAATCGGTAAGCATAAGAGCATTATGCACCGTCAAACACGCCACACCGCAAGCGGAAGAATAATCGCGTATCAAATGATGAAATAATTAATTGAATGATCAATTCATTGATTGATATTGGCATTTTACATTTCAGTTTACATTAATAATGAAGCAATTGACTCATTACATGCGTATTGATGGTTTTGCTATCAAAAACGCGGTCCAGCAGATTTTTAAGGTTAGACGGATTGTCAAACGTGGAGAGAGCAGCGCAGTATTTAATGAATTCTTGAAAAAAATACAGTAAATAAGGAAATAAATAAGTAAATAAATAAGGAAATCATTTCATTTCACATTTCAAATACATTTTTAAACCATTTTCCGTTTTCCATTTGGAAATGTATTCATAATACAAATACCCAGCCCTGTCTATATCATATAATAGATGTATTATGTATTATATATATCTTATATATTTTACACATTATCTGTTATTTATTAAATCTATTACATATATGTCTATATCGTTGGATCGTGTAAATAAAGAAAAACCCTATTAATAATTGTAAAAATGTTCTTTCCTGCTGAGTACTATGATAGGATTATATTATATTACTAGGATAAGTAGTTCCGAACGTGGAAGTCATCAACTCGTCGGTAGGTATCGATTTATGAAATAAAGCATCAGGTTTATCGGATTTTGCGACTTAGTTATTTATTGTATTTTTTTTTCAAGTATTCATTAAATACTGCGCTGCTCTCTCCACGTTTGACAATCCGTCTAACCTTAAAAATCTGCTGGACCGCGTTTTTGATAGCAAAACCATCAATACGCATGTAATGAGTCAATCGCTTCATTATTAATGTAAACTGAAATGTAAAATGCCAATATCAATCAATGAATTGATCATTCAATTAATTATTTCATCATTTAATACGCGATTATTCTTCCGCTTGCGGTGTGGCGTGTTTGACGGTGCATAGTGCTCTTATGCATACCGATTTTCATGTGGGTTTAAATTCCAGATGCCGTAAGCAGAATGCAGAAGCGTGGCGCTTGCGCTGTCGCGAAAGTCCAGAGTTGTGTGCGCATGCTCTATGATTCTGCATTCTGCTTATGGCTTCTGAAGTTTTATGTGCTTCGGCCTTAAGGTGGAAGCACACAGGAGTCCATAAGCCATAAGCAGAAAGCATAATCCATAGCGCATGCGCATCACTTCGGTTTTACTGCAGATCTTATATCTATATCTATGGCTATGCATTCTGCTTATGGCTTATGGACTTCTGTGTGTCTCCACCTTAACCACAACCTGCTTCACTTCGCGGCTGTCATATTTCCAATAACCTCAAAGTGTTGATTAAATACTTTTAGGTTATTTAACGAATAAATAAATAGTTTACATTTTTTAGGTTACCCCTAATCAAATAATATTATTATAAGAATATCATATCAATGTTATAAAATTATATTATATTATCTTCATCCCTATTAGAGGACGACGATGATGGGGTTAACCTTTGAAATTAAAGTTATTTATTTATTTAATTTTCATTTTTCAGGTTAACCCCAAATTGAATAATATAACTATAAGAATATTATAGTAATGTTATACAATAATATTATATCATCTTTATCCCTATTAGAGGACGACGATGATGGGGTTAACCTGTATCGTGATCATGAGAATAGTGAGCTAACCTATAACCAATAACCTATACCACTAACCTTAAAGTGTTCATTAAATTCGTTTAGGTTATTTAATGAATGAATAATTCAAATTTCAAAGGTTAACCCCATCATCGTCGTCCTCTAATAGGGATAAAGATGATATAATATTATTGTATAACATTACTATAATATTCTTATAGTTATATTATTCAATTTGGGGTTAACCTGAAAAATGAAAATTAAATAAATAAATAACTTTAATTTCAAGGGTTAACCCCATCATCGCCGTCCTCTAATAGGGATGAAGATAATCTACTACATATATAAAAGGCTTTGTATGTTTGTATGTTTGTTACCGCTAAACTCGAGAACCAGCGGACCGATTTGGATGAACCTTACACCAAATTGTTCTTTAGGTTTTCCCGAGTAACATAGGCTATATAAATTATGCAAAATGAATTCAATCAGTTTAAAAAATAATAAAAATATGATAAATAAGTTGTGTTAAATGTTGCTTTCCCGTGTAACCAGCGCCGTACTTAGGCACAGGCTAACTAGGCTATAACCTGGGGCGGCAATATTTCAGAGGCAGCAGAATCCCGGGCGGCAACCGCACGGAAAGATATGAACCCGACTGGTTACGGTTCTGCACACGATTCAGTCAGGTGCTAGCGAAAAATAGCGCATACTGGTGCAGCACCACATACTGAGCACTGTCTAGAATACGAACCATTCGTGTGCGCACATGAATGAGTCGTGTGGGCACAGTAATAAGTCGTGTTCTAAACAGTACTCAGTGTGGTGCTGCACCAGGATTCGCTATTTTTCGATAGCACCTGACTGAGTCGTGTGCAGAACCGTAACCAGTTGGGTTTATATCTTTGCGTGCGGGTCCAAAATTATATTTGCGTTTTTTTTTTCTTCCACCACTCGCACCATGTTAAAATTCTATTTCATCTGTTGGAAAATTTCACGTCTCAAAAAACTTCCACCGATGGGAGGTGGAGGGGGAGGGGGGAGGAGTTGCTACCTAGCCTAGGGTGATAAGTCATGTTAACACGGCACTGACTGTTCCTCGCAATTAAGTGAGGCGCGAAGCGCCGAGTGCCCTCGGAGCGAGCGAAGCGAGCGACGAGCGGGGTTGGCGCGCGAAGCGCGCAGGGGCAGAGCCCCTAGTATAATATAATTTTATAACATTGATATGATATTCTTATAATAATATTATTTGATTCGGGGTAACCTAAAAAATCTAAACTATTTATTTATTCGTTAAATAACCTAAAAGTATTTAATCAACACTTTGAGGTTATTGGGAATATGACAGCCGCGAAGTGAAGCAGGTTGTGGTTACTCTGCTACTTCCGATGGGCTGCTCCACTGGTCATGAGCAAATCAAATGTTTGTAGAAGGGAAATTCTATCTGAAATAAGGCTACGAAAAATAGTGAGCCACTAGGACACCATCGATGAACATTACTGTACCAGTTCGAACCCATTAATCGTCAAACATCAGCTGCCGAAAGGACAATTCGATTGATCAATCCGTTTCGGAGTTATCCGGGAAAATAGATGGGCGCGTAACCAATCGGGTTACCCCCCCCCCCCCCCCCCCTGCCCCTTAAGGTCCTTAGTCTGGTGTTACTACTAAATTGATTAAGAGAGGTCTCGAATCTTATTCGAGTAACGAACTCACAGCAACTACCCGGTTTGCGACATTTTCAAGGTCAAACACCCGTAAAGTTACAATACATACATAAACATATAAATGTAAAGTTACGTTTACTCTGCCCTATTTTTTCGAGATATATTAAATTATATCGCACTAGACAGATAACATTCTTTCAACCAGATATTTTGGTGCTGGTTGCACTGGGTGTGACGTTGCTGATGTCAGATGTGATACCTAGTACCAGATGCCGAAGCCATTGTCAATGCTTTGAAAAAGTCGACAAATATGGTGAATTGATCGGACAAGACGATTTGGCAGTGTAAACGTAGTTTACCTCCAACTGGTCATTTGTGAACTTTTCTTCATACAGGAAAGTGCACTTGGACCTCTGCAAATTATCACGGAAGATGAACGCCGCCTTCGGAATACAGAATCTACTGTCCATAGGAATTTCTTTCGGCATTGTAACCGGAACGTTATACAATACTTACAGTGCTCTTATGACAATAGATCATTTCGAGACTGTAATGATCATAGATAGATGTTTAATGTTTATCTGGACCATGGTCTACGGGTTCAAAATTTGGATTATTAATCACTCCTGCCAGATTGTTAGCAACGAGGTAATATTGGGCAGTCAAATTGCTCGTATGAATATGTTCCCCTCAAGCATTATTAAGGTGGTGCTTCACCTACAGTCCCACCAAACGTTGGTTTCAGAGCAGATTTTGAATACCTCTCGATGGGGAAACAGTGTTTTTCGATACAAGAGCGCGAAGTAGCAATTCGCACACGAGTAAGGGATTGCTGCTTTGTGCTCGTGTATCAAACTCTATTTTTTTTAACAAATACAACGATAGATCTTCGCTGCGTGCCGTCTGCAAGCACGAAAGCAGGTTTGAACCCACCCGTGCAGGGAAAACATTCACGCCTGTAGACCTTTTCATACCTGACAAAACGCAATTCTCAAAAATTTAACAAAATTCGTGAAAAATTCATACGTATTTAGAAAAATTGACAAATCATTTTCACCTGAAAAAAAAGTTGGGTCATCGGCTAATTTCTTGAACAGTTTTTTTTTTTTTCTATCAATTTGTTAATAACTTTTTTGAATTTTTATTATGCAGAATCAATCTCCCGAGGATCTTCTACATGCTTGATTTTTTTCAGATTTTTTGCCCATCGAGAAATATTCAAAATCTTCTCTGAAACCGACGTTTGGTAGGGCTGTGGGTAAAGAACCACCTTAATCATTCCTTTATCGAAGTAATAATCCGAGTGTCAATTCCATTATTTCAGGCTGACAGAAGTGGAGATGTTATTTACGAGCTTCTTGAAACAAGGGTGGATAAAGAATTCCAAGAAGAGGTGGGTAGTAGTACATATAAGGTAAACGGCCCAGTTAGTGACCCTGTCCCAGATTGTGACCCCGACGGCACAATTTTAACTGCCATAAGTACAGTTTTTGTCGAATAATAATCTAATTACCGGCCAATCAAAGAGCGTTTCTTACTTTTAATCATTGAAGATATCCCCTGTTGTACATGAAATATTTAGAATAGAAATTGACCGGTGCATAGTGCGGCACGCGTCTCAGTGGTTCCGCAGTGACAGTGCTAGACGGTATTGACTATCGATGAGGGACACCGAATTGTGAATCCTGTTCACTATGTAAGTATAAAACGACATCAAAATGGTGTCAACATCTTCAGCAGGAACCAGACCATCGGTGAGATAAGAAATAATTTAACTTTTGGTTAGGTATTTGTTCGAATTCGCGGGGTCAATAAGTGCGTCACATAATTGAGGTTATGTCGCTATTGTAGACGCTCGATTCGTCACCTGTTCGGAAGAGTCAGAAAGTGGGTACACCCATGGGTCACAAACTGCGGCATGGGGGTCACGAATCGGGTACACGCAGGGATCACAAACTACAACAATGGTGTTTCTCTAGTGTCATGAACCCCGGCAGCAGAATAGCGATATTAAAACAAGGATTTCATCAATAAATCTTGATTGTTTCACTTTTACAATAGGTGACTCTCATTCGGAGGACTTTGATGCACGTGTTCCAACCTTTAGTTTTTGGTTTGACTGTATCACGCGTGACTAAATAGTAGAAATCCGACACTGCCGCTCTTGAAGTGTCACTAACTGGGCCGTTTACCTTACATGTGTCCTCTCATAATAATTACTCATTTGTTGCATTTCGAGACCACTACTTACTTTAACCTATATGATTTTGCAGGTTCAAGAATTCGCAGTACAGATGCTTCAGAATCCCGTACGTTTCAATGCCTGTGGATTTTTCACTCTTGATTATACTTTAGTACAAGGCGTAAGTGTTCTCGATACTTACTCGTGTGCTTTGGTCTACGATTTAGGGATTTCTTCTTCTGATTATCCTTTTTCTGACTTTCAGGTGATTGGATCCATAACGACGTACCTGGTCATCCTCATCCAGATGAATCCAGTAGCCACGAGCGCTACTTCCAATACAGCTCGTGCTTCAGATGGTACCGTAATTCTACCAAACACATCATTTTACTCTGAAGTTGTCTCGCAAAATTAGCGATGCAATCATTTTTGCCAATGGCTTCGTTGCATCGACATTGCTATTATTGCCTGCATGCCGTGTGATTTCTCTGAATTGTTTCGTGATATTCCTAATGAGAATTCCCACAAATAGGCGACTCTTGAAAAGTCTGTCTGGAGGAAAATTCACGTAGTAATATGTATTTTGCGAAAAACATTTCAGTTGCAAAAGCACTTCCCAAGTACAGTAGACTCTAGATAAGTGGCCATTCGCTAAGTGGCCCTGCGAGCGACTTCCCCTTCACACGGTCACTCACACAAACACTATGCCCCCACCACAGCAGTATGCGCACCACAACGGAGCAAGCTGAGGCAAAGGTTTTCGCGTCATGATTGGAAGATGGCGCTGAAAGCGACACTCACACCATGAAACTTTGTGTCAGTGCCTTCGAACACATACGCAATCCCATACATTCTCGAGCGGTGTTTTCTCGAACATAACCTCTTATATGTACATAAATATCATTCATCGTGAAGGCATCACTCGAACTAGGTAATTATTTAAGTAGGGGCTCAATGAATCAAGTCAAGTCAAATTTTGTAAAATTGCTTCGACTTGATTGATTGAGCCCCATCTCAAATACTTACCTAGTTCGAGTGATACCTTCACGATGAATAATATTTGAGAGGTTATGTTCGAGAGAACATCGCGCGCGATATGTATGGGATTGCGTAGGGGGAGATGGCCCAAAGTGGATAGGTTAATGTTCAGCGGCGGATATTTTTGGGAAAAAAGCAAAAAATTAAGTGAACAACAACTGATTTTCTCAAGTTGTTCAATGAACTATGCAAAACATCAATAGAAGTTGTGAAATTATTAATGCTATAGCGAAACAATAACATAAAGTAAAAAATGGAAAATTATTCACTTTGCCCGTGAGCCCGGGCAAAGTGAATACCAGTGTTTTTTTTCAACGAATGCACCTTTTTCGCCATACATAGTGCATTTCTCATGTCCCTAATGCTTACACATATTGCACTGGATCCAATTTTCAATAGGCTTGCCGCCTATTCCAGAGTAGGTTTCGTTACACACAATGGCCACGCAGTCTTCGTATTTTCCTGCTGAGCCTCTGCTATCTTTGTTCTTCTCATTGAGTGGATATCTATCCACTTTGCCCGGTTCACTTTGCCCGGCAGCACATTGAGAACAAATATGATTAATTTCTTTGAATATATTTGATTAAAAACAAATCGGCATATGGTGTTTTTCTCGAGAAAAGGACGCCGTTTAACATAAAAAATACGACAATTAGACCAGAGCAATAATTAAGTGAAATACATCGCAATACATACCTTCGGAAAATTTTAACAATTCAAAGTGTTTTGTTTAATCTTTTGCGTAGCTTTCGCACCAACGCGTCTCAGCTCATTTGCCACTGTTTTTGACTGATATTCTGACGTAAGATGATGCAATATATATGACAATAAGCAGCCGACTTCAGACACCGAGATATTCACCGAATTCGCTTTGCCCGGGGTATCCACTTTGGGCCATCTTCCCCTATGTGTTCGAAGTCACTGACACAAAGTTTCGTAGTGTAAGTGTTGCTTTACGCGCCATCTACTAGTCATGACGCGAAAAACTTTGCCTCAGCTTGCTCCATTTGCGCTTGGCGGCCCTCTTGCTCAGCCGTGGTGGGGGCGCTTCGTAAGTGGCCATTTTCCTCTCCACTAGCCCCGTGAGATGGCCACTTATCTAGAGTCTACTGTAATATGTAAAGTGAATCTGTATGGTCGCTGATCATTTTTATGCGATTTTCGGCAGAACGGTATAACTCGACTTATACCGATATTCCGCCCATCCCCTCATTATCAGAGCTTTTTGTACAAATTGATTTGGAAAATACCGATCTATACGGAATCGATACGAATTGAAAAATTTGCATTATAAAATAAATTACATATCAAACAATTAATTACAAATTCAAGAAATACTATATGCGACCCATACCCATTAATCATTTATCAATTATACCAATGTTATAACTAGCAATTTTAATGAGACGTTCAATATTTTTAATAGGGACACGTAATCAAACTTATCTTTTAGAGATGCTTCTTATTTTTTGCTTGTTGTCGCTAACTCGGATGATAGCGAATACGTGATACTTAAATGAAGGGGTTAGAGCTGATTGAGATTACGTATAAGCTTTTTGGAAAAAATGAGATATCAACGTTTGAAGTAAACATCGTTTTCCAGATTCCTTGTCATTGCGTCATACTACTTCATAATTTGTCGAATCGTTGGATGATAGTTTCCCTTTTTATATTGTTAAAATAGTGACTGTTCCAACTTACGATTCTAGAGAGATCTGATAATTTCTTCTGTATATGCGACCAGCGCTCTCTATGTATCAATGGACAGTCACGCTTGAATAGTATGGCAATTTTACTCGTTCATCAATGAATGGCAAAGAACTTAAGATATTAGATCAGCTTATGAATGAATTCATATTGAAAAATGATACGCGTCGTAGTAATTTCGTTACTATAGATAATTGCGCAATAAAAAATACTTCGAACGACACATGTTTTCATCCCCCCCGCCCACCACCGAACTCGACACCCTGAAATTTTGAAAGTCGCCGGCCTTGATACAAATAGAAGATGTGGTAGCGGCAATTGGCACCCGTACAGAGTCCGATAACTATAGGATGCGATGTGCTATCCTGCACGGAAATGAAATGCGAAAAATATATGCAACATCTATGTCGCATATATATAACATACAGCGCCGTGCCTAGTTGAAATGGCACCTGGGGCAACAGTTTCCCATGGCGCCCTGGTTATTATTGAATTTGACCGGCGATCGAATTAAAGAAAAAAAAATATACAATTTTCTGCTTTTATGAAACATCTGTTTTTTTTTTTTTTTTTGCATGTTTTGTCAAAATAAATTTTAACTTCTTCATTTTCGGCCGGAAAAAATTGATTTGGACTACGGTACGGCGCCCCATGCGAGGTGGCGCCCTGGCGCGGTTGCCCCATTGCGCCGCCCGTTGGCACAGCGCTGATAACATATAAGTACGCAAAATACAAATATGTTCGATGAGTTTTACATAATGTTGACGTCTATGTCGACATCTATGTCGACATACATTGCCGCAACATTTATGTCGACATATATCCGAAATTTATATCAAAAACTTATAACAACAGATGTTAGCGCAGAAAACAAATATGTCACACATATGTTCGCATATATTTGTCGCATATATATATTTCCGTGCGGGATCTGTATTAGGCGAAGTCTTGACGATCGAGAAGGGGAGAGGCAGAAACGAGATAAGGTGGCTATAATATATATAAGCAATGAAAGTACGATGCTTGAAGAAAGTCGAAGTTTATCTGCCAAGTGGTGACCAAGCTCTCGCCCAGAAGTATTTCAGTGAGTATCGTTCCGCTGTCTAAATTTCGCTTCATAAATTTTAGATTTATATAATGTGGTCTATGGTAAAGACGCAGTACAACCATCATTAATTTTTAATTATACGAGGAGGAACCTTCAATGCTTTCCAAACCTATATGGATCTTTTCCTTTTTGTTTAACATCACGGTTTTGAACTACACTAAGTTGGAAAAATAAAAATTTAGCGTACCTACATGTTACTGGGCGGGCCTATATATATATATATTTCATATCACAATAAGATTATTGACATATGTAGTTCAATTGCTATTCGCTTATGTATACTTGTCTACAAAAGACCCGCCAAGTACTACTAACTCTAAATTTGTATTTTTCCATGTTTTCTGTTTAGGGACTGTCCATATATTACGTAACGCAAAATGCTACAGTGTAGTATAGGAAACGCCATGCACGCACTATCCCAAAACGCGTTACGTAATATATGGACAGCCCCTTACACCAATGGAAGCGTCAATTGTCCATCGCTACTATATGGTTCCTATGGTTCTATAGCATCTGATCTCGGATCTTTTTTTTATGAGCATATTTGTATGTATATATGGGGAGTTCCATATGAAGTGTACAATTGGTTGTCCACACCCGTTTCGATTTATCTCAAACTTAGTCAAGTTGAGTATTGGGTTGAAAAAAAAAATTCCTCTAAATAATGAAAATTCTACCTTTTACAGGTCGCGAGTAACACCGATTCAGAAATTTTGAATTATTTTTTTCAAATCGCTGTAGCTCCCAAACTACATGTCCGCGCCTGAAAATCAAGTAGGTCAAAAGTTTTGTAATTTGATGTACTTTTCGATGTTGCCGCGAGACAAAGTCGATTTTCAGTTAATGGTGAAAAAAACGGGATAAACGCGATATTGATCTCGTTCCCCAAACTTTTTTGGGGTCCATTTTCCATCATAAAATGCGGCTATTTTTCCCGCAAATTTTCGTGTAAAGAAAAGTCACGGGACTCAACTGGTTAAAGAGATATGAGGGAATTTCTAGAAAAAACCGACCGGATATTGCCGTTTTCTGAATTTGAAATTTTCAAAACTATCGAAACTTTTTTTTACGTGAAATAGACGTGAAAAGAGCCAACCCTATCGGCTTTTTTTACATCTATTTCACGTAAAAAAAAGTTTCGATAGTTTTGAAAAATTCAAATTCAGAAAACGTCAAAATCCGGTCGATTTTTCCTAGAAATTCCCTCATATCTCTTTAACCAGTTGAGTCCCGTGACTTTTCTTTACACGAAAATTTGCGGGAAAAATAGCCGCATTTTATGATGAAAAATGGACCCCAAAAAAGTTTAGGGAATGAGATCAATATCGTGTTTTTCCCGTTTTTTTCACCATTAACTGAAAATCGACTTTGTCTCGCGGCAACATCGAAAAGTACATCAAATTACAAAACTTTTGACCTACTTGATCTTTAGGCGCGGACATGCATTTAGGGAGTTACAGCGATTTGAAAAAAATTATTCAAAATTTGTGAATCGGTGTTACTCGCGACCTGTAAAAGGTAGAATTTTCATTATTTAGAGGAATTTTTTTTTCAACCCATTACTCAACTTGATTAAGTTTAAGACAAATCGAAAGGGGTGTGGACAACCAATTGTACATTTCATATGGAACTCCCCATATATATCGCATCAATGTACTTGGCGAAAAGTTTATGCACCGGGGGTGCTTTTTGGGGGCTCTCACGATTTTTTGTCGAATTCGATCGACTGATTATTCTCGTTCGTTATGATATATTGTATAAATTGTCCGACCACTCTTAACGTGGAAGACACATGGATGTAATCACTCTTTCATTTCTTCGATCTACTTTCATCAACTCATCTATTTTCAAAGAGATTTATAATACGTAGATAGGGGAACTCCTAATAGGGTAAAACGTTCAGTGAATGACCGATTTGTTTGATCGACAGATATATTGATTTGAAAAAATAATTTACGAATCAATAAATCCAAAACAACCATTACTATTGGGTTGAGAATTTATTTTCTTTCGAATATTCATCATAATATTATCGGAATTTGATCATAAGCTTTTCAAAATTAACTATAAAGAGTAAAAAAAACCAAAGGTCCAGTGAATGACCACTCGCGTCTAATGAATGACCGATTAATCTATCCACCTATTAAAAATAAATATTCAATACAATTTTGATAAACTTATTCTAGTTTATTTTCAACACGATTAAATAATAATATATGTATAAGAAAAAACTCTAAACTTGAAAATTTCATTTAAATTTGTAACAAGCAAACTGTCAATGTAAATTTAATTATTTTCGATATACACGTTTTTTAATTCGTTTATTTGTTGCATTTTGATGAGAAAAGAGACATATAAGATTGCAGAAATAAATGTGTCATGAATATCTATCAATTTTCTGAATTGTGATAAATATTATTTCTGGTGCCGGTCATTCACTGGTAGGTGGTCACGGACTGGAATGTTTACCCTACTTCACAGAATGAATTCTCATCTCTTCAGAGTCATTTCTCAATATCCAACTTACCACTACAGAACAATTACAATGGCCGCACTCAAGACAATCTTCGTGCTGTTGTTCGTTGCTTTTGCAATGATGATTGTGGCTGACGCCAACCGTGTCCCGGAATGCGACTCGGTCTGCGCGAGTGGCCCTGTCGAGCAGTCGATGTGCTGCGAGGTTCATGGATTCAACGGAAAGCACGGCTGTACGGGCGGAACAATGTATTGTTACTCGAGAGCACCTATCGGCCGTAGTGCAGAATCAAATATTGAGACACCCTCAACTTGAAGAACATTCGGAGACAACCAAGAATATATTTTTGTACCTATTGTTGTAAAACATCAAAACTTTTCGTAGAAATTTTCCATGATCTTTTGTTCAAACTCCATGTCTATTGAGTTCAGAATCCAATCCATTGTCTTAATAAATAGTTAAAAATGTAGAATTTCTTTTTCTTTAATATACTGTAACGAGGCAAATTATTAGGCCTCGTAATTGAACCATCTCCTCTCCCTCAGACCGAAGTGACCGCACCTTATTTAGAAACTAAAGTCGAAGCGAGAAGTCCCAGCTCAAGTGCCCAAGGTCCATTGTTGTAATTATAAGTTCGTGTACTAATATTTCTCCCGTTCCTTATATCTTATATGTCCCGTGCCGTTCCGTTTTTAAAACGTGCATCGAATGGTGGTATTGGATTGACCTTCACTGCAGGTGTCAAGGCCAGGTCAGGGCCAATTTGCAGTTCGTACATGAAAACTCATATTTTTTATTATATGTTGAGAATCCTCTGCCAATTTATAGGATTGAAATTTTTGTCATTTTTTTCAACGTTTGTTAATTGTGAGGTAACAATCATTGATGACGTGAAAAACTGTGAAAACGGATGCATATTTTGAAACTCTACAACTTTTCCTATGAATATTTCCTTCTGAAATGCCTTGTATTGAAGTTGTGACCCGCCGTTTCTTGAAGTGGCTAAAAATGCATCGGGTTGTTACCACCCTTAGAATGCTTTTGCCTTTGCACATATAAAAAAATACGTGTCGATTATTTTTGACCGTTGGGTAACGTTACTTGTGAGTCTCTCTGAAAATCTCTGAAATTGTCTACTATTTTCCGATGGATGTCAGTATCAACTAGATGAATTTTACTGCGATTCTCTACAATTCTCCATGTAAATCTCTCTTGTTTTCTCCAAAACTCACTGATTCTCTTCGAAAATCTTTTCAAGTCTTTACTATTTTCCTAAAGATGACAGACTGACATTTACTGAAATTCTCTGCAATCCCAGACAGCACTATCTCCTAGAGACGACGAAAAGACATATTTTTCAAGACATCTTTTAGGCGATGTTTCAAAGATGACGAAAATATATCTTCTTTGGGTCGTCCTTTAGGTGAAGCGCAAAGGTGTCTAATAGAGAAGTCTTTCAAAAGACGACTATGCTTGGTTGACTAAAAGATGTCCGATCGAAGTAGTCTGATGGATTTCAGGAATCGGAATAGCTGGCGCCACGAGCGCCAGGTAGTTCAGCCATCTTGTCATTGTGCCTTCGCACGGACATGCACATTGCACGGATATCTATTATCTACAAGAAGTTTTGTGAACGAAAAAAAGGTAAGTTTTGTTATTACAATTAATATTATAATAGACTATATTTCTGTTTGAAATTCATTACGGTAGTGTAGTCGGGCAAGTTATTTCCTATCCATGCATTCATTCCAAAATATGACATACATACATTGCGCGAACATAACCTAATTTTATATGAATTATACCGATGGCAAATACACTTTTCAGACACAATTATCTGGAAAACTATTAAAAATCGGTTCTGTGTCTGAGTAGAGAGGGTGGAGTATGGATCCTATTTTACAGGCCCCCGTAAAATGGCCCCCCGCTGGGAGGGGGGAGAAGGGGGGAGTCGCCGCCATCTTTTTTTCTAATTTTAATTTTAATTTTCTAAATCTAGCCAAATCTATGGATTCTGACCTAATTGAGCTTCAATTATAGTAACCTAAGTGAGTTTTATCAGTTTTAACCTAAGATCTAATCGTCTATCGTGCTTCTTTTCGCTTTGGCAGTATGATTCGAATTTTTTGAGCTGAAATATATAGATATAGTGGCCTGTGCTTCTCTTTGCTTCGGCAGGATGGGTCCGTTCCTTTGTCCGAGTATATATAGATATAGACCCATGGTTATTTTTGCTTCGACAGTACGGGCCTGTTGCCTCGAATATATATATATATATATTTTGGTTCAAACCTCGTTACGCTGCGGTGCTAAGCCTCAATTTTATTACTAGGGGATGCAGGTATAAGAGTTTCCGTCTTTTGGAGGTCGGGATTATGACGGGACAGTCCACGGACTCTGAGGAGACAATGGTTATAATAGTTTTTGAATGAACGACACATTGTTTATGGTTTGAACTCGTGTTTATTCATGCATTTCAATTCAGACACACGGATCATGGATTTAAATCTAACTATAACGAGACATATATAAGCCTAAGTGAATACCGTACGCTGATAGAGGAATTTGTTAACGGTTGATGAATATTTCTTGTGAACAAAAATGATTACTTCGACGGCTGCGTGGAATAACCGGCTATCTCAGAGTCCGGTTGAAAAAGCGGCTATCTCAGAATCTGGTTGAAAAAGCGGCTATCTCAGAATCCATTCGAAAAAGCGCCTGTTGCCTATATTATTCATATAGGCACAGGTCGCTTTTTCGAATGGATTCTGAGATAGCCGCTTTTTCAACCGAAATCTGAGATAGCCGCTTTTTCAACCGGACTCTGAGATAGCCGCTTTTTCAACCGGACTCTGAGATAGCCGGTTATTCTACGCAGCCGTCGACTTAAACCTTGTAAAATACTTATTCATTTTCAAAATAAAAAATTTAAAAAAAAATTTACAAATAAATGTATTCACCAACGGTTAAGAAATTCTTCTATCGGCGTATATGATGGAATCAGATTATTACTAGTGAACAGGAAATACTTATTTCTAAATATTATACAGAAAAAAAGAAAAGAGGGATAAACAAGGTGAAGGCTTAGGCCTTTTTACGGCGACAGCACTGGATACAGTTTACACGACTGATACTGTTCCGTATTTACTCTTAACTACCTGTACTCCCAAACCCCTGGTACAGACTAAAACATCTTGAACCGCCACGGCAAGTGCTGTGGTAAACAGGGCTTTCACTTCAACCATCGTCTGTGCGAAAAAGTTTTTCATTAAACCTGAGTTGCTGACGCTCGTGAGGTCGCGTGCCACCTCGTCAAATTTCCTTGACACCAGAGACGTGAACCCTTCGCTCGATGAGTTTAGGAGATCGTCACAGGTGGCTAGCGCGGCAAGATTTTTAGCCAACTCGTCTTTACACTGATTCGTTAGATCACAGCGAGTCCTGAGGCTGTTGGTATACATGGTGATACAGGGTGCGACAGTGACAAGACCATCAAACGTAGTTTGTTGCATCACGATGAAGGAGGATGATGTTGGTTTTGACTTCTTAGGCAAGGACTCGTGGTTCGGTGCCCGTGGATGTTTGGGGTACAATCCCTCCGCCGCTGTCAGAATAACTGATTTCAATCCGTAAGCAGTAGAAAACGATAGGGATGATCCTTCAGGGTCCAGAATTTCCTTCTTCGGGGTTTCGCCAGTGGGGCACTCCGTAGATTCGAAGTATGCAGAGATCTTCGCGAATTTTTTTTTCAAATTCCGCCATGCCGTTATACTCAAGGTAACACCGCTAGCACCAGCTCCGTTAATTTGTACAACAGGTTCGAAGTAGAGTGTACTGCCCGGGAAAAAAAGTTCCATGTATGGTCATGTATGATCATGTATAAAAGTATATATGATCATATATGATAGGACATGCTCATACTCGATCATATCTGTTCGTATATGAATTTTGACCTGACATGATCATGTCTAATCACGTGCGTCATATATGATCATACACGGCCATATATGATGTTACGAGCTCATACATGATCATGTGCGGTCATTTCAGTTAGTAACCTGGCTGTAATAATCAGACTTATACATGCCCATATGTACTCATACATGTCCATGTATGACCATGTATGGTTATAAACGATCATAAATGAGCATATACACTCGTATCTGAGCATACTAATAATTGCCCAATCTGAACTATACATGACAAACTATGATCATATATGATCGTATATGATCATGTATGATTGTATATGCCCATATATTGTCGTGTATATGATGCAATGAAGCCTTCAAATAGAATTATCGAACTCACGGAAATACGATTCAAATATTCTAGGTCTTCGAATTTCCTCTCTGCGTTTCACAGTACTGAGATTGTCACCAATTATAACACATAAAAACTATCCATCGTATGCCTGTGTGTTCAACAATAATGACTATACAATTTCCGATCAAGACCATGCAAAAATATCGTCGATTGATATGCTGTTATTGTTTTGATTTCATCAAAGTAACTCACAAAATAGGGGTGGTCGGTTTGACGTGAAACGCTCCATACAGGGTGGTCCTTAGATGGGGTAAAAAAAAAAAAATCATGTTGGATCCCCCCAAATCAGCTCCAAATAATTTTAAAAAAATTCCCTAATTTTTCCAGATTTTTATTTTGTTCCCCTAGTCTCCCTATTCGAGAAGGAATTTTCAAATGATTCAAAAACATGCTTATTCACTATATTTCATACTAAATTTTCTTCCATGGTTAATCGTGGGCCAAAAATTCATATTCTCGATTATTCAGTGAGATTCATCTTCTTTTCAGTGAAAAATAAAAGAATCACAAATGGGGTATCCCATGAGAATCGTGTGCTTTATTATTATTATTATTATTATTATTATTTTATTCAACATAACAAATGATCAAATTAGGCAAAAATTCAATTATTCAATAATTGCATAACCCACATGTCAGCACTACGTAACATCAAACTCGATGACATGCAAAAACCGCCGTGATTTTTTTGCCTAATTTGAAGAAGTGTCGTTCCTACAAAGTCACATTACTTTTACTTTTAAATGCTCATTTAGCTTATATAATGTGCTCAGATATATTCACAAATGCTCAGACATGTTCGGATATGCTCAGATATGTTCGGATATGTTCAGACATGCTCATATATGATCTCACATGCCCATACATCTTCATGTCATCTTTGATATGCTCATATATGCTTCCACATGCTCATATATGCTCCTACATGCTCATGTATGTTCAGATCAGGTCAAATTTCATACCTGATCATGTATGGTAGTTCATATGTGGCCATATCTGATCATGTATGGAACTTTTTTTCCCGGGTGGATAATTTATACCCGACCACCGCCGTTTTAGAGAAGGAACTATTTAGTCCATATATGGTTGACAGTAGTAACAGCCTACGTTGTTTCAGGAGTTTAGCGACTACCCCTGCGAAGTCGGAGGTATCGCACACAGATTCGGTAGCAGACATGATTATTTTACACGTTACGTAGCTCACAAGTTCAGAGATGTTCACGTCTCGAGGTTCGAGCTGATTTTGAGTAACGGTTGGGAAAATGAGATCTTATTTGAGGGGTTTCCACCTCCAGACTTCGGTACGAACCAGCCATGTCTGAGAGTGGTGGTAGTTTTTTCTGCTCCTTTTTTGTATCAAAAGGAGGATTCGGATGCTTGTCTAGCTTTCTAGAAGATGGTACCGCGACAAGTCCTATCCTGTCCAAGTACAGAAAACAGTGTTTTGAACCGGTCGTAAAATGTGTACAGCTCATAATAGCGAGAGCGGAGCGACGCTCTTCTAGGGTAATAAAATGCAATTACTCTCTGAAACTCCCGTCTGTTTGAGGAGTTTCCAGAATTCTGGCCAGTTGAAAAAAAAAGGGTTCAAAGAATGGTTAATACCTATCGTACCGATGAATAAAGCGGGGAAGGTACTGCGACAAGTCCTGTTCAGTCGAAGAACTTCGCTGGTTATTATATTTCAACAATTTTACCCCAGGTATAAAAAATGTTTTGAATTGCTCCTAGACACGGAGTTGTACAGAACAGTGTGGAGTGAGCGACTCCGTTCTTAGACAATGAAATGTAATTAGGTTCTGAATACCCAAGTCTGTTTATGACTTTTTTCAAAATTTCAACTGATTGAAAAAAGGCTTAGCGTACGACTAAACCTGTCACGGGAGAAACCCGCCAGTGAAGGGGAAGGTTTCAGCTTGCGAGTCTCAACATGCCTAATGACGGTGCGTGGGCATGAAGCTATGTGAAAAGAAGGACCCAGTTTATAACTATCCTGCAATGGTTCGGGCCGGGTTTTACGCGCTCGGACTCGACACACAGGTAAGCGCGTTGTTCAATGAAGCGTCGTATACCTGAGGTTCGCTTCCGTACAGCGAGCGTGTCGCGGGGGTACGGGTATACCCTCGCTCATGCGACACAGAGGTATTTTCCACTATGAACAATAGGGATTACCTACCTCCGGGTTGTGACACTGAAGCGTGGCAGACTTGCTATTTAATAACCTTTCCCCAGTGTTCAAAAGAAAACAATTAGCAGAGTATCACTTATACTAGCCACCGCTAGTCACGATTGTCACAATAGAGCGGGTCCGAAAACAATTAAGGGTAGCTGGGCGGTAAAAACGTCTAACACCCACTCCCTTCAACCGTTTGTGGGAGGTGGTGGTGGAACTGACCGATAGGGTGAATAAAGAGGAGCGTCAAATGCGAACTTGTATCAGATCTGAAAACACCTCAGAGCCGAAAACACCGTTCGTTGTTTAAAGTGAATTTTGAATTTTGACCTCGTTTTTACTTGATTCTACTGAGTGAAAATGTCGAGAATCGTAGCCGGAATCAGGAGAGCTTTTTTGGCGGTGCTGCGGTACCTGATAAAGTACCATGATGCTCTCGTGAGTAGACGGATGTTGAAACTCGGAGAACTTATAAAGCGCGAAACCGATGTCCCAGTGTTGATATCGTACTTTCGCGAAATAATAGGGGGGTGTAATGTGGAAGTGATTGCTGGGATACTCAGTACAAACTGTTTACACAGCAACTTGGAGTGTATGCGAGTGATGGAGAGTCAAGTGCGGTATTGGCAGGCCGAGAAACTTCCATCGATGAAACCCTTCCTCCAAAGCCTGCAAAAAGCAGAGGATCAGGCTCGTTCCGTTGTCCCTGGTAAGTAAAAATCAGTTAATTGTCCTTCATATTATACTACGGCGTAGTGATAAACGTAGCTCATCTAGATCTGTTATTTCCAGAGCTAGGTAGGTCCCGGCAGGAGGCTGCTGATGACGAGATGCTTCTCGAGGCAGCCGTTGCGTATGACGAGTCTGAGGTCTGCGGTGCGGTAGAGGGTAGCAGTGGCGGTGCTTCCACCTGTAAGTAGCTCTTTCGTGCTAAAAAAACTGCTTGTCCATAACTCAGTGCTGTGTATAATAAGAGAATAATAATATTGCAGCGAACGCGAAAATGGCTGCGGGTTATTGTGTAGCGGGTACGTCGGCGACTCGGGTGGTAACCGGTGAGCGTGGCCCGCTACCCCGCTTAGCTTCTCAGGATGAAATCCAGCAGAGCATCGAGGTGGTAGGTGAAACGATCGAGCGTCTGTCGCAGGTCTCCATAATTGAAGTGGAGGATTCTGATGCCGATGAATCCGAGTCGGACGTGGCATCAGCCGGTTCCGGCGACTTTAGCTCTGCAGAACGTGAGTGAATCTCGGGAGCTTGTATATTGAAATTATTATACAGCTGTTTTTTCCGATGAACTCTATAAATGTTTCCTAACCTCTAATTTTTTACCTTTCATGTCGTAACAGCGGAGGAGAATGCTTCAGAACTGCAGGATGCTCAGGGCTGGGGTTTCTTATCACCCGTCGATCCAGGCGTCTTTAGCCCGCAGGAATGTAAGTACATACCGCTTGTAATTCGTATAATAGACCGTCTCCCCTGATTACCCTTGAAAATCTTTTTTCAATCTTTTTTTTCTCCATCAACTCAATCCGTAACAGCGGATGCAATAGAGAACTCTGCCGAGGAGTCTCGAATCTCCATGGTTGTAAACAACAGTTCGGATATTAGCCGGGAAAATCTTCCATCGGATTTCGATTCGATGGAAACGATAATAATACCGTCCCCGCATGGCGAGCTTCCACCAGGATTTCTCGCGGCTTCTGAGGAGGAGTAGTTCTGATTGTACGCCTCCTTCCTAGCGCATAGTTTAATATGTATCGAATCAATGTGAAAAGATAATATAAGGTTTTTACTTAATCCCCGCAGGTGCTCAACCAGCCGTGAGGCCTCGCTCGTCTAGCTGGCTATTCGGGACAAATAACGGTGCCGCTACCTCGAGCATGCAGAGGGGAGGGACTCGTTCTTTGTCGATGAGGCGTGGTGCTCCTGTGGCTGATTTTCCTGCCGAGGAAGTACAAGAGCCGGATGAGGAAAGCAGCCTCGACGACGCTCCAGCAGAGGAGAACCCGGACCGTTCACCTCGTTTCAAAATCACCAGGCGGGTAAATCGGCGATACCGGCGTTTTGGGTTAGAAGGATGTCAGGTAACTGTGACAATGGGTGTACCACCCGAATCTGCGAATCCGGTCGTCTGGTTAGAGGAGGCCTTCCGCGAACTGTACAGATATTTCTCCTCGCTCTGCACTCCAAACGATATCATGGGTATTAGTTTCAACACAGAGGGTTTTACAAGGGGTTCTACGGGGTTAAGTTTCCGACCGGCTCGCGATTTTCGCTTTGAGGATTTATGGGGTCTTGTATTCAGGGTTACGCAGAGCGCGAGTGAATTTTCAATTGATCAACCGTTCACGGTAAACATAACAACTATCGCTGTTCCGGCAGGTCGGGGGAAACGTTTAGCGCTGAACGGGGAGCAGCTAGTCGGTAAACGTTCCATCCTGACTATAACGAACAATGATAATTTATGTTTACCGAGGGCTTTGTTCGCCGCTGGAGTGTATGTGAGGAGAGGTTCTGCACGGGATGGACCATTACAGGCCGAGTGGAACAGGGCTAGGGCGTCGAGTAAAAGATACCAGGGTGAGAAAGCTCGCCAGTTGGTAATAGAGGCTGGAGTCGTCATACCTGAGGACGGGTGCGGTATCGAGGAAGTTGCACAGTTCCAGCAATATTTGGCACGGGATGGTTACGCAATTCTAGTTTACGACAGCGAGACGCTAGGTAAAGGCGGTCGGCCGCTTTTTAACGGAGAGGATATTGTACTGGGTATGGGTTATCGCGAAGTAGTGCAGAAACTTAATATTCTTTATTATGCTCGTACAGGTCACTATGACGTTATTTTAAATATGAGAGGGGCTGCTGCCTCTGATTTCTTTTGTCAGCCGTGTAACGTAGCCTACGCTCACGGTAACGAGCATAGGTGTTCCAATAGGTGCAACCGTTGTCTCTCGACTCTTGCATGTGACAGCGGAGTCGCGAAAGTCGACTGCAAAAAGTGTAATCGTGATTTTTACGGGGAGGAGTGTTATAGGCGACACGGGTTGCAGGGTTCGTTTAGCGGTAAACGCACGGTCTGTGGTACCTTACGGGTATGTGGAACCTGCGATATCTTTACGGATACCTCGAGGGGAAAGCATACTTGTGGGTGGACATACTGCAGGACCTGCCGCTCGAACCAAGAGATTAATCATCGCTGTTTTATGAGACCTGTAAAGCGGAACACTGGCGAGGCACCTAGCTACATTTTCATTTTTTACGACTTCGAGACACGACAAGACGAGACTGTGAACGGTGACGAGACGATAAACATACACGTGCCAAATTTGTGTATTGCGCAACGGACCTGTACAGGCTGTATAAACGCGAATATCCTCGAGCCCTGCCTCGGGTGTGGTGTACGGCGAGAATTTGTTTTTAGGGATGACCCGGTCCGTGAATTGGTAGAACTCGCCGATAGGAAGGTCGAAGGCTACCGGAAAGTTATTTGTATTGCGCATAACGCAAAAGGTTTCGACGCCCAGTTTATACTCCGTTACCTAGTGGAGAAAGGCGGTGAGACACCGAAGGTAATACTAAACGGTAGTAAAATAGTCTTGCTAGAAACAGCTAATATCCGTTTTCTGGACTCTCTTGCGTACATGCCGATGGCTTTAGCCGCGTTGCCAAAGGCTTTCGGTCTACCTGAGGCCACGCAAAAGTGTCTATTTCCGCACCTCTTTAATATACCGGCTCACCAGTTCTATGTGGGAGTATTACCTGCGGCTGAGTTTTACGCGCCGGACTCCATGACGGTAGAGGGTAGGGCCCGTTTCTTCGCGTGGTATGAAGGGGCCGTAAGAGAAGGCTACGTTTTTGATTTTAGCAGGGAAATCGTTGACTACTGCTGGTCAGACGTCACGATTTTACGGTTAGCCTGCCTAGCATTCCGCGATATATTCCTACGTACCGGCGAAGTCTGCCCGTTCACGGAGAGCACGACCATAGCCTCTGCATGTTCAATGGTATTCCGGAAAAATTTCCTTCGCGATAACAGCATAGGGATTATTCCGCCCGCCGGCTACCGACTAGCCGATAAACAATCCTCCAAGGCTATCCAGTGGTTGGTCTGGAGGGAACATGAGCTAGGTCGGGAGATCTTACATGCGGGTAGGGCTCGGGAACAGCGCGTGCTAGGACGTAGAGTTGACGGCTACTACGAGTCGGTGGACGGAACACGCCACGTACTAGAATTTCACGGCTGTTACTGGCACGGCTGTCCACGCTGTTACCGCGTAAATAGGGATAACGAAATTGAGGGTACCTTGAACATGGATAGGCGACTTGAGGAAACGCAGGCAAAGACGCGGCGTATGCGTACCGAGGGTATCGTGGTAGAGGAGATATGGGAGTGCGAGTTTTCCCGTCTGATGGATGCAAGGCCAGAAGTGCGGGCATATCTCGAGCGTAGCGGTTTTCTACCGAGTGTGGAGAATGCCAAGCTGAACCCGCGTGATGCATTCTACGGTGGTCGGACGGGCAACACGTCGAGGTTTCGCGAGGTGGACCCCAGACTCGGAGAGGAGATCCGCTATGTGGATATTTGTTCCTTATACCCTTGCATCTGTAAAACTGGAAAATTCCCGAAGGGTCATCCAGTAGTACTAGTAGGTGAGGAGTGTAAGAATCTGACCGGGGCCGGTGGAGTAGATCTGTCTAGAGTCGAGGGTTTGATTAAATGTAAAGTACTGCCGCCCCGGAATCTTTATCATCTGGTATTACCTCTTTGTATGCACGGCAAACTAATGTTCCCTCTCTGTAGCTCATGTTGCCGTGACATGGAACAGGGTCCATGCCCTCACAATAATCCCCGTGAGAGGTGTCTAAGCGGGACATGGGTTTCAGACGAGGTGAAAAAGGCCGTAGCAATGGGTTATAGGGTAATATTGGTGTCAGAGATCTGGCAGTACGAGGTGACGGTGTTTGATCCCGCTACCCGGGAAGGTGGACATTTTTCGGAGTACATTGATACTTTTTTGAAAATAAAACAGGAGGCTAGCGGCTGGCACGCCGGTTGTGGTAGTGAAGAGAGCTGGTCTCGATATATCGCGGAGTACGCCCGGGTAGAGGGAATCAAACTAGATAAGGCTAAAATAGAAAAAAATCCGGGGCTGCGTTCTGTGTCGAAGCTATGTCTTAACTCTTTCTGGGGTAAGTTTGGCCAGCGAGACAACCTCTCAAAAACAACCGTGGTCAAGACCAGAGAGGAGCTGCTAGGTCTGGTGACAAGTCAGTCAATTCTGTTGGAGGACCTAGTAGCCGTAAATGATGACGTTCTGTACGCTCGCTGGTCATACAAAGATGAGAGCGTGGAGGCATCGGCTCTCGCGAACGTGGTGATAGCCGCGTATACAACGGCACAGGCGCGGCTCAAACTGTACGGTTATTTAGAGAAACTGGATCGTAGGGTATTATATTATGACACTGACTCGGTCATTTACGTTCGGTCTGGTGCACCTGGAGAATATGAACCGCCGGTCGGCAGTTTTCTGGGTGACCTGACCGACGAACTGGAACAATACGGCGCGGGTAGTTACATACGGGCCTTTGTATCAGGCGGGGCAAAGTTTTACGCCTTCATAGTAGTATCCCCAGATGGGAGGGAAACAGAGATCTGCAAGGTCAAAGGTATTACCCTCAACTACACCACTCGATTGAGGATAAATTTCAACTCTATACGAGAAATGGTAGTTGAGGAGGGAGAAAGCATCAATCTCAGATATCGTGCGATCCGACGAACCACAATGCATGATGTGGTGACTCGTGATCAAACGAAAACATGTCGCCCAGTTTTTGTAAAAAGACGTTGTTGCAGGAATAGTTTTGACACCCTCCCATACGGGCATAGAGAGGTGTAACAGTCTCCGCACCTGGTCCGTATGTAACAACAGACGAAGGGGCTAGGAATCAGAGCCCCCCACGCATCCAGTTTCGGTTTAAGTTAGTTTTTACTGTATTTTAGCTGTATATAACCTTTGTAAATTTGTCATATAATTAGGTCTTTAAGCTATTACTCACAGTCTATACCTGTGATATTAGAAGTAGAATAATCTAGTCTACGGCATCTATTACTACCTTGTACCTGCTCTGTAAAATAAAAGTACCATTAGCATTAAGAAATTGTATGTATAGCAATACGGTTTGGCATCGTTTAATTGTCAATATAAAATGTAACACTTGACTCGCACCTCTCTTGGTCACGATATATTATACACATCATTTAGCTTACTTACGGTTATACGTAATAAAAGAATCTATGGAGCAAAATGTATCAATTTTACTTGATTATCCTCCCACACACACTCTGCTAGCTGGGACTTGAGTTTGAATAAATCTGTTAAGAAATTATCTCTGTCCCTGTGTATACCCTTATTACCACTCCCCTCAAAATACCTCAAAATAACGAACCTTGTTCGCAAATAGAACTTGTTAAGACTATGTCATCTATAAATAAAAAATTTGATTAAAAATAAGATATATAAAATTAATTTTAAAACACCGCTGATTTCTGGTTGTTGATTCACCGGTGAGCTGTTGCATATGCTCGCTAGATCGTCCATAGCGGGTCGATCGACCGGTGTTCGGTCCCGCTGAGTTCGTATGTTCCTCACACTTTTAAATGCGTAAAATCAGCTAGCTTAAGCGGATAGTCTAGATGAGCAGCTCACACGCCGGTTATCAGCTGATTACCGTCCGGAATACTGAGACCTTGACCGCGCCCGCTATTAGCTGATTACCGTCCGGAATGCTGAGAGCATGAGCGCGCCCGCTATTAGCTAAAAGATGGCGCGCAACGCGGTGCCGGGGCCCCCCCACCGCGGAATAGAAAATTTATCCTAGTCGTATGTAGTAGCTTTTGTTATTCTGATTTCTCCATATCTCTCGAGTTGTTCACTGGGAAAGGTTGAAGACTTCGTGTTCCATTCGCGTGATAAAATGGATACTCGTTGGAACCACCCGTTTTCTGCTATAATAGCCGGCCCCTCTGGTGGTGGAAAATCAATCTTTGTTAAGACGTTCCTGCATCATATCGAGGAGATGTGTGATACCCGCTTCAATCGTATAATTTGGTATTACGCCGAGCAGCAATCGGTCCCTAGTAACGGAGCCAGCACATCTCTCAGCGACATCGAATATTGGGAAGGGTTACCTCAAGAATCTGACTATGACACGAACACGCTGCCCAAGCTGCTTATAATAGATGATCTTATGCGAGAGGCCTCCGGTAATATAATCGTTGATCTCTTCACCAAGGGCTGCCATCATAAGAATCTAAGCGTGTTCTTCATCACACAGAACCTGTTTCATCAGGGTCGTGGACAACGCGATATATCACTCAACGCTAATTATATCATATTTTTCAAGAACCCGCGAGATCGCGCTCAGGTACAACATCTAGCTCGACAAGTCTGCCCTGAGGATCCACGGTTTGTCCAGGAAGCCTACCACGATGCAACAGCGCGCCCACACGGTTATCTTTTACTTGATCTGAAACAAGGCACCCCCGAAAACTGTCGCTACCGTAGCAACATATTTCCGACCGACAAACACCACTATGTATATGTCCCGAGGAAAGATATAAAGTCCCGCACTCAGCACGGTTTACCAGTCGTTCGTTTGTAATGTCACGAGTTGTACAAACAGACGGGTGCGCGGGCTCCGTACAAACCGGAGGTGGTTCTAGACGTGGTGCTGAGGCACGTAGACGATTCGGAAGTGCGAACACGGTGACTCTAAAGGCCCTTTGCAGCCTGAAACCGCAGCAGAGACTAGCTTTACTACGTACCGCCGATAATAGGCTCGTGAAAAATATATGCGAATGCGCTTTGAACACTGTACGCGGCAACGTCACTCTCACCAGACAAGAAAAGGCCCGACTAGCCAAACATAAACATCTTCTTCGTAAACTGTCGACCAGCAAGGGAAGCTGGAAGAGCAAGAAAAAATTGCTAGTTCAACACGGTAACGGATTTCTGCCTATGCTGATAGCCCCCATTCTCGGAACGCTTTTTACCCACCTGTTCGATCAATAAACACGAGAAGAACGATGGAACATGCAAAGAAGATGGTACTAATACCATCGGAGACCGTGGAACGTTTTCAACGTGGTATAACCTCCTCAGCAGCAGCCTCCGCGGGTGACAACGAAAATAACGAGCAGAGCACAAACTCTCCGGTATCCAGGCTCGATAGAGAGATGCGCGCTATTCTGAACTCTCCCGACCTGGATGACGCAGCAAAATGGAAGCTTTATCAACAACTATTACAACGTTTCCTATATTTCGCCGAGGACTCCAGAAAACCGCTTCGCGTGGATCTTCACTCCGTTCCTGATAAAACTGATCCTGCTAAACTCGTACATGGACAAGAAGGAGAAATACCCGCTGACAAGCAGCAACGGATATCGAAGATTGTCTTGACAGTACCAAAAAAATACCAGTCAAAGGCTGAACTACTTCTCAAACATCTGGCGGAGTTCCCCACACGTTTTTCCTGGGACAACCAAGGCGCCGTAACCATAGACAACAAACCTCTCCCTAGGACAAATATCGTCGATCTAGTTAACGACACTGTGCGTTCTAGAAAAGGTTTCCAGCCCCATGGTAGACATGCGTACGCACGTCTTCTCCAGAGCATCAATGTACCTCGGGAATATCTCGGGAATCTCGACGTCTGGAAGAATGCTCAATCGGCCTCGCCATCGGCTGCTGTAACCCCAGCGAGGCGAAATCAGGCTAAAGGACGCCGAACACCGCACGGTTCCAGGAACCCCGGAGGCAGTAGCGCAGATCATTCAGTCAGGGACGCTGCCGATTCTGGTAACGCAGACGATGAGTCCTTCTTCTCACCGTCGAAATACCGTCGACCGGAAGAATTACCTAAAAAAACGTCGCCCTCGCCGAAAAAAGGCTGGTTGTCACTTGCATTAGGGAAATGAGGGAGTTAGAACGGATATACTACGATCCCGCCCACCCAGCTGGTTACGCTGGGGCTAGGAAGTTGAAACGGAGTGTTCGGAATCTAAACGCGGGTGCAATAGAAAACTGGCTAGGTATTCAGGATCCCTATACCTTACACAAACCGGTACGACGGAAGTTCCAGAGACTGCGGTACAACGTTTCAAATATAGACGATCTTTGGGAAGCTGATCTGGTAGAACTTGTTTCTATAAAGGATCATAACGACGACTTTCGTTACTTGTTGGTGGTCATCGATGTTCTGAGCAAATTTGCATGGGTGATTCCTCTGTACCATAAATCGACCAGCGACACGGCTGCTGGTTTCAAACAGATATTATCTTCTACGGAGCGTCGACCGGTGACCCTACAGACCGACAAGGGTAAAGAGTTCGTGGGAGGTGCGTTTCAAAAACTCCTTACCGAGAACGATATACGTTTTCGTTCGACCCGTAACCCTGATATAAAAGCTGCCGTTGTTGAACGATTTAATCGTACGCTGAAGGACCGAATGTGGAGATATTTTACTCATAAGAACACACACCGTTACATCGATATCCTGCAAAAGCTCGTTAGCTCGTATAATGACACCATACACTCGAGTATCAAAATGGCCCCTTCCGCCGTGACACTTTTCAACGCGGCGGAAGCACGCGCAAACATTCAACGTAGTCGACCGTCGCACAAAGCACGAAAACCAAAATTCACCAAGGACGATCTTGTACGTATAAGTAAAACGAAGGGTACCTTCGCGAAGGGATACGAGGCTAATTGGAGCGAGGAACTGTTCAAGATTCGACGAGTTGTAACAGGTTTACCGAACGTTTACGAACTAGAGGACCTATCGGGAGAGGAGATCGACGGCTATTTCTATGAACCCGAACTACAACGTGTGACCAAAGACCTTGAAAGTACAGTGTTTCAAATTGATAAAATCATCCGCAGCAAGGGGCGCGGCCGTAGTAAGAAAGTTCTTGTCAGTTGGAAAGGATACCCCGACAAATTCAACAGTTGGATACCTGCAACTAATCTACAGAATCTCTCATCATGATGAAGACACAGTTCTATATAACCCTACCGAGTAATAGCTCGATGCAAATTTTTCCCGATAACAAGACCTGCTGCTATATCACTCAGCTACCACGCACAATCAACCTCCCTGGTGAGTGGGAAGTCGCTATTGTAGAGATCCAATACCCTTTAACATACCTGGACCCCAAAAAAGAAGAGGAAGTTAGCCGTAAAATAACAGCAAGGACCGATGTTGGTGGAGAACCCGTTGTCACCAGGCTTGAGAAGGATGGTTCTATTTCCGAACCCTGGGATCAACTCACCATGACAGAGGAAACCATCGAAGTGTTCCCGCAAATTCCATCACTCATGTTTGTCTATTGTGACATCATAGAACCACGCATCGTTGGAGATGTATATGCACCGCTTCTGCGTATACTTCAGGCAAAGCAAAACGCCGATAACGGGGATACGGAAGTGAAAACATTTTCACCGCCGTACTATCTACCCTTACTTCTATCGAGTTTCCGGACTATCGAAATATCTATAAGAAACCACCAGGGTAAATCTATACCATTTAACCACGGGATCTTGACGGTCACACTACACTTCAAGAAAATATACTAATTCAATACCGGTGTTGAGAATAGCTGGAAAAACGGGTTAATACCATGGCTCAGTACATAGAGTATTACGAGTCGCAAATAGGTGGAGGGATCGATCGTGTTTATGTCGGGGCGCCCAATCAAAGGGGTCACGGCATCGGCAGTTTTCTCGGTGGTCTATTCAGAAGAGCTGTTCCGCTGTTGAAAAAAGGAGCACGTCTACTCGGTAAAGAAGTTCTGCGTAGTGGTATGAATTTCATGACGGACCTGGACAATGACATACCGTGGAAACAGGCGTTTCGAACACGCGCCCGTGAGACAGGTCAAAACTTGAAGCGGAAGGCCCAGGATGGTCTTGAAAAGGTTATGAAGGGAGAGGGTTATAAACTCAGGTACGGGGGAGGGCTGAGCCAGTCTGGACCTGTCCTTGTACCGAGTTTATCGATAGGAGCTACGAGGACCAAATCGCGTAGAAAGCGTAAAACCCCTGCGAAGACAAAGAAAAAGAAAACGACCAGGACCGTTATGAAGAAGAAGAAGAAGGCGCCGAGTACTAAAGGAGCATCTGGTAAAGCTAGGAAGAAAAAGTGTTGTAAAAAAAGAGCCGTTACGGATATTTTCGGACCTTTGTAAAGACAGAAGCTGGAGTGATTAGTCTTACTGGCTCTCGCTATAAAAATGACCTACCTACATGCCCGCTCTTGTGAATGCTTGAAATCCGAACTGGATCTCTTCACTCTACCACCTACACAGACATCCATCGAAGGTGGTCAATGGGTGCAGTACAAGCCTGTGTCCGCACTCACCGATGACTCACCGATTGAATTCACCGTACCGGGGCAAGGTGATGAGTACCTGGATTTCTCACACACGATGCTTCGAGTATGTGCACGTGTATACAGAACCCCGACCGATTCAGCCTCTGCAGATTCACTTGTAGCCCCTGTTAACAATTTCCTGCACACTATCTTCAATCAAGCTGATGTATATTTTAATCAAAAACTGGTTTCTCCGAGTAACAATTCATACGCATACAGAGCTTACATCGAGACTTTGTTAAACTACGGTGACGCAGCTAAAAATTCACATCTCACTTCGGGCTTATGGTATTCCGATACAGCCGGCCAGTTTGAGGAGACCACAGGGGTTAACAATGCCGGATTTAAAAGTAGAAGTAAATATGTCAGCGATAGCAAGAGTGTGGATATGCTCGGGCGTTTGCATTGCGATTTCTTCAATCAGGAAAAATTTCTGCTAAACGGGGTAGAGCTCCGATTGAGACTTGTCAGATCCAGGGATGCCTTTTGCTTGATGGAGCCTGGCGACTATCATAAAATGGAAATTCAGGAGGTGACCTTACTCATACGACGCGTCAAGATCAGCCCTGGTATTTTACTAGCGCATGCACGAACCCTTGCCAAAACAACTGCGAAATACCCAATGACACGCGTTGAGGTCAAGACAATGACAATACATAGTGGAGTGCAAGCCGAGACACTGGATAATGTTTTCCTTGGGCAACTACCGAAACGATTAATCATCGGTTTTGTGGACAACAAGGCCTATAACGGTGATAAAAAACTCAATCCGTTAAATTTCTCATCATTCGGACTCAGCCACCTATCCCTATATATAGAAGGCACTCAGATTCCATCGAAACCGTTACAGCCCAATTTCTCGACCAAGTTATTTGTGGATTCCTACAACACCCTGTTCACGGGTACCGGTATACATTTTCTCAACGAGGGGAACTCGATTTCTCGTCAGGGTTATGCGGAGGGATACTGTCTTACTGCATTCGATCTTACACCCGACCTCTCAGCCAGCGATAACGGACATTGGAACCTCATCAAGCATGGCAGTGTTCGAATTGAAACACGCTTCGAGTCCGCTCTGACCACGACTATAAACTGTATCGTCTACGCAGAATTCGATAACGTGATTGAGATTGATTCCATGCGGCAGGTCATCACAGACTTTGGCAATTAAACCCGCTAGTTAGCTACGCCGGTCCACTGTATCCTGTTGGATCCTGTACATCATAAATCCCCAGCTGGGCCATCCCTTTCGGGTGACGAGCTGTGCCCAGTGTAAAACCTGCTAGAACTTGCTCATCCCTACCCTCTCACCAAATACGAAAAGGGCTAGTTAACACCATAAAACAGGAAAGCTTAAATATCTGCACCAGGCTACTCCTACCATCAGTCTACTAGTAGTGCTCCGGACCTTCTCGAGTAACAAGCGTTCAGTTCTTCAAGTAACCATGAACTACATCATCGATATACAAGGCTTCTGCGCTGAGAACGGCCAGCTCATGCCGAAAGAGGTTGCAGTCGTCGCCTACGAGAATAAGGCTACGGCTCACTGGATCATCACACCTCCGCACTCCATCGGCGAGCTCTGTTCATCAAGACGATCGCAAAACAATTGGTTGACAAGTAATCACCACGGAATAGAATGGTTTGAGGGCGATGTGACGCATAAACAACTGAATGCGAATTTACGCGCTGTTACGCATATGGCGAAGAACATCTTCTGTCGCGGAGTGCAAAAGGCTAAATTTCTTCAAGAGGTGATGTCACGTGAAATCGTAAACTTGGAACGTGGTGAATGTCAGTGCCCTGCGTTCAGAGACCTGTCATCGACCAAGTCATGTCTTCTACATTCTGGTTCGCGAAAGGACTTCAGCTGTGCACTGCGTAATGCTATGAAACTGAAGAAGTGGTTGCAGTCACGTGGCTTATCCGAAAAAAGCGTCTCTTCAATCCCTTTCCGTACCGGACTGTTAAATTCGCCTGAACGACCTGGGGATAGGGAGAAAGAAACAGCGAACAATCCTCTCGAGCAAGGAGAGGACGAGTGCGGCCGCAACGGTATAGAAGAGATATCTGCATGCATGAAGACTGCCTGCCAGACCCTGTGACTGAAGATCTCACAGTTTCTCCATCAAATTTACCAGTGAGTCCATAACTGTCGGAGAGGATGGATACCTCACAAATTTTTAGCGCACTGGAACAAGCACCTGCCCGGACGAAGGGAGTTTACCCAGCTGATCAAATCCCGTTGCACTGGACATATCCGACCGCTATCGTAGCGAATACAGATGTCCATACGCAGCCTGGTACACACTGGGTTGCTTTCCACGTAACAGCCGCTGGAGAAGGCGTATATTTCGATAGTTTTGGACTACCCCCTATTATACCCCAGCAC
The DNA here is from genome assembly GCA_943736025.1 of Tenthredo mesomela. Classification (NCBI taxonomy): domain Eukaryota; kingdom Metazoa; phylum Arthropoda; class Insecta; order Hymenoptera; family Tenthredinidae; genus Tenthredo; species Tenthredo mesomela. The sequence continues at coordinate 34,127,033 of OX031014.1, forward strand.
ATCAGGGCTCTGCGTCGGAACTGTATAGTCTACCGCTGGAACGATAAACAGCTACAGAGTTCTTCCTCTCTGGTATGTGGACAGTTCTGCATCATGTTTTTATATTACATGACGCAGGGGTTTACTCTCGAGCAATTTACAAGCATCTTCAGTCAGAATCTGAAGAGGAACGATAGACTAGTCACTTCATTTTACAGACGCTTAAGACTAAATAAGTTTAAACGTAGAATACGGAACAGCATCAACCGTGTAAACTGTATCCAGTGCTGTCGCCGTAAAAAGGCCGAAGCCTTCACCTTGTTTATCCCTCTTTTCTTTTTTTCTGTATAATATTTAGAAATAAGTATTTCCTGTTCACTAGTAATAATCTGATTCCATCATATACGCCGATAGAAGAATTTCTTCACCGTTGGTGAATACATTTATTTGTAAATTTTTTTTTAAATTTTTTATTTTGAAAATGAATAAGTATTTTACAAGGTTTGAGTAATCATTTTTGTTCACAAGAAATATTCATCAACCGTTAACAAATTCCTCTATCAGCGTACGGTATTCACTTAGGCTTATATATGTCTCGTTATAGTTAGATTTAAATCTATGATCTGTGTGTCTGAATTGAAATGCATGAATAAACACGAGTTCAAACCATAAACAATGTGTCGTTCATTCAAAAACTATTATAACCATTGTCTCCTCAGAGTCCGTGGACTGTCCCGTCATAATCCCGACCTCCAAAAGACGGAAACCCTTATACCTGCATCCCCTAGTAATAAAATTGAGGCTTAGCACCGCAGCGTAACGAGGTTTGAACCAAAATATATATATTGTAACATATCCAGCTATAGTGCACATCGAATATCGCCAAAGACCGAACAAAGGAAAGGATTACACTAATCCTCTACGTTCGACCAAGTGTCTGACGTCACGCTAGGGAGTGGGGATAGAGAGTATATAAACGGCTCGCTCAATCGCTCGCTAGCGTATTTGTGCCATAGAGGCCTTGCGACTCATAACTCAAAGCGTAGTCAGGTAGAGCACCGGTGCGACTCATATTATTTATTAAATTCACTTGCATAGCTTCAGATCGCCTAGATCCGAATAACTAACATAAATTCAAGCAAATAGAATCAAATCAATTGCCTTTAGATAAAATATCATTGGTCACAATTTAAAATATAATAGAAGAGAATAGGAGAATATTATAATGAAATCAAAATAGAATCATAACAGAAAACATAACCGCGCATAGCCTAAAATATAAAAATAGAATATACAAACAGAACGAAAACCTAATCGGAACAAACAAACGCGACTAGAGTCACGAAAATTAGAATAGGAGTAGAATAAGTAAATCATTGTAAAAATTAGTTTATTAGAATTCATTTGAATACAATTATTATTTTCTTATTTGAACTTTGTCGGATATTTCAGCACTGACTCCTAACTGATCAATTTCCATCCCTGAATAAGCCTATAGGGACCAGCTTTGGATCATTTCTAGTGCGAACGGCGTTGGATTAACTTCCCGCGTCCGAGGGCCAAGGAAATACGATTCCGAGTCTGAGACACGGTCTTGGAATCGCAAGGTTCCCGGATCCGAGTAAAGAATAGGTTTTGTGTTTAGGAAAGCAGGCTTGGATTCACTTCCCGGCTCTGTTCAAATAGGAGAAGGATCGGCTTTGGTTCTACCCGAGTCCGAAGGGAACAGGCTTTGGTGGAGTAATCTACCCGAGTCCTGAGTTAGAGTAAATTCACAAGGTTGCATAGGTGGCTTTTGGTGGCTAACCCATCCTTTTCCCCTACCTATGACCTCAAAGAAAAGCCCTAATAATTTTAATAATTCAAATCCCTTTTTATATAGGTAAAGAACTCACAATAACTGCGGGTATCTCTCAACTTTCGGGTTAAAGATACTCGCCAAAAGTTACAATATATATATATATTTGAGGCAACAGGCCCGTACTGTTGAAGCAAAAATAACCATGGGTCTATATCTATATATACTCGGACAAAGGAACGGACCCATCCTGCCGAAGCAAAGAGAAGCACAGGCCACTATATCTATATATTTATATCTATATATTTCAGCTCAAAAAATTCGAATCATACTGCCAAAGCGAAAAGAAGCACGATAGACGATTAGATCTTAGGTTAAAACTGATAAAACTCACTTAGGTTACTATAATTGAAGCTCAATTAGGTCAGAATCCATAGATTTGGCTAGATTTAGAAAATTAAAATTAAAATTAAAAAAAAAAGATGCCGGCGACTCCCCCCTTCTCCCCCCTCCCAGCGGGGGGCCATTTTACGGGGGCCTGTAAAATAGGATCCATACTCCACCCTCTCTACTTGTCTGGTTTCCATACGGTTTTTGGCACAGTTTCTGTACGTTTCTATCCGCTTCTAACGGAATTTTTACCAGGTAGGGCTTGCACAGATTTTTAGAAAAATTTCACAAACTGCAGAGGTTTTCAGATATTCTCGGCGAAATGCGGACATTTTATAGAGGAACTTGAATTTTTTCCACAAGCAAAAATTAAAAAGTCATAGACATTTAGAGAGTTTGCAGAGGAATTCAGCAAATTGCACATATTTTCAGAGAAGGTCAATCAAGATTTTTCACTGATAAATTCTGCAAGTGTCTATTAGGTCGGAGTTTTTCAGATAAATTTTCCGGATTTTTTCAGACTTTTTCCGAGAAATATTTTCACCACGGAGGAGTTAATCAGATATTGACGGGCCAACTCTGACTGAAATTCTTTGCATTTCTTCGCTAAGTTTTTCTTGGTTTGTCTGAAATCTTATTAAATCAACTCGCAAGTTTTGGAAACTTCTACACTTTTTGGAGGCAATTGAATATTGACTGACTTTAATTCAAAATCTCTGAAATTCTCTGCGAAATATTGTTATAATAATTGAAGAATAAAATTTCGATTCATTGACAATGAATGGAAATCAATAACAAGAGTTTGATCGGTTCATCATCATTTTGAACTGGAACTCATCTAATGACTGTCATTAGGTTATGTAATTAGATTTATTGAAATTTATGTTGTAAACCAAAATTGTTATGAATACGAAGGGTACCCAACCAAAAAACATGAAGCGTAGGCCGTATTCTGTAGAAACTCCTGTTGAAAAGTGGACCGAATACAGCCTGGTGATTGATTACATCTTTCCGATAACTCAAAAAGCCGTTGCCAGTTCGCTTTAAGTTGAAAGTACACTTCGATTACTATGGGTTTTGATCGGACATTCTGCATCTGTGTCCGTACATTTTGCAATATGGTGAGAAATTAGCAGAAATTTTCATATACAGGGTGTAAATCTTAACTCTCTACATACTTATAGGGTGTGTAGGGGGTGCCAATACAAGCATTTTGAGGTATGACACCCATGGTCGGAAACTCATCCTAACCACTGTGGAGGGCTTTGAAGGATATGGTACCGTGCACGCTCGACTGTAGTTTAATGAATCAGATGTGATCACTTTCGACCCAAGATTTTATTCAGCCGCAGACAAGAGTACAAATGTTCTTGTGTGGAATCAACAAAACGATAAACTTGGCAATCAAAAAATAGCAAAACAATTTCCGGTGCTTATAAACAGATTTTGAAAAAGTTATGGAAAACGAAATGGGGTTTGGCACACTTAGGCTTTTCGTTTTCCATAACTTTTTCAAATTCTGTTTAAAAGCACCGGAAATTGTTTCGTTATTTTTTTATTTCCAAGTTTATCGTTTTGTTCATTTCACGCAAGAACATTTATACTGTTGTCTACGGCTGAATAAAATCTTGGGTCGAAAGTGATCACATCTGATTCATTGAAGTACGATCAAGCGTGCACGGTACCATATCCTTCAAAGCCCTCCACAGTGGTTAGGATGAGTTTCCGACCATGGGTGTCATACCTCAAAAGGCTTGTATTGGCACCCCCTACACACCCTATAAGTATGTACAGAGTTAAGATTTACACCCTGTATATAAGTATATATGATGATATGCATAAAAATAATCATTTGAAAATAAAGATATTTACATATAACTTTATATATTTTTATATAATTCTACATGACTCTATATGAAATTATATAAAGTTATATATAATTATACAAAGATATATAAAATTATATATGCATGTGACCAAATTTTTGTCCCCACGATATCTCGGGAACGAGTGAACGGATTTTGATCGAATTAGGCTCAATCGACGCGGCTTTTCTCAACTTAGAACTGATTAGATTTTGGCTTTGATCGCTTCAGTACTTTTCGAATTATTGAAATAACAAAATTCTAGAAAATAAAATAAAAATGATGATACCTTGAGAATGGATGAACGGATTCGAATAAAAATTGGTGCCATGGGGTTTTTTGGATCACTGCTCACGAATTTGACATTGTGCTTCAAAAATTCGAATACGATAATGACATTATTATTATTATTGTTATTAATTCATTTCGAAATGAGTTTGAAAACGGGAAGTTGAAAGGCTGGCCATGTCAGCCCCAAACCGCTTGTTTAGATTATAATTTTAGATTATAAAAAAACTATAGTAGGGACAGTAATAATAACACCTGTTCTCACGATATATTATTTACTATATTTATTTTGTTTTTTTTTACATTAATGATTTTAGAAAAATCGCAAAAGTGTCGGCCACGGCCTCCTTTCGCGACCGCTCCGCCTGCTGCCTTCGCCGCCACTCTCTGGCGCTGTTACCGGCCCTTGTCCCTCTGTGCGCTGTTGAAAAATCAAATACTCGAATAAATATATTTTACGAAACCTAGATAGAATTATTGAGAATGACCTTGCGATTACGTATAGATGCGAATTCACACCAAGGGTTTCTTATTTCGCCTGTATCTTTTCGATATTGGGAAGTACCGTGTATCCCCCACCACGAAAAAAAAGTAGAACAGTTTTCCCAGCAGATGGCTCCGGACCAACATTCAATTATATTTTGGCCATCGAAGGAGACGGACGTGAATTCATTTTCGGTGCGAATTTCTACCCGCCTGCACCTCCCGGCTGATAACCAAGTTTTTTGCGATTGAGGAATCAAATGTACTCGAATAACATAGGGCTGTTAGTGGTCAAGCCCCCTAAAAAATATGATTATGGGACTGATGAAGATTGAGAAATATGACCTAAAAATGACCGAAATATCCTCATTGTATGGCAGAAAATTGAGCCAAATGTGACAAAGAAGATCGAATATTGGATGTAACGAAAACTGAGTCAAAACTATAGTGAGACAGGTAAAGAAAAAGGAAAGTTGAAGTAAGGATTGGTAGTTGACGTATCGTTTGCTTCAGGGGAAAGGTGGGTAGCCCCGACCAGCGGGTACCCCCGTTCGTCTCAAGTTTTGGACACTTACGCACAAATAAATTTGAAATATAAAACGTGAAAATCAGGGCAACGATCTTGGTCACATTTTCGCAATGCAACCTGACTGGAAAAATATTACCCATGAGACAAAAAGTGACCGACTAACAGCTCTGAATCAAATATACTCGAATAAATATTGCACTGTCATAATATTCCGCGTTGATTTGGTTTTTTTTAGGGTTACTCCGATAATACCTACTACAATTTCCAATTGCTCAATGAATCAATTTTTTTCTAAATTGTCGAATGAATAAACTTGTATTCATTCATTGTATGGATAATAAACCAGTGATTCCAGCAGAAGTTCATGTACGCAACGCGAGCGTGTGTTGGTCGAACTATAGTGCGGGCATCGTTCGGTTTCGTCGCGATGGCACGGTATAGGTGGGAGCAGGACGTTTTGGCGCCGCTGTTTTGGCGCCGGACATTTGGGCGCAGGACGTTTTGGCGCTGGACGTTTTGGCTGTGGCTCCCGAAAGGTTAGAACAGGTTAGAATAGGTTAGGCCACCCCACTAATCCTACACACACACAGATGCGAATGACCCGGAAGGTGGCTGTGGCTCCCGAAAGGTTAGAATAGGTTAGGCCATCCCACTAATCCTACACACACACACACAGATGCGAAATACTCAGACAGTGGCTGTGGCTCTCGAAAGGTTAGAATCGGTTGGAACACGTTCGAATGGGTTACAATAGGTTAGAATAAGTAGCCGCGATTCGGAAGATCTGTCAGCCCAAACGTCCTGCGCCAAGACGTCCGGCGCAAAAAGGTCCCCGCGCCAACAAAATGACCGGCGCCAAAACGGTGGCGCCAAAACGTAACGTACCCCGGTATAGGTATACAGGGTGTAAATCTTAACTCTGTACATACTTATAGGGTGTGTAGGGGCTGCCAATACAAGCATTTTGAGGTGTGACACCCATGGTCGGAAACTCATCCTAACCACTATGGAGGGCTTTGAAGGATATGTCACCGCACGCTTGATCGTAGTGTAATGAATCAGATGTGATCACTTTCGACCCAACATTTTATTCAGCCGCAGACAACAGTACAAATGTTCTTGTGTGGAATCAACAAAATGATAAACTTTGCATTAAAAAAATAACAACACAATTTCCGGTGCTTATGAACAGAATTTGAAAAAGTTATGGAAAACGAATTGGGGTTTTGCACACTTGGGCTTTTCGTTTTCCATAACTTTTTTAAATTCTGTTTATAAGCACCGGAAATTGTTTTGAAATTTTTTTATTGCCAAGTTCATCGTTTTGTTGATTTCACGCAAAAACATTTGTACTGTTGTCTACGGCTGAATAAAATGTTGGGTCGCAAGTGATCACATCTGATTCATTACACTACGAAAATCAAAGCCCTCCACAGCCGTTGGAATGAGTTTCCGACCTTGGGTGTCATACCTCAAAATGCTTGTATTGGCAGCCCCTACACACCCTATAAGTACGTACAGAGTTAAGATTTACACCCTGTACATTAGGGTGGTTCAAAAAAGACCTAAATTCTCAGATGTTGCTGCTCATCCGTGAATATATTGGTTGTGATTTTTAAAAATTATTCCATTTTTTTTAGTTCTATTGGACAATATTTACTACTGCCTCAGTGAAGTTGAAATTTCGAAATTTTGCCATTTTTGGCAATTTCAAAGTTCTCAGATCAAAGCGCTCATCTGGCTACCTCGAGATTCTCATTCAATGAGCATGTTGGTTCAAGATGAGACTCGTACGATAATATTTAGTACTGCCTCGGAGACATTAGAGTTTTTTCAATATTTTGCGTCTTTTCGGAGATTCGATCGCCAGGTGCTGCTCATGAGACAGTTTCATCTTACCAATACACGTAAGAAATCCAAGCAGTTTGCAGTCTGCGGAACCATTTTTACTACTGCCTCATCGAGGGCGACTTTCCTTCAAGTAAAATTAGCAACATGAGGAAGTAGTAAAAATGGTCCCACAGACTGCAAACTTCGTGTACTTCTTCGTTAAAGTGGTGAGAAAAGATTGTCTCATGAGCAACACCTGGCGATCTAATCTCTAAGAAAACCCCTAAATAGTGAAAAAACTTCAATGTCTCTGAAGCAGTACTAAATATTATCGTGCGAGTCTCATCTTGAACCAACATCCTCATTGAATGAGAACCTAGAGGTAGCCAGATGAGAACTTTGATCTGAGAACTTTGAAATTATCAAAAATGGCAAAATTTCAAAATTTCAACTTCACTGAGGCAGTAGTAAATATTGTCCTATAGAGCTCCAAAAAATGGAATAATTTTTCAAAATCACAAACAACACATTCACGAATGAGCAGCAACATCTGAGCAATTAGGTCTTTTTTGAACCACCCTAGTATACATGCACGCGTTTGCATATATGGCTTACGTTCAACCCTTCCGCCTGTCACTTCCCTCGCGTTGCTTAACGCTCTCTTTTCTCCGTCTTTCTTCTCCCAGTGCTGTTTCCGTTTCTCCTTTTCCTTTCTCTTTCTTTTTCCCTCTCCCCCCCCCCCCCCCCCCCCCCCTCAATCTGTCCCCCTTTTTCTGCCAACGTACTAGCACTTCGAGGTACAATTTTGTTTTCACGAGGTAAATATATTGGCAATATCGCTCATAATAATTTAGTGAGCTTCGAATTACAGATAATTGAATTTTGTTCGCCCGAAAGTTTTTCTTACAATGTATATCTGACTCACCGCGCGTTGAAATTTGCAATCCGTTCAAGCAATCTGGCAGTGTTTCAATATGCATAAATTAGTCATTTTGTGTCAAATTGACCATGTTAAAGGAACCAATACAGCGTTCTTTGTGGAATTCAAAACACTTCCAAATTAATTTGTTACTCGACGAACGTTTATTTGAGGATGTTCAAGAAATGAAGCCTAAAAAAAGCTCCGGTTGCCTACTACTATTGAGGTGTAAAAAAAGTCAATCTGCAACTGAATTGAAAGTATTTCAAATCCTATATGAGCGGATCCACGTCACTTCACTCAAAAAAAAACCGTCAAGTCACGGATCTTTGCGCCATTCGACATATCTTTAGTACTATGGGAAAAAAAAATACGACTTCGGGGATTTTGAAAAATTTTCAAAAATGGCGGAGTTAGAGCTATTTGAATGTTGGTAAGTCGCTGTTGCACCGCTATCTTTGAAAATTCATATCTCCGAAAGTATTTACCGGAGCGGACTGATCCTGGAATCATTTTCTTCGTAAAAGAATGCGCTTTCAAAGAGTTGGAGTGTGGGAACAATCGAGGAAGAGTTTAACGTCACAAATCATATGGCTCGGACGGCGAAAAGGTTAGCTGAAGATGAAGGAATATTATCCTCACCAAATTCGAGACCTGGCAAGACGATATCATCCGAAATTGTATCACTCGTGGTAGAATTTTATCGAAGTGAAGAGGTCAGTCGCATAACACCAGGTCAAAAAAGCTGCGTAACCGTTGAAAGAAATGGTGAAAAAGTATCGGTTCAAAAGCATCTGATGTTGAATAATCTGAGAGAATTGTCTCGATTGTTCCGTGATCGTTACCCGGATAAAAAAATCGGTTTTTCTAAATTTGCAGAGTTACGCCCGAAAGAATGTATTTTAGCAGGACCAAGTGGCACACATACCGTGTGTGTTTGTACTCATCACCAGAATGTAAAGCTGATGATGATGTGTGCAAATATTAGTGATTTAGCTAAGAAAGAAGCTGTGAATTTTCCGACCTACCAGCATTGTTTAGCTCAAATCCTTTGCAATCCATCACAGCCACAGTGTCATTTAGGAGCATGCTCAGATTGTCCTGGTGTGAATATCATCAAAACATCGTTGCAAGAAGCCCTTACAGATAATTTCATCAGCGATGTTACTTATAAACAGTGGATATCAGTGGATCGAACGTCTTTGGAGACACTTACCAAAAAGTCCGAGGATTTTGTGGATAACTTCTGTGATCAATTGTTAAAATTGGTTGCACATGATTTCATTGCGAAGCAGCAAAGTAGTTATTGGCAGAAGATGAAAGAGAGCTTGAAAGTTGGCGAATTTTTAGTGGTATGCGATTTCGCTGAGAATTATGCATTTGTTGTACAAGATTCGACGCAAGGGTTTCACTGGAGCAATAATCAGGCGACTATTCATCCAATCGTGGTTTACTATAAAAGTTACGGTGACGACCAGTTGAGACATTGTAGTTTTGTGATAATTTCAAAGCATCTGAAACATAATACAGTTGCGGTTCATTTATTTTAAAAAAAATTAGTCAACTTTATGAAAGAGAAGTTCCAAGATTCAATTCCCATAGACAAAATAATTTATTTCTCTGATGGAACAGCTTCCCAATATAAGAACAAAAAGAATTTTATAAATTTAACACATCACTTTGAAGACTTTCAATGCCACGCCGAATGGCATTTCTTTGCTACATCACATGGAAAAGGGCCGTGTGATGGAGTAGGTGGAACTGTTAAGAGATTAGCTTCACGTGCGAGTTTACAACTGATTGGCAATTCTGATCCTATTCAAACACCGCTGGATCTATATAATTGGGCATGTTCTTATTTTTGAAGCATATCTTTTGCGTACTGTACGGCTGCAGAACATCAACCGGAAGAATCTATTCTACAAAATCGATTTGATAAAGCCTTGACAGTTCGTGGCACTCTGAAATTACATGCGGTCATTCCAATATCTCATAAACTCGTCAAAACAAAATTATTTTCCGCATCAGAAAATTTTGAATCCATGAAAATTATGAATTAATTTCAAACAGAGGTGTCCTACACTAAGTGCCATCGAGCAAATCATCGCTAGAAACATCGGCCCTTTTCAGAGCCACCAAAATATTGCAAAAGATCGGCGCGGGGCGACGCGCGACAAGACGTTTTATTTTTTTTCTCCGGCCCAGGTAGGTTCTCCATGAATTTTTTTTTTTAGGGATGAAGGGGAAGGATTCAGCTATTCGAAAAAAATTATCTCCATGGATTCCTGTAGGTCCCGCGGAAATGGCAGCGAAATTAAAAATAAAAACGACGAAAAAAAATAGAAAGAATTTTTTTTTTTGAAAACAAAATTTTTTTTATGAAAGCGCATTCTTTTACGAACAAAATGATTCCAGGATCAGTCCGCTCCGGTAAATACTTTCGGAGATATGAATTTTCAAAGATAGCGGTGCAACAGCGACTTACCAACATTCAAATAGCTCTAACTCCGCCATTTTTGAAAATTTTTCAAAATCCCTGAAGTCGTATTTTTTTTTCCCATAGTACTAAAGACATGTCGAATGGCGCAAAGATCCGTGACTTGACGGTTTTTTTTTGAGTGAAGTGACGTGGATCCGCTCATATGTGTATGAAATACTTTTTTTCAATCATTTGAGGAATAGTTTCGACTTACCATTTATCTTGAAGACGTCCTTAGTGTTCGACATGATGTCTAAATTCATACTGATTTGTTCACGAGTAGGGATAATACTCACGTCCACGTACAAACAATTCCTCAGTCAGCCTAATCCGTGACGTTTATATATTCACGAAATAATGATCTGGGATGAAATCACAATGGCATCCAAGTATGCACTAGAGGCAGTTGAGCGCATGTTGAGGGACGTATGTCAATCCAACGAGCCATTTGGTGGCAAAATAGTTATAGTTTCGGGTGATTTTCGACAAACTTTACCTGTTGTACGACATGGCAGTAGAACACAAATCATTGAGGCATGTGTGAAGGGAAGCAGTTTATGGAATAAATCCATGTATATCTCATTGAAAGGTAACATCCGTGTTGGCATTGGACAAGCGGACTTCAAGCAATGGCTTGAAGTTTCTGATTTGTGCTCAAATCGCTGTTAACCTTCAACAGTCCATGAGGTTGAACGGGTAGTATCTGCGGGGTAAACTACGGGTTATTTTAACCCGCGGGAAAACCCACGTTTATGCAATCGGGCATTAGTGTGCCATCCGTTTTTAATTGAACAACACAAAAACCACTGATAACCGAGCGAGCGTAGCGAGTGAGGAACAACACAAAAACCACTGACAACCGAGCGATCGTAGCGAGTGAGGGACAACGCAAAACTAATCAAGTGAGCGAGCGAAGCGAGCGAACGAGAACAAATATCAGCTTGTACATATAATTTTATAAAATTATATATAATTATATAAAAACTTTTTTTCCCGGGAAGTTGATCACGTGTGCGAAGCAGCGGAAATGTTGGTTCTTTGGGTCGAAGCTAATATTCTCACGAGCCATGAGTGGTGCAAGCTCTGCCATAAACTTTGTATTTGCAGATGCGTTATGTAGCGTTATGCCTTGCACTTTTGAAAGAAGGCCGTGCTGCTTTAAGCTTTCCAAGAAAATTTCGGCAATGTCTAGACCTGAGTGACCACCATTCGAAGGTATAAAATCTAGAACGAGCGCTTGAATATTCCTTTTTTTATCGATAAAATGAGCGGTCACACCATAGTACGACTTATTTGCTACTGATGTCCAGGCGTCAACGGTAAACGAAATTTTAGACGGATTCTCGTGCAGGATTTCTATCACGACTCTCTGCATTTTGGAGAATCAGTCGAGTGTTTTCGATCGGAATCCATCATGTTTTGGCATATTTGCAGTTGGATTAAGGTACTGAAAGAGTTCTTGAGTTGATGGATCGTCAAAGAAACTGAATGAAACATATTTCTTCGCAGCCCAATCAACCAACAGATCATCGAATTCGCCTTGTGAGAAAATTTCTCGGCCTCTGTTTCCGGTCTGCAAATACATCGTAAAAATAATTCACCTGCTGAAATGATGCGAACGAACGAATAAACGAACGATACGTACGAATGAACCATCCGTACGAACGAACGATTCGAAATGTATATGAATACCTTCTTTAGCATTGCTGGGACTCCACCGTAAATGTCCATATATGCTTTGGGATGTTCCCGTTCAAGATGTCTCTTGAGCCCGGTCGTATTTGCATTTGCCATTTTTATGGTCTTAGTTTTCCCAGTGCACAAATTGCACGTAGCGAATTTCGAATTGTTCTCATCGAGACTTATCGTAAAAACTTGGTCTCGGAAATGTTTTGTAGGAGGAAATTCTGTCGTATTTGAATTATCCGAGACGTTTTCTATATATTTTCGCACGATGCAGCCCCTTGATTTTGAATCATTGCGGATTCTGTATTCGGCTCCGGACATTTTCGTTTCGGGGTTTCTTGACCAACTTTGGTACTTCGTTTCATGATTGACACCAACCAACCGTGTTTTTAAATCGACATCTGCGTGAAAAACGAACGAGAATCTCGAACATCCAAGTTCATATGTAAAACAAGATCGAGACGAGATTTTAGCTTGCCTGTCAATTTCGAGAACAAAAACAAGTCTTGCTATATTCAAGCCTTTGACCTACGAGACAGATCTATACGTTCAATTGCTCGAAGTGAGTCTCGAGATCGCCGTTTTCTCGTCTCGTCTCGCTTGCCGAAACACTAAATTGATATTGAACTCGACCAGAGAAAAGAATTGGTTGATAAAATATTTTCAAATGGGTGAATGATTTATATAAGTCAGCTCAAGATGAAATTGCTCTTGAAGATGAAACGACCGATGATAAAAATAAGCCACAGAATTATTTCGTCTTGATTCTGATGTCAATGGATTCCATTGCCCGAAAGTTGCGAAAAAATTAAAAACACTACTGCCATATTTCCCATTATTTTCCGAAGTAATGACATCAATATTTGGTTATGGCTCAGAATGGCCTACATCATCGGCAGTCGCATCAGAGTTCAATGATTTGAAAAACCGCGTTTTGAAGACTATTACGACACCGATGCGGATAGATAAATTTATAACGCGTCATTTATTTTCATTCCCGGGAAAATTGAAAATCGCTATGGCAAGTCAGGACTCTAATGATTCTGTGAATGATATAACCAATAATGAAGTAACGAAGGATACTAATGATTCTGTGAATAAAATAACCAATAATGAAGTTACGAAGGATACTAATGATTCTGTGAATGAAATAACCAATAATGAAGTAAAGAAGGATAATTGCTCGGATAATCGATTCGATCTCAATGATAAAACTTCGGATTTTGACCAGGCATCAACGAAAATTGATGCAAAAAATATTGGGAGTCCGACTGATGACCAATTGATGTCTGACGAGCAGCATCGCGAAACAAGTGATGATAAAACTATTGCGGTAATTGATAGCAAGTATCGTAACCAATCGGACGATGAAGATTGGTACGACGAATTCACAGAACTAGGATCCGAATTAAACTGGCGAAATAAAAATCGTCAAACTCAGCCTCGCAAGTATATCGACCCATTGCCACAATTTGATCCAACGCTCACATCAACCATCATGCTTCCCACTATTCTGCCGTGCTAAGCACAAAGGTGGTATCTGCATTAATCATCAATTCGAGAAATTTAGAGGTTTTGATTTTCACACTTCGTGACTTTTGAAATTGGCATTATAAAATCAAAAGTGCGACTATTAAAAGTAATTCATGAAGATAATGAGTTTTATTTTCAATTTTTTCAAGTTTAATTTCAAATAGTTGATGATTTGAGTTTAAAATAATAACTTTTTCAACTTACCACTTATTATCTTATTTTTTTTATTTCAAATTACTTCAGTATATTGCCGTAAGTAATTCATTTTGAGATTTTGGAGTGAAATAATAATTCGTATTCAATTTATCGTTGTATTAATTAACACCTTTATTAAAAAATACGTTACTCAAATGACACCTAATAGTTACATGAAATAAACAATATATTACACAGACCTGTGGACTAAGAGGTCAATGACAATAACATGAAATTCAAGTAAAGATTCCTTCAGTCCTTCAGTGGTCTAATTGGACAAGGCGTCGCAGTACAAATGCGGAGGTCCCGGTTCAAACCCGGGCTGAAGGAATTTTTACTTGAAAAAATAATTATGATGCACTTCCGTTTTTTTCGGTCTATCTGGAGATTGCACGCTCTATATAGAGGTGAGCTTCAGTCAGAAGACTTAAAAATTTGGTTCGACTGGTCCGATAAATTCACATATGGTATGAATTAATATATTATTTATGATGTAATAATTGTTAATTCTATCATTAATCATATTGAAAACAAAATTATTTCAACACATGAAATAATAAAAGAGCAAGCTCGGAATAGTTAAGGGGAGGCACCGGTGAGTTTTCAGCCTCGTGATATTCAAATGGTCGAATGCAGAATGACATTTTTTTAGACCTCATTTTTGCTGAGGAATCCGATGGCGCACTCAGAAAAAATAAAAAAAATCATTTTCCACCATTTTGACATTTTTTTTTTGGTTATCGATTTTTAATTCTGGTTCTATAGCACGCCCAGTCGAATCCATACGATAAGTTGTTCGAAATCATTTCAGGAGCCTGCAGAACAAATTTTAGCTAAAAATACGAAAAACTGTGGAAGAAGTTCAATTTTTAGTGCGTTGCGGTCGCCCACGAAACTTTCTTTATAAAACATTTTTATGAAAATAGGCTTGAGAATATCATTTGCGAAAGTAAAATTGCCATCCAGGGCCATAAAATTAAGAAGAGAATCATAATTATTGAGATAGTCGCCGCGTTGCGCGCCCTGTATGAACAACTCCGCGCCGGGCGGGTGGATTGCGCGGGCTACCGCAACGCACTGAAAATTGAACTTCTTCCACAGTTTTTCGTATTTTTAGCTGAAATTTTTTCTGCAGGCTCCTGAAATGATTTCGAACAACTTATCGCATGGATTCAGCTGAGCGTGCTATAGAACCAGAATTAAAAATCGATAACCAAAAAAAAAATTTCAAAATGGTGGAAAATGATTTTTTTTATTTTTTCTGAGTGCGCCATCGGATTCCTCAGCAAAAATTAGGTTTAAAAAAATGTCATTCTGCATTCGACCATTTGAATATCACTAGGCTGAAAACTCACCGGTGCCTCCCCTTAAATAAGTTAATAATAAACTCCTAGACGAAAATTAGTTAGTTTTCAGTATTTGAATCCTGTATATCATTATCATTTTCAGATGTCGCTAGATCTTCCCAAAATTTCAACCGAGTTTTCGGGATAATACCATTCGAAGTACTCAATATCAGATTTTTTTATTAGGACCTCTTTTTTATCTTTCGGAATTGCACTAGCATTTTTTTTCCTATTACACGGAGAGAACTCCGAGCATTGTGGCGCCTTCGCGCGGGAATATCTTCTCCCCACGTTTTCGGGGCCTTTCAGATCCGCGCCGGGCGCTCTAGCTTCCCAAACTTGCGGGAAGTCTGGGTAGGACCAATAGTTCACTGTATATGAGGAAGGAGGCGTCACCGAAAATAAAAGAACGAGACGTTTGCCTTCTCGCGCGGGCAGATTTTGCGCCCGCATTTGCGGTGAGAAAATCCTCTTTTTTGCGGGGAATCTGTTATGCCGGCGGGAACATATACTGCCCGGAGTTCTCCCCGTGTAGGTTCTGGAATCCCTTCTTTTGCTGATTTTACTTTAAGAAAATTAACTAATTTATAATATTCGTCTTTGAATGAATTTTTAGACATCAATGTCCATTTTCCGCGTTCTACTTTTACTTCACTGAAGTTAATACCCCGACAGGCGGCAACTGCTCGCGAGCAGCCTGACAGTGCCGAATTTATACCTGCGATGACGTCACACTGGTCTTCGTGTTGTTGAGCTGCCGGTGCGCGCGCTGATCAGATTCGGAGACGGCTTGATATGTTACAGTATATATCACTTGTCAACATTTTTATACATTCCAAACGGAATTCAACGAGAAAGCTAACAGGTTAGGTGATAATATACTCCTAGAATAAAAACGATTTTCACAACAAATGTGAAAAAGTATCATTTTTTCACATTTGTCGTCACTCAGTTTTTTTCCAGAAGTACACATATTCTATAAAATCTTTGCAATACTTTATGCAAAAAAAAAAAAAAAAAACAGTTTGATATTGTCTTGAAAATAACGAGGAGTTATGATTACATTCGAGATTGTGATGACGAATTGAAAATAAAGCAATGTATTCAGTATATCTTTGGTTCACGTGTATATATTAGTTATGCAATTTCTCCTGCGGAATACGTATTCTTCATCACTTATTCATTTTTTTGAACAGATTTGACAAATCCAGCCATTTTTTGCGGAAACAGATTTACATGATCCACATTTAAAATGGAACCATGCCAGACAAGAGTCGCACCTCACTTTACGGTCTGTCAATTCCCGGGAACATATTTCACAGCTCCAAATTTTCAGCTTTCTCTTGGCTTCGATGGCTTCTTGAAGCATTACAAACGCTTCTTTTTCCAAAAACGTTTCCAAAAGGACGATATTCACGTCATCGTCTACAAAGGGATCCTTCAAATTCTGTGGACTCAAATCAAAATCATTTTGCGTTACCTGACGTTTTCGGCTCAGTACATCCTTAACTATTTCTTTGGGGAGCTTGAGCCATTTTGTCATCTGCTTTATTTTCAACGAGTCAGTCATCTGGCTGAACTTTGTTGGTCCTGTATGTCTTGGGAGGCCAATGGCAGTAACTTGAGATCCTGGCGGACGGCCTTTAGAGCGGATTGAACTCGGCATTTTAATCTTGGAGAGAGTATCTTTGCATATACGTTTTTATTGAGATCTCTCGATGTTTCAGAAGTCTGTTGTGATTTCTTAATCTGTGTCTTTCCTTTCGAAAATCGGATATACGTATCCAAGCTTTGACGCGGTCGACCTCGTACAACAATATCTATTGGTACTTTTATCTGCGATAAATTGGAACTATTGTGTTCAGAGTCTAAGCGTAAAATTCTCAATCTATCCTCAATGGCTTGATGAACTTCTTGTGGATCGTGTGCGTCTGAATATGCTGAACATTCATCACTCGGAGTGTCTGTTTTCTGAAAGAATGCCTATAATTAGTTCAAAAACATATTTGTCCGTTTCCATGTCTATTGCCTCCAAATTTGCTCTAATTAGTCACGTCACATTAAACGAAAACAGGCTATACATAAAGGCAAGGTTTGAATATGGGTGATCGTTTGCAATGATAGTGCATTGATGATAAAACTTACCTCATTCGATAGTGCACCATCCTGAGCGGAAGTAATCTCCTGGACCGAAACCTCCACCGGCTGCCGCCAAAATGATTCCATTTTTTAAAATTGTTTCTATTGCTCTGCAAAGCTCAATTTCAGCAAATGAACCTGCGCTTCTAATCAAATCACGTATGACAGGTAATAGAATTTGTCGTTTTCGAGAAACACCAAGACTTGGCTGCGTCGCATTGGCATTAGTATCCAAGATTCTATTGTCACACTCATCATCCCGGTCGGTGTAATTGGAAATCAAACGAACTTACCTGTAAGTGAAGTTCGATTGTAATTATGTGAGCGTCTCGTTCGAGATGATTACAAGGTAGTATCGCTACTTCCCGCCAGCGCCGGATTAAGGTTAAGAAGCGCCCTAGGCCCATCAAAGTATCGCCGCCGCCCCCCCCCCCCCCCCCCCCCCCCTTGCCAAGGGAATCTTTCCATTTATTCGCATTTTTTTTAACTAGAATAGAGCGTTACATCGTAATATTTGTCTTGAAGATGCTTACCTGTGGTGAACTGATTTTTGCGTTGAAATTCAATTGGGACAGGTATAAATATGTAAACAATGAAGAATAGTCTTTCTGATGTGTCATCGTATGTTATTCAAAAAGGTTTTTTTCTGGACTTGTCTTTCACAAATTGATCGCCTACATCCTCAAATTCGAGGCCCGCTAGTATTTTCGATTCAATACACATCAAGGATGGCCAATTAAGTTTATCTTCTGCCATAGTTGACCTTAAATAGTTTTTCACCATTTTAAGCGTTAAAAATCCCTAACAGCACGGAACGTTGCAGCAATGTCTCAGCAACATTGCTAAATTTGATTTTCATTGCATTGCACTACAATGTTGCTGCAAGATCTCTGCAATATAACATTTGCAACATTGCATTGCAATGTTGCCGCAAGGTTCCTGCAATACAACTTTGTTATATTTATATATTCACGCATGTTATATTTATAATATATATATAGGTATATATGTATATACAGGGTGATTCAGAATTCGTGACGAATCTCTTGAGGGGTTAATCCTCGTCAAAATTAGGATCGAAAGTTCCTCAGCCATGTTTCTTGAAAAATGATTTTTTCCTTGGATTTTTTTTTCCGACAAATAATTTTTTTTTTTTTTTCTTCTTTCTACATCATTTGTCAATTCTAAAGAATCCCATATGATGCCAATGAGTTTGTGTTCTTTTTTTTCCAACATTAGAGAGATTTCTCAGTGAAAGTTTCTTATTTCGTAAAAGATGTTAAAAAAGATGTGTTATCGTTCCAAGGAAAAAAAAAACACTTTTCAGAAAAATGCCAAGGAACTTTCGATCCCAATTTTGACAAGGATTAACCCATCAAGAGATTCGTCACGAAATCTGAATCACCCTGTATATTAGGGTGGGCCGAAAATCCGCTTTTTTTGAATTTCTATCATTAATACCGAAAATATTGTTCCTTATGCATAAAAAAAAATCTGTGCAAAAGGGGAAAATTTTAGGTCGATATCTTACGCTCGCCCTTTTTGGTCAAAGTTCAAAGTCTCAGAAGATTTTTTTCATAAACTCATTTTTATTGGAAATTTAATTATCTACAAAAAAAGTCCTTAGAAGTAATCATGTCAAATCAATAGTTTCTGAGATAATGGCAATTTGATTTAAAAAATTGACATTTTTCGCTATATCTATTTTTTTTTTTACATGAATGGTAATTGTTTAACTATTTATTCCTGGAAAATTTTATTCTCTACAAAAAAGGTCCTTTGAAGAAATCATGTCAAATCGATAGTTTATGGGCATTTTAGGGGCATCAGGGGCATTTTATTATAATAAAAACATATGTCGAAAATAAAATAACAATTTTTAAGTGACCATTGTTAAGTGACCATTATTGCCACTATTTTCGGACTTTTTTTTTTGTAGAGAATAAATCTTTCTATAAAATAAATATTTAAACAATCACTATTATGTAATTTATGTAAAAAAAAAAAAATAGATATAGTGAAAAATGTCAATTTTTTAAATAAAATTGCCATTATCTCATAAACTATCGATTTGACATGATTTCTTCAAAGGACCTTTTTTGTAGAGAATAAAATTTTCCAGGAATAAATAGTTGAACAATTACCATTTATGTAAAAAAAAAAAAAATAGATATATTCAGTTCAATTTCAATTTTTTAAATAAAATTGCCATTATCTCAGAAACTATTGATTTGACATGATTACTTCTAAGGACCTTTTTTGTAGATAATTAAATTTCCAATAAAAATGAGTTTATGAAAAAAATCTTCTGAGACTTTGAACTTTGACCAAAAAGGGCGAGCGTAAAATATCGACCTAAAATTTTCTCCTTTTGCATAGATTTTTTTTTATGCATAATGAACAATATTTTCGGTATTAATAATAGAAATTCGAAAAAAGCGGATTTTCGGCCCACCCTACTGTATATATATATTAGACCGCTCCGACCTTTCAATTTTTAGTTCTTCTCAAAGCATATTCGGAGTTCGGAAAAGAAAAATCTACGATAGCCAAAATTTTATTGACCCTACAAAGATGGTGTCCACAAATTCTGAATCCTTTTTTTTTTTTATATAATATAAAACGGAAATTATACGAATTTAAACACAAGAAGTCAATTTTCCATATATTAACCAAACGGACAAAATAAGTACGGACAAAAACGGACGCTCATAATTAACTGTAACTTGAATGCCATATGGTGACAGAATTTATCACTAGATTTAATCATTTATTTTTATTTCACTGAAAATTAACCCGCCACGAGTCAACAGTTACAGTTACATACATATTGATGTCAATCCTCACGAATCGAAGTTTACCTATTGAGTCGAAAAGTGTTAAAGATTGTAACAGGCGACTAAAAACGATTAGTCTGTAAATAGAAAATTTCGAACACAAAAATCCGATTACGACCCATACAAAACCTTCCATTGGTTTGACTCATTTTTTTTAAGCAGGGAATGTTGCAGGAATATTGCAATGTTATGCAATGAAAAGCGGACATAGAGACATTGCAGCAACATTGCAGGGGCATTGCAGCAACATTGCGCAATATAACCGCAATATTGCCAATATTGCAAAGTTATGTTGCTGCAACGTTGCTGCAACGTCTCGGTGCTGTTAGGGATGATCGTTCGCCGCTGCAGTTAGTTAGAGCCGTGCTTAAATACATTCTCAATGCCACTTCTACATTAGCTAAAACTGCGTTACAATTGAGAGTTTTAAGGGGTAACACCACTGTAAAAGCTTAAAAAAAAGCGCATTCTTTACCATTTCTTTTTGGATAGAAGAAAAGGTGATAAGAAAATAATATTCAAGGAAGTTATTAGGCATACTATATTCAACTATACTATAAAAGAAATGGATCAAAAAATATTCAAATATGGCGACACTGGAGTCCTTCTCGCGAGACGTGTTGGATCTGCGGCACGCAGTGTAACTGGTGCAAATTTGAATCTGAAAAAAAAAAAAAAAACCTCCTAATCTACATGTCTATAGCTAGAGAAACACGTACGGGATTTTTGATAAGTTGATTTAAACATTTTTTATTGACAAATGATTGCCCTTTTTTTGTCGAAAATTCAACGTATTTTATATAGATACTCGTCAATCACACAAAAATTAATATTTTCAAAATCCCGTAAGTAGTTCTCTAGCTATAGACATGTAGATTAAGAGGTTTTTTTTTTTTTTTTCTAGATTCAAATTTGCACCAGTTACACTGCGTGCCGCAGAGCGCCGCAAATCCAACACGTCTCGCGAGAATGCCTCCGGTGTCACCATATTTGAATATTTTTTGATCAAATTTTTTTATAGTATAGTTGAATATAGTATGCCTAATAACTTCCTTGAATATTATTTTCTTATCACCTTTTCTTCCATCCAAAAATAAATGGTAAAGAATTCGTTTTTTTTTAAGCTTTTACAGTGGTGTTACCCCTTAATAGATTTCAACAGTTTCAAATGTGTTGATACATCCTCGTTCGTTGCGCAAATTAGGGCTTTTACTTGCAAGCATTCTTCCGGTAGCCCGTCATCTAAATCAGCGCTGTATTCCTCTAAAAGGTGAAGTGCACACTTTCGAATCATTTATTCGTCCATAGACTTTAGTTTTACAGAGAAACCGAAATTCTTGTTCGCGATTTCGTATACTTCACGTCTTCTCACTAACTCCGATTTTAGCTTAAGGTAGAGGTACCTATTATGGGTCGAATTCCGAGATGGATTTATTATTGACACTCGTAATATGCGATGCAACCGACCAATTTCCAAAAAGTTTGTTTCATCGGAAAGATCAGCTTCTGCTGATTGAAAATCCCTCCCAATTACATTAAATTTCCACCTAATTTAATTAATTTACGATGAGAATCCGCAGCAGTTCACATGTACCCATTATTGGACAGCGAGATATCCCTTGTACCGGTGTCCCATACGCAACGTCCCTGTTATGGGACAGTCGTTATTTTACGTATTCACGTAGTTTCGTAGGCTATTTTCTATTTTATTATTAATATGAGAGTGGGAATAATACTTAAAACCAGACCATTTTAACGTCTTTATTCGATCGATCACACACCTGGATAACACTTAGATTATTACTGAATGGACTAGACCTTCTTGTACCTCATTACTAAGTGGAGTAAAGATAATAGTATACAATTGAACAAATAACAGTAAAAAATAATGATCAAGTAAGTGATTCGATAAAACTGCTAGAATTAAGCAATATCTCCAGCTTTTATTTATTTTTTTTTTGGATGGCATTCATTTGCTCCTGCAATTTTTTCTTCTCCTGTGCCAGTTTTTTTTTTTTCTGCTCTTCTAATAGCTTTTTTTCGCAGCTTTTTCCTGCTTGATAGCCAGTTCTTTTTCTTTTTCCTTCTGGGCTAGCCACCACTCATCGGATGTTCCTGCTGCTGGTAGTTTTGGCTTGCCCGTCTCTGCCAGCTTCATTTTTTTCTTCTTGGGAAGATATTTTGGAGGCAAGAGAAATGCATTGGCAAAGCTTTTTGCGACAGGATCATCTGCAGCTGAGAGGAAATATAATTATTTTCATGAATTATCACGTATTTTGTTGGAGGCCAGCAAAGAAAGTTAATAATGGACTAACCTGCATGACATGTGCCACCAACAAAATTCTCTTTACTTGGATGATCTTGCGGAATAACTTCAAAACAGGGTATTTCTTCTGGAACTGTTCTCTGATGAGGGTTCTCTTACAAAACCTGTTTATTAGTGTAAGCCAGATTGTCATTGGCTTTTGGATCTCCATCTGAATAGATTTCTATAGGTAATAGAAAATAATCTCAAAAAATTGTTACATAAAGATATTGAGATGAAACTTTGTACACAGAACTGACTCACCGGTTTCAATATTTGGAGTGAAACTCACAAATTCGTTCGAATAATCAGCAACCTCAGTTATTGAAATGCCCAGTTTTGGGACCAAGTTTTCAAGGGAGCTATTCATATTCGGTTTGGAGTTTTCATTATACGCAGTCACGGATTTGGGTATTGTGGAACTCGAAGAAGTATTCTCTGTAGAAAACTCTTCCCACACTTCAACAAAAGATTCCTCCCGGGAAAAAATGGGTCGTATATGATCATATATGTTCATTAGACCGGTTCAAAAAAATCGACTATTCTTTTTCTTTCAATTTTCGCATTGAAATACTTTCGGGGGGCTGAAAAAAGATGCCTGTTAAAAGCGGAGCTCTTAATATTAAGATTTAGAGGTCGCTCATCGCGGATTTCTATTTTCCATTTGAATAGCATAGGAAATTTTTTTTTTTTTTTTTTTATAATTTTGTAGCTCACAAACCAATGAACAAATCCAAATGACTCAAACATATTTTCATAGGAAATTGAACACTCTACAAAAAGCTTCTCTTATCATTTTTTGATAAATTGACTCCTTCCAAAGTTATTCAAGCTCAAATTTCAACTTATAGTTGAGTAAACTATTTTTTTTTCTGATTTTTTTTCCACAATGATAGGTACATTTTTTAGAGTGTTCAATCCCCTATCAAAATATGTAAGATTCATTTGGATTTGTTGATTGGTTTGTGAGCTACGAAATTCTGAAGAAAAAAAAAAAAAAAATTCCTATGCTATTTAAATGGAAAATAGAAATCCGCGATGAGCGACCTCTAAATCTTAATATTAAGAGCTCCGCTTTTAGCAGGCATCTTTTTTCACCTCCCCGAAAGTGTTTCAATGCGAAAATTGAAAAAAAAAAAAATAGTCGATTTTTTTGAACCGGTCTAATGTTCATGTATGATCATACATGAGCTCAGATATGATCATACATGATCATACATGAGCTTAGATATGATCGTACATGATCATGCATGAGCTCAGATATGATCGTACATGGTCATATATGATCGGATCTAAAGCTGTAGTGAAGGATTATCATTAAAAAAATACTCAGATATGATCATATCCATTCATGTATGTTTATATATGAGCTCATATATGACGTCATGTATGATCATATCTGCAGCTGTATACGGAAAAAATGCTCAGATATGATCACATCTGTTCATGTATGATTAACGTATGAGCTCGCATGTATGATCATGCATGATCATGCATGAGCATATCTGCAGCTGTATACGGGAAAAATGCTCAGATATGATCATATCTATTCATATATGATTATATATCAGCTCATATATGACGTTATGTATGATCATGCATGATTATGTATGAAAATATCTGCAGCTGTATATACGGAAAAAATGCCCAGATATGATCATATCTGTTGAGAAAAAAATGAAATAAAAAAATATATATAGGGGGCTGTCCATATATTACGTAACGCGTTTTGGGATAGTGCGTGCATGGCGTTCCCTATAACATACCCCGGCCTCACTGTGCTCTTTGGAGCAGGCCCCGCTCTAAGTGACAATTAGTGCGACCCGAAGTCCCCTCGGTCTACCTGAAAACGGTCACTCGTCCTTACCTGGAAGTGCGATGGTAGGGGCAGCGTTTAGGAGAAATAAAAGGAACTAAGGGGTTTGCGGTCTATTTGGGACGGCAACAACTGCGTTACCTGCATATCCCCACTCATACCTACCAAAATCCAATAAATGGCGTTAAAAGGATTAATAGCTTAGCTCTTTCGACTAATGAGTGTGCCGGGGTATGCCCTATACTACACTGTAGCATTTGGCGTTACGTAATATATGGACAGTCCCTAACGTATAAATTTAACTGTTATACATACGAATAGTTTTGCATGCATGTGCAAATATTATAATGTCCGGGTGCATAAAGCTAAAGTTTTTAAATGTCATGGTATTCATAATTAGTAATTCTTTTTGCTAAAAAATTTAGAGTGGCCATATTGCCTCACATTCCCCAAAATACAAAAACAGTTCAAGAATCGTTCGATCATCATGATCAATATTAAGTGCATCGTTAAGATTAATTAAATTTTCGTTACAAATACATATAGACATTCTGAAAATTTCAACTGTGAAATACGTGAAGTAGCCAAGTGGTAGAAGCTTCGACTGATACGCAGAAGGACCTGGGTTCGAATCCCCGCAAGAAAGTGAAAAATTTTTCATCGACAAAAAAAAGTTAATTTTCAGAAATACCCATGATTGCCGATCATTGTGACATATAAAGGATATAAAAACAATAGTTCATGTAATTTTTTAATTTAATTAACTTTTTTATTTTAATTTGTCTAAAACAAATGATCAGATCTGATCATATCTGATTATATATAATTATATATACACATGCAATTATATATGGCTATATACAATTATATATAGCCATATATGGTCATATAGAGACAAATTTCGTTCATGATCATATATGATGAGGTCATATATGATTATTTATGTTCATATATGACCCATTTTTTCCCGGGCTGTTCAATTCCTGAGATTTCAGGGGTCAAATCAATGATCTCACATGAATTTCCATATAAATTCAAGCTGTTTTCTAAAATTGCAGAATCTCCAGCAGACGACAAGTGTAGGTTGCAAGCAATTGAATTATTTTCTTGCGAACAATTTTCTATATTGACAGTGTCTGTATCAGCTATTCCCGTGTGGAAATTCAATTCGGGGGCTGGCTAGGTGTTGCCTAGTTTCGCTGTTCACTAAGCGGGCGCTGAACGGGCGGGCTGCTTAGTGCCCGGCAACGCATGTAACGCTCAGCTGTACAGCGGAGACCCCGGTTAGTTTATTGATATCAGAAAGGGTTAAAGCAAAAGAGGTATGATTGACAAAATGAAACATTTCAGGAAAATATCTTTTTTACATTCAAACTGTTGAAATGCAAAAAAAAAAAAAAAAACACTTTTCCTGAAATGTTCAATCTTGTCATGTTTCTTTTTGCTCTAACCTCTTTATTTTCAATATCTTCATATATTTCTCATTTATATAATCATTCATCAAAAATTGATTGAAAATAAGAAATATAAAAATTATTATTTTTTCTTCAAATTCATAGTATTTTTCATAATAATTCATGAATATCTATTATAAGTTCATCAATTTGCTGCGTATACAAAAAAAAAAAAAAAAAAATTACAAAAAGTATTATCAAAACCAATTTAATCAGAAAAACTTTAATTTTCATTTTCTCAAAACTCAATATGTGTCGTTTGATACACGAATGCGTAACAGGGTCCATATATGGTTACCGTCGAGAATATCGGGTTAATAATATAATGAATGTTGATCGAAATTGTAAGCATATAAATAGCTCAGCTACAATTTCGGGCTCTCCCAACTAGGGCTTAGGCAAGTTTTGATGTGAAAACGCATGCAGGGAAAATATCTGGCCTTGCTAACCGGGGGCTGCACAGCTAAACTAGAAAAAATTATTTACAGTTATGCTATCTATTGCCCGTATAGCACCCGACTAGTTGGGCCATCTTCGGGATTGCCCATCCGGGGGCTGGGCAAACACCGGGCGTTCCCGGAGAAATTTCCACACGGGTTCCATTAACTCCACTACTAGGTGCACTTACTAGGTCATCATTCGCTCTTGTCTTATCAATTAAAATTAGTCTAGGGGAGGGAGGGGGAATGGCGGTCATGCGGGTAATGGCGGTCATGTCAATATCTCATATTCTATCCATTTGAAAATAACGACTCTACTGCTACCACGTAGAGGATGCAGATACAGACTACTGGCATCGAGCTTGTCATCTTGGTTCAAGGTTTCAGCTCTTCGTGACAATCGGTAGTTATGTGGTAGTGCCACTCTAATTTTTTGGATACGATTTATAAGAGATATGTTGCATTTTTGTCACATTTACGTAACAAATAATATAACAGGGTGGTTAATTCAGCCTTTCTCTTAATTTTACATATTAATAATTTTTGATTATAATATATTTTGTGATTGAAACAACAAGTCAAAGCTGATTCGACATGTTGGGGTTATGCCGGTCATGCTATCCAGGTAGAAAAATGAAAATAAAAATAAAAACAAAAATAAAAAAAAATAAATAAAAAAATAAAAAATAAAAAATAAATCAAAGTATAAATATTTTCGGTTAAACCAATTTTCACAAGATTTTCGTGTGTGATTACCATTACCCCATTTTGACTGTCATGCATTTTGTGGCGACCGGCATTACCCGACTAGGTCGGGTAATGCCGGTCGATTTCATTTTCCAGTGATGTGAAGTTAGCATGTGGAGTTTGTCGAAGATCTGAATACCGTTCATAGCAGTCAGTGTGGATGAAATTTTCCACCATATCCTATATAACTGACTTTTTTCCGATCGTCATTTCCCCAGTTATTGCAATTTCTGCTTAAGGTGAAGTGAAACGTTTCAAGGCTACGGCCGGGTGCCTTGCACCGCGGTAAAACAGAACTACCGAACGTTTGGTACCTCTGTCCACCGCTAGATTATTTGCAAATATACTGGCTGCAATTTCGATACAGGCTGTGATCTCGACTAAATGTAGATAAGGGTTGTGATCTCAACTGAATGTCGGTTTTTTAGTTATGAGCAACGGAGAATCGTCAATTCTCAGCCATTTCTCCATCAAACGACACGAGATTAGGCTCAAAGTGTGTGGTTTTTCATTGCGGAGTGGTTAATTATCGGGAAAATGCGACTATCTACGGCAACAGTGAATAATCTCGCGATTTATGTGGTCGGTACGTCAATCTGTGAAAATTTTTGTCAAATTTTGGAAAAGTGAAATAATCAGCCACTTTCTGCCACAATTACGTGTAATCCCTCCAAGTTTCATCGCGATTGATTCAGTAGTTCCGGAGAATTCACGATTCCCGTTTTCGAAGTTCTGTCAAACGTTTCACTTCACCTTAAGTGACCGCCATTCCCCCTCTCTCCCCTACTACTAAGTAGATTATTACCATGTACAACGCTCACAACTGTAGCCTTAGGGGTCACAGTTGTATCTGCAGGAAAAAAAAATATTTGAGTAAATCTTATAAGAAATAGAAATCAAGTTATTACAAAACCTCAATCAGCCCTCATTTCTTAATTCTATTAACCCATGATTTTCTAATTTAATGAAAGATTGACGTGTAAATATTGGAGTGATTATATGACTATAAAAATCGATGTAGATTGTAACGTGGCAAACGTTCGGACCTCCTCCATACCAGCCTAAACGAGCGTACACATTTCCTAGAGTACCGAGTCGGTATAGCTAATTTGAATATCTGCCGCCCTTCGTCCTAGCGCAGCCATATCGATCGTAGATCAGCGGATTGGTCTATCGATAACGGCTAGCGCTAACAGTACGAACGGCGAGGATAAGCAATTAGCAAAGCGGAAACGAAGAAGCATTCATTGTTTAGCCGTGAGTAAAACAACGTGCCATAATTACAGTGAGTCGAGAGAGAGTGTTTTGTAGAGTTTTGAGGAGTATAGAAGCGTTTGAATTGGTGATATTAGTTATCTGTGACTCGTGCTTTATTTATTGGACTTGTGACTTGGATTTTGGACTTGATACGATCGATTTCGCTAATACACGACCCTCGCCTATCCCCGGACTACGAGTCGGACACGAGGTAGAGCTAATGTGAGAAATCAGGTAGGATCTTTCCGACCTCGAGTCAAGTTATATACAATCCTTCTCCTAAAGTCACCTAAATTACAGAGTCTCGAGTAAACAGTAGGAATAGCTTTTCGTTTCCCCTGTACCGCCAGAGTCCCGCTTCATATTATCGTCTTCATAGTATCGCATGGTCGTTGAGAGCCGGCAAGTTTCGAACTTGTTGTTGTTCTCCGAGCCTGTCGACTCTGCGCAGCCGCGTTCCGGTATCCTACCGTGCTGCGCAGGATTTTACGAAGCCAGAGTCGGCGCCAAATTGCCCGAGTTCTCTGATAGCGTTTTCGGCTGGTAACACTGGTGTACACCAGGTGTGCACTGAGTGCACTAGTGGCACACTAGATCGTGCACACCGTCACCGCCATGGTGGGCGCGATAAACTTGCGCGGTTCAGTTGCGCAGTAATTTGAGTATTCGGCTGGTGCAGTGCGCTGGTGTAGTGGGTTCCAGCGTTGACCCAACCAGACACGTGAGTCGACGCAAGTTGAAACTTGGCGCGAATTCCATCAAATCGTAACGGTGTAAAGTGGGTTTTATTATCCGACGAAACAAATAGAATTATTAGAACTATTAGGAGTTAAGCTGAAAGTTAAAAAAAAAAAGAAAAACATCAGTATGCCGATATCATTCCGCATCAATAAGGCACTTGTCGAATTAAGTGATACCTGCGACGGGAGGGATGTCAAAAAATTATCAGGTAAGTTGTTTTATTCATAGACTACAATGACACAGAAAACTGTGGGTTACTGATAACGCTTTTCAATAAATCAAGGCTTCTCATGAAGTCGAAAAACGTTTTTGATCGAGCAAGTTATCGGCAAAACAGTTTTTCTACTGTCGAAAACCGAAATAACCGAACAAATCGTTGATGTTATCAAACATTCACATTACCTACAATATGAACACATTGTATGCTGCAGTTGATTTTTTAGTTTTCTGCAATTCTACATATATACAATGAACGTTTGATAGCGTTAATGATGATTTGTTCGGTCATGCCTGTTTTCTGACAGTAGAAAAGCTGTGATGGCAATAAATAAAACGGATAATGTCAATAACTGGGTTGATCAAGAACGAGTATCGCACCGCTTTAACGGAACTTTCAATTGCATGTTTAGACAACACTTTCGCGATCGCCTGTATTACGGACCTCACAAGAAAGGGCTTAATTAAGGTAGCCCTACCAATTACCCGTATAGCGCGAGTCATCAATGACACTGAGTAAGCTTCCGAATAATAATTTTTTTATCATGAGTTAAATATCTGATGTGTAATTCACGCATTATTCATAACATTTCATAGAGAGCAACTTATTTACAATGTTCAAGAGGAACCGTTATCTGACTCTGAGGAACACCCTACAGGAGCTCCTAATTCAAATATCGAAAATATTGATCCGGATGAAAACAAAAAATGCAAATCACCTGGTAAGCATTGCCTAGATCTTTGATTGTAAAGTGATTTGATTCTTCATCAGTGAAAGTAATTTCAATTACTAATGTATTCGACTCTGAGCTTGCAAATTTTTCGTTCACGGAACTCTTCGTGCAAATAGACATAGGGTACTCTATGACTTGGATAGGGGGTGATTTGATACCTACTTGAAAGAAATTTTCCGATTTTAAAACTGTTTCCCAATTCGTGTAACAATCTCGTACAATTTTTTCCAGATCTGTTCGAAGATTACGAAACGGCATATATTCTGGATCTGTACCATAAATACTTGGGCGATATTGGGCCGATGAGACAATTTAAAAATAAAAAAACAATGTGGCAACGAATATCTGTAGAGTTTCAGGGTGAATTTAAAAAAATAAGATCAGCTACACAAATTGAGAACAGGTATAAGACTGTGATCCGGCGGAAAAAGGATGCCGTTGATAACAATGCAAAATCTGGGCATTCCAGACAAGACATTCCGTTCGAAGAAGAGCTGAGCAAAATTGCTTCCATCGATGACAGTATTGCACCTGAACTGATACGTAGTGCAAAGAGAGTGAAAACATTCAAACCTATAGCTGATAGCGATTCTGACGTCGACACTGCAGCCGAAGAACCTTTGATAAATAAAAAGCTACAAAATCAAAGAGCACAAGGAGGGAAATTCAAAAGACAGAAGTCTTACAGTGTATGCCAGACTCTACAGTTAATCCATGAAAAAAAAGAAGCCACGAGACAAGCTAGACACGACGAAAAATTGCAACTAATTCGTGAACTCATAAGCAAACCTTAAAGTCGACAGTCAGTCGTTTATACAGTGAACTTTTAAAGTTTTGTGATAATATATTGTGCAACTTACTTTTAAGAAAACATACAGCTTAACTTAGAGCTAAGTATTTTAACTTAATTTAAAAATGTTTTATTTGTTACCACTATTTTGTCATTGACATACAACTGAATGTGAAGTTTATTTTATTCTGGATTTCATTTTATTTATTTTTTTAAGCTATTGGAAGATTCATAACTATGAGACTGTGTAATTATTACTTACCTGTAAAATAGCGTACTATCTATCATATAAGAATATTCTTGGGTTTTTGTGGTAGGTTATAAACAAACTAGTCCATTTCTATCAGAATGTTTTTAATATCCATGATATGTAATCAACAATAAATATTATAATAAAAGATAAGCATCTCGATACATTGCGTTTATTCAGCAACTGTTACGCTTCTTCGTTAACAAACTGTCTCATGAGAGCATCCCGTTTTTTTTCGCCCAATACTTTCAGGTGGTGTTCTGTGTCATCGTTCTCGAAGAATTCGTCGTCTTCTGCATATTGCATATCATCAATACAGGTGTCGTTATATTCGATGCATAAATTGTGTAATACGCAACAGCATGTTATGAACCTCGTAATTTTGTCCATTCGGTGCATATCTACTTCGACAAGTTGTCTAAAGCGCCCTTTGAGAAGTCCAAAGGTGTTTTCAATTAGCACCCTTGTTGCGCAGAACCGTTTATTATATAACTTCTGACCATGATCCAAGTTGTCAAAATTTCTATAGGGAACCAACAGCCACTCTCTTATCGCATATGCACCATCCCCGAGTAAATGATATTTTCTGCCACATATCGCAGGGAGTTGATGGCTTAGTCCAGAAAGTCGGAAAACTCGAGCATCGTGGATCTTCCCAGGAGCACCAACAGAGATGTCAATAAATTTCTTATTAACATCGCATACTGCTTGCAATGTTACACAAGGTATATCGTGCCGATTAACGTACGTTGACTTTATTTTGTGAGCTGGTGTGCGAATCCTAATGGACGTACCATCAATACAACCCAAAGTATCTGGGAATTGTGCTATTTAATAAATAAAAAATAGTGATTGTTATCGTGATGATATTATTCTTAAGAGACTTGAACCGCCTGTGATAATTGTCAACTGTACCTTTCTTTTTTCTAGCTTCTTATTATTAGTTTAACTCATAATTATTCATTTAGAGTCAATATTACTACTGTTGTTTTGAGATATTTAGAGTAGAGTCCTTTTTCACCTATTTGCGATAGTAGAGTCCTTTATTTATTTTATTTCTTTCGTCTAGCCTAGTCTTTTCTTTAATTTGATAGTTCTAACATAAAGTAGCGGTGAGCAAGCCGAAGCCAGATGACAGGCTGTACAAATTAATGTCATCTTTTCTTTTTTTCTTTTTAATCAATAAATAATCAGTTCAAATATATTTCTAGTGTGTTGGTATTTTTATTTCTCGCCCCCACGAATTTCCCTCTACCGACAGGCTAGCTGTGACGAGAGAGAGCGAGAGAGAGGACTTCTCTCAGAAGTCTGGCGCCCAACATCTACGTTGCTAGTCGGAGGAGGTTCAGCGTTGGTGTTCCAATTTTTTTTGATAATAGATCGTAGTTCCTGCGGGTAATACCCGAACTCGTAGGAATCGCTGTTACAAGATATAGAAGTATAAAAAATTAATTGATTTTATATGTCGGCGCGGTAGGGGCAAAACCCGAAATATTCCCCCACGCGCCTGATCCATCGATGGTAGCGGCGCGCACCCAAACTACACCGATGATCAGGGAGCCATAAAAGACGGCCACACAATGATTCCGGCTCAGAATACAGTTCGAGCTCGAGCGGTCAACGGCTCAATCCTGTAGCGCTAGGGGCTCTGAGTCCACCGAGCGAATACATTATTTCAATAAAGGCTCTTTTGTTTTGTTTATCTAAATTCTAGTTTTGTTTTCAATAAAATACCGTTTACTTTAAGTGCAACCGGGTTATTATGGACCCTCACACTCCCCCAGACATCAGGCTCCGTTATCAGAAGTGGGATCGGCTACTACGCCCCGATCCCCCCGGCTTGGTTCATCCCGGCGTTTAGAGAAACCGCGGCCAGGTGCAAATCACCCAAGTGTGACTTTGACACACGAACAGTTCATGGAACTGCTCAATCGTGCTACGCAACAGCGACCAATCATTAAAGAACGCACGCGTGTTGCCGACATATTTCTACTTCCGTTCGACCCGGACTCTAAGGGATCCGACATTCGCGAGTGGTGCGAGCACGTAGATCGTGCAAAGGACCGTCACCAATTAACAGAAGACGACGCTCGAATGAAGGCCGCCAGTCTGCTCCGGGGACGTGCCAAAACATGGGCAGAAACGTGGCTGCTTCAGACAACGACGTGGGCTGAAATGCATCGCGATCTGCTACAAACTTTCGAGCCAGAATCAAGATATTTCGCGGATGTTTACCGATTCATCAATTATAAATCTAGTGACGCTACTGACCTGACGGAATACATCACGACTATGTGGTCCCTGTTGAAAAAGGTGCGCAAACCAGAAATCACGGAATCCGAAACTGTTGAAGGTATCGTAGCTGGGATAGAAGACGAAGAGTTGCGAGCCAACCTTATGCGCAACGTACCAATCAGTGTGCCCCAACTCGTTGCTGTGACGAAGACGTTCAAGAAACGAAAAATAGAACGAGTAGAACCTTCAACAAGCCGCCAAACAAATGCGAAGAGACCGCGTAGCGAGCAGCGGCCGAGGGGTGAAGGGGAATTATCTATCAAATGCTTCGTCTGTGGCGAGATTGGACACAAGGCCTTCAGCAGTAGAAAAAACGCTTTGAATTCCTCGAAGGAGATGCCGGATAGTGCAAAAGATGTTAGAAGGGAGTGTGGCTACTGCAAAAAGGCGGGTCATACGTATGAAGTCTGTTTTAAACGCACTGCCGATGAGCGGGCCAGAACCGTGAACATTTGCAGTAGTGATACGCCTAGAGTGGCGAACGTAATCGCGATACGGGCAGGCGAGAAGTCCCTCGACTGTCTGTTTGACAGCGGAGCAGACTGTTCGCTAGTACGTGAATCAGTAGCAGCCTCTCTTCCGGGACGCCGTAGCAATAAAGTCATAAGGCTGAATGGTATAGGTCCCTTACCAGTAATATCCAGTAGCCAGCTTCTTGCACTAATACAAATAGACAACATTACGGTTGAGCTAGAGTTATGCGTCGTTCTCGATCATCAGATTCAATGCGATGCGCTTATCGGGATGGATTTACTGCGCATCCCCGGGCTTGAAATAAATATTTCCGAAAAAGGTACCACAGTGAGCCGCATAGCTAACGTTAACACTTTAACATCGAATCTACGCGAATTTGAAGAGGCAATGGACACAGATGTCACCGAAAAGACAGTCTTGGACGAACTACAAAACATAACAAAACGATTCTCTGAGGCTTTCACCACGGGTACGAAGGTATCGCAGGTGAACACGGGAGAGCTCAAAATCCGTTTGAGAAACCCGGATAAGATCGTACAAAGGCGCCCGTATCGGTTGGCTCCCGTCGAGCGCGAAAAGGTCAGAGCAATCGTTGACGATCTGCTAGCTAATCATATAATCCGCGAAAGTAATTCGCCGTTCTCAAGCCCAATTATTCTCGTAAAGAAAAAGAATGGAGATGATCGTTTATGCGTCGACTACCGAAAACTAAACGCAAATACGGTGCGTGACCATTACCCACTTCCGTTGATATCTGATCTGCTTGATCGCCTTGGAAAAGCTAGATACTTCACGATACTAGATATGGCTTCCGGATTCTATCAAATCCCTATCGCTGAAGAGTCGATCGAAAAGACGGCATTTGTTACACCCGACGGGCAATATGAGTACTTGCGAATGCCTTTCGGATTGTCCAATGCGCCGTCACAAAGATCCATCAATATCGCTCTGGGATCCTTGAGGGACACGATCGCGTTCGTATATATCGACGACGTGCTCATTCCATCGGAGACCATTGAAGAGGGCCTCCGACGACTCGAAGCCGTTTTGAGCGCGTTGGTGACCGCCGGGTTTTCCGCTATTAAACCAAACTCGCGTTCCTGAAACGATCCGTAGAGTACCTCGGTAATATAGTCGCGGATGGAGAGATACGCCCGAGTCCAAGGAAAGTCGAGCCACTTGCGCGAGCACCCATACCCTCCAAAGTGAAGCAACTGCGACAATTCAACGGGTTGGCTGGGTACTTCCGACGCTTTGTTCCAAATTTCTCAAACAAAATGATACCGCTCTATCAATCAACAAAATCGGCTGCGAAATGGGAATGGACGCACCGTCATGAACAAGTGCGATCTGAGATCATAGACTATCTGACGTCGGCTCCGCTTCTCACCATATTTCAAGAACACCTACCTATCGAACTGCACACGGATGCCAGTTCTATCGGTTACGGGGCGGTATTACTGCAACAGCATAGTAGTAGACCCCACGTCGTGGCGTACTTCAGCATGCGGACAACTGACGCGGAAAGTCGCTACCATTCCTACGAATTAGAGACGCTCGCGGTCGTGCGATCTATAAAACATTTTTGCCATTTCCTCTATGAAAGAAAATTTACCGTGGTAACTGATTGCAATGCCCTGAAGGCATCCAGACATAAACAAGAGCTTCTACCCCGAGTTTACCGTTGGTGGGCGTTTCTACAGAATTATAACTTTGAAATCGAGTACCGGAAAGGCGACAGATTAGCGCACGCAGATTTCTTTAGTCGGAACCCTATAGAATACGGGGTGAATCAAATAAAGTCAAATGATGAGTGGTTATGCGCCGAACAGCGCAGAGATACCGAACTCGATACAATTATTCGAGCGCTTGAATCGAACGAACCTACGGACCTTGAATACGAGATGCAAGGTGGAGTGCTGCATCGTCGGGTACAAGTTGGTCAGGAAACATTGGTTCTAAAAGTGGTGCCGCGGTCGTATCGATGGAATCTAATACATCATTATCATGAATCCCTGAAACATATGGGCTGGGAGAAAACTCTTGCAAAACTGCGTGAACAGTACTGGTTTCCTCGAATGAATAAGGTCGTCCGTACATTCATCGACAACTGTGTCGCCTGCCGAAC
The DNA here is from genome assembly GCA_943736025.1 of Tenthredo mesomela. Classification (NCBI taxonomy): domain Eukaryota; kingdom Metazoa; phylum Arthropoda; class Insecta; order Hymenoptera; family Tenthredinidae; genus Tenthredo; species Tenthredo mesomela. Next base: position 34,162,976 of record OX031014.1, read on the forward strand.
AATGAAGGGCCCTTCTGAAGCCAAACAACTACAGATGCACCCAATAGACAAAATAGCAATTCCTTTCCATACTGTGCACATTGACATCACGGGAAAACTGAGCGGCGATAGACAACAAGAGGAATATGCGTTCGTATTCATAGACGGATTCACAAAGTTCGTATTCATGCGTTACGCACCTAATAAAGATCAAGAAAACGCTGTCCGGCATTTGGAAGAATTTGTACATCTGTTTGGGGCCCCGAATCGAATTATTTTAGATCAAGACCGCAGCTACAACCGACTTTTTCAATCGTACTGTCAGCAATACAATATTGAATTACATTTCACGGCGATAAACGCGAGTAGGGGAAACGGACAGGTAGAGCGTATCATGCGTATCATGCGTATCATAAAAGATTCCCTTACAATCGTTGAAAATCACGAAGGAAAACCATGGTATCAAGCGCTTGGCGCTTTACAACTAGCACTTAACTGCACTATTTCCAAAACAACTGGTAAAACACCCCTAGAACTTTTGACTGGTAAGCGTGGAAGTGTCCCACCCGAGTTGTTACGATTAGTGGAGAACGAATGGGAAACTGCTGACCTGGAAGCTATGCGAGCTTTCGTAAAGAGTAGGATAGACGAGCAATCCACGAAAGATAAGATACGCTTCGATGAAGGAAAAGCACGGGTCGTCCGTTTCGCCAAAGGAGATTATGTGCTGATGCGAGAGAATGAGAGAATGCATAAGAAATTCAGTCTTAAATACTCCGGACCATACTGCATCACAAAAGTGTTAGAAAATGATCGATACGAAATCAAACGAGTATTGGGTGCCGGCAGACCGCGTAAAGTTTGTCATGATGATCTGAGGCCAGCACCAAAAGCTGGACAGCCTCCTGAGGCGACCGTGTCGGCTAGTGACAGGGCCATATTCTATAAACAGTACAGGTGAGTGAAAATAATGCATAACTGAACTCGGTTACAGATCATAGAGCAGATGCGAGAGCGCATCGCTCATCAGAATGGCCGTGTCGGCGCGGTAGGGGCAAAACCCGAAATATTCCCCCACGCGCCTGATCCATCGATGGTAGCGGCGCGCACCCAAACTACACCGATGATCAGGGAGCCATAAAAGACGGCCACACAATGATTTCGGCTCAGAATACAGTTCGAGCTCGAGCGGTCAACGGCTCAATCCTGTAGCGCTAGGGGCTCTGAGTCCACCGAGCGAATACATTATTTCAATAAAGGCTTTTTTGTTTTGTTTATCTAAATTCTAGTTTTGTTTTCAATAAAATACCGTTTACTTTAAGTGCAACCGGGTTATTATGGACCCCTCACACTACCCCAGACATCAGGCTCCGTTATATATAATAATAAATGTAAATGCAAAAAAATCAAATGTTGAATTGGTTCTATATACCAAGAGTTGATCCTTTGATCTGGAGCCAGTATTCAAAGAGACCTTTCTGGTTTGTATCATCAGGGTATACTCTATTTAATTCAGCTATTCCAAAATTTTTCAATAGGCTATCTACTAAGTTAGCTTCAAAAGTTTTTAAGTGAAGCTCTTTGTCTTGAATAAGCTGTGAATTTGGAGCAGCGACATCAGCGCCACATTATTCCTTGCAGTCTGTGGTTGTTGACAGTCATTGGATTTAGTTTTCTTCTTCTTTCGCAGGACATCATAATCCACTGCATTTGGATCAAAGGGGGATAGTCCACAGGCTCGAAATCCATTTTTTACTGTATTCTTCTCCTCCTTGAAAGCATCTAATGCCATTTTCAAAACAGCAGCGAACTGTTCCTTTCTGAGCCGCATGACATTATTCTCTACTTTCCATTTTGGGATAGTTTTCTTCCAGACATCTTTGAATGGGTGGAAAAAGGCGATGTCAAGTGGCTGCATCACATGAGTGGCATTTGGAAAGAGTGCGATTAACTCGATTTGTTTTTCCCTGCAAAATTCTACTAAGGGCATTGTTACATGGGATGAGTGACCATCTAAGTAGAGGATTATTGGTAATTGCACTTGATTTTTCAAGAGCCATGGGTAGAAAATATTTGTAATGTATTCGTAAAACGATTCGGTTGTCATCCATCCATTTTCTGAAGGACCTATGCCCCATGACTTAGGAAAATTTTCCAAAATCTTCTTGGGCACACCGTCTTTATAGGCATACATTACCATGGGAGGTGCTCGGGTCTCATCTGCTGAATACATAAATAAAGTAGTCAAGCTCTCCTTTTCATTGGCATCAACAACCTTATATACTGAGCGGGCTCCCTTTTGAGTAATCACTTTTTCTGATTTTGGACATAACTGTGAGAAGAACAGGTACTTCGGGCCGTCTTTTCTTTTTATTTCATAAGTTTAAACTACCAACGTATGTGCCATGATAATATATAAACTCAGCGCATGCGTCTAGTTAATTAAGGCAACTGTTTTATACCCTTTTGTTTGAATGATGTGTTTGTTTGTTTTGATCACTCGTTAATAAATATTGGAACCAATCGGACGTGTTTTATTGGAGTTGTTAATTTCCGAATCGCTGCTTATAAATTAATTCCTCAACAACCCAAGATTCTCTCCGATTAATCAGCAGTGCACGTTTTTCCTACGAGTCGAATCGTGTACATCATTCCGTTTTGTTGTTTTCACCGGAGATATCGGAATACTTCAGAACATCTTCACAATCCTCTATCTCTCCAAGGGGCTTGGTTTCGTCTTCACCCTTGCGAAGATTCTCGGCAAAGGAAGAGTCGAAGTCGTTGGCAACAAATCAGAATTATTAAAAGGTCAAGTCAGCAAACTTCTAGAATTATACAACGAAGTCAGATTTCATTCTTCACATCTTATCCTTGATTCATTATTATCCATAAGATAGTCAATAAACATCTTATGAAGATTCTGATGACGAGGAGCGCATTTTTGTTCAATCCTACAATTTGACTAAACCGTCGTTTGACTGAAAAGATTGCAAGGAGCATTTCCTCCCGTCACAGATTTTTGGCGACCGTGACAGGATAAGGATATCACCTGAGAAATGTACATCTGAATTTTAAGTTCCTCAACAATCTCGGAATACGGGAAATTCAGACTGAGAATTGTCATTATTTCATCATCGACATTTTGGACGCCGATTACCGAGAACGACGACCATTTTGAATTTTATTAAACATCAAGAAGAAGGCTTGTTGAAACAAACGACGAGTGAGAATCCAAGACAACCCTTTTTTAAAAAAAAAAGAAGTTCTACATAAAACAAACGACTTGGGGGGCTGTGATATTCAGCACTTACTCATCTTTAATTTCGGAGTGTCAAGCTGCTTCCTCTTGAACTTTACGTCTCCAGGAAGTTCTTCTCTATCATTTCTACACGGATCTCATCTTCCAACTACCAGATCTTCACCTTCTTCTCTTTGGAAGACAGAGGTTTTTCGTTGCAGTTGAGACTTGTTCCAGTTCTTCTTCAACTGACAGGGGAGTCTTGTTGAAAATAAGTTTCTTTTCATTTTTCTGTATTCATAGTAGCATCTTTCTTTTTTATTTAAAAAAAATTAATGGTCAACACTAGATCTACTAAATATCCAAGTATGTCGACTGACAAATCGTATCCTATGAATCCTACGGATTCTTCTAATATTCCTTCTTCCTCGAAAGAAAAATTATCAGAAGAATCACTCAAAAACAAAAAAGAAGGGTCTCAAGTAGATCAAATGACTTTAAATTCCGGAAGTAACGAACAACTGTTCAATGATTTCTTGCATTTCTTAAATTTACGAGGAAGGATAATGAATAGAGATGATTTTGTAACAGTTAATAATTCTTCCGAAGTTCCTTTTCTTAGACCACCAGAAAACTATCAACGACCTATTCCTAATCCTGACCGAGAGTCCTTACCACAATATGAATGTGATACCGAGAAGATGCACCCTCTTCGCTTCATCGAACTCATGGAGGCTGAAAATCACTGGCATCTTAGAAATGATGTTGCTCGTCTTAATATTGTGCGTCAGCGTTTGGTAGGTGAAGCTGAAATCTGGTTCAGTTCAGGAAGTTTTTCTTCTTTCTCTGAATTCAAAGTCTCCTTCAGGAACCGTTTTTGGAGTAAAGAAACGCAGTTCAAAGTGCGTAAGTATCTCTTCACCGGCAAATATAACTCGACCGAGGGTGATAATAGGGTCAAATATGTATATAAAATGATAGGCCAGGCTCGATATTTGGATCCTGGAATAGAAGAGAGGGAATTGGTTAGCATGTTAATAGAACATTTTGACAGAAATTACGATGTCGCAGCTTTCCTTGCTGGGAGGACATATCATACTATCGACACATTAGTTGAAGGTTTGGAAAAAATAGAAGCCTTATTAACTCGTCGAGCGCAGCTTAGGGACTTCAAAAACAATAATCAAAAAGCAGACCAGATAGAATATACACAAAATAGAAATTCTAGAAATTTTGAAACAAGTCAGTCATCGAGTACTATTCCGGTTAATAACAATGCGTCAAATAGACCAACATCTGGTTTGAATAACCAAAATCGTCAATCTTCGGCTAGGATAAGTACTCGGCAAGTAGACAATCCAGCACGTCGGATTCAAATCGTTGAAACACAGGTACAATCGGATGATAATGACGTAGAGCAGGTTGACAATGTAATGGAAATCTTAGACCCAGTTTCATCTGTCAATGACCAGGAAAACTAGTTCCTTCCTCCCTATGAGTTCCAGTAGGAGGAAGAAAATTATTGTCAATTTTTGGAACAGGAAACGATTTATTAGAAGAAAAGAACTCGACAATAGCAAATTATTTGCTCATTAGACCAACAGTCACAGCTAGAATAGAGGACATGACCTTTGATATACTGTTTGACACGGGAGCGGAAATCTCTTGTATTTCTGAAGACTGTTTTAAAACTTTGAAGGACAATAATATTTCTTACGAGATTCTTCCAATGACGAGTATAACTATTCAAGGGGCTATTGGGAACAAAACAAAATTAATCTCAAAACAAGTTAGACTAGAGTTTAAATTGAATTCAATTGATTGTTCAGCAATTTTCTTGGTTATTCCAAAGTTAATCAAACCTTTGATTCTTGGTACGGATTGGATGACTGAAAATCAGATTCAGGTGGACTTTTCCAATTCGGTCATTGTCATCCAGGGTAAACGAATTCCTTTATGTGCATACAACTCGGAGGGTCAATGTGTTGTCAAATCATCAGAAGAAAAACAAATGTTAGTTTTATTATTAGATAACGTGGATAAGTATACTCACTTATCTGATCCTCAGTTATTAGAATTAGAATTATGGATCAATCGGAATCACTGATCTATATGTTACACTGGATGGCTGACGCCGTGCATAAGGCGTGTTGCGATTTGAAACCGGTCGGCCATGTTGTCAGGGGGACGATTATCTAAATATGGCGGACTTTGAGCGGCCTTTTTTGAAATCAGCTGAGGTTCATTCAGTGTTTTCGATCGGTTTTTAAGATTTTCCTTTGGTCTAAAATAAAAAGGGGTTTATTTGCGGACTAAAAATATTCCAAATGGCAACTAAGTATGTGGTTGGTGGTTAATTCACATGGCAGTCATAATATGAATACTGTACTATATTATCCAGTTAGTATGGTTATTACTCGTAGCAAAAATTTGTACGACGTCCACGATTTATTCGTTTGAATTTAGAACTGAATTATTAATTAAAAAAGGTAATTTATTTGACATTTATTTTATTAAAAAATTTCATTTTATAATATGTATTGACTTTGCGGAATTGTAATGAAAGATTGGTGTATTATAACCTATAAATCTGGAACGCTTACTTGTGATAAGTTTTATCTCCGATTCCCCGCTGGGAGCCGCAAAATACGCATTTCCTCACCATTTTCAGTTCTCACTTCATAACACTTAGAATAAACAACTTCTCACACGAAATTCCCGTCAGTAGTTTTCAAATAGCGACCGCCACAACTAGTCTGCCATATTGACTTTATTATTATTATTCGATATTTGTCCCCCTGGCAAGATGGCCGAATGAGTCACAAAACGTCCTATCCAATACGCCATCCAGTGTAATATATAGATCAGTGATCGGAATAAACAAGTTTTCAAAGATCAACCTGGACTAACCAATGTTTATGAACATATAATTGAGCTTAATGATACGACTCCTTTTTATAAAAGACAATACCCAATTCCTTTTAAACATCGTGAAAGTACCGATAAACAGATAGAAGAAATGGAAGAACTGGGTATTATTGAAAGACGTGCAACTCAATATATTAATCCACTAGTTACAGTTGTTAAACCTACCGGGGAGATTAGGTTGTGTATGGATGCGCGATTTCTTAATTCTCGTATGATCAAAGATTTTGAAAAACCACCTAATCTAGAAGAGATTTCAATTAATTTGGGTGAGGCTAGATTTTTTACAACTTTGGATTTGTCTAGTGCCTATTGGCAAATACCTCTAGCAACAGAATCTCAACAGTATACCGGTTTTATTTATAATAACCGAAGTTACGTTTTTACTAGGCTACCTTTTGGTCTATGTACCGCGGTGGCTTCTTTTTCGCGAGCAATGGATATAATTCTGGGTAAAGATGTGAAATCTTTTTGCATCAATTATATTGACGACATTTTGATTGCTTCAACCACTTGGGCATTACATTTGGAACATATTAATGTTATCTTACAAAGGTTGAAGTCTGCTAATATGACAGTCAAACTTAAAAAGTCAAGTTTTGGTCAACAGGAATTAGATTTTCTTGGGCATAAAATAGATAGAGAAGGCACTTCTATACAACCAAAAACCTTAAATAACATTAAATCTTTTCCTGTTCCATCAAATCGTAAACAGTTACAAGCCTTTTTGGGTCTCTGCAATTGGGAAAGGCGATTTATTCCGAACTTCACAAATATAGTTTTACCATTACAGGAACTATTAAAAAAAGAAACAAAGTTTTCTTGGGATGGCGAAAAACAGTTAGCATTTGAACAAATCAAAAAAGCTTTGTATCAGAGTGGTCGACTTAATCATCCAAATACTAATCGAGATTACTTTTTAGAGTGTGATGCTTCCGGTCATGGTCTAGGGGCTAAACTTTATCAATTGGATGATAAGGGAAATCAACAAATTATTGCCTATACCAGCAGAACTTTGCGGGGTGCAGAACTCAATTATACAGTTACAGAAAAGGAAGCCTTGGCTATCCTAAACGCTCTCACTAAATGGCGTATCTATCTATTGGGAGCCAATTTTATCATTCGAACAGATCATAAGGCATTAGAATTCTTACAGACTTGTAGACTGACGAATTGTCGTTTAACTCGTTGGGCTTTATTCCTCCAACAATTTAATTTCAAAATAGAATATATACCGCGTAAGGTAAATGTAGTAGCTGATGTTTTATCCCGATATCCTGAAATTCGAACCGAATCCGATAAGTCCCTTCAGGAAACAATGAACTCTTACAAGACATTCCAAGTATCTGTGATAGAAAATGAAGATGGTAAACAAGCCTATGGACGAGTTATTTCGCGAATTAAGATATATCATAAACAAAATCAACCAAATATACTGGAAAAGTTTAAGTCAGAAGCCCGTCTTCGGTCTTTTAGGCGAGAAAAGATGAACGAATTGCATTTTCTTTTCGTTAACGAACACTGGGTTCTTTATGTTCCTTCAGAATTTGAAAATGAGTTGATCATACAAGTTCACAGAAAAATCTTACATTTCGGCTCGAATAAGGTTTTAGCTTTTATCAAAACAAGGTTCTATTTTCCATCTATGGATATCAAAGTAAGGGCTTTAGTTAGTGCTTGTGATTTATGTCAAAAGAGCAAATTCTTCCAACAAGATAAGGCCGGCAAAGCTAAATCAATTCTTGTCAAGGATCCGTTAGATATGGTAGCCATAGATTATTTTGGACCTCTTCCTACAGGAAGATTTGGTTTTCAATATATAATTGTTTTCATGGATCTATGTACACGATTAGTAAAGTTGTATCCTGTTAAAACAATGAAGACAGAGACTCTAATACAACAGACGAAACAAAGGTTTTTCAATGAGGTTGGAAAGCCTAAACAGTTTCTTACAGATCATGGAGGGCAGTTCATTTCAGAAAAATGGACAGACTTTCTAAACGAACATAAGGTTAAGATGAGCTTGACATCAATTTATCACCCTCAGTCGAATCCGGTAGAACGGGTTATGAAGGAGATTGGAAAAGTTTTTAGAGCTTACTGTCACAATAAGCACACCAATTGGGTGAAGTGAGCTAAACCAACTGAATTAACAATAAACGCCACGGTACATTCGGCGACAGGTTTCTGTCCAAACGAATTGTGGGATGGTCTTCATGAGTGCGATGAGGTTGATCGAGGTGTAATTTTCCCAGAAAACCCTATTAAAATCTCTATTGCTACAAAATTAGAAAAAGCGAGGGAACATAATAGATTAGTTTCAGAGCAGAGGAATAAAGAAATTGACGAAAAACATGTTAAAAAAAGGAATTACGAGATAGGTGACTTAGTGTTAATGAAGGTACATAAATTATCTTCAGCGAAGGACAAAAAGATAAAAAAATTATTTCTCATTTACGAAGGACCCTATCGTATCAAGAGTATCAAGTTAGATAATGCTTATGAACTCGAAGGTTTAGATGGTGAGAGGAAAAATACTATTAATGTTATTTATTTACGGCCCTATGTAATACATCAAGCATACACCGTTTAAAAGGCTTTCTTGATGTAGGGGGGCACTGAGAAGAACAGGTACTTCGGGCCGTCTTTTCTTTTGATTTCATAAGTTTAAACTACCAACGTATGTGCCATGATAATATATAAACTCAGCGCATGCGTCTAGTTAATTAAGGCAACTGTTTTATACCCTTTTGTTTGAATGATGTGTTTGTTTGTTTTGATCACTCGTTAATAAATATTGGAACCAATCGGACGTGTTTTATTGGAGTTGTTAATTTCCGAATCGCTGCTTATAAATTAATTCCTCAACAACCCAAGATTCTCTCCGATTAATCAGCAGTGCACGTTTTTCCTACGAGTCGAATCGTGTACATCATTCCGTTTTGTTGTTTTCACCGGAGATATCGGAATACTTCAGAACATCTTCACAATCCTCTATCTCTCCAAGGGGCTTGGTTTCGTCTTCACCCTTGCGAAGATTCTCGGCAAAGGAAGAGTCGAAGTCGTTGGCAACAAATCAGAATTATTAAAAGGTCAAGTCAGCAAACTTCTAGAATTATACAACGAAGTCAGATTTCATTCTTCACATCTTATCCTTGATTCATTATTATCCATAAGATAGTCAATAAACATCTTATGAAGATTCTGATGACGAGGAGCGCATTTTTGTTCAATCCTACAATTTGACTAAACCGTCGTTTGACTGAAAAGATTGCAAGGAGCATTTCCTCCCGTCACAACTGGATATTTGTTTCATCGCAGTTGAATATCCTTGATGAATCTATGTTTAGCAAATCTTTCTTAGTTAAATAAATCTCTTGCTCAAGAAACTAGGCTCTTAGATCCTCCTCAGTTACAGAAGCCCGTACAAGAGTCAAATGCTGGGCAGTTCTGATAGTTAATTGAGGATTTCTTCGACGGAACCCCTCATACCAATGACGACCAGGTCGTCCATCAGTAAAAGGAGTCTTCATTTTCAAATTTACCAGGAACACTTGGACGCCGTCCAGTAGTTCACATTTTGTGATTGGAAATCCCCGTTCTGCTCTAAACAAAATCCAGTTAACAACTTCGGTCTCCTCATCCTTTGATAGGATAGTAGGTGGTCCGTTTTTGGAACTTGCTGGATTCTTCTTCTTATTGCAGATGTTGTAATTGGGATCCTGGGATCTTTCATACAACTACAATTTGTTTAAGGATCCGTTGTCGAATTAGGAGTTGGAACTCGGTCGTACAAAAGTGATTCAAGTTTATTAATGTATAAAGAGTTTACAAAAAGTGATTTACTACGTCTAACAGAGATCTGGCATAACCTGCCCTAATATCGGTCTTGATGTTCTGACCCTGATCATTGTAGGGATCGCTTATTTATTACGTTTAAGGAGGTCGCCTTGTTTCTGCAATTGTTGTTAGTTGCGTCAAGCCTCGCACTTGCACATTCCAGAGTATTGCCAAAGTGTGTCTCAAAACATTTGGATAGCAACACCTTGATACTCGGGTTGCAACATCCCTCCCCCCTTAGAGAGAAAAGCCCTTAGGATTTTCTTCTGAAATCAGACAAATCTGCTGGCTTGCGTCGTTGTGCGTACGCTTGCCTATTATGCTATATCTAGGTTAGTAGTTTACATAGTGTATCCCGTTAACATATTTTTTATATAATCGTTTCTCAGGCTAGGTTAGTATAATTAATTTACTATATCATTTTTCTATCGGCTGAATTGTTTCAAATTTCATACTCAAATCATATTATTCAATAAAAGGTTTCAATCGATTTACATGTACTCTGAGATTCTTCCCATTAACTTTTATGGTGTAGTTAACGTCTGAGTTTACCTCTAGAATAGTATAAGGACCAATCCATTGAGATAATAGCTTCTTCGATCGTCCTCTGCGTACAGTCTCGTCGTATAGTAATACCTTATCTCCAACCTTGAACCCTTTTTCTTTAGTTCGTCGGTCGTACTCGATTTTTGACTTCTCCTTGGCTTCTTGCAGATTTTCTTTGGCTATCAGATTGCTGGCTCGCAATCTCTCTCGTAATTCTCGTGCGTAGTCGTCATAGGTGTACGTCGGTTCTGGATCCTTTTTCAGCGATGTTGGTAGTTCAGCTTGGTGTCCATACACCAGCTCGAACGGTGTAAATCTCGTTGCAGTATGGGGCGTCGTTTTATATGCAAACATAGCATATGGTAACCATTCGTCCCAGTTGCTCTGTTCTTCGTTTATGTAATGTCTCAGATATTCAGCTAACGTCCTATGTGAACGTTCTAAGGCTCCATTGGATTCAGGATGATAGGCCGTCGTCTGAATCTTGTCGATCTTCAACAATTTACAAGTATCTTTGAAAACGTTACTCAAAAAGTTCGTACCTTGATCGGTGAGTATTCTCTGTGGTATTCCGTGTTCGCATACGATCCTGGTCGCAAATTCCTTAGCTACAGTGTTAGCTTCTTGGTTCGGAATAGGTATTGCCTTGCTGAATTTTGTTAGACAATCTTGAAACGTAAGGATATATTTGTTTCCTCGTTCCGTTTCCGTCAGTGGTCCTACGATATCCAATGCACATTTTTCAAAGGGTTGATTTGGAGTGTCGGTTATGATCATTGGTGCCTTCGTCTTCTTGCTGAGTTTATTCTTCTGGCAATTCTCGCATCGCGAAATGTGTTCCTCGACATCCTTCCGTAATCCAGGCCAATCGTGTTTCAATCGGATTCGTTCGATCGTTCGATTAACTTCTTGATGTGCTCCTAATGGCGTATCGTAGTACTCGTAGATGATCCTGTTCCGATCTTCCTCCGAATATTCCTGTTCTCGGTTGTTCAATTCTTCCTCTTCTTTCCGCTGACTTCTGGTCACTGCGTACATGCGACTCAAGGCATCTGCGTTGGTATTTGCCTTCCCTGCCTTGTACTCGATCTCGTAATCGTATTCTTCCAGCTTCAATCGCCATCTCATGAGTCGTGATCCTGGATCTTTGACTCCGAATAACCATGTGAGTGGTTTGTGATCTGTAACAATCTTAAATCTGGTACCATATACTGTAACGTTTCGGCTTTTACGAACCTACTGGTTATAGTAAAAGTCGGTTGCTACGGGTTCGAAATGATCTATTTTCTGAAATTTAATTAATTAAGTATTATTATGGACTCCTCATACTGAAAGGTGAGGAAAAGGATGGGTATACCATGCAAAAGCCACCTTATTCAGATTTTATCTCCCTGCGCTAGCTACCGGACTCGGATAGTTTTAATTATCAAAGCCGTATTGGTTCTGAATTTAAGATTCAGAATTCTCACTACAGAGCCGGGTTTTTACGCCAAGCCTGTCTCGCCTGCTATTGATGATTTTATTGACTAACTACAGATCCGGGTTTTTACACCAAGACTGCCTGTCAGACTCGGGTTTCCAACGGTTGGCCCTCGAACACAGGTTTTTACGCCAATGTCGTTCGCTTCTTCCGTTGTTCGCCAAAGCTGTAACTACTCGGCTTATTCTGGTATTTATTACTGTCAAACAGGATGATAAGAACATACCAGGCAAAATTTATCAGTAGTTATTTGATTCCCTGTATTGTTAAACCAAAAATAAAATATCAACAAAATTAATACAAAGATCTTATTCTATCTTATTCTACGTTAAAGTCTATTTCATCCGTATTTATCTCCTTTCAACTAAATGATTGTAACAATGCTGCTATAGCTAATGCTCAATATAATGTTATGCTTCTAAACCCAGCTAGGTGATATTAGAATATGATTTTAAAGAATGTTCTGATTTGTCTAAATAATAGTGAATTTACTGATTCTACTTTATTGCCTTCGGAAGACCCTTAGTTCAATATCAAATGAGTCGCCTGGGATGCTATACCACGATTGCGCTCGTAAGAGTGTTTGTGAGTCGACTGGGTGCTATACCACGAGTGCGCTTGGTTTGATTTTATATTAGTGAGTCGACTGGGTGCTATACCACAAGTGCGCTCTAATGAGTGGTTGTGAGTCGCCGGGTGCTATACCACAAGTGCGCTGTCGAGCTCTGTCGACGCGTGTTTATATACTCTTTTGCTTACGCTTGTGACGTCACAAGCGTCGCTCGCTCGTCTATCTGAATTTGTCCAGTTTTTCGGTGTTTACTCCGACCAATCACCGTAGCCTAGCCTTGTGACGGTCGGACACGTTACAATACATACGGTCTGAAATGATTAACTGCCCAGACTATGGCCAATAATTCCTTTTCTGTAGTGCTGTAATTGCCTTCTGCCGAATTTAGAGTCCTACTTGCGTATGCTATCGGCAAGTCACTTCCTATTATTTCTTGCGACAGGACTGCTCCGATAGCCTTGTCGGATGCGTCTGTCGTCACGATGAACGGTTGTTCGAAATCTGGATATTGATATTGATATTGATATTGATATTGAAGTTTATTATGCCCTTGAACCACTGGGGCAAATGAAATTACATAAAATAGCATAGTACAATCTTAGAAACTAATTACGTGTATAATACAATCGAGCATAAAAAATGAGGGACAGCATATACAATGATCTACTTAAGCTACTTAAAACTAGACCTTAATCATAGACCAAGCCGACCTACCTATACCTAGGCATAGCCTTATGGCAAGCGAAGAAACCAAGATATCCAAGCGAGGATTTCAGAGCAGGAGACAAAATAAGCGGTTAAGTGGCGAAATTGGGTCGGTAGGACCATGAGCGATAGTGTAGAGTACGGCAGACAGATTAGGAAGAGCCCGTGTCACCATCAAAGAGATGAGCAAAGAGTTTCACCCTAAAGGAGCCAATGGTCGAGCATAGAGTTACATCAGCCGGCAGGGAATGCCAGAAGTAGACTGCGGTAAGGTAAAACGAGTTACGAAAAATAGCCGTGCGATGGAGGGGGATATTAAAGTAATTCGGTGCCTGACGCGTTGGTGGACCATTGCCGAGCCTTGCCCGAGCAAAAAGGTCAGTTAGATAGGGTGGAGCGCAACCATTGATAATCTTAAAGACAAACAAACCTAAGAAGTAGAGACGCCGAGTTCTGACCGTGAGCCAACCCAGTTGCCTTCGAAACGGCGTGACATGCTCATCACGCCTCAAGTTGAATATAAACCTAATAGTACTGTTAAGCAAACGTTGGAGAAAAAGGTTGAGCTCACCGGTCAGATCGTTATACACCAGGCAGCAATAATCGACTAAGGGAAATATAAGAGCAGCGATAAGTTTAGCTTTGACTTCACACGACAATGCATTACGATGGTGCTTGAGCCGATACAGGGAGAAATTGACTTTTTTAGAAATTGACATAACATATTTGCGCCAAGACAAATTAGATTGCAGGATAACACCCAGGTTGCGAACCTCATGCACGTAAGGAAGTACCGTACCGTTTACCGAAATTGGGGGTAGATCATCCAGATCAATACGATTCACCAGCACGCTACTCCCCGTAACAAAAACCTTAGACTTGTTGAGATTAAGCTTAAGGCAGTTCTCGTCAGCATAGTCAGCCACGACTCTCACGTCATGGGCGATCTTGGCCAAACCTTCTCCTAATTCAGATGGGTGACAAGATAGATAAATTTGCGTATCGTCTGCGAAGATTAGGCGTTTCGAATGAGCTAGTTTGGCGCCAATATCATTGATGAATAAAGAGAAGAGCAGAGGCCCTAGAACGGACCCCTGGGGAACACCGCTTGAAGTAGGCAGCCAGGACGAGCATACCTCCCCAGGCCCGATGACCGCTTGGGAGCGACCAGTTAAATAAGCGAATAACCAACGCAGTGCACAATTTGAAAACCCTAAACGCTTAAGCTTAGTCAGGAGGATAAAATGATTCACAACGTCAAACGCCTTACTAAAATCAAAGAGCACGACAATGGTTAAGAGCCCGGAGTCTGCAGCCAGCCTGACGTCGTGACACAGCTTGAGAAGGGCGGTTTGCGTGCTATGCCCTTTACGGTAGCCAGACTGAAAAGGATCGTGAATATTATGGGCGTCAAGAAAGTCAGATAATTGAGAATGCACCACCCGTTCAAAAATCTTGGATAATTCGCTCAAGTTCGCGATAGGTCGCGTATCAGCAGGCGACAGGGGAGGGTTAGTTTTTAATAGTGGTCTGATAAAAGCGCGTTTCCAGCAAGCCGGAAAAAACCGTTCGCCAAGGAGTGGTTGAATATAGCAGCAAGTAATTCCGCGAGATAAGGCGCTGAATGGCGAATTATGAAAGGTGAGACTCTATCCGGACCAGTGGAACGAGAATTCGAAGATGCACGGCGAATTAGAGCAGACACGGCTGTGCTGGTGACTAAGGTAAAAGTAAAAAGCTCCGAGGCAACAGGCAGCGCTTCAGACTCAGCCAGCAGACTCTCAAGCTGTACTAACTCGCAGGCAGGAGAAGCATTCGAAACTGCCGCAAATGCAACATTAAGTACATCAGCGGAAAAGAACCCCAACGGGGAGTTCTGACGAAACCTAACTAATCCCATTTTCCCGAGTTCTTGCCAGAGCTTGGAGCAGTCAGTAACCTCGGAGAGCAGTCGCAAGTTGTAAGTATCAGCTGCGTTCCGTAGGTCATCGGTGAGCACGTCACGAAAACGCCGAAAGATAGCCATGTCGAGTACGCATCCAGAACGTTTAGCCCGCTTGAATAGAGAGCTACGGTGCTTTAAGCGAGCTCTCAGATCACTGGTGAGCCAGGGCAGATAGCGCTTCCTAACCGTGAAAGTTTGCAGTGGCGCATGCAGCTCCGTGGCGTTAGCAATGCAATCAATGAAAGCATTTGTAAAGGAATCGGTCTCAGCAGAAGAAGAACCCAAGTCACGTACATTCAAGTCAGCGCCGTCGAAGAGGTGCCCCAGAGTGACCAGAAAAGCATCAGCATTGAAATGCTTGAAGTTAGCGCAGGTGATAGTGCGATCAGGGAGTAGTCCTAGATCAAATTGGTAGGTGAGTTCTAATAGGTCGTGGCCAGCTATAAACGGGGCGTCAGACTTCTTAAAAGCATAAATCTTGAGAGCATTATCCACAATAAATACGTCTAGCCAGGTATCAGAGGAGGCAGTATGGTGAGTCGCGTCGGATTGGACAATATGCAAAGATTGAGATGATACAAACTCCCGTAGAAACGTGGCCTCGACATTCACGGTTAGCAGGTTACAATTTAGATCACCGCAAAGAATGATATTGCTGAAAGCAACAGCATGCCTAACAAAGGAAGTGATAAAATCACCAAAAAGGAGTCCTTTGGGTCTTCTATAAATACTAGCGAATAAAAGCGACTGGGCGTTTCCACCACAGATATCTAGAATTAAAAACTCGGGAGCGTTTGAGAACGGACCAGGAGACAACTCCAGTACCCTAGCCGTTAGCGAGCAGTGTACACAGCAGGCTACTCCTCCTCCACGCCTACCGCTACGATCGTTCCTAATGAGTGTGTAGCCATCGAGGCTGATAAGATCATCGGACACAAAGGGGTGCAGCCAAGTCTCAGAGATAGAAATAATGTGATAAAAATTAGATGTCAAGTGTGCTTTAAAAAGATTAAAATGGCGAGGGAGGGAGTTAGCATTAAACTGCGCGATTTTAATGTTGGTGAGTGGAGAAACTCTAGGTAACGAGCCCTGATCGTCACGTCATAAAAGTTTAGAAAGATCGTCAGGTTTTTTAATAAAAATGATGGGCGCCCCGTCCGTCTTTCGTACGCAGATGACACCTGACCTAAGCCAGACATATTTGTAGTGAAGATTGGCAGCCTTGGTTTTGCTATTTTTAAGCAATACATAAGAATCAGAAGGAAGGTATTCATTGACGTAAATCATGCCCTCATGGCTAGAGGAAAATACATCAGAAGCTGGTAAGTTTCGCTTGGTGCGTTTCAAGGAGACTATGTGATCTCTAGCCATAGCGGACTTGAGGGTTACAATAAAAGACTTGGAGTTAGTCCGGGTAGACGGCGAGCCGTCAGATCCGCGGCCAGCGGTCAAACTCGGTTTCCGAATAAACTGACGGATATCAACAACATCACTAAGCAGGTCAGGTGCACCTAGGGCAGTGAAAATTTTGTTCACAATGGTTCGCGGCGGGTCAGACAAGGCGACAGGAACACCAGCAAGAATGATGTCAGCAGTGGGAGGCACCGACAAGGACGTAGACGAAGTAGCTGCCGCGCGTAGTTGAACAATGTCATTAACGATTTGCGTATTACTAGCCTCAAGGCGCAGGATAGCGTCATCATGTCTATCAACTTTGGCTAGCAGTTCGGGTAAGGAGTTCAACTTTTCAACAATGTCTGCATTGATTTTAGTTTGCTGCGCTACGAGTGAGGCTAGTTCTTTATTAGTTGCTTTCAGCTCAATGTTGGTGGCATTGGACTGATTTATAGCAGCTAGCAGCTTATCAATAAGGTGGGGATCCATAGTACGGACAGGCTCCTTGGCAGCCGACTGAGTGACGGAGTCAGACGAACCTTCGCAAGTAGGTTGGAAAACAGGCAACTGCCCTGACAAACTGGCTTTGCAACACTCGTCAACGCGCTTATCGAGAAGATAGGCAGTGCTACAGCCTGGGTGAAACTCACGCTTGCAGGTTGCACACGAAGTAGATGGTCCGGCAATGTTGCGCTGACACCTAGAGCAAGTAGACGGCATTCGTGACGACGACAGGCTGATAACAACAGAGGTACCAGGTGGTTAGCGCGTGTATGTAAACAGACGAAGTCCAGTGGCGAGGGCGGGCGGGCGGGCGGCGTACAGAGTCCACTGCGGTGAGTCAGCAAGTGATGAAGTCCAAGTACATACGTAAGAGTTACGCGCATGCGCAGGTGATTCCCACAGTTACTCGACAGTTCCTCAAATCCAGCGAAAACGGACCAGGAAAATCCACAAAAACCATCCAACCCAGGAGTATAAGCGGATCAAAATATGATAAAAACGTAAAGCAATAAGAGGCGTGCTTAGATCTGTAAAAAACTAACGCCCGAGGGCAGTGTTTGCGGCAGTAAAATATTCAAAGAACGGAGCGATAAATAACGTGACAGGTGGTACTCACAGACACAGACACAGATAGATGGATATTGTAGAATTGGTGCGGTCATCAACGTCTTCTTCAAATTTTCAAAAGCTTCTTGTTCCCTCGAAGTCCATCCAAATTTCACCTCTTTCTTTAGCAAATGTGTAAGCGGTTTTGATAAACTCGAGAAATTCTGTATAAATCGTCTGTAATATCCGGCCAAACCCAGAAATCCTTGAACATCTTTTACAGTCTTTGGAATTGGAAATTCTTCTACTGCTCGGATCTTCTCTGGGTCTGCTTTTATCCCGTCTCTAGTGATGACGTGTCCCAAGAAGTTGACCTCTTTCCTCAGAAACTCACACTTGTCAGGTTGTACCTTCAATGAATTCTGTCGTAAGCGTTCCAGTACCTCTTCCAGTCGTTTGTTATGTTCCTGCAAACTAGGAGCATGTATGACAATATCATCGAGATAGACATAACACCTAAGGCCTTGTATTCCGGAAAGTATAGTGTTCATTAACCGTTGAAACGTAGCGGGTGCATTCTTCAGTCCAAAAGGCATGCGATTATATTCGTAGTGACCATGTGAAGTGGAAAATGCCGTCTTGCACTTATCCTCCTCTTCCATTGGAATTTGGTGAAATCCTGATGCTAGATCTAGTGTAGAGAAATATTTTGCCTTACCCAACTGGTCCAATATCTCGGTAATATTAGGTAGTGGGAAGGAGTCTCCTACAGTAACCTCGTTCACCTTACGGAAGTCAACTACGACTCTCATCTTCGTCCTTCCTGATGCGTCTGCCTTCTTCGGTACTACTAGTGGTGCATTCCATTGGCTTTTGCTCTGTCTGACTATCCCGTCGGCAAGCATTTTATCTACCTGCTCGTTTATCTCCTGCTTGTGTTTTTCTGGAAGTCTATAAGGTCTTACATTTATTGGCGCAATATCCGGATTTGTAGTAATTCTATGACTAGCTGCGTTCGTGTAACCCAGATAGTCTCCTTCTGAGTGAAATACATCATGAAATTCTTCACAAATATCTAGTAAGCTCTCTTTTTCTTCTCGATTCAGATGACTCGTACGTAGGTTGTCTCTCAGCTGTTGCATTCGGTTCGCGTTACTCGGTGTCATTGTTCGACATGCATAAACTTGCGTCATATCTGTGTGCTCTTGGCCTGGTGCTGCTATTTGTACACACGGCTGTTCCAGTTCTACATCATAATCGTTTGTATTCAAAATGCTGACTTTGCACTCACCGTCGACTGCGTTGGTGATGCAACTCCCCATGTATACTCCTGGCTGTAACTCGATTCCTTCGACGATACCTTCCGCGTCGTCTGTCTTTGCACGGACTATCTTCTCGCTTCTTCGTTCAAGCGATATGTGAGCTCCTGTGGCTCCTAAATTCCATGTCGTTCCGTACAATCTTGCGTAATTTCCAGATCTGAGCTCGACGTCATGCTTCTCAAGGAAGTCGCCTCCTAAGAGACCGTCTGCTTCTAGTGGAAAATCGTCTTTAACTGCGTAAAAAGGGTGCGATATGTGCCTATCACCAACCCTTATATTTAACCTGACATTACATAAGTTCACAACCGGTGTTCCGCCTATTCCTCTGAGCGTGATCACACCGTCTTCAGCCATTACTTCGCCGTCAATTTTTCCAACTTTTACTAGGCTTACCTCAGCTCCTGAATCTAATAGCATTGTTCCGTGTCTCGTTTTGAATTCATCTGCCTTGATCGTTGCGTGGTTTTTCTGTTTAGATCCGTTTATTAAGCAATTTACTGGTACGACGCGATACGGTTGCCTGTCCGCCGCGCCTGCTCCTCGTTTCCCGAAGTCTCTTCGTCTCGCCTGCTGGCGTCCCTAGAATGACTTGGTTGGACCGGTTCCTCTCTTCTAGGAGGTCCCTGATTTCTCCCGTAGCCTCGCCTATTTTCTTCGGCTAATCTGGCTCTACAATCTCGAATAAAATGCCCTGGTTTTCTACAAAAATGACAAATTACCTCAAGTCTTCTCACGTATCTGCTTGGTGTCGGCAATCGTTGCGGATAACTGGATCCTGTCTTCGCTGAGCGACACTCTCGTGCAAGGTGTCCTGTCTTCCCACAGTTATAGCAACTATTTCCTCTGTTACCTTCTCTGCTGTTGCGCGGTTGAATGTGTTCCCGATCCGATCCACGAATGGGGCCTAAATCTCGTTCCTCTTCTATCGCAGTGGATATTGCTTCTCTCAGCTTCTCACATCGTCGGCTCTTGACTAATACCTTTAGCCTGTCATTTAGCCCTCGTACAAAAATATTAACAGATTGCTTATGGATTTGGCGTTCCAACGTTGACTTTGAATCTTCGACTGCTGCTTCTTCCATCGTTAACTCGACTACCTGCGCGGTGAGTTTTTCAACTCTGACTTGGCGTCGATTACCTGTGCAGTTAGTTTCTCGACTCGTGCTCCATATGACTTCGCGTCCTCGTTGTGACGTTGTCTACAGCTGCTGAATTTCACTTGTAACGAAGCTAATGTCCGTGTATCGATGCTCATCGACTGCAGCTCTTCCTCCAGTGTATTCCAGGTGTCAATTGATTTGTATTCTAAAGCTCGTGCCGGAGCACCTTTGATCCGCGTGCTCATAACAGCTTCTAGTAGGTTTTGCGTATCCTCAGGTCGTATTATTTCACGTGCATATTTACAAGAGCGTATAAAATCACAAACTTTTCCTCGGTCACTGCTACCGAAGATCTCGATGTCCTTCAGCACTTGTCTCACGGTGACGGTATTTTCTGCCATGTTAGTTAGAGGTTGATTATTTCTTTCACGATGCCTGCTTTCGGTGCCACGATCACTATTCTTCTGATTGACTCGCTCGATACTTGATTCACTTGTACGATTCGACGATCCTCGCCGCTGCCACCAGTTGTTGTAATTGGGATCTTGGGATCTTTCATACAACTACAATTTGTTTAAGGATCCGTTGTCGAATTAGGAGTTGGAACTCGGTCGTACAAAAGTGATTGAAGTTTATTAATGTATGAAGAGTTTACAAAAAGTGATTTACTACGTCTAACAGAGATCTGGCATAACCTGCCCTAATATCGGTCTTGATGTTCTGACCCTGATCATTGTAGGGATCGCTTATTTATTACGTTTAAGGAGGTCGCCTTGTTTCTGCAATTGTTGTTAGTTGCGTCAAGCCTCGCACTTGCACATTCCAGAGTATTGCCAAAGTGTGTCTCAAAACATTTGGATTGCAACACCTTGATACTCGGGTTGCAACACAGATGGTACTTCTGGGTACACCAAATTCATCAGCTGCTACTCGGAGTGAGACTCCTTCGCTCACAGCCTTAATAGCTCTCTCCACTGCTTCTTTAGAATAGTTTTTTCTTTTTTCTTTATTTACATTCCTATTTCTATCCTTTTTCACTCCCCCACTACACTTACTAATATTACCACATGCCACTTTCTGTTTGCTCTTCTTAATATCTAAACTCTTATTTATGATTGTGTAGTGACTCTATCGTTCGAAACCTATTAATTCATACCATATGTGAATTTATCGGACCAGTCAAACCAAATTTTTAAGTCTTCTAACTGAAGCTCACCTCTATATAGAGCGTGCAATCTCCAGATAGACCGAAAAAAACGGAAGTGCATCATAATTATTTTTTCAAGTAAAAATTCCTTCAGCCCGGGTTTGAACCGGGACCTCCGCATTTGTACTGCGACGCCTTGTCCAATTAGACCACTGAAGGACTGAAGGAATCTTTACTTGAATTTCTTATTTATGATCTTCTTTGGTTTACACTTCAGTTTATCTTTTTCTTTGATTTCGTAGTCTTTCTTGTTTCGCTTTTTTTTTTTTTAGGTACCATTTTACTTGAACATTTGACAGTGGAATTTGAGAAAATGTAACAGAAGCGCTAGCTCAAGACATGCACACCGGAATTTCTAGGTTAGGTTTGCGATTTTCGTATAAAGGGGCAATACTTATTGATCTATATCACGAAAATAGACTTTTCGATCGAGTATTCGTAAAGTACGCCTTTTCGGTCGTGTTTCGCGGCCGTAAAGTACGACTTTACGGCCGCAAAACACGACCGAAAAGGGGTACTTTACGGAGACTCGATCAAAAAATGTTGTTCGCACCTCGGCCGTAAGATTTCACAGCCTCGTGAGGTTTGCGCGTTCCTCGGACGCGCCATTCTCACTCAGCCGTAAAATCCTACCTTACGGCCTAGGTACGAAAAATACTATTATGTGATGAAAATTACTGTACAATTGTTACTAAAAGGGACAGAAAAACAATAGGCTGCAGATTTTCACTATGCACACAAAAACAAACGTTTCAGAATGCTGTCCCATAAGCTAGTACGGGCGATGAGAGCGTGTTCTCCAAGGATGGGACACGTGGTCTTGGCGTCTCATAAATACGGACCGCGGGAATTTCGATGTCCACATTATAAGACAGCTGAATATATGCATGAAAATAATTAGCAGCCAGTTGGCAAGTTTCGGCTGCTGATGACCCCACGAGATTCAACGAGTGAGCTGCACACGGAATGTAAGTAGCCAAGGGATTTATTGCTTTTATTCTGGCTTGGAGTCCCGAATATTCAGACATATTACTAGCATTGTTGTAACTTTGTCCGCGACAATCACTTTATGTTAATTTGGGAGGCTTCTAAAACATCGAGTACACACTTTGACAACTGTTCACCTTGATGACCTGGGTTAGGGATTAAGCAGAGAAATCGCTAAGCTGGACTTCCATCGTTGAGAACATATCGAAATATGAAAGTCAACTGATCTATGTGTGTGACATCAGGAGTCGAGTCTACAATTATTGAATAATATTTGGCCGTTTTCAACTCTTCTATTATTATAGATCGTACTTTATTACCCATTTGGCGTATTAGCTCATCCACAATAGTTGATGACATATAGGACGGAGTTCCTATGCCAGCATTTCCAAATCGTGCGATGTGAGCAGCTAAAACGGATCAAATTTGGAAATTAGCTCCATTATGCCCAAAAAATTGCCATTATTAAAGGATCCAAAAATTTCTTCTTGACCACGGAAAGCCAGTCCACGAGAAGCCAAATATTTAACTACTTCGACAACTCGCAAGCGTACTTTCCGCCAATAATTAGTTTCATCTTGGAGTTGCGATAAAAGGTTCTTATCAATTCGATGTAAAATTTTTCCTCGAGTAATTAATGTGCAGACACAGTTTATGTGTTCTGCTGATTTTTCGTGATCAATAACTCGATTGGAACAATTTTTCCAGCCCGAAAATCCAACTGCAAATTGGGAAGTTCCACCAAATAATTTGCATGGTACACAATACAACGCGCCCGTAGACGGAGAAAAAACGGGCCATGGCCGTTTTACTATCTCTCCATTTCCAAGTTTTTTTGTAAAGACTGATCCAGAAAGATACCTTTTTTTGTCTGAATATTTTCGCGCAGAGTTTGAAAAATCTGATTCTTCGTTTTGCTGCACTCCATTTTCGGCTACATGGTCACGAAGATTCTCATTAACTTCCCACACTGCTGGATCTGTATTCATTCGTATGCCAATTCTCGATTGGTCAGAAGTGACTTCAAGTTCCTTAGTCGCATGATCAACGGAGGACTTGCTCAATTGGCTCTCGTTATCATCGCGCTCAAATCCTTGTATATCTTCGGTCGAAGATTCATTTCGAGTATCTTCTCTTTGTGTATCACTCGAAGTTTCAGTTGTGATGTCGGTGTGCTCTGAAGTCGTGTCCGCCTTCGATTGGAAAAAGCTTTGGATTTTGGAGATTTTTTTTCAAATTTTCCACCTCGCGTTGAGCTTTTTCTTGTGCTCGTTTCCGAAACTGAGCACCACTTTGTTTTTTTTTTTTTTTGTATCACTCATTGTATTCTTATTAGCACAAATAAGGAATGATTAATTAATAAATAATATAAATATCTTTACGTTACATACAATATAATGACTTGATGTGGCTACTTTGTCACTTTAAGGGGTTATACGCAGTTGCAAGGCCGAAAAAAGGCGTTTCTTAACGATTTTTTTCTGAAAAGGGATTTTACTGGACAACTACAAGAAGTATTAATACATGTAGTGGCAACTTTTCACTTTAAATCGGCACTCTTCATTTTTTTAAATATTGAGTTACACTGGTCCTGTAGGCGATCACCTGGAGGTCCTGCAAAAAAAGGTGTCTGGCGGTGAGCACGATATCTCTGGTTTGGATTATCAAAAATGAAAAAATAAGAAAGATTCTGTCAGTGGATAGATGAATCTAGGTATTGATCGAAGGAATACTCGAAATTTTGATTTTTTACAAAATGGCTGCTCCAAAAAGAAATAATGCCGATTTTTGACTAAAATTTTTTCGTAAAATTGTTTTAAAAAATAGAAATAATGATCGAAAATCTTAATCCTTCGATCAATCCCCGCAAAATATATCTGAGAAGGTAGTGTTGAAATTTCAAAGCGATCGGTTGAGCTGTTTTTGAGAAATCGTGCTCACCGACTTTGAAAACACCGTTTTGAGAAAAACGCGCTTAAAGTTTCAAAAAACGTTTACATATAAAATTTTTTTTTTATTCAACTCACATGGAGTCGTCTATTCCAGGACCATAAAATGAACCCTCTGCATTATCAGCAGCTTCTAATATTCCGATTTGTTGTTAATCGATTTTTTGACATTTCTAACTGCGTATAACCCCTTAATGTATTGTAACTTACTGCACCAATATCTCAGCTGAGGGCTGGAGATACGGTGCTAGTCCGCGTGAGTGTCTTTGTCACGGGTGATGTTTTGGAGCTCCTCTGGTGGAAAAAGTGAAAAACCACAAAATACCCTATTATAGACTCAAATCAGGAATCAACCGATTTGAGCTAATTATCGACTGAGCGAGGATCTGCTTCGCTAACCGAGCTTGTGCGACAGACGCGGGCCGAGCTAGCTGTGTGCGAGGATCACAGACATGGGTATGCCCCAGTGTTGCAACCCCGCACAAACTCAACCGTTGCTGCCTTAGCACGGAGCTGGGTGTCGCTAGGCGTACCAAGCTGTACAACTAGACTCGGGATTGGGTTTTACACCCGCACCGTAGCTGTCGTTTGCAAATTGAAAATAAAGAAAGAAACCTGAAATGTTTTGAGATTGTTAATTAAAGGAAATAGGAAATTGAAAAAAAGAGATGCAGTTTTAACAATAGATAGTATTTAATGAATAATATCGTCGAAAATAGGAAACGATACAAAAGAATAATCAGAAAGTAGTTTATTAAGCACAGAAATCAGAATAGAATTAAATCATAAAGAATAGAAAGGAACACAAGAATATTATGTTAGAGAAATAATGAAGTAGAATAAGATTAGATTTAATTAGAGTTCATAATTTTCTATCAATGTTTCCGATTTTGAAGTTTTATTAAATCTAATCTTATTCTACTTTATTATTTCTCTAACATAATATTCTTGTGTTCCTTTCTATTCTTTATGATTTAATTCTATTCTGATTTCTGTGCTTAATAAACTACTTTCTGATTATTCTTTTGTATCGTTTCCTATTTTCGACGATATTATTCATTAAATACTATCTATTGTTAAAACTGCATCTCTTTTTTTCAATTTCCTATTTCCTTTAATTAACAATCTCAAAACATTTCAGGTTTCTTTCTTTATTTTCAATTTGCAAACGACAGCTACGGTGCGGGTGTAAAACCCAATCCCGAGTCTAGTTGTACAGCTTGGTACGCCTAGCGACACCCAGCTCCGTGCTAAGGCAGCAACGGTTGAGTTTGTGCGGGGTTGCAACACTGGGGCATACCCATGTCTGTGATCCTCGCACACAGCTAGCTCGGCCCGCGTCTGTCGCACAAGCTCGGTTAGCGAAGCAGATCCTCGCTCAGTCGATAATTAGCTCAAATCGGTTGATTCCTGATTTGAGTCTATAATAGGGTATTTTGTGGTTTTTCACTTTTTCCACCAGAGGAGCTCCAAAACATCACCCGTGACAAAGACACTCACGCGGACTAGCACCGTATCTCCAGCCCTCAGCTGAGATATTGGTGCAGTAAGTTACAGTATTTGTCGCATTGGTTTAAAAAAAAAAAAAATTATACTAGCGCGTTTTGCTCCATGCGACCGACTCCCGACTCTCTATCTACCACGTGAGCGTGACGATTCTTGGATTCGGGCTAGTCAGATTTCGCGTATTTTGTTTTACAACTATATTCATATGAGTGAACTATTAATTCATAAATAACCTTTTATGGTAGATCGCTGCAGTATAATTGACACAGATTAATTTTCACTCACATAAACAATCGAGGTCAAGATTTGTCACTTCATCAGTATAATTGACACCCGCTAGCATCACTATATAAAAAAAATTAAGGTATTTATGGAAAAAAAGTTCGAAAACTCGAGTCCTATTTATCCTACACGGAGAAAATTTTATGAGTTAGGGCTTTCATACTGGTATAGGAATTTCGATGTATTCCGCACTTTTGAGAACTCGGACTATAAGTATGGTAACCCTTGGTATGGTATGGAGAGCTCTTCTCATAAAATTTTCTCCGTGTATGTGTATGATCTATCAGAGAATTTCCTACATGTTATACTTGTTGAAACAGACGGGGGCCTCTGGATAGTAAAACTTGACCAAAAACATTCATGTATAAGAAATTGAATCACGAAGTTATTGCAAATATTAGAAAAAACAAAAAAAATCGCGCCCATGCTGCCGCCCCCCAAGTTCTGGCGCCCTAGGCCCGGGCCTAGCGGGCCTATTGGTTAATCCGGCGCTGCCCGGGAATCGCGGGCCTAAGCGGAAATCCGGCGTTCTTGGGCCATAGAGCAACATTATTCTATTGATATCGACCTTTGTAACTCGAATCCCAGAGTCGAAATTTAGCCGCTATTTTGATATAGCATTGAAAAAAAAAAAAAAACCTCAGCATCTACCTCAACCTCTTTAGACCCTGCTATCGCTTCAAGCGCCTATTTTGAACCTCCAAGCCCTCCGTGGCCAAAATTTAGCGCCTACTTTAGTACTCATAGCGTACATATGAACCTCTTCGAACACTGATCGACCTCGAGCGCCCGTTGAGGACCTCCAAGTCCTCCGTTTAGAACCTATTTTGACACTCACAGAGCCCAGTCCAGAGTCGAGATTCCACGCCTACTTTCATAGTTTAAAAATGTTCATCCTCGAACTTCTATTTTGAACCTCTAAGCCCTCCGTGGTTAAAATTTAGCGCCTACTTTAGTACTCGTAGCGTACATATGAACCTCTTTACACACTGATCGATCTCAAGCGTCCATTTAGGACCTCCAAGTCCTCTGCAGTGATAATTGAGGACCTATATTTTGATACTCACAGCTGAGCTCGATCAAGTGTCGCCCGGGAAAAAATTTTTTCACGAAATTTTATGAAATTTCATAAGTTTTCATGAAATTTCATAAAATTTCAGTACTTGAATTTTATGAAATTTTATGAAATTTTATAAGTTCTTATATGTTTTTATACATTTTCAAGAAATTTTACCAAATTTCATGAAATTACATAAAATTAGAATCGCGTACAAAGAGTACTACTTTTATGAAATTTTATAAAATCTCATATAATTTTAAGAAATTTTGTGAAATTTTACAAAAACTCGAGAAATTTCATATAATTTTATAAATTCGAATCGAGTGCAGACAGTATTGCTTTCATGCAATTTTATAAGTTTTTATGAAATTTTATAAGTTCTTATAAGTTTTTATACATTTTCAAGAAATTTTTTCAAATTTTGCGAACAAATTTTTTTCCGGGGCAGTACGAATATATAATAAGATTTTGTAAAATTTGATCGAATTTCATTTGTATGAAATATATTTTCGGAATAATGAAATTAAATTCTGTGAAATTCGTATATTTCTATGGAGATGTGATACAATTCGTATATTTTTATATACGAATTTCACAGAATTTAATTTCATTATTCCGAAAATATATTTCATAGAAATGAAATTCGATCAAATTTTACAAAATCTTATTGTATGCCCCGGATTTCGTTGTATGAATTTCACAGAATTCAATTTCATTATTCCGAAAATATGGATACATTTTCATAAAATTTCGTATAATTTGATAAAATCATTTTTCGAAAGAGAGTTCATTTCTACATAACTACCGTTTTGAAAAAATCAACTTCATATATTTTATGTTTCATGATTTTCATTCAGTAAATCCATTATTCAAATGTACAACTGGAGATATGATACAATTCAATACAATTTAATTACAGTTCACCAGGCCATTTTCAGTATGAATTTTTATTCATAAAATGACCTGGTCAAAGGACCCCGCAAATTTCTTATGGGAACTGGCTTTCCGATGGATTTGGCTGAATTTTTCAGGTTTCGTAGTTCATGCAATGCTGATCAAAAGTTACCATTGCCACAACTTCCAAAAGTGAACCATTCGACCTTGGTAAGCGGTTGAGGTTTAAAATCGGTCCATTTGTACTCGCGTTTCCCCTGATCTGTGAATCAATAGCCCCTCGCTTTTACCGTTAGGTGATTTTTTAAGTATAGGTTTTTCGACTCATCACTTCGTACTTGAGCTATTTCATAGTCAGATCCGGGTTAAAAGTTGGAAAGTACACCGAACGGAAATTCCTGCCTGCAAAATACCTGCACTTTTGGGTTGGAACTGATACTACACCAAATGGAATTTAAACTTCAACCGCTTACCAAGGTCGAACGGTTCACTTTTTGAAGTTGTGGCAATGGTAACTTTTGATCAGCATCGCATGAACTGCAAAACCTGAAAATTTCAGCCAAATCCATCGGAAAGCCAGTTCCCATAAGAAATGTGCGGGGTCCTTTCATGAGATTGTATAAAATTTTATCAGGCCATTTTCAGTATAAAATTTTGAAATGTTATGAAGTTTTATATCGATAATAATTTGTTGGAATCTTATGAAATTTCATAAAGTTTCATAACAGTTCACAAAATTTTATGAAATTTCATCAGGCCATTTTCAGCACGAAATTTTATGAAATTTTAATAAATCCTATACCCGCGAAAAAATTTGTTGGAATTTTATGAAATTTCATGAAGTTTCATAAAATTTCACAAAATTTTATGAAATTTCATCAGGCCATTTTCAGCATAAAATTTTATGAAACTTCATGAAATTTTTTTTTCCGGGCGGCTATAACTCGAATGATACTAAATATTGAAAACAAAACCAGAAAATGATTTATTTAAATCTCGACTTTGTTTAAAATATAATTTTTGCAACACCTGCTTCGAAAGTTTGATTTTCGAGGCCTGTGTAACCAGCGTAAAATACCTCATTTCCGAGGTGTGAAGAAGAGAAGAGTTAGCGCATGCGCACACTGCCAATACTCTACTTTCCGCACTAATGCTTTTATTGACTATGTTTTCCGCACTAGTGCATTTTTCGCGCGCTGTGTCATGGCGTCGGACAGTCGCGATATGAGGTTATATTTATTAATTAATCTGTCTCTCAAATCAAACTTTCTTCGCAGGGAGTTACAAAAAATACCTTTCGTGTGATATACGTGCGGATAGGCAATATCGGTCTCGTGTCATTACGGCACTAGTCGGATATTGCCTACTTTCCGCACTTGTATCACAATATACTATTTTTCCAAGTACATTTACATCTTTGGCAACCCAATTTGATTCGTAACGATAAAAAAATGTGTGTGAATAAATCTTGGGTAGAGGTCGGTTATAAAAACATCGGTTGACGTTTCGGTTCTGTTGAGGACCCTCTTCAGAACGAATTTTATTCTAAAGGATATACAAAACTAAGTTAGAATCGGCAAACGAATAAAATATATAAATAAAAGACTATTAACAAATCAAACAGTTATAGATATTTACAAACTTCTTTTTTAACAACATACCTTAAGAATTAATAGACAGAAACATATAGGCATCCCATAACGGAACAATAACACTGCAGTAACAGCTGTTGAGATAGAATGTATTAGCACGTGTATAAGAACTAGGAGACAAAGAGAATTAGAACCCAATAATATTACCTTGAGGAGAAAAAACAACGAAAGGGAGCGATTGAATAGCTATCAGAAGAGCCCACTTCTCCATTATCAAAACTATTAGGAAATTAGAATCAGCGATCAAAGGAAGCAAAACTGTCAAAGGTAGACAAGACAAGATGGGAGCAAGCCATCACTTTAAAGCGGGAAATAGAGTCGATGTTAAAATCAATCATATGATGCGGATCGATGTTGTGTCAATAGTGAGACGTAGATAAGGAGGACACCTTACTTAATGACTGAGGAGTAAATAGAGCTCAGATTTTCAACATCTTGTCTGAGGTTAACCGCCGAAGAGTGACTAACAATATTGCACATCTCTAATAGTAGCCGCTTATGGTATCCAGGTTCTTCATCTAAAATATTGATACTGTCATAATTAAAAGAATGATCACATTCAGTGATATGTCTAGTGAGCGCAGTATGCCTATCATTGGACTCCTTAATGTTATTCTTGTGTTCTTTAATCCTAGTTTTTACTTGTCTTCCAGTCTGCCCAATATACACACCGTTGCAATCGTTACACGGGATTCTGTAAATTACATTTGAACGATTATCCAGCAGTAGGGGGTCTTTGCCCGAGTCAAAAATACAACTTAAATCATTCATACTATTTCCTACAAATCTCATATTGTATTTGCGGAAAGTTTTATTTAGGGTTTCAAAAAGGCCAGCTACGTAGGGGATGGAAACAAACTTAGGTTGTGCGGTATTCAAATCAGAGCCTATATCCCCGTTATTATTATTATCTGCCGTGTTCAACACCCAACATCTCTTTTTTATGCATGTATTTATCAAATTCGAAGGATAATCGTTCAGACGTAAAACATGGAATATTAAATTTAAGTTCTTTTGGCGGTATTCAGGTTCAGAAAGCCTAATAGCGCGATCAACCAAATTGTTAATCGTGCCAATTTTGTAAGCCATAGGGTGGTGTGATGAAAAGTTTAAATAGCGTTGTGACCACGTTGCTTTATGATACCAATCAGTCTTTATGATGGAGTTATTGTTGACAACATTGACATCAAGGAAGCTGATATGACCATCCTGTTCAGTTTCACAAGTAAATTGGAGTCTAGGATGGTAACTATTAAAGACATGTACCAAGTGAATAATAGAGTCCCTAGGAGCAGCAGTGAGGATGTCGTCAACGTAGCGGTAAAAGAACGGAAGATCAAAATCTAATGGTCTGATGCAAGATTGCTCTAAATCATCCATAACTATGTCTGACAAGATTGGGGATAGAGGAGAACCCATAGGAAGGCCATGTTGTTGAGCAAAGATGGTGTCGTTAAATTTAAATCTAGCCGCCCTGAAGCAAATGTTCAACGCCCTAGTAAGATCTGCCTGAGGTATGGGTATGTTGTCTTTGAGTTGAGGCCAGCGTTTATTGATTGCATCTATCGCCAATCCTTGCGGAACATTCGTAAACAGTGAAATGACATCAAGAGAAATTAGGATATAATTAGGTGGAAGGACCACATGTCTAATTCTATCAATCAAACTAAAGCTGTCCTTGATTCTAGAAGCCGGAGGTGTGACATGACTACCGATCCAATCATTTAAAGTTCGTGCTAAGAAATACGTAGGGCTGTTAATGAACGATACAATCACTCGTAAGGGGATATCTTTCTTGTGAATCTTGGGCAGACCATAAGCCCTAGGTGGTACACAATCCCGTTTAGCTATGGAGAACCTACGAGCTTTAGAGATATATTCTTTGTTCAACCACCCAGAAGTGAGTGTTGAAATCTCATCCTGTACGGTGCTAGTTAGATCGAACTTCACAACTTTGTACGTATTGACATCAGAAAGCTGGTCCATCATTTTTCTATAATACATAGATCTAGGAATGACTACCGTAGTATTACCTTTGTCAGCCTTCACGAACATTAGATCAGGATGAGAATTGCGGAAAGCCTTAGTTTGAGCGATCGTAGAGGCGAGAAGCTCAGAATAATTATTATTGGAAGGTTGGTTCTTAAAACGTTGGATTGTATTAGTGAAGTCCAACCTAGCTTCATTTCTCATATCAGACGGGATAGCAGAGATTTCAGATTCAAACTATTTCTTCTATAAAAAAATGTATTTGCTTCAAAAAAATCTCTAATTGGCGAAAACGGAATCTTCGTTACAAATATAGTTTGGTTTCCGCGGATAAAAATTAGCTTGCAGTAAATACATTTTTGCAATAAGTCAAAATTCGAATAAATCGTTTTACTGGGTTTACCACTACTGGGAAGGAAAACAAGTTCACATAAACTGATATTTGTCGTCAACGTTTTTATTTCTGCAATTATCATCATCATGTTAAATCTAAATATCACAAGAGAATCTATAATGTGCAAAATAAAGAAAAAAAAAAAAAAAAAAAATATGTCTAACGAGAGACCTAATGCTTGATCATACGGATACATATGTACAATTGGTTATCTATATCCATGACAACACATGATTTACCAATATCGTCTACTGGAATTAGAACAATACTATTTTCTGTATGGCATTTATTCAAAAAAGTACCACTGTCAATTTCGTGGATATCGCGACGAGCAACTAACACTTTGTCGGTTATAATTTTTTGTGTGACTGCATAATGATTTCCATTACAATTACATATTACGTAATCTCCGGCAGTTACAATTTGAAATCTTGAGCAAATATGAAATCGACCCTAATCGTAATTGTGCATTGTGGACGTATTGGATCACATCAGAACGAGTATTCAAATCTCTTCTGTACATCTTCGATACGTATAGTTTTCCATTTCGTAGCAATCGATAATATTTACGAACCGAGGCATCTTCAGGAATTGAAGCGTTGCAGCGCATTAGAACAGCAATATCGTTAGGAAGTTGCTGCAAATATTGATAAGCGCCAACACTGAAAGTATGTTCGTGAATTCTCTCAGTAACTAATACTTGTTTTTTTTTTTTTACCCAAACAAAAATCACGGATAGCACCTGCAGGTAAATGATCAATTGAACGTATCGTTGTAATACATCGATGGTGAGCCTTGGCAATTTGTGTGTCGATGTGACCCGTCCCATGGACTAACTTCAACAATTGACCATTTATATTTTCGTACTCAAAACAAGTGAATGTCCACAATGGGCCAAGCCTTCTGACACAATCTGGCAAATGAAGTAATTGGTGTATGTTGATTGAACAAAACCGCAATCCATACAAAGCTTCAAAGTTCCTAACAAATTTCTGTAAAAGGTCATCGGCCACCTTTATCATGAAGTGAGAAACACTTTCAGAATTGAGCAAACTTACCGAAGTAACAAGCAGAAGATAATGTTCAAAATAGTTCTGTCTGAGGACATCTTCAAGCACGGGAATAGAATACACATTTTTACGGTTAATAATATCGATACCCCCGTACAACGAAAAAGGTTCCGCACTGTATTTAACATCGAACAGTAAAGACAGTATTTTTTTTATAACTCCACCTTCCACACCATGCATGCGATCAACTCCTATTCCTTCGATGAAGTCAGGCATTCAGATAGAAAGTGCTGTGGGACCTTTGACGCCCATTACGGGATTATCTGGTGTCGCTCGATCAGCCCAGTTAACGCATTCTTGTGACAATCGTGGTCTTGCATTGTTTGTATCGAGAGACTCGGTAGAGTCTCACGCCAAGTACAATAAAAAAAAAATTATCATAAGGTAAATATATCTGTTGTAACTTTTGGCGAGTATCTTGAACCCGAAAGTTGAGAGATACCCGCAGTTATTGTGAGTTCTTTACCTATATAAAAAGGGATTTGAATTATTAAAATTATTAGGGCTTTTCTTTGAGGTACGTAGGTACGGAAAAGGATGGGTTAGCCACCAAAAGCCACCTATGTAACCTTGTGAATTTATATTAACTCAGGACTCGGGTAGATTACTCCACCAAAGCCTGTTCCCTTCGGACTCGGGTAGAACCAAAGTCGATCCTTCTCCTATTTGAACAGAGCCGGGAAGTGAATCCAAGCCTGCTTTCCTAAACACAAAACCTATTCTTTACTCGGATCCGGGAACCTTGCGATTCCAAGACCGTGTCTCAGACTCGGAATCGTATTTCCTTGGCCCTCGGACGCGGGAAGTTAATCCAACGCCGTTCGCTCTAGGAATGATCCAAAGCTGGTCCCTATAGGCTTATTCAGGGATGGAAATTGATTAGTTAGGAGTCAGTGCTGAAATATCCGACAAAGTTCAAATAAGAAAATAATAATTGTATTCAAATGAATTCTAATAAACTAATTTTTACAATGATTTACTTATTCTACTCCTATTCTCTTCTATTATATTTTAAATTGTGACCAATGATATTTTATCTAAAGGCAATTGATTTGATTCTATTTGCTTGAATTTATGTTAGGCATTTAGCGCTAGACGCTCTAAAGCTATGTAAGTGAATTTAATAAATAATATGAGTCGCACCGGTGCTCTACCTGACTACGCTCGGAGTTATGAGTCGCAACGGTGCTATACCAGAATACGCTCGAATATTGGATATTATGAGTCGCAAGGCCTCTATGGCACAAATACGCTCGGAGTTATGAGTCGCAAGGCCTCTATGGCACAAATACGCTAACGAGTGATTGCGTGAGCTGTTTATATACTCTCTATCCCCACTCCCTAGCGTGACGTCAGACACTTGGTCGAACGTAGTGGATTAGTGTAATCCTTTCCTTTGTTCGGTCTTTGGCGATATTCGATGTGCACTATAGCTGGATATGTTACACTGTATACGCCGCGCGAGACTCGACGAGTCTATATACCCGTACGGGAGCTATTCGTAGGAGTGGGGAGACCGTATTTTCCTAATTTCTGCAGTTTCGCGATATCCCGGGGATTGAAATAATTATTTCAGGATGTAGGCCCGAAGAGCCCTTCACTTGAGTCCAACTTCAATTGAATCAAGCCACGGAAAGCTGAGATATGATTAACTTAAGTTTCTGAATACCCGTTTCGTCTGAAAATATATCGTATCCTTCTCCTTCAGACCAAATCATCCTTAAACCTATGTTTCTGAGAATTAGGAAAGAGCGGCCACCACTAAATAGCAGAGATATACTAAGTACTCGACATAAGCTGCCAGGTGGCGCTCTTGTCGACGCTGTTGACGTCATGATCGCGAATCGATTGCAGACCTTAGACCACGGAGTACGGACTGTCAGACTCCCGAGTGCCGAGACACAGCTGAGAGCTGTCAGTTCTGTTCATATTCGTACATCTGATCATTTTGCAAATTTCATTCTCTTTTATGCTTCCTATACTTACTTATTATGATAAAATTCACATTTAAAGTGGAGGGCGAAATTATAACAATCTCTCATGAAATGACGAAGCGCGCGATTTGAGGTTGGGTTATAAGTACAGTTATTGAATCGCATGAAGTTTAGTCTACAACATAAATTAATAAGTGACGAAGCTTTCAATCAACGTTGCAGGTCTTCGATATATTATTATTAATTTCCAAATATTTTCGTATATTCAATGAGTCAAATATATCATATTTAGTACATGCACACAAGAACATATCTTTTCATCATTCTAACCTCAAAATCGCAACTTCGTCGCGATTTCTCGGCAATTCTGATGCAAATTAATGATCGTTACTTGTACGTAAAGGCTTTCCTTACTCGTAATGAAATGTACTATTACAGAGCTTAGAAAGCAACGAATGATCGTGTGTGTCAGTATTTCAGGCCCTTGTGCTTTTAACATAATTATATTATACTACCACATTCAACATTACTGCTTATCGAGGGATTAATCAATTGGCAGAACGCTAACAACGAAGAGAGCCTAGCGAGCTAGGATATAAAAACACCCAATCGAGCTAGCGTACGAGCCAGCACGATTATTAGGTAGTCGAGCAAATTTTTACAAAAAGTAATTGATGTTGTAACCAGAGTATCAAGGTGTTGCAATCCAGATGTTTTGAGACACACTTTGGCAATACTCTGGAATGTGCAAGTGCGAGGCTTGACGCAACTAACAACAATTGCAGAAACAAGGCGACCTCCTTATACGTAATAAATAAGCGATGATTATAATACTCATCGTCAGAACATCAAGACCGATATTAGGGCAGGTTATGCCAGATCTCAGTTAGACGTAGTAAGTCACCTTTTGTAAACTCTTCATACATTAATAAACTTGAATCACTTTGTACGACCGAGTTCCAACTCCTAATTCGACAAACGAACCCTTGAATAAAATTGTAGTTGTATAAAGGATCTCAGGATCCCAATTACAACAACTGGTGGCAGCGGTGGGATCGTCGAATCGTACAAGTGAATCAAGTATCGAGCGAGTGAATCAGAAGAATAAGTGATCGTGACATCGTTGAAGAAATTACCGTGACGTCACATGTCAAAGAAAGGAAGAGAACGATCAGCATCCGTAGACTCTCCGACTAAACCTGAGTTACAAGGAGAAGTAAGCTTTGGGGATAATTCACCGTTGTTTGGCGTACTACCTCCCAGCCAGAGGCACGCCTTGCATTTATCATTGGCTGCAGCAGCACAAGAATCTTCGGGAAAAGAGCAAATGCCATTGAACTGGGACTTGGTGGAAAGACGCATTGCAGAAGGTAAAACCTCGTGGATTAAAGATTTACGAAGAGATCATCTTTTCCAAGCCTGTGAGCATTTTAGTATAAACGTAACCGAAGAAAATACGGTCGACGAACTTCGTGCGGCATTGCGCGAATTTGTTAAAAGCAAGACTCGAGAGCAAGTAGCATCACCACAGATTCAGAACATAGAAGCGAAGCAACCACTAACTAACATGGCAGAAAATACCGTTACCGTGAGACAAGTGTTGAAGGACATCGAGATCTTCGATAGCAGTGACCGAGGAAAAGTTTGTGATTTTATACGCTCTTGTAAATATGCACGTGAAATAATACGACCTGCAGATACGCAAAACCTACTGAAGGCTGTTTTGAGCACGCGGATCAAAGGTGCTCCGGCACGAGCTTGAGAATACAAAACAATTGACACCTGGAAGGCACTGGAGGAAGAGCTAAAGTCGATGAGCATCGATACACGGACATTAGCTTCGTTACAAGTGGAATTCAGCAGCTGTAGACAACGTCACAATGAGGACGCGAAGTCATATGGAGCACGAGTCGAGAAACTAACTGCACAGGTAATCGAAGTGACGATGAAGGAAGCCGCAGAAGAGGATTCGAAACCGACGCTGGAACGCCAGGTCAGAAAACAAGCTGTCAATATCTTCATCAGAGGCTTGAACGACAAGCTGAAGATATTGGTCAAGAGCCGACAGTGTGAAAATCTTAGGGAAGCCATATCACTTGCGATAGAAGAAGAACGAGATTAAGGCCCCATTCGTGGATCGGATCGGGAATACAATCAACCACGCAACAGCAGAGAAGGTAACAGAGGAAATAGTTGCTATAACTGTGGGAAGCCAGGACACCTTGCACGAGAGTGTCGCTCAGCGAAGACAGAATCCAGTTATCCGCAACGATTGCCGACACCAAGCAGATACGTGAGAAGAGTTGAGGTAATTTGTCATTTTTGTAGAAAACCAGGGCATTTTATTCGAGATTGTAGAGCCAGATTAGCCGAAGAAAATAGGCGAGGTTACGGGCGAAACCAGGGACCTCCTAGAAGAGAGGAACGGGTCCAACCAGGTCATTCTAGGGACGCCAGCAGGCGAGACGAAGAGAATTCGGGAAACGAGGAGCAGGCGCGGCGGACAGGCAACCGTATCGCGTCGTACCAGTAAATTGCCTAATAAACGGATCTAAACAGAAAAACCATGCAACGATCAAGGCAGATAAATTCAAAACGAGACACGGAACAATGCTATTAGATTCAGGAGCTGAGGTAAGCTTAGTAAAGGTTGGAAAAATTGACGGCGAAGTAATGGCTGAAGACGGTGTGATCACGCTCAGAGGAATAGGCGGAACACCGGTTGCGACCTTATGTAAGGTCAGGTTAAATATAAGGGTTGGTGATAGGCACATATCGCACCCTTTTTACGCAGTTAAAGACGATTTTCCACTAGAAGCAGACGGTCTCTTAGGAGGCGACTTCCTCGAGAAGCATGACGTCGAGCTCAGATCTGGAAAATACGCAAGATTGTACGGAACGACATGGAATTTAGGAGCCACAGGAGCTCACATATCGCTTGAACGAAGAAGCGAGAAGATAGTCCGTGCAAAGACACATGACGACACGGAAGGTATCGTCGAAGGAATCGAGTTACAGCCAGGAGTATACATGGGGAGTTGCATCACCAACGCAGTCGACAGTGAGTGCAAAGTCAGCATTTTGAATACAAACGATTATGATGTAGAACTGGAACAGCCGTGTGTACAAATAGTAGCACTAGGCCAAGAGCACCCAGATATGACGCAAGTTTATGCATGTCGAACAATGACACCGAGTAACGCGAGCCGAATGCAACAGCTGAGAGACAACCTACGTACGAGTCATCTGAATCGAGAAGAAAAAGAGAGCTTACTAGATATTTGTGAAGAATTTCATGATGTATTTCACTTAGAAGGAGACTATCTGGGTTACACGAACGCAGCTAGTCATAGAATTACTACAAATCCGGATATTGCGCCAATAAATGTAAGACCTTATAGACGTCCAGAAAAACACAAGCAGGAGACAGACGAGCAGGTAGATAAAATGCTTGCCGACGGGATAGTCAGACCGAGCAAAAGCCAATGGAATGCGCCACTGCTGGTAGTACCGAAGACGGGAGACGCATCAGGAAAGACGAAGATGAGAGTCGTAGTTGACTTCCGTAAGGTGAACGAGGTTACTGTAGGAGACTCCTTCCCACTGCCTAATATTACCGAGATATTGGACCAGTTGGGTAAGGCAAAATATTTCTCTACACTAGATCTAGCATCAGGATTTCACCAAATTCCAATGGAAGAGGAGGATAAGTGCAAGACGGCATTTTCCACTTCACATGGTCACTACGAATATAATCGCATGCCTTTTGGACTGAAGAATGCACCCGCTACGTTTCAACGGTTAATGAACACTATACTTTCCGGAATACAAGGCCTTAGGTGTTATGTCTATCTCGATGATATTGTCATACATGCTCCTAGTTTGCAGGAACATAACAAACGACTGGAAGAGGTACTGGAACGCTTACGACAGAATTCATTGAAGCTACAACCTGACAAGTGTGAGTTTCTGAGGAAAGAGGTCAACTTCTTGGGACACGTCATCACTAGAGATGGAATAAAAGCAGATCCAGAGAAGATCCGAGCAGTAGAAGAATTTCCAATTCCAAAGACTGTAAAAGATGTTCAAGGATTTCTGGGTTTGGCCGGATATTACAGACGATTTATACAGAATTTCTCGAGTTTAGCAAAACCGCTTACACATTTGCTGAAGAAAGAGGTGAAATTTGTATGGACTTCGAGGGAACAAGAAGCTTTTGAAAATTTGAAGAAGACGTTGACGACCGCACCAATTCTACAATATCCAGATTTCGAACAACCGTTCATCGTGACGACAGACGCATCCGACAAAGCTATCGGAGCAGTCCTGTCGCAAGGAATAATAGGAAGTGACTTGCCAATAGCATACGCAAGTAGGACTCTAAATTCGGCAGAAGGCAATTACAGCACTACAGAAAAGGAATTATTGGCCATAGTCTGGGCAGTTAATCATTTCAGACCGTATGTATATGGTACCAGATTTAAGATTGTTACAGATCACAAACCACTCACATGGTTATTCGGAGTCAAAGATCCAGGATCACGACTCATGAGATGGCGACTGAAGCTGGAAGAATACGACTATGAGATCGAGTACAAGGCAGGGAAGGCAAATACCAACGCAGATGCCTTGAGTCGCATGTACGCAGTGACCAGAAGTCAGCGGAAAGAAGAGGAAGAATTAAACAACCGAGAACAAGAATATTCCGAGGAAGATCGGAACAGGATCATCTATGAGTACCACGATACGCCATTAGGAGCACATGAAGGAGTTAATCGAACGATCGAACGAATCCGATTGAAGCACGATTGGCCTGGATTACGGAAGGAAGTCGAGGAACACATTTCGAGATGCGAGAATTGCCAGAAGAATAAACTCAGCAAGAAGACGACGGCACCAATGGTCATAACCGACACTCCCAATCAACCGTTTGAGAAATGTGCATTGGATATCGTAGGACCACTGACGGAAACAGAACAAGGAAATAAATATATCCTTACGTTTCAAGATTGTCTAACAAAATTCAGCAAGGCAATACCTATTCCGAACCAAGAAGCTAACACTGTAGCTAAGGAATTTGCGACCAGGATCGTATGCGAACACGGAATACCACAGAGAATACTCACCGATCAAGGTACGAACTTTTTGAGTAACGTTTTCAAAGATACTTGTAAATTGTTGAAGATCGACAAGATTCAGACGACGGCCTATCATCCTGAATCCAATGGAGCCTTAGAACGTTCACATAGGACGTTAGCTGAATATCTGAGACATTACATAAACGAAGAACAGAGCAACTGGGACGAATGGTTACCATATGCTATGTTTGCATATAACACGACGCCCCACACTGCAACGAGATTTACACCATTCGAGCTGGTGTATGGACACCGAGCTGAACTACCAACATCGCTGAAAAGGGATCCAGAACCGACGTACACCTATGACGACTACGCACGAGAATTACGAGAGAGATTGCGAGCTAGCAATCTGATAGCCAAAGAAAATCTGCAAGAAGCCAAGGAGAAGTCAAAAATCGAGTACGACCGACGAACCAAAGAAAAAGGGTTCAAAGTTGGAGATAAGGTATTACTATACGAAGAGACTGTACGCAGAGGAAGATCGAAGAAGCTATTATCTCAATGGATTGGTCCTTATACTATTCTAGAGGTAAACTCAGACGTTAATTACACCATAAAGGTTAATAGGAAGAATCTCAGAGTACATGTAAATCGATTGAAACCTTTTGTTGAATAATATGACTTGAGTAGGAAATTTGGAACTAGAAATTTGAAACAATTTAGACTGATAGAAAAATAATATAGAAAATAGGTCATACTAACCTAGACTAAGAAACGATTATATAAAAACATTGTAACGGGATACATTATGTAAACCACTAACCTAGAGATAACATAATAGGCAAGCGTACGCACAACGACGCAAGCCAGCAGATTTGTCTGATTTCAGAAGAAAATCCTAAGGGCTTTTCTCTCTAAGGGGGGAGGGATGTTGTAACCAGAGTATCAAGGTGTTGCAATCAAGATGTTTTGAGACACACTTTGGCAATACTCTGGAATGTGCAAGTGCGAGGCTTGACGCAACTAACAACAATTGCAGAAACAAGGCGACCTCCTTATACGTAATAAATAAGCGATGATTATAATACTCATCGTCAGAACATCAAGACCGATATTAGGGCAGGTTATGCCAGATCTCAGTTAGACGTAGTAAATCACCTTTTGTAAACTCTTCATACATTAATAAACTTGAATCACTTTGTACGACCGAGTTCCAACTCCTAATTCGACAAACGAACCCTTGAATAAAATTGTAGTTGTATAAAGGATCTCAGGATCCCAATTACAACATTATATTATACTACCACATTTAACATTACCGCTCATCAAGTGATTCAGATGGTATGAAATACATCACCGTAGGTGTATTGAGATATTCGTAGAAACAATTGTCAGAATGTTGACAACTAAGCGAATCTAGCGAGCTAGGATATAGGAAACCCAATCGAGCGAGCGTAGCAAGCGAGCACAATTATTAGGTAGTCGAGTAAAATTTTAGAAAAAGTATTTATATTATACTGCCACATTTAACATTACTGCTTATCAAGGTCGTTAGATGGTATGAAATGTATAGTGTACGTGCGTTGAGCTACTCATTGACAGAATTGGCAGAATGTTGACAAGCGAGCGAGGATATAGGAATACCCAAATGAGCGAGCGCAGCAAGCAAGCATAATTATTAGGTGGTTTTATATTATACTGCCACAGTTAACATTATTACTTATCAAGGCATTTAGATGGTATGAAATGCATCACCGTATGTGCATTGAGATACTCATAGAAACAATGGGCAGAATATTGTCAACTAAGCGAGCTTAGCGAGTTAGGATGTAGGCAAATCCAATCGAGCGAGCGTAGCGAGCGAGCACAATTATTAGGTAGTGAAGCAAAATTTTAGAAAAAATATTTATATTATACTGCCACAATTAACACTACTGCTTAACAAGGGATTTAGATGGTATGAAATGTATAGCGTGAGTGCATTGATCTACTCATAGACAGAATTGGCAGAATGTTGACATGCGAGCGAGGATATAGGAATACCCGAACGAGCAAGCGTAGCAAGCGATCATTAGGTGATCAAGCAAAATTGTACAAAAAATGGTGATATCAAACCCAAGAGCACCTCCGGTGCAAAAACCTTTCGCCAAGTACAATAATGTGATCACTACCCCCAAAAATAATCTACCAACGAAAATTCCTTCTTAACAACAGTGGTACTATAAAAATGCCTACTTACAAAATGATTGAAATCAGATACAATTGCCAAGTGCATATCCGCCGTACAATTATAAAACAGAAGATATAAAAAAATGAAATTTGGAGGTAGTGGTACTCGGCGGGCCTCTTAGAGATAAGTACTAGAAAACAGCCATTAAACTATGTCAATCATCCTGAAGTGATATGAAATATCGGCCCGCCAAGTACCACTACCTCCAAATTTTAATTTTTTTATATGTTCTGTTTTATAATTGTACGGCGGATATGCACTTGGCAATTGTATCTGATTTCAATCATTTTGTAAGTAGACATTTTTATAGTACCACTGTTGTTAAGGAGGAATTTTCGTTGGTAGATTATTTTTGGGGGTAGTGATCACATTATTGTACTCGGCGAAAGGTTTTTGCACCAGAGGTGCTTTTGGGTTTTATGGATATACATGGACGGATCCTCTTGGAAGCAGAGGTACAGTTTCTCCTTTGATACAGCAAGTATGGCAGTCATATTTGCCATTAAATTGTATGAAATTCATAAATTCACTCTTACCCGGAAGATCAGCTATTCCCATTAACAGAATCCCTCTTGCTTTAATATCAATATCTTCTCCTGGTAAAGAAACCTGCACACCTTGAGCGATTTGTTCAAGTTCCGGACGCAATTTGGAGAGAAATAAATTAGCGGAAGGTTTTTTTTTTTCTCTAAAAGGCAATTCGTTAATTGTAAGGTATATAGGCCACATACTGATTTGAGAAGATTTGAAAACAGGTACACCATCGGTATACCAACTCAAAGAAAAGTTATGAGGATTTGACAAAAACCCGTTGTTCATCCAATGCCTGTACACCGATCCATCATATACGCTAGGCAAGTACTACTGCACTCGTATAAACAAACTTGTGTGTTCGTATACCGGGAGTTTTCGTGGAAACGCTTCATAGGACGCCTGCATACATGCAACTTAAACATCGAGAGATTAGGTTTTGCCTGTATGCAGGCGTTTTTACTTTCCGATGAAGCGTTTCCACGAATACTCCCAGTACATGCACGCGATTTCCACACAAGAGTTGCCTGCCACACAAGTTAGGCGGCGCTGGTGGTCGTATACATGCATACATTTTACACACACTAGTAGCGTACTGGAATTGTACTTGCCTAGCGTATACATCTGATATATCTTCCGCTCGGTTAATAGGCCGTTGAAACCGCCCTTGCAAGGATCTATAAAACCCATCTCGGTTGAACATTTCTTTCAACTGTTCTGTAACGGACATCTGTATAAAATAAGAATTTTTTCGTCTCGGACACGTTGGACATATTTCATCAACCTACTGCAATTCACGATGGCATGCGGAGCAGTAGTAATGTTTAATGAGGGTGGCATAACCCAGTGAAAAAAATGTTTGGAACTTAAAAATACTATTTTTTTTCAAACCTTGAGCCAGGCAATGTAAATTAATGACTGTTATTAGATCTGCAAGACAAGACATATTGGTGTTGTGATGAACAACAAGCGTCAAGAGTAATAACATGCTCTGTGAAACACTTAGCGGTGCACCATGATATAAAGGCTGGTCGCGTTCTATATCTTCCTGATTATTTTGTATGCCGTCTTGAACACCATCTTCCTCTTCATCACTTATGTTTTCTTCATCTTCATCGGTGGAGGAATCATCTTCCTCCTCATCTGTTGTTTCTCCTTCTCCCTCCTCCTCTTCGTTTTCATTTGGATTTTCAGCGACTTCGGCTTCTTGTTCTTCGGCTGCATCGACTACTTCTTCTTCGGCTGCGTCAACTACCTGTTCTACTACTGCTTGCAGATCTTCCTCATCAGGTATGATATTGAACCAGTGTTGCGAGTACTAATTACATTTGTAATGGAATTACTCATTTAATTACCCATTACTTTGGTAATGTGTAATTAAACCGAGTTTAATTACCCATTACTTTGGTAACTCGATTTAATTACACATTACCAAAGTAATGGGTAATTAAACTCGGTTTAATTACACATTACCAAAGTAATGTGTAATTAAATGAAGTTTAATTACACATTACAAAGGTAATGTGTAATTAAATAAAGTTTAATTACACATTACAAAAGTAATGTGTAATTAAATAAAGTTTAATTACACATTACCAAAGTAATGTATAATTAAACTCGATTTAATTACACATTATCAAAGTAATGTGTGTTATGAATAAGGGGAGAGTGAGCTGCCTCTATTGTTATGAATATGGAGAGAGTGAGCTGCCACAATTGTTATGTATTTAGATGAGTTCGGTCCTCGTTTTTACACCGTGGGGTAACCGGGGTTTTAAGAGACAGGTGGTCACAGTGAATTGGTATATTTTTATTGATAGCGTTTGATTTGTGGTAAAACCACCTATATATATATATATTGTAACTTTTGGCGAGTATCTTGAACCCGAAAGTTGAGAGATACCCGCAGTTATTGTGAGTTCTTTACCTATATAAAAAGGGATTTAAACAATCAAAATTAATAGGGCTTTTCTTTGAGGTACGTAGGTAGGGAAAAGGATGGGTTAGCCACCAAAA
This sequence comes from Tenthredo mesomela, assembly GCA_943736025.1. NCBI lineage: Eukaryota > Metazoa > Arthropoda > Insecta > Hymenoptera > Tenthredinidae > Tenthredo > Tenthredo mesomela. The sequence goes on from OX031014.1 coordinate 34,207,854, forward strand.
GCCACCTATGCAACCTTGTGAATTTACTTTATCTCAGGACTCGGGTAGATTACTCCACCAAAGCCTGTTCCCTTCGGACTCGGGTAGAACCAAAGCCGATCCTTCTCCTATTCGAACAGAGCCGGGAAGTGAATCCAAGCCTGCTATCCTAAACACAAAACCTATTCTTTACTCGGATCCGGGAACCTTGCGATTCCAAGACCGTGTCTCAGACTCGGAATCGTATTTCCTTGGCCCTCGGACGCGGGAAGTTAATCCAACGCCGTACGCACTTGGAATGATCCAAAGCTGGTCCCTATAAGGCTTATTCAGGGATGGAAATTGATTAGTTAGGAGTCAGTGCTGAAATATCCGACAAAGTTCAAATAAGAAAATAATATTGTATTCATATGAATTCTAATAAACTAATTTTTACAATGACTTACTTATTCTACTTCTATTCTAACTTCGTGACTCTAGTCGCGTTTGTTTGTTTGTTCCGTTTAGGTTTTCGTTCTGTTTGTATATTCTATTTTTATATTCTAGGCTATGCGCGGTTATGTTTTCTGTTATGATTCTATTTCGTTTTCGTTATACTTTTCTCTTATTCTCTTCGATTATATTTTATATTGTGACCAGTGATATTTTATCTAAAGGCAATTGAATTTATTCTATATCATGATTTTATGTTAGTTATTCGGATCTAGGCGATCTGAAGCTATTCAAATGAATTTAATTTTATCTAAGTTGTGAGTCGCACCGGTGCTCTACCTGACTACGCTATGTGTTGTTTGAGTCGACCGGCCTTTTGCTCGTGTCGCTCGAATTTTGAATATTGGTTTATGAGTCGCACGGCCGCTCTGGCTCGAATACGCTAACGAGTGATTGCGTGAGCTGTTTATATACTCTCTATCCCCACTTCTTAGCGTGACGTCAGACACTTGGTCGAACGTAGAGGATTAGTGTAATCCTTTCCTTTGTTCTGGATCTGGCGTGATTCGATGTGCACTATAGCTGGATATGTTACAATATATGAGTTATAATTGTAAGATTAAATGATGGGTGAGTGAATTTATAATGTGAGCTAAATTATGTGCGACTGCTCTGATTGACAATTTACTTGCAAGTGCCTTTGTCAATCTTCGCTACTGATGAGCTGATGATGAGCTGAATCGTTAGGTCATCATTTCCATTGTTCCGGGCATGGGCGCGTTCATGCAGGTGGATAGGTAGGGATGGGGTTCTCTGAATGTAAGGTGTATACAGGATGTTGTGTCTTGGATTGAGAGTTAGAGAGGTATTGAATAGAGTGGGATACGTAACATGTATAATTAAACTCGATTTAATTACACATTACTTTGGTAATGTGTATTAAATAAAAATTCAATTACACATTACGAAAGTAATGAGTAATTAAGAAAAATTCAATTACAATTTTCACAACACTGCATTGAACTGATGATCATTTGCATATGGATCTTGAGGAGGTTCAATCTCTTACCAGGAATATAGGAAGAATCAGTATGCATAATAACATATAGGACAAACCGAAATACTGTAGGAAGACGGTATTGAAATTTGTTTAAAAAAATATCTATGTCCACTTTCGGGTATAAACCATGAAAAGATTGAGGCAGAACAAATAATCAGAATTTATAGATGCTTGTAGTGCACCCTATTGCAGTAAAAGTGTTTGCGAGAGGAACCATCCGCAAGTTCTTTGCAGCTCTCTGCAGTTGTCTACGACTCTTCGGCGAAGAGTCTTCGCAGTTGTCCATCGCGGTCATTCGCAGTTCTGTAACTGTGAATGCTCCGTCACGCATACACTTTTAATGCAAGATAGAATAATTTTTTTTCAATTTTGTCAATAGCACTGCAATGTTGAATAACCATGAGAATTTTTTCTTACCATTACTGAACATTCAAGAAATTTCATAAATAATAATTATTTCAGAAGATTGATTTTTTTTTTCTTCACATTGTCTTCCCTTAGAGCGATTGCACTTATTACAATAGATATCTGTGTTATTATGAAATATCCCGGGAAAAATAGTATATTGTGCAACTAGGGGGGGGGGAAATGGCCATTTCTAGCGAGGGTGAGACGTTTGCACGAGTCGTAGTAGAGGGCGCCGAAGGTGCCCGAGACGACGACGAGTGCTAAAAACGTCTCACCCGAGGTAGAAATGGCCATCCCCTCCTAGTTGCACACTGTACTTTTCATGATAAGGGCACGAAATAGGCCTTCTTTGATGCGCGTCGATCGGAAAAGGGATATATATAATATATTGTAACGTTTCGGCTTTTACGAACCTACTGGTTATAGTAAAAGTCGATTGCTACGGGTTCGAAATTATCTATTTTCTGAAATTTAATTAATTAAGTATTATTATGGACTCCTCGTACTGAAAGGTGAGGAAAAGGATGGGTCTACCATGCAAAAGCCACCTTATTCAGATTTTATCTCCCTACGCTAGCTACCGGACTCGGATAGTTTTAATTATCAAAGCCGTATTGGTTCTGAATTTAAGATTCGGAATTCTCACTACAGAGCCGGGTTTTTACGCCAAGCCTGTCTCGCCTGCTATTGATGATTTTATTGACTAACTACAGATCCGGGTTTTTATACCAAGACTGCCTATCAGACTCGGGTTTCCAACGGTTGGCCCTCGAACACAGGTTTTTACGCCAATGTCGTTCGCTTCTTCCGTTGTTCGCCAAAGCTGTAACTACTCGGCTTACTCTGGTATTCATTACTGTCAAACAGGATGATAAGAAAATACCAGGCAAAATTTATCAGTAGTAATTTGATTCCCTGTATTGTTAAATCAAATAAAATATCAACAAAATTAGTACAATGAACTTATTCTATCTTATTCTACGTTAAAGTCTATTTCAACCTTATTTATCTCCTTTCTTCTAAATGTTTGTAACAATGCTGCTATAGCTAATGCTCGATATAATATTATGTTTCTATACCCGGGTAGGTGATATTAGAAATGATTTTAAATAATCTTCTGATTTGTCTAAGAGTAGATAGGGGCAGCTATGGGGAGACAGATATTCCCCCCTTTCCCCCCCCGACTCATCCTGATAAGGGGTGATAAGGGGTATGTGGGTCAGTGTGTTATCTTATCAGTCTGGCCCACATCCGGTCTGGTGTGTACGGGGACCTTTTAATCAGCTCCCCCCTCCCCCTGCCCCTGTCTGCGGTCACTGGCCCTGACCATGCTACCCCTTACCCCACCTCCCCCCGGGTCAGTTATGGGGTGAGTGCATCGCTCTGTCTCTTTCTAGTCTGGGTCTGTCTCTCTCTAGTCTGGGTCAGCTATGGGGACGATGACGCGTTCTACCGCCCACACACACACGCGCTTACCTCACCGTGTCCGTGTGTTCTAGAATGTTCGAGAATGTTCTAGAAGCTTCTGGAAAGCGATAACGATGATATCCCTACTCCAAAATTTTTGTACTTGGAAATATTTCAGCGGCATCCCCTGTTTACTATATGTACGCTTAAAACTACAGGAGGCGGGGGTGAAGGAAAGAGATTTGATGACGCGACAAATACATATCGTACGTTTCGTGTCCGTGTGTTCTAGAATGTTCGAGAATGTTCTAGAAGCTTCTGGAAAGCGATGACGCGTTATCCCTACTCCAAAATTTATGTACTTGGGAATATTTCAGCGGCATCCCCTGTTTACTAGGTATATCTACGCTTAAAACTACAGGAGGGGTGAAGGATAGAGATTTGATGACGCGACAAATACATATCATACGTTTATTCAAAAATCTTAATTCTACGTACAACTGTGCGATTATTCATTAGCGATACAAAAATGAAGGGCAATATAGAAAAATGACATACAATGAAAGCTATAACTACGATTAGATTAAACTCAATCAAAATGAGAAGAGTAAAATATATAGAGTAGTACAATATTATAAGCAAAGAAAAATGACATGCAATTAAAGCTAGGTATACAGTGAAAGCTATTACTAGGATTAGATTAAGTGAAATCAAATGAGAAGAGAAAGAAAAACTTAAAAATATTGTGTAATGTGATTTTAAAAGCAAAGAAGAATTATAATCAATTAACCCATTAACGTCCAAAATGTCGATTCTTGGACACTTTTTTGCCGTGTCTGTAGTTCACGCACTGAACATTCCAAAATTCCGTGACACACGTATCCCTGTAGTTTTTTAGTTGCTCTTTCGATCTAGACCGGTCCGAGTGTCCAAAAATGCATATTTGGCCGTTTTTTGGGGGTTCAAAACGGAAAATCGTGTTTTTTTTTGTGACCTTTTTTCAAATTATGCTGTTTTGGGCCGGTGTCCGCCATTGGATCGGCTTGCAAACACGCTAGAAAGTGCACAAAATGGTGGCTCCTAAGAGCTGTGCAACTCCGGAATTTCGCTAAAACGATTTGGCCCGGGAAAATGGCCCGAAGACGTGTTTCATTTCTGGACATTCGGACATTTATGCATTTTCGCGCTAAAAATGCGATTTTACGGGCAGAATTTTCTGACTCGGGGGTTTTTGGGGATGCTGAACCCGATGGTGAGGTCACCTCTTGGGCAAAATGTGTCCTAAGGGGTGAAAACGGGGGTGCAGGGTGGGAATCCAGCAGACATGCATGTCACAAGGATGAGAAATGTAATATAATCTGCCCAAGACTCGAGACTTATGGTTATCCTTCAATCCACAACCCCCTGGTGGGTCTCAAGGTCATGCTACAGGGGGTTCCTGCGTTTCAACCCCCTCCTGACCTGGAAATGGGGGTTGGGGGTGGATTTTCTCCAAAATTGACTTCTGTGGCCTGAATTTTGTTACTCGGGGGTTTTTGAGGTCGCTGAGTCAATTGCCGGGCTCAGTTCCAAGATTGGCCCTCCCCTAAGGGTTGAAAATAGGGGTTGGGGGTGGATTTTCCCCAAAATTGACTTCTGTGGCCTGAATTTTGTTACTCTGGGGCTGTTGTGGTCGCTGAATCGATTGCCGGGCTCAGTTCCAAGATTGGCCCTCCCCTAAGGGTTGAAAATAGGGGTTGGGGGTGGATTTTCTCCAAAATTGACTTCTGTGGCCAGAATTTTGTTACTCGGGGGTTTTTGAGGTCGCTGAATCGATTGCCGGGCTCAGTTCCAAGATTGGCCCTCCCCTAAGGGTTGAAAATAGGGGTTGGGGGTGGATTTTCTCCAAAATTGACTTCTGTGGCCTGAATTTTGTTACTCGGGGGTTTTTGAGGTCGCTGAATCGATTTCCGGGCTTAGTTCCAAGATTGGCCCTCCCCTAAGGGTTGAAAATAGGGGTTGGGGGTGGATTTTCCCCAAAATTGACTTCTGTGGCCTGAATTTTGTGGCCACAGAAGTCAATTTTGAGGAAAATCCACCCCCAACCCCTATTTTCAACCCTTAGGGAAGGGCCAATCTTGGAACTGAGCCCGGCAATCGATTCAGCGACCACAACAGCCCCAGAGTAACAAAATTCAGGCCACAGAAGTCAATTTTGGGGAAAATCCACCCCCAACCCCTATTTTCAACCGTTAGGGGAGGGCCAATCTTGGAACTGAGCCCGGCAATCGATTCAGCGACCACAACAGCCCCAGAGTAACAAAATTCAGGCCACAGAAGTCAATTTTGGGGAAAATCCACCCCCAACCCCCATTTCCAGGTCAGGAGGGGGTTGAAACGCAGGAACCCCCTGTAGCATGACCTTGAGACCCACCAGGGGGTTGTGGATTGAAGGATAACCATAAGTCTCGAGTCTTGGGCAGATTATATTACATTTCTCATCCTTGTGACATGCATGTCTGCTGGATTCCCACCCTGCACCCCCGTTTTCACCCCTTAGGACACATTTTGCCCAAGAGGTGACCTCACCATCGGGTTCAGCATCCCCAAAAACCCCCGAGTCAGAAAATTCTGCCCGTAAAATCGCATTTTTAGCGCGAAAATGCATAAATGTCCGAATGTCCAGAAATGAAACACGTCTTCGGGCCATTTTCCCGGGCCAAATCGTTTTAGCGAAATTCCGGAGTTGCACAGCTCTTAGGAGCCACCATTTTGTGCACTTTCTAGCGTGTTTGCAAGCCGATCCAATGGCGGACACCGGCCCAAAACAGCATAATTTGAAAAAAGGTCACAAAAAAAAACACGATTTTCCGTTTTGAACCCCCAAAAAACGGCCAAATATGCATTTTTGGACACTCGGACCGGTCTAGATCGAAAGAGCAACTAAAAAACTACAGGGATACGTGTGTCACGGAATTTTGGAATGTTCAGTGCGTGAACTACAGACACGGCAAAAAAGTGTCCAAGAATCGACATTTTGGACGTTAATGGGTTAAAGCTAAGTATACAATCAAAACTATTACTACGTTTAGATCAAGTGAAAACAAAGGAAAATAAAAAACTTAAATCTAATTATACCTCACAAATCCGTACAAACTATGAGATATTACATTTTTTTCTAGAAGTACAACACTGCAGGTGACAACCGATCAAATCTAGGTCTTCGCGGGACTTGCAATTTCGGAATGAGGTAAGTTGTTTGTAAAATGAAGCAGCTATGGAATCATTTTTTTCATAATTATCGGTAAACATATCAAGAAACTGATGCAAATCAAATCCGGCAGCCATGAACCACACAAACATAACACAGTATTGCCCGCACACGTTTGACGAGAAACTTTGCAACCGTACGATGTTCCAGGTGTACCGTTCGGAATTTCTGCGTAAAGTCCTATTGTGATGAGGCACGAGCGGTGGTATGCCAAAACTGTCAAAGTATATTCCATGTCCGGCTGCGTTGATGTAAAACGCCACTAAGTGTGTACCGGGTTGTGTGTGGTCATCCGTGTTAGCAACAAAAGCCATCGGTCGTGTCCATACCAACGGTATCCGATCTGCGGGGAAAACCTGGATCTTCTTTTGCTTGAGAAATCTCCGCAACGCTTTCCGTATCTGTAGACTGTCCATTTTTCTCGTCGACAATATTCAGAGACGATGGTGTGATAGATAATTCCGTCTTGACTGTGGAGAGACTCGTGTCCTGCGACTCTGTAGCCACTATAGTTTCTGTGGAATCGGACATTGACCAATCAGGTTGATGAGAGGAACTGTCACACGTGTGGGCCGTATGATATCCACTGGAGCTGTTGCTGTCAACACTGGTACAGGTTGAACTCTCATCCAGGTTCGAACGACGAAAGCCAATTATCGTATTCGCATGAGCTTCATAATCATACTTGTCGAGGATGTTCTTCTCGTTGACCCAATGTTTTAACTTGAGGGCGTTGTTTAACGCACAGGCGAAATATTCTTCTTTCCTGACTCGGTGATGAATACAATATTCAGTATTTGGCTCCAGATCGGGAAGTGCAGGACAGTCATACTCTTCGAGGTTGACAACTTGGCGTGACGTAATAACCTGCAGATACTGGGTTTCGTATTTCCCTCGTGTTACAATACGGTACGCGCTTCGAGCTATTTCCCGTAAATTGAGTTCCAGCTTTTTCACAGAAGTATGCCCCTCGAACCACTCGATACCGTGCTGGTAACACGTGTTATGATTATTAGCTTTGCGTTCTCTTTGAGTCAGGCTGGTAAACGGATAAGGTGGCTCGATAATCCAATGGGCGTGGAACGACTTATCCAGGCAGACCACGGCCACCTCTTTCGGTAGCAAATTTCCAAACACATCACTAAATCCTTGAATATCTACAACGTAGTCCATATTTGTGAGTAGGTGGTTAACACTGACTATATATAAGTTCCGATCGCGGTGAGGTTTGTAGAACAACTGACTCTATCGTCGAATGTATAATCGTCCTTTTCCCCCAAAACCTTACAATCACCCCGTTTCCTCCTCCATCTTCGTCTTCTACGGTTTTCCGAGGGTTGGTGTTTCCAGCGATAAAGTTGTCGGTTGGACCACACGATGATAAAGGTTGCCGGTTTCTGACGAAAAACAGGAAACTCCGCCTCCCGCCCACCTTCTAACCGCCAAAGTCTGTGATAACTTGCCTCGCTGCGTCTATTTCTATGAGATTGTCGAACTCTGCGTAAACTATGCAATTTATGGTTTCATCCAGAGCCTTGTCGAATCGCATTTCGATCCTGAGAGTACCGTGTTTAATTAGCGACCAATGCGAGGGACAGTTGGCCGAGAGGTCAGGTGTGAGATCGAAGGCCATCAAACAGTTGCCTTTTTTGTACTGCGAACGGCTAATTCCGTTGCCTTCGTTGAGAAAATGAATACCGGTGCCGGAGAACAGGGTGTGATACGCGTCGACGTACAGATTATCTTTACCGAAGTTTGTTTGCAGAGGTTTTGAGGGGATTTGCACACCGTCCACGTACAGCGACAGGTAGTTCAGCAAGAAACTTTGGAAATTGAACGGGTTGCGTAGTCTGTCTCCGTTGAATGCCTTGTTACTGACGAAGCCAAGAATCACACGTTTTGGCAGTTGACCCAGTACCACGTTGTCCAACGTCTCCGCTTGTACCCCAGCGTGAATGGTGAAAGCTTTCACTTCCACTCTTGTAACGGGATACTTGGCCGTTCCTTGGGCAAGGGTTCGTGCATGTGCCAGTAGGATACCTGGGCTGATCTTTACGCGGCGAACCATTAGAGAAGTGTCAACAATGTGCAGCGTGTGAAGGGGATTTTTTTCCATTAGACAAAAGCTGTCTCTTGACCTTACGAGGCGAAGTCGTAACTCCACACCGTTGAGCAAAAACTTCTCTTGATTAAATACGTCGCAGTGGAGATGTCCAATTAGATCGACTATACGGGCGTTTTGCATCATACGTTTTCGCGTAGTGAATCCTTCGTCGGCATCTTCGCTGTCGGCATCGCAGACGTCCGATACGGTTTCTTCGCTGTCGTACCACATGGCGCACGAGAGATGCGAACGTTTTGCGGACGGGGCGTAATTCAATAGAGTCTCAACGTAGGCACGATAAGCGTAGGAGTTGTTGGCTGGTGAAACAAGTTTTTGATTGAAGAATATGTCCACTTGGTTGAACATCGAGTGTAGAAGGTTGTTCACAGGTGTAGCGTACCGGGTGGTCACAGCTTCCGCCGTTGCTGCTGTTGGGTTATTCTCAGGTTTAATCAATTGCACCTGCACGCGTACGCTTAACATGGTGTGGGCCAAATCAATGTACTCGTCACCTTGGCCCGGTACCGCGAATTCGATTGGCGAATCATCGGTTAGCGAAGAGACAGGTTTGTAGTGCACCCACTGACCACCCTCGATAGATGTTTGCGTAGGAGGGATAGTGAACAAATCTAGCTCAGACTTCATACACTCGCCAGAGTGTGCGGGTAGGAACGCCATTATCCGTATATTGTAACATATCCAGCTATAGTGCACACCGAATATCGCCAAAACCCGAACAAAGAAAAGGATTACACTAATCCTCTACGTTCGACCAAGTGTCTGACGTCACGCTAGAAAGTGGGGATGAAGAATATATAAACGGCACACTCAACCACTCGATAGCGTATTCGAGCCAGAGCGGCCGTGCGACTCATAAACCAATATTCAAAATTCGAGCGACACGAGCAAAAGGCCGGTCGACTCAAACAACACATAGCGTAGTCAGGTAGAGCACCGGTGCGACTCACAACTTAGATAAAATTAAATTCACTTGAATAGCTTCAGATCGCCTAGATCCGAATAACTAACATAAAATCATGATATAGAATAAATTCAATTGCCTTTAGATAAAATATCACTGGTCACAATTCAAAATATAATCGAAGAGAATGAGAGGAAATATAACGAAAACGAAATAGAATCATAACAGAAAACATAACCGCGCATAGCCTAGAATATAAAAATAGAATATACAAACAGAACGAAAACCTAAACGGAACAAACAAACAAACGCGACTAGAGTCACGAAATTAGAATAGAAGTAGAATAAGTAAATCATTGTAAAAATTAGTTTATTAGAATTCATATGAATACAATTATTATTTTCTTATTTGAACTTTGTCGGATATTTCAGCACTGACTCCTAACTAATCAATATCCATCCCTGAACAAGCCTTATAGGGACCAGCTTTGGATCATTCCAAGTGCGTACGGCGTTGGATTAAATTCCCGCGTCCGAGGGCCAAGGAAATACGATTCCGAGTCTGAGACACGGTCTTGGAATCGCAAGGTTCCCGGATCCGAGTAAAGAATAGGTTTTGTGTTTAGGATAGCAGGCTTGGATTAACTTCCCGGCTCTGTTCGAATAGGAGAAGGATCGGCTTTGGTTCTACCCGAGTCCGAAGGGAACAGGCTTTGGTGGAGAAATCTACCCGAGTCCTGAGATAAAGTAAATTCACAAGGTTGCATAGGTGGCTTTTGGTGGCTAACCCATCCTTTTCCCTACCTACGTACCTCAAAGAAAAGCCCTAATAATTTTGATAATTTAAATCCCTTTTTTTATATAGGTAAAGAACTCACACTAACTGCGGGTATCTCTCAACTTTCGGGTTCAAGATACTCGCTAAAAGTTACATTTGGCGCCCAACGTGGGGCTTTTCTTAGTAAAATCGTTTGGAAAAAGCATGAATAAAAGATAAAATCAGTAAAATCACTTGAATTAACGTTAAAATCAGTCAAAAAACAGTAAAATCAGTAGAATCTAGAATCAAGTTTCAAAGTTCAAAAAATAGACCGACAAGAGACCTGTGTTTCAGGCTTGGAATTGTTATTTGATCGGGGTCAGGGCTGAAATGTCCGGCAGAGGATCAAATAAGTCGTCAATTTAGGGAATTAGGGACTAGATTCAGGTTTTTCAGGATATAAATTCATATCACAGCGTTCGCAATGAATCCAGAAACAGACATGAATTCAGCAGATCCATTAGCCAGAATTTTAGCTTCTTTAGCTAACCTAGAAAAGAAAATGGAAATAAGGTTCGATTCCTTAGAAAAAATTATATTAAAGCCGAAACTAGGTAATGCAAAAATAGAAGAATCAAAATTTGAAAGTAAAATAGGTAACAAGACGGACGGAAACAATGAAATACACAACAAATCTATTGAAAAGGTTCATACCAGTAGGTTAGATGCGTTAAAAGAAGTAAACAATAACACGACCGATTTACAATATAATTTCGAAATGTATGAGAACGCTCACAATATAATAGACAAAGACAACAATGTCACTAACCAAGGTCTAGGGGGCAATCAATTCGAAACTTTGAATACCGATTATAACTTACCAATGATGAAATTAAAATTAGACTTTAAGTCAAATGAAAACGATTGTATGATACAACAAAGACCAGGGGGCAATTTATACTCCTTTTTGAATAAAATAAAGACTAGAAAATTTAAATTTTCGCGTGATTGCTTTCGAGATATTAGAAATAAGTTAGCACATAATAGGAAATTTAAATGGACTGATCAAAACAACAACAGACCTAAGAAACGTCGAGTAGAGAAATCCAACTCGAAGAGCAAATTGAGTAAATTTAAGCAAAATAACTTATTAGCACATACAATATTGAAACACAGACAAATGAAATAGAAAATGTAAAATTAAAAGTTGTAACTTACCTTGCATGCGTAAGAGAATTCAATAAGAAGTAGGTTGATCGACTTTCGTCATATAGAATGCATTTCTACAAGGAACGAAAGATCAGGATTAGTATTAAGGATTAGGATTAAAGGATTAAATTTAAGTAGCTTAAATAGTTAGCCTATAGCCTATTCTTTTCAAACGCAAATTCAATTTAAATCTCTACTAATATTTGAAAATTAAAATTGCACCGCAATTCGCAAAAATTACATAGCTAGTGTGAGAATCGCAATGAAAAAAAAAAAAAAAACTTACCAATAAAACGAACGACGTGATTACACGATCAACGATCCTCGTTGGATACCTGAAAAAGAAAGTTAAAAAACAGAAATGTGACGAAAACAATAACCGGATGGAAGAAATACCTACGGAAACTAGAGAAATATCAAATGAGGAAATCAAAGAAATAAGAGATAGCCTCATACGAGAAATCAAAGAATTGGTACATAAACCAGAGAAAAAACCTACCTGTGATCACCGAATATGTCATTATACCGAACTGCCAGAAGATACGCTGGAAAGATGACCTCACGAAGAAGAAGACGAAAGGATCTGGAACTGAAATAAAAACTCGATACAATCAAACCAAAATCTGATTGGAAGAATAAGAGGGTTTATCAACAAACTGATTAAATTCATCGACGACGATAAATCAAAATTCACTTACCTTACCGGATGCACTGAAGACGAAGAAGACAGAATCACCAGGACCATCACTCCCGGAATTGCCATTATTCGTTGCACCCACACTACCGGATTACATGAGGGGTATAGACCCAACAGATCCGTTAGGACTTAAACAACTATAAGTAAAACACACCGGACATGACATATAAAATAAATATAAAACACCAAATATAACAAAGAAGAAAAACTAAAAGAGAACGACCTGTTGAGAATTGTTACTCAACATTCCATTACATTTCGTAATTAGGCTATCCTAAATAATTAAGCAAGGCATGACCTGGAATGCGACAAAGCGCATCGCATTGCAGGTTACGCCAATAATCGAGTAAGCATTATGTAAGTTATAAATTAGGCTAAAGACGGAGCCGCGCTTCAGTCTTGAGCGGATACCTTGAAGAAAGCGGAGGCTATCTCCGAATACTCATTGACTCGAACCGGAGCAAGTGCTCCAAATTCAATTATTTTGTACTTGGTTAAATATTAAATATTAAATATTAAATAAAACTACTTTGTCACTATCAAGCACTTAGAGTGATTGTCAAAGATCACCTCTGGGAACAACCCTTTTTAATTCCCCATTCCTTGAGTCACGGGAGTTAAATAAACAAATTACAACATTGGTGGCAGCGGTCTAGCGGATAAACCAGAGCTTGCAAGATAGTTGACGCTAAAAGAAAAGTAGAAAAGTGAAATAAAAATAAATAAGTAAAAAAGAAGAAAGTTAAAGGTGCAACACGCAGTCGTTGTAACCTAGTGAAAGATACATCGCAAAGAAAGAGCTACAGCACGCAGCATTCGTGGTCAAGGCAAAGGAACCAGCACGGGGTACCTACAGCAGCAGCAGCACACAGCGATTCAGCAGCACCAAAGGAATCAGAGGGTCAGCAACAGCCCAGCGGAAGCGGAAGAAGCAAGATGAAGATATTCATTTTTGTGTAAGTCAATTTGAAATCTTTCGCAGTTTTAGTAAATAAGCCGCAAACATTGTTATTGAGAGCTAACTGCCAGTTAGAAGCGTGCGAGCATTAGAAAATTATCGTGTTTAGAGAGTGCAAGGAATTTTAGATATTTTTCCGTCAAAGTAACGAATCAGTTCAGGCTCATCAGGCTTGAATTAGAATTTTTGATTAGAGTAGATGTCTGCTACATGGAATAAAATTGAGGAACTTGTCGCGCAAGGTCAAACCGGGTGGATACAGGAGATTCGGAAAGAGGTCCTCCTACAAATTTGCGAAAGATACGGGTTAGCAGTCGATGACTCAAACACGGTAGAGGAGATTAGGGCAACCTTACGAGCGTTTATTAAAACCAATAGAAAAGGACAGCCAACTCCTTCCCCAAAGCCTAAACCAGGCACTTCCTTTTTTCCTGACCAAGCCCAAACAGCATCCCAGGAGACAATAACCATTCCGGGATCGGTTCCTGACGAGAAAGAATCAAAGCAACAGACAGCAACCAAGATGACGGACTACTTGACATTGAAGGAAGTACGACAGATGGTCAACGTTTTCGATGGAAGCGAACCACGTAAAGTGGACGATTTATTGCAAACGATCGAGTATGCGAAGAATAAAGTAAATCCAAATCAAAAACCAGACGTGTTAGAACTGGTCCTAAAAACAAAGATACAGGGCGAAGCAGCCATGGAACTTAGATATAAAGATATAGATTCTTTCGAAAAGCTAAAAGCCGAGCTTTTGGCATTGTATGGAGTTAAAAGCTCTACGCCAGCACTGTTGGTAGAATTATTTTCAAGTAGACAAAAAACAAGTGAAAATACGCATGATTACGGAAAAAGGGTTACGCGTCTTATGATGGATCTTATTAGAGCATGCGGAGCTAGGACGGAAGTAGCAGCGGAAAAAAAAGGAATAGAGGACCTACTCAAATACCAAACACTAGCCATTTTTGAGAACGGGTTAAATTATAATTTGAGAACGATCGTAAAATCATACCATTTCACGGAACTTTCGGCTTCGATAAAGGGCGCGGAAGAGGAAGAAAAATCGCAAAACGGCGTAAACTCTATAAATCGACGGACTAACCAGCCGGGCGATAGGAATACATCAACAGTAAAGTGTCTGAAGTGTAATCAGATGGGACATTTTGCACGGGACTGTACCCAGACAAAATACAAGCAATCGTTACCTACAGCAGGACAGAGTAGATCGGTACATCGTATAGAACTGGTATGTAATTTTTGTAAACGCAGAGGGCACCTATACAAAGACTGTAGGGATAGAATACGTCGCGATGAACGACGATCGGGAAATAACGGTAACGGATCAGGCGAAAACCAGAAAACTAGTACGGGCTACTCCCAAAATTCATATAGTCGAAACGCAGGACACGAAGGATCACAGCAATCGACGAGGAATGCAGGATCGTACAAATCAATGAACGTCGCCAACGCAAATAGAGCAAGTCGGAACAGAATAGAGTTAAAGGCGAACGGAACCACTAAAGAAAATATGACTCTTTTAGTAGACTCTGGTGCTGACGCCAGCATTATCAAAATAGGAATGTTGAAAGATGATTTGCCAGTTTTAGAAGAAACGACAAGTTTATCAGGAATAGGACAAGGCGTTGTTGAAGCGCTTTGTAAAGTCATATTAACAATTCCATTGAAGGATAGAACCATTAAACATCCCTTTTTTGTGGTAAGAGACGATTTCAGTCTAGATGCTGACGGCATCATTGGAATAGATTTCATAGAGGATCATGAAGCCGCGATAGGTAAAAGCGCTCATGCATTTTTCATACACGGGCAGCGTTTCGAACTCTTACGACCGTTGAAAGCGGAGAAAATTAGGTTAGCGCCGCGAACAATAAGGAAGGTCAGTGTGAAGACAAACAGCAAGTTCATCGGCATTGTAGAGAAAAAGGAACTCGCCGACGGAGTATACCTAGGGAATTGCTTAACTAAACCGGCGAACCAAGAATGCATAGTAGACATTTTAAACCTAAACAATCACGAGGTGATATTGGAGACGCCTACCGTGGAATTGGAGGAGTTATGCGAAGAAAATAACGAAACGAAGGAAGAAGAGACGGCCTGCATAAGACTACTTACTGGTAAGACGGGCAGACAACGAATCAAGCTAGTACATGATACTATTCGCACAGATCATCTCAACGAGGAGGAGAGAAATACTCTACTTGAGATATGCGAAAAGTATAGCGAAATTTTCTATTTACCGGGGGATAAGCTAGGCGTTACCAACGCGACCAGTCATACAATAACACTAACGGATGGGGGAAAACCGATTAATGTTCGTCCATACCGTCTACCTGAATCGCAGAAACAAGAGATAAACAAGCAAATAGAAGCCATGTTGGAGAGTAACATAATACGACCGAGTCGCAGCCAATGGAACGCACCGCTCCTGGTAGTACCGAAAAAACCTGACGCATCAGGGAAACAGAAATTTAGGGTAGTCGTCGACTATAGAAAATTAAACGAGATAACGGTAGGAGATTCGTATCCCTTGCCAAATATTACAGAAATATTGGATCAGTTAGGAAAAGCGAAGTACTTTACTACATTAGACCTCGCCTCGGGATTTCATCAAATTCCGATGGCCGAAGAAGACAAGGGAAAAACTGCTTTCTCAACAGCACATGGGCATTATGAGTATAATTCAATGCCATTCGGAATGAAGAATGCGCCAGCGACATTCCAACGTTTGATGAATACCGTTTTAGCAGGTTTACAAGCATCTAAATGCTACGTTTATTTAGACGACATTGTAATCCATGGAGCAACACTCAAAGAGCACAACGATAGGCTCATCGAGGTACTAAAGCGACTGCAGGAGAGCAATCTCATCCTTCAGCCGGACAAATGTCAGTTTCTTCGGAAAGAGACTAGCTATTTAGGGCATGTGATAACCTCGGAGGGAATCCTACCAGACCCCTCGAAAATTGCAGACGTCAAAAAATTTAAGAGTCCGACAAACGTTAAGCAAGTACAGTCATTTTTAGGGCTAGCAGGTTATTACAGAAGATTCATAGAGGGATTTTCAAGCATAGCACGACCGTTAACGCAACTAACACAGAAGGGACGCAAGTTCGAGTGGACAACGGTAGAAGAGAGCGCATTTGAAACACTAAAATCAAAGCTAATTACGGCACCCATCCTAAAATATCCGGATTTCACAAAACCTTTCTTGATAACAACAGATGCATCCGACAAGGCAATTGGAGCAATACTCTCTCAGGGACCAATAGGGCAAGATTTACCTATAGCATACGCAAGCCGAACGCTTAACAAAGCTGAAAGAAATTACTCGACAACCGAGAGGGAAATGTTAGCAATCGTCTTCGGGACTAGACAGTTCAGACCATACGTATATGGGACGCATTTCACTGTAATCACGGATCACCTCCCTCTTAAATGGATTTTCAAAATCGAGGATCCTGGATCAAGGTTACTGAGAATGAGATTAAAACTTGCCGAACACGAGTATGATGTAGTCTACAAACCTGGAAAACTGAATACGAACGCAGACGCACTCAGCAGAATATATAAGATTTACAGCAATAGCCAGGAATTCGAAGAGGATAAACCTTTAGAAGGTACAAAGATTCCCGTAATGTCAGAAGTAGAAGAAGAAGAAGTAGAAGAAGAAGAAGAAGAAGAAGAAGAAGAGGAAAAGAAAGAAGAAGAAGAAGAAGAAGAGGATGAATCGGAACCGGAATACACGGAAGACAAGAGGAAAAAGATCTTGTACGAATATCACGACGCACCCATGGGGGGGCACCAAGGCGTATCGCGTACACTGGAACGAATAAAGATGGAACACAGGTGGCCGAAAATGCGCAAGGAAATAGAAGACTACATAGGCAGATGCGAAAAATGTCAGAAAAATAAAACACAGAGAAAGCCGAAAGCACCCATGATAATCACCGACACTCCCTCGAAAGCCTTCGAAAAATGTGCACTGGACATCGTGGGACCATTGACTGAAACTAATTCAGGTAATAAGTATGTACTCACGTTCCAAGATGCTTTAACCAAATTTAGCAAAGCTATGCCAGTGGCTGACCAGGAAGCTTCCACAGTGGCTAGAGAATTCGTAAAAAATATTATATGCGAATATGGAACTCCCAAAGTAATCCTTACTGATCAGGGAACTAATTTTTTGAGCAATGTATTTAAGAATATGTGTAAACTCTTGAAAATCGAGAAAATTCAGACAACAGCGTATCATCCAGAATCTAACGGAGCGCTGGAACGATCACACAGAACACTAGCAGAATATCTAAAGAATTATATCGAAGAGGACCAAAGCAACTGGGATGAGTGGTTGCCGTACGCTATGTTCACGTACAACACAACCCCCCACACTGCGACAGGGTTCACGCCGTACGAACTTGTTTTCGGGCATCCAGCGGAAATACCATCATCGGTAAAGCAAGCGCCGAGACTTACTTACGCGTATGACGACTACGTCCAGGAACTACGCGAAAGGCTTAGGGCAGCTCATCTCCAAGCAAAAGGAAATTTGGAAGCGGCCAAGGGAAAAGCGAAATCATACTACGACAAGAAAACGGTGGAGACCAAATTTCAGCCGGGAGATAAGGTTCTTCTGCTTGATGAGACGGTTCGGCGAGGAAGATCGGCGAAATTAACGCCGAAGTATGTAGGTCCATACGAGATCACGAAAAAGGATTCGGATGTCAACTACACCATCCGAAAGGGTCGGAAGGAGACCAAGGTTCACGCCAACAGATTGAAGTTGTTCGTAGAACATTGACTAGAAGGAGCAAAGCATATACTCAACCCCTATCCTACCCCTCACCTTATTCCTCACAAATTTTACGATATAACAAAGGGAGGGGATACTTTAGTATTAATGTCCAAATTAACTTGCAGATCATTGCTGGCGATGGCGCTGGCAAAAGGAGAAATCAGTTCATCTTACAAGATCGAGAGATTCAGGGATAATCCAGGCGTATTCTTCGAGAAAATAGGGACACTGCAAGTGTACAAGGATAGGTGGAGCTTAGTAATAGACATGGACCTCCGCACGGTGTTCGAAAGAGAAGAAAACGTGAAGGCGCATCTAAACAACATACGCAGAACATGCGAGGGTCCAGATAACGCGGGCTCGCTTTTATGTGAGACTTTGAGCGAATCGGTAGAAAACTTATTAGGTAAAGTTGATAGGGGCTTGCAACTAGTTCGCGACGTCACATGCGTCGGGCCGGCACGAAGGCGCCGAGGTTTAATAGACGGTCTAGGCTCGATAGCTAAATCCTTGTTCGGGACTATGGATGCAGCAGACGCGGCTAGAATAGATCAAGAGATCGATGATCTTCGGGAAGATCAAGCCAACTTAAAAAAGACAATGAGCAAGCAAATCCAAATCGTATCCTCGACGCTAGGAGTGTTTAACAACACCATGAGGGTAGTGGAGGAGAATGAGAAAACCTTACTCGAGATAACCAAACAACTCAACATCAGTCTCTCGAACGGTATAGAACGAACAGCAGCGAGACAAAACCTTGACGAGCACATAGAGGCATTAGGCCTAATAGTAGATGCGCTGCTGAGCGATGTGAAGGACCTAGTACAATTCTTAACGGAAATTAAAAGGGGTATTATCAACCCTACGGTGCTTACACCAGCTAAAATACTAGAGTACCTTTCGTCGGCACTACCGCACCTGCCGGCAGGGCATAGCTTTCCCATACCGTTGACGCGACCAGGAGTGTCATCGCTGATGACAGTCGCGGATATTAAATCTTATGGAAGAGAGGACACCGTAGTTACAGTAATAGAAATACCTCTGATAGGTAGCGAGGAGTACAGCATCAATAAGGTATATCCTCTGCCTGTCAGGGCACAAAACAATACGTATTGCTATCTGGAAACTACGGAGGAATTAGCAGTGGTGGACCACGAGTATAGAAATTATCTGCAAATGAGAGAGGCAGATTTAGGAACTTGTAAGCGATTAGGCGAGCATTATTTGTGTGACCCAAGGCGCCCCACAAATTCGATAGGAATGGGTTCACCCTGTGAAATTGCAATCCTCTCGAAGCTGGACGTTGAACTTTCACAATGTCCTAAAAGAATAGTTAGGGTAAATAAGGCAGTAATTTTAGTCTTGCAGAGGCCAGGAACCTGGGTATACGTAGCGCCAGAGGCCGAGGCAATCACAATAGCTTGCGAAGGGTTGCCTTCGGCGCGCGAAACATTAGTAGGCTCTGGCAAGTTAACTCTCAACGGGAAATGCGCTGTTACTGCAAAGGATTTTCGTATGGAGACATTACGGCAATATCAGAGTAACCAGGAATTCAGTTATTTGCCGCCGTACAATCTGAGTCTCCACGAAACAGACTGGGAAGCAATCCCGAAGTCTAACGATAAAGGTGTCAGTGTAGTACTCAAGAGCGTCCTGCGAGACGCAAACGAGCTAAACTCATTGGGAACTAGCCTTGAGAACCTACATAAGGAATTAGACGATAAGAACAATAGTCACAGGCGGCACCTGCCGTACGTGGCACCTTTGTATCCAATATGTGGAATAGTATTAATAGGCATGATAGGTTATATAATCTATAAATGTGTATCTACAGGTAAATTTAGATGTAAAGAAACGTCACGACAAACAGTGGCACCGGAGCCTCCGCAACCGCGGAAACGGGTTCCGATGGCCAGGGAAACTGTTATTAATTTTAAACGTAACTCGTCTATCACGGGTACGACGTAATCAGCATTAAGTTATGAATGGGTTTTTACTAGTAAGAAACATGTAATGAATTGGGATAAGAGTATATGTAATATGTATGATATATAAGTAACCACAAATAAATTATTGTATCTAATATCAAAATAATAAAGCCGGGTTTGGGTTAAAGTAAGATTAGCAAATAAGGTTAAGACTAAGGAAATTTGTTAATTAGAACAAAATAGTCCGGAGGCCTATTCTCCTAAGGGGGGAGGGATGTTGAGAATTGTTACTCAACATTCCATTACATTTCGTAATTAGGCTATCCTAAATAATTAAGCAAGGCATGACCTGGAATGCGACAAAGCGCATCGCATTGCAGGTTACGCCAATAATCGAGTAAGCATTATGTAAGTTATAAATTAGGCTAAAGACGGAGCCGCGCTTCAGTCTTGAGCGGATACCTTGAAGAAAGCGGAGGCTATCTCCGAATACTCATTGACTCGAACCGGAGCAAGTGCTCCAAATTCAATTATTTTGTACTTGGTTAAATATTAAATATTAAATATTAAATAAAACTACTTTGTCACTATCAAGCACTTAGAGTGATTGTCAAAGATCACCTCTGGGAACAACCCTTTTTAATTCCCCATTCCTTGAGTCACGGGAGTTAAATAAACAAATTACAACAGACCAATCAAGACGGAACACTTGACAAGACTGAAGATTCATCAAGCAAAACTCCACGACATCAACATCGAAAAAAATTTATGAAGATGCAGAAGTTTACTTGATGAAAGGGGGCAATGTAACATATCCAGCTATAGTGCACACCGAATATCGCCAAAACCCGAACAAAGAAAAGGATTACACTAATCCTCTACGTTCGACCAAGTGTCTGACGTCACGCTAGAAAGTGGGGATGAAGAATATATAAACGGCACACTCAACCACTCGATAGCGTATTCGAGCCAGAGCGGCCGTGCGACTCATAAACCAATATTCAAAATTCGAGCGACACGAGCAAAAGGCCGGTCGACTCAAACAACACATAGCGTAGTCAGGTAGAGCACCGGTGCGACTCACAACTTAGATAAAATTAAATTCACTTGAATAGCTTCAGATCGCCTAGATCCGAATAACTAACATAAAATCATGATATAGAATAAATTCAATTGCCTTTAGATAAAATATCACTGGTCACAATTCAAAATATAATCGAAGAGAATGAGAGGAAATATAACGAAAACGAAATAGAATCATAACAGAAAACATAACCGCGCATAGCCTAGAATATAAAAATAGAATATACAAACAGAACGAAAACCTAAACGGAACAAACAAACAAACGCGACTAGAGTCACGAAATTAGAATAGAAGTAGAATAAGTAAATCATTGTAAAAATTAGTTTATTAGAATTCATATGAATACAATTATTATTTTCTTATTTGAACTTTGTCGGATATTTCAGCACTGACTCCTAACTAATCAATATCCATCCCTGAACAAGCCTTATAGGGACCAGCTTTGGATCATTCCAAGTGCGTACGGCGTTGGATTAAATTCCCGCGTCCGAGGGCCAAGGAAATACGATTCCGAGTCTGAGACACGGTCTTGGAATCGCAAGGTTCCCGGATCCGAGTAAAGAATAGGTTTTGTGTTTAGGATAGCAGGCTTGGATTAACTTCCCGGCTCTGTTCGAATAGGAGAAGGATCGGCTTTGGTTCTACCCGAGTCCGAAGGGAACAGGCTTTGGTGGAGAAATCTACCCGAGTCCTGAGATAAAGTAAATTCACAAGGTTGCATAGGTGGCTTTTGGTGGCTAACCCATCCTTTTCCCTACCTACGTACCTCAAAGAAAAGCCCTAATAATTTTGATAATTTAAATCCCTTTTTTTATATAGGTAAAGAACTCACACTAACTGCGGGTATCTCTCAACTTTCGGGTTCAAGATACTCGCTAAAAGTTACAATATGCGTGTGTGTGTGTGTGTGTGTGTGTGTATGGGAGATAAACTTATCGGGGTCCAAATATGTCGGTCAAAGCTCGTTTTTTAGAGGTCTTCTTTTTATTTCCTTTTTTCTGGACACACTTACTTTCTTCTTGTTCTTGCTCTTTGTCTTCTTCTTCTTCTTTTTCTTCTTAACTGATTTCTTCGGTCGTCTTTTGTTAATTCTCCCCTTTTTGGCAGAAGCTCCAGCGTCGACTAGTCTGTTTACGCGTGCGAGCATCGACTGATGTCTCGTTCCTCCCACACCGCTCATATACCCCGAGCCCTTCATCAATTCCCCAAGTTTTTCTTCAGCTCTTCGTTTCAGATTCCGAGTCGATTCGTTGATGCGCGTCTGCAGAGACTTTTTGAGAGGTGTATCGCTCTGCATATCCGTCCGAACGTTCTTCCCCGTGCGTAGAATCTCTTTTCCGACCGCCCTAGCCCCACTTTTGAACAATGGCAATATCCTACGGAATAATCCTCCCAAGAAGCTACCGATACCGTGACCCCGCTGGTGAGGGTGGCCTCGGTAGAAAACCTCCATACCTCCTCCCAGCTGACTCTCGTAGTGTTCGGTGTAATGGTCCATGGTCTTTTCCCCTACTATATGATGACGACGACGATGATGTTGATGTTGATGATGACGATGAAAGGGTTCCCTAAATCAGCGAACGCGTCTAAAGTGAAGCGTGACGGTCAGCGTCCCACCTTCGAATGGCACGGGTCTGCCAAGATGATCCCTTATATTGATTTCGACGGTTCGGAAACTTGTAAGCAACAGTGGTAGGTAGTACGGCGGTGATAGGGTCTTTATTTCCGATTCTCCGCGAGTCGAATGCGAGTTTCCACAGGCATGAATAACGCGTAACAAAGGTGCGTAAACATCACCGACGATGCGAGGCTCGACAAGATCACAGTAGACAAACATCTGACACGACGGTATTACCGGAAAGGGGTTCTCAGTTTGGGGATCCCGGGGAAATATATACGTTCGAGTGACGTCATCGGACCCATGAGCATTTCTCCATGATTTAGGTCTTGCGGTGATAGTCTCGGTTCGTTGCGACGACGATGACGACGGCGATGAAAATGTGAGCGGATAATGGATCTCTGCGAGGCCCACCTCCCACTCACCGTCCAATTCGATAGCACGCGGTAACTGTGTCATGTAGCAACAGCTTACGGTTATCGGGAAAAAACTGCATTGAACTGTTGCTCGGTAGAGTGATGTAAAATTGATTAGCCCTCATAATGAGTTGAGAACGTACGCGGGTGTGTATAGTTCAATCAACGTGCACACGCCTACTGACCGTCTCCTCCTCCTCCTCCTCCTCGTCAGTTCTGAGTAAGCGTGTCTCCTAATTTTCCCCCTCCGCCACCCTCTGAAGCTCGGCTTCGTAGAACGCACCGTCGATTTCCTCTCCCTCTAAATCCACCAACACGTAGACTACCGGTGAACGCGCGAGTACGCGGTGAATCTTGAACAATTCCTCGCTCCAGTTTGCCACGTATCCCTTCTCGAACGTACCCTTGGTTCTACTGATTCGTACAGTGTCACCCTCGTGAAATCTTGGTTTACCCTTTGACCGCTGTGGATATCGTCTCTGCATGAAGGCACGTGCCTCGGCAGCGTTGCGCAACGTCACCGACGACGGAGCCATTCCGATACTCGAGTGTACGGTATCATTGTACGCCTGTACGATTTGCGGAAGGATATCCACGTAGCGACGCGTCTTCTTGTGCGTAAAGTATCGCCATAGGCGTTCCTTGAGCGTACGATTAAATCTTTCAACGATAGCCGCTTTTATGTCAGGGTTTCGAGTGACCCGATACCGTATCTCGCTAGCGTTTAGCAGGTTCTGAAAGACAGAGCCGACAAATTCCTTACCCTTGTCTGTCTGTAGTAGTACGGGCCTGCGTCTGGTTGTGTTCAACACATGTTCGAATCCCTCGGCAACAGCTGTTGCTGTCTTACGCTTCAACGGAACTACCCACGCATACTTGCTCAGAACGTCAATGACCACCAGCAGATAGCGATACCCATTGTTATGTTTCTTTTCAGCGTTCAAATCGGCCAGGTCAGCCTCCCACACGTCGTCGATGTTGGAAACGTTGTATCTTGCCCGCGGAAATCTTCTTCTCACTGATTTGTGTAACGTATAGGCATCTTGACCGGATAGCCAGTTTCTGACCGTTTTACGCGAAGTGTCCCCCCGTGAGACACGTTCGAGGTTCCGTGCTCCCGTGTAGCCAGCCGGATGTGAGGGGTCGTAATATATTTCTTCAAGACTCGACATCTTTATTTCTTCAAGCGGAGTTCCATCCACCCACTGCGTCTCTGCCTCTTTTTATCGCTGCTGCTGTTGATGCTGTGTTCTTCGCGTAGAATGTTTCGCTGGCTTTTACGTTTAGTCGGTACAGGTGTTTCGGTTATACCACCGTCCTCTATTTCACTGTTGCTGCTGCTGCTGCTGCTGCCGATATTTTGACTGCGATGATTACCGTCAACACCCCTACCGCGTGAAAAACCCTGAGCGCTTGCGAACGATCCCTGACTACCGTCACCCGTGCGTCGGACCGTGGACGATGACGACGACGGCTGATGTGCAATAGCCGAAGAAGCGGCATCCGCCAGCTTATCGTTGTCGAAAAGGCGTATGTCTTGCCAAAAAGCCTCGTTACCCACGTAATCTCGCGGTACGTTGACCGCGTGGAGAAAACGAGCGAACTGAGACCTCCCCACAGGATCGAAACTTTTTCTCGAACGCGTGGCAAGATTAGTCAGATCGACAATATTTGCTCCGGGTACCGTTACACCGTCGATCGCTATTGCCCCGTCACTGTTCCACGTGAAGCGTGTCGGCATATCGCCCAACATTTTTACCAAAAGTTTCGCTTTAGTTAGAAACTTTTTCGGAATGGTTCCCAGTATTCGCCCCAGATCCATTTGTCCCTCGTTAGAAGACGTGGCTCCGATCTCCTGTTTCAGCGGTACCCCCTCAGCATTTTTAACCGTGTCCTCCTCGCGAATGAGCATCTGTAACGGTTTTCTAGACTCCTTGATAAAATACAGATATCGCTGCAGCACTTGTTGATACAGCTTCCATTTTTCGGCATCCGTCGTTGTTTCTGATTTCAAAATGTTTCTCATCTCGTTATCTAGACTGGTGATGGGATCAGCGTGGCCAGAATTGGGAGTATCCATAGCAGCAGCAGCAGACGATATGCCGGCAGCTACACCATCCGTGACTCGTCTTTGGAATCTCTCCATACTTTCCATTGGAATTAAAACCATTTTCTTTGCCCGTTCCATCGGACTCACCCCCACACACACACACACACACACACAGTTATTTCGAAAACAGTCTAGAAATCAGGCTTCCAAGTATCGGAGCCAACAGCAGAGCAAAGAATCCACTTCCCTGTTGAACGAGAATTTTTTTCTTGGTCTTCCAGCTACCTTGATTACGGGCCAATCGACGAAGCGTCTGTCTGTGACGACGGAGCCGTGTCTTCTGCGAGGGGGAAAGCACGACGTTGCCCTCTAAGGTGTTGAGCCCGCACTCGCAGATATTCTTAATCAAAGTATTATCGGCTGCACGTAGCAGAGCTGTTCGCTGACTCGGTTTTAATTTCTGCAACACGTGCAGCAGTAGAGTGTTTATTTTACTAAAGTTGGCACGGCACTCCTGCTCACACGTGCGACGAGGTGTCTTAGCCATTATATCCGTGCTACTGGTATTGTGTGAGCACTGCTCGTCTTTATATCCTTCCGTGGAACGTAGACGTAATGATGTACGTCGGTGGGAAAGATACTGGTACGAAAACGGCAATTTTCAGGCGTCGATTGCTTCAGATCCAGCAAGAGATAACCGTGTGGCGCGGAGGTAGCCTCGTGATAGGCCTCCTGAAGGAATCGTGAATCTTCGGGGTAGACTTGTCGCGCGAGGTGTTGAATCTGACCACGATCGCGGGGATTCTTAAAGAAAACGATATAATTAGCGTTCAGAGAGATGTCTCGTTGACCGTGTCCCTGGTGAAACAAATTCTGCGTGATGTAGAAAACACTGAGATTCTTGTGATGACAGACTTTGGTGAACAGATCGACGACCACGTTGTTTGACGCCTCGCGCATCAGATCGTCGATCACCAACAGTTTGGGCTTCGTGTCACCATCGTAGTCGGCGTGCTGCGGTAATCCCTCTCGGTATTCTATTCCGTTACCCGATTCGTACAGCGGCTGCCACTCGTCGTAGTACCAAATCACGCGACTGAATTCCGTATCGCACATACTCCTGCTGTGTCTTAAGAAATTCTTTACAAAATTGGATTTTCCACAACCCGAAGGACCGGCCACGATCGCAGAGAACGGATGCTTCCATCGCGTGTCCATCATCCTCGATATAGGTTCAGTTTTCCCCTTCTCTATACACAGAGAGTATATATATCTTCGTCCGAACGTGTAATCTGTATACAGACGTAGAAAAATCAGAATTAAAAACGTCCGGGGTAACTGTATATGTTCCGCGGGGATCAGCTTTTCACGGGGCGGCGGCGGAGCGCGCTGAGCTATGAGCCTTATATCAGCGCGCGCCCGTACGCGTCGAGGGTATCAGCTAATACCCTCGCACGCCCGCGGTACCAGCCTCATGCCGCGGGATGGATTCATCGCGGGGACGAGCTTGTCCACGCGCGTGCCCCTTGAATCAGCTTATTGCATCCCCGCGCGTGATAATTGTTTCTATTACTTTTTATTTTTTATTTTTATTTTTATTTTTCAGAAACACAGATAACGTATATATATATATATATATATTAGAGTGGTCGTTAAAAAATAAAAATTCCACGCCGCCCCCTCAAACTGTAGTGAATGAGGAAAAAAGAGGTACTGCCAAATCTCAAGTCTCTCAATTGAAGGGAACCCGCGACTCTTTGCGTTCAACGTTTCAAAATTCGCTTTTTTTTTTTACTTTTTTTTTCATAAATTATTATTTTGATCTATGATATAGATAGGATAATAGTTATTTGTGAATCTTTCAATGAAAAATATCATTTCCATTCAAATTCATTTTTTATGGAACTTTTCGTGTAATTTAAAATCCTAGTTCGAACAAGGCATTTTAAATTACACTGAAAGTTCCCAAAAAAAAAAAAACGAATTTTAATGAAATTGATATTTTTACAGAATATTTTTCATTGAAAGATATACAAATAAATATTATCCTATCTATATTATAGATCAAATGTAATAATTTAGAAAAAAAAGTAAAAAAAGCGAATTTCGAAAGTTTGAACGCGAAGAGGCGCGGGTTCCCTTCAATTGAGAGACTTCAGATTTGGCAGTACCTCATTTTTCGTCATTCACTACAGTTTGAGGGGGCGGCGTGGAATTTTTGTTTTTTAACGACCACCCTAATATATATATATATATATATATATATATTAGGGTGGTCGTTAATATAGCTATTTCGGAATTAGATTCATTCATACCCTTCATTCGAAAGTAAAAAAAAAAAAAAAAATTTTGACCCCAAATTGAACCCTTTATCTCAATTAGAAAGGGTGCCTGTAAAGGCTTACTTTTTTGTATTGATTTTACATTACTTTCGGCTACTTTTTTATAAAATAAATATTTCGGCACCTCTTAAACGTCTTAAAAATCCATCGATCATACAGATAGTTCATAAAAACAACAAAGAAAAATAAGAAAAAAAAAAAAAATACAAAAAAAAAAATACAAAAATACAAAAAAAATACAAAAATACAAGAAAGTAAGCCTTTACAGGCACCCTTTCTAATTGAGATAAAGGGTTCAATTTGGGGTCAAAATTTTTTTTTTTTTTTTTACTTTCGAATGAAGGGTATGAATGAATCTAATTCAGAAATAGCTATATTAACGACCACCCTAATATATATATATATATACTGACCTTATACTGCGTAAACGTATATCCGTTATCTTCTATATTTATCTTCTGCGGTAGTGTGGCCGAGAGGTTTGAGTCGGAGAGAGAGATAGAGAGAGAGAGAGAGAGAGAGAAAACAAGAGACAGAAAGTGCGATAAAGTTAGAAAATAGAGAGTTTTGCCGAGTGAATGTAAGAGATTATGTAGAGATTATAGATTACCCCGGTACCGGGTGCGTTGGGAGCTAATCCCTGTTGCACGGATTACTTTTGGGGCGTTCAATGTTTGACGGGAATTCCCTGTAGCCGTAGGGTAAAGTCTGAAAGTTATCGGGGCAACGACGCCTCTTGACAATTACCGGTCTGCAGGTCTTAGACTCTGTACGCGTCACCACCTGGTGCAACACTGTCCGACGGATGGCGCGATACTGTAGTTGTATCGGCTCGGTGTTATCCACTACCATTCGCCGTATCGAGTCAAAGTTGACTCTGAGACGATTCGAGTAATTTAATGTAATACCCTTGACTTTGCATACCTCCGTCTCCTCACCGCTAGCATGTCGAACGATGTACGCGTAAAACTTTGCTCCTCCTGAAACGAACGCCCGTATGTAGCTACCTTTTCCGTAAACCTCTAATTCGTCTGTAAGATCACCCAAAAAGTTTCCCGTCTCTGGCTCGTATTCGTCAGGACGGTTCGCACAGCGTGTGTAGATAACCGAGTCTGTATCATAGTACAACACCCTCCGATCGAGTTTCTCGAGATACGAGTATAACTTGAGGCGTGCTTGGGCGGTTGTATATGCCGCTATAGCTACATTTGCCAGGGGTGTCGGTTTAACACTCGCCTCGGAGTGAACCCATCGTATGTATAACAGTTTCTCGTTGACGGGTAGGAGATCTGTAACTTCGATCTCCGGATCGGTTAATATTCTTAACAATTGTCTACGGGAATTTACAACCTCGGTCTTTGACATATTCTCACGCTGACCAAACTTTCCCCAAAACGAGTTGAGACAGAGTTTTGAGACGGAACGTAGGCCTGGATTCTTTGATATCTTATCGCGGTCTAGTCGTATGCCCTCAATTCTCTCATATTCGGACAAGTAACGACCCTCCTCTAACCCGACTAACCGATTCCTCGTCTACGCACCCGGCCGGCCATCCGCTAGCCTCCTGTTTAATCTTCAAAAAGGTGTCTATATAGCCCGCAAAGTGACCACCCTTCCGAGTATGAGGGTCAAATCGTGTCGTTGTATATTGCCAGATTTCGCGTACGTTCATCACCGTGTAACCTTTTTCCACTGCCTTTTTCAATTCATCGGACACCCAAGTACCCTCGAACCAACGCTCGAAATCGTTCTCGTGCGGACAGTCTGTTTGGAGCATTTCCTCACAGCAAGTACGGCACAGCGCAAACATTAGTTTACCGTGCATGCGAATCGGTAATACGGGATGAAAGAGATCTCGCGGCGGTAGAACGCAACACTTGACCAATCCGTCGATTCGCTGGATATCGGTACCCCTGCCTCCTGTTAAGAATTTACAATCGTCGCCGACATAAACTGTCGGGTGTCCCATGGGAAACCGTCCGTTCTTACATATGTAGGGGTACAGAGAGCATACGTCCACGTAGCGTATTTCCTCGCGTACACCCTCATCCACGTTCGTGTTCACTTCGCGATAGCAAGACGTGTTACCCGTACGGCCACCGTAGAACGCGTCACGCGGATTTAACGCCTTGTACGAACCCGTGTTTGCAATTAATGACTGATTCGAAATATATTCACGCATTTCTTCGCTTTCATTTCTGAGTAGATCCCATTCGCATTCCCAAATCTCTGTAACGATGTATCCCAACCCTGTCATTTTAGCAGTCCTTGAGCGTGTTTCTTCGAGCCGCCTATCCATCGTGTCACCGGCGGTCAGTTTATTATCTCTGTTTATCTTGTAGCACAGCGGGCAGCCGTGCCAATAACACCCGTGAAACTCAAACACGTGACGTACGCCCGTTTGTTTATTTTCATAGTAACCGTCAACAGGACGACCCGTTTCAGGTATACGGAACTCGCGTGCCCGTGCCGCATGGGTGATTACTATATCCAATTCATGCTCCTTCCAGACAAGCCATTCGAGTGCCTTCTGGGATTGATTATCGACACGCCTATAACCCCCGCTGGGGATAATACCTATTTGCGACGGCTGTAAGAAATTTTTCCTAAATACCGTCATGCAGGCCGACGCTATGGTCGTACTCTCTGTGAACGGACACACACACCCACACTCGAGAAAGATGTCCCTAAACGCGATACACGCACGTCGAAGAATATCTACATCTGCCTTGCAGTAAGTCATCAACTCTTCGTCAAAGTCAAATTGACGATTTTGTGCAACCTCGCTATTGTACCAGTTGTAAAAATCATCTCGAACACTCACACTCATACTATCCGGTATGTAAAATTTAGCCGCAGGAAGTGGCCCCACGTAACCGCTATTATCGGGTGTGTTGAAAAGATGAGGAAAGAATCCCTTGACAGTGCTCGGAGGCAGACCGAAAGCTTTGGGTAGAGCAGATAACGCCATGGGCATATAGGCTAACGAGTCAAGGAAGCGAGTATGTCCCGTCTCTAACATTATGATTTTACTTCCGTTCAAGATTACTTGCGGTGGTTCGTTGCCTCGCTCGACTAAAAATCGCAATATGAACTGAGCGTCGAACCCTTTTGCGTTGTGAGCTATACAAATAATTTTAGTGAAATCACGGATCGGTCGCGTGACAAAGTCAACAAATTGTTTGATAGGATCGAACTTGAAGACATACTCGCGCGTGAGACCACAAGAGTCGCAACCGTTTTTTATATCCAAATCGTGAATGCACTCGCTACAAACCTGATGAGCTACGCACAGATTAGGCACATGTATGTTCGTTCTTTCATCTCCCTCAACAGTCTCGCACTGCTGTGTCTCAAGATCGTAAAACACGAAGATATACCGGGACTGCTTCTTATCGCGTTTGATAGTGGGCATGTGACAGTTATGATTATACGGCTGCTGAGAACAACAGGTGGCACAGTACCGTGTCTCGCACGAGTGTACACCTTTGGTACGATCCGTAAAACGCGTACAGTTACCACAGATCTGAAGAGTTTCGCACACGCTGCGACGTGGACTGAACGACCCCGTTTTCCGATGCCTCGCCAGACATTCGTTACCGCGAAAAAAAAGTCCGCAGAATCGGCAGTCTAGACTCTCGTTAGCTGAATCGCAGGCGGGAACCGAAAGACATTGAGGACATTTGCGCGAACATCGGTGCTCGTTACCGGTCCTGTACCCTTTGTTACAGGATTCGCAGAAATATCTCGCTGCCGCTGCAGCCGTCAGACTCAGAATAGGTTTGTAATGCCGTTTAGTGGGAAAGTAGAGGATATTCAGTTTATACGTAACACCGGGGCGTCCGCTCGCCGTAACCACATTCGTTCCGTCATAGAGCGTCTCTCCGCCGTTCCCCAGTTTCCCATTTTCATACACCACGATCGCTATACCTTCGCGAGCCAAATAAGTTTGAAACAGATTGATCTCGGGTACGCCGCAACCCTCGATCGGAATTTTTACACCCACGTCTTCTATCAACTTACAGGCGGCGATGCGTTGAGACGACGATGCTTTATGTCTAATCAAACCCCAACGCGCGTGTAACGCCCCGCTACGGATGGATCCCCTCTCGGCATGAGCTCTGGCTACAACAAGAGCACGCGGAAGACACATATTGTCAGAGTTTCCAATTTCCAAAACAGAGCGTTTTCCTACACCGTCGTGCGTCAATCTCATTGCCTTACCCCGCCCCGACGGAACTCTAACGGTATTCACGGTCACGGTGATCGTCTGATCTACGGTAAACTCGGACGCGCTTTGTGTCACACCGTACACAATTTTCCACAAATCTTCGTAGCGCAAATCTTTAACAGGTCGAAACGAAAGACCAGCGGCTCCAAGATTGAAAGACCCTGCATTGAAACTGATTCCAATGTAGTCTGATTCGCGACACGAACCGGTGGCATAGGCATGAATATTCCTGAACGCCCCCTCTAACCATTCGACGGGATTTGCACCTTCTGCAACCGGTTTTATCTTGATAACAATCTGACGACCGTTAATTTCGAATCGTTTGTAATATTTTCTAAGCTCGCTAATCACTTGGAAACGATCTTCCGTCAAAGATGACCCATTCTCGAAACTTCCCACCCCGTTCACCCCACTGGGCTGTTCTGCCAACGAAGAATTTTCCCTAGCTATTCTCTCTGAGCTCTCCTCGCTATCATCCTCGCTATCATCCTCGACAATACTTCCGTTCTCGTCAGTATTATCTGTGACAGGTCTGTTTACGTGTCCGCCGTGTTGAACCCCCGAGGTACTGGCTCCTTCGTTAACACGAAATTTACGAAATCCCACGGCTGTGGTCTTTCCATCTAATACTTTCCATCAATACTAACTTTAATACAATCTTTTATTATGTCTTGGCTATTCTTTTCCTAATCAAGTTACCATTTACTTTATCTCTGATTGTTCTATAATTTGTTTAATAATATTCTTTGACGTATTTTCTGTTAGCTGATGCTCTTAACTTTCGATAATTGATTTTCTGAGTGAAATTGAATTTATAAATTATATTGATATAAATAGATGATTCTAACGGTTCATCAGAGCTCTATGCTCGTGATGACCAGCAAGTAACTGTGAGTCTATCTGGTGTCTACCCTAGAATAGCTGGTGAGTTGATGCGCGGTGAGTCAACCCGGTCGCTTTGCCGAAGATTGCTGGTGAGCTGAGCGGCGTCACGCCTTTTATACTTGTCGTGACGTCACTCAGCTCGTCGTTGTGCGAAGCTTCGAGACTCTTCCAGTCGCTTCGCTCGACCGTTGCTGATTTAAATGTAAACGCACAGGCATGGGTAGCCTGGCACGTTACAATATATATTGTAACGTGTCCGACCGTCACGATGGGGGTCGGCTATGATTGGTCGGCGTAAATACCGAACAACTAGACAAATTCAGATAGACGAGCGAGCGACGCTTGTGACGTCACAAGCGTAAGCAAAAGAGTATATAAACACGCGTCGACAGAGCTCGACAGCGCACTTGTGGTATAGCACCCAGTCGACTCATTACCAAATCACTCTTAGAGCGCACTTGTGGTATAGCACCCAGTCGACTCACTGTATTAAAAGCTAACTTAGCGCACTTGTGGTATAGCACCCAGTCGACTCACAAACATTCTTAGAGCGCAATCGTGGTAGAACACCCGGGCGACTCATTGCTAATATTAATTAAAGCGCAATCGTGGTATAGCATCCCAGGCGACTCACTTGATATTGAACTAAGGGTCTTCCGAAGGCAATAAAGTAGAATCATTAAATTCACTATTACTTAGAAGTAGATAGGGGCAGCTATGGGAAGACAGATATTCCCCCCTTTCCCCCCCGACTCATCCTGATAAGGGGTGATAAGGGGTATGTGGGTCAGTGTGTTATCTTATCAGTCTGGCCCACATCCGGTCTGGTGTGTACGGGGACCTTCTAATCAGCTCCCCCCTCCCCCTCCCCCTGTCTGCGGTCACTGGCCCTGACCATGCTACCCCTTACTCCACCTCCCCCCGGGTCAGTTATGGGGTGAGTGCATCGCTCTGTCTCTTTCTAGTCTGGGTCTGTCTCTCTCTAGTCTGGGTCAGCTATGGGGACGATGACGCGTTCTACCGCCCACTCACACACGCGCTTACCTCACCGTGTCCGTGTGTTCTAGAATGTTCGAGAATGTTCTAGAAGTTTCTGGAAAGCGATAACGATGATATCCCTACTCCAAAATTTTTGTACTTGGAAATATTTCAGCGGTATCCCCTGTTTACTATATGTACGCTTAAAATTACAGGAGGCGGGGGTGAAGGAAAGAGATATGATGACGCGACAAATACATATCGTACGTTTCGTGTCCGTGTGTTCTAGAATGTTCGAGAATGTTCTAGAAGCTTCTGGAAAGAGATGACGCGTTATCCCTACTCCAAAATTTATGTACTTGGAACTATTTCAGCAGCATCCCCTGTTTACTATATCTACGCTTAAAACTACAGGAGGGGTGAAGGATAGAGATTTGATGACGCGACAAATACATATCATACGTTTATTCAAAAATCTTAATGCTACGTACAATTATGCGATCATTCATGACATTCAAATGAGCGATACAAAATGAAAGGTAATATAAAAGATAACAGCATTAACATCATCACCGACACAAACAACAAGGTGTAGGTCTCCAAAACTTCAGAATCGATGTTTGTTACACGGTAATTAACACAGGGTGTTTCTTCACCTGAGTGGTGTGGTGTCATACACGAATGCTGGTTATCAGAATCCAATAATGTCACCGTTGCCGTTGCGTCGAGAGTTTCTTCTGCAGAGCGAGAACCAGAACGTATAGGAACGTAAATCGACATTGCGTATACGATAATTTGCAAACGACGATCAGCTCGATTCCTCTTCCACCTTCTGTTTGATTCCTACTGCGAGATAATGCGGGAATAATTTTGTCAATTCCAGCAGAACGATGTCGCAATAATTATTCACAAATTCTTCCTCTAGTTGTAACCTGACGTGTGCCCTTGCAAAATCAAACTCCCTTGTAGAGAGCAGATTTATTCGATGAAGAGATGGCTCTCGAGGGCCTTGTAGTTTCACCTTCTGCGCTATATGCT
This sequence comes from Tenthredo mesomela, assembly GCA_943736025.1. Taxonomy (NCBI): domain Eukaryota; kingdom Metazoa; phylum Arthropoda; class Insecta; order Hymenoptera; family Tenthredinidae; genus Tenthredo; species Tenthredo mesomela. Next base: position 34,242,426 of record OX031014.1, read on the forward strand.
CGATGTACAGCTTCTTACACTGATTGACACTGTGGGCAAGTCGTTGAAGGCGGTGCAACTGTTCTTCTACACACACAAACACCGTCTTCAACCCGTCAAACGTAGTCTTCTGCATCACTATCGTGGGACGATAAGACAGCTTCCGCTTGACACCCCCATTGCTCGTCTCGGAGTTTTCTTCTTCTTCTTCAGGATCAGCACCATCCGTCTCTTCGGCGATATTATTTGCTTCAAAACTGATACTTTTCGAACCGTGAGAGGTGGTGAAAGTTATGGTACAACCGCCTAGCGTAAGATGTTCGAAATACCAATCTGCAGCTGAATAGCCGCTCGAATCCAGATATTCACTGATGGTGTCCAACTCGTCTGCCAGTAAAGACCACTCCGATGCGTTGAAATATATGCAGCACGAGGCATTGCTCTCGAGTTTGATCACTGGCACAAATGACTCGTCTGCACCAAGTCCGAGACCGACAACAATCTTTTTAGTTATAGAATTGTTCAAGCCGTACGTAGTCGCGAGAACAAGATTTCTTTGAGATTTTTTCGTTGGCTTTGTAAAACTCTTAAAAATTCTACTTGCGTTACCCATGGGTACTTTCGATTTAGGTGTCGACATTGTACTACGACTCGGTTTGATCGCGGCTACAATAATACTGATTAAAATCTAGACGACACAACCCTCTGGACCCTCCGATTTCCCCCTCCACTTCCTTCTTGTTTTACCATTCCCATGTGTTAGTTGTAGAGATATTTCCGGTCAAGGTGATAAGCTTAGCTCGAACATTTCAACGACAGACTGATATCACTAACGGAAACTGAGCAACGAATATTATTTGAATAATATTATTTTTAAACTAATCTTATATATATATACTTATATTTACACTAGAGTATTGGGGAAGGTTAGAGATTTGATGACGCAACAGTTACATAAACGAAACTAAACTTATTTATTCAAAATTTGAAGATTTCACATGGTAAATCAAATTATAATAATATTAAAAACATTGATGTCACCGGCGTGCCGGGAAATTTTTGGGGAACGGACGAAATTCGCCCGCCCCCAACAGCTTCTCGATGGCCTCCTTCACCATCGAGCGGCACGTCTCGCACGGTTCGGCGACCCAGCGCCGTCGCAACATCGTCATGCCGCGGACTTTGCGAATTAACGCCCACTGGCGGAAAATATCCGCCGCGAACTCCACCTCGTTCACAGAATACATTCGGGCCTCCTGCGGGTCCAGGGCCCGCATCACCTCCGCCACCTTCTGCCTCCACAAAGCAGTACCTGCAAATTACGAAATTGAATGAGTTATTTCTGTTATATTGAGGAAAACGTCGGTTGTGTATTACGTGATGTTTCGAGAAAAATAAATAAAAATCACAGTTTCGGAAATGTAGTTTAAAGTTATGATGCTACGTATTACCGGTAATCTGATGAAATTCAGGATAACAATTGAATAAGTTATTTGTATAATATCGAGGAAAACACCTGGTGTGTATGAGGCAATGTTTCGAGAAAATAATAAAAAATGACAGTCTCGGAAATGTTGTTTAGAGTTGTAATGCAGCGTGATAGTATTACAAGTAAGTTAATAAAATTTAGTATAACTTACCCATTTCGTGCGTGTATCCTGCCGATGTGCAGTAAAGTCCCGATTCTCCGGCCATGATGAAAGTTGTATATATATTTTTTCTCGCTGGTTGTTTGAAAACGTTTTTCAGGCTAGCTGATGGTTGTGAGTAGTCTGGTGAAAACTGCACGTCTTTATATACGAAAAGCCAGACTTGCACCCCTCTCCAAAATTCTCAAACTCATATACGAAAACCCAGTCCTGCACCCCCTCCAAAATTTTCAAAGACATATACGAAAAGCCAGCTCTGCACCCCTCTCCAAAATTTTCAAACACATATACGGAAAGTCAGACCTACACCCACTCTCCATTGTTGAAGCGGTGTGTGTCCGGGGAACAAAAACAACAGACTAATGAATGGGAAATACCAAAATTTTAAAACGTTCCCGGGAAAAAAAGTTCCATACATGATCAGATATGGCCATATATGAACTACCATACATGATCAGGTATGAAATTTGACCTGATCTGAACATACATGAGCATGTAGGAGCATATATGAGCATGTGGAAGCATATATGAGCATATCAAAGATGACATGAAGATGTATGGGCATGTGAGATCATATATGAGCATGTCTGAACATATCCGAACATATCTGAGCATATCCGAACATGTCTGAGCATTTGTGAATATATCTGAGCACATTATATAAGCTAAATGAGCATTTAAAAGTAAAAGTAATGTGACTTTGTAGGAACGACACTTCTTCAAATTAGGCAAAAAAATCACGGCGTTTTTTGCATGTCATCGAGTTTGATGTTACGTAGTGCTGACATGTGGGTTATGCAATTATTGAATAATTGAATTTTTGCCTAATTTGATCATTTGTTATGTTGAATAAAATAATAATAATAATAATAATAATAATAATAATAAAGCACACGATTCTCATGGGATACCCCATTTGTGATTCTTTTATTTTTCACTGAAAAGAAGATGAATCTCACTGAATAATCGAGAATATGAATTTTTGGCCCACGATTAACCATGGAAGAAAATTTAGTATGAAATATAGTGAATAAACATGTTTTTGAATCATTTGAAAATTCCTTCTCGAATAGGGAGACTAGGGGAACAAAATAAAAATCTGGAAAAATTAGGGAATTTTTTTAAAATTATTTGGAGCTGATTTGGGGGGATCCAACATGATTTTTTTTTTTTTTTTTACCCCATCTAAGGACCACCCTGTGTGGAGCGTTTCACGTCAAACCGACCACCCCAATTTTGTGAGTTACTTTGATGAAATCAAAACAATAACAGCATATCAATCGACGATATTTTTGCATGGTCTTGATCGGAAATTGTATAGTCATTATTGTTGAACACACAGGCATACGATGGATAGTTTTTATGTGTTATAATTGGTGACAATCTCAGTACTGTGAAACGCAGAGAGGAAATTCGAAGACCTAGAATATTTGAATCGTATTTCCGTGAGTTCGATAATTCTATTTGAAGGCTTCATTGCATCATATACACGACAATATATGGGCATATACAATCATACATGATCATATACGATCATATATGATCATAGTTTGTCATGTATAGTTCAGATTGGGCAATTATTAGTATGCTCAGATACGAGTGTATATGCTCATTTATGATCGTTTATAACCATACATGGTCATACATGGACATGTATGAGTACATATGGGCATGTATAAGTCTGATTATTACAGCCAGGTTACTAACTGAAATGACCGCACATGATCATGTATGAGCTCGTAACATCATATATGGCCGTGTATGATCATATATGACGCACGTGATTAGACATGATCATGTCAGGTCAAAATTCATATACGAACAGATATGATCGAGTATGAGCATGTCCTATCATATATGATCATATATACTTTTATACATGATCATACATGACCATTAGGCTGGTCCTTAAAAAAAAAATTATCGTGGCGCCCCCCAGATCAGCTCCAAATAATTCAAAACAAATGTGGAAAAAGTTGCAGCCCCCCATCTTACAAACCGGCCATTACCAGAGGGGTCTCATGTGCTCCTTTGAAATAAACGTGTTTTTTTTCGATTTTTCGAAGACCTGCGTACTAGAGCGTCCCAAACTGTTTCTAAAAATCCCAAATACTTACGAACGCATTCCTGGTTCCCATATTCTATATCCAGATGGATAAATCGAACTGCTGATTCAATCCTGACAGCTATATGGGTCGTCCCATAAGAAAAAAGTATTTCTTTTTTTTTCTTTTTTTTTTTTTTTTTTAGCTGCCGGAAAATTTTGTCAGAACAAAGTTCGACATTGAAAATATTGATCATGAAATGAAAAATTGTGATCCTGAAATTTTGAGATAATTTTACAGACAATAAAAAATAGTATATTATGCACCTAGTGAATAAAGTGTTCTTTTTGACGAGTGTGAGGTTTGTCGCCCGAGGGTGACCTTCACACTCGTCTAGAAGAACACTTTACACCATGGTGCATACGATATTTTATGCATCCAAGAGCAGACAGCGCGTTCTTTATGCGCGCAGCCGGGAATAAAGTACGCACTTTCTTCCCTCGGTGCATAAACGTATTTATGCACTGAGGGAAAAAATTTCGATGCATAAAATATCGTATGCACCATGGTGTAAAGTGTTCTTCTAGCCGAGTGTGAAGGTCACCCTCGCTTCGCTCGGGCGACAAACCTTACACTCGTCAAAAAGAAAACTTTATGCCCTAGGTGCATAATATACTATTTCTCTTATGGGATGACCCATTTAGCTGTCAGGATTGAATCAGGAGTTCGATTTATCCATCTGGATATAGAATATAGGAACCAGGAATGCGTTCGTAAATATTTGGGATGTTTAGAAACAGTTTAGGACGCTCTAGTACGCAGGTCTTTGAAAAATCGAAAAAAAAACACGTTTATTTCAAAGGAGCACATGAGACCCCCCTCTGGTAATGGCCGGTTTGTAAGATGGGGGGCTGCAACTTTTTCCACATTTGTTTTGAATTATTTGGAGCTGATCTGGGGGGCGCCACGATAATTTTTTTTTTTAAGGACCACCCTAATGACCATACATGGAACTTTTTTTCCCGGGTTCTTAATCGCTGATGAGCGGATGTGGTTAAGAGATTACTGTGTAACTTTACTTGCTAAATCCAAGCATCGGTACTCGTTAACGGTAGGAGGGTCAAGTCCTGCGATATTGACTAGGGGCGTCGTCGGTAGCAATTTGATGACGGCGTACGGTAATTTGGTCCAGAGTGTAAAACGCTGAGAGACTACGGTAATCGTTTATCGCATCTCAACTTTTTTCAGATCGCATGAAATGAACTTTTTTCAACGGCGAGAAACAGGGTATAGAGTCGGAGATAGAGATAGAAAGATGAAATTCGGAAACAGAACGAGAGATAGGTTATTTTCCCGAAATTTCCAGCATATCAGTCAGCTAAGCAGCCGCAAATGCTGTGTTCTGAGGTTTAGTTCATTGGTCATTCAAATCACGTGGTCCCTTGGGAAACCGATATATAGCTTGTCACAAGGGATATTTTTTCAGTAGGAAATTTTTTGTATACAAGTTCCAATCTTACACTCTGTATAATGTCTGTATGTGTGTGTGAGTAAGTGCACGGTACATGTGTCGGAGTTGACGTCGATTTGTGTGATCTCCCAAGAATAACCACGTTCAATTTAAATCATGCCTGATACGCAGAACAAAAAGTATCGCGCTATAGTGCTAAAGGCGGTCTCGTATGCCAGACGTAAGAGTAGCGCTATTGATAGGTCCTGCGGTATACGATGGACACGATCGCTTGGCCGAATGACTCGGAAAAATTTGCTGCGACAGGTGCGACGAATGATTGCTATGTGCGATGAGAGGTCTATTTCTCGTCTGTATAATCAAGGCGTTTTCGCGGAGTCGTGGGAATGTTTACGAATCGCTGCCGAAACGGTGATTTCGCGTGGTACTTCTACCTTCTGGATATTGCGGGGACTGATGACAGAGTATTACGAGTGTCTGAATGTGATCCGTGCACGTAGCAAGAATAACATTCATGAAACCCCGCGGCGACGTCAGGTGTCAAGACTTGGGAGGAACGAGAGAAAGGCTAGGGTGGCTACCGCTGAAGACGACGATAACGGGGTGCAAGAACGGGGTCCGAAAACTCGGCCGAATCCCGTGCCGGTTTCAAATGACACGGATATGTTTGAAGATAACAGTATCACCGATGAGATGCTGTGTGCAGCGGTGGAACAATACGAGGCCCGGACAGCTGGTGAACAGGCGACAGTCGACAGTGATACGGAAATGTATGAAATTATACCCAGCTCGTCGATCGACAGCGAAGAATCTCGTCATCCCTGGTTATCGACTGTTTTGAAAATCCCAAATAAAAATTGGGTCCTTCGACCTATGCCAACTTGGGGCAGCAATGCGGCTTCATCCGGTGATTCTTCTGACTACGCGGTAACAGGGGGTGACGCACGCGGATCAAGCACCCAACGTCGTGACGAAGCGGACGAAGAACCTCGTCATCATGATCATCATCATCATCATCCTCATCAGGACCCTGTAGCTGAAAATTTACCAAACGAGCACTATCCTAACTCTACTTGTAAGGCTTGTAAACCAGATAAATGAACAATTTTTCAAATAAATTTTAAATAAGTTATAAATACATCCAATATAACATCCTTTATTTACTTTCACTCTTGACCAACTCTATCTTAAATACAAACAGATGGACAGCACACAGTGCCTTGGTCGTAATAGAGCAAATATTGAAAAGCCTATCTTAGCTTCAGGATATTCCGAATGGAACATTTCGAATAATTCTTTCAGATTAAAAGGTGATTAAGGTATTACAAGGTGCCAAAGCAAAAAAATGGTACAACTTGCGTTGAAATGGTTAAAATGAAATGTTTGAATCGCTCCGGAAACTAGAAAAACCGGAATCACATTCCCATTTTGTGCTTAAAATCATCGGTTGACTCCAAGGAATTTTTGTGAATTTAGAAAAAAAAAAAAAAAAATGGCGTTTTTGAGATAGCTTCAATAACGATAAAAAAAAAAGTGACTAAAAAAAAAAAAAAAAAAATATTTTTTCGTGGTTTTTGGAGGAAGGTGGATCATATAAAAAAGAATCAGAAGAATCAAAATTGGCCAGGGTCACGGGCTCGGTGAGTTGGCGTGGAATTCCCCATATATATTATATATATTATATATTGTAACTTTACGGATAGTGAGCGACACCGAAGGTGACGCGAACCGGTTGGTTATTGTGTTTTCTTTACTCGATTTTTATTTTTGTTTGAGACTTCTACTATTAATTATTAGCCGTGCCTATTACGGACTTGAACTACCGTGTAGCTGAAGCCGCCTCCCCACAGACCTGAGTACGATAACGCACTAAGGCTGCACTCAGCGCCGTTCCTAGCTCTTGGGGCACCTGGCGCAGGCTGAGAAAAGCCGCCTTTTTCAATATAAATATAATAATGATAATAATTCATTTATGACATCATGGGACTGGGTCCTGTTGAATGATAGAGAATATAGGTATACACTATACATATAACATGGGGAGATATAAACATACAAACTATGATATGAGCATGGAGTAGAAGGAGACATATCTCCCTAAACACGCTGTATTGAAAAAGTGGGACGAATTTTGAACGTTATAGACGGCGCTGTTAGCGGCAAGGGAACGCGGACTTCCTGTGAGCGGGAAATTTTAAACATTGATAAATCACGAATGCATAACGGTACTGTGACGAAATCAGAACATGTTATACGCAGACGCAGGCGGAAGTACGACGATCTGCACCGACAACGGCGCCATCTACCCTGCATAAAATTTCCGATAGAATGATAGAATCCGGGTACAAAAACCGTATATGGCGGAGCTAAGTCTAATGTGAGACCGTCGCGTCGGGACCATCACCAGCGGGACCGAGCGAAGCGCGCACGAGGCAGTAGTATAGACAATGGTGGGGGCTGTTGCCAAGCTCAAGCTATAGAAGGTTGCTTAGTGTGATGTGCGTATGGCTGCGGGCCTACGCGGCGCGCTCCATGCCCAATGTGTAGTGTGGGAGTGGGACAGAAGTAGTGTGAGGCGCATATACGCGCTTGTAGCGGTTGCGACACATTTAAAATTTTCATTTCCACACCAATTTTTTTTTATGCTGGTGACCGTGAAACCATGACACATACGCAAGGAGAACCATTCTCAAGTCTATGAATTCCATATTTTTTGATTTTCCGAAAAAAAATTCACTTGGATGCCGCCCTCGCGGCATGGCGCCTGGTGCGACTGCTCCTTTGCGCCACCCCTAGGAACGGCGCTGGCTGCACTCTACCCTCTTAACTGTTAAATGTTAATTTAATGAAGTTAATTTATTCCCAAATAATAGCTGTGCCAGACCTGGGTAGATCGGAGATCCACCAAGGCTGTATCTAGCTTTCTGTTAGATTTAAACTATAACCTGGAAATGGCGGAGGAAGGGGTTTGACATCTGATTAAATTGCTTTTTTGTAACGTTCAAAAATCTATTTATTTAATTAACTAAACCTACGGTTGCAACCCTATTTTATATTTACACGTTGCTTATCTTTACTTACGTTATTTCTACGTTAAACAATGATATCGTGATACAATTTTGACAAGTAGCTATTTTGACTGAGATTTGAATATTCTAGCAAAATACAGTTGTTCTGATATTTTCTTTATAATTTTTTGTATGCTGTGATTTACTCTGATTTTCTATAGTTTTATGTCTTTATTTGAAATAATTGGATTTCTGAAATATTCTTGAATTTATTATTTGTATTGAAATGAATAGATGATTCTAACGGTTCATCAGAGCTCTATGCTCGTGATGACCAACAAGTCACTGTGAGTCTATCTGGTATCTACCCTAGAATAGCTGGTGAGTTGAGCGGCGCCTCGACTTTTATATTGGTCGTGACGTCACTCAGCTCGTCGCTGCTGTCGATCGTTCTAGACTGTTCTCGATGTTCGCAACGGCTGATGTTTGAATGCTAACGGTCAGGCATGGGTTGCCTGATTCGTTACATTGGCCCCCTTCGATCATCAGGTGTTCGGATGATCTTTGATGGTACGAAGGAATGATGATCGATGTTTTTCTTGATGCCGGGTCTTTTATGAATTTGCTGATGGTGATGGTCGTCCGTCTATCCCCTCTTTAGTCCTAACGGATCCGTCGGATCGATTAAAGTCGGAATCTCAATGATTTCGTTGACCCTCGGTCTATCGGATACTATGGTACGCCTGATCGCTGGTTTTCTGCGTTCAATGACAGCTGTTCGACGCCGTTTGTTGGTCGCTGTCAGCTGATCGTTTTCTTCATCCGATAGATCGAGAGTACCGAAGATACGTAACATTTTAATAAGATCCTCCGGCTTCCGGTCCTTGCGGCGATCGAAATCTGCAACCCGCGGTCGCTTGCAGCCGGTGGTTTTATCGCGGCTACTGCTTTCTGCGTGCGCCAGTTGGCTTGTGCTGGTAGATGTTGTTGCAGTCCCCGTCGATGTCTGGCTCAACCGTGGTATTTTGAAATTCTTCAGCCGTGGATCGCTGCTTGATACTTTTTGGATCTTCGTTATGGAAGGTATGTTTGGCTTTTGGTGTACCTCACCGTTTTGCTCGCCCTTTCTCTCGGTTATTTTCTTCTCCTCGATGAACGGGATTTTTATTCGTGGTATGCAGATTTTCAATATCAGGTTGTTATTTATATCTGCAGTGACCGATGGTTCTGCGCCTGCTGCAGTTGCGCTCGGACTTGGTGTCTTGCTGATCGTCGGCTGAGCGGTAAGTGCATTTTCAAGCTCGGCGGTATCCGTTACTTCAGGATGCGCTACCCTGCGTCGACGCTGCAACCTCGTAGGATCCATCAGGTAAGCTGCAGTCTGGTATCCCCTACCGATGACGTATCGTCCCGTTCCTGATTTGAATCTTCCCGAACTTAATAAAACTTTATCATTTTCAGTGATCTGGATGTCATCTCCAACGGCTTGCACTCCTTTGTCTTGGACGCTGATGTATCCGTAATTTGACATGGTGAACGACTGTGATGACTCATAAGCGACCTCGAGCTTTTATACCATCTTCTTCGTATCATCTGTCCTTGGTATGTCAGCAATTCAAACACAACCGTTGCAAACGATGACAGTCAGTGCCCTTAGTTGCTAACGTTCGTTTATATTTCAAACGTCGGGTAATACGTACCGCTTTAGCATGTTTGTGTGGAATCTACCACGCTCTTTTCGTGTGTTTATGTTTTCTAAAATGAATGTAGCTTCGCCAACACGGTTACAAATTCTGTATGGACCTTCATATAATGCTAGGAATTTGGCCATTATTTTGTTTTTTGAATCCGAGACGTTAAGCGCTCGCACCAATACCAAATCGTTTACTTTGAATTCCGTTAATTTATGGTTCGAATTGAATCTGTTGGCTCTGCTATTTCCATTCTTTATTATATTTTCCTTAACTAAATTTAATTTTAATTCTTGTGCAATATCGTTTTGATCTATTTTAAACCATTGTTTCCAGAATCTACTGGGTGGCTCGCCGAGTTGAATTTCGCACGGACAAAATCCAGTCGACTCATGGTGCACTTTGTTCACGCAACTTTCAATAACTTTTAACCATTTAATCCATGAGGTATGTTTGTCGGTAAGGAATGTTCTGAACAATCTTCCCAATTCTCGATTTACTCTTTCGACCATATTCCCTTGTGGGTGTCTTATCGATGAAAATATAGGAGTGATTCCTTCCTCCTCTAGTTTATTTAACCATTGTGCTGACGTGAACTGTGTCCCATGGTCGAACTGAATTTTGTTCGGCTTACCCAACTCAGGTATGTACTCATCGAAGATGCACCGGATTGTGGAGCGCGCGTCGGCAGTTTTTAGTGGATATAAGCGTACGAATTTGCTGAACGCGTCTATGGTAACTAACAACCATTTATAGTTTCCTTTGCTTGAGGGTAACGGGCCTAAGAAGTCAATAGAAACTAGTTCTCCAACTTTGCTGGGTGTTATGTTCTGCATCCGCGCATAGCTGTATAAATTCGGTACTTTACATCGCTGACATCGCTCGCAACTTGCTAGAGTTTTTCGAATGCAACGCGCAAATTTCGGGTAGTAAAAATTCTCTTTAAGCATTTTATAGCATTTCCCTGACCCCACATGTCCGTATGCTTCGTGTGTCTCGATAATTAATCCCTTTAATAATCCTTTTGGGAGATAAGCTCTTTTATTGCCCCCTGGTTCAACATGGTACCAAATACCTTGTTCTAACTTTAATCTTTTTTTAGTTCTCGTTAGATCCTTTTCTACGAGATCTCTTATACTCGGATCGTTTGCTTGAAGCATTCCGAAGTTTCTCAAGTTATCGTTTAAATTTTGTGTTATTTCTTTTGCTAATGGTGCAACTATTTGTAATTTACTAATTTGTGACTTTTCTTTTTCAGGTGGATATCGGCTTAGGGTGTCCGCTACAAGATTATCCTTCCCCTTCACGTACTCGATTTCGAAATCGTATGTCTGAATAAACAGTATCCAGCGCCCCAAACGTGAACTTACTAACTTGCAGGTCGACAAGAATGTCAGTGCACGATGATCCGTTCTGATAGTTAACTGCGCTCCGATTACGAATGTCCGGAACTTCTCCAACGCAAAGACGATCGCCAGAAGCTCTTTCTCAGACGTAAAATAATTTAATTCCGCTCCTTTTAGCGTGCGACTCGCAAAGCCTACAATTAGTTCCTCGTTTGCGTAGTTTAGCTGGTACAATACGGCACCGATAGCAAAATTACTAGCATCGCATTGCAAATAATATCTTTTTTCTGGAACTGGATGATGAATGATCATCTCCTTACAAAAAGTCTGTTTTACTCGATTGAAATGTGCTATCATTTCTTCGTTCCACTCCCATTTAGCATCCTTTCGCACAAGTTTCAGTAATGGTGCGGTTATATCCGAATAATATCTCGTGAATTTACTATAATAATTGGTCAAACCCAAAAATCCTTTTAATTGTTTAACATTTTTCGGCTCAGGAAAGTTAGTGACCTAAGAAATCAATTTGATCTCGGAAGAATCTTGATTTGTTGAAATTTATAGTCATGTGATGCTTCCTGAATACCGCGAATAGTGACTCCAGGTGTGCTAAATGAGACTGGAACGAATCAGATAGACACAAGATATCATCAACGAAATTGATTGTGAATTTTTCTGTTTCTCTTAAAACTAAGTCGAGCGTGCGGATTAGACTTGCCAAACTAGTATTTAATCCGTAGGGTGTCACCGCGAATTGGTATGTCTTTCCCTCGTACATGAACGCTGTGTATTTTCTGGAATCTTTATGCAATGGTACTTGCCAAAAACTGGCGGTTAGATCAAGACTGGACATAAATGAAGCGTTGCCGCACTTCTGAAATAGCACCTCAGTAGACTGCGCACAGTCGTGATCAGGTATTATCAGCTTGTTGATGTAACGTGCGTCTAACACTAATCTAATGTCGCCTGATTTTTTAGCTACCACCACTATGGGGTTGATATACTCGCTGCATGAGCGCTCAATGATACCAAGATTTAACATTTTATCAATTTCTGCTCTGACTTTATCTCTGTGCATAATTGGCACTGGATACGACCGTCTAACAAAAGGTCGATCCTCATAAATTTTTAACCTGTGTTCATAAATTGTGACTCTACCGGGTATTTTTGAGAAAATGTCGCGATACTTTTTTAATAAAGTTGAAAAATCGTTAACCTCACAAGCTTTAAGTACCTGACACTCCGACAATTTGCTGTTAATCTCATCATCGGTTAATCCAGGATTGTGTCCAGTCTGATGACCATTAACCGACTCAATGCTTGAGATAATCTCCTTTTCTATTTTGTCGTCGTTATCGCCGGTCGTTTTATGAATCTCAATTTGATCTGTTTTATTTTTTACTTGAATTTGGAGTTTATTTAGTTTTAAATCTAAATCAGCCTTCCATCTATGTAAAGTATCGATTCCAATGATCAGGTCTTGCTTTAGTCCATGTACGACGAGAAAACACACCTCATCGGATGACGATCCTATTTCAACTTTGGCTAAAAATTGTTCTTTTATCCGTGTAGGTTTGCCCCCTAACACTCCCAGTACTTGAAAGTTAACTACCGGTAATTTTGCGCAGCTCAAAAAAAATGCTTTATGCCGATTGTACCAGCCACCCGACACGCACGTTATGTGGCTACCCGTGTCGATCAGAGCCTTGACTTCGACATTTTCGACGCGCAGGAGAACCTCCGGACATTGCACGGATGCTTGACCATCGCCTGTATCCTCCTTTACCAGATAATTAAACGGATTTTCAAATGAGTTATTTTGTGAACTTTCTTTATCCGGATTTACCGCCGAAATATTTAAGATACGCTGTACTGGTGTCGGTATCAATTCCTCTTCCAGCACAGCGCCTCCTAGTTTTCCGTATTTACGATATTTGATTCTATTACCGACGGGTTATCTTCGGTGTTTACAACGGTCGCCTTTATATGACTAGTTGTCCAATTCGACCTATTGTTGACATGCTCGATTTGTCCATGTTCTTGACGCGTTTCATGATTATCGTTTGCAGGTTTGAAGCTTTGGCTTGTCATGTCGTTACGCCATGACACCTGTTTGTCTCGGTTTTCAGTTGAACGGTTGACGGTTGGATACTGTTTGTTCGTGTACGTCGGTTTTTGTCTAGGCGCGTTTGATCTACCCCCGAATTGCATTTCGTCCAAAAACTCCAACAGTGCGTCGATGTCGCAAATACCGCGGCATTTAGCAGCTTCAACAACCGGCTCGTCAAAGTGCCGTGTAAGATTTCGAACAATCTCTTGTTCTGACATGGCTGGATTTAATCCGACAGCTGATGCGAATTTTCGATTGGCATACTCAGACCACGTCACCCTCGCGTCCGGAATATAATATCCAAACTCGATATCTCTTCGTAATTCCCGTTGTGTCTCTACGCCCCAATATCTGTTCAAAAATCGTTTTTTAAACTCTTCCCAGGAATGAATTACGTCGCGACGCGCGATCCACCAATCCTTTGCATCTAACGTGAGACTTTGCCCTAATAGTTTTAAGCAAATATCATCCTGTCTGGCGTCTATAAAGGTAAAGTATTCTTCTATTTCTTTTATATAATTCGCTGGTCTTTCCCAACCTTTTCCAGAGAATTGCGGTAGTCTGATGTGCTTGGAAATTAAGTTATTGTATTCACAACTTTGATTTGGATTTGTCGATTTTACTTTTCTAATTTCCGCGTTCACGCTTATTTTGAAATTATCATGTTTTTTCTCGATATCTATGATTCTTTCCAAATTTAATTTTTGATTTCTCTCGATCTTACTATCCAAACAATTCAGACTTTCGCCAAACTCTTCTCTTATGCTTCCATGCTCTTCATGGTATTCTTTTTGACACTCTATTAATTTCTCTTCGTACTTTTCGCTTGTAGCTTCTGATTTTTTATCTAATATCTCTAATTGTTTTTTATATTTTAAAGATTGCTCTTCGAGCCTTTTCCTGAAATTATCTTCGCATGATAATATGTTATCTGTATTTACTGCTTTTGTTTCGACGATTGTTCTTTCTAATTTAGCATATTTCTCATCTATCTTTTTATGAATTTTTTCCAGTGCTTCTATCACCGAGGACTGCTCGACGACCACCGGCCTTCGACGCTCTGTATCTTTATCTTTTTCTATTTCAATAAACGTTTTATCTAAATTTGCTGTATCTTTGTCTTTATTATGACGTCCTTGATTCCTATCACCTAACCCTGGCTCTGTAGCCGAACTGATGCCAGATCCCTTGTCCGCCATTTGCCTGGTTGTGACACCGGACTTTGACATAATCCACAAATGACTCTACTAGCAATAATTTTTTGATTCTAATTTGATGCAACGAAGTTAAGTTAATAAATAAATGACTCTAGATATTTCAAGCAATTTTTCTAGCTAAAATTTGAATAGAGAAGCCCCACGTTGGGCGCCAAATGTAACTTTACGGATAGTGAGCGACACCGAAGGTGACGCGAACCGGTTGGTTATTGTGTTTTCTTTACTCGATTTTTATTTTCGTTTGAGACTTCTACTATTAATTATTAGCCGTGCCTATTACGGACTTGAACTACCGTGTAGCTGAAGCCGCCTCCCCACAGACCTGAGTACGATAACGCACTAAGGCTGCACTCTACCCTCTTAACTGTTAAATGTTAATTTAATGAAGTTAATTTATTCCCAAATAATAGCTGTGCCAGACCTGGGTAGATCGGAGATCCACCAAGGCTGTATCTAGCTTTCTGTTAGATTTAAACTATAACCTGGAAATGGCGGAGGAAGGGGTTTGACATCTGATTAAATTGCTTTTTTGTAACGTTCAAAAATCTATTTATTTAATTAACTAAACCTACGGTTGCAACCCTATTTTATATTTACACGTTGCTTATCTTTACTTACGTTATTTCTACGTTAAACAATGATATCGTGATACAATTTTGACAAGTAGCTATTTTGACTGAGATTTGAATATTCTAGCAAAATACAGTTGTTCTGATATTTTCTTTATAATTTTTTGTATGCTGTGATTTACTCTGATTTTCTATAGTTTTATGTCTTTATTTGAAATAATTGGATTTCTGAAATATTCTTGAATTTATTATTTGTATTGAAATGAATAGATGATTCTAACGGTTCATCAGAGCTCTATGCTCGTGATGACCAACAAGTCACTGTGAGTCTATCTGGTATCTACCCTAGAATAGCTGGTGAGTTGAGCGGCGCCTCGACTTTTATATTGGTCGTGACGTCACTCAGCTCGTCGCTGCTGTCGATCGTTCTAGACTGTTCTCGATGTTCGCAACGGCTGATGTTTGAATGCTAACGGTCAGGCATGGGTTGCCTGATTCGTTACAATATATAATATATTGCGACGTGGATTTTTCCTGGTCCTCAGACCAGACCGGAAAGCTAGTCTGAGAACCGTCCACTCGACAATTGGCCAACTGAAAATTAATAATAAAACAAAGATGCTGGGCGCCAGGCTTATAATCGCCAATTTCTGAAAATCTAAATAATAAAAAAAAAATACAAACTACAGATACTTGAGCGCCGGCTAGCGTCAGTACCGCGGAGAGGGGTCGGGATTAATTGAAGGATTAGCAGAACGTATTAACGACTCGGTGAATTTGAATTTAACAAAGAAAATAAATTTTATTCAAGAAAAATGGTATATAAAAAAAAAATTGAAATAATAATACTAGTACCCGGGGGTACTCCCCAGCGGGTATAAATCGACTACAGGTCGTGTAAGATTGACCTGGCCACGTTTGGCGAGTTTTACAATAAAAATTAAACTACTAGCTTCCACGTAGGACAGCAATAACAAATAAAAAGAAGTCATGCAACAAATAATATATAACTCGTCAAATCAAGTCCTCGCTGGACAATACTAATTAAATTACTAATTTATGAAATATATGCTACGAGCAGAATTGATGACTAGTTAATAACCATCGTATAATAATGATTAATTAGGAGTTATTCAGCCGTAGCTCGTACTGTGACGACTAGCTCGTCTCCGAGAGACGAAGTCCCTCGTTACCGTATTGCTCCGAAAAGCTTATCATTTACAAAATATTTACAAACTATTTACAGACTTTTCCTACTACTTATTTGAGCTAACTCTGCGGATAATCTATTTGATTTGTTAACCACGAAAGTTAAATAATGAACCCTAAATTCTAACGCGAAGAACCCTTTACGTCTCTTCCCGCAGGAGGAAGAGAGAGCGACAGTGACCGACTCGTCCTGTCTCCGTCGTACTCGTGTACTACAGGTACGCACTTGACTAAATTATTAATTACGCGAATAATTACTCCAAAAAAATAAAGACTCGAACTACAAAATCTAAGGCAAAGGGACACTGGTGACGGCCTACCCTTCGGAGATCGGCTTAATTCGATCCCAAGAATTTTAATTAGCTTCGTGGCTTGATCTATGGCAATATGGCGGATAGCCGTTGCCGGATACGAATTATCCTGAGTGAGAATGGCTAACGCTTACCGTGTTCCAGCCACGCTACGAAGCGTCCTCTCTCCTGGACGTAGTCCATCCCTCGGTTAATCGTTCCCTCGGGGATATTTGGTCAGCTATTCGCACACTCACACAAAATCAGAGAAAAATGAATAAGCAACTCACGAGGTTTAACGCAGAGTAAAAAAAGAAAGCAAAGATAAGCACTCTAGGCTAAGTACGCAAAAAGAACAGAATTCACACGAGTGATCTAATCGCTAGTCTAACGCAGAGTGAGTAGACCGCATGGCGCCGGTACTTAGCGCACATATCAGGCGATCGACAATTGATTTCCTATCGACCGAAAGATCCCTAGTTTCGCTACGCGCGAATATTCAAATTTCACCCCGGTTGTTGCGGCTCATTTCATCCAAGGGACACGGGTTGCAGGCTCTTCTAGGCGGCGGGAATCTCTTCCGCCACCGTTATCCCTCGTTGCGGAATGCCCTCGGCATTCCCCCCGTGTCCTCTATTTCGGCGGTGGAGGTAGCCTGGCCAGTACTACCTCCTAGAGCTCCGGTGGTGTTCTTGGTTGGTAGGGATCCTTCTGGTCGATTTTAGGCGTCGTGCGTGTGTCTTTTCGTGGTTTCGGAGTAACTGGTCGCCTTCGTCTAGGCCTCGTCTCCCACATGCCAGAGAAAATGCGTAAAGAAAAACAAAAGCATAAATAAGGAGTTCTACAGATTTTAGTCGGTCACGGTCGTCTCTCGGAATTATTGCCAGGCCTCAGGGCCATCCTAATCATTCATTCAATTCTCAGACACTCCGCTAAGGTCGTCTAAGGGGTAAGGAGCCTGTGGTAACATGCAATGTTACAACTCCTCTCCCCCCCTTAGACGGACCACTGGGGCGGAAGCGCTAGCAAAACTGACCCATGGACCGAACTCCGAGTGGCGACCGCACACCGTGTCTTACGTCTACTGACTTCGTTGAGTCTAGTTATTTCAACGTACTACTGTATTTTAGACTAAACTTTCCCCCGAGAGGAAATAAGAAGGTATTTACTGAAAACCCCCGGTTTAATTATTAAGTCGTCACCCGCTATTCTCCTCCTGCAGAAGGCAGCAAGACAAAAATTTTGGAGAGGGTTCGACTCCCCTCAATACAAGATAAACCCGAGATCAAAGAAAAACAAAATCAAAATAAGAGACTACTCTAAATCAAAACTCGAAATTCGAAGCACAAAAAAAAAAACAAAATCGAATTAAAAAACTACTCGAACTAAAAACTCGAAATATAAAGAACTACACATAAAAAAAAAAAACAAAAAAAAAAAGACTATATTAATTTTACTAACAATCATCATGAAACACAAAAAAAAACAAACAAAATAAGAGACTACGAACCAACAAAACAAAATGAAGCTAAATATCGAGCTTTCGGGCTCGATAGGACCACGAGGGCCAAAACACAAACAAAACAACAAAAAAAAACTGAAACGATACGAAAAATCAATTTATATGTTACCCCTTGGGGTGCGAAACGGAGGATCCCATCCGGATCTTCCCGTGAAACAATGAAAGAAAAAAAACTAAACTCCCTTCCGACTTACTGGAGAGCCACGCGAACACATAAAAAAAAAAACCCAAACAAAAAAAATTATATAGCACCCTGGCCATGAACGGAAGAAAAAAAAAAAAAAAAAAAAAAAGACAAATGTGCGATTAACCCGAACAATAACAAAAACAAGCGAACCAACACAAGCAAAAAAAAAAACAAAAAAAAAATATAACCAAACTACCCGAAGACAAAAAAAAACAAAAAAAAAGCGAGAACGACCCCGGGGTCGGGCTTCAAGCCCTACTGCCACCGGTCTCGGGGTGGCACTCGTGGCGCTCAGGGGTAGTAGCCCCTCCTGGCTTGCTCTCGGGCCCGTTCTCTGGCGAATTTAAGATGCCACGGATGGTCGCGCCACGGGCAGGTCTCGGCTAGGACCCCGGGCATAGAGCACAGATTACAAAAGTCTCTTTTCGGCTCCGGACAATAACGCGCCAGGTGCCCGGGTAATTTGCAGTTCCAACAATCGGACTGCGATATCCGGTAGGCGCGCAGAACTTCTGCCCGTTTCTCATTCGCGATGCGCTCCTGATCGGTGGCCCCTCGTCTCTGGCTGGTTCTCCTTTTCTCCTCGTAGGCCTGTCGGGTCCGCAGGGCCTCGGTTTGGGCCTCCGTGGCTCTCTGTGCGGCCTCAGTGGCCCGCCGTGCGGCCTCGCATGCGGCTGTATGAGCCGTCTGGTACCGGAGGTCGGCTTCGAATGCTACTTGTCGTAGACGATCGCCCTCGGAACGGTGGTCTGGCTGGCGCGGCGGACGTACTACCGGGATGTACCGGGGATCCCGGGGTACGGGTTCCACGGGGCCCTAGGGCGAGGTATTGCCCCCTTGTTCGCGGCTGTAGGCCGGCTGGGGCCGGCTACGGGGTCCTCTGGGGTGATTTCCCTCGCTAATTGGGGCGGCTCGCGCCTTCCCTGTGCCTCTGGAGTTTGCGCCACCTCTCGAGTTGGACTTTCCCTCGGAGGAGTTGGGCGAGTGGCCTCGCTCGTTGTCTCCACCTCCGGTGGTACCAGCAGGTCTCGACAGGCATCTCGGAGGTCCTCGTCAAGGACTGCACCTTCGTAGGCTAAGAAAAACCTCTCCTCATAAACTCTGGGTTTTTGATCGTACAGGCTCATTACGAACTTATTGGCGCAGTTGACTCCAAAGAAAATATATAAAAAAAACTAATTCGTCGAACTGACCGAATTTTTCTTTCTCCTAGACCCTAATTCCCTAATTCTAATTACTAAATTTATCGCAAACTAAACCCGAATAAAACGAACGCGAACTTTCTTTTCTCAAGCCTCGTCGGAGGACAGATCCTCTTCCTCGGATTCGCTGAGATTAACATCTACTTCCGGGGCGACGTAAGGCTTAAAATCTTTAATATGGTGTCGACCGAGTTTTCTGCCTGTCGCGTCCTCTAGCTCGTAGACGACCGGAGAAACGACTCTCGTTACGATGTACGGTCCCTCGAACTTGGGAGCCAGCTTCGCAGCTACGAAGTTCACGGCAGAGGATAGGATTCGCTTACGCTTCCAGACTCGATCTCCCACCTTGTAATGACCGTCTCGGTGACGCCGGTTATAATATTGCGCTTGTCTCGTGCGTGCCGATTGCAAGTGTCTCGTCGCGAGATCTCTTAATTCTTGCAGTCGCGTCATTCTCTCTGCCCACTTGGCCGGACGCGGTTCCGGGATCGTGGCAGGACCCTCTTCCGTACGTCGGAGCTGTACTCGAGGTCTGGGTTCCCGGCCGAGATTCAAGAAGGCTGGGCTCACTTTTAGGGAACTATGTACTGCGGAATTGTACGCGAACCGAAATTCGTGTAGGTGTACGTCCCACTCGCGATGATCTTTCTCGATATACGCTGTGATCATAGTCTTCAAGACGCGATTTACCCTTTCGACCGGATTCGCCTGAGCGTGGTACGGGGGTACGTGAGCGTGCACGATATTGTATTCGGCGCACATGTCATTTATGGCTTTATTTGCGAACTCCGTCCCATTATCGGTGAGAAATACTTCAGGGGTACCCCACCGGGACAAAATTAAATCTTCAAACGCGACGATAATATTTTTGCCATTGGCTTTCCGTAAAGGCATGCATTCTACCCACTTGGTAAAAAGGTCCTCGAAGACCAACAGATATTCGAAGCCTGAGCGGCTGCGAGGAAACGGACCCATAATGTCAGCCGCGACGACTGCCCACGGTTGATCGACTACGCGTTCTCCCATTAGTCCAGCAGGCGGCGCCTGTTCGACTTTACATTGTTGGCAACGTTGGCACCGACGAACTGCCATGACGATATCTCTAAACATCCCAGGCCAGTAATATTCCTCGCGGACTCTAGCATACGTTTTCTCTACGCCGAGATGTCCCGCCTGTGGGTCTTCGTGTGCTTCAGTAAACACTCGAGCTCGATGCTCGGCTGGCAATACTAATTTCCACGGATTAAGTTCTTCGACTACCGATTCTGTCACCGGATTTGGTCGCAAATAATACAGCCGGCCCTCGTGGACCGACCACTCTCTATATTTCTTAGGTGTGGCTAGCACCTCTTGTACTCGGCGGATGTACCACGGGTCTTGAGCCTCGTTAATCGCAGCTACATGCTCGGCTGCGAGGTTCTCGACCTCGTCTTCATACATCCGCGATAATGCATCAGGCACGTGGTGCATGGCTCCCTTCCGGTGGATGACCTCGAAGTCGTACTCCAGGAGCTCTAATGCCCACCTTGCCAAGCGTCCGGTCGGATTATGCAAGTTATGTAACCATCGAAGGCTACTATGGTCTGTTATTACCGTGAAATGATACCCCTCTAGGTAAGCGCGAAATTTCTTTATTGCCCAGATTACCGCTAAACACTCTTTTTCAGTCACCGAGTATTTTCTTTCGGCTTCGGAAAGAGTACGGCTCGCGTAGGCTATTACGCGTTCGACCTCGTCGATTGTCTGAGTAAGGACAGTGCCTACTCCAAAATCGCTGGCATCGGTCTGTACTACGAAAGGTACGCGAAAATCGGGACACGATAATACTGGGGCGGTAGTTAACGCGGATTTTAATTCTGCAAAAGCGTGATCTTGTGCTTCACCCCATTCCCACCGTTTATCTTTACGTAAAAGCCGCGTTAATGGCTCCGAAGAGCCCGCGAACGCTGGAATAAAACGGCGGTACCACGAGGCCATCCCTAAAAACCGTCGCAATTGTTTCAAGTTCCATGGTGGCGGATAACTGACAATCGGTTCGATTTTGTCGGGGTCTATTTGCAAACCCTCGTTGTTAACGCGAAATCCCAAGTATCTTACTTCGTCCCTACAAAACTCACATTTTTCGGGGTTTAATGTCAGACCAGCTCTCGCAATTTCATCAAATACGCGTTTGAGCCAGTCCATATGTTTTACAAAATTGTCCGTCACTACTATAATATCGTCTAAATACGCGAAAACATGCGGTTCCATATCCGGTGTAATTAACTTGTCAATCAGTCTCTGAAACGTCGCGGGGGCTCCCGTGAGTCCGTACGGCATTCTCGTGAATTGAAATAAGCCTTTTCACGGTGCAGTGAACGCAGTGACTTCGCGACTGGCTGGGTGCAAGGGAATTTGATGATACGCTTGACTCAAATCAATTGTCGAAATATACCTCGCGGCACGTAATTTATCCAATATCCCGTTAATATATGGTATCGGGTAGGCATCTTTCTTAGTGACGCTATTTACTTTACGAAAGTCTAAACAAAAACGATAACTTTCATTCGGCTTCTTGACCATTACTATGGGGCTTGACCACGTGCTTTGTGAGGGCTCTATTACTCCTTCGGCTAACATACGGTCGACTTCAGCGTGGATCGCGGCTTGTACCACCGGAGATACTAAATAATATCGTTGTTTTATGGGATTATTTCCCTGCGTATCTAGGGTATGCTCAGCTAGACTCGTCAGTCCAAGTGGTCCCGTGACCGCGGGTAATTCTCGCTCTAAAAACTCCTCCAGTATCGTTCTCTCCGCTCGTGTTAGCTCTGCGATTCCATAACACGTGTTATCTGACCTCTTGTTCGTCGTGGCTGATATTGCCTCGCAAAACGGACTCGTATCATCTGGTCCCCCCTTTAAGCGCCAAGTATCGTCTCCGCCATACATTTCCAACCCGAATAATCTAATAAAATCCATCCCGAGGATGCAGTCCCACGCTAAGGATGGAAGGATTCTAATCGCGAGCTCGTGAGTTGTTCCCGACAGCTCTATTGGCACGCTAAATTCTCCCAAGACGGCTTCAGTGTCGCCGTTTGCCAGAATTACGCGTCCAAAGGCTGGTTGGTTTAATGCTCGACCGTTTTCTTCGGCAATCCGCTTGCCTGAAGCTCCTAAGAAGCTTCTTGAAGACCCGGTGTCTACTAGCGCGCGAACTTTTGAGTCTCCGATTTTTACCGTTAAAAACCAGCGTGGTTGTAGCTCGAGAGTCTGCATCGGAAAGCAATCGGCATATGCCTCGGTTGGATTATTGGGACTCGGATTTATTGTCTGAGGGGACCCGTAGTCCCCGTTCGAGACTCCCCTTGTTCGTTTCCCGGATGGCAACGCGAACACGTAGTCGCAATTTCTCCTTTTCTACCACAGTGGTAGCAGAAACGAATCTTTGGTGCCGGGCACTCTCTCCAGATATGACCTCTCCGATCGCAATTGAAGCACATAACCGTCGGTCCTCCGTCCATTGCTTGCATGGAGTTAGACGCTGGCGGTGCTTGTTGGTGAGCCGTTATCGTGGCTACCTTCGGATTAGTCGTTCGCTCCGGAGCGCTTTGCCTTTCTTTCTGAGGCTGAATTTTTTTTATCTCCGTCGCTATCTTTTTCTCTAGACTCAGTTGCATCGCCGCTAACTGTTCTTTAATGGCCTTATCCACGGCCATTCTCCCCCCCCCCCCCCCCCTAGACCCTTACCCCCCCCCCCCTTACTCGAGGCTTGGACAGCTGAAGCCTTCGGAGCTTCTTTTACCACGGGTTCATCGTCTATTGCGGCTAGCGCTTGAGCTCGCTTCTGGGGCTTGGCTTTAGCCTTGCACGCCAGTTCCGCCATAAATGAATCCTCGGGGGATGGGGGTGGTCTATACGAACGCGAAAGATCCAAATTCCTTTCCCTCGTGGTCGCGGCTCGAGCTAACTCTAGAAAATTGTTAATTCGATTCCGGTCTAGAGTCTCCCGAATGTTTGGACGTAGGTTTTCAAATGCCAGATCTAGCTGGTCTTCCAACGCGTAAGGGCGAGTCATGCGATGCAGCAACCCTCGAATGCAGGTGAGATATTTCGTCACCGACTCGTGTTCGCCTTGAGTACGCGTCGCAGCTTGCTGTCGGAAGCGTTTATTAACCGTTTCGTCCCCGAACCAACTTCTGAACGCTTGCTGGAAGTCCTCATAGCTTGACCAGTTGTCGCGCTCGATACGTAGCCACTCCGAGGCTGTTCCCGTGAATATTATCGGCAACGACTGAATGACTTCTTTACCGGTCAAAGGAGTGAGTCTCTTGCAGTCATCTAAGCGACTCAAGAAGTCCTCGGCGCTTTGCTCGTCTCCGTCCGCGAATTTTACATTCCAGCGACGCAACGCCTCGATTACTTCTTTAGCCCGATCTCTGCAGTGTAAACGCGACGGAATTACTGCATCTTCCCAGCTGGGTTGCGGCGCGTCCCACCTACCGGAGGTAGGTGCACCGGGTCGGGAGGGTGGGTGGGTAACGATCGGTGACAGACTGCGGTCTCGTCCGAAGTCTGTCTCTCGGCGTATTTGGTCGGTTGTCGGCCACGTTTCCGCGCGCGTGGGTCGTCTTAAGTCTTCCTGACTTCGCAGGATCCTTCTCGGATGCGATTCCGGCAGTAGTCGCTCGCTAGCATCGCTTAATTCTATTAGCTCGGGTGTTAGTGCTGCCCGTCTGGCGGCTAGTATACCCTGTCGGAGGTATTCCTCCTCGATTTCCCGCTGTTCCGGTCTCGTTTCTCGCCCGATTTCCGCTTGAGTCGCTCGTTGGTACTCGCGACCGTATTCAGCTAGGACTCCCGGGTGAGCCGTCGATCGGCGAGGCATCGCTTCGGGTGCCTCCTCTTGTAGGATTTCGAGGAGTGCCGCGTAATCGCTATAAAAATTTCGATACGCGTCGTGTGCATCGGGAACGCCGCGTATTTGTGCCCGTCTGGTTGGTGTCCTCGGAGGACTAGACGCGGGTCTCGGCTCGACTATTGTCGACATAATCGGTTGAGCTACCGAATATGTAATGCTCGTGGTCGTTGAGGTTACCGGGTGCGACTCAAAATTCGTTGCAAACGATACTCTAGGAGGTTGGGGAGTCGATAGCCGTTCTTGGCTACCCCCTGTTCGCGCTGCGTTGTCTGAGATGACACTCCGCTCGGTTCGAACCGGAGTTAGGACTCGGTCGTGGCTAGTACTCGGTAGTACCCCTCCACCTGAGGTGAAGATACCTTCGTCTTCCGGTTCCCACGGGATCGTACGCTCGCCTTGACGTCGTCGCCAATGTCGCACGTATCTATCCCTTAGCTCAATAATGGAGCCACTGGTACTCACATGTAGCGAGTCCAGCAATTGGGATAACTCCGCGTGAGTTAGATTCCATAACGCTTCTCCGTACGGGGTATCTTTGGTCGCCATGACTCGATGCAGAATTTTATCTTATTTATTATGCATGCTTAGCCTGCTATCTACAAATCGCCTTAGGGCATTTTTATGTATTACCTCTTTCTCATACTATCATTGCTTAGTTTGCTATGAAAATTCAATATTCTCTGTATTCTTAGTCTACTTATGTACCAAATTTGCCTCAAGGTTCTCCAAGGCATTAATAAACTATCAATCAATCAATCAATCAATCAGAATCTAAAACTCGGTCGACCTCACGCAAACGGACCTCCGTGACTCGAACTCAAAAAAAAACTTACTCGAAACGCGAAAGAGAGAAAGAAAAAAAAAAAATTTCGAAACGCAAAAAAAATCGTACTCAAACTCTTAATCTTCACTCGAAATCCCGAACGCGAAAAGAAATCTTCCCGAAATACGCAGAAGAGCAAAAAAAAAAAATTTCCCGAACGCGAAAAAGATAGGATGAGAGAAAAACAAAATTTTCCGAAACTCAACCAAAAAAAAAAAAATTTGAAAAGAAGAAAAAAGAATTTTGAAACCCCACACACAAAAAAAAAGAAAGGAAAAAAAAATTTTTCTCGAAATTATAAATGAAGAATAAAGACGAAATATGCAGTTTTTCCCGAAACAACAAAAAAAAGAGAGAAAGGAAAAAAACTTTTCCCGAAATATTAGCTGAAGAAAAAAAAAATGTTCTTGTCTTTTTATCTTACTGCACTTTCTAGTGCAGTAAAAAAAAATTTAATACCGCTCAATGCAATTTGTAAGCACACGCTAACTCGAACTCGAACTCGAACGCGAACCCGAAAGAAAATATTTAACTCAGAACATAATTATGGGGTCGTACTGTACAGTCCCGACGAGTCTATTCGCCGAGGTTGACCTATATTCCGAACAGCTGTTGCGTCCTAGTAGGTCTCAGAACCCACACCTGAGCCACACCGCTAAGTACGAAATTCAAAATTCGAATATACGCGACATCTATGAGCGTCGAGTCGATTTGAGTTGACAACGCGTAGATAGTCCCCTCGGTGCGGGGGTAGGTTACGAGTCCGCTGTACTTTGGACTTTGTCCTCCCGCTGCCTATAGGATGTTGTCTCGAAACCCGAACTATAGAATTATTTGACCGGTGGACATAGAACAATAATCTCGCTAGCTAGCTATACCGGGTGTTCGATTTGTAATTTTAATGTTTTTCTCCCGGCGTTCCTCGGGTGGGACTCCGCTAGTATCTCGTACCGTTTTCAATGCGGTCCGCCACTATTTTAACACCTATAGGACAGTATATCCACCACCACAAGTCAGGCACAAGATTATTACACAAAAAAAAACAAAAAAAACCAATGAAATAGCAAGCAGATGTAATATAATTGCGATTAGGTCTTATTATTAAGTTTGGGGTCCGTTTCCAGTGTCCCGGTGCATATCACGTGCTTTAGCACGGTTATTTTCCAGTTTTCCCCTCTAACGGGGAAAACGCGACTAAATGACGAAAAATACCCTACTCCAAAACGTATGAACTCTCGAGAGTTAGTATTCCTCCAAAGGAAATGAATAATTTTTACCTAAAAACTCGCTACGAAGACTATGAAAACAAGATATAAAATTCAAACGCGAAATCAACAAAAGATTCTACGCCGTACGGCTACGACACAGAGTCGCTTCGAGCGTACACGCTGCTAATCCTTCTCCGGTTAATAGAGAAAAACAAACCGCTGACCTTTCTCTCCTTAGCAACAGCGAAGCCGTTACCTAAACTAGTAATAATTATTTAACTAACTAAAATTTATAACGCCTCTTTTGAAAAACCTATTTAGAAAGGCCCCACGTTGGGCGCCAATTTGCGACGTGGATTTTTCCTGGTCCTCAGACCAGACCGGAAAGCTAGTCTGAGAACCGTCCACTCGACAATTGGCCAACTGAAAATTAATAATAAAACAAAGATGCTGGGCGCCAGGCTTATAATCGCCAATTTCTGAAAATCTAAATAATAAAAAAAAAATACAAACTACAGATACTTGAGCGCCGGCTAGCGTCAGTACCGCGGAGAGGGGTCGGGATTAATTGAAGGATTAGCAGAACGTATTAACGACTCGGTGAATTTGAATTTAACAAAGAAAATAAATTTTATTCAAGAAAAATGGTATATAAAAAAAAAATTGAAATAATAATACTAGTACCCGGGGGTACTCCCCAGCGGGTATAAATCGACTACAGGTCGTGTAAGATTGACCTGGCCACGTTTGGCGAGTTTTACAATAAAAATTAAACTACTAGCTTCCACGTAGGACAGCAATAACAAATAAAAAGAAGTCATGCAACAAATAATATATAACTCGTCAAATCAAGTCCTCGCTAGACAATACTAATTAAATTACTAATTTATGAAATATATGCTACGAGCAGAATTGATGACTAGTTAATAACCATCGTATAATAATGATTAATTAGGAGTTATTCAGCCGTAGCTCGTACTGTGACGACTAGCTCGTCTCCGAGAGACGAAGTCCCTCGTTACCGTATTGCTCCGAAAAGCTTATTATTTACAAAATATTTACAAACTATTTACAGACTTTTCCTACTACTTATTTGAGCTAACTCTGCGGATAATCTATTTGATTTGTTAACCACGAAAGTTAAATAATGAACCCTAAATTCTAACGCGAAGAACCCTTTACGTCTCTCCCCGCAGGAGGAAGAGAGAGCGACAGTGACCGACTCGTCCTGTCTCCGTCGTACTCGTGTACTACAGGTACGCACTTGACTAAATTATTAATTACGCGAATAATTACTCCAAAAAAATAAAGACTCGAACTACAAAATCTAAGGCAAAGGGACACTGGTGACGGCCTACCCTTCGGAGATCGGCTTAATTCGATCCCAAGAATTTTAATTAGCCTCGTGGCTTGATCTATGGCAATATGGCGGATAGCCGTTGCCGGATACGAATTATCCTGAGTGAGAATGGCTAACGCTTACCGTGTTCCAGCCACGCTACGAAGCGTCCTCTCTCCTGGACGTAGTCCATCCCTCGGTTAATCGTTCCCTCGGGGATATTTGGTCAGCTATTCGCACACTCACACAAAATCAGAGAAAAATGAATAAGCAACTCACGAGGTTTAACGCAGAGTAAAAAAAGAAAGCAAAGATAAGCACTCTAGGCTAAGTACGCAAAAAGAACAGAATTCACACGAGTGATCTAATCGCTAGTCTAACGCAGAGTGAGTAGACCGCATGGCGCCGGTACTTAGCGCACATATCAGGCGATCGACAATTGATTTCCTATCGACCGAAAGATCCCTAGTTTCGCTACGCGCGAATATTCAAATTTCACCCCGGTTGTTGCGGCTCATTTCATCCAAGGGACACGGGTTGCAGGCTCTTCTAGGCGGCGGGAATCTCTTCCGCCACCGTTATCCCTCGTTGCGGAATGCCCTCGGCATTCCCCCCGTGTCCTCTATTTCGGCGGTGGAGGTAGCCTGGCCAGTACTACCTCCTAGAGCTCCGGTGGTGTTCTTGGTTGGTAGGGATCCTTCTGGTCGATTTTAGGCGTCGTGCGTGTGTCTTTTCGTGGTTTCGGAGTAACTGGTCGCCTTCGTCTAGGCCTCGTCTCCCACATGCCAGAGAAAATGCGTAAAGAAAAACAAAAGAATAAATAAGGAGTTCTACAGATTTTAGTCGGTCACGGTCGTCTCTCGGAATTATTGCCAGGCCTCAGGGCCATCCTAATCATTCATTCAATTCTCAGACACTCCGCTAAGGTCGTCTAAGGGGTAAGGAGCCTGTGGTAACATGCAATGTTACAATATATAATATATATGTATATATATATGCATATTAGACCTGTCCTTAAGAAGGGTAAAATCGAATTTCGATCGGGCCACCCCTCAAAGTAGTTCGAAATAATTAAAAAAAAATGTCAAATTTTTTTCAATTTTTTTCGTCCATATTTACCCACCGCTTGAAAGCCTTACTTTTTCCCATAAAAATAACATTGATTTTTCGAGGTTTTTAATCAAAAATTCGTACTGGGTCTGAAAATAGTCGTAAAAAAATTTCGAAAGAAGCAAAATGGAGGTGAATCCGTCCACTTCAAACCGCCGCTTGGAAAATTTGGCTATCTCTATTTTTGACTCCGCTATCTCACTTTTAGTGCGGCAAGAAATTTCAGCTAGTGAATAGCAAGCTTTTGGGATTGGTCTTGAAGATGAAAGAAATTCTTCTTTGAAAATAACAAATAGAAATTCAAAAATTTCGATCACCTATTATTTGGGAAACCGCTGAAAAAAGATTTCAAAAATGTCGAAATACCTCATTTGGAGAGCTTAATATCGGAAGAATTAAATCGGAGTAGTCGTAGAAAATAGAAAATTCTTTGTGCAAACTCATTAGTCATGTCAAAGAATGTAACTCCCACCCTTAGCAAAAAAAAAAAAAATTAAAAGAAATTGAAAATAAAAATAAAAATAATTAAATTTAAATGACATTTTTCGACATTTTCAAAATCTTTTTCCAGCGGTTTTCCAAATATTAAGAAGGAAGATGAGGTGATCAAAATCTTTGAATTTCTATTTGTTATTTTAAACGAATTTATTTTTCTTTTAAAACCAATCCCAAAAGCTTGCTATTCACTAGCTGAAATTTCTTGCCGCACTAAAAGTGAGATAGCGGAGTCAAAAATAGAGATAGCCAAATTTTCCAAGCGGCGGTTTAAAGTGGACGGATTCACCTCCATTTTGCTTCTATCGAAATTTTGTTACGACTATTTTCAGACCCAGTACGAATTTTTGATTAAAAACCTCGAAAAATCATTGCTTTTCTTATGGGAAAAAGTAAGGCTTTCAAGCGGTGGGTAAATATGGACGAAAAAAATTGAAAAAAATTTGACATTTTTTTTTAATTATTTCGAACTACTTTGAGGGGTGGCCCGATCGAAATTCGATTTTACCCTTCTTAAGGACAGGTCTAATATATATATATATATATATATATATATTAGGGTGGGCCAAAAAAAACTTTTAATTTTTTTTTCTTTAGTTACCATGAAAATATTGCTCAAGATGATGAAAAAAAAGTCCTCTGAAAATTTGAGCTCTTAATATCAATATTAAGAGGTGCCTAATCGCGATTTTTGATTTCCCATTTAAATAACACAGGAAATTTTTTTTTTTTTATTTGGAATTTTATTCCGTTCCAACGAATCATCGTGTTATAAAAATCAATACATATTCTTGTAGGAAATTAAACGATCTCCAAAAAAGGTCTGATGTAATTTTTCGCTAAGTTCACTCGTTTCAAAGTTATTCAAGGTTAAAGTTCAACCTCAAACGGTATATGACGACTTTTTTTTCGACTTAGCGAAAAATCACATCAGACCTTTTTTGGAGATCGTTTAATTTCCTACAAGAATATGTATTGATTTTTATAACACGATGATTCGTTGGAACGGAATAAAATTCCAAATAAAAAAAAAAAAATTTCCTGTGTTATTTAAATGGGAAATCAAAAATCGCGATTAGGCACCTCTTAATATTGATATTAAGAGCTCAAATTTTCAGAGGACTTTTTTTTCATCATCTTGAGCAATATTTTCATGGTAACTAAAGAAAAAAAAATTAAAAGTTTTTTTTGGCCCACCCTAATATATATATATTAGGGTGGTCGTTAGAAAAAAAAATTCGGCTACGCCCCCCAAATCGACTCCAAATAAATCAAAACTCACCCTGTAATTTTTTCAGATTTTTATTTCAACGCTTGACCCTTGACCACAGAGGATGAACTTCTCCATTTGAAATACACGGGGTTTCGCGGTCCTTTCAGTTATTATTCCACTGTGGGTCTAATTATGAATATAAAAATCTGAAATTCTCACAGATTGGTCCACGAGAATGCTTCTCTGTGAAGAAAAAATGGCCACCCCCCTGCCCTCCCAATTTTGTATGGTTCATCCCATGCCAATGTGATCATTTTTTTTTTTTTTCTCCAATTTCATCGAATGTTGCTCAAAAACATTGAAAATATATGTTTTCCGATGTTTTTCGGTTTTTTCACATTTCGTACGGGATATTCCGACATGATCCAATATCATACGGACTTGAGGTAAAGGGAATAATCGATTATAAAGCGAAAGTTGACTTTATAACTCCTTGTTGATTTCTTTTGCGAAAAAAATCTATAATAAAAGAGTCGACTTTATTCAAAAACTATATGGATGACGCTAAAAACAAAATTGCTGAACACAAAAAAAAGAAGGAAAACGAAAATGCTGTAAAAACACACCGAAAACCACTTTCGTGAAATAAACTGGTGCGTCTTGCTTATAAATGTATTATCAAATTAACGTAGATATTGTAGATGAGTTATGCAGTTTTTAGTACTGTCTCTTTTCTTGCGTCTGGATGATTTTTCCGATATTCACTGACGATTTGCAGAATGAACTGCTTCTGTTCTTCGTTCCTTGTGAGAATTTGATTGTAATCGGTGAACAAACGCACTCCTCTTTCTGCGACATCGTTGACCACTTTTAATTGTTTCACAATTTTCAAACCGTTCGTGTAATTTTGATTTTGACCCCAAACGGATGGATCACTCTTCAGGAACTCTGGATCAATTTCAAACCTTTGGAAGAAGTTTAACGTCTGAGGAGTAACAAAATGATCCATTTCTTTAGTACAGTAACCACCAATGTCTTTCAAATTAATAACGATCCGTTTGGGGAATAATTCATCGATTTCGTCGCATGGATCTAATTCCAAAACCATCCTGCGTTTGATATCGAATGATACATTTTCATCGAAAAATGACATGGCAGCTGCCTCAGCATTCAAGTACCATAGATGGTTTCTGAATTTATTAACGGTGACATTCGATACCTCTTCGTCAATCGATTTATAATTATAGAGCTTCTTTAAAAATTGTAAATCGTGATTCGGCGCTGTAGATGCAAGTGGGGCAGCGAACCAAGCTTCAACGTACAGCATCACAATAAATATCGACGTGTCGCGAACCGCCAATCTTTCTTCGTCTGTCATTGGATACTGCTCTCGAAAGATGAAAATTTTCAAGCAATAGATGGCTTTTGCCATCCATCGTGCATGATGAAATGCTCCAGGGTAAATAAACGTGTACTTAGGAGATGGGACAGATCCAAGAAAGATGAGGGTCAACTGCAGGAATTCCTTGTAATCGTCCCTCGGTTGAAGATAGTCCAACGCTTTCTGTGCAAATGATATTATCCTTTCGATATGTTTAGGCGTCAGAATTCCCTTGACGTATTCATCTTCGATCCCACTGTTGTAACTGGTTGCATCAATTTTTTTCCAGGTTTCCCGAAAATGTTTGAAAAGCGGAACGTTTGGCCCAGTTGTCAGTGGCAATTTTTTTTCGAAAACGCTGCGCAAAACCAATTCAAAGATGTGGTGCCTGCAAGGCAAGAATAAAAGTAGTGTCTGCAACAGGTTCTCTAATAGTATTGCTGCACCGTTCTTATTGCCTAAATTAGATGCCGTTGTGTCACAGCAAAGTGCTTTTACGGATTCGCAAAGCCCCCAATCTCTCAGAACCTCATGAACCGCATTTGCTTGGGTAACACCTTTGCTATTCTCTAACGCTGGAACACCAAGGAGCTTTTCAACCTCACCATTTGTGACGACAACAGGGAGTCTGTCGATCATATCACGTTTTGTTAGATCAATCAATAATTTTCCGTCCCAATGTAAAATGAGAGCGTTCAACTTTTCGGTTTGGAAAACGCTTTTAATTTTATCAGCCCTTGCCTCACGCACTTTCTGTCGACTTAGTCGAATCGATGTTCGGTTGAGAGTCAAGGGTCTTGGATCGACATTAAGAGCTGCCGCTATGGCAGAAACTAGATGCACCGCTTCTCTATCACTTACTTTACATTTATCGAGAACGGCAACGACTTTGTCATTAAATATATTAACATATCCTCGCGATTTTTTGCACGCAGATGGCCCAGGTTCATTTTCACTGTCATTATCGAGAGTAATATTAAAATATGCACCGATACTTTCTTGACTCAGAATCTGGGAGGAAGGGTCTCCTTCATTCGACGATAGTTCCGCGAAATTGTCTGAAACCAATTATCATCGATTCAATGTAATTAATGGGACATTAGTATCGGCTTTACGAACCGGATTTTGCGTAAGTTAGGCTTGATCATTGATTAGGATATAAACTGTCAATTGGCATCCAAGATGGAAACCAGTCGGCGAAACATTATTAAAAAGAAAACACTATGTGTAGAATTATCATTTCAACATTGCGAAGTTAAAGATAAAAGATGAAAAAAATTTAAATCAAAACTGACGACCTCAGAAGACAAAGTCAAGAACTGATTTCTATTAAAAAAACAATTTTTTTCCAAATGAAATTGAACATATTGTTACAAAGGTAGATTTGAGGGATTAACCCATAGTTTCAGCAAGGTCTAGAAGCCATGAAAGATAAAAGATTATAACAAAAGTATGAAGTTTAGGGTTGCTGTAGACAACAACATTATTGTCAAAACAGTTTTGTCCCAGACTTAATTGGGCACAGACGTATTTTCAATAAATCTATAGATTTTACCAGATATTGATCTATTATTCCTCAATTATACGTCTATAATTATTACAATTGGTGTCAGAAGTGCGGATTTTGAACTATTAAAAAAAAAAAAAAAAAAGGGCTATTACTAAAAATAAAATATTAAAAGATGCGTCGGACACGCCAAACTCCTCCTACTGTTTCCCCCGGAGAATCTCCGTCAGCACCACCCTCAAAAAGAACCAGAACTGACGAAGAAACTCTCGTCCTACCGGTGACTCCCCGGATTGAAATTGAAACTGCCGCACATACTCCCACTCCACCGGAATCATCCCGGGTTGAATCACCGATACTTCAACTTCAACAGATTCTAAGCTTATTTCGCCAATCTGAACAAGATCACGCTAAAGAAAGGGAAGAAGTTCGTACAAATATGCAAAATTTGAGGGAAGGAATGCTTCAACAAATGGAAGCTATTCAGGCTCTCCAAATTCGTCTCCCCGAACCCCCAAATCCCCTAAATCAGGTAACTGAGGTTACCCAAAGGTCAGTGCCTATACAAAATAATCCACTTTTAATAAATAATACTGGAAATGTACTGGGTGAGAACAGTCAAACCTCCTTTCCTTATGAAAATTCGTTCTCTCATAATATTGCACCGGTTCTCACCCAGAATATAGCAATGGGACCCCAAAGTCGTATGAATTCAATGATTCTGAAACCAGGGTTGTACGATGGAAGTACTCCTTGGACTCAGTATGAGAGACAATTTTTGATGATAGCCAGATTGAATAGTTGGGACTTGACAGTAAAAGCAGCAGCTCTAACAGCTTCACTTCGCGGCTTAGCACTTAGTGCATTAACTTCTTTGAATGACTATGATGCACAAAATTTCGAGAAAATTCGTTCGGTATTGAAACTCCGATTTGGGGAGGAACACATGTCTAAACTTTTTTTTACTCAATTCGAAAATAGACGTCAAGGTCGAGACGAGGATCTAGCAACCCTTGGTCATGACCTTGAACGATTAATACGAAATGCTTTACCTGGTTGTGCTCCAGAGACGCGAGATCAATTAGCGTGCGCGAAATTTATTAACGCGATTTCTAATGCAACTACGAGACAAATGTTAAGGTTAGCTGCTCCTGCCACTCTTCATTTGGCTATTATCAAAGGCTTAGAAATAGAAGCAATAAATAAAGAAGAGTTCGGCTCAAATAGAGTCAGGAAAGTAGAGAAACAACAGGATTCGGAAGTACTAACAAAACGTCCGTTAGATCACTCAACAATAACCCCGAATTTTTATAAAAGTAATCCCGATAACGGAAGAAATAATATAGAATGCGCCTTCTGCAAAAAGACAGGACATACTTTCGAAAACTGTTTTGCTCTTCAAAGACGATTTAGGGAAAAAGATAGAAATACTTCCTATAGAAATTATTCTTGGAGAAACGGTAATCCTAGTTCCCAAACACAAGATAAAGAAGAACAAATAAAAGATAAAAGTCCGGTAAATAGACGGGTGATCGAAACAACAAATAGACCCGCAACTGACGTTTTCACAAATTGTAGCGCTCCAGTCACGAACGAACAGTTTTTAGTTCGCAGAAGCACCCGATCCGGTCTTTATGCTAGAGGAACAGTTGATGGAGTAGATTGTTTGTGGGTAATCGACACCGGGGCAGAGGTCTCGATAATACGCCCAGATTTAGTAAAAGATACTAGATTAGATTCCCCTCCTGGGGTATTGCGAACTGCCACTGGCCAGGCAACGCCTGTATTAGGAAAAGTGACTCTTCCCATTGACATAGAAAATCATATAAAAACTTCTCATCAATTTTTAGTAGCAGAAATAGAAGACGAGGGGATACTCGGGATGGATTTTCTTCTGGCACACGATTGCTACATAGCGATAATAGATCACACTTTAATTTCAAGGAGGATGAAAATTCCTCTGTTAACTTCTAAACCTCAAAACACAGTCGTTAGAGATTCAACTCCTAGACTCAGAGGAATTAACCAGATACCAGATTTTCTTCAAAACTTATTCTCGAAATCTTCGAAAAATTTAGATCTTGTTCAGACAGAAAAGTTAGAAGAATTATTTCTCGAGTTTCAGGGAGCTTTCGCTAACAGTTCGAAAGACTTAGGCCGATGCAATATAACACAACATAAGATCAATGTCGGAGATAATCTCCCAATTAAACAAGCAGCTCGTAGACTCCCTATTAATGGAAGAGAAGAAGTCGAAAAGTTAGTGAGTGACATGTTAGCTAATGATGTAATTGAGCCTTCATTTAGTCCCTGGGCTTCACCCATTGTCCTTGTTAAGAAGAAAGACGGAACCAAGAGGTTTTGCATTGATTATAGAGTACTAAATAATATAACCAAAAAAGATTCCTACCCTCTTCCTCGAATTGAAGATACTCTTGATAAAATTGCCGGGGCTCACTGGTTTTCGACTATCGACCTACAGAGTGGATACTGGCAGGTTTTGATGGACCCTAAGGATAAGGAAAAGACGGCATTTGTAACAGGTTTGGGAGGCCTTTGGCAGTTTAAAGTCATGCCATTCGGGCTTTGCAATGCACCAGCAACATTTGAACGATTAATGGAACTCGTGTTACAAGGATTAACAGGAAAGATTTGTTTAGTTTATATCGATGACATAATAGTCTTTGGGAAAACTTTTGAAGAGGAATTCCTCAATTTAAAGAAAGTATTTGAAAGGTTGGCAGAGAACGGATTAAAGATGAGCTCGAAGAAATGTCATATTTTCCAGAAAGAGGTAAATTTTCTGGGACATGTAGTATCCGCGGCCGGAATTAAAACAGATCCCGATAAAATCAAAACGATACGCGATTGGCCTCCACTCTCCTGTAAATCGGATGTTCAATCTTTCATTGGACTATGCACTTATTATAGACGCTTTGTCAAAAATTTCGCGTCGATTGCTAAACCTTTACATAGTTTAACGGGAGAAAAAGCTCCATTTGTCTGGACCGATCTTTGTGAGAAGGCCTTCCTTGAATTAAAGACTCATTTAACTTCCCCTCCGATCCTTGCTTTTCCTTTACCCGAGGTCTCTTTCGTTTTAGATACAGATGCTTCTCTCATAGGGATAGGAGGAGTTTTATCACAGGTCCAGGATGGTCTTGAGCGAGTTATCTGTTATTATAGTAGAGTGTTGAATAAAGCAGAAAGGAATTATTGCGTAACACGTAGGGAGTTATTAGCTATTGTGCAAAGTATTTCACACCTACATCATTATTTATATGGACAAAGGTTTTTGATTAGGACAGATCATGCGTCTTTGAGCTGGCTTTTGTCTTTCAAGGCTCCGGAAGGTCAGGTCGCTAGGTGGCTTGAAACTTTGGGGACTTATGACTTCGAAATAAAACATAGACCAGGAAATATTCATGGAAATGCTGACGCCCTTTCACGAAGACCTTGTGAGGAAATAGGAAATTGCAATCAATGTTTTCGATTAGAAAAACAACGTAACCTCATCGAGAAAGTCAGGGCTCTTACTCTTCAAGGGAATTCTGCAGAGTGGGTAGAATCTCAGAAACAGGATGAGGTACTGGCTCGTATTAAAGGATGGAAGGATTCTGGATCTCGTCCGGAGTGGTCTGATGTTTCTGAAAAGAGTCAATGTTTAAAAGTTTATTGGGCCCAGTGGGACTCGATTCAAGTGGTGGGAAATTTACTTTATAGAAAATGGGAATCTTCAAATGGAAAAGAAATTATTTGGCAGTTACTTGTCCCAAAACAAAAGATTAGCGACATACTGTCAGAACATCATGACTCTCCGAGCGGAGGTCATTTTGCTGTAAATAAGACCTTAGAAAAGATTAGAGAACGTTACTTTTGGGCCAGATGTCGTACAGACGTAGAAAACTGGTGTTCAACTTGTGATATTTGTGTTTCAAAGAAAGGTCCTCGAGCTAAAGGAACGAGTGCACTGCAAATCTATAATGTAGGTGCCCCGTTCGAAAGGGTTGCAATGGATATCCTTGGTCCTCTTCCTACAACTCATTCAGGGAATCGTTATATTTTAGTAATCTCAGACTATTTCACTAAATGGCCAGAAGCCATAGCGATCCCAAACCAGGAAGCCAAAACCGTAGCTCAAATATTTGTTAAAGAAGTAGTCTGTCGTTATGGTTCTCCTCTAGAGATTCACACGGATC
This sequence comes from Tenthredo mesomela, assembly GCA_943736025.1. Classification (NCBI taxonomy): domain Eukaryota; kingdom Metazoa; phylum Arthropoda; class Insecta; order Hymenoptera; family Tenthredinidae; genus Tenthredo; species Tenthredo mesomela. The sequence goes on from OX031014.1 coordinate 34,280,096, forward strand.
AGGGAAGGAATTTCGAGTCTGTCCTTGTCACTGAAATTCTTGAAATTTTAGGGATTAGAAAAACAAGGACGACAGCTTTACATCCTCAGTCTGACGGGATGGTGGAAAGGTTAAATAGGACGTTGTTGAAATACTTATCCAATTTCGTTGAGAAAAATCAACGGGATTGGGATGACTGGATCCATTTGTTTTTATTATCTTATCGTTCTGCTTTTCATGAGACTACAGGTCAAACACCTGCTAAGATGTTGTTTGCTCACAACCTTCGCCTACCTTCTGATTTAGAAAAAGGAATACTTCCTTCTCAAGACCCTTTACAAACTGAATTCGCTAGTACCCTTCAAGATAATTTAGAGAAAATTCATCATTTTGCCAGGAATAGAATTCGTATGGTTTCCGATAGGATGAAAGCTCGATATGACTTGAGAGTTAGGGATTTACAATTCAAGGCTGGAGATAACGTTTGGTTGTTTCAACCCTCAAGAATGAAAGGACGTTGTCCCAAACTCCAGAGCGATTGGGTAGGACCGTACAAAATATTTACCAAAATCAATGACGTAGTTTATCGGATTCAACAGTCTAGTAAAACTAAACCTAGAGTAGTCCATCTAGACCGACTCGCTCCTTATTTAAAAAGATCTGTAACAAGAAACATAGTTTTAGAAGAGTCAAATGTTCAGAAAGACTCCGGAAATAGTTTTGTAAGTTCAACTACCTGGTCGCCCAAACTTCCTTTCAAAGTAAGAAGAAGAGGTTGTGATCCTTTGACAATCATTATAGAGGGAAATATAGGATGTGGAAAAACCACATTCACAAAAAGGTTTTTACAAGATGAACGAATTTTAACTCTATTAGAACCTCTCGAAGAATATCGAAATGTAGCAGGAGTAAATTTATTAGAGAAAATGTATTCCAATCCCTCGAAATATAGTTATAGTTTTCAGCATCATGCTATGATGGCCATGAGGAAAAGACATCTCAGCCAAACTTCTCTTCCTATTAAGGTTATGGAACGGTCGATTTATAGTTGTGATTGTTTCGTTGAAGCTCGAAGGAGATTAGGAGGGTTCGAAGACTTCGAATCCTATCTTCTAACAGAAAACAATAAGATATTGAGGGAAAATTCTCCCGAATTCGAAGTAGACCTCATCGTTTACCTTAGAGTACTCCCAGAAATTTCTTTTTCACGAATTAATTCTCGTGCTAGAGGTGAAGAAGTTGGAATTCCACTTGATTACATTAAGGTTCTACACGATGTACACGAGGATTGGTTGATAAAACAACGATTCTCGAGCCTTCCTGCTCCGGTGTTGATTTTAGATGCGGAAGTTTCCGCCAACGAGATCTATAAGAATTTTTGTGAGGTTATGACTGACGAACAGTGATTTATCGAGCGCGAGAGGATATAGATCGATATATCGAAATGAAAATTCTTCGAAACTATCGAATCAAGAGCGGCGGTTGTTTTCAAATATATCCTCTAATTTGTCTTTTCTTTCGTGACCTTCTTTTACAGACTAATTTGACGAAATAGAATTTAATTCTCTGTATCCTTGACGTTGGGAACAGGAATGTATCGTTTACGAATCGTTTGTATTCATAAGACATAACTAATCAACATTTTTCTTCAAGGAATTTTGAGTTTTACAAAATTCTCTAAATATTCAAAGAGAGAAGAACGATTTTGGAAGATTCTAGGAAACGACTTGGAAACCTCGAAAAAGGATAAACCTTTGTGGATAAGATATACTTAACCCCAAATTTACATCTCAGATAAGATCGTTTCAATAATTTCCTTACTATGCTTTTTCAATTTTCAATTCCTGAATGAACCTCATTTTAGTCTTTTCAACTTATATTCAGTCTCTGAAACAAGCTGAAGGACTTTATTCTTTTGAGAAAACTCATATTTGTCCTCCTGTTTAGGTCCTATGGGGGAACAAAAGAACAAAGAAACAAAAGAACAAAGGAATTCTAGGGAAAACCCAGGAATTCTGGGAAAAAATTACAGGATGAGTTTTGATTTATTTGTAGTCGATTTGGGGGGCGTAGAGGGATATTTATGTTTTTTCCCGTTCTAACGACCACCCTAATATATATATATATATATACTAGGGGGGCTCTGACCCCCTGCGCGCTTCGCGCGCCAACCCCCCGCGTCTTGTATACGTAAAAACAACGGAAATTTTGAACAGATCTTTCAACAGATTACATACGATTACAATTACATACACAATTTATAAATTCCGCATTTTCATAAAATTATTAAAAAAAAAAAAAAAAGGAATTTAAGGTTGCTCTATTTGAAATATTTAGAGAATGAGATATAACGTCAATTAGTTAATTATAGGTGTATTCTTTTGACTTTGCGATCACTAATCGAAATGATGTTGAAATTATTATGTTAAATTGCGATTGCAAATAAACATTGATATATATTATAACTGTATGATATTATTTACTTAGTTTATTCGAAACCTCGAAAAAGGATAAACCTTTGTGGATAAGATATACTTAACCCCAAATTTACATCTCAGATAAGATCGTTTCAATAATTTCCTTACTATGCTTTTTCAATTTTCAATTCCTGAATGAACCTCATTTTAGTCTTTTCAACTTATATTCAGTCTCTGAAACAAGCTGAAGGACTTTATTCTTTTGAGAAAACTCATATTTGTCCTCCTGTTTAGGTCGTTTAACCATAACTTTGAAGAGGTTAGATTCTGGGCATCATGAGCTCGATCATTCGAACTTCTAGGATTCCAGAAAATCTGTATTACGATGTTCCCCAGTTACCTCACTTTCCTGTTTGCAGACTCCTTTCCCATTATGATCCACAGAACCGTCTATTCATCGTATGACTCTTCCCTCAAGATTGAAGAATATTTTTTGTATTTCATTATTACTCACTTTGATTGGTTTAAGTTAAGCTATCTTCTTAAAGGTTTTCTGTGGTTTCCCTTGAGATTATTGGTAGCTGTATTCTGGATACTGTTTTACCAGTTTCAATTTCATAAAAATACATGATCCAATTTGAGTAGTACTAGTTCTGACCACAAGGTAGCTATGTTTCAGATGCAGTTCCCAGTAAGACGAATGTCAGATAGTTCTAGGGAACTTTTAAAATTCTTGAGCCACAGCTCGAACTATCCTATACTATGCACACATCTAACTCTCCCATATTATGCATAAATTCGACTTTTCCAAAATATACACACGTTTTACTTGCTTACTAATAGACTCACATTCTACTTAGTTGTTAATACACACACATTCTGCTAGGTTACTAGACCTTGCGTTTTCAAACTCGTTTTTAATTCAATGTTTTCGTGTTGAGAGTCGGGACGACTTTTTCTTCCAAAGGGGGAGTAGTGTTACAAAGGTAGATTTGAGGGATTAACCCATAGTTTCAGCAAGGTCTAGAAGCCATGAAAGATAAAAGATTATAACAAAAGTATGAAGTTTAGGGTTGCTGTAGACAACAACATTATTGTCAAAACAGTTTTGTCCCAGACTTAATTGAGCACAGACGTATTTTCAATAAATCTATAGATTTTACCAGATATTGATCTATTATTCCTCAATTATACGTCTATAATTATTACAATATTATTCAAGTGAGTGATTTACAACTAGAGTTATCACCTACCTATCAACAAAATTTCTTTTCGCCTTTCTTCTTCTCTTTCCATTCTGTCGAAAATTCCTTCCACGTCATTAATATATCCAACGCGACCATTTCGTCTTTGATTTTCAAGAAATGTTCTACTGTTTTGATCAACTTCTTCGAGCAGATTTCCATGAGAAATATCGAATAAATTTTTAAGCTGAGAAGTAAAATGTTTTTCTTTTTCACGATTCGAAGGTCTTGTCCTGTGTCTATACAAATCAGTCCATTTTTGATGCAGAGCCAATACTTTGTCTTCACAACGGCACTTTTGTTGAATCGGCAGCCGAGCCTTGCCCCAAAAAACTTCTAGTTCAGTTACGACCAACTTTGCGCTTTCACGTCTACTTAATTTCACTATTCGAATGTTGTAAAACAGAACTTTCAGCACTTGCTCATTTGATGGTGACTTATTACCATATATTTGAGTGTCTAAGTCACCGAGTAAAAAAATATTCTGGCGTAGATCTGGTCTTAAAGACATCGTGAAATAAGGTTACGATATTTACACACGATATTTACATTTCCTAAAAAAGCTGCTTACTCAAAGTAACCATTTGAAATACACACACAGAATTATAGCGATTTAAGTTCATAAATATAGACACCGAAAATTCGTCTTTGCACGAGGTAATACCACAATTTTTAAGAGCGCATGCGTCGATTGCACAAGTTAGCGACAAGACGGGTAAAGGCGACCGATGGGTAATGGATTGAGGAATGTACTCGGGTGGTAAAACAGTCCCAGGAGCTCATCAGATATTACTTCACCTATGACGAAGGTATAGGTTAGTCTGAAAATGATGCGGACTGTAGTAGTTTAGCGTTCGCCTGGTTTCACGTTTGTTGAGTTTATATAATATTCACTAATGACAGATTATCCCATACAAAATGTGGGAAAACCGAAAAACATTGGGAAACATATATTTCCAATGTTTTTGAGCAACATTCGATGAAATTGGAGAAAAAAAAAAAATGATCACATTGGCATGGGATGAACCATACAAAATTGGGAGGGCAGGGGGGTGGCCAGTTTTTCTTCACAGAGAAGCATTCTCGTGGACCAATCTGTGAATATTTCAGATTTTTATATTCATAATTAGACCCACAGTGGAATAATAACTGAAAGGACCGCGAAACCCCGTGTATTTCAAATGGAGAAGTTCAACCTCTGTGGTCAAGGGTCAAGCGTTGAAATAAAAATCTGAAAAAATTACAGGATGAGTTTTGATTTATTTGTAGTCGATTTGGGGGGCGTAGAGGGATATTTATGTTTTTTCCCGTTCTAACGACCACCCTAATATATATATATATATACTAGGGGGGCTCTGACCCCCTGCGCGCTTCGCGCGCCAACCCCCCGCGTCTTGTATACGTAAAAACAACGGAAATTTTGAACAGATCTTTCAACAGATTACATACGATTACAATTACATACACAATTTATAAATTCCGCATTTTCATAAAATTATTAAAAAAAAAAAAAAAGGAATTTAAGGTTGCTCTATTTGAAATATTTAGAGAATGAGATATAACGTCAATTAGTTAATTATAGGTGTATTCTTTTGACTTTGCGATCACTAATCGAAATGATGTTGAAATTATTATGTTAAATTGCGATTGCAAATAAACATTGATATATATTATAACTGTATGATATTATTTACTTAGTTTGATCATTTTTATAGTTTCTAATTAATTAATTAATTATCTACTTATTTACTGATTTTTCAATTTACTATAAAATAAACATTAACATACATTATAATTGTATTATCATAATAGTATTTATTTTACAAAGAGTAGAAGTGATTCTTAATAATTTAAAAATTATTTACTATTTATTATTTATTACTATCAGTGGATAATCCTGATCTATACAGATCTATTATTTACTTAGTGTGATCATTTTTATAGTTAATTTTTATAATTAATTAGTTTTGTTAAAATAATAAAATAATTAAGTAAGTTAAAATGTGATTATTTGTTAAAATTATTATGTTAAATTGCGATCGCAAATAAACATTGATGTATATTATAACTGTATGATATTATCTACTTATCTATCTATATTTACTGATTTTTCAATTTACTATAAAATGAAGATTAACATGTATTATAATTGTATTATCATAATAGTATTTATTTTACAAAGAGTAGGAGTGATTCTTAATAATTTCAAGATTATTCACTATTTATTATTCATTACTATCAGTGGATAATCCTGATCTACTATATCTAATATAGATCTATAGCGTAAAAAAAAGGACACTTAACTGGCCTCACTGCTCGGCTTATATGTCATACACGATCGGCTATCCAGTTATAATATTAATCAGTGGTTGTTTCCTTTATATTTCACTATACACAGAGCGAATCTGAATGAATTTGGTTTTCCGGATGGTAAAGCAATTCGGTTTTTTCTTTAAACCGACAACCTATCTACCTTACACCAGTGACCTTAAAAATCTATGGAAAACCCAGGAATTCTGGGGAAAACCCCAGACCTTTGACCTTTCACCCTGAAAATCTATGGGGAAAATCTAGGAATTCTGGGGAAAACCCAGGACCTTTGGCCTTTGGACCTTTGACCTTGAAAATCGATGGGAAAAACCCAGGAGCTCTTACCTTTGACCTTGAAAATCGATGGGGAAAACCCAGGAAATTTGGGAAAACCCAGGAGCTTTGACCTTTGACCTTGAAAATCTATGGGGAAAACCCAGGAAATCTGGGGAAAACCCAGGACCTTTGACCTTTGACCTTTGACCTTGAAAATCTATGGGGGAACAAAAGAACAAAGAAACAAAAGAACAAAGGAATTCTAGGGAAAACCCAGGAATTCTGGGAAAAACCCAGAAACAAAAGAGACAAAAGAGCAACGAAAGAAAAGAACAACAAAACAAAGGAATTCTGGGGAAAACCCGGGAACTCTGGGAAAAACCTAGAAACAAAAGAACAAAGAAACAAAAGAACAACGAAACAAAAGAACAACGAAACAAAGGAATTCTGGGAAAAACCCAGAAACAAAAGAACAAAGAAACAACCGAACAAAGAAACAAAAGAACAACGAAACAAAAGAACAACGAAACAAAGGAATTCTGGGAAAAACCCAGAAACAAAAGAATGTTTTTTGTTTCTTTGTTCTTTTGTTTCTGGGTTTTTCCCAGAATTCCTTTGTTTCGTTGTTCTTTTGTTTCGTTGTTCTTTTGTTTCTGGGTTTTTCCCAGAATTCCTTTGTTTCGTTGTTCTTTTGTTTCTGGGTTTTTCCCAGAATTCCTTTGTTCCGTTGTTCTTTTGTTTCGTTGTTCTTTTGTTTCTTTGCTGACACGGCGACGGCCGCGGCGAGAGATTTTTATATTATAGAGAGGGAAGTAATTAATTAATTAGAAACTATAAAAACGATCACACTAAGTAAATAATAGATCTGTATAGATCAGGATTATCCACTGATAGTAATAAATAATAAATAGTAAATAATTTTTAAATTATTAAGAATCACTTCTACTCTTTGTAAAATAAATACTATTATGATAATACAATTATAATGTATGTTAATGTTTATTTTATAGTAAATTGAAAAATCAGTAAATAAGTAGATAATTAATTAATTAATTAGAAACTATAAAAATGATCAAACTAAGTAAATAATATCATACAGTTATAATATATATCAATGTTTATTTGCAATCGCAATTTAACATAATAATTTCAACATCATTTCGATTAGTGATCGCAAAGTCAAAAGAATACACCTATAATTAACTAATTGACGTTATATCTCATTCTCTAAATATTTCAAATAGAGCAACCTTAAATTCCTTTTTTTTTTTTTTTTAATAATTTTATGAAAATGCGGAATTTATAAATTGTGTATGTAATTGTAATCGTATGTAATCTGTTGAAAGATCTGTTCAAAATTTCCGTTGTTTTTACGTATACAAGACGCGGGGGGTTGGCGCGCGAAGCGCGCAGGGGGTCAGAGCCCCCCTAGTATATATATATATATATATTAGGGTGGTCGTTAGAACGGGAAAAAACATAAATATCCCTCTACGCCCCCCAAATCGACTACAAATAAATCAAAACTCATCCTGTAATTTTTTCCCAGAATTCCTGGGTTTTCCCTAGAATTCCTTTGTTCTTTTGTTTCTTTGTTCTTTTGTTCCCCCATAGATTTTCAAGGTCAAAGGTCAAAGGTCAAAGGTCCTGGGTTTTCCCCAGATTTCCTGGGTTTTCCCCATAGATTTTCAAGGTCAAAGGTCAAAGCTCCTGGGTTTTCCCAAATTTCCTGGGTTTTCCCCATCGATTTTCAAGGTCAAAGGTAAGAGCTCCTGGGTTTTTCCCATCGATTTTCAAGGTCAAAGGTCCAAAGGCCAAAGGTCCTGGGTTTTCCCCAGAATTCCTAGGTTTTCCCCATAGATTTTCAGGGTGAAAGGTCAAAGGTCTGGGGTTTTCCCCAGAATTCCTGGGTTTTCCATAGATTTTTAAGGTCACTGGTGTAAGGTAGATAGGTTGTCGGTTTAAAGAAAAAACCGAATTGCTTTACCATCCGGAAAACCAAATTCATTCAGATTCGCTCTGTGTATAGTGAAATATAAAGGAAACAACCACTGATTAATATTATAACTGGATAGCCGATCGTGTATGACATATAAGCCGAGCAGTGAGGCCAGTTAAGTGTCCTTTTTTTTACGCTATAGATCTATATTAGATATAGTAGATCAGGATTATCCACTGATAGTAATGAATAATAAATAGTGAATAATCTTGAAATTATTAAGAATCACTCCTACTCTTTGTAAAATAAATACTATTATGATAATACAATTATAATACATGTTAATCTTCATTTTATAGTAAATTGAAAAATCAGTAAATATAGATAGATAAGTAGATAATATCATACAGTTATAATATACATCAATGTTTATTTGCGATCGCAATTTAACATAATAATTTTAACAAATAATCACATTTTAACTTACTTAATTATTTTATTATTTTAACAAAACTAATTAATTATAAAAATTAACTATAAAAATGATCACACTAAGTAAATAATAGATCTGTATAGATCAGGATTATCCACTGATAGTAATAAATAATAAATAGTAAATAATTTTTAAATTATTAAGAATCACTTCTACTCTTTGTAAAATAAATACTATTATGATAATACAATTATAATGTATGTTAATGTTTATTTTATAGTAAATTGAAAAATCAGTAAATAAGTAGATAATTAATTAATTAATTAGAAACTATAAAAATGATCAAACTAAGTAAATAATATCATACAGTTATAATATATATCAATGTTTATTTGCAATCGCAATTTAACATAATAATTTCAACATCATTTCGATTAGTGATCGCAAAGTCAAAAGAATACACCTATAACCAAATTCCTCCCGCTGCAGCGGGAGGAAAAGTACTTTCCCTCCCGCTCTCGTCGTAGTTCGACACAAGCGATTTTCCCCACGCCCGACAAGCATGAAAGAAGGCCCATTTCATGCACGTATTATGAAAAAGTTTTTATATAATTATATATAATTTTATAATAGTATATTGTGTACCAAGGGTGTAAAGCCCACTTAGCCCTGGTGCGCACCATATTTTTTGTAACAGCACGATTTTCGCGTTTTTTCATCATTGTTGATAATTTTCATGAAAATATTGAAAAATAATTTAGCGGGCGTTTTTAGTTTTTATTTGCCCGCTTATGCTCGAGTAACGGGCGTTTTCACTTTTTATTTGCCCGCTACTCGAGCATAAGCGGGTAAATAAAAACTGAAAACGCCCGCTGCTCGATTTAGCGGGCAAATAAAAACTAAAAACGCCCGCTGCTCGATTTAGCGGGCAAATAAAAACTGAAAACGCCCGCTCGTCTGAAAACCGTCACTTTAGGCCCGCTTGATGGGTAAAAAAACCGCAAAAATCGTGCATGTGTTACAAAAAATTATATATATTGGGTCATATATAATTATATAAACTTATATCTCAGATTTGACCTGATATAATCATATATAATTTTTTGTAACACATGCATGATTTTTGCGTTTTTTTGACCCATTCAGCGGGCCTAAAGTGACAGTTTTCAGACGAGCGGGCGTTTTTTATCATAATAATAAAAACGCCCGCTGAGCGAGCGCAATTCATTATTATAATAAAATCGCCCGCTGTAGCGGGCGCAATTCATTATTATAATAAAATCGCCCGCTGCAGCGGGCGCAATTCATTATTATAATAAAATCGCCCGCTGCAGCGGGCGCAATTCATTATTATAAGAAAATCGCCCGCTGCAGTGGGCGCAATTCATTATTATAATAAAATCGCTCGCTGCAGCGGGCGCAATTAATTATTATAATAAAATCGCCCGCCACAGCGGGCGTTTTTATTATTTCAAGAAAATTATCAACAATGTTGAAAAAACGCGAAAATCGTGCTGTTACAAAAAATATGGTGTGCAACTTTATATAATTTTACATAGAATCATATATAATTACATATATAAAAATATATAAAGTTATATATAAATATCTTCATTTTAAAATGATTATTTTCATGCATATCATCTTGTATACTTATATATTAATATATAATTATATATGGGTATTAGGGTGGTCCTTAAAAAGGTCATTCATGAATTTTGACTTTCTCGACCCCCAGATCGGTTCCAAAATAATCAAAAATAATCTGAAAAAAATTTGAGCCTTGTGACTTGACTAGAAAGGGTGCCTGTAAGCACAAATTCATTTTTCGTTCCAAATTTGGGCACAAATTAGTATTTAATAATGACAATGAAAAATTTCTGTGGAAAATAAAAATTACTTACTCATTTGAACCGTACTCGCCGGATTCCGAAAAGAACAAAACAAAAATTATTATTTCCTATGTATATTCTTCGAAGAATTTGAAATTTAGTAGAAAAATTCCTTCAACATTGGGGGAAGAATAGGTGATAAATGATTTCAAATTACGATTTGATTCATTAACTTAAGGTGGTTCTTCACCTACAGTCCCACCAAACGTGGGTTCCATAGCAGATTTTGAGTACTTCTCGACACGGTGCTCCTCAAGCAAGGAAAAGTGGACCAAAAATGGATCCAAAATCGGCTAACGCAGAAAGTTTCTATATTTTTTGTAGATTGAGAAAATGTTAAGCTGAAAATCCTAGCTGATCGGTTTCGCAAGTTATGGTCGTTTTTGTATTCATACCGCGCACGTTCATGAAAAGCAGGGTAGAACACTTGACTACGCACATGCAATCGACCTCTTGATCCCAATATGAGAAAATGAAGTATGTATTAATGATTTTTCATTGGAAGACTCGTTTTTTTTTTTGTCGAAAATTGATTGATTGATTGACTGACTTTTTCACTATTCCCGTTTTTGCAACGTATCTTAATAACAGATTTCCTGATTGAAAATTTGAATAATTTTTAGCGTTCGTGATATAATTTTTACAGCAAGATTGTAGAAACCACTTTTAGCTTGACCCAGGATCAAAGACAAGGACGTAGTGATTAACTGATCCCTTCTTTTTTATTTTTTTTTCTACTTTTTTTTTAATTTTTTTTCTTTCTAACAGAAGATCAGTTAAGGAGGTTGGCTAGTCAAAAATGACTAGTTTTTCATGAATTGATTACGGCATAGTCGCCACATTGAGTATTCATCGAATTATTATATTCGTAAACTGATGATTACCCTGACATGTCCAGAAACAAAATAATACCCAAATTATGAACAAATGGCTAGATATCAAGTTTTCATTTTGAATTGCTTTGAAACGATAAAAAATCTAGCAGATTAGTGCGATTACAGTCTACGATGGCTCATTTTGTCCAGAAAACTATTTCCCACAAATTCACCACAACAGATTATTTTCTCTGTCAATCGGCAATTCAATGTGGTTATTTGTTGATTGAAATCGGTATACGTGCAATCTTGTAAAATTGAATATTCACCGTCACCAACATGATGAAAAAAAAGCCTTTGGCGAATCATACAGAATAGTTTCCTGAAGAAAATAAGCCATCGTAGACTGTAATCGAACCAATCTACTAGATTTTTTATCGTTTTAAAGCAATTAAAAATAAAAATAAAAATAAAAAAAAATGAAAAATGAGAAATCGATACCTAGCCATTTGTTCATAATTTGGGTATTATTTTGTTTCTGGACATGAAGTCAGGGAAATCATCAGCTTACGAATATAATAATTCGATGAATACTCAATGTGACGACTATGCCATAATCAATTTATGAAAAACTAGTCATTTTTTACTAGCCAACCCCCTTAATCACTACGTCCTCGTCGTTGATCCTGGGTCAAGCTAAAAGTAGTTTCTACAATCTTACTTTGAAAATTACATCATGAACGCTTAAAATTATTCAAATTTTCAATTAGGAAATCTGTTGATACGTTGCAAATACGGAAATAGTGGAGAAGCGGCATTATTCAGAGGCCGGTAATTAACGTATCAATTAATTTCGGAAAAAAAACGAGACTTTCAATGAAAAATCATTAATACATACTTCATTTTCTCATATTGGGATCAAGAGGTCGATTGCATGTGCGTAGTAAAGTGTTCTACTCTGCTTTTCATGAACGTGCGCAGTATGAATACAAAAACGGCCATAACTTGCGAAACCGATCAGCTAGGATTTTCAGCTTAACATTTTCTCAATCTACAAAAAATATAGAAACTTTCTGCGTTAGCCGATTTCGGATCCATTTTTGGTCCACTTTTCCTTGCTTGAGGAGCACCGTGTCGATGAGGAAAAAATCTGAAAAAAATCAAGCATGTAGAAGATCTTCGGGAGATTGATTTTGCATAATAATAATTCAAAAAAGTTATTAACAAATTGATGGAAAAAAAAAAACTGTTCAAGAAATTAGCCGATGACTCAACTTTTTTTTAGGTGAAAATTATTTTTTAATTTTTCTGAATACGTATGAATTTTTTCAGAATTTTGTTAAATCTTTGGAAATTGCGTTTTGTCAGGTATGAAAAAACGCAATTTTCAAAGATTTAACAAAATTCTGAAAAAAATCATACGTATTCAGAAAAATTAAAAAATAGTTTTCACCTAAAAAAAAGTTGGGTCATCGGCTAATTTCTTGAACAGTTTTTTTTTTTCCATCAATTTGTTAATAACTTTTTTGAATTATTATTATACAAAATCGATCTCCCGAAGATCTTCTACATGCTTGATTTTTTTCAGATTTTTTCCCCATCGAGAAGTACTCAAAATCTGCTCTGGAACCCACGTTTGGTGGGACTGTAGGTGAAGAACCACCTTAAGTTAATGAATCAAATCGTAATTTGAAATCATTTATCACCTATTCTTCCCCCAATGTTGAAGGAATTTTTCTACTCAATTTCAAATTCTTCGAAGAATATACATAGAAAATAATAATTTTTGTTTTGTTCTTTTCGGAATCCGTCGAGTACGGTTCAAATGAGTAAGTAATTTTTATTTTCCACAGAAATTTTTCATTGTCATTATTAAATACTAATATGTGCCCAAATTTGGAACGAAAAATGAATTTGTGCTTACAGGCACCCTTTCTAGTCAAGCCACAAGGCTCAAATTTTTTTCAGATTATTTTTGATTATTTTGGAACCGATCTGGGGGTCGAGAAAGTCAAAATTCAAGAATGACCTTTTTAAGGACCACCCTAATGGGTATATATGATGATATATGGTTATGGGTGGTATATTTTTTAAAAATTGTGACTATTATTAATACGTATTAATATTTCGCGTCACTAACACCATAAGGGCGTATCTCAAATCATACGCCCTTTTGGTTCTGCAGAGCCAAAAGAATGTATAAAAAAAAAAAAATCTCTAATCAGCCTAGAAATGTTGGAAATGGGGAAACACATTGAAAAAAAAAAAAAATTTTTTTAGATACGCCCTTTTGACTTAAAAAAAAATTCTTAAAATCAAAAGGGCGTATCGCTTTTTTTTCAACTTATTATCAACCATGTAGCATAATTATAGAGAAAATTCGAAAAAAATGTGCATATCATGATTTTACAACTCAATATGTTTTTAATAGTATATTGTGCATCATGGGAGCAAACAACGTTTTCGCTCCCCGAGGTGTAGTTTGCTGCCCGAGCGAGAGCGAGGACTCGGCGAGCCTTCGGCTCGCCGAGACGAGCGAAACGCGAGGGCAGCAAACTACACCGAGGAAGCGAAAAGGTTGCTCCCATGGTGCACACGATATTTTTCTTTACACATGAACGGAGGCCGATTTTGCTACCTATTTGAGGAAAAACGGTTTTACCCATTAATTTTTAATAAATCAATTAGTTATGATTTATTTATTTGGTTGCTGCTTTGAACAAAACAGTATGGGTACGAAGTTGGTCCCACCGTCTTCTGTTCTGTTCATGAAGGAAAAAAGAGGATAGATGAATCTAGTGCAACTTCATATCGGTGAGCAAAGACTGAGAGAAAAGACTTTTAGGGAGGAAAGGCCGGGAGGAAAGACTTTCAGGGAGGAAAGACTTTTCGAGCGGCAAAACCGCTCTTTGCTCGCCGAAAATAGGGAGCAAAATCGGCCTTTCCGTTCATGTGTAGAGAAAAAATATTTATTTAATTGAAAGAAATATTTTTGGTTTATGTGAGTGTAATTTCTTAAGGGGGTATCCACACCTTTAAGTGGGTTAACATTCTGAGAAAAAGATTTATATTTTACAGCGAATTTGAGAGTCTGATCAAATCCAAAAAAATCATCAAGTTTGGGGAGGGTTTGACCCTCATTATCCATATATAACATTGGATATTACTTTGAGTGTAATAGTAGTTACGCTCAATATATAAAAATACAAAATTGGTCGGTTGTCGTAAAGAATCAGTAATATCGTTGGACCAATTCTGGAGTTTTTGGTCCTCAATTGTTCAGATGAGATGCCTCTATCATATGAACATAGAACTTTTTGATATCGCAAAAATTGCCTGACTCGCTTAGTTTTTAGTGAGATTTTTCTAATTCTTCAATTTTTTTTCTCTACTTTTTCTATTATCTCAACCAAAAATAGTAATATCAAAAAGTTCTATGTTCATATGATAGAGGCCTCGATTCTACAAATTCGAAGACCAAAAACTCCAGAATCGGTCCAACGATGCTCCTGATTCTTTACGACAACCGGTCAAAATATTCATTCTCCAGAAATCAACTTTTAAACTTTTTTTTTATTTTTTATTTATTTTTTTTTGTTTTCTACTTTTCCCAGAGGAGAAAATGTAGCTACAGAAAATCAAGTTTTAAGATTCTGCTTATGATTAATATGCTGGATCCGCAGCTGCTCTCGTATCGATGTGTTCCCTGACGGCTTTTGACCAACGTATAACGTCGGTATATCAACCGTGAACACGTAGTATTGGTATAAACAGAGTAACCGCACCGTAGTAAAACTGTGTGTTGTAGGAATAAATACCGTATTTTTGAGCTCGGATGCATACCGTCTATACACCGTAGGTAATCACTAATAATACGGTATTGAAGCGGAATGTTCACAGTCGTAATGGCAGATGAGGTACGCACGAACAGAGTATGAGTCACGTATGTAAATCATATATAAACGGTGTTTTTTCTCGAAACATACGGTATGTATCGAGTTGTATGACGGTATTTTTATTCCAAAAATACCGTATGTATCCAGTTGTACGACGGTATTTTTTTTACCAAAAATACGGTACTATGTACCTTAGTTATATGACGGTATTTCTGCTCATAAGTTATTTTTCCAAAGGATCTAGATATTTTTCGGATAATTCATAAACGTATAACACACCTAAGCGTATAAAGCGTATAACACTTTACACGCCTTGGAATGAAATCCTGAACAATGTTGTAAAAAAAAATGTGAAAAATATTTTGGGTATATTGGGATTCTGTACTGCAATAATTTCAAACAGCAATTTGATTATCAGTATAAAAATAATATTTATCATGTGAAAATAACGTGAATGAAAATGAATAAATGATAATAAATTTATAAATCATATTATTGATATATATTATTTATATAAAAATCCTACTAATTCAGCGAAACAAAAGTACTATATGAAATGTATGACTCATGAAATACGTTAAAACCGTTATGGTAGTTCTCCAGCAGGACAATAAGCGTCGCGGCGTTCGCTCCGCCATCCGTTGACCTGTCAAAGCGGTATACTCGTTCGCACGTATCGGCATAGTTTCTCAGCTTTGTGTTGAAATCAGTCGTCAAAAAAATTGGTAAAACTTCCTTGACTCTCGTGTGTATGTAGCGTTCATCTCTGACGTTACGTAAAGCCGTTGTACAATGCCTCGATATACCCGCGTTAGAATACGATGAAAAGTTAGAGACATAACCTAGAAAATAGTAGGTACGTTCCGCAGTGTGTTAATAATTTTCAGAAGGTTGGTGACTACATCGAAGGAGTGTGTGCTGGAGACGAGCGATACAACGGGACATGTGGTGATCCCGGAAGAAAGCGTCAAAGTAACGAGCTCGTTCCAGTCACCACGGAAGGTCTTATAGCGTGTTCTGATGGATTATTAAATCTTAATATTATTGAAAATTGGGTGAAATCGTTTATTGAAATTAAGCAGGTACCATGGATGATGCGAGAGGGCAAATGTACTCGAAACGCACCGAGTATGCGGCTGCTGAATGATCGAGGCCGCCTCCGACGATATTACTTCGTCATGCGAGGCATGGAAGACCGTGATACTACGGACGGGAAAATGCAATTGTTCCCAACTAGTGTTGCAACTCACCAATTACATTTTTAATTAAATTACTCATTAGCGAAGAAAGTGAATTGTTGTAATTTCCTGTCATCAATAAATACCATGTACAGAATAGTCCGATATATGTCTTGCTCAGAAAAGAGCGACGCTTTGGTACGAAGGCAAACAGGGAATCTCCTTTAGAAATCATGCTATCCCGACGTTGGTTGAGATCTGCTGAAGAGCTCTATTTCTCAATGAAATTTGCTACATGTCTTCTGCCGCCAAGGCATCGCTGGCTCACACTTCCCGATTTTTTTTATTGAATTTTTTTTTTCGGGTATGGATGCGGTTCGAATAGGGTATTGATGTGGTGTGAATGTGGTGAGAATACGGTATGAATGTGGTAAGAATACGGTATGAATGTGGTGAAAATACGGTATGGATGTGGTGAGAATACGGTATGGATATGGTGAGAATACGGTATGAATGTGGTGAGAATACGGTATCGAAACTGTCGAACTACGGTACACATACTGCGGTCAAACCTAATTTTTTGAAGGGACCAGAAAATTTGTCGGTTCACACAGGGTACGGTAACGGTGTTCATACCGTATGAAAACAGTGTTCAGTACCCGTGAATACGGTAGAAGTGCCGGTAAAATACGGTATGCAGAAAGGCGCAAATATACTGTATTTCTGAAGTGATTATCCGTGGTAAATCCGGAAATATACCGTTTAATATCGGTATATGAACCTTCTCACAACCTTGCGCAAAAGTCGTCAGGGTTATGAGTCGAGTTTAACAAACACATGTGCCAGGCGGAGGCTTGTAGTGAGTTTTGACCTGTTCTGTCCAACAACAGTGTCCGGTAGGTGTCTAGTAAGGCTGCTAGAAAAAGAATGAATTGCGTCAAGAGAAATCTGATCAAAATTTTTCAAAACATAAAAATCCTTCAGAATTCTTAAGAGGAGACTTCGTTGAAATTTTTGGCAAAAGCAGGTTTTTTAATTCTTACAACTTTGAAAAGACGTGTATAAAACAATCCTTGCAGCAGTTTTTGAATAATGTCAGTATAGATAGTGAAAAAAAGTTTCAGCCTCCTGCGATGAAAGTGTAGACGCAAGGAATTTTTGACAGCGGTGAGAAAAATCTTCTTCGCAAGGTTCCTTGCGCTTACATTTTCATCGCAGGAGGCTGAAATTTTTTTTGAGTCTATACTGACATTATTCAAAAACTGCTGGAAGGATTTTTTTATTCACCCTCTAATAGCGATTTTCAAAATTTCACCGAACTCTCTCCTCAATCTTCAATATTCTTGTGATTCAGAAGATGCTAGCACAATTTTTGTCAATATTCCGAAAATTCTCCCATCTTTCATCAATCATACCTTTTTTCTTATAATATTTATCAAACTTTCGCAATTAATATATTATAGAAATACTCATCTTTTTAGAAATCTGAATGTGTAGTCTCCTGGCATCGATTTCGAATGCACTTTTTTGATGGATCATCTTCTTTTGAGTCCGACGTCTCATCTCATCTCAGATATATACACTGTGTTTGTTCAATATTGAAAATTACTATTGGTTTGAATTTCTAATGACAGCTCACGACTATTTACAAACAAGTAAACACCTAACCTCGAAAAAATGTAGATCGCAGCCATGTGTTCTGTCAATTATCACAATTCAAAAGAATATTGAAAATTAAATATGTATAAAAATCATAATTACAAAGAATTGAAAAATAAAAAAATAAAATTCAAAAGCAAAATATACAAAAACGTAAAAAAAAGCAAGACAGTGGTGTTGGCGGTACTGTACAATATTTACGGGACCAATATGAGTGTCCGCGCGCCGCGCGGCGGCGCTTTTTCGCAATTCGGGACTGTCATGGCTGTAACTTTTCAAATCCTCTAGATTTTCGGATGCCAATTTATTTGCAGGTAAAGTAGGTCACTAACATTCCAAAAAAAATATAAAAACAAAAACGATTTTTTGAAGATTCAAAGGTGTAGATACCCCCTTAATTGTACCGTTGACTGATTATTCTACAGACAGCTCATCCTGGGTTATTCCGTGAGCCGACCAAGTGGGCTTGAAGTGGGCTTGGGGATTGAAGAGTGCCCGAAGTTACCGACCGAATCATTCATTGCAGTATATCTATATATTCGCACACTATTTTTTTTTTTATACGCCCTTTTGGCTCTGCAGAACCAAAAGGGCGTATCTCAAATCACACGCCCTTTTGGTAACGCGATATGCAAATCACCAAGTCTGTTCCATAAAAACATGTGAACATTCACAGTACATCACTATAATATTATGAGAGATATACCGCGAAGTTCTGTGGACGCGGAACGCTAGGGATACCAACCCAAAAAGGGTGCTATTTCATGGACAGTGAGCTGCAGCAGCAGTTTAGTAACTTACTAGATGTTTCTAGTAAAATCACTAGAGATCACTAGAAATCTAGTGATCATTGGTCACTAGATTTCTGGACTAGCAATCTAGTGACTAGATTTCCAGTGATTTCTAGTGATTTTACTAGAAACATCTAGTAAGTTACTAAACTGCTGCTGCAGCTCACTGCCCATAAAATAGGACCCTTTTTGGGTTGGTATCCCTAGCGTTCCGCGTCCACAGAACTTCGCGGTATATATTGCAGTTATATGATTTCAATACTATTTATTTATTTATTTATATTTATATCACGGGGCAAGATACTATAATACATAAATTATTCAAAGTAAAGATCATGGATCTCGTATAATGATTATATTCAAGAAGTATAGAAATATGATTCGTGGTGCTTTTTTATTATTATTTTCTAAATTTTTATATGATTATAATTCTTATATATTTTAAATGTAAAAACAGAATTTATTATTTAATGATACGGCTTTTAATTTTGATAATTAGGGAAATTTAAAATTACGAATTGTTGAAAAACATTTAGCGCGTGAAGAAATTATTATTATATCACGTTTCCGATGTAATTCCCCGGAAAACCCAAAAGTACCTCGATTTTAAGAAATATAAATTGTAACGTTTCGGCTTTTACGAACCTTTTGGTCAAAGTAAAAGTCGGTTGCTACGGGTTCGAAATTTATCTATTCTCTGAAAATTAAGTATTAAGTATTTTTATGGACTCCTCGTACTGAGAGGTGAGGAAAAGGATGGGTCTACCATGCAAAAGCCACCTCGTTCAGATTTTTATCTCCCTACGCTAGCTACCGGACTCGGGTAGGTTTAATTACCAAAGCCGTATTTATTCTGAATTGAAGATTCAGAAATCTCTCTACAGAGCCGGGTTTTTACGCCAAGCCTGTCTCGCCTGCTATTGAATATTTTATTGACTAACTACAGATCCGGGTTCTTACACCAAGACTGCCTATAAGACTCGGGTTTCCAACGGTTGGCCCTCGAACACAGGTTTTTACGCCAATGTCGTTCGCTTCTTCCGTTGTTCGCCAAAGCTGTAACTACTCGGCTTATTCTGGTATTCTAATTCTGTCAAACGGGATGATAAGAAAATACCAGGCAAATTTATCAGTAGTAACTAGGTTTCCTGTATTATTAAATCAAATAAAATATCAACAAAAATCATACAATATGAACTTATCCTATCTTATTCTACGTTAAAGGTTTCCTGAACCGTATTTGTCTCTTTATTTTAGGTTTTAGTAACAATGCTGCTTTAGCTAATGTTCGTATGTGTTAATATGTTTCTATACCCGGATAGGTGATACCTACTAGAAATGAATTTAGTTATGTTTGAAATTGTCTAAGTAATAGTGAATCTAATGAATCTACTTTATTGCCTTCGGAAGGCCCTCAGTACAATAGCAATTGAGTCGCCTGGGATGCTATACCACGATTGCGCTGTCGAGCTCTGTCGACGCGTGTTTATATACTGTTCTTCTTACGCTTCCCAACAAACGGAAAAGTATTGAAACGGAATCGATTTCAGAATTTTCAATCCCGTTTCTTTGAATTTCCGAATTCAGTATAGGTTATTCTAATCACAATTTATTCGTTTCAATTCGTCTATTCGATTTTATTCGGTTCTATCCGTTCTTTTTTATCCCGTCCTATTTGCGGTAATGCTGACTTTATCATCGCCAATACGATTCAATTTTTTATTCAGAATAACTTATTGCCATTCTGAATCCGATTCAGTTCTATCTTTCCGAATGAATTCTTTTGATAGAATACAAATCATCCGAATCAATCAGCATAGTTTTTCAATCCGAAAGAATTCTTTTGAAAGAATACGAATCATCTGAATCAATTCGAATCGATCAGCATAGTTTTTTGTATCCGAATGAATTCTCTTGAAAGTATACGAGCTATCCGAATCGATTCGAATCAATCAGCATAGTTTTTTTTCCATCGAAATGAATTCTTTCAAAGGAATACGGATCATTCGAAACAATCCGAATCAATCAGCACAGTTTTTCTATCCGAAATAATTCTTTCAAGAGAATACGAATCATCTGAATCAGCATAATTTTTCCGATCCGAGTGAATTGTTAGGAAAATCACGGAAAATAAGAAACGAAACGCAATTAGTTTTTTTTTTTTTTTTTTTTCGTTGTATGCAATCCGAATCAGTGCTTTGAAAATGGTATATTCTCATTTTGAATTGAACTGAATCGTACAGAATGTACAATAGTACAAGTAACGATCATTATTTTTCATCAGGATTGCTGAGAAATCGCGACGAAGTTGCGATTTTGAGGTTAGAATGATGAAAATCAATTTTTGTTAACGAATTAACTTATTTATAAGTTCGTCTTAATTCGGGACACACTCAATATATTGAATTTACTTACTACTAGTATACTATTTAATCATCAAAAATCTTCGAAGTGACCGTGAAATTTTACTATCATTTATTTTTTTAAAGTATACATATTGATGTAAATCCTCACGAATCAAAGTTTACCTATCAAGTCGAAAAGTGTCAAGGATTGTAACAGGCGACGATTAGATCCAGATCGACACCGGACATCAGATGATCAACGAAGTTAAGCAATTTCAACTGCAGCCAGAAGTCGGATGGGTGACCCACGTGAATAAATTCAATTAGTCTGTGAATATACGATTTTTACCATCCTGGAAATATTAACTGTGCTCTACCGCTCGGAAAAGAATCAAATATTCGTGAAAAAAATATTTTTTGCAACACCTGCTACGAAAGTTTGATTTTCGAGGCCTGTGTGGCGAGCGCAAAATACCTTATTTCCGAGGGGTGATGAAAAGAAGAGTTGGCGCATGCGCACACCGCAAATACTCTACTTTGCGCACTAGTGCTTTTGTCGCGCATGCGCACATCGCGAATACTCTACTTTGCGCACTAGTGCTTTTTTCGTGCACTGTTTCATGGCGGTGGACAGTCGCGATGTGAGGTTATATTGATTAATCAATCTGTCTCTCAAATCAAACTTTCTTCGCAGGGAGTTACAAAAAATATCGTGTGATACAAGTGCGGATAGGCAATATCTGTCTCGTGTCATTACAGCACTCGCCTTCGGCTCGTGCTTCAAACGACACTCGTCGGATATTGCCTACTTTCCGCACTTGTATCACAATATACTATTTTGTCCGGATAATATCGAAAATAAACAAAAACAATAACTGTATGGGGTAATTTTTCAATTCGTTTCAATACAAATCATCGGATGAAGAAATCGAATTGAATCGTATTGAAAAATAATACCAAAATTATTCTCTATTCGTTCCTATTTGATCGTATTCGGATTGCCATTTTTCGGATCGTTCTTATACGAATTATCGAAAAAAGAAACCGGATTCAATCGTATTGAAAAATCTCAATCCGTTTCAATTCTTTTTCGTTTGTTGGGTTGTGACGTCACAAGCGTCTATCGCTGGACTATGCGAATTTGTCCAGTTCTGCTGTCTTTAAACCGACCAATCATAGCCGACCCCCATCGTGACGGTCGGACCCGTTACAATATATGTACACTAAACCTAATGGATTCTGAGCCGGATGTGTTCGACAATCGAAGAAACAGCCAATCGGCGCTCTGGATTTTTGTAATCCAGAGCGCCGATTGGCTGTTTCTAGAATTGTCAAACAACATCCGGCTCAGAATCCATTACGTTTAGTGTACATACACCTGCATAATAATATAAAATATATATTTTTCATTAATTTACTACTATCTATTGTAACGTATCAGGCTACCCTAGCCTGAGCGTTTACATTTAAATACAACGGTCAAGCGGCGACTAGACGAATCTAGAAGATTCAGTCGCAACGACGAGCTGAGTGACGTCACGACGAGTATAAAAGGCGTGACGCTGCTCAGCTCAGCAGCAATTCATAGGCAAAGCGCCTGGTTGACTCACTAGCTATTCACGGGTATACACCTGATAGACTCACAGTATTATTCGGACATCTCGAGCATAGAGCTCCGATGTACCATTAGATTCACTTCATTATTTCGAGTCTAATTTATAAAACCAATAGTCAAATAGAATCCAGATTATTGAAAACTAAAAATATCAGCATAGAAAAACTAAATGAAAAAAGAATATCGGAAATAATAGCTATTTATGTATCAAGTCCGAAAAGTGTCACAATCCGGTATGGGTAATTTCTAATATGAGCCGATCGAGTGTGCTGTGTCACAGAAGAATGAGTGTGAATTTATCGCTCGAGCGCAGCGAGGGCGATAATTCACACGAGTTCTTCTGTGACACAGCAGACTCAGAGGCGAATTTTGGAAATTACCCATTCCGGATTTGACACTTCTCGGACTTGGCAGATACAATATTTTATGCGATCCGTTGTTTGAAAGTTCACTTTTTGGAAAATCAGTGTTATACTCACTTTAGTTTCTAAAATTACTGGTGTTATTGCATCTTTCTGTATCAAAACGTTTGGACTCAGACATTTGACATTTTCAGACAATTTGGTTTATAATGTGTGAACGTAGTAAAAAATAGCCTGACTATGTTTATTTTAATGAAACATGTTCATATTGTACGATAATATTTTCATTATAGGCTCCTGTCCTATAATATTTCACTATATTTCAGTGACCTGAAATTGGTCACTTTGCGGCCTAAATCCGATGCTCAAAAAGTGAACTTTCAAACAACGGGTCGCATAAAATTATGTTTGTATTAAATAGAAAATATCAAATTTCAAAAGTCAACCATCAACGGCGTATAGAAAATAGCTTTGTAAAGTAAAACCTTGTAAAAACAAGTAAGTAATTATAAGCGACATTGTAAATATACAGGGTGGTCCATTTAACTCTGTCATCTCGAATAATTTGGTTATTATCGATTATACAGGAAAATGTCATATGGAAAAGTTGTTGCATCTGAAGGGGGAAAATGAGTTTTGAAAGTGAAAGTCATCTGAAGGTCATATTTTATGAGATTTCGGCCGTTGCGATGTTTTTTTAAATGGGACTACCTATTTTTTTTTTCTCACTACAAGGAAGGTGGCATCGAAACGCATCCAACCATGTGCAACAACATGACCTTCGGATGACTTTCAGCCCCAAAATTGATAATCAAATGATGGAATCGCCTGGCCTTGCCTATGATTTTTGGAGCAACACTTGCACACGCATTGATGATACGTTTCTTAAATGAATGGACTAATGAATTTGAATAAATAAAACAATGAAATGGAAGAAAAAATGGAAAATAAAAAAATTACAAAAAAATTTAGTCCCCAAAATTCAGTAAATTGTGGGGCCGAAGGTCATTCGAAGGTCATGTTGTTGCACATGGTTGGATGCGTTTCGATGCCACCTTCCTTGCAGTGAGAAAAAAAATAGGTAGTCCCATTTAAAAAAACATCGCAACGGCCGAAATCTCATAAAATATGACCTTCAGATGACCTTCACTTTCAAAACTCATTTTCCCCCTTCAGATGCAACAACTTTTCCATATGACATTTTCCTGTATAATCGATAATAACCAAATTATTCGAGATGACAGAGTTAAATGGACCACCCTGTAGAAGAGGGTTGCAACCGTGAATTTAGTTGATTGAATAAATGAATTTTTTGGTTCTTATAAAAAAGTAAGTTAATCAGATGCCAAACCCCTTTTCCGCCATTTCCAGGTTCTAGTTTAAATCTTAACGGAAAGCTAGATACAGCCTTGGTGGATCTCCGATCTACCCAGGTCTGGCACAGCTAGAATTGGGGAATAAATAACTTGAATAAATTAATATTTAAAAGTTAAGAGGGTAGAGTGCAGCCTTAGTGCGTTTACATACTCAGGTCTGTGGGGAGGCGGCTTTAGCTACACGGTAGCTCAAGTCCGTAATAGGCACGGCTAAAGTTAAATAGTAGAAGTCTCAATAAAAAAATAAAAATCGAGTGAAGAAAACACAATAGCAAACCGGTTCACGTCACCTTTGGTGACGCTGATCATCCGATAAGTTACACTATATACACCCAGATAAAAAGATTTTATATAATTATATAAAATTATATGGGGAATTCCATACCAACTGGGTCCACTCAAAACCCTGACCCCTTTCGATTTTGTCGTTAATTTTTTCTTAGATTCAACAGGCTCAAAGTAATTCAGTGTATTTTTTTCAAATTTTTATCTCCCATGGTCCTCGAGTTTCAAATTTTTAAAAAATATACATTTTCAATCATCATCAATCATTAGAACGCCTATATCATCGGTTCCTCGCTATGGATTTTAAAAAACAATGTGATGAAATTGATCAGCAGGAAACGTACTTTCTGGAAAAAATATTCGTAAATTGTTATGGCTTAGTCTTCACAGTTGAATCTCGAATCAAAATGTAAAAATTGAATTTTCGACATGTATGCCCCGATTGAAAATTATGAATAAATTCTCAAAAATACTTGCTTCAAAAACAAAAATTTTGAGCCGTGTCCGATCGTGGAACTATGATTCCTTCATATTGTTTTTAAACTTTTAAGATTTGGAATGATGACATTTTTTATACACCTCAGCCGCTCAGCACCCCAGACACGTAAATAGTTCAAAACATATTCTTAGACTTATTTGATATTATATACAATAGGGCGGTCCTTATTTGGGGTATGTTCCAATTTTTTTCGACGATAGTCTCAAATCAGTTTCAAATGAATCAGAAGAAACGCCTGCCATGTTTAAGCCCTTAATATTAATATTAACCCGGCCCCCACCACAGTCAAAGTTTTAAATGGGCAATTGCATGTATTTTTTTAAACTAAACATTGAATTTCCACAACTCCCGATGATTGTTGATGAAAAAATCTAAAATTTAGTATATTTATTTGCACTTGTAGGATGTACAAAATAGTGCATTCGAAATTTTTTAGATCATTATGTTCTTACCTTTTGATGCTTAACTTTAAGGGAAATTTTTTTTTCATCACATTGAAAGGTGAGAATAAAATGATCTAAAAAAATTTCGAATGCACCATTTAGTACATCCTACAAGTGCAAATAAGTATACTAAATTTTAGATTTTTGCATCAACAATCATCGGGAGTTGTGGAAATTCAATGTTTAGTTTTAAAAAATATGTGCAATTTCCCATTTAAAACTTTGACTGTCGTAGGGGCCGGGTTAATATTAATATTAAGGGCTTAAACTTGGCAGGCGTTTTTTTTCTGATTTATTTGGAACCGATTTAGGAATATCGTCGAAAAAAATCCGAACATACCCCAAATAAGGACCACCCTATTGCATATAATATCAAATAAGTCTAAGAATATGTTTTGAACTATTTACGTGTCTGGGGTGCCGAGCGGCTGAGGTGTATAAAAAATGTCATCATTCCAAATCTTAAAAGTTTAAAAACAATATGAAGGAATCATAGTTCCACGATCGGACACGGCTCAAAATTTTTGTTTTTGAAGCAAGTATTTTTGAGAATTTATTCATAATTTTCAATCGGGGCATACATGTCGAAAATTCAATTTTTACATTTTTATTCGAGATTCAACTGTGAAGACTAAGCCATAACAATTTACGAATATTTTTTCCAGAAAGTACGTTTCGTGCTGATCAATTTCATCACATTGTTTTTGAAAATCCATAGCGAGGAACCGATGATATAGGCGTTCTAATGATTGATGATGATTGAAAATGTATATTTTTCAAAAATTTGAAACTCGAGGACCATGGGAGATAAAAATTTGAAAAAAATACACTGAATTACTTTGAGCCTGTTGAATCTAAGAAAAAATTATCGACAAAATCGAAAGGGGTCAGGGTTTTGAGTGGACCCAGTTGGTATGGAATTCCCCATATTTGAGGAGGGGCTCAATCAATCAAGTCGAGTCAGTGAATTTTAAATTTCTCTTTGGCCTGACGTTTCGGCAGTGATGTGCTGCCCTCATCAGAGGCTTATTAAAATTTGTGATAAGTGAAAAAACATGGTGTCAACGACCACCATTATCACAATACACGATGAGCCAAGTGTCATCGTGTGCTGGTGAAGACGTTTAAACGTCTTCACCAGCACACGATGACACTTGGCTCATCGTGTATTGTGATAATGGTGGTCGTTGACACCATGTTTTTTCACTTATCACAAATTTTAATAAGCCTCTGATGAGGGCAGCACATCACTGCCGAAACGTCAGGCCAAAGAGAAATTTAAAATTCACTGACTCGACTTGATTGATTGAGCCCCTCCTCAAATAAGTACCAGTTCGAGTGATAGCTTCATGATGATGGAATTCCCCATATATAGTGTAACATTACATATTACAGGGCGCTTCTTACCCCTTGGACGACCCTAGCGGAGTGACTGTTTTGGTGAATGAAAGTTAGGGTGACCCTGAGGTCTAACGATACTTCCGAGAGGTGACCGTGACCGACTAAAAACTATCGAATCTATTATTTATTCTTTTGTTTGTTTAACGACATTTCTCTGAACTGTGGGAGACGAGGCCTATACGAAGGCAAACACACAGCCTGATACGTGACTGAACGGACGCACGACGCTTAATATCGACTGTGGAGATCCCTGACGGCGAACGCCACCACGAGCTCTGGGAGGTAGTACTGGCCAGGCTACACTCCACTCATCGAGGTAGAGGACGCGGGAGAGTGCCGAGGGCACTCTACAATGTGGGATAACGGTGGTGGAAGAGATTCCCGCCACCAGGAAGAGCCTGCCCTCACGAAAAAAAACCCCGGACTTTGGGGGTATACCCCCAAATTTGGGTGTTAAGCCCCGAAATTCCGAGGTAAACCCTCAACTTTGAGGGTTAACACTCAACGGTGGGGGTATACCCCTAACATTACGGGGTGTTCCCTCAAACATTTTGGGGTTAACACCTAACGTTGGGGGTATACCCTTAACCTTACGGGGTTAACCTTCACATTTCAGGGTTGAGCTTCAGATTCGAGGGTTACCCCTAAATTTGAGGGTTTACACCCAACGGGTTTTCAGGGTATACCCTCAGATTTGAGGGTAAATCCTAAATTTGAGGGTAAATCCTAAATTTGAGGGTTACCCAACGGTCTTTGGGGGTTTACCCTGAGACTTGAGGGTAACCCCTAAATTTGAGGGTTACACCCAACGGTCTTTCAGCGTATAATACCCTCAGATTTGAGGTTGTTACAAAAAGTAAATTATATACATAGTTACAGAAAAAAAAACGGTCAGTGTATAAAAATGTCAAAAATCGTTGTTTCGCAAGAAATAATATATTTTTTGCTCTGTCAGAAAATATAAAATGATAGTATAAGTATAAAATAGCGCGCGCGCTGTGATATAGTATACCTATACAGTTATTAACCCTCAATTTGAAGAAACCCCGGAATCCAGGGTTAACCGGGGACTGAGGGTTAACCCTCAATTGGGGGTGAATTCGCACCCCGAACGAGGGGTCTGAGGGTAAACCCTCAAGTTGAAGAAACCCCGAAATTCAGGGTTTACCGCGAAGTTGGGGGTGAACCCTTAATTGGGGGTGCGAAATCACCCCCAACATTGAGGGTATACTTGGGGGTTATTTTGGGGGTAAATTTGAGGGTTTTTTTTCGTGTGGGTGCAACCCGTGTTCCTCCGATTCAGCGAGCTCAAAACAACGTGGTGGTTTTTGAAATTCGCGCGTAGCGACAACGCGTCGCCAAATCTAGGGATCTTTCGGTCGATAGAAAAATCAATGCTCGACCGCCTAATGAGGGTGCTTAGGTACCGGCGCCATGCGGTCTAGCCACTCTGCGATAGACTAGCGTCAAGTACAGTCGATTCAGTAATTATTGCGTCTTAAGCTTTCTTTTGTAATACGATAATATTCAACCCCGTGGGTTTTCTTTAAAAGAAAAAGCCGAGCGAATTGTGTGTGTGTGTGTGTGTGTGTGAGGTGCCCGCTAATCACAAGGGAAAACCACCCCAAGGATGGATTTCGAGTTAGAGCGAGGCCTCTTCGTAAGGTGGCTGGAAGACGGTAAGCGTTAGCTATTCTCACCCATGCTAATTTGAATGCGGCAACGGCCGTCAGCCATCTTGCCTTGGCACAGCCACGAGGCTAATTAATATTTTTGGGAATCAAATTAAGCCGATCTCCGACCGGTAGGCCGTCACCAGTGTCCCCATGTACTAGAGTTAATGTTTCGAGTCTTTATTTTATAGAAAATTCGGGTGCATTATAGTTTGTTCAAGTTCGTCTCCTTCGTACACGAGTGTGAGGAGGATAGATTTAGTCCGTCACCGTCGCGCTCTCTTTCTCCCGCGGGGAGAGCCGTATTTCTTTCTTCAGCCGAGCCGTATTATTATTATTTTTCTTCAGATCTAGTAACCGCACCTAAGTCATCAGCCTCCGTCACTGCAGCCTTGTCACCTGCCGGCCGGGAGAGGGCTGCACCTTCCAGCCTGCTATCACCGCCAGCCGTTACCTCCCGGCCTGATTTTGAACATGCTCAGCGCTCTAGGTGCGGAGAACATGTCGAGTGTGGAAAGGCTTCCCCCTCCACTTTTTCGATCGTCGATCCACCGATTTCGGAGACACTCCGTCGCCGACCAGCATCGCGCCTACGTCGAGTGCTACCTTACCTTACCGTTAACTCTTTCTCTTATCTTTGTTTTTCTTTATCTTGTTTTTGGGGTTTTCTTTAGTTTTTCTTTAGTTTCTTATCTTTTGGGGGTTTTTCATAGTTTTTTTTGTGCTTTTCTTTATCTTGTGGGTGCGTTGTGCGTTTTCTTTTGACGCCGCCTGGGCTGCGACCCTGATCAAAGGTAGGCTTGCTGTACCAGACCTCGACCGTCCGTCCGCCAGCCTTTCGCCTCTGTAGTGCCTAACGGCTGTATTTTCGAATTCGCGTCTGACGGGCTGTCGTGGTCTGATATCTTCTTTAGGCTAACTAGCATAATTACGGCTATTATCTTTTCTGGACTTGCGCTGCGCGGGAAGAATCCCTTGCCGTCTCGCATACGTTATCTATAAATTTCTTTTTCTAATATTGCGCGCGTTAATTTAAATTTGAATATTATTTAGCTTCCCTATCTCTATCCTCTTGCGTTAGCTTCAATATCTTTTCTCTTTTTTTTTGTATTATTTAATTAGCTTTTGCGGCTTAACCG
The DNA here is from genome assembly GCA_943736025.1 of Tenthredo mesomela. NCBI lineage: Eukaryota > Metazoa > Arthropoda > Insecta > Hymenoptera > Tenthredinidae > Tenthredo > Tenthredo mesomela. The sequence goes on from OX031014.1 coordinate 34,310,063, forward strand.
CTACATTGTATGCGACGCCGGAATCAAATTCCGCCGCTACCTTTTTTTTGGAATTGTATTATTCTGCCGTTCTGTAATATCTTTTGTTATTTATTTCTTATTTAGTTTTGTATCGCTGCGTTTGATTTTGAAATTATAGTTATCGTTACCGTCTACCTATCTCTGAGCAAAGTGTGTTATTTCTACGCCCCCACGTTCCCCTCTCCTTCTATCTAGTCGGTTATCGTCTCGTTTCTGAATTTAGTTGTTGCTTACTGCGTTTTGTTTTGCTAACTCTATCTGGCACCTTCGTGTGCCTGGCGCCCAACACTATCTTTTAGCTTTCGTTTCGTTTCTGTATCGTACCGTGTTTTGAGTGAGAATACGTTGGGACTTTTTTTGAGCGGGATTTATTTTTCTATTTATTTCCTCCGGGTAGGAAAATTGCTCGTTACAATGTATATATGCAACTATATATAATCATATAAAATTCTATCTAAACTGATATAATTTTATAAATTTTTATCTGTGATCATATAAAATTTTATAAAATTTTATAAAATTTTATAAGATTTTGTAAAATTATATATAATTTTATATGATTATATAAGAACTTTTTTTCCCGGGATGAAATAGCATTGGAAAGCTATCTAAAACATACATGATCCAATGAAATGTGGAGTGGTCATAACCTATAAAATGAAGTCAACCGAATCTCGTTCGTTTGCTGCCTAACAATATTTGGTACGCTAGGAAAGTTAAAAATTCAGTACTTACATTTCATTCCGAGGTAATTGCTCTTGTACCGGGATGTCAATTATGTTTCCGTTACCTCGCAGTATATTGTAACGTACGTATCGTTGTGCTTTTCCAAGTTCTTGAAAAGATTTTCGAGACATACCGCACTTGTTTTTATAGGACAAGTAACAAAAGTGTACTGTAGCGTGTAAGTCTAACAATACTAGAAGAAATTGAATTAATTTTTCACCACAAAATCAGCAAGTTCTTGTATTTTCACTTGACGTTTGGCAGTTGATGCTTTATATTCGACCGTTAGGAACGCATGCAGGCACGGTTACCGCGCCAAAATTATTTCGAACCACGGACCCAACACTTACGGCGGTGTTATTAAATTTATTGTCAACAATATTAACAAAACGCCAGGTACAACTTATTACATTATTTTGTCCGTGTATCTATTGTTTTTCATCATTTACGCTTCATGCTAAATATGCAATCACTCAAATACAGTCATACAAAAGTACAGTGAGTGCGGTCACGATGAATGTGGCCACCGAGTTGAATACGTTTGCGCGGTCGGTATCGAAAAGATCACTCGTGGTGCGAGCCAGTGCAGCAAAGCCTATGCTTCAAGCTTGTTCTTCCTTACCACAAGAGAGTCGTATCTTGCGATGCACGTTGTTCTGTGCATTTTCGAATAGGACTCACGTTTGAATCCACGTGTTCTCTGTGCACGGGTCTCGTGCATATACATTAGGGTGCTTTTTTGGAAACGACTATTTTTTTTTTTTTTTTTTTTTGCAACTCCCCATTGAAAATCTTGTTGTAGACGTCGAAAAGGGAATCCTGTCCAATTTTTAGCTCTTCATTCCAATTCCAGCACTCGCGCTTTTCTTTTCAAGTTTTCCCATGCTAAAAGCATATAAACATTACGACTTTTTCTTTCGCCGCGCAAAACTCAGCCGCATTTCAATGGATTGTTCTCATCCTAGACTCATTTGACAGAGAATTTAGTGTTCTTCAAAAGTGCCATTGGTAGTTTGGCTGTGGTTTCAACCGCTGAACCTTTGTGAGCCTTCAAAGTCGATTTTATGCATAATTCTTCTTTCTCGCTGTGGGCGAATAAACAGTTGGACTTGGAGAAAAAAACTTTGGAACCATTTTGTAGGAAATTTATTTCTCTACAGAAAAGTCCTGCACATAAAGTCTCTCAAACCAGTATTTCAAAAGATATAAGGACTTTGATTTTTTTAAATATAAAATTCCAACAAAATGTCAAGTACAATATTTTCAAGTCAGTCAAACTATCTTGGGTACTTTTGAAGAACACTAAATTCTCTGTCAAATGAGTCTAGAATGAGAACAATCCATTGAAATACGGCTGAGTTTTGCGCGGCGAAAGAAATAGTACATTATGTCACTAGGCCGATTAAGTATTTTCCGACGAATTTGAGTTTATAATCCGAGCCGAAGGCGAGGATTATGATGAAATTCGTCAGAAAATACTTTTTAGGCCGTATGGCATACAGAATTTTATGTGTTCAGGCCAAAAACCGCGTTTAAACCGAGCGAAGCGAGGTTAAAAACGCGGTTTTACGGCCTATGACACATAAAAGTCGTAATGTTTACGTGTTTTTGGGGCCGGTTCAGAATTCCGAAATTTCAAAGCTCCGAACGGTCAAATTTCCGAATTTATTCTAAACGATTCCGAATTTTCAGAAAGACTAAAGTTTAGAAAATTAAAATTCCGAATGGTCGAAATGTAGATAGCTCAAGGCTCCGACAGTCCGATGTTCCGAAAGTCCAAAATTCCGAAAGACCGAACGTGTTCTTAACGTGTCTACTAAACGACGTGCGACAGCTTGATGTTCAAGTTTCGGATTTTTGGCCTTTCGGATTATCGAGCTTTCGGAGTCTTGACCTTTCGGGTCTTTAGCTTTCGGAATTTTTTGAATCGGTTACATAAACTTTCGGTGAAATACCCTTTCTGAACCCTGTGAGTTCGTTGCACTAAAATTCGGAAATTTGGCCGTTCGGATTTTTGAAAATTCGGAACTTCGAACCGGCCCCCCTAATATACATACAGACACGCTACTAGTGTGCGTGAGAGCTGTGTACATATACGGCCGACAGCGCCGCCGAACTTTGAAACCTGGTGAAACTTTAACGTGAATTTCATGCATGTATACGCCACACAAGCTTAGTCTACTTTGTCTGTAAAGGTATCCAAGAGGCCTATTATGCCACCAAAAAGTTTTCGGCAATTTGCCCTCATTTGGTGAGTGGACAGTAGGGTGGTTCTTATATGGGGTGTTTTTGAATTCTTACGCTCCCAAGGGTTCAAACGGATCCTTTTCAAGAAAAAAAATTTGTCCTGAAGTTTCAATGCTCTATCTCGATTTTAACATCCCGCGCACGACCGCCAAAGTATTTTTTATTTTTTTTTCAATTTCCTACAAAAAACATGTATGACCCAACTTTGTCAAGTCACTAACGTCGAAGTTTTAACATCCTGCGTCCTGCCTCGATTTTAACATCCTGCGCACGAACGCCAAGTTTTTTTTTTTTTTTTCAATCTGCTACAAAAAAAAAGCTGTAGGTCATTCACAAAATATATATTCAGCGACATGTGATAATCAATTAAAAAAATTATCTATTGCATAAAATTACTGAATACTTTGATCGGAATAAAGTTGGCATTGGATATTAATTTTATTTTTTTTATTTCAATTTCAATTCAGTTGACCCAATCACTTATACGCACGCTGTTATTTGAAAAAAAAAAGAACCCATTTCAATCAAAATTATGTCATGTGAATAGCTATAACTTCGACGTTAGTGACTTGATACATTTTTTTTTTTTTTTTTAGCAAATTAAAAAAAAAAAAAAATTTGGCAGTTGTGCGCAGGATGTTAAAATCGACGCAGGACGCAGAATGTTAAAACTTTGACGCTAAAGACTGGACAAAGTTGGGTCATACATGTTTTTTGTAGGAAATTGAAAAAAAAAAAAAAAAAAAAAAATACTTCCGCGGTCGTGCGCGGGATGTTAAAATCGAGTAGAGCATTGAAACTTTAGGACCATTTTTTTTTCTTGAAAAGGATCCGTTTGAACCCTTGGGAGCGTGAAAATTCAAAAATACCCCAAATAAGGACCACCCTAGTGGACAGCCACAAAAAAAATGTAGTGGTTGCAAGTTTGATCCCGAAAACAAAACGAGTCGTGGGATAAATTTTTAACCTCACATGGGAGGATTTTGAAAGAAAGGAACAAACGAGGGAACGTGCAAAACTACTTGCCATAAGCGGCAAATACGATTTTTTTTTTTGTAGCGATTTAGCCTATCAGTCTAATTATCGAAAACGAATGAAATGGCTACAAAAACAATCCGAAAAAACAACGAAAAATTCGGAGTAACATTTGAAACTGTTCATGCAACTGCCCACAGTAAACTGGCTGTTACGTCAATTTTTTTATTTTTCTTTTTCAAGAAAATCGCGAACGACATGTAAAAGCAAGCTCTGGCCCACTCTGGTCCACACGCCGAAATTCTTGAAATCAAGTGAAGGATTTTTGAGATTTTTTTCAGATTTTTAAAAAATGTCCTTCCGTGTGATTTTCTTCTTGAGTGCTTTTATTTTCCTATTTGACCGGGTTTGAATAAAAAATCTGAAAAAAATGCAGCGTGCCTTGGAAAGATGGAACAATCATATGAAAAATTACGAACCAAATCAAAAATGTAGAGGGTAAAACCCTGGTCGAGTTGGCGTTGACTGCCCCATATAAATGCAGACCCTGAAAGACATCCCCGATCTTTAGATTATCATAGATTAATCAGTCTATTAATGGCCGGTTGCATAAAAGTGGGTTACCCGAACCTTCAAATACCCCGTAGGTAACCCCGCAGATACTACCCGTTCAACCGTTTTTTCATCTGACAGCTGTCATGAATCGCTGTTAACTTCTGACAGTCATGTAGGTTGAACGAGTAGTATCTGCGGAGGTTATTGAAATTTTTGGGTAACCCACCTTTATGCAACCGGGCATAAGTGGGTATATATACCTTGAAGATAATTTTTTTCAAATCATTGCTATGCTCTGAGAAAACATTCTAGTGACTCAGTTTTGTTACAGTTGATTCGTGCTATTTTGATACATAGTTCATGATTTTTCCAGATTTTATGTCCTCCGCTGAATAAAAATTTAGTCCACCGAAGAAAAAGCAGTTGTCGGAGGGTACAGGCTGCTACGTTACATGAAATTTCTTCAAATTTGGAGGAAATATTCTGTACGAATGTAATTTAGGGGCAAACCAATAATATTTCATGTATTCAAGTTTCAAATATAGAAATTTTTGATTGTAAAATATTTTTTCCAAAACGATGGAAAAAAAAGTCTTGCAATCACGAATTTATACGTCTAAAACTTGAATTCATGAAATATTATTGGTTTGCCCCTAAATTACATTCATACAGAATATTTCCTCCAATTTTACAGAAATTTTATGCAACGCAGCAACGTGTACCCTACGACAACTACTTTTTGTCAATGGACTGAATTTTTGTTCAGCGGAGGACATAAAATCTGGAAAAATCATGAACTATGTATCAAAATAGCACTAATCAACTGTAAAAGAACTGATACACTAGAATGTTTTCTCAGAGCGTAGCAGTGATTTGGCAAAAATGATTTTCAAGGTGTGTATACCCCCTTAATCCTTTGCTCAATAATTGTGATATTTTTATTCCACAGAAAATGAAAATGAACTGAATAGCATTCAAGTCACAGAATCTGGGGAAGTCAGTGACCCCGCCAATAAAATATTTGCTGCTGAAGTAATGAAAGAAAAAAAAGGATGCTTCGCAAAATCAAAAGCTGATCAAAAATGCTCAAAGATCACGAAAAAAGTAGATGGAGCAGAAAATAGAAAATACAAAACCTATTTTCAACAAAGAAAATTTTTCACACAATTTCAAAAAAGAAACAGAAATTTCAAATAAAAGTTGCGCCGAAGTACAATCTACCTCGTACCATTCTGCAACGCCATATGTTACTTCGCAGGCTCCACAACTATCAAACTCATCTGACAAACAGAGCACTGTTGCATTATCAGTTTCACACGTTCCAGAGGTAGGACAACAATAACAATGAAAAATATAGCAAAAATAGATACCCCCACGGAAAAAAATATATGTCAAAAATATATCAGACATATATTTAACATATTTACTATATTTCCCCATATATGTGTCCGATAAAAAAAGTTCTATGTCTTTATATATGTGAAAAGTATATGGAAAAATGGAAAAATATATATTATTCATCATGAATGTATCACTCGAAGTAGAAGTAATCGGAAAAGGGTCTCAATCAATCAAGTCGAGTCAATTTTTGAAATGTGATGGCCTGACGTTTCGGCAGTGTTATGCTGCCCTCATCAGAGGCTATTTATTGGAAAAAATTACAAGTTTGAGTTTACAAAGGTAAAAATAATAAAATAATATAATATAATAAAACAGTTCAGTTAACTAGCGTCGAAAAACTAATACATGAAAGACTACGATCCTAGGTCAGTAAATTGACCCATATACAAAACTGATAATATTTAGTCAAGGACGTTATATAAGCATTGTAGACGAAACAAATATTGGTAGTCAAAAAAAGTCACATAAATACAAGGATTAACTTATACTATGGTAGTCAGAAGGAACTTTAATTACCTTATTATCTTATTCTAGTTGGTGATACGTGAAAAAACTAGGTGTCAAAGATCACCATAATCCCACTATGAAACGAGCTATGTGTCGTCCTATGTTAGTGGAAACGTTAAATGAGCAAGGTGGTGTGACGACGCACTTTATATACGTTGTTAACTAAGGCTCGTCTAATGTTGACACTCTACGAATGACGTCAATGACTGACGTCGGTACCTAAGACTGACGTCAATGAATGTTTATGTTGAGGTAGTCTCTGAGGCCAACGTTTTTTCACGTAAACACCTGTGATAGAAATTGAATTTGCATGCATTTAAGAACAGCTTTTTGATCTTAGCCTATGTAGCATGTGAGAGTAAGGTAAGTGTAATTTTTTAGTGTCTTCTTTCTTATTAAGACTGTTAGGTTGTAAATTAATCTGTAACATCTCTGAGGTGATGCGCTTGGACCAAACTGATTCTCTATCAAGCACAACCGCATTATCCCAGTCGAAAGTGTGGTTAAATTCAATTTGGTGTGCAGAAACGACGGAGTGTGCTTCTGAGTTTTTCTTTATATTCTCTTTATGCTCTTTCAATCTGGTCTTAAGCTCACGTTTCGTTTCACCTACATAAGACGCTGAACAATCATTACACTGAATCTTATATACTACATTACATTTATCATGTTCGTCAATGCGGTCTTTCCCTTTAGTAACCACTGATCTTAAGTTACTGTTAACACTAAACACAGGTGACAAGTCAAATTTCCTCAGTGAACAGCCTAGTCTCTCTGAGAAGTCCTTAATGTAAGGTAAGGATACTATCCTACGTTTTGATGTAGATAGACCGTTGACTACCATGATGACAGAGGTATTTCCTTCTGGGTCAGTCACCGTAATAACAATGTTAATGCTATTGGTATGAGTGTTCTTTGATTTTAGATATTTTAACCTTTTAATAATTAATCTTTCTGAGAAGTCGTCAGGGTAGTTGTTATCCCGTAACAATGATCTTACTAAACTCAGGTTCTCAGCATGAAATTTCGAGTGAGATAACGATATGGCTCTGTCGACTAGATTAAACACCATTCCGCGTTTTTGAGATAAAGGGTGCATGGAGTTAAAATTCAAAAACCTTCCAGAAAACGTGGGTTTTCTGTACCAATTAGTGATCAACCCATTAGAATCGTCTCGTATCACATTAACATCCAAAAAACTAAGCTTACGTTCAACCTCAAGTTCATGCGTGAACTGCAGGCGGTCATGGTAACCATTAAAAGTGTTAGTAACATAGTCTATGTTAGCGCTAGGAATGCACATGATAATATCATCCACATATCGGTAATAAAATAATGGTCTGAAATTCAACTTTGACAAACAGTCACGTTCCTGATCAACCATAACTAGGTCCGCTAGAATCGGTGAGATTGGGGACCCCATGGGAGAACCAAAAATTTGTTTATAGTACTGGTTGTCAAATTGAAAGTAGACGTTGTCTAACAAATACGTTACACCCGCTAATAATTCACTCAAAGGCATGGTGGTGTGCTGCGCGATAAATGAGTATCTGTTTACTATCGCTGTCTTAACTAACTCTGTTGGTACATTAGTAAACAAAGAGGTAACGTCAAGAGAGATCAAAATGCAATCATCAGGTACCTGGATATTACTAAGTTTTTCTATCAAATCCCAACTATGTTTAATATAAGAATCAGCAAATTGACTCGACTTGATTGATTGAGACCCTTCTCCGATTACTTCTACTTCGAGTGATACATTCATGATGAATAATATGACGAGGGTTGAATCTACGTTACCCTGCAACAACACCAGTTTCTACAACTTGTTGACACAAGTACATGGAAGAACAACCACTACCATCTTCAAGGAATGGGTAGACACTAAGAGAAAAATCACCATCTCATCAGCACAACGGCGGTTTCTACTACGATGCAGGTCCTACGACACAAGACCCAAGCACATCCAACAGATCGGCGACAGATTGGAGTCTATCACCTGCCACAGCAGAACGGGATCTCGCTTATTACGTAAGAGTATCTCCCTATTAACAACTAACTTATTGAATGTAGAGATTGAAGACTTACACATCCACTTGTGCTTCTTAGGGAAAAAATTAGATAGACTCCTAAGCCTGTTACGCGACGCATTGCCGAAAGATTTACTTGATGACTTTATTGCATATCAAACAGACAACCAAGTCCGCTTAACTGATAAACTGAATACGAGCTTCGCGCGTAAATTCAATGTTTTGGCTCACAGACCTGTAGTTAAACACATACACACGGAAGATCTAACACCAGCCTGTACTCAGTCTAGGGAACGTTGGTTTGTGAACTTAACTCAAACATCGATTCCTGAAGTTGTTATTGAAACCGTTTCTCTGGGTCCGAAATTTTCTCCACTCACTAGCTTAGACCAAGAGACCACAATTAAAGTTATCAAAAATGTAGAACACGTTATTAATGCGCCGTCATTTCCTGATGATAATAAGAAAGAGATTAGGAGTAAATTAATTAAGAACATCGAACATTTTACACGGATTAACAGACATATTAGTATTGAAGACCGGTTAGTCGCACAGAAACTTAATACTACACGACAATTTTTAAAGTCTAATAAAGACATCTTCTTCACTAACGCGGACAAAGGTAATGTCACAGTAGCGCTTGACAAAAACAGTTACATATTCAAATTAAAGACTCTCTTTGCCGATACCACCACCTACAGATTAGTAAACAAGAATCCATTAACCACATTACGTAAGACCTCGCAGAGAATTCTTGACAGATGGAACTCGAATAGTTTCCTAGCTAAACAATATCATAGGAACGAATTAACGCAAACGAACACGTGTCTTGCCAAAGGTTACGGTTTACCTAAAATACATAAAAAAGACACGCCACTCAGACCCATCATCTCAGCGATTGGGAGTCCTACGTATGGGATTTCTAAGTTTCTGAGCAATTTACTAATCAAGAGCATTCCTAAAGCTGATTCTTATATTAAACATAGTTGGGATTTGATAGAAAAATTTAGTAATATCCAGGTACCTGATGATTGCATTTTGATCTCTCTTGACGTTACCTCTTTGTTTACTAATGTACCAACAGAGTTAGTTAAGACAGCGATAGTAAACAGATACTCATTTATCGCGCAGCACACCACCATGCCTTTGAGTGAATTATTAGCGGGTGTAACGTATTTGTTAGACAACGTCTACTTTCAATTTGACAACCAGTACTATAAACAAATTTTTGGTTCTCCCATGGGGTCCCCAATCTCGCCGATTCTAGCGGACCTAGTTATGGTTGATCTGGAACGTGACTGTTTGTCAAAGTTGAATTTCAGACCATTATTTTATTACCGATATGTGGATGATATTATCATGTGCATTCCTAGCGCTAACATAGACTATGTTACTAACACTTTTAATGGTTACCATGACCGCCTGCAGTTCACGCATGAACTTGAGGTTGAACGTAAGCTTAGTTTTTTGGATGTTAATGTGATACGAGACGATTCTAATGGGTTGATCACTAATTGGTACAGAAAACCCACGTTTTCTGGAAGGTTTTTGAATTTTAACTCCATGCACCCTTTATCTCAAAAACGCGGAATGGTGTTTAATCTAGTCGACAGAGCCATATCGTTATCTCACTCGAAATTTCATGCTGAGAAAATGAGTTTAGTAAGATCATTGTTACGGGATAACAACTACCCTGACGACTTCTCAGAAAGATTAATTATTAAAAGGTTAAAATATCTAAAATCAAAGAACACTCATACCAATAGCATTAACATTGTTATTACGGTGACTGACCCAGAAGGAAATACCTCTGTCATCATGGTAGTCAACGGTCTATCTACATCAAAACGTAGGATAGTATCCTTACCTTACATTAAGGACTTCTCAGAGAGACTAGGCTGTTCACTGAGGAAATTTGACTTGTCACCTGTGTTTAGTGTTAACAGTAACTTAAGATCAGTGGTTACTAAAGGGAAAGACCGCATTGACGAACATGATAAATGTAATGTAGTATATAAGATTCAGTGTAATGATTGTTCAGCGTCTTATGTAGGTGAAACGAAACGTGAGCTTAAGACCAGATTGAAAGAGCATAAAGAGAATATAAAGAAAAACTCAGAAGCACACTCCGTCGTTTCTGCACACCAAATTGAATTTAACCACACTTTCGACTGGGATAATGCGGTTGTGCTTGATAGAGAATCAGTTTGGTCCAAGCGCATCACCTCAGAGATGTTACAGATTAATTTACAACCTAACAGTCTTAATAAGAAAGAAGACACTAAAAAATTACACTTACCTTACTCTCACATGCTACATAGGCTAAGATCAAAAAGCTGTTCTTAAATGCATGCAAATTCAATTTCTATCACAGGTGTTTACGTGAAAAAACGTTGGCCTCAGAGACTACCTCAACATAAACATTCATTGACGTCAGTCTTAGGTACCGACGTCAGTCATTGACGTCATTCGTAGAGTGTCAACATTAGACGAGCCTTAGTTAACAACGTATATAAAGTGCGTCGTCACACCACCTTGCTCATTTAACGTTTCCACTAACATAGGACGACACATAGCTCGTTTCATAGTGGGATTATGGTGATCTTTGACACCTAGTTTTTTCACGTATCACCAACTAGAATAAGATAATAAGGTAATTAAAGTTCCTTCTGACTACCATAGTATAAGTTAATCCTTGTATTTATGTGACTTTTTTTGACTACCAATATTTGTTTCGTCTACAATGCTTATATAACGTCCTTGACTAAATATTATCAGTTTTGTATATGGGTCAATTTACTGACCTAGGATCGTAGTCTTTCATGTATTAGTTTTTCGACGCTAGTTAACTGAACTGTTTTATTATATTATATTATTTTATTATTTTTACCCTTGTAAACTCAAACTTGTAATTTTTTCCAATAAATAGCCTCTGATGAGGGCAGCATAACACTGCCGAAACGTCAGGCCATCACATTTCAAAAATTGACTCGACTTGATTGATTGAGACCCTTCTCCGGAAAAATATATATAATATATATGAATCATATATAATTCTCATAGATGATTCATATATAATTTTTATATATGATACATATACAAAAATGGGCCAATTTCATATATGTGTCATATATTTCCTATATGTGTCATATATTAACTATATAGGACATACCGCGAGGACCAGGTGAAAGAGAATGGTCCATCCGCCCAGGCAGCTATTATTTCGTATTTTTAGGGGGATAGCCACTCGTCGCACTGAAAATCCCTAGGGTGATTTTGGCGCGCGGTCGATGCAACTCGGCAGCCATTGTTGATACAAGCCGGCTGACTGTCAATACATCGCGGAAGGTAGACAAGTGTGGTTATGTTCGTTTATTTCAAGGAAATGATAAATAAAGTGAATGAAACCTACGTGAATAAGCTAGAAATATTTATCAAAAATCGATCAATTAGTTTTAAATGATATCTTAACGCAATGAACGACTTAACCTAAGCTATAACTGGAAATTAATGAGAATCGAAGAGTTCATCTAGAACAATTAATTTGAACGAAATTATTAAATGTATCCTAGGGTTGAGGTTTCAATAAATTGAACGAGGTAAGTGAGACAAACTTTATTGAAGCTTTCTGAAAGTTTATTCAATGCATAACAAGGATAAGTGTCATGTTGTAATGAATTAGTCTTCGTTACAGCAAGTAGCGCAGTTCAAACCGCCAGGTCTTGGTGTCTTCGAGAAATGCACGAATCCTAGACTGGACATCATGCCTGTGCCTGTAATTTCAAGGTAAGAATTATCACACATTCATTGTACGATCTTGTAGTTATAATAAGCTCAACTAACCGCAGAAATCACCATTTGAGGATGATTACGAACCGCTGTCAAGTAGTCGTTAAGACAGATATGGAGTCAAGTCAAGTCCTATTCAAAATAAAGATTATCAGTCATGTGCAAGACATAATTAAGAAATCCAGTGATCCAAACCCTTTCATAATAAAATTAAAAAAAATCAATTGATTAAAAACAGTTATTTGAATGACGCCAGATCTGCTACATAAGCCTACAGCTGTTTGAGCATTTTGCAATGAATCACCCTAGCTAGGCTCAATAGTTTGAGAACTACAGTCGACGCAGGCAGACATCAATGGTCCAGGATCCTGTGGGAGTGTCGCAGTACAAGTTACTGTTACATGCTGGACTACAGACCTACGATGCCTCTACAAATGTTCAAGATAACATTTGTTGGCTACCGAATTGTAGACCAGGCAACCATAGAACTCTCTGATTATGATGGATATAGCTTGAGGATTCAATGTTTCAAATACTGGCTCGCAGCTGTGAAAGGTTTTCAATCCTGCCTGCGGTATGTGCGCCGGCCCACCGAGCGTAATTGAGCAGCCATGTATCAGGTGAAGGAACAGAACACTAGATCAGCCTACTGCTCAATCTGTAAAGATTCAAACACAAACGAACTCATGGTAGTTAAACCTAGACAGCAACAGCAGAATACAAGGCAATACACCCTGTCAATACCAGAGGATAAAATTCTACGCCATTCAGAAGGACGCATATTTCAATCATTACTTATTACAATCGTGTTGTACTTGCGAACGAAGAACAGGTGGTTCTCAATCAATGAAATGCACGTACGTCTCTTTTGATAACCTTAATCGCTCTCAAGGCGCCGACAGTCTCCTCTTCTACGATGCCCTGATGCTATTTTTCGAATCGGCCGGACATTCTCATTGACATTTGCAATCACACAAAGTTCCATCAGAATGAGACTACCAACCAGTTTCTGCATTGTTAGGTCAGTAACGAGCAAAATCATGTTTTTGGCCACAAAACAGATGTTATGGAAAACTGTGTTCAGCCAGTCGATCATAAGCTATAATGGTCTGGCTGTAAATCATTTGGAGAAATGGCAGAACCTCATCTTAGTCTTCGTGATTGCTAATTGGAAAAAGTTTGAAAACTACGTATCGGCGATTCCAACCTCCTAGACAATTTTCGTAGCGGATCTCCGCACATTTTATTATGCGGCGTACATTGCCTCATCTCCGAGTCAAATCGCTACAATCCAATGGCTGGAAGATTTCAACGAAATTAACAACAAGGTTTTCGGTTTCGGGAAATTTCATAATCGCGTTTATAACCTCCGAAAACGAAAAAGCCTATCACTCGGATTTGCCGATACTGCCGAGTCCCAGCTGTTGTTGTATGTCGATCTTTGTTATTTCTGTTACCACTGTAACCAAGTATCTGGAATTTGACTTTGATCTAATTATAATTTCTAAATTACCGGCAGGCGCGAAATATTATCAGCTGTTAACGAACTTTCTGTTGGATATTTTTACGCGCGAAAAATTAATAATGTTAGCGCCAACAAACTTTCTGGTGGATACTTGTACGCGCGAAAAACTATGCTAAGACGACTCGTGATTGGATAGCACCCACAATTCTGAGACAATAAACAAAAGGCAACGCGTTCCCGGTAACGAACTATTATACGCGCGAAAAATGATGCTAAGACGACTCGTGATTGGCTGGCACCTACACTTCCGAGACAATAAACAAAAGGCGCCATCGTTCCCGGTGACGAACTATCTGTTCGATATTACGTACCGAACAGATAACACGTAATTCCAAATTTCGTAAAAATGCCGAATATCAGGTATACGGTAGAAGAAAGAGTGAGAATGGTTCAGCAGTGCGAGCAGGGTACTAGTTACCAACAAGTTTCCGACCATTTCGCGGCAGAGAATCCGGATCGGCCAATTCCATCGGCTTCGGTGATCTTCAAGATGGTGAAGAAATTTCGGACGACGGGTAACGTGGACCCGGAGAAAAACGTTGTCATCCAGCCATCGAAACGCCTGACCGAGGAAATCAGGTATCAGATTTTTCTCAAGGTCGTAGAACCCGGAAAAAAGCCAGCGAGGATCATCGCTCAAGAACTGGGCATATCCAAGACGTCGGTCCTCCGGGTTCTCAGAGAGGATAAGTGTCACTCTTTTAAATTTGAACGACACCAGGAGCTTAGGGCTGGGGACCCCGAGTCCCGTTTGATTTTTTGCAGGGAGATGATGGACCGCTTCAACGTAGACAGGGGTCTTCTAAACCGGATCTGTTTCACAGACGAATCCACAGTTGTACTCGTTGCTGCACCGAATAGGCAGAATACGCGAGTGTGGGCTTGGAAGAACCCTCATCTGCAGGTCGATACCCACACACAATATCCAGAAAAGCTGAATGTGTGGCTCGGCTTGTGCTATGGGCGGCTCGTCGGACCTTATCTCATCCGGGGAAATCTGAACGGCGACAAGTACCTAAACTTGTTGCGTGACAGCGTAGTACCTGCCTTGCGAGCCATCGAAGGGGACGTGAGAAGATTTTATACGTTGAAAATCAACAATTATTGTCAGGAATACTCAATCATTTTAACTGGTATTTCGTGAAACAAACATTGCTTTCTTCAACTATCAGGGCCCCCCCATCTAGTATCAACAGGATGGAGCACCTGCGCACTACCGCCTAGACGTTAGGGCTTATCTGGACGAACAGTTTCCCAATCGGTGGATTGGTAGACTCGGTCCAGTCTTATGGCCTCCTCGATCACCTGACCTCGCTCCGCTGGATTTTGGACTGTGGCCGTGTATGAAAAACGCCTTGTACACGGAGACCCGCATCGCCAACCTCGACGAATTGACAGCTCGGGTTATGGCGATCTTCGCGGCTATGAGTCCCGAGATGCTCGCAAACATAACCGAAGGGTTCTACAATCGCATAGGGGACTGTATCAGGTTGCAGGGCGGACACTTCGAGGTCAATCGTCACGGACAAGACGATGAAGATCAGTGAGGGTGCGGAACATCTGTGGTCAAGCTCCATCGGCGTTGATGCAAGAAGATTTGGAACAGTCAAGGACTTCGGTAAAGCTCCAGAGTGCTGACGGTTTCGTCACGGGAAGTTAAATTTGTTTACCCTTTTTTTTTTTTAAACCTTAATGCCCAGGCGCGTAGGTGAAAGATTAAAAGCATACAGGCATGTGCGGCTCGCTACATGTTGCATCGCTTGTTGTTAATTATAACTTATCCGACAACCAGTTTAGTGTAACTGGGATGCACTTTTCAATATTCATGTTTTTTAATAACTTAATTCCATTAAACAGCACCTTTCTTTCCACAGAAACATTGGCAGCTGTTTGTGGCTCTCTGGCAATACCCTGTCGTAACGACTACTTGACAGCAGTTCGCAATCATCCTGGAATGATGACGTTTGGGGTTAGTTGAGCTTGTTATAACTACGATATCGTACAATGGATATGTGATAATTCTCACCTTGAAATTACAGGCACAGGCATGATGTCCAGTCTAGGATTCGTGCATTTCTCAAAGACTCCAAGACCTGGCGGTTTGAACTGCGCTACTTGCTGTAACGAAGACTAATTCATTACAACATGACACTTATCCTTGTTATGCATTGAATAAACTTTCAGAAAGCTTCAATAAAGTTTGTCTCACTTACCTCGTTCAATTTATTGAAACCTCAACCCTAGGATACAATTAATAATTCCGTTCAAATTAATTGTTCTAGATGAACTCTTCGATTCTCATTAATTTCCAGTTATAGCTTAGGTTAAGTCGTTGATTGCATTAAGATATCATTTAAAACTAATTGATCGATTTTTGATAAATATTTCTAGCTTATTCACGTAGATTTCGTTCACTTTAGTTATCATTTCCTTCAACTAAACGAACATAACCACACTTGTCTACCTTCCGCGATGTATTGACAGTCAGCCGGCTTGTATCAACAATGGCTGCCGAGTTGCATCGACCGCGCGCCAAAATCACCCTAGGGATTTTTTCAGCGCGACGAGTGGCTATCCCCCTAAAAATACGAAATATTAGCTGCCTGGGCAGATGGACCATTCTCTTTCACCTGGTCCTCGCGGTATATGATCCATGTATTTCGACATCTATTTTCCACATATATATTTTTCCGTGGGGGTAACTCGGCAAATCAGGTCCTCGTAGGACAATACGCTAGCTAAAACACTAGTTACGTTCCACGAGGAAATTCTACGACTAATTAACAACCTTGAAAATAACAACAGTACGGCCTAAGGCTCGGAATATTAACGAAACAACCAAATAACAAAATAACAGAATAATAAAGTATGGAATCGGAAGGCTCGCGAATTAGACAAATTTTACAATAATAAATAATGAATCGATTAAGATGTCGCTAGCCGTTAAACGGCGGCTAGCTCGCCTCTGAGAGGCGAAGCCTCCCGTTGATGGAATTACTCAAAAGAGTTATTACTTACACAATTTATTAAAAACTATCTTAACCTAACTCTGCGTCTAGCGCGATAAATGTTTGATATCATTAATAATTCTGAACCCTAAAATTGAGACTCGAAATCTAAACAATACTACGGCTCGGCTGGAGTTGCATTCAGGCAGCCGTGCGAGACGGACATGTTTGTATATACCCCAGCTCCGCGACTAAGCCTATCGTGTGTTGTTCGGGGCTGTGTATCAGTGTACGCGCGCGTTGCTGTACGTGTATACACACGAGTGGTAACCAGCTTCACCATACAACCGGGCATCGAAACTTCAATCTTTACAGTGACAAGCACACAACAACCAGCGACGTCGCAAACAAAAACCACCGAAGCAAACTACCCCCTTCACCATGGAGGGGGTTGACCTTACCATACCCAAGTCCCTTTCAAGCAAATCATCATCATCATCAAAACCGGGCAACGGAAGAGAACGTGGAGCCCCAGCTCCACCAAGCCTCGTTCGCCCTGGAATGAAAATAAATAATGCTTCCATAAGGTAAACGTCCCAATGACCGGACAGCTAAGGTGGACGTCCCAAAGGCCGGACATCCATACGAAATCGTAATTCTGTCTCTCTTGCACACACTTTCTGTCCGGTAACTGGGACCTGTCCGGCCATTGGGTCGTTTACCTTACCATACCAATAAACCATACAACTGCGAAAAGTTCGCCGCGACCAAACCATACAACTGACAAACTTCAGCGCCTCCTCGATGAGACGCTGCTGGAGGACATTATCTTGAACAGCGAGGACGAATACGAAAACGACGATCACTCGCAATACTCGAACCTCAACGAAGACCTCACAGTCGAAATGCAGGCAACAACCAACATCGCACCAGAAGACACGCCCTGGACTCTTGTTAAACGCAAGGACAGGAACACCAGTGATCCCACGAACAAGAAAAACACCAAGAGCCCACCCTTCGTGGTAAGTGTTACTCCTGACAAACCCATACAGCGGCTACTCGAGCTGATTAAGATCTCTAAACTCGACGCGGTCACACGCAGCGGTCGCAAGGCAGGCATCGTCCTGGTCAACACCTACGGAGATGCCAACTACCAAAACATGCATGACATGCTCAACGAAAACAAGTTCCAGTACTACACACACCCGTGTAAAGCACTGATGTATATAATAACTGGATGGCGGATAGTCCATGTGAGCGTAGGAAAAAAGAGTGCCGCTTGGAAGCCTTGGAGCGGCCATTTTTGACGCTCAAAAATGGCGCGAAATTTCAAATGATGCTCCATGCGCCTCGCTGATATAGTATGTATACGGGGAGTTCCATATGAAATGGAATTGGTTGTCCACACACCTACGTGAAATAGACGTGGAAAAAGCCAACACTATCGTCTTTTTTCACGTCTATTTCACGTGAAAAGAGGTTTCAATAGTTTTGAAAAATACAAACTTAAAAAACGTCTAAATCCGGTCAGTTTCTCCTGGAATTCCCCTCATATCTCTTTAACCAGTTGAGTCCCGTGACTTTCCTTTACACGGAAATTTGCGGGAGAAATGGCCGCATTTTCTGATGAAAGTTGGACGCCAAAAAAAATCTGGGGAACGAGATCAATATCGCGTTTTTCGCGTTTTTTATACCTAAAAACTTGGTAATACTCGTTCAGTTTTCTTACGTGTTATTGAACGTTTTTATAGAGGTCGACATCCATTTCAAGAATAGCAATTAATTATCACTAGGCTGACATGATCACCACCGCAATTTCGGGTATTTTATAGAAATAATGACCCGGTGTGCTGAAAATCTCCACTACTGGTAAATCAGAAGGAGATCTGGATATGATATTACCATCATCTCAAGAGTGCTTCTTAAAAGGACTCGCTATGCACATTTCATGCATAGAGAACTTTCGCTTCGATCTCTGAATCTCTACCTAATAAACCATAACGTAGAAAAAATAGGGCTGATGTCCGGCTAAAACACGTGTATTAAACGTGATTACGTTTAACGTTATGATTTATTGGGTAGAATTGAGCCCATATCGTTCAGATAGAATACATCACTTGAAAGTTAGTCGATGTGTGGTAATTTTATTAGTAGATGATGGGATAATTTTATTAGTAGTAGATGGGATAACCCTCACCAGGTATGATGTTAGTGGGGAGTAGGATTGTAGGCGCGCTGTGAACATTATGTTCTACTTTACATGAATTACATATGTCGATCTATCAAAACAGCTTGCTATAAAGTGGTCTGAACATATAATACTTTTTTCGCAGGGATTCCAGCAGCATTCCTTGATCTTACATACCCAGTTTACCAATTGCTCTGCTAAAGCAGGATTTTTTTTTAACGGAAATCTATTACATAAAATAATTGCATTTTCAAATTTACGCAACCTCTAACAACGCCTGTAATCTAACTGCATATTTTCTGTGAGGAAAATTAAAAATTAAACATAGTTTACGTATAAAAACTCTTTTTTGAACTTCAACCGGTCCGAGTTGAACAAATTATACATACACCCATTATTTTATGTTGATAGTGTCAAGTGTATAGGTTAGCGTTGGCTGAATGACGTTAGGTATGAAGCAAATTTCATGGCCTGAAGTTGACTTTTGAGCGTCAAAGATGGCGTCGGTTCTCGGTTCAATTAGGAACCACGGGTGACAGGCTATCCGCCATCCAGTTATATATATATCAGTGGCGTAAAGGCACCAACAACAAGACAAAAAAAATTATGATAAAAAACTGGGCCTCAGAATGCATAACGGACCACCGACTGACGGCTGATCTCAGCACGGAATACTCCCTCACGGTGGAGAAAATTGTCCGAATTAGCAAAACCAGTGTCATGGTCGTACTGAACAGCCGCCACACATGGAACGAATGCCTCAAAGTAGACTTCATAGACCTCCAAGCTGTCACCTGCGAAAAGTTCATCGAAACATCACCCAAAGTACTGCAATGCAAAAACTGCTACGGCTTCAAACACCACGCTAACTACTGCTACCGGAAGAGGCAGCCAGCTGAAACCACTAGCAACACAGACGACATGGACGATGCAACAGCAGAAAACACAGTCTGCACCAACTGTAAGAACCCCGGACAGGGGGCTAACGAAACAACGTGCCCAATCTTTGCAGCTGCCATAGAAGCCAGAAGAATGGAGATTCAGGGACGGCAAGACAGAGCAGCCCACATCCTGAACATGGCACTCCAGCCGCAACTGCGACAGAGTCAACCCAAGAACAAGAACACGGACCTGAAAAAAAACAAAAACAAGATCGTGGAGGACGGGGAAATAAACACCCTAACAGCTAACCCATCGCTATCCCCTGAAATAGAAAAGGCGATGCCTGTCGGAAGGAAAACTGAACCGCCTGCCAACCGAGAAGGACGACCCAGCCTAACGAACAAACAGCAGGAAACTGCGACTAACCCGCCACAACACAATGCGAAACAACAACCGCGACCATCTAACCACAAAGGATCAGGCAGCTACGCGCAAGCCCTAAGCGCACAGCAATCTCAAACTAAACCTGCAACACCAGGTGCCAAGGATGAAATAAACCTACTATTGAAAACACTAGAGGAACTGGACTATAGACTCATTGGCGTCAGCCTTCAACAAATGGTAGCACTTTCATGCCAGTTTATGTCCAACAAGTTGAACGCCTTTAAGGAAACTTGGCCAAAAGAAATATTCTCCTTCCTCCGAACCATCTATGGCGCGTAAACTAAGGATCCTACACATAAATATTAACGGTCTCCGTAATAAAATCAACGAACCTAAAAATCTCACAGATCAAAACAAACCTGACCTGATCGTCGTCAACGAAACTAAGGCGCCAGCATCCTACCGCGGCAACATCAACGGCTACACGAAACTACAAGACAAAAAACCAAACGGCAACGGCATATTTATGTACACTAAACGTAATGGATTCTGAGCCGGACGAGTTGGACAATTCTAGAAACAGCCAATCGGCGCTCTGGATTAAAAAAATCCAAAACCTGTCCAATTGGACAGACCCTAGGCCTGCCACGATTGGTTCCATAAATTAGGAGATCGACTGGACAATCGCCGTCGTCGCTTGTGACGTCACAAGCGAGCGAAGAATAGTATAAAAGCCAGCGCTGAGACAGCTCCTCAGCGCATTCGCGGTAGAGCACCCGAGCGACTCAATACCAATTATCATTAGAGCGCATTTGCGGTATAGCACCCTGGCGACTCACACGCTATTATACTAGTCAGCTTGACTTAGTTTCACTGATTATTTCGAGAATTCTAAAATTAACTTAAAATAAATATAACCATTCATAAATTCAGAACAGATCAAAATCAATAAATTCAAAAAACGCATAACTAATAGAGCTCAAAGTATTAAAAGCATTAAAATCAGAAACACCGGTTAGCGGTTATTAGTAATTAAAATAAGACTTTGTCAAATAGGAAATAGTTAGCTATTAAGGAAATTTGGTTTACCATTGAAACTATATAATTCTGTATTGGAGCATTAGCCTGACATTTTCTTATTTAAATTCCGTTTGATTTATAGCCAAGTACAAGCCAAGGTTAGCAGCTTTGAAAAACAACACAAGCGCGTACGACATTAGTCTAACCAACTCGTGTTCGAGGGCCAAGTGTTGGGATTCCGAGTCTGATTCGCAGTCTTGGATAAAGCATCCTGGATCTGCAGTTAATTATTAGAATCGCAATAGCAGGGACCATAGGCTTGGATTGCCAACCTGGTTCTATGGAGGTAGCCTAAACCTTCGGTTTAGAAGATATACGGCTTTGGAGGTCATAGCGACGCCTGAGTCTGTTGATTAGCGTAGATATTGTATAAATAATAAAAATCTGAGTTAGGTGGCTTTTTGTATGGCATTACCATCCTTTTCCCTACCTACCAGTACTGAGGAGTCCGTAGTTAAATTAGTGTTTAAAATTAAAGCAATATTAAATACTCTCGAACCCGTAACACCGGTATGTTGACATAACCTGAAGGTTCTCAACATCCCGGAACGTTACAGTACATATCAAACAAGCTACACTGGACCAGACTCCAGGCATTCGAACCCATCGAAGGGTGCTCAGTGGTCATTCAAAGACTAAACATGGACGCCATAGCTGTTCATGGCATATACCTTGGGCACGGCAACAAAAGTGACTCAGTCAGACGATGAATTAGAAGAACTTCTCCAAAAACCGCGCACCATCATAGTCGGAGACTGGAACGCTAATCACCCCGTGCTACTCAGTCGTAGCACAGACAGAAAACCCCGAATCGTCATGCAAGCAGTCGATAACAGAACCCACCAACGATACTTGACTTCTGCCCGTATAACCCCACAAACATAGCGGGGCAGACATCACAACTACCCAACATAACTGGTGACCACGTCCCAATCCTATACTCTATTGACACAAACGTGCTACGCTCCAAAAAAAAGATCAGAAACACCAAAAACGTTGACTGGGACACATTCCGGAAGCACACCTGCATGGAAATACTGCAAACCACCAATAACAACGAAGCAGAAGAGAACATACAGAGAGTCACCGCCACCATCACCAAAGCCATGGACATCATGGCCCCACTACGAGAATTAAAAACCAAAGACACGCTTAGCAAACAAGCAATTGCACTCATCAAAGCTAGAAACTGCCTCAGGAACAGACTCAACAGAAACAGGGGCGACCTCCACCTGAAGCTGCTTCATCAACAGGCCCAATCCCTGGCCAAAAAGATAATCCAAGAGGAATCCAACACCAAATGGCTCGAAGCAGTAAACGCCAAGGAGGACTACAGAAAAACTCTCTGGCGGATCCAAAAGGCCCTGAAAACTAGTCGAACCGCTACCCCATCATTTGCAGCAGACTCCCCCGAAGCAATCGCAAACCTCCTGACCTAATCAAGCATCGTCAAGGAAGCAGAAACCAACAGCTCAAATGAGTACGACCCAACCGACGACCCAGCTGAACCACTCGAAAAAACAAATCTCAAGGAAATGATGAGTCTCCTGAAAACATTCAAAAACAACAACCCACACCGAAGAAATATGTATGTGACGTATATTTTTAAATATTCGCGTCACTAATGCCATAAGGTCGTAAACACCAAAAAATTTTTTTTTTACGGATATGCCCAAATGATGTTATATTGCATGAAAAAGATTTTGCCACCAAAAACACGACATTTTTTTTTTGGCGTTTACGACCTTATGGCATCAGTGACGCGATATATTTAAAATGTACTTGAAAATATACTTGAATATATTGATAATATATGTAAAAATATACGTGACATACAGGGTGGTCCATTTAACTCTGTCATCTCGAATAATTTGGTTATTATCGATTATACAGGAAAATGTCATATGGAAAAGTTGTTGCATCTGAAGGGGGAAAATGAGTTTTGAAAGTGAAGGTCATCTGAAGGTCATATTTTATGAGATTTCGGCCGTTGCGATGTTTTTTTAAATGGGACTACCTATTTTTTTTCTCACTACAAGGAAGGTGGCATCGAAACGCATCCAACCATGTGCAACAACATGACCTTCGAATGACCTTCGGCCCCACAATTTACTGAATTTTGGGGACTAAATTTTTTTGTAATTTTTTTATTTTCCATTTTTTCTTCCATTTCATTGTTTTATTTATTCAAATTCATTAGTCCATTCATTTAAGAAACGTATCATCAATGCGTGTGCAAGTGTTGCTCCAAAAATCATAGGCAGGGCCAGGCGATTCCATCATTTGATTATCAATTTTGGGGCTGAAAGTCATCCGAAGGTCATGTTGTTGCACATGGTTGGATGCGTTTCGATGCCACCTTCCTTGTAGTGAGAAAAAAAATAGGTAGTCCCATTTAAAAAAACATCGCAACGGCCGAAATCTCATAAAATATGACCTTCAGATGACCTTCACTTTCAAAACTCATTTTCCCCCTTTAGATGCAACAACTTTTCCATATGACATTTTCCTGTATAATCGATAATAACCAAATTATTCGAGATGACAGAGTTAAATGGACCACCCTGTATAAAAAGTTTATATGAAAACCATATGAATTTTCGCCAATTCGTATATGGGGAATTCCGTACGAAACCGACTAACCCGGAACCCCGACCATTTTTGATTTTGTTGAAAATTTTATATTTTTTTGTTCCCACCGAAAGCAGTATTTGGGAATTTTTTCAGATTTTTGTCTCAACCCGTCCAAACACAATGAATTTTTCAAAATTTATAAACTTGGACCATTTTGATTTTATTGAAAAAAATCACCGAATTCCAAGAGACATTTTTACAAGTACTGACCAATTTGTAGCTTGTGATATTCATAACTTCTATTTTTTTTCTACTTTTGAAGTAAAAAAAAAAAAAAAAAAAAAAATAGAAAAAAAAAAGAAAATAGAACTAACAAAGTAAGACAAATGACCACTGCGGCGCTGATTCACACTTGGTTCGTCTGCAGCGGCATCGGCTATGCTAATATTACCTTAGTTGGGTTTGTTGATTACGTTAGTTGAAAAATATTGAAAGCAAAAACCAAATTTCAAGAGACATTTTGACAAGTAGTGACCAATTTGTAGCTTGTGATATTCATAACTTCTATTTTTTTTCTATTTTTTTCGCGTGTAATACGAAAAATTCACTGCGTCATCCCTCAAAATAACGGCAATATAGAAGTAAAAAGGTACCCCAGTGCAAACGATTCAACGATCCACAACGTCTATAAAACTTTTTTTAAATGAAATCAGTACAAGCTACAATAAAAAAAATGTGTACAAGCTACACTGAGAGAAAAGTTTAGTAGAGGCTACTGCAGATTGACGAGTATGTAGCTCTGACTATCGCTTAGTAGGGCTATTCGATGACGCAAGTTGTGGCTACCGAAGTTTTGGTAGAGACAACTGAGGTCTGCACCTATAGTTCTTTGGTCTCCATCTATAGTACTTTGGTCTCCAAGTACGCGCAACTTAACCTATGCCTACCGGGGTTCTCAAGTAGACGGTACTTGAGTTTTAGGTTGTGGCTACTAAATTTTTCTCTCAGTGTACTTTAACCCATTAAGTCCCGGACGGACACTTTCTCGTCCTATTTTTCAGCGGCTATTCCTTCTATGAAATCCATCCAGAAAAAATTCATGAATAATCATTTCAGATGCTAAATTTCCTCAGCTTTCAGAATCCGTGCTCAGAATTGACAAAAAACGCAATCGAACAAAGTTATGTCTGTTTATTTAAAAAAAAACGCGTTTTTTTGATCCAACCTTTATTTCAATCGACATTTTTTCATGGAAAATCGATGAGCACCCCTCTGAGCGGTGAAAATCTCGCGTCCACGGACCTTCCTCTTCAAAATCCATGAGTCAAAATTATGAAATTCAAGATGGCAGAGTCCAATATGGCGGCTTGAAGCCGGAAATTTTTTTGTATTTTCCACTCACCCGGGCGAAACCATCCTGTTTAATGGAACTCGCGTGATAAGCGGTATACAAGGGTTTTTGGGGTCGCTGATTACGAATCCGTTATCAGATTTGTCGAATTAAAAATGGCGGATCCAAGATGGCTGACGAAACCTTTCGAATTTCGTATCTTTCCGTGAAAATTGGTGGGCGGGGGTTTTCGAGGAAGCTGATAACGAATCCGCTGTCGGATTTGGCGAATTCAAGATGGCGGATCCAAGATGGCGCACGAAAAATTCCAAATTCCGTATTTTTTCATGAAAATTGGTACCTAGGGGTTTTCGAGGGCGCTGATAACGAATCCGCTGTCGGATTTGACGAATTCAATAAGGCGGATCCAAGATGGTGGACAAAAAATTCAAAATTCCGTATTTTTTCATGAAAACTGGCAGGTAGGGGTTTTCGAGGGCGCTAATAACGTCAGATTCGTCGAATTCAAAAGGAAAGCGGAAATTGTACTGAAAATTTGCAAGAAGAGGATTTTTTTTCAGTAAAAATTTGTATGTAGGGACGCAACACGGAGGTTTGCAGTTTGGGAGTCTAAAAGATAAAAACAATATGCATTTCTTCGCCGTCAAAAGACTTTGCGTTGTCCGGCTCTCACCACGTGGAGGTGAACGCAAAATCGAGAGCCTCTTTTTTTTTTACTTCAAATTTTTTTTTTTTTTTCTTTCTTGCTTTTTTTAATTTTTTTTTTTTTTTTTTTTTGTTTTTCACAATGTTTTTTTTTGCCATTTATAATTTTTTTTTTTCGCTCTTTCCATTTTTTTTTTTTTTGTTGCTTTTTATAATTTTTTTTTTGTTTGCTTTTTTGTTTTCATTTCATTTTCATATTTTCCGGGAGATGAACTCGTAACTATTATTTTTTTCTATGGGCTAGCGCGAAGCAGGAATTCCTTTTGAATTCGACGAATCTGACGTTATTAGCGCCCTCGAAAACCCCTACCTGCCAGTTTTCATGAAAAAATACGGAATTTTGAATTTTTTGTCCACCATCTTGGATCCGCCTTATTGAATTCGTCAAATCCGACAGCGGATTCGTTATCAGCGCCCTCGAAAACCCCTAGGTACCAATTTTCATGAAAAAATACGGAATTTGGAATTTTTCGTGCGCCATCTTGGATCCGCCATCTTGAATTCGCCAAATCCGACAGCGGATTCGTTATCAGCGCCCTCGAAAACCCCCGCCCACCAATTTTCACGGAAAGATACGAAATTCGAAAAGTTTCGTCAGCCATCTTGGATCCGCCATTTTTAATTCGACAAATCTGATAACGGATTCGTAATCAGCGACCCCAAAAACCCTTGTATACCGCTTATCACGCGAGTTCCATTAAACAAGATGGTTTCGCCCGGGTGAGTGGAAAATACAAAAAAAATTCCGGCTTCAAGCCGCCATATTGGACTCTGCCATCTTGAATTTCATAATTTTGACTCATGGATTTTGAAGAGGAAGGTCCGTGGACGCGAAATTTTCACCGCTCAGAGGGGTGCTCATCGATTTTCGATGAAAAAATGTCGATTGAAATAAAGGTTGGATCAAAAAAACGCGTTTTTTTTTAAATAAACAGACATAACTTTGTTCGATTGCGTTTTTTGTCAATTCTGAGCACGGATTCTGAAAGCTGAGGAAATTTAGCATCTGAAATGATTATTCATGAATTTTTTCTGGATGGATTTCATAGAAGGAATAGCCGCTGAAAAATAGGACGAGAAAGTGTCCGTCCGGGACTTAATGGGTTAATAAAATAAAAAGAATAATTTGGAATTAAATCACTACTTGCGTTATTAATTCAAGGAGGAAGCACGATTCCTTGGTTCACACGCGGAAAAAAATAGAAAAAAAATAGAAGTTATGAATATCACAAGCTACAAATTGGTCAGTACTTGTAAAATTGTGTCTTGAAATTTGTTTTTTTTTTTTTTCAATAAAATCAAAATGGTCCAAGTTTATAAACTTTAAAAAATTCATTGTGTTTGGACGGGTTGAGACAAAAATCTGAAAAAATTCCCAAATACTGCTTTCGGTAGGAACAAGAAAATATAAAATTTTCAACGAAATCAAAAATGGTCGGGGTTCCGGGTTGGTCGATTTCGTATGGAATTCCCCATATGTCAAAAATATATTTCAACATATATGTTAAAATATATTTATGCATATGGGGTATTCCAAAATATTTTGAACGGTCATTTACCCCGACCCCCATCGATTTCCGAATAAATTATTCTCACGGTAACCCTAGACTCAGATATGATTGCTGAATTATTTTAGAATTTTCCGATTTTTTTTTTTTTTAGAAGTTACGATTTTTTGAAAATCGCACTTTTCGGCAACAGCTCGTTTTTCATCAAATTCTAGTTGGCAACCAAGGTATCTCATCGAAAAGTGACTCGTGCAGAACTTTCCAGTTTTTCGACGTACTTTGAAATGGAAATATTTGTAGATTTTTTCAGACACCGGAAGAGCCGAAATTCTCGTTTCAAAAATCAAAATCGTGGATTGCAAAAAGTCGCCGTAATCGATCTTTTTGAAATTTGTAGACGAAATTCGACATTAAAAGACGGAATTTTTAAGACCAGGCCGAAGTTGGGCAGACATCGGGTTTAGGAGGTATGGCTATTTTATTCACGCGAAAATTCATATTCCGGCGTTATTTTTGTTATTATTAGAGATAGATAGATAGATGAGATTTATTCGATCCTGGAGCATAGCTCCTTCAGGACCACAGAGGATATATACATTTGGCTTAGACATAGAAATACATGGTAGTAAATAGTGACAGTAAGCGAAAGAGTAATAATATAAGTTATAGAAGAATAGAGCCAGCGCCGGCGAAACGCTAATTTGTCAGGTATGGAATGTAGGAAACAATTTGGTAAAATGGCAGAACATGAAAAATGGGTTTATATCCGAATAATTCTGAAGTATTTGATGTTATTATTGGCAGAAAGATCACAACAGCTCTTTATCTATAGATAATATACAGAGCGATTCTGTGGATAGTCACGCGCCTAACGGTAGGCTAACGGGAAACGCCTGAATTGAGCAGATCAAACATCGACGATTGGGTTTTATTTCCCACGAAATAAATAAAACCCAATCGTCGATGTTTGATCTGCTCAATTCAGGCATTTCCCGTTAGCTTACCGTTAGGCGCGTGACTATCCACAGAATCGCACTGTATAGAATATAACATAATATATAGGTTGTACTATCAGAATGCTTTACTATCATCCTCGATTTATCGTTATATTGAACTGGTAAAGCCTCCGCGATGGCGCGATATATTTTAACAAACATCTATCAAGCGTCACGTGTGAATTACCAATTATCGTTAGAAAATTCGGAGCCCTTGGGTTTTCAGCTCAATTTGAAGGCTCAATTGCTCAGCAGGAAAAAATACTGAAACGTCCCGCATAAAATAGTACTTTTCCATACTAGTGCGAAAGTGTTGATTCTCGAACGCGTGTGAAGTTTTTCGTTTGAGCGAAGCAAGGGCGACAATCACACGAGTCGAAAATCATCTTTTTTCGGTTTAATTTTAGTAAAAAATAAAAAACGCGTAAAAATATAATCGATTTGCGGTACTTCGTCAGGTATGCAATTCCATACCTGACAAATTACCAGATATGGAACTCTCCATATCTTCCACTGTGTTTCCGCCGGCCCTGAATAGAGCTAAGATGAGGCTAATAGGAATCATGAGATACATCTAGGTTAAATATATCTAAGAATAGCTTAACAGTAACGATGATCAATTACGGTAGAATTAAAACTAAAACTAAAACTAAAATTAAAATTAAGATTACGACGCACCTGTGACTTAGGCGACCAGCGGAGGACGGCGGAAAACGAGCCAGCATACGGAGGTTCCGAAGATAATTAGAGGAGTGAGCATAAGAAAAATTTACAAACAGGTTAATACTGAGATGAGCATAGCTGCGAGGGCTTAGGTACGAATGGCCCGCGATCCGCAGTCCGTAACCGGCTGGTCGGTCAGTCAGTCAGTCGTCAGTCGTGCGAGTGGGCATCGCGCTCCTCCTGCGCCATAAGAAAAGCGGAGCATCGCTGCCGAAACTCGTTTACTGTCGCGGCACTGGTCACAGCGGGCGGCAGGGAGTTCCAGAAACGGGTGCCCGTCAGCAGAAACGATTTCTCGAAAGAGACAGTGCGAACAGGCGGAGCACCAAGCGTATCAGTTCG
Source organism: Tenthredo mesomela (assembly GCA_943736025.1). Taxonomy (NCBI): domain Eukaryota; kingdom Metazoa; phylum Arthropoda; class Insecta; order Hymenoptera; family Tenthredinidae; genus Tenthredo; species Tenthredo mesomela. Next base: position 34,339,519 of record OX031014.1, read on the forward strand.
ACAGGGGTCGCGGCGAGTGCAGGATTGCGGTCGAGGCTGGAGTTGGTGTCCGAAAAGGCCCAACTGCCCTATGCACAGAGCTTTATAAAATAGGCAACCTATAAACAGCAACCTGCGATTTGCTAGCTTCAGCCAACCAAGATTGCGCCTGTGGTGAGAGATGTGCACGTGACGTGGAAGACGCAGCACAAACCGAACACAAGAGTTGAAAGCACGCTGTAACTTAAGATCTAACATTCCGCTTATGTCTGTGTAGACTACGGCGTAGTAGTCGAATATAGGCAGGACCAGGGCCGTGACTAGCCGGCGGCGCGTGGCCACATCTAGGCAGCTATCGTTCGTCCTAAGCCTGTAAAGAGCGCCGGCGGCTTTCTTGCAAATCGTTGTCACGTGCAGTGACCACGAGAGAGTGCTATCCAGAACAACGCCAAGATAGCGCAGCGACTACACATATTCGATTGGAGAGAGAGAGAGAGAGAGAGAGATTGATTGATTGATTGATTGATTTGGTTTATTTAGCATTAGGTAGATTTGGTTTTGCGAGTTCTTCGCTACATTGCACTTATCCTACTATACATTTTTTCTTTCAGGTATTTTACTACCCCTCGTCGAAATCCCCCCTCACGCCTGCTTTTAATCTCTGCCGGCAATTCATTATACAGTTGTAGACCCTTATACATCACATCATTTTGACCGAAGCTCCTTTTGACTTGTTTTATGTGTCTATTATTTGATTGCCTCGTTATTCTTCTATGACTATCGGTTTTTGCTTCGTTATGTTCAGTTTTTTCATGAAGTTGAAGTTCGTAACGTTAACGTAACACTATTTTTGGAAAAAAATCACTAATTCATGACTCAAATGTTGTTAAAGTTGCCAAATAGGCGCGATAAGTGTGTTTTACTCAATTCAAGAAATGATGGATCGTATTTTGCTGCGTTTCTGAACCGTTCAAGTCATGAAATCCAGAAATTTGCACAATTATTTTGTTGCGTTAACGTTACGAACTTCAACTTCATGTTTTTTCCATCTTATATATATATTTTAATACATTGAATTTTATTCTTTGCTCTACACTCATTAGGCCTAGTGCTTCTAATATATCCCTGATTCTCGTTCTTTTACTGCAGTGGAGGATTGCCCGCATGGCTCTATTTTGCATCTTCTGCAATATGTTTAGGCTAGTTTCGTTCATTGCGTATAAGATTGTACTACAATATTCGAAATGAGGTGAGATTATACTGTCATATATTATTTTTCTCGTCATTATACTCACATTATTTCCGATTCTATTCAACATTCCTACTTTTTTCCCGATTTTTTTGACAGTGTACTCCTGATGGTGTTTGAATGTCAAGTTAGAGTCGATAATAATTCCTAAGTATTTGATTTCCATCACTCTTTCTAGATGAGGCTGAATCTAGCGGCCGGAGCTAGCGGCCGCTTGGAGCGAGCGAAGTTATTGCAAGCGAATATCGAGTTGAAATTTTGTATACATACTCACGACTGACATTCTTACTGACAAAAAAATTAAAATCCCCGGGACGATCTTTGGAAAATTATTAAATATTGGTAATCGCTCACTAACGGGCTAGCGGCTGCTAGCCCTGGCCGCTAGATTCAGCCTCATTCTTTCTAGTTCTACCCCGTCCTTGCTTTTTATAATTATTGCCTTACCTTTAGTCTGTCTTTGATGGGAGAGGACCATAAATTTAGTTTTATTTATATTTATTTTTAGTCTATTCATATCTAAATAGTTTTCTATTTTATGTAAGCATGGGTTGAGTGTACCTTCTATATCTCTCGAACCTTGTCCGTGTGTAAAAATTACCATGTCATCCGCAAATAAGCGTATCTCACATTCAATTCTACTCTCTTTTATGATGTCATTAATATAAATCAGAAATAGTCAAGGACCAAGTACAGACCCTTGCGGGACCCCAATCGGAACCTCAATCCTATCCGACCTACTACCACGGTAATATGTGCTTTGTGTTCTGTTCGATAGATAAGAATGAAACCATTCCCATGCTTTTCCTTTAATGCCGTATTTTCTCATTTTTTCTAGTAATACTGTTCTATCCACAGTTTCAAATACCCTTTTCATGACATCTGCTCTGAAACTGCAAGTTTCGTTGCCTGTTTTGTCAGTTGAAAGAGGCTGATTTCAGGCTGATGCCGTGAAAAGTTGTCAAATCGCGAATTCAATGAATCAGCGGTGTGAATTGGTGTTTTTCAATCCCTTGGGATTGCAAGATGGGTCTATTACACTCCCTTGGGATTGCAAAGAAAAATAACTGCCCTGTTGCAGATTTCAGACTATTAAAATTGACAGTTGAAGTTCCAGAGCAAATGTCATGAAAAACATAGTGTGTGACACGGGATGAAACCTGAATGCAGGCACGGGTGATGTCTGCCCTCGCCTTCGGCTTCGGGCAGACAACTTCACCCTGGCCTGCATTCACCTTGTTTCATCCCTTGTTACACAATATACTATTTCAGATCAATAAATATAGCACCCACAATGTTGCCCTCACTGATTTGTACCTTCCAGTCTGACACTATTTCTTGGACTGCGTTCTCACATGACTTTCCTTGGCGAAATCCATATTGGTCTTTTATAAATAACCTATTTTTTTCGAAGTATTCTATTATTTGCTTTGCTACAATTTTTTCAAGGATCTTTTCATACTGCGGGAGCATATTTATTGGTCTGAATTCTTCAATTTTTATTGTATTTTTGATTTTTTGCATCGGCATGATTTCTGAATGTTTCCAATCTGCGGGAACACACCCTTGTTCGATGGATTCATTCATAAATGATCGAAATCTGTCGCCCATAGATTCGTTGACAAGTTTGATTATCTCTGTGGAAATTCCCTCACTAGTCCCTTTTTTACTTGACAGATCTTTGATTATCTTATTGAAAATTTCAGCGGAGATTAGTTGGAAAGAGTCAAACGTTTGGTCGGTGTGTTTTGTTTCGTCAGTCTTTGTTTCACTTGGTTTTATACTACTCACAATTTCTTTTATGCTATCTACAAAATAATTATTGAATGTATTGGCAATTTCTTCGTCGCCTTTAATAAGTGTTTCATTTATACTCAGTTGGTCAGGTAGTTCGACGTCGTTCGTCCGTTTTAATACTTCTTTTAGTGTTTTCCACATTTTTTTGCTATCTCGTTTATTTTTATCAATTTTATCTTCATAAGGTAAACGTCCCAGTTTTGGTCATCGTCCCAGTTTCGGTCACCAAACATGCTTTTTTATTAATAATTAATGTTTTTCTCGTTGAAGTGATGAAAAAAAAATTGCATATTGACGAGCAAACTTTTCCGCTGATTTCTTTCCGAATTATGAGTAAGTTAATGAAATTTTTCATGGGTAAATTAAATCGCAAGTGTCATGACGTGCGTGTCAGCGCGTAGCAGCAGCAGTTGTTGTCGGCGAGCGTTAGCGAACAGAGTGGCCAGATCCTCGGATATTCGTGGATCATCAGTGCAAAACGGTAAGAAAGTTATATCAATAGCTTCGGAATTAATCGGGCTTTCGATTTGATGTGTAAGAACTTGCTGTCCAATTTTCAATTGTGTGAAAATTGCGAAGACCATAACTGGGTCCCGCGAATTGGGTTCGGTTGCAGTTTCTATCATTTGTTGTATTGAACCAAATGCAATGTCAGTTAACCTACAAATATAAATTAAACTATATGAGTTACTCATTATTACTTTGAGATTTTTACCGAAATTCAATAGATTTGTTTGAAGATGCTTGACTTTGATTATTTACTATTGTATTTTTTTTTGAAAATTACTCCATTAATTATATGGGCATGGTGGTTTTTTTCGGGAACTATCTACGCACATGACCAAAACTAGGCCTAACAGAGTGACCGAAACTCGGTCATGGGTGACCGAGATTGGGACCACCAGGTGACCAAAACTGGGACCTCGGCGTTTGATAGTGACCAAGACTGGGACAATCGCACGGCATTATTAAAATGATAATTTCAATACTTTATGCTAACAATTGTACGGAAATACTGGACTAATCGTATTCAGAAGGTTTCGTTGCATACATTAGAACAGTTACTTTCTGAAATTACAATGGAACCCGTTCATGGAAAATAAAAAACCGGCGTGCACACCCTAAAGATGACCAAAACTGGGACGTTTACCTTAATACTTTATTTTCGCCAATCTAACTGGGACAATCGCACGGCATTATTAAAATGATAATTTCAATACTTTATGCTAACAATTGTACGGAAATACTGGACTAATCGTATTCAGAAGGTTTCGTTGCATACATTAGAACAGTTACTTTCTGAAATTACAATGGAACCCGTTCATGGAAAATAAAAAACCGGCGTGCACACCCTAAAGATGACCAAAACTGGGACGTTTACCTTAATACTTTATTTTCGCCAATCTAATTTCTGTTACAATCATATTTCTCTTTTGTTTATACCTTGACCAATCACTGTCATTTTTACTATTTCTAGCAATGTCAAAACATGTTTGCCTCTCTTTAATATGTTGCCTAATTTCGTTATTGAACCACGCTTTAGCTTTAATGTCATATTTTTTGTCAACTAATTTCATAGGCGCTTCTTCATCTATTATTTTGGTAATATCGTCAATAAGTGTTTTAGCTACAGCTTCTATTTGATTTTTACCATTTTCTGCACTTATGTTTGTATTCAGGCACTGCGTTGCGTTTCTTAGTTTTCCTTTAAATTTATCAGTGTTGATTGCTTTTAAATTACGTATCAAAATTTTTTGTTTGCTTGTGTTTTCCTTATAATTTCTATTTTTTCCTATTTGGAATTTAATCATTGCATGGTCCGTTATTTGTGGAGTCTGAATGACCTTTGCAATAATATCATCATTGCTAAATAATAAGTCTATCGTAGTTGATGAAGTTTCCCAAACTCTCGTTGGATCTCTTATATAGTGCTTCATCCCTAAACCTGTAAAAGCTTGTATTAGTTTCTTTGTATAAAAATATTCTTCGTCATTAATGTTTATATTAAAATCACCTACACATATACATTTAGGTTCTCTACTCAATCTATCGCATATATCCTCTATATGATGTATAAATACCGAGTGATTCGCTTTTGGTGAGTGGTACGTTACTACTATTACGCCCTCAAAACCATTAATATTTAATCTTACACCTATTGTCCAACAGTTATTTACAATTTTTTCATTTACAATTAGTTTGTACTTAATATCGTTTTTTACGTACATCATTGCACCACCATTTGTTCTTTTTTCTGAGTCGCATCTTACGCTTCTGTAGCCTGGTATTGCGATTTCCACATCCTCTATTTCGTCTGTGAGCCTCGTTTCACTGAGAGCTATAATACTTGGGCTTTTTATTTTGATTATCAACTCTTCTATTTCCTCTTTGTTTTTTATCACACTTCTTGCATTCATATGTATAACTAGACGATTTTTGTTTTTATCATTTTGCATTTTTGAATTTGTCTCCGCTGTGTTCACTTTATAGATATGCTCTCTTTCCTGTACTTGCTCATAAAATATTTATATGAAGGGCATATCTTGTTTTTGACATCGTGTTTGGTTTCCTCACTAGATAGTTTTAATTTTTCTTTATACTTTAGACAGGTTATACATTTCAGTTCGTCAACACTACACTCCTGAGTATTGTGGTCACCCGCGCCTTTCCCACATACTGAGTCTTTTTTACATTTTTTGGATGTATGATTGAAGCCCCAACAGTTAAAACAACGTAGTGGTTTCATATAATCGTATACTTTACATTTATTCCATCCCATGTTCAAAAAATTTCTTTGCAAGATCACGTGATGAGTTTTTTCATTTACTTCCATTATAATTGCCATGTTGTTATACTTTTCAATTTTCCATTTGCTATATATTTTCATATCTGTCTTTTCTTCAAGTGACTCGATGTTGTTCTGTTTTATAATATCCTTTATTAGGTTTTCATTTGTTTTTTCGAAATTTTCAATACCAATGTTTATCACTTTGAGTTTTGGTTTAACCTTGCTTGGAATTATGACTGTGTACTCGTTGCCCAATTGCTGATCTATTAAATCAAGCAGCTTGTCCTTTTCGTCATCATGTTTGCATCCAATTATTACCTTGCCATTTGTTGACCGTTTCATTGTGCAGTTTGTAACGTTCCGGCTAGACCGGGTGGAGTGTGGGGTGCAAGGATACCCGGTGTAGACGGCAAACGGGTCTGGGGGTCTCGTCCCCCTCCGCCGGATGCTCGGTCTGTCGGTAGTAGGGTTTGTATAAATAAAAAGAAAGTAGGTTTGGTTAACAAAATAGATATATATATATTCTTTATTGGTTACTTATATTACTAGAGGTTGCTGGTGTAATAGGTGCCAGACTAGAAAGAAAAGAAAATATTAAAAAAATAGTTAGACACAAGAAAGTAGCGTTATCTAATAAACTTATGATCTAGGTATATTCTAGGACTAATGCTAGTATGTACAGGTGACCTAACAAGGGGACCATCAAACCTGCTACAAACGGATTTCGATGTGTCTCAGGTATGTTGAAGGGGGACCCTTCCCGAGTACTAGGCTAACGGCAATTCATCCAATAAGCCTTAGTTTCGGAGCAAAATTTCGGGAAATCCCAATTTGTACGAGATATACCTCCCAGTTTTACATCTTGGCAAGCAAGAGAGCGTGGCGCAGTGGGCAAGGTCCCCGGCTGGCACGCTGGCGGCCCGGGTTCAAATCCCACTGTTTTTTTTTTTTTTTTTCTCAACAATTTCTGGAACAAATTATTACAGGGAGAGAATCATTACAGAAATGACAATACAACATTTGGTAGTATTAGTTTTTATTAATTAAATAACGCGGTGTATATTATACATCAGTCGCTATTAATATAATATACACCGCGTTATTTAATTAATGAAAACTAATACTACCAAATGTTGTATTGTCATTTCTCTCCCTGTAATAATTTGTTCCAGAAATTGAGAAAAAAAAAAAAAAAAAACAGCGGGAATAGAACCCGGGCCGCCAGCCTGCCAGCCGGGGACCTTACCCACTGCGCCACGCTCTCGTACTTGCCAAGTTGCAAAACTGGGAGGTATATCTGGTACAAATCGGGATTTCCCGAAATTTTGCTCCGAAACTAAGGCTTATTGGATGAATTGCCGTTAGCCTAGTACTCGGGAAGGGTCCCCCTTCAACATACCTGAGTCTCATCGGAATCCGTTTGTAGCAGGTTTGATGGTCCCCTTGTAAGCCAAGAATAGTTTAGTCAGAGGACTGGATTAAAGAACGAGAGTCTAATCTTTTGACCCGATGCGGTATTCCGCGATACAGTTAAATACAGTAAAGAACGAGAGTCTAATAGTTTGACTCGATGCGGTACTCCGCGATACAGTTAAATATAACAAAGAACGAGAGTCTAATAGTTTGACTCGATGCGGTACTCCGCGATATAAGCGCCTCTAGGGCGGTAAAATATAAGTAGTAAGCTATGCTTGGCGTAAATCGGTACTATTCGCTAATCTATGCGTTAATACTAAGTAAAGTGGACTAAGAATTATATTAATGATCTGGAAGTTAAAGTATAACGGTGATTCTAGTAAGTTACGGATTCGGTATCTAGTGCGAAACGGAAATAGAGGTGAAGCCTCTATTGAATACGCGAACGCGCCTAGCGGTCCGGGGTCTCTTCCCGCGGTCCGTACGTCTATTAGACGGAGTTCAATCTGAGCCGTAGGTAGGCTGTTGTCCAGAGAGAACTGACTAGACGGCGTGCCGGGCCGGCTTGTATGTACGCCGTCGGTGCGTTTGGCTTGTGAGAGTGGTCGCCGCCTAGCGGCGTACTTGGGTATTGCGGCCAGTCACCGGACGGTGCTGCCTCTAGTCGTAACGAGATGATACCTATTTGACTAGCCGGTAGGTGTTTACTTTACCGGAGGTATCATTTCGTTACAAGTTTTCAATCCCTGAACTACCGATATCAATTTTATTTTTTACCATAGATTCCGTTACCTCTGAGTTCACCTTTGTTTTCGGTTTTATGATAATTATGGGGTCATTTTTGTTGTGTTTTTGTTGTTGTCTCTTCCCATTTGAGGTTATGTTGGCATATGTCATAGGCTCGGACTGTACATAGGTTTTTGTGTTACTATTACTATTTATTTTATCAGTAGCTGTTGATGGTGGTTGTTTGTTTAATACAAGCTCTTTTAAGAGGTTTTTTATTTCCGTAATTTCACTTTTAACTAGCATCATGTCTTCGTTCATTTTCCTCTGTATTGTGTTTAGTTCACTCCTCAGTATGTCGCACACTGCACTTTTGAAGTTGACTGAATTGTCTTTTGAGTTCTTTAATTGATGGATTTGTTCAACTAGCATATCGACTTTGTCACTTAGTGACCCCTCTATCTCATCAGAATTGTCATCACTATCACTGTCACTGTCTCCGTCTCCTGGTCTCTTCCGTTTGTTTTGATAATTGTTGCTTTTTTGTGGCTGACTACGCATTTCATTTTGTCCCTTATCGACTGTTTCGATTTTGGTATCACCTTCCTGTATTTCCATATCCGGCGTCATTCGTATATTGTCATTTATGTTCTTTGTGTTGTCCTCTGAGTGTTCGATGACTGCTGTCGTCTGGAAGCACTGTGATGATTGCGAGGATTTTATCACTACTACTTGCCCTGGGCATAGGATGAGTTCATCCACGTCATTGTAGCTTTTGTGAATCTTAGCACATCCTTGATGATAGAATTTGAGGCAGCGCTTACACTCATATTTATCTCTAACAATGTTCTTTCGGCACTTACTGCAGCTCGCAGTATTTGTATTGGACATATTTGGAAATCTAGGTTAGGTTTGAGGTTAGGTTTGAGGTTAGGTTTATGTTACTCACTTTTCACTATTTATGTATTTGAATATTTCTTATGTTTTTGATATTTATATTTGATTATGTTGAGAAAACAATACTGATTTGGGTTTGTTCTATTTTCAAATTATTGGCACTCAATTTCACTGTTTTAGTAAATTCGCATTATTAAGGCGTTCAGAACACATCGTCTTGAAGAGAGAGAGAGAGAGAGAGAGAGAGAGAGAGAGAGAGCATATTTATTTGATCCTGGAGCATACGCTCCCCAAGGACCACAGAGCACAAATACAGAATTACAAGATTACAAAATTACAAAAATTGCAAAAATTACAAAATTACAAAATCCAGGTTCATGCAGAAAATACGAAATAGAAGTAAGAAAAGAAGAAAATAAATTAAATAAATAGAATCTAAGTAAAGTAGGATAACAAGCAAGTACCTAATGTAAGTAAGATAGGCAAATATGAGGACTAAAACGAGTCCAAATAAAAATGAAAATAGAATAAAATAATGGCAAGTAGGATATGAAATAAAAACTAAATGCAAGTAAAAATAAGATTTGAAAAATTTAAAATTGAAATTAAAAAATTACAAGTAAAAATAAAATAAGAATAAAATAAGAATAAAGAATATTGCAAAATAAAAATAAAAATTACAAAATAAAAATAAAAAATTACAAAATAAAAATAAAAAAAAAAATTTACAAAAAATAAATAAAAAAAAAAAAAAAAAAAAAAAAATAAGACAAAAATAAAAATAAGACAGACGAACTGCTTTGCCTTAGCAAACCCTTAAGCTAAACCTAAACCTTAACCCTAACCTAGACCAGGCTGACGAGCCTCCCGCTCCTCCTCAGACAGAAAAAAGCGGAAAGAGAGATATTTAAAACTGGCAAGCGTAGCGGCTGAGGTGACTTCAGGAGGCAGAGAATTCCAGATATGAGTCCCTACCACCAAGAAGGACCGCTGAAAGAAAACAGTCCGAGAAGCGGGTACATAAAGCGTGTCCGTCCGGGTCGGGTCACGGCGTGAAGCCAAATTCGGCCTGAGACGGAGCTGAGCGCCGAAGAGCCCAGGCTCACTGAGACAAAGCGCCCTATAAAACAAACAACCTATGAGGTACTTGCGCCGAGTACAGGGGGTTAACCAGCCAAGACTGCGCCGATGGGCAGAGATATGCTCAAACCGCGGAAGCTTCAAGAGGAACCGCACGCAATTGTTCAGAGCTACGAGAAGCTTACGCGCTAGCCCGTCCGATAGATTGGTAAGCGCCGCAGCACAGTAGTCGAAATGGGGAAAGACCAGGGCGATAACCAGGCGACGCTTTAAGGCCAGGCTAAGGTGGTCGTCATTCATACGTAGCCTATACAACGCGCTAGAACTCCTCTTGCACACATGAGCAACGTGCACGGACCAAGAGAGATTACTATCCAGGTGGACACCCAGATAGCGAAAAACAGGCACGAACTCAATCGGCTCACCAAAAAGTTCAGGAGACGGAAGCGAGGCGAAATTAAGACCATTAATGTACTCAGAGCTGCCAAAGGTCATCGCCTTAGTCTTTCCCGAATTCAGGCTCAGGCGATTTTCACGGCACCACGACGCAATCGACGCAATATCCTCATTAAGTAGACGGATGCATTCAGCAAACAAGGCAGGCCGACACCGACGGTAAATGACAAGGTCATCCGCGTACAGCAGGTGCGAGCTGTGAGCCAGACAACGAGGCAGGTCATTAATAAATAAGGAGAAGAGCAGGGGACCCAGAACACTGCCCTGCGGGACACCGGAGTTAAGAAGCAGCCACTCAGAGAGGCCATCCGCACCATCGCAAACCGTTTGGAGACGGCCACTAAGGTATGAGTGGAACCAGCTGAGGGCATTAAAAGAGAAATGAAGGCCCTGAAGCTTACGGAGCAGCAGAGTGTGATCGACTGTATCAAATGCCTTCGTAAGATCGAAAAACACCGCGATAGTTACCATCCGCTCGTCGACACCCAGCCGTATATCATCAGTCAGACGCAAGACAGCAGTCTGAGTCTCCGAGCCCTTACGAAAACCAGTCTGACGCGATCAAGGTAGTTGTTTGCTAAAAGGAACTCCATGGCCTGATCAAATACAATCCGTTCCAGTACTTTCGAGATTGCGCAGAGAAGTGATATGGGCCGAAAATCTGCATACGAGTCAGCATTACGAGCTTTCGGTATCGGCCGTACAAATGAGTACTTCCATAACGACGGAAAGACACCATTGCATAACGAAGCGGAGAAGAGCAATGTGATCAAGGGCACAAGCAGCGGACTAAAGGCCTTGTATGTCTGGATAGGCAGACTATCGGGGCCATGCGCTCTCGTCGTCACTCTGGCCAACGCTGCGGATACCTTAAGGGCGTCCGGACGCGAGAAGGAGAAAGACTCAACATCCTCAGAGCAAAGAGGGATGAGGGCTTCATCAAGACTACCCAACGGATCGCAAGAGGATACCGAGACGAAATGAGAATTCAGCGACGCCAAAGACAGATGAGACGGGAGCACATGACCAGCCGATTTACATTTGGTCAGCCCAAGCCTATCAATCTCACGCCAAAAAACACGGGAGTTGCCAGCGGCAGTAAACTTAGATTGAATAAAATTAGACTTAGCCGCACTCATTCTCCGCTTCACATCACGACGAAGCAAGACATACTTTGCATGTAGTATAGGCGAGCGTCGGCGCTTAAAAGCCCTAAAACAGGAATCCCTATCACGCATGGCGCGACGCAAGTCAGACGAGATCCACGGTGCAGGTGGGCGCTTCACTATAACCTCCTTAGAGGGAACGAACGACTCGACTAAGTCATGCAGGATGCAATTAAAAACAGTTAGCTTACTGTCTAAATTAGGCTGCCGGTCGATGAGCGAGACGTCAAGCGCAGATAGGGCCGCGGCTGCACCTTCAAGGTCGACTTCATTCCACGAGCGATAACGAATGACTCTCGGTGGATGCCGAGGTAAAAAAAGATTAAAAGATACATAAATAAGGTCGTGACCCGAAAGAAACGGCCGTGCCGACTGTCCAGAGGCAACCAGAAGGCTAAGGTCACTAACCGCACAGATATCTAGCCAAGTGTGCGAGGTCTGGGTATGGTGAGTCGGCTGGAGAGGGACAATATAGAGACCTTGCGAAGATAAAAACTCCTTCAAATGCGATGAGTCGTGGGTCGCAACGAGAAGGTAGGCATTAAAATCCCCGAAGACACAGACGAACTTATAGGACGGGGCAAGAGCCACAAGTTCAGCTTCAAACAGGTTTAGGAAACCTACCCTCGGTGGCCTGTAGACTACAGCTACTAAAAACTTCTTGGGGCGAGCGGCGACCCACACCTCAGCAATCAGGAACTCCGGGACACCATCAGGCTGCAACGCTGAAGAAGAGCCGACGATTCGGGCACTCAGTTCATTCCGCACATACAGCGCAACACCACCGCCATGACGCCCTCTGCGGTCAACCCGGATCATAGAATACGAGGAAAGCGCTACCTGCGCATCGACGATGCGATCATTGAGCCACGTTTCTGTAACCGCAATAAGATGGTAGGGATTGACCCTGAAGAATTTGCGGAACTCGTCAATATGCATAGGCAGAGATTGAGCATTTAGGCAGCAAGCGTTCAGAGGTGAAATGCATGATGATGACGCCGACGAGTCCGAAGATGAGGATGAACTAGTTGAGGAGGGTGGGCCCAGCGAGCCAGAGAGTCAGATTGAGAGTTGCGCCAAATCAGTGGAAGGCAAGACTCTAATAGGTCTCGATGCAGAGTCCTTACGAGCGAAGACAGCCCCGTCCGCAATCCAGACTTGTTTAGGCTTGAGCACGGGGAACTGACGCAAAATACGAGCCCGCAGCTGATAAAGCGGCGCAGGCTGCCGGTGGTTGACTAGGACCTTGCTGCCAGGGTACGTCGAGATGATAGAAGAAGCGCGAAGGTCAGGCACCTGTTTCTTTCCAGCGATAAGCTCTACACACTTCGACTTCGGCGTGAGTTCCAGCAGTATGGCACGAGCACGAGCACTAGCACCATCTGTACGTTTCCTACCCATACGCTCAACTCCCACAATGTTCCATGCAGCCAATGGCACCTTCAAAGCAAGGGCAAGTTTAAGCACGAACCCTTGCAGGTCCTCAGGTTCAACGGCGCACTCAGGTACACCGGTTATAAGAAGCTGCGAAGCCATATCGCGGCACACGACCCGAAGAAGCATGGTTTCTTGCGTTTGCGACAAACCACCAGATGATCCACTAGCAGTTGCACCCTCAACAGCCACCAGACGACTCATGCATTCGGAGACATCCTTAACTACCTCACCCAGGCCCTTCTTGATGTCATCGACTGACCCTCGGAGCGCCTGAGTATCTTTCTTAGAAGCCGCCTGATCGGCAGCTAGCGAATCCACCTTGCGATTCAGACAATCCATGTTCGTCACAAGCCGGTTAACATCCCCCACGAGAGTGTCAACTTTATCAGCAGTCACATCCAGTTTCGCCAGCCGATCATTGATGGACTTCAGCACGGCCAAGTGCTCAGATGACGTCTGACACACAGGACAAGACTCACGGACTGCATTTGTGGCAGCTCTAGAAGAGTCAAGCAAAAATCTGGCGCGAACACAGAAGATGTGGAAACTGTGCTTGCAAGGTGCACCTGTGGATGTGCCATCACTCGGTTTATCCACCTCCGCAAAACATAAGGCACAAATAACTTTTCCAGACATGCTTAAAAGGCTCACAGACACACACAAGAGACAGGCTGAAGATGTATTGACCAGATACGGGATATATTAAAGCCGTAGATCTCAAGAATTCAAAATATATCACGAGTGCTATTGTCTCAGTCACTTCCCACAGTTCAACGTAAACACAACACAAGCGCAATACAACTAGCCGGAGAGGTATTGACCGAATTTACCGATGACTTAATGACACAGTTTCCAACAGTTTCCAACTGATTGATTGATTGATGTGTTTTATTTAGCCCTTGGCTACTTAAAAAAAAAAATACATTTTACATTTTGTAATCGTTGCTTGGGGAATTTACAATTGGTTCAACATTTGTTGCATTGATTGGGGAAACCCAAGAAAAACCCAATCAGACCAGAGACATTTCGATCAGTATGTACACTTGGGGACACAGATTATGAGACGGTCAGTTTTCTGGACAAGTCAGTTATGTTGGCAACACAAAATAAACACACAGCGCCGCATAGTCGGCCGAGCGCGAAGCTAACTCAATCTCACCAAAGATCACGTAACTCATGACCTAACGCTGTTTGCTCATGACAGTCAAATCTAACCTGAGAATACCGCGGAGGACTAACCTAAGAATAATAATTATTATAAGTAATATTATTATTAATAATAACCCGTTGGATTGACGTGTAAATCAGTTTGGAAATAATTGTAATTCATAACTTCCCCGTCGAAGAATACAAACGGGCGAAAGTTTATTTTTTTTGAATCTTTTTAAGTGATGAAAAAAGAAATTGTAACCTGAAAGTTTACGGTAAGATGATTTTATAAAAATACAATTAAATTAGGTAATGCAAGTTACGCTATGCCTGAAAAACAAGATTCTTTGTGAATTTTGCGTGTGAAAGCATGTCCAGGACTAGATTCTAGATCATTGAGATTATCGTGTAACTCATTATTACTTCTTGACTGATACAAGACATTTATCAAACACAGACTGAACTTCGCAAGAACCACCCGTCGAAACAGGCAAATAAAGGAAACATTCAGCTTCAGAGAAACGGAAGGAGTCAACTCGTACTAATCCAGAGATAAAAGGAACTCGTTTTGATAGAATCGTAGCCGGGACTTTGAATGCCTACTCCGGCGACTACATCACTCGTCTTTCACATTCTCAACTTTGACAATTCTTAGACTGAGACTTAATATACTATCGAAGACGACTGCTTGCTTCTTATAATGTAAAATTCTTAACTTTAAGCTGAATAAATAAAAATGCATGCATGAAAATCTTATGTTCCAGCTGGTTATTCAATAATTATTCAAAGATTAAAACTTTTAGAATTATAATCTAAATAATACCTATTAGAAAAATAAATTAGTTGGTGAAGTCATCTTGATTTTCAATTCAATTAATTGAATATTATATTCAATATCAAATCATATCTTTCTTATCAATGATAATAATATATCTATATTAAAATACATTCATGAGTTATTATTATCAGTATTATAAATATTCAACATTTCAATATCTTATTAATAAGAAGAAAAGTTGAAAGATTTTGGTGCACGTGACAACCCGCTGGTCATAAATAACAATGACGAGATTTGGATCATTGGATTTTATTCATACATTTCTGAAATTTCGACAATTTATTGGATCCAGACTTGGAATACAAGCATAGACGACTGATCGTCTCTCAAAAAATCGAACTATAAACTTTAATAATTCTTTATACGCTGACTTAGAATGCCTCCTATATCGACTACTCGTCTATCACAAAATTACATTTTAAAAGCTAATAATTCTTAGATTAAGACTTAGAATACTATCACAGACGACTGCTGTCTTCTTAGGATGTAAAATTCAAGATTTTAATAATCCTTTGGACGCTGACGTAGAACTCCTTCTACGGCGACTACTCGTCTATCACAGAATTACATTTTAAAAGCTAACAATTCTTAGAGCAAGACTTAGAATACTATCACAGACGACTGCTGTCTTCTGAGGATGTAAAATTCAGGATTCTAATGATCCTGTGGACGCTGACGTAGATCTCCTTCTACGGCGACTACTCGTCTATCACAGAATTACATTTTAAAAGCTAACAATTCTTAGAGCAAGACTTAGAATACTATCACAGACGACTGCTGTCTCCTGAGGATGTAAAATTCAGGATTCTAATGATCCTGTGGACGCTGACGTAGATCTCCTTCTACGGCGACTACTCGTCTATCACAGAATTACATTTTAAAAGCTAACAATTCTTAGAGCAAGACTTAGAATACTATCACAGACGACTGCTGTCTTCTGAGGATGTAAAATTCAGGATTCTAATGATCCTGTGGACGCTGACGTAGATCTCCTTCTACGGCGACTACTCGTCTATCACAGAATTACATTTTAAAAGCTAACAATTCTTAGAGCAAGACTTAGAATACTATCACAGACGACTGCTGTCTCCTGAGGATGTAAAATTCAGGATTCTAATGATCCTGTGGACGCTGACGTAGATCTCCTTCTACGGCGACTACTCGTCTATCACAGAATTACATTTTAAAAGCTAACAATTCTTAGAGCAAGACTTAGAATACTATCACAGACGACTGCTGTCTTCTGAGGATGTAAAATTCAGGATTCTAATGATCCTGTGGACGCTGACGTAGATCTCCTTCTACGGCGACTACTCGTCTATCACAGAATTACATTTTAAAAGCTAACAATTCTTAGAGCAAGACTTAGAATACTATCACAGACGACTGCTGTCTTCTGAGGATGTAAAATTCAGGATTCTAATGATCCTGTGGACGCTGACGTAGATCTCCTTCTACGGCGACTACTCGTCTATCACAGAATTACATTTTAAAAGCTAACAATTCTTAGAGCAAGACTTAGAATACTATCACAGACGACTGCTGTCTTCTGAGGATGTAAAATTCAGGATTCTAATGATCCTGTGGACGCTGACGTAGATCTCCTTCTACGGCGACTACTCGTCTATCACAGAATTACATTTTAAAAGCTAACAATTCTTAGAGCAAGACTTAGAATACTATCACAGACGACTGCTGTCTCCTGAGGATGTAAAATTCAGGATTCTAATGATCCTGTGGACGCTGACGTAGATCTCCTTCTACGGCGACTACTCGTCTATCACAGAATTACATTTTAAAAGCTAACAATTCTTAGAGCAAGACTTAGAATACTATCACAGACGACTGCTGTCTTCTGAGGATGTAAAATTCAGGATTCTAATGATCCTGTGGACGCTGACGTAGATCTCCTTCTACGGCGACTACTCGTCTATCACAGAATTACATTTTAAAAGCTAACAATTCTTAGAGCAAGACTTAGAATACTATCACAGACGACTGCTGTCTTCTGAGGATGTAAAATTCAGGATTCTAATGATCCTGTGGACGCTGACGTAGATCTCCTTCTACGGCGACTACTCGTCTATCACAGAATTACATTTTAAAAGCTAACAATTCTTAGAGCAAGACTTAGAATACTATCACAGACGACTGCTGTCTTCTGAGGATGTAAAATTCAGGATTCTAATGATCCTGTGGACGCTGACGTAGATCTCCTTCTACGGCGACTACTCGTCTATCACAGAATTACATTTTAAAAGCTAACAATTCTTAGAGCAAGACTTAGAATACTATCACAGACGACTGCTGTCTTCTGAGGATGTAAAATTCAGGATTCTGCACCAAAATCTTTCAACTTTTCTTCTTATTAATAAGATATTGAAATGTTGAATATTTATAATACTGATAATAATAACTCATGAATGTATTTTAATATAGATATATTATTATCATTGATAAGAAAGATATGATTTGATATTGAATATAATATTCAATTAATTGAATTGAAAATCAAGATGACTTCACCAACTAATTTATTTTTCTAATAGGTATTATTTAGATTATAATTCTAAAAGTTTTAATCTTTGAATAATTATTGAATAACCAGCTGGAACATAAGATTTTCATGCATGCATTTTTATTTATTCAGCTTAAAGTTAAGAATTTTACATTATAAGAAGCAAGCAGTCGTCTCCGATAGTATATTAAGTCTCAGTCTAAGAATTGTCAAAGTTGAGAATGTGAAAGACGAGTGATGTAGTCGCCGGAGTAGGCATTCAAAGTCCCGGCTACGATTCTATCAAAACGAGTTCCTTTTATCTCTGGATTAGTACGAGTTGACTCCTTCCGTTTCTCTGAAGCTGAATGTTTCCTTTATTTGCCTGTTTCGACGGGTGGTTCTTGCGAAGTTCAGTCTGTGTTTGATAAATGTCTTGTATCAGTCAAGAAGTAATAATGAGTTACACGATAATCTCAATGATCTAGAATCTAGTCCTGGACATGCTTTCACACGCAAAATTCACAAAGAATCTTGTTTTTCAGGCATAGCGTAACTTGCATTACCTAATTTAATTGTATTTTTATAAAATCATCTTACCGTAAACTTTCAGGTTACAATTTCTTTTTTCATCACTTAAAAAGATTCAAAAAAAATAAACTTTCGCCCGTTTGTATTCTTCGACGGGGAAGTTATGAATTACAATTATTTCCAAACTGATTTACACGTCAATCCAACGGGTTATTATTAATAATAATATTACTTATAATAATTATTATTCTTAGGTTAGTCCTCCGCGGTATTCTCAGGTTAGATTTGACTGTCATGAGCAAACAGCGTTAGGTCATGAGTTACGTGATCTTTGGTGAGATTGAGTTAGCTTCGCGCTCGGCCGACTATGCGGCGCTGTGTGTTTATTTTGTGTTGCCAACATAACTGACTTGTCCAGAAAACTGACCGTCTCATAATCTGTGTCCCCAAGTGTACAGTTTATAGATCATACCATTCCCTCATACATACATGTCCTTAACATATTTACTCGCTTTTCTTCTAAATGCACTAACATTGTCAGTTGCTTTTATACAGTTGGGTAAGTCATTGTAAATTTTAAAGCCGTTGTACATTAGAGATTGTTGCGATCGTGTTTGGTTACGTTTTGTTATGTGAATATTGTATTTTTGCCGTGTGTTGTATGTATGTGTATCTCCAACAAGTTTTAAACTTTCCGCGAGATACGACGTACTTATTTTTAATTTCATTTTATGCACAAATATAAGCGTATTCAAAGCTATTCTTTGTCGAACATTAGAGAAATGCAACGCCTCTAGCATTTGGTTAATTGGTGTGAATTTACTACATCTAATAATCGCCCGCATCGCTCGATTTTGCGCTCTTTGTAATGAATCCATTTCGGCTTGGCCAATATCAAGGAAGATTGTAGAACAATAGTCAAAGTGCGGGGCTATTATACTTTTATAAATAGTGGTTCTTGTTAGCGCCGACACCGAATCTCCAATTCTGAACAAAAAATTTACTTTTTTCGAAATCTTTTTAACTGTGTAATTAACAAGTTCTCTAAAATTTAAGTGTTTGTCAATCATAACGCCTAGATACTTGATTACATCAACATTTTCAATTTTGCTATTTTCTATTTTAATATCACAGCTTACATTTGGTGCAGAGGCCCGCACGCCTCGCACCAAAATAAATTTTGTTTTAGTCACATTTAGACTTATCATATTATTTTTTAACCAAATTGATATATTATTTAGGTCATAGTTAATTTTATTTTCGATGTCAATAGAATCAGGGCTACTGAAATATACTATTGTATCGTCCGCAAACATCTTACATTTACAATATTTCAATACCTCCTTTAAATCATTTATATAGATCAGAAAAAGTATAGGGCCCAATATTGAGCCTTGTGGAACACCGTATTTGGTTTTTCTTTTTGAGGAGGTCACATTATTAAATTTCACCTGCTGTGTCCTATCGGTCAGGTAGCTTTTGAACCATTTCAGCACATTACTTTTTAGACCGCAGCTGTTCAGCTTTTTAATTAGGATATTTCTGTCAATTGTCTCAAACGCACGTTTAAAATCTAAGAACGCAACGCCAGTCTTTAGTTTGTTATCACAGTTTAACTTCCATTCGTTCAAGACATTCTGCAAGGCGGTCTCACAGGAATGACTTTCGCGAAAGCCAGATTGCTCTGGCACTAGAATGTTATTATCGTTTGAATATTTGATTAATTGCTTATAATCTACAGTCTCTAATATCTTCTCAAAAGTCGGAAGGACATTTATTGGTCTAAATTCGTTTGCTTTTATTGTGTTCTGAATTTTCTGTATTGGAGTGATTAATGAGTTTTTCCATTCCGCTGGAAATTCACCTTTTTGTAATGAAATATTTACAAGTTTAACATATTGTTCGTCAATATAAGGCCACGCTTTTTTAATTACTTCTGCGTTAATACCGTCTTCTGTGCACGCTTTATTTTCCAATTTATTTACAATATCAAGTAATTCCTTAGAAGTAATTTCTTTAAAATTAAGCCAACCTTCATTATTATCATTAGTATCATCACTAGTATTTGTCAATAGATCATCACAACTACTATTTTTATTTTGACTAGAATCCAATATTGCATCATTAATTTCAGTGATGCTGTCAATAAAGAATTTATTAAAATTATCAGCAATAGCTTCGTCCCTATCACAGATTTCATTGTTAAAATTAACTTTGCTAACACTATTCTTTGGTTTTTTACTCACAATTTGTTTCAAGTGCTTCCATACTTTTCTGCTATCTTTTTTGTTCTTGTCAATCTTTGAGTCGTTATATTCTCTTTTCTTTTGTTTAATTAACTTAGTCAACTTATTTCTGGTTTTCCTAAATTCATTCCAGTACATGTCGTCTTTAGTTTCCTTAGCAATTTTATATATCTTATTTTTCTCGTCTTTTAATGCTTTAATCTCGCTATCAAACCATTCTTTACTCTTCCACTTATTAACTACTGTAAATTTTGTCAAAGGTATAACTTGGTTCAGTGTTCGTTCAATTGATCCGATCACATGATTTGCAATACTATTTACATTGTTGTCGATAGATCTATCAATTTTATTAATTGTTTCAGTTAGAATTTTCGCAAATTTAGTATTATCAAATTTTTTGAAATTTCTTCCAATGAAATAGTTTTGCATGTTCGATTTCTGTTGGTTTTTAGGCAATTCAATACTTAGGATATCATGATCAGTTATTTTTGGGGAGTCCCAAACATCACAATTTAGGATCTCATTTGAAAAAGCCAAATCAATCATTGATTGTGAATTATTAGTTATACGAGTAAACGTGGGGACGTAGTTCTTAAGTCCCAATTCACCCATTATTGATTGCAGCTTTTTTGAGTAGAAACTGTCTTTACTAATGTCAATGTTAAGATCACCAAGTAATATAAATTGCTTATTTTCGACGAGATCAACTATAATTTCTTTTAAAATATCCATAAAAAGTGCATCACTCGTACTAGGTGAGTGGTACACTACTGACACAATTATTTCATTTAACAATTGAATTGAAAACGTTAAGCTCCAAGTATTAGATGAGTAGTTTTTCTTGCTAATAATTTTAAATTGCAGGTCATTTCTGAAATAAACAAGAATACCGCCAGTATATCTATTTTCTGAGTTTACTCTAATATGATTGTAATTGTCAATTAGCAACTCAGAATCCTTAATGTCTTCTGTTACGCGAGTTTCAGTTAAACAGACCACTATGGGTCTCCTATCCATTATTAAATCTTCAATTTCGTCTTTATGAGCTAAAAAACTTTGCGCGTTTAAGTGTAATAACAATTCACTTTGCTGTGATTGTTAACTATTTTCCTCATCCCTTTTCTTTTGATTTTCAACTAATTGAATGTAAATTGGACATTTTTTGTCATACGCGTTGTGCTTGTCGTCATTATTCGAGTCATTGTTTCCCTTTTTCTTGTTATGGTGCGCGCAATTCGTGCATTTTACGTCAGTCAATTCACAATCTTTACTATTATGTGCGCCTCCACATTTACCGCACGTGATCTCTCTCTTACATTCTTTTGAAAAATGATTATAGCCACAACACCTGAAGCAACGAGTGATGTTAACGTGCTCTACTATTTTACATTGTTTCCATCCGAGGGAAACCCTTCCCATAGACAAAAGGATCTTTTGCAACTCTGAGTTTACTTCAACAATTGCGCTAACATCATTCTTCTTGTCATTTATAATTCGCTTTACAATTTTCATATCCGTTTTCTCGCAAATCTCTCTCAGGTCGTTTTGTTGGATTATGTCGTTTACAAGTTGTTCGTCAGTCAGTGTCGCTTCCTCATTGTCAATGTAAAGAATTTTTACAAATTTCTTTTTAACTTTAGGAACTTGAACTTTGAATTGTTCATCAATTTTGTCGGCAACATTCTTTTGCAGTTTGTCTTTATCGCTCACATTTTTAAATTTGACAACAACCGTGCCATTATTTGTTTCTTTAATACTTTTGACTCCGACTCCGAGCTCTTTAACGTTAATGTTGCTTTTAACACTATTCAAGTTCTCATTTTTGTTGACATTGCCTTGCGTGGCAGTGTCAACTTTCGCAGGTTTCATTACAATTACTGCTTCTTTTTTTTTCCTTTGAGCAACATTTGCATAAGAGATGCTTGTAACATTTTCTTTGTTAGCTTGAGCTTTGTTATTATTATTATTTTGCAAACTCTCGTTTTCGTTTGTTAGTTTATTGACAGTTTGCTTCAAACTAACAATCTCATTTTTACTATTAATTATCTCGCTTTGCAGTTCGTCAATTTTCTTGCTCAACGGACGTATCTCGTCTCTGATGGTCTTTTGAATAAGGCGCCGCAGAATCTCCTCGTCACTGGCGTCGCTGTCTTCGCAATCGGAGTCCTCTGACAGCCTGACTCGCTTATTTTTGTTTTTGTTTACGTCGCGTCTCGTCTGCTTGCAATCGCCGTTGGTCCCAGTGGTAGTCTCGTCACACTCCATTTCGGTGTTCAACTTCTTCTTATTTTTCAAGTCAATCGTTACAAAGCCCTCATGGGGCTGTTACACAGAGCGCGTCGCGTCACGCGGCGCGGCAAACAATATGCAGTAACCAATGGGAGGGCTGCTTTTTCGTATACACGCGTAAAAAGCAGCCCTCCCATTGGTTACTGCATATTGTTTGCCGCGGCGCGTGACGCGACGCGTCCTGTGTAACTGAGCCATCACTGCATTCCACCGATTCACCTTTTGTGTTTTTTGTTTTATGATATTTCACGCACGATGGGTGAAAGGCCTTATTGCACTTTTCACAGAGGAACACAGTTGTTTTCAACTCTTGCTTGTCTTTGTCACAGTAATATTTCATATTTTCGGCGGCGTGACAGTTGGTAGACATAACCAGCACGCCACTCTGCGTCACCACACTTTTCACTTAAAAACTGCACCGTTTTATGTAGGTGAGCGTATCACAGCACTGGGTTAAACTTTGACACTGGTAACGCACTTGTACAAATTTATTTGTTTTTTAAATTGACTTCTCCACTCTAAAATTCTCATTAAACTTGGAGTGACGTGATGAACACCTCCAGAGAGAGAGAGAGAGAGAGAGAGAGATAGATAGATAGATAGATTGAATTTATTATGTCTATTACAATGTTAGACAACTTGCATATGAGAGAAAGACAGCACAGAACATTACAAAAAGAGTTGCTCTGTGCCCTTGTGACAGATAGTTACAGAAAAAGAGAGAGAGAGAGAGAGAGAGAGAGAGAGAGAAAGAGTATTTTATTGATCCTGGAGTTGAACTCCTTAAGGACCACAGGCAAGATTCACAATAAGCAATACAGAATATATACATATACAATAGATAACAATGAGTCTTAATATAATTATAATTATACAAAAAGTCGATCACTAGACTAGCAAAGAGTGTGCGTTATTTTATATAACAGCCCACAACATACAAGTATAAGCATAAAACTAAATTCATTAGATTAAATTAAAGTAGATCAAATCGAAATGACACAATGGGCAAATAATAATTTCTTAACTAGCAGAACATAATGCGATAAGGTAGAAGCAAAAACAACAACAACAATAATAGGCAGCTGCATGCAGAGCAGGATATTAGTCAGCAGGAGGACCCGCTTCGCGCTCCTCTTCCAACAGTAGGCGCCGAAAGCATCGAGTCCGAAATATCGGCAGAGTCGGAGCAGTTGTAATGTCAGGCGGCAGCGAATTCCAAAACTGTATGCCCGAGACTAAAAATGAGTTTTGGTATGCAGCAGTACGTATTGGAGGAGGACGAAGCGAGTCCGTCCGAGACAGATTCCGACGCCGGTTCACCATCGGGTTGAGGCGCAGTTGGCTAGAAAACAGGCTAGGCGCGCCTAGGCATAGGGCTTTATAAAACAGGCAACCCAAGAAAAAACGCCGCCGGTTATATGGTACAAGCCAGCCAAGGCTACGCCTATGTCCCGATATGTGGGCAAAGCGAGGTAGATGCCGCACGAATCGGACGCAGTTATTAAGCGCAACCCGGAGCTTACGTTCTAGCCCAGCAGATAGGTTAGTAAGTGCTGCTGCACAGTAATCAAAATGCGGGAAGACCAAGGCGACAACAAGGCGACGTTTTAGCGCAAGGCTTAACCGATGACCGATCATTCTGATCCGATGTAGACTGCTCGCCGATCTCATACAGACCTGACCGACGTGCTCAGTCCAAGATAGCGTGCAATCCAAGACCACACCGAGGTAACGAAAAGAAGAGACAAACTCAATAGGCTCGCCATACAACATGAGGCAGGGATGCGCCTGGCTATCTAAGGTGTTAACATATCTCGCACTACCTATCACGAGCGCCTTGGTCTTCCCGACATTCAGTACAAGTTTGTTACCCTGGCACCACCTTGCCACGCGTTCAATATCCTCATTTAGGAGCGGGATAGCCTCAGCATACGCACCCGGAAGGAACTTAAGGTAGATCACGAGATCGTCGGCATAGAGCAGATAAGCACAGTGCCGCAAGCATTGCGGCAGGTCGTCAATGAAAAGCGAGAAGAGCAAAGGACCCAGAACGCTGCCCTGAGGCACACCCATGCGGCGAGGTAGCCAACCCGAAGCATCCCTTCCAGGCACCCGAACAGCCTGCATACGGCCGCTAAGATAAGAGCTGAACCACTCTGCCGCGACGCCAGAGACTCCAAAATTGCATAGCTTGCCCCTGAGAAGGCCATGATCTACAGTGTCAAATGCTTTAGAGAGGTCTAGGAAGACACACACGGTGACCATGCGCTCGTCAATCGCAAGACGACAGTCATCTATGAGACGCAGGACAGCGGTCTGAGTCCCAGTGCCAGCACGAAAACCAGTTTGCCGCGGATCAAGTAGGCTATTCGCTGATAGGAAGCGCGTGAGCTGGTCATACACCACCCGTTCAAGCACTTTTGAGAGTGCACAAAGCAGCGAGATGGGGCGATAGTCAGTATACGCTATCGGGTGACGCACTTTAGGCACAGGGGTGACAAAGAAGGACTTCCAGCCAGCAGGGAAGACTCCACTACCCAATGACGCATCAATAATAATAACTATAATCGGCAGCAACAATGCTTTAAATGCCTTATAAACTTGTATAGGAAGCTCATCAGGGCCATACGCACGCGAGACAACCCTTGCCAATGCCTCACCTACCACCAGATCATCAGCTATACCGAAACTAAACTCATTAGCACAGCGGCGCACACTAGTTCCAGGCATTACAACATCAGGTATAGAGTCTGGAGGAGCGCCACAGGGAGCGAGGTTAAAATGACTATTTAATGCGTCTAGTGAGAGGTCAGCCGGGACCACCGCGCTAGCCTTCTTCGTGATGCCGAGCCTATCAACCACCCCCCAGTACACTCGACTATTGCCACCCAGATCAAATCTAGCCTGAATGTGACGCGACCTAGCATCAAGTAGCTGCTTTTTTACTTCCCTACGCAAATCAACATATTTATTGTAGACAGCACTGACCCGAGTGCGCTTAAACGCTCGAAAGCAAGCATCTCTTTCCCTCATTAGGCTCTTTAGATTAGGCGTTAACCACGGCGCAGGCGGCCGCGTCACATTGATCTCACGAGCCGGGACAGCACGTTCCACGATCTCATTAACAACTCTATTAAACAAATCAAGCTTCACATCTACACTATCAGGCCCTGAGAACTTCGATTGATCGCAAGCTGCTAGGACATCCAAGGCAGCAGTTGTATCAGCAGCATCCCACGATCGGAAACGAATGGTGCGCGGCTCACGACCACTGGCATGGTACCTAACGCAGACATAAATAAGGTCGTGGCCAGAGAGAAATGGCTGAGCACTTTGACCCCAGGCGCTGATAAACCGCAGGTCACTCACTGAACAGATGTCAAGCCAGGTGTCGGACGTCCCAGTATGATGAGTCGGCTGGAGCGGCACGATGCTCAGTCCCTGTGATGCAAAAAAGCTTCTCAGATGGTTTGCATCATACGTTGTGGACATCAAGTCAGCATTGAAGTCACCCATCACACAGACAAAGCTATAGCGCGGCACCAGGGCAGATAGCTCGTTTTCAAAAAGATTCAGGTGGCCGACCTTGGGAGGCCTATAAACTACTACAATGAGAAACTTAGGACGAGATACACCCCAGACTTCAGCAACAAGAAACTCAGGTACACCGTCGCTGTCAAGCTCAGCAGAAGAAGCAACCACCCTAGCACTAAGATCATGGGTTACGTAGAGTGCAACACCACCGCCATGACGACCTCTCCGGTCTAGTCTAATCAGTGAGTGAGTAGGCAAGGCGACCTGTTGGTCAACAATGCGGCTATCCAACCATGTTTCCGTCACAGCGACAATATGGTATTGGTTGACTCTGAAATATTCACTGAATTCATCGAAGTGGGGAGACAGGGATTGTGCGTTAATACAGCAGACGTTCAGCGTAGATAGGCAGGTATTAGGTCGTGGCAACGGTGGCAGACGAGGCAGTGCAACATCGAGTCACAACGATAGCTGGGACAAGTCAGTCGACGGCAGCACTTTGAAGGGCCTTGAGTTAGGGCTCTTTCGGATGAACACAGCAGCATCCGCAATCCACACCTGCTTAGGCTTGAGGGACGGAAAGCTCCGGAGTACACGGTCTCTCAATTGGTGCAGCTGGACAGGCATCCTAAGGTTGATATGAATTCTGGCAGCAGGCAGAGTGGGATCAAAATCAGTTGACTGTAGGTCAGGTTTGAGCTTTTTAGCATCTATGACTCGGGTACACTTGCCGGGTGACGCCAAGGCAAGGAGAATAGGACGTCCCGCAGCCGATCTAGTGCCAGTCGACGTCCCTTGACTCCGCTTTCCAGACTGTTTGCCACCCATTCGCTCAACTTTCTCAATATCTATGGGAAGTAGTATTACACCCAGAAAGCTAAGTAGCTTCCGTAGGAGTGCATGGAGGTCTTCTTCACCATTAGCAGCTTCAGGGACCCCAGAAATTATAAGGTGGTTTGACACCTCCCGACAGGCTGCACGCAGCAGCACAGCCTCATCAGCAGCCGACAGTCCTTTCGATGACACTCCAGCAGCAACCTTCTCTTCGACTACTTCTAGCCTAGCTTTTTGCGCAACAGCCTCCTGAGAAACTTGAGCCACCTCCTTTCTAAGCTCGGCGACCGAACATTTAACGCTAGATAATTCACGCTTAAATGCTGCATTATCCGCCACGAGAGTGTCCATTTTTCCATGCAAGCTCCCGACATCGCTGGCAAGAGTATCCACTTTGGCAACAGACACCTCTATTTTCGCGACAGACACCTCCATTGCACTAAGCCTGCTGTTAATAGACTTGAGCAGTTCAAGCTGTTCATTATTGGCGCCGGCCGAGCTTGCACTTTGTGCATCACAAGCAGGACAGAAATCCCGCACACGCTTATTGGCATCCTTCGAAGCCTCAAGGTTGTATTTAACTTTAACGCACACGTAGTGAAAATTATGTCCACAGCTAGCACCTGTTACAAGGCCGTCGCTAGGCTTATCTATCGGAGCAAAACATAGCGCACACATAGGCTTAGGCATGTTGGTGATACACAGCTAACACAGAGGCGAGCAGATCAACAGCACAGGTCACCAACAGTCAACAAACACAGGTATATTAGTCTATCGGAATAGACGCACACACAATTTAAAAGGCAGAACAGAGTCACTAGCTTATTAACTGTGCCAAAAACATGCGAGCTTGTTAAGCCAAAGACGCACCAGTCCAACAATTATACGGGAGAAAACTGGCTAAAATGACACGAAGCGCAGTAAATTTAAACCTACAATTGTTTTTCACTACACCACCCACAAAATAACAAAAAGTCAGAATCACCGGTGCCCGATATAGACGAATAGCTGTCAAAAAGACCGGAGCAAATTACAGGCACACGCTACTTGAACTACTTCAGAGACTAGACTGAGAGAGAGAGAGAGAGAGAGAGAGAGAGAGAGAGAGAGAGAGAGAGAGAGAGAGAGAGAGAGAGAGAGAGAGAGAGAGAGAGAGAGAGAGAGAAAGGAAATTTATTTGTCCCTGGAGCAATGCTCCCTAAGGGCCACAGGCAGATTACAAGAACAGACAATAAAATTAAAATATAAAGATCGACAGCATGCGGTGAGATATAAGTGTAAACAATGAATATAATCCTTATGCGATATAATCTATAAAAGTAAAGTAAAGATAAAGAATGTAAAGTCGAGACTAGCATAGCAGACGTAAAGTAAAATATAAATCATAGAATATAAATTACAAGGAACAGACAATAAAATTAAAATATAAAGATCGACAGCATGCGGTGAGATGTAAGTATAAACTAAAAATGAATATAATCCTTATGCGATATAACTATAAAAATAAAGTAAAGATATAAAATGTAAAATCGAGATTTGCATAGCAACCATAAGTAAAATATAAATCGTAGAATACAAAATACGCTAAGCACTATGTGTAGTAACGTGACTTGATGTTTAAAGTAAATGAGATATAAAAAGAATAAAGTCGTAGTTAAAATTAAGATAAAAGCGAAAGTGAAATTGGGAGAAAATTAAAATAATTATCGTCGAGATTAAGATTAAGAGAGAGAGAGAGAGAGAGAGAGAGAAGTAATTTATTCGACCTTGGAGCGAACTCCTTCAGGCCGTAGGCAACAATAAGAAAATACAAAAAATGCAAAAGATAGTTTACAAAAAAAAAATACAATATACAATATAACGGAATAAGACTAACATGCAAGTAAAATAAAGGCATAAGACATATAGTATTGCATATGATCAACTCGAAAAGAATATAAATGTATGCTGCTATGTGTAGTATAACGGAACAAGTAAAGACACAAATAGAAATGAAATAAGGTCTTTGAGGCTTTCGCGGTGAGATTCTGAATAAGACTTGGCTTCCGGGATGGAGCCGCGTTGTTTAACGGTTAGGTGCCGACGTTTCGTAAACATTGCAGTTTACTTCATCAGGGCGAGAAACAACCTGATACTGGTTGCTCCCCAACAGGGTGTCCCTATTTATGCCAGTTGCGGAGCCGTCCATATGTGACGTTCCGCTCGGGTGGAGTTGACCAATCATATGTTTTTAAATGGTTGGCCAAACATTTAAAAAACCGGGAGGATGGCGTTCCAAATTGGATGGGTTTGAAGTCCGTTGTCTCTGTTGATGTTGTTAGGATGTTTACGGATTTCAAGGGCTTCTCTGTATTTTCGAGGAAAATACTGATTTGAGTTAGCCAAGGAGGTGGTTTGGTCAAATAAGATTTGGTGGCCCGTTTCCATTTGGTGTTCCGCCAGAGCTGAGATAGTAAAGTGCTTCAGTTTGACGCATCTTTGGTGTTCTTTAAGGCGAGTGCTGATCTTCCTCCCGGTTTCTCCGATGTAAACTTTTCCACAGGAACAAGGGATCCTGTATACCCCTGAAGAGCTGAGCGGGGGGAGTTTATCTTTTGGGGAGTTGAGGAATTGCCCGATTTTCTGTGGTGGTTTGAAAATCGGTTTGATGTTGTTTCTCCTTAGGATTCTCCCTATGGAGTCCGTCACTCCTTGAATGTAGGGGAGGAAGGCAGTTCTTCTCGTTACTTCCGTTGGTAAGTTTGAAATGTCTGTCGATGGGTTGGGCTTGTTCTGGAGTTTTTGGATGGTTTGTTGGATTTGTGTGGACGAGTAACCATTGGATTGTAGGGTTTTCTTCAGGTGGGCTAGTTCGACGTTGAGGTTATCTGAATCAGAGACTGTCAGTGCTCGGTGGACGAGTGAGCTGATCACTGATCCTTTTTGTGATGGGTGGTGGTGTGAAGCTGCGTGGAGATATCTGTTGGTGTGTGTGGGTTTGCGGTATACGCGATGTCCCAATTGACCATCTTGTTTTTTCGTGACTAGCACGTCCAGGAAGGGAAGTTGGTTGATATTTTCTGTTTCCATCGTGAAGCGTATGTTAGGGTGTCGGGAGTTGAGAAAGTCTAGAAAGGTTTGGAGGTGTTCCTTACCATGTCGCCAAATGACAAAAGTGTCATCAACATATCGGAGCCAGAGTTCAGGTTTTTGGTCGGGCTTCTCCGAGGGTGTGGCTCTCGAAGTGCTCCATGAATATGTCCGCTATGATGGGAGAAATTGGAGATCCCATAGCAGCGCCTGAGGTTTGTTCGTAGAATGCTCCTTGGTAAAGAAAGTAGGTGGAGGTGAGGCAGTGTTCGATGAGGGGGAACAGTTGTTGGGGTATCTTTTTGGATCTTTTTATGATTTCCAAGGTGTCTGGGATAGGGACTTTCGTAAACAGTGATTCTACATCGAAGCTGACTAGAATGTCATCAGGATGTAGTCGAATCTGTTGGATTTTCTCGACAAAGTCTTTCGAGTTGAGGATGCGTGAGCCGGAGTCGGATAGGAGTGTTTGGAGTTGGGACGCCAGATACCGTGAAAGTTTGTATGTGGGCGAGTTAATCGCACTAACTATTGGTCTCAAGGGTACGTTGGTTTTGTGGATTTTGGGTAGGCCGTACAGTCTGGGAGGGCAGGATTCTTTGGGAGTCAAAGCTTTTTTGGTTGGTTCCGGCAGATTGCTTTCCTTGATAAGGAGGGTGGTGCGTTTTTCTATTTTCGGTGTAGGGTCTCTTGAAATTTTGCGGTAGGTAGTGTCGTCCAGGAGTGTTCGGATTTTGGTTTCGTAGTCTTTCCTGTTGAGGACGACCGTGGCATTGCCTTTGTCTGCTGCCAGTACGATGATGTCGGGGTGGCTGTTGAGTTCTCTCAGTGCTAGGCGTTCCTGTCTAGTGAGGTTTGGCTTGGGTGCTTTGGCGTTGCGTAGAATGTTGGTTGTTAGTCTTCGAATGTTGTTTGCTGCTTCCGTTGGTAGTCCGAAGATGGAGTTTTCGATTTGGGAGATGATTTCGTCTTTTGGGATTCTAGAAGGGGCAATAGCAAAGTTCGGGCCTTTGGCTAGGGCAGAAGTTGCTTCTTGGGAAAGGATCGTGTCACTGAGGTTCTTGACAGTATCTTTAAGCGGTGTCGGGGTTTTTGGCTGTGGCGAGAGTTTTTGGACAGATTCGACTACATCCTGATGACATTCTAGTCAGCTTCGATGTAGAATCACTGTTTACGAAAGTCCCTATCCCAGACACCTTGGAAATCATAAAAAGATCCAAAAAGATACCCCAACAACTGTTCCCCCTCATCGAACACTGCCTCACCTCCACCTACTTTCTTTACCAAGGAGCATTCTACGAACAAACCTCAGGCGCTGCTATGGGATCTCCAATTTCTCCCATCATAGCGGACATATTCATGGAGCACTTCGAGAGCCACACCCTCGGAGAAGCCCGACCAAAAACCTGAACTCTGGCTCCGATATGTTGATGACACTTTTGTCATTTGGCGACATGGTAAGGAACACCTCCAAACCTTTCTAGACTTTCTCAACTCCCGACACCCTAACATACGCTTCACGATGGAAACAGAAAATATCAACCAACTTCCCTTCCTGGACGTGCTAGTCACGAAAAAACAAGATGGTCAATTGGGACATCGCGTATACCGCAAACCCACACACACCAACAGATATCTCCACGCAGCTTCACACCACCACCCATCACAAAAAGGATCAGTGATCAGCTCACTCGTCCACCGAGCACTGACAGTCTCTGATTCAGATAACCTCAACGTCGAACTAGCCCACCTGAAGAAAACCCTACAATCCAATGGTTACTCGTCCACACAAATCCAACAAACCATCCAAAAACTCCAGAACAAGCCCAACCCATCGACAGACATTTCAAACTTACCAACGGAAGTAACGAGAAGAACTGCCTTCCTCCCCTACATTCAAGGAGTGACGGACTCCATAGGGAGAATCCTAAGGAGAAACAACATCAAACCGATTTTCAAACCACCACAGAAAATCGGGCAATTCCTCAACTCCCCAAAAGATAAACTCCCCCCGCTCAGCTCTTCAGGGGTATACAGGATCCCTTGTTCCTGTGGAAAAGTTTACATCGGAGAAACCGGGAGGAAGATCAGCACTCGCCTTAAAGAACACCAAAGATGCGTCAAACTGAAGCACTTTACTATCTCAGCTCTGGCGGAACACCAAATGGAAACGGGCCACCAAATCTTATTTGACCAAACCACCTCCTTGGCTAACTCAAATCAGTATTTTCCTCGAAAATACAGAGAAGCCCTTGAAATCCGTAAACATCCTAACAACATCAACAGAGACAACGGACTTCAAACCCATCCAATTTGGAACGCCATCCTCCCGGTTTTTTAAATGTTTGGCCAACCATTTAAAAACATATGATTGGTCAACTCCACCCGAGCGGAACGTCACATATGGACGGCTCCGCAACTGGCATAAATAGGGACACCCTGTTGGGGAGCAACCAGTATCAGGTTGTTTCTCGCCCTGATGAAGTAAACTGCAATGTTTACGAAACGTCGGCACCTAACCGTTAAACAACGCGGCTCCATCCCGGAAGCCAAGTCTTATTCAGAAATGAAATAGAGCGCCAATAAGATACAATAAAAATACACTAAAAATGAAAGCATAAAATAAAAAGCGCATAAGTGGAACATAGGATTGAATAGTTAAAAGCAAGCGTAGATAAAATAGAGTATAGATAAAATAGAGTATGAGCCAGAACAAGTGAGGTGATTAAAATTAGAATCGAAATTAAAAATGAACGTGAGTTAAGTACAAGTAAAGTATGAGGTGAGCTAAAAATAGAAATAAAAATAAAAAATAAAAATAGGAATAAAAATAAAAATAAAGATAGAAATAAATAAAAATAAAGATAAAAATAAAGTAAAGATAAAAATAAAAATAAAAATAAAAATAAAAATAAAAATAAAAATAAGGTATAGCTGAAAAAGATGAAATTCTAGAGTAAAAAGGCAGGGCGAGACGGACCCGCCTCACGCTCCTTCAGTACAATCAGGTGGCAATAGCAGCGAAAACGAAACTCAGCAAGGGTGGTCGCAGTGGTTACATCAGGCGGCAGGGAATTCCAGAAACGAATACCCGTAACCAGAAAAGAATTCTGCATTGAGGCCGTACGCACTGGAGGAACAAGAAGCGTATCCGTTCGCGCTGGATCACGCCGCGATGCCAGATTCGCCCTAACTCGAAGCTGGTCCCCAAAAAGGCCAGACTGGCCAAGGCAAAGTGCTCTATAAAACACGCAACCGATGAGCTGCAGACGACGACTGGATGGTCTAAGCCAACCAAAGCTGCGCCTATGCCTCGAGATGCTGGCGTCACGCGGTAAGCGAAGCAGAAAGCGGACGCAATTGTTAAGTGAGACACACAAAGATCGCTCAAGCTCTCCGGTCAAGTTAGTAAATACCGGCGCACAATAATCAAAGATAGGGAAGACCAAGGCAACAACCAAGCGGCGCCTCAGGGCGATACCGAGATTACCGTCGTTCATACGAATGCGATAGAGTGCACCAGCTGCCTTCCTCCACAGCAAAGAAACATGCACGGTCCACGCCAAAGTGCTATCAAGGACCACCCCAAGATATTTGAACGACTCAACAATCTGAATCGACGAAGCGCCCAACAAAATCTCCGAAAACCCCACCGAACGCGTCACGTTAACATACCTAGAGCTGCCAAAGATCATTGCCTTGGTCTTAGTAGCATTAATAGATAAATTATTGGCTACGCACCATTGCCGTATTCCCTCAATGTCAGCGTTCAATAGCTCTACATGGTGCTCAACTTCTACAGGCCGGCACCTAAGGTAAACCACTAGATCGTCCGCGTACATGAGGTACGAGCAGTAACGTAGGCAATTCGGCAAGTCATTGACAAAGAGCGAGAAAAGCAGGGGCCCAAGCACGCTGCCCTGTGGGACTCCAGACGTGAGCGGAAGCCACCCAGAAGTACTGCCATCACTACCGCGAACCGCTTGAACCCGACCGCGAAGATAAGACTAAAACCACCCCAAGACTTCCACCGAAAGACCTAGTCCCCGCAGTTTACGCAAGAGAAGCAGATGATCAATACTGTCAAAAGCCTTCGTGAAGTAAAAAAAAAAACAGCAATAGTGATCATCCGCTCATCAATGCCTTGCCGAACGTCATCAACGAACCTCAAGACAGCAGTATGCGTCCCCATGCCCTCCCGAAAACTAGTTTGACGCAGATCTAAGGAGTTACGCTCTCGTGAAAACGCCATAAGTTGTTCAAAAACAAGACGCTCTAGTACCTTCGAGAGAGCACATAACTTTGAAATAGGACGGAAATCAGTACACCCGAGTGGCACACGAATCTTCGGTAGCGGGCTTACGAATGAAAATTTCCACAAGGAAGGAAACAAACCCTGCGCAAGACTAGCATTAAAAAGGCTAAGGATAAGCGGCAACACTACTCGACTCAATGCTTTATACGCCTGAATAGGCAGGTAATCCGGACCCTGCGAGCGAGTTGTTATACCCGCTAGCGCCGTTCTTAGTTCAACCTCATTAACAGGCCGAAAAGTAAAATCAAAGTCAAAGTTAGGGTCGACTTCAATGGTAACCGGAATGTAACGACTAGCATCATTGACAGTATCATTAAGACAAAGCGCGAATTCTGGAAGCAAGGCGCCAGAGGAGATCGCAGCAAAGTGTTCGTTTAACGATGACAAGGAAACATGCGCAGGAATCTCATGCCTTGCGGCGCGCGTGATCCCGAGGCTGTCAATTTCCTTCCAAAAGGCACGCGAGTTGCCAGCCGACTCGAACTTGGACCGCAGAAAATCAGATTTTGCACTAAGCAGCTTATTTTTAAATTCGCGACGGAGACAGACATACTTATCAAATAATCGCTGCGACCCCGAACGCTTAGAGGCCCGAAAGCAGGCATCCCTGTCACGTTTCAGCTTACGCAAAGCACCCGACAGCCATGGAGCTGGTGGACGCTTAAACGTGACCTCACGAAGAGGAGCAGCACGATCCAATACATCACGTACAACGCAATTAAAGACAGATAACCGGCAGTCGATACTTGGCTGATCCTCGAGCAACGAAAAATCAAGCGACGATATCATATCAGCTGCAGCTTCCACATCAACAGCATCCCAGGCACGATACTGGAAGGTCCTAGGCACGAGACGCTCAGCAAAATACTTGATGGACACATAAATGAGGTCATGACCAGATAGGAAAGGCTGGGCAGATTGGCCCCAGCACTCCAAAGAGCTCATATCACTAACAGCACAAATATCAAGCCAGGTGTTCGAGGTGCGAGTATGGTGAGTCGGATTAAGAGGCACAATAGACAGCCCCTGGGCAGAAAAGAACTCTCTGAGATGACCAGAGTCGTAGGAATCCGAGAGCAGGTCTGGATTAAAATCGCCAAGGACACAGACAAACTTGTACCGAGAAGCGAGGGCAACAAGCTCATTCTCAAAAAGATTGAAGAAGCCAACTTTCGGCGGCCTATAAACTACGGCTACCAATATCTTAGGCCGAGAGGGAGCCCAAATTTCTGCCAGAAGGTACTCTGGAACACCATCACTCTGCAGTGAAGCTGACGAGGCGACGATTCTCCCACTGAGCCCATCACGAAGAAACAATGCCACACCGCCACCATGTCGTCCCCGGCGGTCAACCCGAAGCAAAGTGTAAGATTGCAAAGCGATCTGGCTATCTAAAACGCGGTCATTTAGCCAGGTTTCAGTGACAGCAATTATGTCATAGCAGTTTAATCTAAAGAACTCCCGAAACTCAACAATGTGAGAGATTGATTGATTGATTGATCATTTATTGAGCGCTCTGGGACGGATCCCCTCAAGCGCTGACACTTTAGGTTACAGTATTGCAAATGTTTTACATGTGCATGTGATACATTGTACTTAAGGTATCATAATCGTGCTGGTTTCATATATATTTAATAACTAAGTAATTAATCTAATTTAATATGACATAATTTTTATATATACTACGATATGGTATTTTATGATTTGACTAGTCCTATTCATAATACTAAATCTAAGACTAGTTCACATTTATTAGTGTGTTTTTCGTGTGTATGTATGTGTGTGTTGTGTCTATCGGCCTATATAAGTGTGTTTGAAGCTGAGTGAGGTGGATTAGATATGCCATGGAGGCCTACTCAGCGAGTCCCGGCATTAGCCCTTAGTCCACAAGGAAAAACCATGGCCAAAATAACCTGAGGAAGGACTCCATTTAGGTGACTAGTTTAAAGGACAGCATTAGCTTGTGACTGACTAGAAAGTAAGTAATTGAACAGATGGTGTTTGAAAGTGACTAGAGTCTTACAATTACGGATATCCAAAGGTATGTTGTTCCAGTACGCAGCACCTCCGTGTGCGAATGACTTTTTGAAATATTGAGTCCTACACGGTTTGATAGCTAGATTCTCAGATGGTGCTCTTGTGCTTCTAATCCCTACTTCTGTTTTGTGCTTAAATTTACTTTTCAGGTACATTGGTACTTCAGTCTTCAATATATTGTACATCATGCAGCCTAGTAGATATTCTTTTCTAGCCTTGACTTTTAACCACCCCATCATTGTAAAATAGGGGGTGATATGTTCGTCCCTACGGATATTATAGATGAATCTAACGCAAGAATTCAGGGCTCTTTGTAGCGAGATCGTGAGTTTGTCAGTCAGGTCGAGGTGTATAATGCAGCAATAATCGATCAGAGGAAAAACCAGAGTCGATATTAGCTGTATGCGTAACTGTTCAGGCAATAGCTTGCGACAAAGGCGTAATTGACACGCGGTGCTGTATATTCTTTTAGTAACGTTATTTACGTGAGGCCTCCAAGTGAGGTCGCTCGTCAGCGTGACTCCCAGTATGTTTAGATTGGATGAGTACTCAATCCCCGTTTCCCGTACTTGAATACGTGGCATAGTGGCAAAATCGAAAGAGTTTATGTACCTGGTGGACCCAACTAATATCACTCTGGTTTTACCACTGTTCAATCGCAGCCCGTTATCGTCTGCCCATCCGCAGACCGCATCGACATCTTCGTTGACCCTTGCAATGCCACTGAGGATGTCGGCTGGTTCACTACAGAGAGAAAGAGAGAGAGAGAGAAGGTGATTTATTTGATCCTGGAGCAAGGCTCCCTAAGGACCACAGGCATCATACAGTTACAAAATAATGAAATAATGAAAAAGATAAAATTAAGAAACAACAATTACAAAACAAAGCCAAAACATTGCCAAAAATATACTAAAAACAATAAGTTAATGGTCGGTGGTCAGTGAAGTCGGTAGGAGGCGAGCTATGCAAAAAGAGAAGCGAGATGCAAACAAAATAATACAAAATAATACAAATAATACAGAATAATACAAGAAAATAACCGTACAGAAGCGTGATTCGAAAGATGAGTAAGGAAGATTACAGAATAAGAAATAGAGATCGGAAAATGATAGAATAATAGACTAGCGATAAGAGACTTTCAAAAATCAGACTCTGCTTGAGTTGCACGGCCGAGGACGAAGCACCACAGGGAAGTCAGAGTGACAGCTTTGCCAGGTCTGTTGACGGTAACACCGTAACTGACCTAGCAGCATCTTTCTTTCTGATATGCACAGCTTCGTTAAAAATCCAAACATCCCTAGTCCGGAGAAAGGGAAATCGCTCAAGGACCTGGTTGCGTAGCTGGTGTAGCTGCATCGGGTAACGACGATTTATATAAACTCTACTATCCACGTATGACTCATTCCCAGCGAATGCACACGTTCTCAGTTCCGGCTTCAATTTCTTAGCAGCGATGAGTCGATCACACTGTGCTTTCGTCGACAACTCAAGCATGATAGCACGAGAGGCAATCCTACCGCCCGCTCCCGTAGAGGTCCTCTTCCTAGTCAGTACCTTTCGACCCATACGCTGCACTCTGACGACATCACAGGGAGACAAGGTGAGCTCCAGTGCACCAGCTAAGCGTGACACAAGCCCTGGCAGATCTTCCTCGTCTTCATTTGAGGACTCAGGAACACCAGTGATAACGACTTGGCCAGCCATATCCCGACAGGCGAGGTGAATCAGAGTAGCCTGATCCGTCTGAGATAAATTAATGGAGGAAGGCCTACTGGCAAGTTGATCCTCAATAGCCTGCATGCGAGTCATACTCAACGCTGCCTCCGCCATCATTTTGTCCAGATCAGTTCTAACACACGCCACTGACGCCCGAACTTCAACAAGCTCTGCCTTGAAGGCAGTATTATCGGCTACCAACGCATCGACCTTGTCAGTTAGACTCTTTATGGTAGTCGCAATCGTATCCACCTTATTTGCGGTCACGTCGACTGTGGATAGCCTAGCATTAATGGACCTCAGAATAGCCAGTTGATCGGTAGCAGACTTGCACACCGGGCAATCGACACGCACCGCCTCACTTGCATCTTTGACTCGTTCTAATCCCAGTCTTACTCGAACACAACATACGTGAAAATTGTGCTTACACGAGGCACTGGTGACAACTCCGTCGGTTACCTTAACCACTTCCATAAAACACAGCCCACACATTGGTTTCGGCATGGTGAAGACGTTAAAGCACAATCAGTAGCGCGCGCGTTCAAAAGTATGCAGTATAACTGAGGGGCGACGAAGTTTAAATTTAAAGGTCCAGTCTGGCAGTCAAAATTTTAATAGCACGCGATGAGTCCCACACAACCGAAGAACTGTTTACAGTCAGAAACACACGTAACACACAGCACACATCTAGCTAGTACGTCAACAAAGCTGGCAGTGGACAAGGGCAAAGATCAATCGTGGCCTGAGGTAACGTACTTGACTGGCAGATACCAATGACTCTAGTGAAACGGATTTTTGCGGATATCACGAAAATTATGCAACCCGCCAGAAAAAAACCACCGGCCACGCGAAACTGAGTTAAAGCTCTATCAGTGAAGTCCAAAACGGCTCCTCACACTCAAAGGAGTAATTCGTAAAAACCCCGCACGACAAGAGACTGTTCATAGACACGACCGACGGTTCGAAAGAGCGGTTCGAAAAAAAAAAAACAAAAAAAAAAGAGAGAGAGAGAGAGAGATAGATAGATAGATAGATTGTATTTATTTATCCATTACAATATTGGACAATCCTACCTTGGATTTACAATGCAGCATCCAAGGTAGGCGGAGAAAGCTTAGCCTAACTTAAGTTATTAGGTAGAGAGAGAGAGGGGGTACATATAGTACGAGCAAGCAGACAGGTTGTATATATAGGTATATAAATATTCCTATATATATAGAAACACCCGCATTCGCACGAGGGACAAGGGAAACCGCCGGAAAAACCTTGTCCAGGTGTTGCCGGATCCGAGCTCAAACCACCGTGAGTCAAGCTTTTGCGCCTGGACGGCGTGACCCGTCTTACATTTTTTGCAGGCTGCCGCTCAGGCCTTCGTTGACTCGCTTGGGGATTTGAACTCAGGTCCTCCCGCTCCATAGTCTCGAGTGCTAGCACTACGCTACTACTGTCGGTAAGACAGTAGGAGAGAGAGAGAGAGAGAGAGAGAGAGAGAGAGAGAGAGAGAAAGCATATTTATTTGATCCTGGAGCATAGGCTCCCTAAGGACCACAGGCATCATAATACAGTTTACAAAGAATAGAATAGAATAGAATAAGTTTATTTGTCCATAACAATGTTGGACAAGTTTACCTTGCATTTACAAAAAATAAGTTATACAAAGTAAACGAAAGAAAGATACATGCACCACAAATGGGTGAAAGATATATATACTGTAATATTTTTAATATTTGTTGTAATAATAAGTTAATATTTATGGATTCCCGAGGGAAATAAAGTGAATCAGATGAAATATAATCAATTGGGCAAAAGGTTTATGTATTCAGAAAATACAGGTCTGCTTCAGTACGAGGCTAAAGACAGACTAATTTGTTTTACAATAATACTTATTGATACGGCAACGGCGATTCATATATTTTGAGAGATGTCTTTTATCATACAGACTACTTGATCTAGATCGTATGAAAGTAATATATAGGGGTGAATTCATCAAATATAACACTACTCCCCCCTTAGTGAAAGAGTCGACCCGACTCGTAAGGTAAATATAATAAAAATTGTCTATTTAAAATCATCATAAGGATTAGCAGTCGGTATTTGAATCATAAAATCTATGTGCTCTATTTAGGAAAATCGGAGCTGTGGCTCAAATAATTAAAAATTTTCCTAAGTACTATCTGACATTCGTCTTCTTATTAGTAGGGAAACCACAGAAAACCTCTAAAAAGATAGTCTAACTTAATTTCACAACATGGGTTTTTACAAAAATCTTCAAGAACAGGAACCAGGAACAAGAGTAGAAACTCAGGAATACAGGATCAGTAGACAGGAATCAGGAAATAAGAGTAGAAGCTCAGGAACAAGGCGAAGAATTCCTTGGTCATTATGAAGAAAGTCCTGAATACTGGAACAGGAAGGGGTTGGAGGGGTAGAAGGACCAAAGACTGGAACGGAAAGTCCGATTCTGAACTCCAGGAGATCCAACTCCAAACCTCTTCGAAATAAATCATATACGACCTAGACAGGAGGACAAATGTTATTCTCTCAAAATAATAAGGTCTTAAATTTGAGTTTTTCTAAAAACTCTTCAAAATTATAGATTCCTTTTAAATCTTTTTTTTTTTTTTTTAATCAAAATTATAAATTCCTTTTTAAATATTTTCTTTCAAATTAGAATGATAAATTAAACTTTTTGTTATTAGATAAATTATTTCAAATATAATAAATTGATAAATTAATCTGTTAAATGAATGTTATAAATATAAATTGGAACGATCTTATCTGAATAGAAGTGAGAAAACCGGAATAATAGGTCAGGATGGGATGAATTAGGCTTCCTTCTTCTCGTCTCAGAATATCATTTCGTCATTTAAATAGAATATCCTACTATCGGAATATCGGGAGCTGGAAAAACTTGGGTTAATGTTTGTAAACTAAAACATAACCTATATGCAGATTTTCCGCTCAGATCTCTTATATAGCTATCACGCTAATGAAATAAAAGAAAAGTTAGATCGATTGAAAATAAATAATGAATTGGAAGATAAACGATCGTAGTCGCATTTAAAACATTTACGTAACACTTTTTCTATTAAAAATTGGATAGAACTAGGACTATTAATAAAAAGTTTTAAACTCCGTTGAATCATTAGAACCTACTCTTTTGAGGTTATTGGTTGTGAATCTGAAGAGGGATCTCTATCCCTCCAGGAAGTCTGATTTGAATAATTATTTTTCTCGTCGTCTTTTCGCCAAGACGTCCGAGAATCCGAAAGATTATCATTAATTGAATTATTCCTTTTTTCTAATGAGAAACATTTATCTGTTACATGACCTATCTTATGGCAGAATTTACACACGGGTGGGGATCTGCCTCCGTTATTTACGTTGTAATTATTATTATTATTTCTGTTATAATTATTTTGCTGCCTGGGAGTAGTTTTCTCAGAATCGTTTGATTTTATAGGGATAGTAGGAATTTTATCTGTTTCAATTTGTCTAATTTTTCCTACTCCTAAATGATGTTTAGTCAATGCCTCAATTTCTAGACCCTTAATGACCGCTTCTTGTACAGAAGAAGGTCCTGTCAGACTAAGAGTATGTCTCAACTCTGGGTCTGTTATTGCATTAATGAATTTATTACAGGCTAACATGTCTCTAGTAGGTTCATCACAATTGGGTAAAGCTATTCTAGCTAATCTTTCTATTTCTACTCCGAGTGAAGCAAGACCTTCTTCTTTAGCTTGTCTTTTAAGGTCTAATTGAGTTAAAGATAGTTTTGATATAAGTTGATTTCCGAATCTCAAACGTAAGGCTGCGCTGAGTTTATCGTAATTTTCAATATCTGAATCAGCAAGAGCTGATAGAACAGCTAAGGCAGGACCTCTTAAGCTACCTGCAAGTTGTCCGGCCTTAGTAATAGAAGACCAAGAGTTTACTTTTGCAATTATTTGAAATTGTCGCTCATAGTCAGCCCAAGGAATTGATCCGTCAAAGAAATTTACTTTAAGATTCGACGATTTTTTTGTTGACTCAGCACAACCTTCGTTACGAGTAATAATTGTATCGTTAATCTGTTTATCGCGACTACTCTCGGCGCGAGATAAATTGAGAGGAAGGTTATTAATTGTATTGTCTATATTTTGGTCACCAGCCATTTGATTAATATTTTCTACATCTCGTGCGTCCCGAATTGGACCTCCAATTCGGTTGCTTTGAGTATTTGTACGAGTGTGCGGCGTGAAAGTCGCGCTCCACCCGTACGAGGTCTACGTATGGTTGGGGAAGGTTCTTCTTCCCCATAATTCTGTACAGACCGAATGTTAGCTGGTTCGATTATTTCCTCAATCCTCACTGGGGATCGTCTGGGAGTTGAAGTTTGAGACATAGTTTCCTGTGGTTCCAGGCGTCTCATCAGTAGGGACATGGTGGTTTGTTGGGCTGTCATATTAGCTTCCCGGTCAGCTCGTTGAGCTGCTAAATTTGCCTCTCTTTCCTCCCTCAATCGAACAGCTTCGCGTTCCTCGCGTTCTCGTTGAGCTGTCAAATTTGCCTCGCGTTCAGCTCGGCGTTCTTCCCTCTCCTCTTTTTGTGCTGATAAAATAGCTTCTCTTTCTTCTCTTTTAGCCAATAGTTCAGCTTCTCTTTCTTCGCGTTTGGCTAATAGTTCAGCTTCTCTTTCTTCTCGTTTTGCTTCTCTTTCTTCTCTTAATCGAATCATTTCGCGTTCTTCGCGGTCTTTTTGTGCTGCCAAATTAGCTTCGTGTTGGGCAGTTTGAGCAGCTAGGCTTGCTTGTTGTTGTGTAGCCATAACTTGTAATAGTCGTTCCATCATATCAACCTGGGGTTGAGGTGCTGGAGCTTGTTGAGGTTCTCGTCGACGAGACATTTCGTTTCTTTTTTTAAATTCTTTTTTTTTTAAATCCTTTCACAATCACGAACTCTCTTTCAAAAATTCACTCTATCGATCTCGGTAAGATCCCGATTCTGACACCAATGTAATATTTTTAATATTTGTTGTAATAATAAGTTAATATTTATGGATTCCCGAGGGAAATAAAGTGAATCAGATGAAATATAATCAATTGGGCAAAAGGTTTATGTATTCAGAAAATACAGGTCTGCTTCAGTACGAGGCTAAAGACAGACTAATTTGTTTTACAATAATACTTATTGATACGGCAACGGCGATTCATATATTTTGAGAGATGTCTTTTATCATATAGACTACTTGATCTAGATCGTATGAAAGTAATATATAGGGGTGAATTCATCAAATATAACAATACAAAGAGAGCTTAACCTAGGCCTAGAGCTAATTGAAACTAAGCAGACTAGACAGACAAAGAGAGAAAAGAAAGCGAGAGAAAACTAAGTGAGCAGAGAAAGCATACAGATGGACGCGAGAAGAGAGACAGCAAACAAACAGACAAACAGACAGCAGCACACCTCACGCCCAAGCAGCCTCTGCACTGAAGAGATGAGCATGAAGCCCGCGCTTGAAGGTCGAAAGAGTGCGAGCCTCCCTAAGTTGTTGTGGAAGCGCATTCCAGAGATAGACGCTGGACACGGAGAAAGAGTTTCTGAAGGCCTCCGTACGAATGCGCGGCAGGAGAAAATCGCCACGAAGAAGCCGCGAGGAGCCGCAAGGTACGGGGCCACGCTCAACAAAAAGCTCCCGAAGGTAAGTCGGACGGCCAGAGCGAGTGACAATAAAGAAGAGCGCAAGCTGAAAGTAAGTCCTGCGATCTCGAACAGAAAGCCAGCCAAGACCCCGCCGGTGCGGCGTGATATGCTCCACACGTGGAACTCCACAAACGAAACGCACACAGGAGTTCATCAGTCGCTGAAGTTTGGTGTTAAGCACCCCAGATAAATCGCTATAGACTAGACAGCAGTAATCGAAAAGCGGGAATATAAGCGACGTCACCAGCATTTTGCGCAACGATAGAGACAGAAAGCGCCGAGAGGCAGAGAGTTGACGAAGGGAGCCATGCACCCGTGCAGCAACGGCAGCAACCTGTTGGGACCAGGACAGCTTACTATCTATCAAGACATCTATCGAGAGAGTTTGAG
The DNA here is from genome assembly GCA_943736025.1 of Tenthredo mesomela. Lineage (NCBI taxonomy): Eukaryota > Metazoa > Arthropoda > Insecta > Hymenoptera > Tenthredinidae > Tenthredo > Tenthredo mesomela. The sequence continues at coordinate 34,383,637 of OX031014.1, forward strand.
TTTGAGTTTGAGTTTATTTGTAAGGCGCTCTGGGACTGGTCCCTTCAAGCGCTGGAAATACAGTAAATTAGACAGATAATAGTATGTAGTTGCCTCAATACAAGTCTCTTTAAGTAGTTAGTTAGTGTGTGTGTTTGTTTGTTTGTGTGTTCTTAGGTTTAGTTAATATAGTTGAAAATTTGTATGCTGAATTAAGTATTGATTTCCGAGTTCAATCGAGGTCGTTAATTTATTGACTATGCGTCTGCAGCCGGCTTTATTTATTTGAGTACCCCCATTTGGTAACTTGACATAAGGAAAACTGCAGAAAACCCATGCCAGGTACTCGAAGATGCTAGTTTCGATAGGCTTCGTGATACAGATGTTCATGTAGTCTCACTTTGAAGGTTTCTGGACTAGTTATGTGGCGAATATCCATCGGGAGCGCGTTCCATAGGTGAGGTGCAGCGGAACGAAAGGATTTTTTAAATAACTCCGTCCTACGGAGAGAGAGAGAGAGAGAGAGAGAGAGAGAGAGAGAGAGAGAGAGAGAGAGAGAGAGAGAGAGAGAGAGAGAGAGAGAGAGAGAGAGAGAGAGAGAGAGAGAGAGAGATAGATATGATTTATTTAGCGTTTCGCTACTTATATACATCATTTACAGTTTATCCTACTACTTAATACTGCCTACATTACATTTTTATATTTCCCTCCTTCATATGGTTATTGCATCTCCCCTGTTCGTATGCTTTCTCTTAATCTACGTTTAAAAACTTCTACACTTTGCGCTGACTTGACTTCCTTTGGTAGGTTGTTGTACATTTGGTACCCCTTGTACACCAGTGTCTTTTGCCCGGTAATCGTCTTACATTTATTGACTTGGATGTTTCCTCTTTGTCTCGTTTCATATTGGTGCGTATCCTCAATATATCTCATTTCATTGCACAAGTATTTAGGCATAGCTCCGTTTTTGATCTTATAAACTAGTATACATACATTAAACCATATTCTTTCCTCGACCGACATGAAACATAGGGCTGACAACATCTCTTTGATCGGCGTATATCTATTACATCTTAAAATAGCCCTCAGGGCTCTGTTTTGAGCCTTTTGCAATAATTCGAGAGTGTAATTGTTGAAGTTAAGCATTAGTGTACTACAGTATTCAAAGTGCGGTGCAATTATTGTTTTATAAATGGTGACACACATGTACATTGATACGAAGCGGCTTATTCTATACAAAAAGTTAACCTTCTTTGCAACTTTCTTCGCTATATACGTTCCAAAACTATCGAATCTTAGGTGTCTATCAATTATAACTCCGAGGTATTTTATTTCGGTTTCTTCCTCTATTTTATCGTTATTTATCCTTATGTCACAATCTATTACATTTAGCTTTCTGGGATCACGTATTAACATAAATTTAGTCTTTGACGTATTTAATTTTAGTGAGTTCCTTTCAAGCCATTTCACCACTCTTGCCAAGTCCACATTCAGTTTTCTCTCTATTTCGGATCTATTTGTATCACTTATATATACAGGGTGTTACAACTAACTATGTCACCCCGACGGGTGGTGATAGGGGGGACCTTAACTAACATTTTCGACATAGGAACCCATGTCCGGAAAGTTGACGTTACCTTGATGAGAGGGATTCAAAATTTTCGGCGAACGCCTGCAACGCTCGCTCACAGGCGCGGCGAAATCCTCGAGGATTTAGAAATAATCTAAGTCTAATTCAACTATTTATTACAACACAAAGAATCTATCACAGTTTTACGAATATCGCAGAAAATAAGTATATTCGCCGTTTATTCCTACAAAAAACAACTGTCATGCTTATGTTGTTTTGTTTTTATTTGTCGAGTCAAAGAAATGTGATAATGCGACTTGGTTGTTTTTCGTAGAAATGAACGGCGAAAATACTTATTTTCTGTGATACTTGTAAAACTGTGATAGATTCTTTGTGTTGTAATAAATAGTTGAATTAGACTTAGATTATTTCTAAATCCTCGAGGATTTCGCCGCGCCTGTGAGCGAGCGTTGCAGGCGTTCGCCGAAAATTTTGAATCCCTCTCATCAAGGTAACGTCAACTTTCCGGACATGGGTTCCTATATCGAAAATGTTAGTTAAGGTCCCCCCTATCACCACCCGTCGGGGTGACATAGTTAGTTGTAACACCCTGTATAATTGTATCGTCGGCAAACATTTTACAAGAGCAATATTTCATTTCTTTAGCCAAATCATTTATATATAGAATAAATAGTAGCGGTCCCAGTACTGATCCCTGAGGAACTCCGTACCGTATCTCTTTTTTTGTAGATGTAACATTTCCGTACCTTACTTGTTGTGTTCGACCTACCAGATATGATTCAAACCATTTGATGACGTCACCCGTTATACCATATCGCTCCATTTTTTGAATTAGTAATGTCCTGTTCACTGTTTCAAAGGCGCGCTTAAAGTCCAGAAAGACCACTCCTATCATTTTACTATTGTCCATGTCGCGTCTCCATTTAGTTATTGTGTTTTGGAGTGCTGTCTCACATGAGTATTTTTCGCGGAATCCCGACTGTTCATCTGTTAGTATGTTATTTTTTTCGATATATACTATAAGTTGATTTTTAACAGCTAACTCTAATATTTTTTCGTACGTCGGCAATATATTAATTGGTCTGTGTTCTGAGGCTTTACGCGTTCCCGCTAGTTTTGGTATAGGAACTATAACAGAATTTTTCCAGTCGTCTGGGAACACTCCTTGTTGCATTGATTGGTTTATGAGTCCTCTAATGTCCTCACTTATGGTTGTCCAAGCTAGTTTTAAAATTTCCGTGCTGATTCCTTCACCAGTACCTTTTTTATTTTTCATACCCTGTATTAGTTTGTCTAATTCTGAAAAATCTACTTCTTCAAATTGCGAAAATTGTATTTGTCCAATAGTCTGAGTCTCTTCGGTGTGGTTATGCATGCTCCCGTTGATTTGAATGTCGTTTACTATGTTTTCCATACTTTCGATGAAAAATGTATTAAATCTGTCGGCATTCGTCTCATTTGTTTTGTGTTCAACATTGTCAAAGATTATCTCTTCTTCGCTGCGCACCGATGTATTCTTGTTTCCTATTAGCTCTTTTAATGTTCGCCACATCTTTGTTGGGTTTGTTTTATTATTGTCAATGCTCTCTTCATAATAGCTTCTTTTTTCTTCTCTTATAATACTCACAACCGCATTTCTGCATTTTTTATATTGTAACCAATTTTCCGCATTACCTGTACTTGTGGCTTTTTTGTATGCACAGTCCCGCTTTTTACTCGTATTTCTGACATCCTCCGACATCCACGGTTCATTTTTCCAACAGATCGGTGTTGTCTTCTTCCTATAAGGCGCTATAACATTTAATGTATCCGTAATACTATCTACTACTCTTGTCGCTACCTTATTTATTTCTATTTCTATTGCACCACGGTCCCATTCACTTACAAGTTGACTAAGTATATCCCTGAAGTTTTGTTTATTGAAATTTCTAAAGTCTCTTGCGGTATACTCCACTCGGTTGTTCTTTTTAGTCTGGTTATTTACATCGACTATATTAATCTCTATTAAGGGGGTTTCCCAGTCTAGAGATCCAGAAAGCGTGTATGTTTTTCGAAGCGTTGTGCCGTTGAGGGTTGTAGAAGTAAAAATAAATGAAGGAATATGTTTTGAAAGTGCGAAACTTAAGTTTCAATTTGAAAAAAAAAGTTTGACAATATCATCGAAATTACGACCTCTATGGACGTTGAAGTCTTGGTCTGCAAAAAGCAACGTCGCAAACGGTAAACAAGATTGTAACCGAACGGAGTATCTGAAACCCAAGAACAAGGGGTCATTTTGATGGTCAAAGTACCATCTAAGCTTCTATGGAACCGATTTTTGATAAACCGAAATTTGGGTGAGTTGCGAATTTTTTAATCAAAAAACTTAGAATTTCTCGATTTTGACAACTGTTTTTGCAACTTAATAATAAACCAAAAAACGGACGACGAATCCGTTCCATAGAAGCTTAGATGGTACCTTGACCATTAAAATGACTCCTTGTTTTTTGGTTTCACATGCTCCGTTCGGTTACAATCTTGTTTACCGTTTTCGACGCTGCTTTTTGCAGACCATGACTTCAACGGAGATAGAGGTCGTAATTTTGATGATATTGTCAACCTTTTTCTTTCAAATTGAAGCTCAACTTGTACACTTTCAAAACATATCCTTTCATTTATTCTCCTTCCACAACCCTGAACGGCACAACGCTTCGAAAAACATGCACGCTTTCTGGAGCTCCAGACTGGGAAACCCCCTTAAGTTATGGTCAGTTATCTTCGGCGTATCCAATACTTCAGTGTGTATGTAGAAGTTCGCGAATGCGAGGTCAATTGTAGTTTGGGACGTTTCTGTAACGCGTGTGGGGGTGGTAATATATTGTTTGTATCCTGCGCATGCAAATTCTTTGATCAACCGTTTAGAGTAACTGCTATTTTTAGAAATGTCAATGTTAAAATCTCCTACCATTATTACATAGTCTTGATCAGTAAGTTTTTCACACAATTTTACTAACTGATTAATAAAAGCTCCATCACTTGTGTTAGGTGAGTGGTATACATTACATATAACAATTTGTTTCAGTTCGTCTTGTGACGGTCGGTATAGGTAGTGTGGTTTGAGTCCTAACGGTTTGATCGACAAGCGAGAACCTGTCAACTATTAGAATTCGGCCGTCCGTCGCATACACAATAATAATAGTAAATAAAAATACTAAGAAAAAGATCTACCTTTCGATAGACCGGTAAATAGGATTCGTTGCCGTTTAGTCCTATACAGGTCTCAATTGAATTGTTTAAATAGTTATAGAGGCTAAATAATATAGAATAATAATAATAATAATAAGGATAATGAGTGCTAAAGGTGATTCAAATGATAATGAGAATTGACTGGTAAAAACAATAATATATTCTTGAACGATTGGTAAATGAATGATATATGTTCAGGCGACTAACATCAACCGTCGCTTGAAGGAAATGAATAACATAAAATAATAAAATATCAAAACAATAAAATAAAATGTAAAGATACAATATCGGTCACCGACGTGGGGATCGTAGAGGCTTGTTACTTTAGAAAAGAACTGTCATTAAAGTGTTCTTGTAAATGAAGAAAAGCCTGTTCACGATTCTCACGTTAATGATAAGAAATAATATTTGGTCTAAGGTGTAATATAACGAGTTATTTGAAATAATAATAAAGAATAATAAGCATTGGAGCTCTCTCTCTCTATCTGATTATATGATATCGAATTTATATCTATTATGGTATAGTTCTAAATAATACGAACTTTAGGTAGTATGTTATACATGCAGTCACTAATTTAGTATGTGGTATATTGTATAATCTTGGTGAATCAAGATTGGTATTCACGAGTTTCGAGTAGTTCAATCCGAACTGTAATATTGGCTCAAATAAACCTTATGGTGGTTATTAAGAAACACAAACTAGGATCAGGGCGAACCCGGAATTTTATGGATTATCCCCGCTTGGTTATTAACTTTACAAGAGTACCAATCTTGTCTCACTCGAGGGTGGTTAAAATACCCAGGTAAAAATACTATTGTTAACACATGCACGTAAATATATATATATGTATATATAGTCGCCCAACTATGGTTATAAAGAATAATACTGCTCAATGGGTGGTCTCGTACTTGGCTTGGGTTTTACCCGAAATACCGTTAGTATTGGCCTGACGATATTCCCATTGTTAATTTACACATTTAAGATAAATTGTAGTTGGACGAATGAATAATTACTATTATAAAATTAAAGAATTCTGGAGAACAACGAGTAATATAATATAAAATATAATAGAATGAGCTATTGCATGTGAACTATTCGTAGAGACTTATCTTTGGTTGACCTGATGTAGCATGGGACTAATTTTTGGTCGTTGGATAATTAGCCGCCCTCACATTCGTAGGAACCTCGTAGCCTTTGATTCGATGGATGATTTTATTGAACGGAAGATTTAGGAGTTGTTCTAAATCGTATTAAACGTTCTATTGCACAGCGAATGTTAATTGTTCAAAACTGAGTCTAATAATTGATAAAACTTGAATTAAACAAATATATTAACCGGAATTTGGAAGAGTCTTGGCACTGATTCTAAATATAATAAAAGAAACGGTTTGGATTTGAATTGAATGATTGTTCTTAGAACTACTTATATCCAGGAGGGATATAAGGCGTGAGCCAAAGTTTATTATAGTCTGATTGTGTCTCTGCACTGAATCTATACGTTAAGTAGAGATTTTAGATTTACGAAAACGGATCACTAAGTTATTAGATTAAATCGCGTTTTAACTGAATTTATTGACGAGTACTGAGTCCTTTGGGTCGACACTTATAAAAGATTGAACACCAACTCTTGGCTCTAATTAGCACACGGATCTTTACAGCCACGCACCTCGCGATTTAACGGAAGAAAGATCACTAAAACGAATAGGGTAGACGTACCATTTGTGGCCACTGTACCTTTTGTGGCCATGCTTGACAAATGCTTCCCGCCTTTCTGGTACAATAAATCTATTCAATCATTGAATTAATTACGAAAACATAACCTACAGCAAATATTAGACCCAACTTTTCCAGTAATTGATTGTTTAAAAGTGAAGTTTTTAATAATTAAGGCTGTCAAAATGGTTTTGTACCGGTTGTGGCCAGGCCTTGATTTACATGGTAAAAGTATGGCCACAAATGGAGCAAGTGATGGCCACAAACGGTACTAAGGTGGCCAGAAATGGTACGTCTACCCTATATTAAAGTAATATATTTCAAAGTATTGAACGTTGTTCTAAAATACATAAATCTTGAAGAGATTTAATGTAAGTCTAAACGGATCACTAGACTTCTAGATTATATCACGTTTGAATGAATTTATTAACGGGTACAGAGTCCTTTGTGCTACCACTTTACTTTAAAGAAAGAAAAGATTGAACACAACTCGTGGCTCGATTATTGCACACGGATCCTTACATCCACGCACTTCGCGACTTGACAGATGAAAGACGCTAGTTCAAGTTCAAAGGCGACGAGGTGCACGCGGTTGCAACAATGTACTTGCAGTTAGGCGTAGGAGCGGGGGCCTGGTGACGTTATGCGGTCCCATGTTACTCCATACCTCACATATAGTCTCACTCATATTAAGGGGGTATGTACACCTTTGAATTTTCAAAAAATCGTTTTTGTTTTTATATTTTTTTTGGAATGCTATTGACCTACTTTACCTGCAAATAAATTGGCGTCAGAAAATCTAGAGGATTTAAAAAGTTATAGCCATGACAGTCCCGAGTTGCGAAAAAGCCCGCCGCGCGGCGCGCGGACGCTCTTATTGGTCTCGTAAATATTCTACACTGTTCACTATCTACAGTACCGCCAACACCACTGTCTCGCTTTTTTTGACGTTTTCATATATTTTGCTTTTGAATTTTATTCTGTGATTTTTTAATTCTTTGTAATTATGATTTTTATACATATTTCATTTTCAATATTCTTTTGAATTGTGATCATTGACAGAACACATGGCTGCGATCTATATTTTTTCGAGGTTAGGTGTCCACTTGTTTGTCAAATGTCGTGCTTTTATTACGAATTCAAGCCAATAGTAATTTTTAATATTGAACAAACACAGTGTATATATGTCTGAGATGAGACTTCGGAATCGAAAGAAGATGATCCATCGAAAAGTGCAGTTGAAATCGATGCCAGGAGACTACACACTACTACTAAGAAGATGAGTATTTCTATCATATATTAATTGCGAAAGTTTGACAAATATTATAAGAAAAAAGGTATGATTGATGAAAGATGAGAGAATTTTCGGAGTATTGACAAAAATTGTCAATACCTAGCATCTTCTGAATCTTAAAATATTGAAGATCAAGAATTATGAAGAATTTTTATGTTTTTAAAAATTTTTGTCAGATTTTCCCTGAAGCAATTTATTCTTTTTCTAGCAGTCTTACTGGACACCTACCGGACACTGTTGTTGGACAGAACAGGTCAAAACTCACTACCAACCTCCGCCTGGCACATGTGTCTAGACTCGACTCATAACACATCGATACGAGAGCAGCTGCGGATCCAGCATATGCATATTAATCATTAGCAAAATCTTAGAACTTTTCTGTAGCTACATTTTCTTCTCTGGGAGAAGTAGAGAATAAAAAAAAAAAAAAAAAAAAAAGTTTAAAAGTTGATTTCTGAAGAATGAATATTTTGACCGGTTGTCGTAAAGAATCAGGAGTATCGTTGGATCAATCTTGGAATGCTTGGTCCTCAATTGTTCGTAGGAGACGCTTTTATGGTATGAACGTAGGATTTTTTGATAAACTCATTTTTGATTGAGATACTGGCAAAAAAGTGGAAAGAATTTGAAAAATGAAAAAAAAAAAATCGAAAAAATTGAATTACTCAAGTAATTTTTGTAATATCAAAAATCCCTACGTTCATACCATAGAGGCATCTCCTATGAACAATTGAGGACCAAACATTTCAAGATTGATCCAACGGTGGTCCTGATTCTTTACGACAATCGAGTCATTTTGTATTTTTTTATCTTTAGCGTAGCCACTATCAGACTGAAAGTAATACATGAAGTAAAATATGCGTAATGAGGGTCAAACCCTCCTCAAACATCATGATTTTTCTGGATTTGGTCAGAGTCCTTAAGTCACAGAAAAAAATTAATTTCTTTTTGGCAATTTCTACTCCTCCAAAGGTGTACATACCCCCTTAACTTAGTTCTCCCTATTCTTCTAAAAGGAGAGAGAGAGATAGAAACTAATTTACGTACTAATAAGGTAGTGTGATGATAAGGGGTCAGCAATACTGGGTGCTCCAGCGCTGCTTCGCTCTCATCGACACCTACGTGACTTATAAGCCATTTCAAGAAGGAATAAATATTAGTTACAATTTAATATTATGTTTCTACTGCGACTCGCTCTTGGGCTCTAAATCACGTTTTGAAGTAAACGAGAGCTCTACTGCTCGCTGTTTAGAAATGAAATTAATATTTATTCGGTTTCAAAAATATGATAGGAGAATGAAGAATTAATTATAACAGAAAGAGAGGATTAATAAAATTAGTGAATTAATGAAAAAGATTTTTAGAGATTTAGGTATACTGAAAGTTGCGCACGTAACAGTCTTTAGCCCTGATTATACTTATCCATACATTCTGATTAATTTCCTGCGAGTCTATACTAATATACTTTATATCTTGTCGTATGTATGTAAGGACACCTCCTGTTCTATTGTTTGTCGAGTCACCTCTTACCAAACTATAGTTTTTTATCCAAAGTTCACTATCGTCGATCTGCTTTGTCACATGTGTTTCTGTCAGACACAGAATTTTCGGTTTTCGTAGTATGCCCTGGCGGCTTTTGGTTTGCGTAGAATATACGCTGTATGATTTGAAGAAAGATTCTTGACCTCTAGTTTCTTATGTGGAATGATTCTTGGAAATGAAGGTCATACAACGTCATTTTTTAGTCAACGTTTCGGCCCTGGGTGTGGGCCCTCCTCAGGACAAATTTTATTCTGTATACAAACAGGGGTGCACACAAATTTATACATCTAACAGACAATTTTTAAAAAATCCATCATCAATCTAGTTGACAGAGGGATCAAGTTGGCAAACGAATGTTTCCACTCGAAAAATCTAGCTGTCATTCGGGAGGTCTTACTTAAAAACGATTACCCAGCGAACTTGGTAACCAGAACTATTAATGCGAGGTTACGTAAGATCTGCAATCATAATGATAATATCGACAACCCGCAATTGGATCGTAGGTCCCGGTTTATCTCTATTCCGTATGTCGCCGGACTGTTTGAATCTTTAAATCGTACCTTTAAGAAATATGATGTGCAGTTCGTGGGTAAGAACGCGAATGATCTGCGATGGATGTTTGACTCGGGAAAAGACTTGCTACCTAAAGATAAGCACTCCAATGTAGTTTATAGGATACCATGTAAAGATTGTAATAAACCGTATATTGGTCAAACGAGTAGGCATTTATCCGTAAGGATAAATGAACACAGAAATAACATTAAGGACAGTGTTGACCACTATACGGCTTTAACGAAACACATAGTTGACGCTGACCATAGGTTTGACTATGACAACACCAAAATTTTGCATGAAGAACCGAATTATTATAAACGTCTTATCTTAGAAATGTGCAACATCGTGAGTCACTCGGACTCTGTTAACCTAAGGCAAGATGTTGAGAAGCTCAGTGATACCTACGTCACATTGATTACTGACGCATAGTTAGCCTTGGATACATGTTACCGACTGTAAATCTATCAATATTCCTTACGCGGTCTATGATAGATTCTACCTTCTGTTATTGTTATCTTGACCACTGTATGATTCGTGTCCTCTTACGTCACCTAGAACTCTTGCTTAGCTGCGGTATCCATTTAGGTGCTTAGATTATAATTTTGTAATTAAATCACCTGGTCTGATGGAGAGTTGGAAGAGGAGGAGGTCCAAGTGAAAGGTTATCCCGATCGATCTCAATGACGACCTAGGCTACGTGATTGTCTCCCTTTGATTGTTGTTTAACTTAATTAAGGTTAGTTTAACGACTTTAGTTTTTTTTTAAATTGTCTGTTAGATGTATAAATTTGTGTGCACCCCTGTTTGTATACAGAATAAAATTTGTCCTGAGGAGGGCCCACACCCAGGGCCGAAACGTTGACTAAAAAATGACGTTGTATGACCTTCATTTCCAAGAATCATTCCATATACGCTGTATGTACCGGGTAAATACGGTATGAGTATGATGACGGTAGCACGACCGCATCTAAACGTTGTTGTACCGAATAAAGACGGTAGGTTTGCGCCCAAAATGAACAAAGTTTGTACCGTATATATACGTGATTATACGATATGAAAACCGTATGTGCTTCAGTTGAAGTACGGATAAAGTACGTATGAAGTACGGATGGAAAGGGTATAAGGTCAGCAACCACGACGTATATAATACCACATTTATACGGTATGTATCGAGTCAAATTTTGTCGTCCATTAAACGTCACTTATGAATCACACACTTCCGCATAGTTATTTGAATTCTTATTGAATGCTGAATGCGAATGACCATGTTGGGCCGAATTTAATTGTAATATATCACCCGTATATATGTATCACGTATGGATATCGCTATGCAGCGAATAAAATACATATTTCGCTGAAATTTCAATATGTCCCTTTTACTAATATGAGAATATAGCGACGCCTCAGCGAAAAAACCTATATCGGATTTAATTCTAAAATTATGCTGTTTCGTCCGATAAAGATATATGGAACAGCATAATTTTTTAATGAAACTCTATTTATGTTCTTTCACTGAGGCGTCGCTATTAATACCTATGCGGAAATTTAAGATAAGTTTTTTTTTTTCATCGCGGTACGGTTCGTTCTCAATGCGGTATGATTTTGGTGTGAATGCGGTATGATTATGGTGTGAATGCGGTATGGATACGATACAATGAAGTACTGATACCGTATGACCGCGGTATAGATATCGTATCTTCACGTATATTTTGGAGGGACCACAAAAGGTCGCATATTGTATAGGCGGATGGACGGTATGTACACGGTGTTCAAACTGTATATTGAGAGTCTTAAGTACCCATACATACGGTATAAACTTTGTTCATTTTCGGCGCAAATCTACCGTATTTACTCCATGTTTATACGTATTACAACGGTGATAAAACGATGAACAGACGATATATCTACGGTATATCAAGCGTGTCACAGAAGCCGCCAGGGTGGTTAGTTCTTCTATCTCGTCTTTATGCTTAATGAAACCTTGCGCATTTAATACTAGCATAAATATATTCTCGGTACCTATCTTTCTTAGTGCTAATTGCTATTTATCACAATATTGTATATTCTTTCGCTTCTGCTGCACCATTCGTTTGTAGCTATCACATACATAATCAGTAGCTTCATGATCATCTTGCAAATCTGTCAATTTAAATTTTTCTTTCATCTTTGCGCAGTTGCTAGATTTCACCGTCTCAGCTGTGCAGTCTTTTTCCTCATGTTTTCCTGCGCATCGTCGGCAGCTGGTTTCGTTCTTGCACTCGGTAGCATTGTGGTTGAAACCCCAACACTTGTAACAACGCTTCACACTCACATAGTCCCACACCCAGCAATTTTTCCATCCTATCTTTATCCGTTCTTTCTCTATCATCTTTTTGTGCGTCTCCGGATCCACTTCTAGAATTATAGTTGACTCTTGCTCGTTTTTTGTAATCTTTTTAATTAAATTCATTTGAAACATCGGTTTTTCAGTATCAAAGTCATTTTGCGAACAAATTTTCTCTATAAAATCCATCTTCTCGTCAAATCCAACCACTTTTATCATCGGCAATTGCTTCTGAGGTACGTGTACTTTGTACTGGGCCCCCAGGTTCTTTTTTAATACTTCCCCTAATATCTTCTTATCATTCTCTTTTTGGCATTCTAAAATGACTCGGCCTTTTGGTCCTTTTGCGATTTTATCGATTCCGATCCCTAGTTGCATTAAGTTTACATTATTCTTTATCATATCTGTTGTTTGTTCACTTGTTTGTTCCTTTATAGGTTCAATAATAATCTCCTCCCTTTTACTATTTTTCGTGATCATTGCGTATGTGTTCTTGGGTCTGCACTCCTCGTTGGTTTGAGGCCTAATTTCACCCCTGCTCTCGTTAACGCCCGCTTGACCTCCCGTTTTGCTTTTGTTGAACTCTTTGATACTCTCTTTCAACTGCCTTATCTCTTCTGTTAACTTGTGGGTTTCTTTTGCTACTTCCGTTTCTATTAGCTCTTTTAGGACGGCTCTTAGTTCCACACTCATGAATCCCTTCACTATAGTTTGTTTAAATTTATCCATCTCGCTTGTCACTATTGCTTTCAGTCCTTCCTCCCTATTTTTTATCTTCTCGCATGCCGTTTTGAATAGTACCATTTCTTGCATGATATTGTCCAACTTTCCATTGACGGTCAGTTCCTCAACTGCTGCTTCTTCTTCGTTCACGCGGTGTTTTTTCCTGTTTTGGTCCTCGTTGCTTGCGTCCTCTCTATAACGTTCTTCTATACGACCATCACATTTCACAAATTCATTTTTACTATTAAATACCTTGTGCAAGCCAGCACAGCTTTGATGGAAATCTTTTAGACATTTTTTACACTCATATATTGTCTTTATAATTAACTTTTTACATTGTTTGCATTTTACCTCCTCACCCCCTGGCATTTTTAAACCCCAAGTGATAATGTTTTGGTTTATGACAAGGGAAAAATTTGAGTCCTCATCGAAAGTTAGATTGTGCGATGTGTGGATCCTCGTGCTGATTGTCACTGCAGTTGTCGGCAGAAAGATACCGTAAGCTCCTCACGAATGATTGTCGCTGTGTTTCACGTTGACTAGCCAGTTAGATGACCGGCAGGTGACCTAACTATCGTCACTTGTGTATACCTATTTAATAGATGGTTATCACTGTTCAATATGGCTGATCTTTCAGAGGCTTGTCGGCACTATTGACATATACGGCACTTGATTCGCATGGCCGTTTTGAGCACGATTTTATAACTCTAATATTACCACCATGTTCGAAACCCTGCTTGAATTCCCTGCACTATGCACTTTTACTAATCACATACATAGAACTGAGTTTTTCACACGCGGAAAACGGAGCGATGTAACGTACGTTCGTTCGGAGAGAGAGAAAGAGAGAGAGAGAGAGAAAGAGAGAATGAATGAATGCTGTTTATTTAGCTTTCGCTACTCTACATAGTTGTTACATCTAAGAACTAAATCTAAACTTATTACTACCAGTTTTTTCTCGCATATTCGAGTAAGCCCTTCTTAAATCTTTCCAATCTATCTTCGGTTTTCAGGGCATCACGTAGCCCGTTATACATTTGGAATCCCTTATATATCAGCGTCTTTTCTGCCGTTCTAGTCCGCAGGGGCGGATTAAGCCTAACCGCCGCCCTAGGCTTGCGCGCAAAAGCCGCCCCTTTCACGCAGACGTGGGTAGGTGGGTAGGAGGGTAGGGTAGGTGAAATGAAATAATATACCTGACAGATTAAAAATGGTTATTATTATTTTCTTTACTTAGTACTTAAAAAAATGTCGCCTCTGAATTTTGCCGCCCCCTGATGTCTGCCGCCCTAGGCTATAGCCTACTCAGCCTATTGGGTAATCCGCCCCTGCTAGTCCGAGTAGTTTTTATGCGTATATTATGCCTACTCCTGGTTTGGTAATGACTCTGTTGCCCAACTAGCACTACTTCTTCTCCCAGATATTGTGGGGTAGTCCCATTCTTCATCTTATAGATATAGATAGATAGATATATTTTTATTTGAGGAGGGGCTCAATCAATCGAGTCGAGTCAGTGAATTTGAATTTTTCTTTGGCCTGACGTTTCGGCAGTGATGTGCTGCCCTCATCAGAGGCTTATTAAAATTTGTGATAAGTGAAAAAACATGGTGTCAAAGACCACCATTATCACGATACACGATGAGCCAAGTGTCATCATGTGCTGGTGAAGACGTTTAATAAATTATTAAGACGTTTGATAAATTATTAAACGTCTTCACCAGCACATGATGACACTTGGCTCATCGTGTATCGTGATAATGGTGGTCTTTGACACCATGTTTTTTCACTTATCACAAATTTTAATAAGCCTCTGATGAGGGCAGCACATCACTGCCGAAACGTCAGGCCAAAGAAAAATTTAAATTCACTGACTCGACTCGATTGATTGAGCCCCTCCTTAAATAAGTACCAGTTCGAGTGATAGCTTCATGATGATGGATATATTTTTATTTTCATCCATTACAATGTTGGAGAAGCCTACCCTGCATTTACAGTACAGTATGCAGGGTAGGCGGAGAGAAAACTTATCTAACTTAATTCATAAGGTAGAGAGAGAGAGAGGGGTACATATAGTACGAGCAAGCAGACAGGTTGTATATATAGGTATATAAATATACCTACATATTGTAACGTTCCGGGATGTTGAGAACCTTCAGGTTATGTCAACATACCGGTATTACGGGTTCGAGAGTATTTAATATTGCTTTAATTTTAAACACTAAATTATTTACGGACTCCTCAGTACTGGTAGGTAGGGAAAAGGATGGTAATGCCATACAAAAAGCCACCTAACTCAGATTTTTATTATTTATACAATAACTACGCTAATCAACGGACTCAGGCGTCGCTATGACCTCCAAAGCCGTATATCATCTAAACCGAAGGTTTAGGCTACCTCCATAGAACCAGGGTGGCAATCCAAGCCTATGGTCCCTGCTATTGCGATTTTAATAATTAACTGCAGATCCAGTATGCTTTATCCAAGACTGCGATTCAGACTCGGAATCACAACACTTGGCCCTCGAACACGAGTCGGTTAGACTAATGTCGTACGCTCTTGTGTTGGTCTTCAAAGCTGCTAACCTTGGCTTGTATTTGGCTTTAAATCAAACAGAATTAAATACGAAAATGTCAGGTCGATGTTCCAATAGCAGATTCTATTTCCTATGGAAAACCAAAAATACTTAATAATTAATTAATCTATATTTTACAAAGTCTTAATTTGATCCGTGACTACAGCTAATCTGTGGATTCGATTTTAATATACACTCAGCAACAAAATTAACGGCGCACCTGGCACTCGGCGAAATTTTGCCGATTTTCAAAACGCTGTAACGCAATGAAAAATTGTCGAAAAAAATCATTCGGGGAAGCATTTTGAAGGTTGAAACTTCATCTTTAGGATGGTTTTTGAAAATTTTTCCTACGGCTATTTTTGACTTCATGGCGTAGGTTTGAGTGCCGGGTTGCGGAACGTCAGAAAAAACAAGTTTTTCAAAGTTCTGTACGGGGCGTTAAAAAGATCGCAGAAAACTTTCGAGACAGCCATTTTGTAGCCTGAAATCCCCTCTTCGAAATGGTTTCTAGAAATCTGTTGTGCGATTTTTTTTCACCGAGTTATTCAACTTTTGGTGAAGCATTGTCAATATGGCACTGATTTGGCGTTATCCAGGATGCACCGCGAGGAGGTACAGTCTACCATGTGTGTGTGTGTGTGTGCACGTGTGTGCGCGCGTATGTATGTATGGGTGTCTGCCTACGTATTATCACCGCCAGCGGGCGGTCTCAAGTCAATGCTTCGTCGACTGCAAACTCCAACAACACTGTCGAATGACACGAGTTGCATCAACATGAGAGAACGCTTGCAGGCGATGATAAGAAGTAGAGGTGGCAATACCCGATTTTGAACTTTAGATATCCTAAACAACACACACACACACACACACACACATGGGATACATGGTAGACTGTACATCCTCGCGGTGCATCCTGGATAACGCCAAATCAGTGCCATATTGACATTGCTTCACCAAAAGTTGAATAACTCAGTGAAAAAAAATTGCGCCTCAAATTTCTAGGAGCCATTTCGAAGAGGAGATTTCAGGCTACAAAATGGTTATCTCGAAAGTTCTCTTCGATTTTTTCAACGCCCCGTACAGAACTTTGAAAAACTTGTTTTTTCTGCCGTTCCGCAGCCCGGCACTCAAACCTACGCCATGAGGTCAAAAATGGCCGTAGGAAAAATTTTCAAAAACCATCTTAAAGATGAAGTTTCAACCTTCAAAATTCTTTCCCGAAAGATTTTTTTCGACAATTTTTCATTGAGTTACAGCGTTTTGAAAATCGGCAAAATTTCGCCGAGTGCCAGGTGCGCCGTTAATTTTGTTGCTGACTAGGAGTCGACCATAACTCCGGGTCACAGATCTTGACCCAACTTATAGGGGTGTTTTGTCGTACCAAAATATGAATTATCTGATAGATAACTCTCTGGAATGGGTCTTCGACCCATCAATTTATTAAAATATATAATAAAAAATCAGCGTTAAATGGGTTTTCCAAATTGTCCTGAAATAATCTGTTTCTGCTTGACGTCTGGACTTCCTATACTGCGGTGAATATTTATACATTGAACGCAGTGGTTATTGTACATTGAATCCCTGAAATTTATCCTCCCAGGTATGGAAAATCATTTTATTCTGCATCGATTACATCTATTAACACATTGCTTCTCGTTGTTCATCATATGTACAACATTCATTTGGTGAATTTGACGACTTCTTCCCACGTGAAAAATATTGAATATAGTCAGTTTCAATACCTCACTGGCAGCATACTATTCCTGTAAATTACCACATAATATTAATTTTACCACAGTACTATAGTTCATATTTCGGAAGAATATACTTATATACTCATCTAATGGAACGACGTTTGGTCGGGATAAGTGAGGTTAATTCGTACGATTAGATATCTTCGGGCTATACTGCCGAATTTAGAATCGAACTGCTGCAATAACGCCTTCCATATTAAGGTGCCACAGTACTGGCGTGTCCTATATATATTTTGTGACGTCAGAATCGTGAAATACGAGGAATTTCGTCGACAAATTGAGCTCAAACGAGGAAACGAATTCCACGGGTATTATTTTTTTATAGAAGCTTAAATTGATCTGTAGGGCGCTTACTTAGTGATTTTTAGCGTAGATTACCCAGTAACGTGTATTGCGAATAAATAAAAGTGACAGGTCGTTTATACATATCCAACATGGCGGCATCAGAATCCGGCCATTACCGACTTGTCGTATTTTCGCCGCATCCAGGAGATTAAAACGTCTATCACTCAACACAGGGAGTAAGCGCCCTGTAGGAATACACACTTGTTTCAGGAAAACTTATTTCACCTCTCTGCGTCCCGTAAATAAGGCTCAATTTGTCGACGAAATTCCTCGTATTTGACGTTTCGGTATGACATATATCTATCGAAAATCTGTGAATTGACGGCAGTACTGTGGCACCTTAAGAGTTGGCAAACATTTTTCGCTACATATTACTGTCTCGTTCGAATTAATTTTGCACGGCTTACGTAAAACTGACAAACATAGTGCATACACGGCTCCGCACGTTTGACAGATCTTGATCGATAAACGGCAACAGCTCATGTCGGTAAGGTAACACATCTGGCCGTCACAGAACGCCATCTGACATGACATGACATGACCGGCATGCGCTGTTGTCGTTTATCGATCAAGATCTGTCAAACGTGCGGAGCCGTGTATGAACTATGTTTGTCAGTTTTACGTAAGCCGTGCAAAATTAATTCAAACGAGACAGTAATATGTAGCGAAAAATGTTTGCCAACTCTTAATATGGAAGGCGTTATTGCAGCAGTTCGATTCTAAATTCGGCAGTATAGCCCGAAGATATCTAATCGTACGAATTAACCTCACTTATCCCGACCAAACGTCGTTCCATCAGATGAGTATATAAGTATATTCTTCCGAAATATGAACTATAGTACTGTGGTAAAATTAATATTATGTGGTAATTTACAGGATTTGTTTGCTGCCAGTGAGATATTGAAACTGACTATATTCAACATTTTTCACGTGGGAAGAAGTCGTCAAATTCACCAAATGAATGTTGTACATATGATGAACAACGAGAAGCAATGTGTTAATAGATGTAATCGACGCAGAATAAAATGATTTTCCATACCTGGGAGGATAAATTTCAGGGATTCAATGTACAATAACCACTGCGTTCAATGTATAAATATTCACCGCAGTATAGGAAGTCCAGACGTCAAGCAGAAACAGATTATTTCAGGACAATTTGGAAAACCCATTTAACGCTGATTTTCTATTATATATTTTAATAAATTGATGGGTCGAAGACCCATTCCGGAGAGTTATCTATCAGATAATTCATATTTTGGTACGACAAAACACCCCTATAAGTTGGGTCAAGATCTGTGACCCGGAGTTATGGTCGACTCCTAGTGAGTGTAATTTAAATACAATGAGCTCTGCCGGTAGCGCGTTCTTTGATATTTCTAGTTTATTAGTATTTGAAATTTGTCTGTTTTCTAGGTATTATCGTTTAATTGAGAATTCTCGAAATAATAGTGAAGTTATAGAAATAGTTATACAAGATATCTAATATAATGACGGTTGAGTCGCTAAATGCGCTCGTAAGATTGGTTGTGAGTCGACTGGGGCTATGCCGCAAGTGCGCTGAGGAGCTGTCTCAGCGCGTGCTTTTATACCATTTGAACTACGTCTCTGACGTCACGAGCGTTAGCTCGCAGTAGGAGCGAACTCGTTCGGTCTCTGATGTACATGGCTCGACCAATCACAGACGTCGCTGGTCTGTGACGTCTGGACATGTTACATTGCCCCCTTCGATCGATGTGAATTTTCTTTTATAAAAGGCTCTGCTGCTCCCGGAAAATTCATATTGATGGACCTTCTCTCTGATGGTATGGGGAGGGGCCTTAGATGGAGGGGCTCCCCAATCAATGAGGCAGGGGGTGGTAGGGGAGACAAGGGGGTGTCTGATCTGTAAGGGAGGTTAGGAGAAGTAGGAGTCCTTGATGCTGTAGATGGTCTCCTGTCTCCGCTGCTAGATCTGCTGGTGCTGCTGCTGGTGTCTCGGCCGGGGAGGTCGGGAGTGTTGGGAAAGGTAGTGCCGGCATGAAGCCGTAAAAAGAATAGAGTCGACTTGTGAAAGTATCTCTCTTTATTGAGTGTCCGCCAATATCGGCTTCTATCTCACAGTTAAATACGCCGGAGCGTGTATGTGGATGATCGTGATGAGGCAATCGATAGCCGGCTTATCTATTCAGCGCTCGGGTTACTTTACTCGCGGGTGCCGAACTGGCTATGCGCCGTGTAGTGGCACCGCGTGGAAGCTCCGCCGGCAGCCTGCCTCGGAGCGCGGGTCGCTCGTTGAGGAGGGGGCGCGCGGTGCGGTGAGGCAGCCGTGTAGGGCCAGGTTGCCTACCGATAGGCGCCCTGAGGATATATTTGCTAAGTTATGCGTGCAACAAACGCCCCTCCTCAGGGTGCGTATTGGTAGGCTAGGAAGTGAGTTTAGTCGCTGAATAGAGTCCGGGATTCGTTTACCTGCCTTAATGCTAATTCTTATGCTAACTTATGTCCTAACGAGCTCGTTTTTTTACTTAATGGGTTCCTAACTATTGCCTAACTTATCGACCTAGGATATTTACATTTCACTTATCGACTAACTTATCTCCTAATGCTTAAATACTTTGTGCCTAGCCTAAGGGGTTCAGGGATGTCTGTAACATTTCTGACACTATGGAGGGCTAGGGGTGATTTTTGTTCTTGGGCGAAGATTGTAGGGGTGCCATCCTTTTCTCCCCAGTGCCTCGGGTGACGATGGCTTGCACTGGGGTCCCAACTCGTCCGGTCGGGGGTTTCGTGGCCTCCGGCTCACGATAGTCGGCTCTGCTACAGGCTCGGCTACTGGTTCAGACTGTCCAGTCTGCGGGGGAGGAATAGGGTCCTCGGTAGGGGTCTGAGCGGGCTCGTTCTGAAGCTCAGGGGTCAGAAGTGCCCTGGGTCCATGGGCTGGCTTTAGCTGCGTGCCGTGGATTTTCGCCAGGTGTCCTTCTTTGTTGACTAGATAGATTTCCCCACCTAGTTGCTGGTGGATTGGGTGTGGTCCTTCCCAAGGTGGAGCGAATCCGGCGTGGAACCGCTCCGATGCCTTGGAGAGGTGGTGTCCCCGGGTGTATACCAGATCGCCTGCCTGGTATCGGGGTTCTGCGGCGGGTTCATTGCGATACCGCTCCTGGTATCGCCGCTGCTGGTTCTGGGCAAGGCGTACTCGTTCTTCCCTATCCTGGGAAGGCCTAGGTGGCTGAGTGAACCTCCACTCGCCTGGTAGGCGGATGGTTCGCCCGGTGAGGATCTCGCTCGGGGTGCGGCCGGTAGCTGCGTTTGTTCTGGAGCGTAAGCTAAATAGGATCTGGGGTAATTGGAGATCCCAGCTGGTGTGCCTCTTTCTTGCGCTGGGGTTTTCCCAGCATGCTTTAACCTGGGTCGCTAGCTACTTGCGAGGCCGCTCCCAAGCTGTGGTTAGCCCGTCCGGAGAGTTTTCCTCCTGGCTGCCTCTTGACCAGGGTGTTCCTCAGGGCTCCGTCCTGGGTCCTCTACTTTTTGTGGCATTCATAAATGACATCTCGCGGGCCCTCCGGCATACGGAGCACCTACTTTACGCTGACGACCTACAGATTTATTTACAATGCCCTGCAGCCGAGGCTCCTGAGGCCATCTCGCGTCTAAACATCGACATCGCTGCAGTTCACAACTGGGCTGTTGCTAACTCGCTCAGCCTGAACGGAGGCAAAACTCAGGCCATCATACTCGGGAGCTCTCCGTTTGTCATGCGGCTTTCATGCGCCTCACTTCCGCCCCTGCTTGTAAATGGTACTGCTGTGCCATTTTCGCAGTCTGTGCGCAATCTTGGCGTCCTCTTTGATAGCTGCTTATCGTGGACTCCACAAATCGATGCGGTCTCATGCAAGGTGCATCGTGCTCTCCGGCAACTCTCCGCGTCTCGACCGCTGCTCCGAGAAGAAAGTACGAGTAGATAGGCAAGGGGGGTTCTGGACCAATCTAGGTCACAAATTTTGGCCCAGAAACCCCCTGTGTTCTGATTGGTCAAGCCCCCTCCCACTTGCTGCAAAGACGTCCCCCTAAGACGTCCCCCTAACGGTAATCGAAGATTTCACAATTTTTAATGGGTACTTTCTAACGGAATCTACCCCGGTAATGCAATTCTAACGGAATCTACTCCCGCTAGAACCGCCCCTTTCACAATTTTAACGACCGCGAGTACCGCCTCCCCCTAACGGTAATCGATGATTTCCACAAAAAAGGGATCAACCGCGCAAGGAGGGGGGTGCCCCGATCACGTGCGCACCTCGTGTCCGAATTTCTGAAATCTGAATTTATGCGACCTGCTGAATTTCTGAATTTCTGATTTTTGATTCTGAAATTCTGATTTCTGAATTTCTGATTTCTGATTCTGAATTTCTGATTTCTGAATTTCTGATTTCTGAATTTCTACGACCTGATTTTTTTTCTGAGGGTCGATAACGTCGTCATCAGGATCTACTTTTACGGTCGATGCGCAATCGTCGATGCCTACTTTACCTCCGCGCGCGCTCTTACCGACCGTCGAGTGTCTAAACGTTCAATTGCTTTTGGATATGTATTGGTGGTCCTGAAAAGGACCGATTTGATGGTCCTGAAAAGGACCGATTTGTTTTTTATATAAGCTCTCTAATTTTTCCTCCTCCTCTTCTTTTGCGGGGGCTTTACCCCGCGGGTTGAGGACCCAGCAACGGCAGCAGCTTCTAGAAACATAGATCAATGACATTTAATTTATAGAATGAACAAAAAATATACTTTTGAATTGCACAGCGCAGGTAAAATTTAAAACGTATGCTATTTGTTTGAGAGCTCTTACCTTTATCATCATCCACCTGTGCGTTCAACGCCTCCGCGATAACCCCCGCCAACTCTTCTGATACGTTTCTAACGTCGTCGTTTCTTTCGGCTAAAAATAAAATCAATGATATTTGATTAATAGAATAAAAAACTTTTTTTTTTTTTATTTTTAAATTACACGGAGTAGGTAAATTTTAGTGTATGCTAATTAATTGAGAGCTCTTACCTTGGTTATCTAGCACTTCAGCGATTACTCCCGCGAGGTCCATGGGTGCTGCTTCTTCGGGCTTGCGAATAAGATCAGAAGCATCGTTACCTGGAGCCTTTTTTAATAGACCCTGCTCATCATAATGATGCTTCTGATCTGCAGTTAGGTACGATTTGAATGCTGCATGACAGCGGCAACATTTCTGCCAATTCACTTTCACCAAGGCGATGCCGCATTTCTCGCAGAAAAACATCGCCGGTAATTGGTGAATGGGCAAAATGTTATGATGCATTTCTACACCCCATGGACCAGGTAATTTAACTACGCATCCCTCGCAGTATAAACCTGAAGTCGGAGAGTTCTCCTTCAACTGGAGGGATGTATAACAGCGTGCAAGCGCGCTAAAGGCTGCGAGCATCGCAGCCTCTCGCGCAACCCATGTATCCTGAAGGGGCATCGCCCATCCCTCTATCAGCACACATAATTGCTTAATGCAGGGAGTTAAGAAAAGATTCGGAAGCGCTGCGATAAACCAGAAAATCAAAAAATCAAAATAACGCCAAAGAACTATTTTCACTAAATCACAAAATTCACAATGATACTTACACATTTTTTCTTTACAATTTTTTGTCTGATTTTTTAAAAAAGTTTTTAGAGTATCGCGATGAGACACTTTCAAAGTCTGAGCTGCGAATGAGCTCGGTATGTAACCCTTCATTAGTATGCGATCTCTTAAAACTAATGTACAGCGATAAAATTCAATACCTCGAATTGGTCATCAGCCTAACCCATGATGCCGGAACGAAATTATTATCCTAAGCCTCAGTGTTGTTTATAAACATATCGAATATCAAAAACTAGTGTTCTACCAAGCTACCGCACTACAACGGTTAAGGAGTCAGATAAGCTACTGGAAAAGGAATTAAAAATAATTTATGTACGAAGACTGTAAAATTTACAGTGAATTCTTTTTATTCTTCAAATCAGAGAACACACAAATTACAGAAAGCGTAAATTTATTCAATCATTTGACATTGTGAGCAGTCTCCGATCATGGGAGGAGGTTCAGCGAATTCTCCGCTCTGCGATCCGTAATGTATTTGGCATCTCCGGCAGTTTGCGATATCTACATCCTTCTTCATAGCCTCCGATAGTTTGTCCCACACCTCATCGATGATACTCGAGCCGTAAATAAGAATGAAATCTTTGGTTAAATAGGCGATGTCTTCGGCCTTCATTCGTTTTAAACCTCCTACTTGAATGGATATGAGCAATGATTTATAAAGACACGGTTTGCACTCCTTCAAATACCAAGTTTTCAATCGCTGAACGTTTTCGAAGGCGCACTGATATCCGGGAAGGTTTCCGTGCTTATCTTCGTGCCAATGAATCACCTCGTAGTCTCGCATCCGTTGAAAACTTGGACATTCCAATTCTTCTAAATCGATCACAGGCTTGGACTCGTCGTTAATGATTTTTTTAATCCACTCTTTCTTCTCCTTCCCCTTAACGTAGATATAACTTGCATGCTCGACAACTTTTCGTACAACTTCCTGCACCTTATCGTAAGATATATTGCCAGCGTTCCATGGTATTCCATGATAATTTCGCATCAACCAAGTATTGACAGCTCTACATTTGGCGGATAAGATTTTCCAAGCACACGGCGGCTTGAAGAGAATGCGTGCCAGGCCTTGCTTACCCGTCTCATCCGCTTGAATGGTAATTACACCGAGCTCTTTCAGCACGAATTCGTTGATAGGATGTCGGAAACCTTGTACATCCAATATCATCTCCATTGTAACAATTTTTAAATTTCTAGAATGGTACGATGCGGATTTCAGAAGAATCAAGCGTAAACTAATTTGAAAAATGTTCAAACCTCACTTTATATATCGTATATCCCCTCTTAACAAATAAAATACACATATTTTTTCTTTCAGTGCTTACATATATTTTATAATCATAGTAAAGTACAGTTTCATAAAATAGGTGTAAGTACAGTTATTGTCAATTATAGATTGTAGAATCATAAAATGTAGGATGGCATAGTTTTTTCTTATGTTAATTTCTGTACACCACCGCTGATCGGGTTGTACTCAATAATACGATCGTGTAAAATCACACAATAGACTGAAGTTTGCGGTGGAAAAGGATACGATGACTCGAATTCAAGACGAATATCCACGGGTCCGGATTTCAGAGAATCGTTTTGCTTCGAACAATCGATAACGATGAGCGGTGCGTATTTCAGAAATTCGTTCTTACTCAATAACGGTTCGGAATCTTTAACGTAGTACGATGTCTGGAAGTTTGCATACATATCGTAGAGCAAAGCATACTGGTTGCGAGCAACATCGAGATTTAGGTTTCCGTAAGGATAACTCTGCGAGTTGAGAAAAAGCTTTACATCTCGGATGCTGCAGTGATCGAAATGACTTGCGTTCCTAGCTGCATTATTTTTTCGATCCGTCTGAAAGCCGACTACAACGTATCGTGGTTTTTCCAGCTGAGTGGAGGTTTTCACGACCCAGACATGCTTCGAGGTAGCGGGTACTAGTGGATACTCGTATAATTCCCACGAGCGGTAACTGATAGGGATGGGTGTATCTTTGGCAATATAGTTCAGCAACTGGATTTTTCGCTGATCGGAGACCTTGATGTACGGAATCATCCACTCGACTTTGAGTAGTGAAATTTTAAACTGTTCCACAGTACCATCGGCAGTTGTCTGTATAATTGCATTCGTGTCGGTGTTTGTCCTTGTAAGAATCAACTCGTGCTTAGCATTGACGATGATTCGACGGTAGTCCTCAGCGAAACCCAGTAACCAACTCAGCGGTATAGAGACATCGAAGTAACCGTTCTCATCAACTATTTCATTGTCGTTGTCGATCCAACCGGCGTTCTCCCGCAGAGACTTTTGGCTAGGACTTTGTGATATGTAATTCTTCATGAGGGTTGTGATACCGACGTTCTTATTTCGATCGATCTCAACAGCATTCAACTCGTAGCGTATATCCTCAAACAGATGACAAATGGAATTGTTGACTAACTTTGTGGCAGTGACCGGAGTTCGTCCATCAGCCTTGGTCAATCTGCCGTATACGTGCAGCGAGCTCCTACTCGGTAATAAGCACAAATCTTGATGTTGAACGGCGATCCGAATTTCATCGTTGTTATCAAAACTCGTTGATGCGAAGGGTTGATGCGCGTGAGTCTCGTAGTGCGCGACGGACTCGTCAAAGACAATTGGTCTTTGTATCTTTAGGATCTCCTCCATGGTACAAAGCAGACGATAGCGACACAGCAGAATTGTATTCTTACTTTCCGGAAAATCCTCTTCCACGAACTCTGAGCCCCAGACTCTTCAGGAACTTGATGTTTTGACGTCTGAGCTCTCCGGAGGGTGTGCGACGACTGCTCGCCCCCCGACATGTCGGCTCTATTTTATAACTCCGTCCGACTTTAGTTTCAAAAACGATACCCATTACGATTTCACGTGCAGTCTTATCGTTACCACTTCACCTTGGAAATTAACCAATCTTCCGTCTTGATCGACTAGTCTGAGCTGAAGATGATCTATTGCTTGAACGGTGATCGGGAGGTAAATGACGTTCGATGGTACTTCTATGATCTTATATCCAGGTGGGACGACGGGGAAAAATTCGTGAATGGTGTGCACTCGTTGTCCGTTGAGGTACGCACCCGTAGTGACGTTGCACTCGACTCGTAGGGAGTTCACCTTGAGAATAGCCACAGGCAAATCAGATGTGTGTGTAACATCTGCTTCAAGGGTGCGTGGAGTGAAGCCCAACAGTCGACCGATAGAGTCGGAGGGATTAAAATTTATCTTACGATTGCACTTGATTTCGCTACACAGCGTATTGTTGTTTGCTCGCAGGTTGATGGAGATGTTAGGATCTGCTAATACTTTTTGCACATAACTCTCGATGTCCTCAATTTCGTAGCTTCCGGTGGGTATGGTTATGACTTCACTTCCGTCGATGTGAAGCTTGTTGTTACCCTCATCGATGTTGGGAATCGAGTTAAAGGTTAGCAACTCGACAAGTCCTAACGTGTAATTTTTGAACGGTGATAGCTCGATGGGTGGGAAATAATAGGCTTCTAGTACGGGTGACGTACCCGATAATGTTAACGTAAAAGAATCACCCATGATGATCCGCGCTCAACTGATGTTTTGCGTGACGGAGGAAAGCGTTTTATAGCAGTCCGCCGAGGAATTTGAGACACAGATGTCCGCACACCACCGTATCATAGTCTTGATATTTTTTATGATTATACATTACAATGCTACCACCACCGAGGTATGTCATTAGATCTTTGGGTGGCTGTAAATCACCAAAGCTATCAAAGTAAATGACTTTGTTGTTTTTCTTTCTGTACGCAACCCAGTGTGTACCAGAACCTTCTTTATTGTCAAGATTCACTATGGCAGCTTCGTACTTCCTGGGTCCACCTCTCGGCATTTCGTTTCTCATGTACACTCCGCGAAACCCAGGAATTTTCATGATCTTAGCGTACTTCAGCAGATCGAAATCGGTGAGAGCTCGGTGTGGTAGCCTTACGTGTTTTTTGAATTCAACTGAAGACCTAAACCTTTTTTGTAGGGTTTCAGGTACAGCCCCTTTCCTAAAGCGATCGCCTCCATAGCCTCGTTGTGACGTTGTCGCTCCTGTAATTCGCGTTTTGCTGCGCTTGCCTCGTTCACCACTTTTGCAATACCAGCTGCCCCACCGGCTAGAGCTCCGGTAGCACTCAACCCCGCGAATAGAGGTATGAGAAAGGGTAAGAAACCTCCAATTTTGGCCGGTATGGGAAGGATGCGTGGAGTTTGCACCTTGTTCCGACCACCCGCATTTTTTACAGCTTCGCGTGCCCCTTTGAGAGCCGCCTTGACGGGGCTGGCACTGTTCGATCCCATGGAAGCTCTTGCCGCCTTTACTATTTGTTTCAATGAGATTTTTTTCTTATCGCAAGTTTTTTTCTTTCGCATACCCATGCCTAACTTCCTTTTCGCTTTCATGGCGTTGGTCACACCCCAGGCGGCTGCCTTTTCCGTAACGCTTGCGTCTTTGGCTAGAACGCGGTGCCAGGCCTTCTCCGCGAGTACTTTGTCCGCCTCGTGTCGAGCAGCAAGATTATCCCGATCTTTGGAGTAGGCGATGTCGTGTTCCTTGCACGCAGCGTCGAGAGGATTGATACCCGGATCACCGCGTGCAAGTCGCGTTTTCAGTTTTGTTCCAGGGCCGCAGTACTGGTAGCCCGGTATATGCAATTCAATGGGAAGTTTGTTGATGATTTTGTTGAGAAGACCTTTCCCTCTTGGTCGCTTGCGTTCTCCGTCACGTTTATGTACGATCATGGTTCCAGCACAACTGACTCAAATCCAATAAATAGCGAGCATTTATAGTTTCGGAGGCAGTCAAGATACGTCGGTGGAAAGCGCTCATTGGTTGCACCTCTCACGTTGGTCGGCCATCATGAAGTTCAAAGAGCAAAGTACCAAATTGCCGGTAATCAATTTCGACAAACTGACACAAGCAAATGTGAAGGAGCGGGGGAAACGTCACGGTCCGCTACTACCGAATAGCGTGCGCGCAGTGATTTGCGGACCGTCCAATTGCGGTAAGACCAATACCCTCTTATCTCTGATCACACATCCGAATGGCCTAAAATTTGCAAATATCTACGCTTATTCAAATATCTACGCTTATTCAAAATCGCTCAACCAGCCCAAGTACCAGTTTCTCAAAAAGCTCATCGATTCGGTCAAGGGCGTTGGATTTTTCCCGTTCAGCGAACACGAGCAAGTGATCAGACCGGAAGACGCGCGACCGAACTCTCTCATGATTTTCGATGACGTGGCCTGCGAAAAACAGGATAACATCAGAGCCTTCTTTTGTATGGGAAGACACAACGCGGTCGACTGTTTCTATCTTTGTCAGACTTATGCTCGTATTCCCAAACACCTTGTACGCGACAATGCTAATATGCTAATACTTTTCCGACAAGATGAAATGAATTTGAAACATATATACGATGATCACGTCAACACGGATATGTCCTTTGCGCAGTTCAGAGACCTGTGCTCAGCCTGTTGGAGCGATAATAAACATGGTTTCGTGATGATCGATAAAGATAGCGATCTCAACGGGGGTAGGTATCGCAAGGGTTTTGACTGCTTCGTAACCATAAATATGAGGAAAGTGTTGTGACGACAGCAGTTATATGTCAAACTCAGAAGCATCAACATTAGGGCGGAGTGAAAAATTCACTTTTTTCAAATCGCTATCTCCTTAGCAATCAAAAATTACGTCTTGACATCCTGAAAACCCACACCAAAGGATTT
The DNA here is from genome assembly GCA_943736025.1 of Tenthredo mesomela. Taxonomy (NCBI): domain Eukaryota; kingdom Metazoa; phylum Arthropoda; class Insecta; order Hymenoptera; family Tenthredinidae; genus Tenthredo; species Tenthredo mesomela. The sequence continues at coordinate 34,412,642 of OX031014.1, forward strand.
TTTTATCAGACCACATCTTGAGGTGCCTAGACGAAGATTACATTTTTACTTCACTTTCGGGAACTTCCAGACTCGGATATATCCTTCCTTTCACCAGAATGCAATTTTCAGCTCACAATTAAAATTTTGAATAATGATCTAATTGGCTTCATTGCAAACCTTCAAAAAAACAACAGAAATTTGGTTATTTCCGTGTCATACTCAGAATAACCAAATTTCTGTTGTTTCTTTAAAAGTTTGAAATGAAGCCAATTCGATCATTATTCGAAATTTTAATTGTTAGCTGAAAATTGCATTCTAGTGAATGGAAGGATATATCCGAGTCTGGAAGTTCCCGAAAGTGAAGTAAAAATGTAATCTTCATCTAGGCACCTCAAGATGTGGTCTCATTAAAAAATCCTTTGGTGTGGGTTTTCAGGATGTCAAGACGCAATTTTTGAGTGCTAAGGAGATAGCGATTTAAAAAAAGTGCATTTTTCACTCCACCCTAATCAACATGCAGAGTGCTGATTTTCATCAACAGAAAGATGCGTTGCAGCAAATTGCAAAAGCGAGCGATGCTATTCGCCGCAAGCATAAAATGCTGAAGATGGGTCGAGATACCAGCGAAAAGGCTATGATTGAAGTTTTCAAACCTGTAACGGCACCTCTTCAGCAGCTGGTGAATCAGTCGCTGAAACAGGAGACTATCAAGAGTGAAATTCAAGAGACGTCTACGAAACGGGAATTCCCGCAAAGGACCACGCGGGAGTCGGCTGAGTCTTTTGTAACGGCTGACGAAGAATCCTCCGACGAGAATGAACCTGTTACCCCCTTGGAGCGTGAATCTTCCACCGATGGCAATGATTTACCTCAAACGTATCTTCGAATGTTCGAAACAAACGAAGCGAAAGCCTTGGATACTTTGTACGGTGTTCGTAGATTGAAGAATAACGTTTTAAAGATTGGCAACTCTGAATTGACTTTTGACAACGATATCATTCGTATTGGAAGCACGAATTATCAAAAAACACCAGGCTTGCTCGAACTACTGTTCAAAAAGTCACCCAATGACACCATAGTGAACCAGGCTGATTTGGAGAATTACAACAAAATCGTGTTCAACACAAACGCGCATCGAAAGTATTATCGTAGTGATACGGCTGTTCGTTCTGAGAATAGCGATAAATTCAGAAAAATTATCTCTAAAATTCCCACCTCTGTGAGAGAGAAGAAGGGTGAAGCCTTACCGCGCTTCAAAATTGTCAAAGGTAAGAAGAGCCGAATGGATTACGTGTATTGGGACGATCCCAATGAGCTAGTCGAACGACTTCGATTGCTCTACGCGTCCCAGGCGGCCGGTAACACGAGTCACTCCAATGAAATTATTTCCATCATTGAGGAGTTGCGTGAGGCTAGAATTATATATTAGACTCTTGAAACAATTGTCATAGCTCAGTGTTAAAATGAGCGTTGACGTGTTTGGTAGGCAATTGACGAGGATGAAGAGTCTGTCGGGAAACCGCGGTCCTCCCGGTTTTGGTTTCAAAATAACCCTCGACGGACAGTACGACATGGATAACAAGAGATTGAGCAACCTCGCGGATCCTGTGGAACAAAATGATGCAGCCTCCATAAGAGTGGTGCAAAGCGCTGTACGGCAGGAAGCTCAACTCTTAGGTAGGAGGATCGAATCTCTGGAAAACCTTGTCACTCACCATTCTCAACTCATTTCACAACTGGAAGAGAAGCTGACAACATCGGAGAAAATCAACGATAGTGAAAAAAATTTCATGATAAGAAGCCTGGAATCGAGCGTGAACGCAACTCTGAAACGTCTCGAAGCGGATAACAAAACCGGACAAGACTTGGCAGTTCATAATTCAGGAATAATAGTGCGATTGGACGAGCGTTTGACTAGACTGGAGGATGGAAGACAAAAAGCTGACGTTGGTGGAGGAACTTCATAGACCCGCACGAAGAAATTATCCGCGTCGCCGCGTCATTATGCGAGGAGTGGATGAAACCTGGCAGGCTGATCTAGTGGATATGATTGCTTATGCGAAATATAACAATGACTACAAATACCTACTGACGATCATAGATATTTTTTCAAAATTTGCCTGGGCAGTACCGATTAAGACCAAGAGTGAAAAGGATGTGACAAATGCTATGAACTCTGTTTTCAAAAAGGGTCGCGTACCGAAAAAATTGCATGTTGATCGCGGTACAGAATTTTATAACACCGAGTTCAAGACTCTTCTACAAGGATACGGTATTACGCTATATTCAACCTTCAGCAACCTGAAAGCATCGATTTGCGAGCGTTTCAATCGTACGCTGAAGAGTAACATGTGGAAGCGTTTTTCTCTCCGAGGAAATTACAAGTGGATAGATATTGTACCGGATCTGATGCTGACTTACAACAACACCAAGCACCGTACAATTGGAATCAAACCGAGTGAGGTTACAGCTCAAAACGAAAAGACCCTCTTGCGCAACGTATACGGAAAATTTCAAGTTAATCAAACACGGAAGAAGAAGTTCAATCTCGGTGATAAAGTTCGGGTTAGTAGGAATAAACATACGTTTGACAAAGGTTACACACCCAACTGGACAACTGAAATATTTACTATAAGTAAGATAGTGAATACTGATCCTGTCACATACAAACTCGTCGACTATCAGGATCAACCGATCGAAGGCGGCTTCTACGAAGAGGAACTCTCCAAAGTCAAACACCCTGATGTTTACCTGGTGGAGAAAGTGCTGCGGAAGCGTGGCAGTAAACTGTTTGTAAAATGGTTAGGTTTTGATAATTCACACAACAGCTGGATAAATAAAGCGGATATGTAATTTTTTATTCAATAAAGATACATAAATATGCAATACATGTTGAGTTTATTCATTTACGGTAACCCCATGGTACGGTATCGGTAGTGTTGGGGAGAATAACCCTCTTGTCATCGCACCAACTGAGTGCTATTTTCTTTTGTAATATGGTATGAACCTCATGTTTCTTACTTCTAATGAGGTACTGAGGTTTAACTAAAATTTGATGTTGCATGAGACACTTTTTGTAATCATCGAACATGATTGTTCTCAACGTCGCCGCCTTAATACCTTTTGCTCGCTTTTGCTCTTTATCCTCCTCAAAAATTTTAAAAGTATACAATTTCGCTCGTAATCCTACAAATTCTTTCATAATCTTCCCGTTACATTCATCTTTCATTAAACCTACCACCTTCTTATTCGTTAATGGGATTCCATAGATATTATCAGGCGGGTAATCGGATGTATCGAATTTATGTAAATCACGTTTGATGTATTCGTATATGTCCGGAACAGTGAAGTGATACAGAAGACTATCTGTATCCGTGTACAATAACTTTGATCGATCAGCAAAGGTACGTTTCACGTAGTTGTAATGAAAATCGTAGATGAAGATCTTAGATAGATCGAGGATGGAAAATCCAGCGTAAATGGGTTTATTAAAGTGTATTTTAACCCGACTGAGCTCGATAATTACTATATCATTATCAAATATGGTACAGCTGTGAAAATTCGGTTTTGCGATGAGTGCTTTCGCTCCGTACCTCCCCTCCCACCCTGTCACTAATCTAACATCTTTTTGCTTTCTTGCGTTCTCCATAGTCTTACCAAATACCGCATTATTCATCAATTTGAAGAAATTCTTTTCAAACTCGTTATTGGACTTTTTTCTCAATTCAGTGTTCAGATCTATGTACGGTTTCAACCATGGAGATTGTTCAAATTTTAAGACTCTATGAATTTTCGCTAACTTCATTCCCAGACCTAAGTATTGTTTCAAATTCTGGTAGTGAACAACGTATTTATTTTTCGGAAAAAGAGTAGTCATTAATTTAGAATTTTTACTGCGCGTGGGTGTATAGTGTTCGGGGCAAAGAGGTAGATCCTTGTGTGTCTCGTGAAGTTCCAAAGGATACTCCAAGTCTACCTCAAGAATGTATCCGACAGGTGAATCATCGGGAATATTACAAACATCAATTGACTCGTATTCCCACTGGAAAGATCCACGAGGCAAGTACTGACTCATCGCTCCACCGTACAAATTGTTTACATCGAAGTACATGAGGTAGGATTCCTCTTTGCTGGAATCAAAGTCCTTACCCATGTATCTGTTATTACTCTCAGCGTGCCGGTTCGAGCACTGAGCTACACCACCTCGAATCCCTTTTTGGACAAACAAAAGCATCTCCACATCGGTGAGGAGTTCTAGCTCAACGCCCGTAGACTTGAGCATCGCGTCGAAGGCGAGTCCAGGAGCGGTGTAATAGTGCAGAGGATCCAGGCTATACGTAGAATGACAGTTGCGACGAAAATTTTCAAAAATATCCGCTAGGAGTAGAACATCCGTTTTCAAATATAAATCAGAGTATTCACCCAGCGTATTAATATTAAACGTGTTCGAGACTTTTATTGCATGTCGATAATTCACTTCCGAGACGTTAGTGTCGTTCAATTTTGAATAGAATTTTTCAATTGGTGGTAATTTTTTCTCATCAAGCTTCGCCCAACTATTTACATATTCGTAGGGAAATACCCCCTTTCTCGTAAGTAATTCGAATTCCTCTGCGCTATTACACAACCTTCGTACAATTGTTTTATCATTGTTATTCAGATACGATGCCAGTTTGTCTAAACTACTTGCCATAAACCTACACGAATCGATAAATCGTAGGCTTACATTTGCATCTTCAATCTTTTTTGTAAAGGAAATGTACCGTTCTTTGTTGACCGGGAGAAGATTCAATTCACCGTCGAACAGTGTAGCCAAAGCTTTGATTAAGAAGTGTGAATCATAGCCGGACAGATTGTGAAAAACTACTGGAATGATATGCGATGATTTATAATTCAAATTACAGCCCGGATGCGCTACACCGCGGTACTTGCCTGTGAAATGACAATGATCGCGATGTTTCTCATCCGTTGGAGTGAATGGTTTCTCACAAATATGACATATTTTAGTATTATTCAAATCTTGTATTTCCTCACTAGTGAGTTGCATCGGCACGTTTCTTTTTAGATAAAAATTTGTTAATTCTGCCAATTTTTGTAATTCACTGACGAACCATTGGATGCAATCGGGATTACGTTTGATTTCAAATTTTGAGAGAGAATCGTCGAAGGTACAGTGTAGATAATACGCTGTACTATGCGGAATATGCTTTTCGTACAAGGTTTCATTTTCCGTCGGCTCAAGGATACACTCTATATCAGCGTATACGACGAACGGTACAAACTCCTTATATCTATAATTTCTAAAACTTAAGATCTTATCTTCTTCTGTCGGCAATATCATCTTACACTTGTTTATATTTTCACAATCTTGTTTATGTCTTTCGTATGAGGTTTGAACTTGGAAATGACATAGACATCTATCACACAGATATTTCACGCTTTTATGCTTCGACAGTTGTGAACTTAACAATCTAGATAGATTTTTGATCCAAGCAAAGTGGAAAACGAACTGATCATTGATTTCTATGCAACTATCTATAGCAATAAGGTGGATCGTAGGTTTAACTGACTTATTTTTACTCAAATACAGGGGTACTATTTCACTAGGTAATCTCGATTCGGTTTCCACACCGTACACGTTAATTGTTAGACTATTGATTCGTTCAAATTTCGAAATATCTTTGAGAGTTATAGGAAACTTGATACCCTCACAGTTGAATATCGTGCTGTGATGGGGATAAGAACTTGTTCGATCAACATGATTATCTGCGGGATAGAGAGCTGCAGCGATAGCCCACAGAAAGCAGAATTCGTCGCTGTTCTTGACGTTCACCACAGCCTTCTTCTTCTGTATATCCGGAGGTAGATCCACGTAGGTAGATAAACCTCCACGTAGCGGCTCGTACCGATTGATATTAATCATTAGGTTAACAATTTCGATTAATGTCCAACCCGAGTCCTGCTCTTGAAAATCCTCAACTTTCACCAGGAGACGATCGATCAAATTCTCATCGAACCATCTCTTAATATCCGTGGCTGGAAGGATAACTTCATTTTTTGTGTTGAAAAATTTCATCTCTTCGACGGTTTCAGAGTTTTTCAGAATGGAAAACTTACAAGCCAGTATACCGTTCACTTTCAGATTACCTCGCTGCTGTAGAGAATTCTTTAATCGTATGACAGCTAAGGTTTTTGAATCCTGCAAAAAAGATCTCAGATCTTTGTGACGTAGATTTATAACAACACCAGTGCGTATTCGACCTTTAAATACAGATTCCAAGTCCCTCCACTGAACTCTGTCTTTTATCCTTCTCCGCGATCTTCCGATACCTTGACCACTTCGTTGTTTATCTTTGAATTTCTCACCGAACGATTGGAGTATGGATACTGTTGTAACGATTCTGTGTCTTTCTCCAACAGAAAGAGTAACTGTTCGCAAGATTTTATTTAAGAGTCTGATATTACGATTACACAAATTTTTCCATCGCTCGATTTGATGAGATGACGCACCGTCCAACAGTTTATAAGCACTTTCTATAATATTGATTAACTTCAAGCACGTTTCCGCATCCATTTCTGAGTCTGCAACTCACTTCAGAGGTACACAGATGAAATTTTTTAAATTTTTTAATATTAATTGTTGAACACCCCGACTTTCAGAAAAAATCGGTATAGTAAAAGATTTATTAATGATTTTACAAATAAAGAAATTCACACTTGTTATATTGCCCACCGAGGTACCGTAAGCGTAGACGACCTTCCGCAGCAGCAGTTTTATGAAATTCTAACTGATCCTCGTCATTGTTGAATAGCTCGGTTACTCTGGATGGTAGAAACATCATAAAACTATCCTCCATCTCCACCATGACTTTAGGACCAAATCTGGTGTCAACAGATTTGAACGATGAAACTTTATAATCTTTCCCAACCTCCAGCTCTGATATTTTCTTCGTAGGTAAGAAGTCATCCATGCGACAAACGTTGTTTATTTTTTCAGAAGCCATTTTTAATAAAATTCAAGACAGACACCAGTTTTCAAGAGTATACACCTTCTTGCACGACTAAAATTCGAATAACTGAAAATCGCTATGAATACACCATTTATATAGGGAAGCGAATTTAAAATGTGTGCGTACGTGCTCCTATATATTCCTGGAAAAGCTTATTATGCGAATAAATTATTTCGAAAGTTTCTTCGCTCTACATTCGTTCTTTACGTGGCAATTAAATAGTGGATTCAGTTTATGTAGATTTCGATACCGTTAGTAATACCTAATATGTAGGTACTGTATCGTTAATGTTCATATATCTCTATAGAATTTAACGTCGAGCCATTCATGTTCGCTCAAGATAACGCGCATTCGTATTGTTTAATATATTCGAATATTATATATACAGCTTGGCCTACGTTTATTTTTTCTTCCTAGTTTATCTAAGTATCAGCTATCGGTAACGTTCCACTCGAGTGTGTATGTGATACTCCATAAAGTAATTATATGTGACGAATACTTCTAAGTAAGTATATATATATATATATATATATATTAAATGTATTGATGTGTACGACTTTTGGGAGCTTGCACACTACTCCGAAGGGATGCGTACTGACCTCATTCGTAACTCTAACGGCATAGAGGTAAGTTCTTTCAAATTGAAAAAGAAATTATAAATCTATACGTTTCATTTTTTAGTGGATTACAGTGATTTTTAATTTATTGAATTCTGATTTCAGCGTTGACGAAACCTTTCAAATATTCTGTTATTCATAAAAAGTAAGTATTTTCAAATTATTATAAATTGTTATTTACATCATTGTTTATCGTTATAGTTTTTTCATTCGTCATAGAACGTCAACTCATCCTATTCAAGTTTCTTTCTTTACCATAGTTTTTTGAAAAAATAATATTATAATTTTACAGGCATGGAGAACAGAAATTTCGATGCTGTACCTGCAGAGGTCCTCATCCACGTCGATCCTCGGGATCTGTGGATGTACGAGTTGGTGGTAGACAGTTACCTCCTCCGCTGGGTAAGGGAGGGTATGGACCTTGGCTATGAAAGCGCGTATGATGAGGAGGAAGTGGAGGAGGAAGTGGAGGAGGAGCTGTCTGACACCGACTCGGACAACTCGGACGATGATGATCGACCAGAGTTGGGGGCCATGTGGATAGGTTTTTTATGGCCAGATGATGAAGGTTACGGATCCTCGTAAGTTAATAACGTAATTTTTGAATACATAATTATATCGTGCAGTTAGTGATATTAGGAATGTCGTTCAGTTGTTGATATTAGAATATCTGTATGTTTCAGAGCGGATGACGTTGAGGGCTAAAAGCAAACAAATCGGTCCTTTTCAGGACCATCAAATCGGTCCTTTTCAGGACCACCAATACATATCCAAAAGCAATTGAACGTTTAGACACTCGACGGTCGGTAAGAGCGCGCGCGGAGGTAAAGTAGGCATCGACGATTGCGCATCGACCGTAAAAGTAGATCCTGATGACGACGTTATCGACCCTCAGAAAAAAAATCAGGTCGTAGAAATTCAAAAATCAGAAATTCAGAAATCAGAAATTCAGAATCAGAAATCAGAAATTCAGAAATCAGAATTTCAGAATCAAAAATCAGAAATTCAGAAATTCAGCAGGTCGCATAAATTCAGATTTCAGAAATTCGGACACGAGGTGCGCACGTGATCGAGGCACCCCCCTCCTTGCGCGGTTGATCCCTTTTTTGTGGAAATCATCGATTACCGTTAGGGGGAGGCGGTACTCGCGGTCGTTAAAATTGTGAAAGGGGCGGTTCTAGCGGGAGTAGATTCCGTTAGAATTGCATTACCGGGGTAGATTCCGTTAGAAAGTACCCATTAAAAATTGTGAAATCTTCGATTACCGTTAGGGGGACGTCTTAGGGGGACGTCTTTGCAGCAAGTGGGAGGGGGCTTAACCAATCAGAACACAGGGGGTTTCTGGACCAAAATTTGTGACCTAGATTGGTCCAGAACCCCCCTTGCCTATCTACTAGTACGAGCGAGGACCTGGTGGTTACCGGAAAGGGAGGTCAACACAGACCAAGAGGCGATATTATCCGAACGCCCGACCAGTGGCACATAATCCTGGCAAACCAAACCCCATGCCATCAACTAGCACGGGAGGAGCAATGGATTCTAGACCCTCAACCTCTGTTAAGCGCCCGGCTGAAGACGAGGGGCAAGGAGAGATCAAGCGACAACCAAAACCAGGGCAACCCGTCACTTTTATGCCTTGGCAACTCTCAACGTTTGAGATACCGGTGATGCCTAACGAAGAAAAGGAAGAAATAGAGAGACAAAGGGCCATACTACACATTTTTGGCACCTTAGATCTTCCCAGCAGCGAGGACGAGGACGAGGCTCATCTGAGTACCCAGATCCCGAAAGAATACCAGCCATTAACTACACCAGAATACCAACAGTACTTCGAGCAGCTAGTCGAGCCGGAACTAAACCTAACGGAGCCAGATCTTCCGGAACTAAACCTAACGGAGCTTGATCTGCCGGGGCTAGCCGCCACGGAGCTTGACCTGCAGGAGCTGGACCCTCTGAACTTCGACCTGCCGGAATTTGAATTTTGAAGGAAACTACCAACCACCAAATTAGGAACGAAGCAAGGTACCAACATCTACCGACACCTGATCCGACCGTGACCGGGTGATCTCCAGCCGCGACCGAACATCAGTCGGTAGAAGGGGGCAGATGTAACGTTCCGGCTGTACTGGCTACTGCCAGGGCAGCCGGACAAGTGTCCATCGCGCATCCCGCGACGCGCATCTCGTGACGCGCGCCGCGGAATTTCGTGTATTGCATAATGTTGCGCAATCTGCGATTCCGCACCACCCGCGATTCCGCGCAACCCGCGATTCCGTGCAAACCGGCGATTCCGTGCATCCCGCGATTTCGCGGTGCCCGCTAATTATCGGTATAAAAGAGGGTACGTGGAGGCATCAGGTACCGATTGTGTGGCAAAGTGCCCATCGAGTCACATCGTTAATTACTCATTAGGCACGTAGCCAAAATAGTGCGTGACCTGTACTTGCTCTTAAATCGCGTTTCGATACTCATAAAAATTGAAGTGATTAAAATCGCGATTTTCGATATTGAAAAATATAAGTCTAATTAAAATTTAAATTCACATTTCACACTCTTCAAAGTTTTTTTTTTACTAATTTTTTATCAATAAATAAATTAGACTGCAAGCATAAAAGACGTCATAATAGATAATTATCGGCGCAAATTCAACCAATCGAGGATTAGAAATCCTCGCTTAAAATATCGGCCTTAACAAAACTGAATTTAAAACATCAAAATCGGAAGCATTGATTTAAAATTTATGAACTCTATTTAATTCTAATCTTATTCTACTTTATTATTTCTCTAACATAATATTCTTGTGTTCCTTTCTATTCTTTATGATTTAATTCTATTCTGATTTCTATGCTTAATAAACTACTTTCTGATTATTCTTTTGTATCGTTTCCTATTTTCGACGATATTATTCATTAAATACTATTTATCGTTAAAACTGCATCTCTTTCTTTCTGTCGCCAACCGAACGAAACCCCATGATGCGGACGAGCCGCTCGGGGCCGCCGAGACCGCCGATGGTCCGTAAGGGGCCTACAAGGGACGAGGCGAGGGGGGGTAACCGTGGTAATGCGGTCTCAGCATCTTCCTACTCTCCGGATTTGAATCGGTGAGGGGTCGCCGGTTGCGGCTGTAGGTATGCCACTGATCGAATCAGTGGTGTGCCTGTGGCCGCGGGTCGGTGATCTTGTTTCGCCGGTTCGGGTCTGGAGAGTGGGGAAGAGACGGCTGGAGGACCGTACCGACCCCCCCCCCCCCCCCCCCCCCCCCACTGCACCATCTACCGCGCTTGCGCCGAGCGCCGGAGATAAATAGTCGAGGCAGCGGACCAAGGACGCCTTTTTTCGAAAACCTTCGGAACGAACGGACGTAATCCGGATAGCCTTTTCTCAGTTATTATACATTTACGATACACCCTTGGTTATTATCATTTGTTTATTAATCGGCAAGTCCAGAAAAATACAATTTGATTTCACTGCTTCTCCTGTGTTTATTATTCACCTTGCCTTCACGCTACACCCTTACGTCACAATTTGGTGCCGAAACCCGGGACTCTTGCGGGTTCGTGACGGAAGAGGTGTAGTGGTAGGTGACTGGTGACAGTTCGTGCGTGGTGTCATGGACAGAAGACGTAGAGGTCGACCGCCTGGCGGACGCGGCGCCCCCAGAGGGCGCGGAGAGCGAGGACGGGCCGACGACGAAGTGCGTAACACCTCGCGTGAGCCGCGCACCGTCGAAGGAGTGATCGAGATCCATGACCAACAAGGAGAACGGGCCCGAACACCCAGCTCGCGTGATTCCAGTCGAGCACCGTCGAGAGAAAGAAGCGACCAACAACTCGCGCGACCTGAACCCGGTGATTTGAGCGTACCTCTTGACCTCCGATCGGTGAGACGCGGAGACAGCCGCTCCCCTACAGGCGGGCGTCGAGGGCAGCAAACGACACGCTCTAGTGAGTTCTTGAATCGGAAGCGCCGACTTGAGTTCGAAGCGGAACGCAAGCGCATCGCGATTAAAAAGAGAGCCGTAGAACAACGCGAACTCTTGGACTTGGAGCTTGTCGATAGGCAGCTAGCCCTCGACCTCGCGGAGGAAGAAGATAGCGAACGGGCAACAGTAGAGCCTCCTCGCGGGCGGAACGATACTAGCGTAGCTGGATGGGTGAACACAACTATAGAAGCCAATCGCCCCGGACCACCACCTACTGTCACGGGCCGTGCGAGCCAGATCGCGGTCGAGACGTCGAGCATCGCCGGCTCCTGCGTGAACCACGTGAATACGCAGATACAACCGAACGTAAACAGCATTCCGAGCGTATTTATCAACCGACTCACCTCTCAGAAGCTACCGACCTTCTGTGGCGACAGCCTGGACTGGCTCAGATTTAAGCACGCGTTCAACCTATCTACCAAACTCGGAGGCTACACTGACGAGGAAAATATCAATCGTTTGTACGATTGTCTTCGCGGCGAAGCAAAAGAGGCCGTCGCCTCAATGTTACTGACGGCAGGCAGTGCGCAGCGCGTGATGGATTCACTGGAAATGCGTTTCGGTAGCGCGCACGTAATCATCGATAAAGTGATCAACGAGATCAGGAGAGTACCCCGCCTGAGCTCTGGGAAAACCGACGTCACAGTTTTATCAACGAAGGTTCAAAACGGCGTGGCGGCCATTCAGGCGTTAAATAACCTGGGATACCTACACAGTCCCGAGTTGTGCCGCGAAATACTCGCGAAACTGCCGGAGTCGATGACCTTACTCTACAACCGCCACCAACGAGAAGCGCCAACCGGTGAAGCCCGCCTATTGACAATATCAAACTTTCTGCGCAATGAGGCCGATATCGCCTGCGCTGCCGGTACCACGCGAACCCAAACCAGGTCGTCAAGATCGCGTGAGCGCGATCGGCCTTCAGAAACAGTCGCTCGTAGACGCAATCGCTCTCCCGAGTATGCTCGAGTATTCACAGCCCGCGAAGGCCGAGTGAACGATCAGAACAGATCTAGGTCCCGGACGGATACGCGGGGATCGTGCCCCCTTTGCAAGGGCGACCGCCACGCGCTTGAGAAGTGCACTAAATTTCTCGAGGAGTCGGTTGACGGGCGGTGGCAACGGGCTGCCAGGGCTAGCGCGTGCTTTAACTGTCTCTCTGACGGCCACAGGTGCAACCAATGTCAGAAAGCGCGATGCCGTGTAGACGGCTGCGGCAAAAAGCATCACCACCTACTGCACCGAAGGAAACGCGTTTCGGCCACACTCCAAGGAACAGACGACGAAAATTCTAGTCGATTGTGACTAGAACGAGGGCACAGAGTACTCCTAAAAATATTGCCGATCTTCCTCCTCGGTCGAGCGAACAGCCGCATCGCGACCTACGCACTGCTGGACGAGGGCTCTACGTTGACATTAATAGACGCGGCCACAGCACGACTCCTGGGAAGTCGAGGACGCCGCGAAACACTCGCGATAAGGGGAGTGGCAAACCTGGAAGCGGCGGACGACGCGAGCATGGTGATCGACATAAATATCGAAGGCCCGAGCGGACAGCGACATAAACTAAACGCCATCAGGACCGTGAAGAACCTAGGACTGCCTAACCAGTCCCTATACGACGGAGACTTCGCTGAGGCCGAGAGCGCCGCCAAGGGCGCTAAAGTCGGGCATTACGACCTGGCCACGCCGAAAATCCTTATCGGACAGGACCACTGGAATTTGATTATTTCCCTCGAAACTCGCGTAACCACGCGTGGTGGGCTAGCTGTCTCGCGTACGGCGTTGGGATGGGTAGTTCACGGTCGCTCGAGAGCCCTCGACCGCGGCAAAACGGCGAGCCCAACGGTTCTACTGGCCGATGACGCTGGACGAGAAGAGAACGGGACGGCCGACGCGACAGTTGAACAGCTGCACAACTTAGTAAAGGCGAGCTTTGGCCTGGAAGCTCTGGGAGTGACATGCACACCGCGAGTGGAGGAGAGAACCGAGCGCGCATGGCAAGTACTGAAGGACACGACTCGCAAATCGGCCGATGGTTGGACAACGGGCCTCCTCTGGAGCAACGACGCTCTCACATTCCCGGCCAGTAAAACAGCCGCCCTCAATCGCCTTTTCAGGCTGGAAAGGAAATTAGATAAAAACGACGAGTACGCGGAGAAATATTACCGAGAAATGGAAAAACTCATCAAATCGGGATACGCGACAAAATCGACTGATTCTTCACCGACGAGCAGGACATGGTTCCTCCCGCACTTTGGAGTAACCAACCCAAATAAACCGGACAAGCTTCGCATAGTTTTTGATGCTGCAGCCAAGGCGAACAACGTCTGTCTGAATGACAAGCTGCTAGCAGGGCCCGACCTACTTACATCGCTCCTAGCCGTATTGCTAAGGTTTCGACGGGAACGTGTGGCCTATACCGCCGACATCCGAGACATGTTCCTCCGCATCAAGATCCGTGAGCAAGATCGAAGTGCGCAGCTGTTCCTATACCGTGGGAGGGATAGAGACCGAGAACCAGATGTGTACTGCATGTCAACGCTCATCTTCGGGGCGCGCTCTTCCCCGTGCAGCGCGATACATGTTTTACGTTGCAACGCTGATATGTTCAAGGACGAAATGCCCGAAGCCGTCGAAGCAATAAAACGAAAGTCGTACATGGATGACTACCTCGACAGCGTGGAAACTGAGGAGATAGCCGTAACACGCATCAAACAAGTCATGGAGGTTAACGAGGGTGGCGGTTTAGAGATGCACAAGTGGGCGTGCAACCGCGGACCGGTATTGGACTCCCTGCCGGAGGCCCAAAAATTGACAGGGTCGGTAAAGTTTAACGCGGACGGACATCCGGAGGCCCTCACCAAAACATTGGGCTTGATATGGAATCCGCTCACGGACACGTTCAAATTCGAAATTGGCCTCAGTCGAATTCCGGAAGACCTCTTGCGCGGAGACGCGATCCCCACCAAACGTCAGATGTTGAGCATCACGATGTCCGTATTCGACCCCTTCGGCTTTTTATCCCCCTTCACCATACGCAGTCGCATCCTCCTCCAAAGTGTGTGGTTGAGCAGCATCGGTTGGGACGAGCATCTCAAAGAACCGGACTTCGTAAAGTGGAAAAAATGGATCACGGATTTACCTAAAATTGATAGCTGCGAAATACCGCGTTGCTATCTCGGTCGGACGTCGCGGGTTCGGAGAAACGAACTACACATATTCTGCGATGCCAGCCTAGCCGCGTATGCCACGGTGATCTATCGGAAGATTGAATACGAGAGCGGGGATGTGGAGGTTGTCTTCGTAGCCGGCAAGAGCCGCGTCGCGCCCATCAAACCGACCTCCGTACCGCGTCTGGAACTCCAAGCCGCCGTGATCGCGGCGCGACTGACGCGCACAATACAAAGAGAGATGGACGTAACCTTCGACCGACGCGCGTTTTATACGGACTCCCAGACGGTTTTGAGGTGGATACGTAGCAACCCGCGTAGCTTCCGTGCTTACGTCTCCTATCGACTAGGGGAAATCGATGAATTAACGAGCGCATCGGAGTGGCACTGGGTACCCTCAACAAAAAACCCAGCGGATGATGCCACGCGCGACGCGTCGACGGAGTTGACGCCCGAATCGCGTTGGTATCAAGGACCGGAATTCTCGCGGACAGCGATAGCTGTGGTCCCGGAACCGGGACTAGATTGGGAAAACCGAGACGGCGCGGAAGAGGAGGTGAAGACCACCTTCCACGTTTATCAAGCGCGCGGCCGCCCCTCTCATCCACCAGACATAAAGAGGTTCTCGAGCCACTCGCGCTTAATACGAGCAACCGCGCGCGTACTACTATTTATAGAAGTATGCAGGAAGAACAAACCCAAAGGGTCCGACATATACAAAGAGTTATTGGAACGCGCGGAAATATTATGGTTACGCCAATCGCAAAGCGAAAGTTTCGCTGAAGAAATCACGTGCATCAAAAACGGTATGCCTATCAGAAAACATAGCAAGGTCATGAAACTATCGCCCCGATTGTCGGGCGACGGCCTTCTACGAGCGGAGGGTCGTATCGGCCAAGCTCCGAACATTCCCGGAACGACCAAGAATCCCGCGCTTCTCGACGGGGACCACGCCTATGCCAGACTTATTATCCGACAATACCACGCCAGATTCAACCACGGGCAGCATGAGACCGTCGTCAATGAGATCCGTCAGAAATACTGGGTAACCAAGTTGCGCGTATCTGTGCGGTCCGAAATAAGCAAGTGCCAGCTCTGTCGCTTGCGCCGAGCTCTACCCCAACCGCCCAGATTGGGCGACCTACCCAAAGCGCGCCTAGCCCACCATCAACGCGCCTTCTCATACTGCGGAGTCGATTACTTTGGGCCGATGCTCGTCACGATCGGCAGAAGACGCGAAAAACGATGGGGCGTACTGTTTACCTGCCTCACCACCCGGGCAGTGCACCTCGAGACCGCAGCTTCGTTGAGCACAGACTCCACAATCATGACGTTACGCCGGATGGCGGCAAGGCGCGGACAACCAGTAGAGATACACTGTGATAACGGGACGAATCTGCAAGGAGCCGAGGCGGAGCTTCGTCAAGCCATACAGGAAATTGACGGTAAGGTACTGGGTGAGCGTGCGCTAGCCTACGGCACGACATGGAAATTCATTCCACCAGGAGCACCACACATGGGGGGGAGCTGGGAAAGGCTCGTCCAAAGCGTAAAAAGGGCATTAAGGTCGACCCTCAACGCAGCGGCGCCCAAAGAAGAAGTACTACTCACCCTTATGGCAGAAGCGGAGTACACGATCAACTGTCGGCCCTTGACCCACGTCCCGGTGGACCCAGCGGACCCCGAAGCCCTGACTCCCAACCATTTTTTACTAGGATCATCATCCGGGAACCCAGCACTGGGAAAATTCCGACACACGGACCTCTGCTCTCGCAAACAATGGAGGGTCGCGCAGAACTTGGCAGACACCTTCTGGGACCGATGGGTAAAAGAGTATTTACCGACTCTAATAACGCGCGAGAAGTGGCAGCGAGACAACCGGGCGCCTAGGGTAGGAGACGTCGTCCTCATCGTGGACTCGCAACTACCGCGAAACGCTTGGGTTAAGGGAGTGGTCGACCAAGTTTACAACGGCAGGGACAACAGAGTGAGGGTCACGAGAGTGCGGACTACCAGAGGTCACTTCATACGCCCAGTCACCAGATTAATACGGTTGACGACGACGGCGGACGAAATAGAGTACGAGGACGCACGTCCTGTACTGGGGGGGGAGGATGTCGCCAACCGAACGAAACCCCATGATGCGGACGAGCCGCTCGGGGCCGCCGAGACCGCCGATGGTCCGTAAGGGGCCTACAAGGGACGAGGCGAGGGGGGGTAACCGTGGTAATGCGGTCTCAGCATCTTCCTACTCTCCGGATTTGAATCGGTGAGGGGTCGCCGGTTGCGGCTGTAGGTATGCCACTGATCGAATCAGTGGTGTGCCTGTGGCCGCGGGTCGGTGATCTTGTTTCGCCGGTTCGGGTCTGGAGAGTGGGGAAGAGACGGCTGGAGGACCGTACCGACCCCCCCCCCCCCCCCCCCTGCACCATCTACCGCGTTTGCGCCGAGCGCCGGAGATAAATAGTCGAGGCAGCGGACCAAGGACGCCTTTTTTCGAAAACCTTCGGAACGAACGGACGTAATCCGGATAGCCTTTTCTCAGTTATTATACATTTACGATACACCCTTGGTTATTATCATTTGTTTATTAATCGGCAAGTCCAGAACAATACAATTTGATTTCACTGCTTCTCCTGTGTTTATTATTCACCTTGCCTTCACGCTACACCCTTACGTCACACTTTCAATTTCCTATTTCCTTTAAATTAACAATCTCAAAACATTTCAGGTTTCTTTCCTTATTTTCAATTTGCAAACGACAGCTACGGTGCGGGTGTAAAACCCAATCCCGAGTCTAGTTGTACAGCTTGGTACGCCTAGCGACACCCAGCTCCGTGCTAAGGCAGCAACGGTTGAGTTTGTGCGGGGTTGCAACACTGGGGAATACCCATGTCTGTGATCCTCGCACACAGCTAGCTCGGCCCGCGTCTGTCGCACAAGCTCGGTTAGCGAAGCAGATCCTCGCTCAGTCGATAATTAGCTCAAATCGGTTGAGTCCTGATTTGAGTCTATAATAGGGTATTTTGTGGTTTTTCACTTTTTCCACCAGAGGAGCTCCAAAACATCACCCGTGACAAAGACACTCACGCGGACTAGCACCGTATCTCTAGCCTTCAGCTGAGATATTGGTGCAGTAAGTTACAATATATATACTAGGGGGGCTCCGCCCCCCTGCGCGCTACACGCGCCAACCCCCCATATTCTAATTTGTATCAGTTGTTTCTAAAACCCAAATAATCCGTGGATTTTATGTTCTTCGTATTCCTCGTTGTCCAGGTCGTTCGCCAAGTATTTCTAGTAGTCCAGGTCCTCGGCTTCGTAGTTCTCGTTGTCCAGGTCGTTCAGTGAGTATTTCTCGTAGTGCGGGTCCTGGGCTTCGTAGTTCTCGTTGCCCAGGTCCTTCGCTTCGTATTCGTCGTTGTCCAGGTCGTTCGCTAAGTATTTCCAGTGTCCAGGTCTTCGGCTTCGTAGTTCTCGTTGTCCAGGTCGTTCACTGAGTATTTCTCGTAGTCCAGGTCCTCGGCTTCGTATCTCTTGAAGTCGTGTGTAGAAATTATTAATAATTATTATCATTTTGGGCTCTCCTCGGCTCTCCTCGGCTATCTTCGGCCGATTCGAGCGTGGTCGAGGAGGCCCAGGGCAAGAGGGGGGGGGGGGGGGGGGGGGGTGAGCCGAGCGGGGAGCCGAGCGGGGTCGAGGAGGCCTTGGAATCCGACACGGCGGCGGCGATTGAATTATATAATATAGAAGGATATATATATATTAGACCTGTCCTTAAGAAGGGTAAAATCGAATTTCAATCGGGCCACCCCTCAAAGTAGTTCGAAATAATTTTAAAAAAAATGTCAAATTTTTTTCAATTTTTTTCGTCCATATTTACCTACCGCTTGAAAGCCTTACTTTTTCCCATAAGAATAACATTGATTTTTCGAGGTTTTTAATCAAAAATTCGTACAGGGTCTGAAAATAGTCGTAAAAAAATTTCGAAAGAAGCAAAATGGAGGTGAATCCGTCCACTTCAAACCGCCGCTTGGAAAATTTGGCTATCTCTATTTTTGACTCCGCTATCTCACTTTTAGTGCGGCAAGAAATTTCAGCTAGTGAATAGCAAGCTTTTGGGATTGGTCTTGAAGATGAAAGAAATTCTTTTTTGAAAATAACAAATAGAAATTAAAAAATTTCGATCGGCTATTATTTGGGAAACCGCTGAAAAAAGATTTCAAAAATGTCGAAATACCTCATTTGGAGAGCTTAATATCGGAAGAATTAAATCGGAGTAGTCGTAGAAAATAGAAAATTCTTTGTGCAAACTCATTAGTCATGTCAAAGAATGTAACTCCCACCCTTAGCAAAAAAAAAAAAAAAAAAAAAAAATTAAAAGAAATTGAAAATAAAAATAAAAATAATTAAATTTAAATGACATTTTTCGACATTTTCAAAATCTTTTTCCAGCGGTTTTCCAAATATTAAGAAGGAAGATGAGGTGATCAAAATCTTTGAATTTCTATTTGTTATTTTAAGCGAAAAATTTTTTTTTTTTAAAACCAATCCCAAAAGCTTGCTATTCACTAACTGAAATTTCTTGCCGCACTAAAAGTGAGATAGCGGAGTCAAAAATAGAGATAGCCAAATTTTCCAAGCGGCGGTTCAAAGTGGACGGATTCACCTCCATTTTGCTTCTTTCGAAATTTTGTTACGACTATTTTCAGACCCAGTACGAATTTTTGATTAAAAACCTCGAAAAATCATTCCTTTTCTTATGGGAGAAAGTAAGGCTTTCAAGCGGTGGGTAAATATGGACGAAAAAAATTGAAAAAAATTTGACATTTTTTTTTAATTATTTTGAACTACTTTGAGGGGTGGCCCGATCGAAATTCGATTTTACCCTTCTTAAGGACAGGTCTAATATATATATTGTAACGTTTCGGCTTTTACGAACCTACTGGTTATAGTAAAAGTCGGTTGCTACGGGTTCGAAATGATCTATTTTCTGAAATTTAATTAATTAAGTATTATTATGGACTCCTCGTACTGAAAGGTGAGGAAAAGGATGGGTATACCATGCAAAAGCCACCTTATTCAGATTTTATCTCCCTGCGCTAGCTACCGGACTCGGATAGTTTTAATTATCAAAGCCGTATTGGTTCTGAATTTAAGATTCAGAATTCTCACTACAGAGCCGGGTTTTCACGCCAAGCCTGTCTCGCCTGCTATTGATGATTTTACTGATTAACTACAGATCCGGGTTTTTACACCAAGACTGCCTATCAGACTCGGGTTTCCAACGGTTGGCCCTCGAACACAGGTTTTTTACGCCAATGTCGTTCGCTTCTTCCGTTGTTCGCCAAAGCTGTAACTACTCCCGCACGGAAATATATATATGCGAAAAATATATGCGAACATAGATGTGACATATTTTTTTTTTGCGCCTTTTTATAATTTTTATAAGTTTGACATAAATGTCGGATATTGGTCGGATATATGTCAACATAAATGTCGCGGCATGTATGTCGACATAGATGTCGACATAGATGTCAACACGATTTGATATAAATGTCGGATATATGTCAACATACATGCCGCAACATTTATGTTGACATATATCCGACATTTATATCAAATCGTGTTGACATCTATGTCGACATCTATGTCGACATACATGCCGCGACATTTATGTTGACATATATCCGACCAATATCCGACATTTATGTCAAACTTATAAAAATTATAAAAAGGCGCAAAAAAAAAATATGTCACATCTATGTTCGCATATATTTTTCGCATATATATATTTCCGTGCGGGCTCGGCTTATTCTGGTATTTATTACTGTCAAACAGGATGATAAGAAAATACCAGGCAAAATTTATCAGTAGTTATTTGATTCCCTGTATTGTTAAACCAAAATAAAATATCAACAAAATTAATACAAAGATCTTATTCTATCTTATTCTACGTTAAAGTCTATTTCATCCGTATTTATCTCCTTTCAACTAAATGATTGTAACAATGCTGCTATAGCTAATGCTCAATATAATGTTATGCTTCTAAACCCAGTTAGGTGATATTAGAATATGATTTTAAAGAATGTTCTGATTTGTCTAAATAATAGTGAATTTACTGATTCTACTTTATTCCCTTAGTTCAATATCAAATGAGTCGCCTGGGATGCTATACCACGATTGCGCTTGGTTTGATTTTATATTAGTGAGTCGACTGGGTGCTATACCACGAGTGCGCTTGGTTTGATTTTATATTAGTGAGTCGACTGGGTGCTATACCACAAGTGCGCTGTCGAGCTCTGTCGACGCGTGTTTATATACTCTTTTGCTTACGCTTGTGACGTCACAAGCGTCGCTCGCTCGTCTATCTGAATTTGTCCAGTTTTCGGTGTTTACTCCGACTTAGAACTGACCAATCATAGCCGACCCCCATCGTGACGGTCGGACACGTTACAATATATATATTGTAACATACTCAGCATTATTGCACCTCGAATCACGCCAAATCCCGAACAAAGGAAAGGATTACACTAATCCTCTACGTTCGACCAAAAGTCTGACGTCACGCTAAGAAGTGGGGATAGAGAGTATATAAACGGCTCGCTCAATCGCTCGCTAGCGTAGTCAGGTAGAGCACCGGTGCGACTCATATTATTTATTAAATTCACTTACATAGCTTTAGAGCGTCTAGCGCTAAATGTCTAACATAAATTCAAGCAAATATACTCCGTTCACGGAGAGACGATCCAGCCGTCGCGCAGCTTCGAACGGCCTGAGAGTCTGATGGGGGTAGTGGGGCTCGCAACTCAGCGCCGTATCTAAATATCATACGTTTTGTCCCTCCGGCACTGTGGCGCTTCGCCACAGTTAGTATTCGAATGTTCGAAATTGACTCGGGGCCCCTTTGTCGGCTGTAGCCGGGTCTGCTCAGCTCTACGACCCGCTTGGCGACATGGAGAGGGTAAAATGGGCGGAGCGTTAGGCGGGATCTGACCGAACCGGACGAGTTCTGTTTCGATCTCTGGATCGTCTCTCCGTGAACGGAGTATAGAATCAAATCAATTGCCTTTAGATAAAATATCATTGGTCACAATTTAAAATATAATAGAAGAGAATAGGAAAACAATATAATGAAATCGAAATAGAATCATAACAGAAAACATAACCGCGCATAGCCTAAAATATAAAAATAGAATATACAAACAGAACGAAAACCTAAACGGAACAAACAAACAAACGCGACTAGAGTCACGAAATTAGAATAGGAGTAGAATAAGTAAATCATTGTAAAAATTAGTTTATTAGAATTCATTTGAATACAATTATTATTTTCTTATTTGAACTTTGTCGGATATTTCAGCACTGACTCCTAACTAATCAATTTCCATCCCTGAATAAGCCTATAGGGACCAGCTTTGGATCATTCCTAGTGCGAACGGCGTTGGATTAACTTCCCGCGTCCGAGGGCCAAGGAAATACGATTCCGAGTCTGAGACACGGTCTTGGAATCGCAAGGTTCCCGGATCCGAGTAAAGAATAGGTTTTGTGTTTAGGAAAGCAGGCTTGGATTCACTTCCCGGCTCTGTTCAAATAGGAGAAGGATCGGCTTTGGTTCTACCCGAGTCCGAAGGGAACAGGCTTTGGTGGAGTAATCTACCCGAGTCCTGAGTTAATATAAAATCACAAGGTTGCATAGGTGGCTTTTGGTGGCTAACCCATCCTTTTCCCCTACCTATGACCTCAAAGAAAAGCCCTAATAATTTTAATAATTCAAATCCCTTTTTATATAGGTAAAGAACTCACAATAACTGCGGGTATCTCTCAACTTTCGGGTTCAAGATACTCGCCAAAAGTTACAATATATATATATACTAGGGGGGCTACGCCCCCCTGCGCGCTACGCGCGCCAACCCCCCATTGTGTATCATCTGTTGAAGTCAAATAATCTGCGGATATTTTCGAAAAAAAAAACGATTTTGTAATGAAATCTAGTGAAGGTTTTGTCACCCGCGATTATTCATCTTTATATTGGCTATTATTCATTTCTTATTATATAACCAATAATCATTTTGGTAACCAAACTTGGCGCGCCAAGCCCTATATTATCTTATTATCAATGTTTCAAAGCAATGGAAATTTTCAATGGATCTTTTAACGTATTATATATTATACATATTTATTAACCCTCGCATGCCCCACTGGGGTCTGAGAAACCCGAACAAAACTTCAAAAATCAAAATTTCTTCGCTTTTCTCGAGAAAAACCATTTTTTAAACGAGTATATCTCAGAAGTTCTCAACTTTTACGATTCGGTCAATGCATAGACAGATTCCTCGACTAATTGGCTACTGATTAGAAAAAAAGCCATCGAAATACGACTATTTTTCTCGGAGTTATGATTGAAAATCTGAATGGGGTCCCACAAACCCGAGTGTGGCAAATATGTCCCAAAAAAATAAGTGTGCCATGCTAGGGTTAATATTGAACATCTATGAATCACATATATATTATTAAAAAGCCTAATCCACTATATATTTTTAATACTTATATAAGTACAAACGATTACTTCAAAAATAAAAAAAAGCATTCATAATTATAATGAAATGCCCAAATATATTATTAATTCAAATCGCAAATTTCAAAAATGTGTTCATCACTTTCAACTAATCCCATCGCGATTGCCGTTTCTTTATAAGACAGATAAATGTTATTTTCATGTTCTTTTAAATCGTTAAAAGACATGGCTCCTTTTTTTCTATTTAAAATTAATTTTAAATGAAAACGTTCCGAATCTTTAGGGCTGACGCCGTTGATACGTCCTACCACTTTTGAAAATTGTTTACGTTTTATCCATTTCTTTTCGGAAAGATCAAATAGATAACTTTTCGGTATGTTAATGTACAGTATATTTTTTGCAATTTGGTCTCGTTGATTTAATTTAAACCAAGCTGTTAAGGTGGTTTCATGATTTTTCAATGCAACTTCTACTTTATCTTCCTCAAAAATTATTCTTTGTTGGTTCTCGGTATGAACTGCTAAACGAATAATGGTATGAGATCTAGCAGAGAGGGGTAATTCTTCTATTCGCCAGGCAGATTCCATTGGACTTAAATACCGACTATCAACATACTCAGAAATTTCGTCATAAGTTTCATTATCTTTATCAACCTCTGTCTGCTGACCTTTCTTTAATTTGACGTATGCCCTATCATGTCCTTTATGTAGGTATTGATAAATGTATTTTATGCTCATAACCGAAGCACAATATTCTACATTTATATGACACTCATATTTTCTCAATAATTCAGGATTATAAGGTACTACCATCGAATTGTCTACGTTAATAGATTCACCGTTAATTTTCTTATTGTACACATATCCTTTATCGCGATTATCGGTACGTCTATAGATTGGAAAACCATTATCTTTAAACGCAGTATGCTCACAGAATGCTTATGGAAAATTCTTGGTACAAATGTTTTTGTTGGAATCATAGCATACTGAATAAGATGTATGTGGACCATGCAACATATGTTTGATTACTAAATTTTGTAAATGGATATCATTCGAAGGAATTTCAGCACTGATAAATTTATCTACTGCTTCCGGATTCGACAATTTGTTAGCGTAGTCCAAGACACATAAAATATGAGAATGGGGTAAACCGCGTTTTTGAAATTCAATGGTATAAACAAATGCTAATATCTTTCCAAACATTTTTCCACTAATAATATCAGACATGATAGATTTAAGTTTAGAATAGAATAGCCTTACGATTAGCGTTGGAATATCGTTGCAAGTTGTTCCAGGTGGAAAATTATTTAATATCCTTTTAATTTCTGGCCAATTCGGATTGCAAGTAACAGTTATGAACAAATCAGGTCTACCGATATCCCTACAAATAGCAACTGCATCTTGATATAATTGATACATGTGTCGCGGACTACCTATATACGAAGATGGTAATACAAACATATTTCCTAACCTTTCCTTGTTCTCGAAATTACCTGATCTATTCATAGCACTTCCGGCAACGTGGTCCACTAATCCCTGATAACACTCTATTCGTAATTGTTTTTGATTGTACCTGATATAATTCAATCTATTATTTTCGATTATTATATAAGCTTGAACTATATACTGTTGTGTTAGCCGTCCACAATACAGAATAGGATTAAATTTACTTTTCGGTCTGTACGCTAAACGATATTAGTAATATTGAAGCGCTGTTAATCGTTTTTGAACATCGGGATTTTGTGTGAATATTGAACTCCAACCTAAATCACCACATGGGAACATCAAAGGGAAAACCATAGGGTCGATATGAAATGATAATTTGTTCAAAGATGTATAACTATTCACACCAGGTGGAAGATCTTTTGGATAAACACACATATCAAACGATAATGGTATCTGACCATCTTTGGATATTATTAAGGTGCCACAGTACTGGCGTGTCCTATATATATTTTGTGACGTCAGAATCGTGAAATACGAGGAATTTCGTCGACAAATTGAGCCCAAACGAGGAAACGAATACCACGGGTATTATTTTTTTATAAAAGCTTAAATTGATCTGTAGGGCGCTTACTTAGTGATTTTCAGCGTAGATTACCCAGTAATGTGTATTGCGAATAAATAAAAGTGACAGGTCGTTTATACATATCCAACATGGCGGCATCAGAATCCGGCCATTACCGACTTGTCGTATTTTCGCCGCATCCAGGAGATTAAAACGTCTATAACTCAACACAGGGAGTAAGCGCCCCGTAGGAATACACACTTGTTTCAGGAAAACTTATTTCACCTATCTGCGTCCCGTAAATAAGGCTCAATTTGTCGACGAAATTCCTCGTATTTGACGTCTCGGTATGACATATATCTATCGAAAATCTGAGAATTGACTTCCGGTACTGTGGCACCTTAAGGCAGCACATTCCGCAGTTGTAGGAGTATTGTACCTATTTTTATCTAAATTTATATCACGGATAAAATATAAATAATATTCCGGTAATGATTCGTCTTGACTGAGTTGATACAAATATTTATATTTTTTGGCATACGGGTTAGAATTATTCAACAAATTTTGTATATATTCAATATGACTTTGTACTAAATTATTATCTTCCTTTAGGCGTCTTTGTGTTGCTTCGTAATCATCATATATATAAATTTGTCCAAAATTTGGATTTTCATCATTTGCCGAAATGATACTGCTTGGAATTGTGTGACACACCTGACCTTGTATTTTCAAATTATAAACACCTTTCTTTGATTCGCTTAGCATATTTGCACTGAAACTTGCGAAGGAAAAACGATTATTATAATATCTAATTAGATCCCTACATTTTTTGTCGTATAACACTAAATTTTGTAATATTTCGTCGTAATCACTCATCGGAGGAAGTTTTATTTTTCCACAATGACAGCAACTTTTTTTTGAAAATTCCACTGACCAAAATAGTGCTGAACAATGTGGACACGTATAATTTAAATTCCCAAAATCGAGATACCAATTTTCCCGAGGCAATGCTTCTATTTGATTATTTAACTTTGCAGCTTGCTGGGTTATTCTCTTTTTATTTAATCTATTTTCCGCCATATTCATCACTTTATCTTTGTTTCGTTTCTTTTCTATACGCTTTTCGTTCATCGCTTCAACTAAATCTTTCTTCCGCTTTCGATCCAAACGTTTTTCATTCATTGTCTTAACTAAATCTTTCTTCCTTTTTTGATCCAAACGCTTTTCATTCATTGTGTCTATTAAATCTTTCTTCCGCTTTTGATCCAAAGGCTTTTCATTCATTGTCTCAACTAAATCTTTTTTCCGTTTTTGATCCAAACGTTTTTCATTCATTGTCTTAACTAAATCTTTCTTTCGCTTTTGATCCAAACGCTTTTCATTCATTGTCTCAACTAAATCTTTTTTCCGTTTTTGATCCAAACGTTTTTCATTCATTGCCTTAACTATAGTATATTATGCACCTAGGGAATAAAGTGTTCTTTTTGACGAGTGTGAGGTTTGTCTCCCGAGCGAAGCGAGGGTGACCTTCACACTCGTCTAGAAGAACACTTTACACCATGGTGCATACGATATTTTATGCATCCAAGGGCAGAAAGCGCGTTCTTTATGCGCGCAGCCGGGAATAAAGTACGCACTTTCTTCCCTCGGTGCATAAAATCTTTCTTTCGCTTTTGATCCAAACGCTTTTCATTCATTCCCTCAACTAAATCTTTCTTTCGCTTTTTCTCTATTCGCTCTTCTCCCATACTTCGAATAGTATCCCTTAACCTTTTTTCATTCAATTTATTCTCGGAAAGATTTTCTACCCGTCGTTTTTCATTAATTCGCTCCTTGTTATGATAGTAGTGTAGTCTATTAATTCTATCTCTACCTGTTAAACTCGAATTCTGTGAATTGATAATGTCATAGTGACCTCTGTCTAAACAGCCAGATAATAAAAGAATTAACTTATTTATATTCATTTCATCCCCATATTTTCTTGGATCCTCAAAATGATTTATGTATACCGATACGTGTATATTATAAATCTTGACGAACGACTCTATTTCTACTCCCCCCCCCCCCCCCCCCCCCCCCCCCGTAAACTCCTGTTTCAGACATATGCGATTGGTATGCATATTTATCTAAAATTTCTGAATTGTACGATTCATCGCCCACAATAAATGATTCGTATAACGCCCAATTATGTACTACATTAGAAACAATTTGCAACCTTATCGTTTGATGTTTTTCTTGATCATTATATAAAAAATACGAAAAACATCTAAATAAACAATTACCGTCTCCCACTATACGTACTGTGATAGCCCGGTGATCATTCATTTCGATTAACTATCTCCCTAACTAAGTTTTCAATTAACTATCTCCTTAATTAATATCCGCAGTTAAATACCTACGCGTCATAAAGTGAATATGCAACGGAAAAATAAATCAACCGCAGTAAACAATATGTCTATTCTACTCTCACTTTGGCTATTTGACGGGATATCCCGGATATCTCTTCGGGATTCAAGATTCAGGATCAGATAATCAGATGTATTTTTCGATATTTCTTCAAATCTGTCAAAACTCCAAGGGATCTCAAGTTTCGTTGAACAGTTGGCTTGCGTTGTTTCCCTACCTATTGTTTTCCGCAAACTGTCAAATTGCAAATAGGTTCGGCTCCCGTCTCTCCCATTGGAATAGGTTCGTTCCCTTAATATTAAGGCCCGATTCCGAATTCTTAATTCTTATTCTTTTCATGTCCTACGTATATCAAAAAATGTTCTCAGAATCCCCAAGATTACCCAACATATTTTTTGAGATCTATCAAATCTCCAAATGTGAAAAGTCCTAAGGCTTGAGTCTTACGTCTCAAGTTTCAAGTTTTAATAGTATTGCTCCCAATATACGAATGAATAAAAGCATCTAGATATCTAAGTTTTTATATATGAGATGACAAAATTATAAATATGCATTCATGGTAGTGAGTATCGGCGAGAAAAAAGAGTAAGATGTATCGGGCGAACATCGTATTAACCGTAATTTCCAGTGGCACGGACGAATATGGAACTTTTCCAGTAGCACGGACGAATATGGAAATTTTGGGTAACCCGTGGAAATTATGAGGAATTAATGAGTAAATCCTGGGAAATCACCGGAAAACCCATTGGAAATCTATGGATGCGTTAGTTCGGGAGAATCCCCGCATCCGTGGGAAACCGTGCTAATTTCCATGGCAAGAGAGAGGCAACGGGGGGGGCAAAAAAAGCTAAGTGGGGTCAGGAAGGCCTAGGTTGGGGGGGGGGGGGGGGGGGGGGGGGGTAGCGAGCGGGGTCGAGGAGGCTATGGAAAGAAGGGGGGGGACCGGGCATGAAGAGCCGAGTGGGGTCAGGAAGGCCTAGGGCATGGAGGGGGGGGGGGGGGTAGCGAGCGGGGTCGAGGAGGCCATGGAAAGTCTGACACGGCGGCGGTGGCGGCGGCGGCGATATATCTTTATAATATAGAGAGATATATATTGTAACATATCCAGCTATATTGCACATGAAATATCTCCAAACACCGAACAAAGGAAAGGATTACACTAATCCTCTACGTTCGACCAAGTGTCTGACGTCACGCTAAGAAGTGGGGATAGAGAGTATATAAACGGCTCACTCAATCACTCATTAGCGTATTTGAGCCATAGAGGCCTTGCGACTCACAATATTCAATATTCGAGCGACACGAGCAAAAGGCCGGTCGACTCAAACAACATATAGCGTATTCTGGTATAGCACCGTTGCGACTCATAACTCCGAGCGTAGTCAGGTAGAGCACCGGTGCGACTCACATCACTCATAATTAAATTCACTGATATAGCTTTAGCTCATCTAGGGCTAAATGTCTGACTTAAATTCAAGCAAATAGAATCAAATCATATACCTTTGGATATAGCATCATTGCGTATAATATAAAATATAATTGAGAGAGAAAGGAAGAGAAATAGATAAAGAAATATAAAATCAAATAGATAGGTTATGTGCGTCTAGTACTTAATACTAAAATAAACTCATGAAATAGAACTATAGATTCAAGAAATCGAACACAACACAAACGCGGCGCGTAGCCAAACCATTAGCTTAAGTTAGGGTAGAAAAATCAATGTAAAATCGCTTTATTATTCATTTAATACAATTATAATTTTCTTATTTGAACTTTATCGGATATTTCAGCACTGACTCCTAACTAATCAATTTCCATCCCTGGATAAGCCTATAGGGACCAGCTTTGGATCATTCCTAGTGCGAACGGCGTTGGATTAACTTCCCGCGTCCGAGGGCCAAGGAAATACGATTCCGAGTCTGAGACACGGTCTTGGAATCGCAAGGTTCCCGGATC
The DNA here is from genome assembly GCA_943736025.1 of Tenthredo mesomela. NCBI lineage: Eukaryota > Metazoa > Arthropoda > Insecta > Hymenoptera > Tenthredinidae > Tenthredo > Tenthredo mesomela. The sequence goes on from OX031014.1 coordinate 34,442,295, forward strand.
CGAGTAAAGAATAGGTTTTGTGTTTAGGAAAGCAGGCTTGGATTCACTTCCCGGCTCTGTTCAAATAGGAGAAGGATCGGCTTTGGTTCTACCCGAGTCCGAAGGGAACAGGCTTTGGTGGAGTAATCTACCCGAGTCCTGAGTTAATATAAAATCACAAGGTTGCATAGGTGGCTTTTGGTGGCTAACCCATCCTTTTCCCTACCTACGTACCTCAAAGAAAAGCCCTATTAATTTAGATAATTTAAATCCTTTTTTTATAGGTAAAGAACTCACACTAACTGCGGGTATCTCTCAACTTTCGGGTTCAAGATACTCGCCAAAAGTTACAATATATATATATATATATTAGGGTGTGTCAGATTGACTTTTTTTTTTTAATTTTCATGGTGCTACCTTTTAAGTCACTAGGTCTTATCAAGAAGAAGACATCCCGCATAGTAAAACTTTTTTCCGTCAAGTCTAAGTGGTTCCGAAGAAGACATTTTTTTGTGTGTTAAATGAATGGAAAACAAAAAAAAAGTTAAAGTATACAGGGTGATTCATTTTAATCGCCCCAGGCCGATATTTCCGAAACTAAGCAAGATACGCAAAAAAGTTTGGTACAAAATATTCAGGGTTCAGAGGGGGACAAAACTTGGTGGTATCAGTATTTCCGTAAGTGGAGCCGCCGAGGTTGGGTGAAAGTCAACTTGGTTTTTTTAAATAGAATGAGATATTTTTTTCTCCAGAATCTGAAAGAGTGTCAGATTCTGCACCAAAAAGTACTCACACACATATTACCTAAGGTCGATGAGTAACGAGGTAGAGCCGGTCAAAACAGCACACATGCGGCCGCGCCTCGCGGTCGCGGTGCAGCGCCCGCCAGCCTACCAATCTACAGATATCTTGCCGGTATTGTGAGGAGACTTAAGTATCCATGTTTTGAGGAATATGAAGCGGTCAGATTATTTTTCACGTGGAGTTGCTAAAGATAAATAATTAATAAAGTGTAACTAGTCGATTTTGATTTTGTTTCGTTTAATACTCAAACAAATTTTTGTTCGGAATTATAAAAAAAAAAAGAAATAAACATTCCAAATTTGACGCAAAAATGAAAAATCAAAAACGCAATGAAATAATTCCGAACAAAAACTTGTTGTTTGATTAATAAACGAAACAATATCAAAATCAACTAGTTACACTTTCCGATATAAATATAATCTGACCCCTTTATATCCATCAAAACATGGATACTCAAGTCTCCTTACAATATCGGCAAGATATCTGTAGATTGGTGGGCTGACGGGCGCTGCACCGCGACCGCGAGGCGCGGCCGCATGTGTACTGTTTTGACCGGCTCTACCTCGTTACTGATTGATCTTGGGCCATATGTGTGTGAGTACTTTTTGGTGCAGAATCTGACACTCTTTCAGATTCTGGAGATAACAATATCTTATTCCATTTAAAAAAACCAAGTTGACTTTCACCCAACCTCGGCGGCTCCACTTACGAAAATACTGAAACCACCAAATTCTGTCCCCCTTTGAACCCTGAATATTTCATACCAAACTTTTTTTCGTATCTTGCTTAGTTTCGGAAATATCGGCCTGGGGCGATTAAAATGAATCACCCTGTATATATATATATATATATATATATATATATATATAGATCTGGTAGCTGTCGTTCAACTCCAACACTTTACGACAAATTTTTTTCTCGAAAAGGATCCGTTTGAATCCTTGGGAGCGTGAAAATTTAAAAACACCCCATATAAGGACCACCCTAGTGTACACAGACCATAAACCATTAGAAAATTTGAACATAAAAAATAGGACGGATGACGAGGTGGGTGACATGACATTATATCTATCCCAATACAATTTCAAAATTATATACAACCAGGGAAAGGAAAACACTGAAACCGACTGCCTCAGCAGAAATCCTGTTTACGAGCACTACGAAAATGAGGAGGACAGACTAAAAACAGTGAATTTTATAAGCACAGAAGATATATGTTGACGACCGATCTTATTTCTTCCTTCATGATATAAAAATCACGAAACAAAGCTATAATTGCGTTATAAATGAATCGATAATGATAGTATTGAAAACTCGTTCAAATTGAATCTCTATGTTAGCGGGTCTAATTTATTGAAAGTGTGCATATTAACATACGTTGAAGAAAGATATGTAAGTGTTGAGATGTGGGTGTGAGAGAGGAACGTATGGTCTGTAGTCTTGTAGCATGCATGTATTGTCATAGACTGCGGATGTATGTACTAATCCTAAGCGGATTATCTCACTCACACCTTGACCGTGCGTGGTCAAGCAGCCGAAAATAGTCAGGTAATACGAGTACAAAGAAGGGGGTACTTGTTGCGGGCGAAATTGAGAGAAAAATAACACGCGAAAGGTGAAGGCTGGTCAGTATTTGCAAAACCTCGGTACGAGTAAGACGTAAGAGAATTTCGGTTTAGCACGTAGTGTGTGCGAGAAACATAAATGCATGTTAATATGAGGCTGTTGACTCGACGATTAATTAGATAACACGAATGCCTAGTATAATTTATTGGAAATAAGAAAACTAGCTATTCACTATCATAGAAAAGTGGAAAACGAATTATAGTATTCATTGAGTTCACGGGTACGAGTTAGTATTAGTGGGACAGAGCTGGGTAGGGTTACAGGGGGTTCGCGTGCTGGCCTTCTCTGGGGTCTCACATTGGTGAGACTGGCCAGAATGGTTGACACGCTGGGAAACCAGCGTGGATATTACAGCCGCGAATCAATGTAAAATTGTGAACGCGTGAACTGGCCTTCCCCGGGGTCTTACATTGGTAAGGCTGGCCGGAATGGTTGATACGCTGGGAAACCAGCGTGGATATTACAGTTCGCGGGTTGACAATTAGAATCGGAAAAAGTCCGGTATCGCGGGCTGGCCGTCTCATGGTAGCCTCGTGTAGAGGGGATCCGAGAGGCGGTTGACTTGTTGGGAAAACCAACATGGATATACAGCCCGCGTTACAATTTATGAGTAACAACTTGTACTCGAATATATTTACCTACTACCTGCACCAGTTCTGTCCGCGAATAGACTCGTATTGCTAGGCAAATAGTGTACATAGCATAGATTAAGAAACTCGCATAGACCTAGCGATGGTTGATTATCTGAAAGGTTCAAACAATGTTGATAAATGCCCAATAAATGACCTGTGAACGGTCTATTTGGTTTCATTCATTATCTAGCCATAGATTCACTCCTCCTCCCCTCCCCTTAATCTGAGTATGTCGGTAAAGGCGACGGTTATGACCTAGCTGGGCGAACTCCGGTATGTGTAGTATCGGAACCGCGAGGTCCGTCGGTTACAATATACAAAATGACCAGGAGGCATAACACAGGTTTAAGGGGTTATACGCAGTTGCAAGGCCGAAAAAAGGCGTTTTTTAACGATTTTTTTCTGAAAGGGGATTTTATTGGACAACTACAAGAAGTATTAATACATGTAGTGGCAACTTTTCACTTTAAATCGGCACTCTTCATTTTTTTAAATATTGAGTTACACTGGTCCTGTAGACGATCACCTGGAGGTCCTGCAAAAAAAGGTGTCTGGCGGTGAGCACGATATCTCTGGTTTGGATTATCAAAAATGAAAAAATAAGAAAGATTCTGTCAGTGGATAGATGAATCTAGGTATTGATCGAAGGAATACTCGAAATTTTGATTTTTGACAAAATGGCGGCTCCAAAGAGAAATAATGCCGATTTTCGAGTAAAATTTTTTCGTAAAATTGTTTTAAAAAATAGAAATAATGATCGAAAATCTTAATCCTTCGATCAATCCCCGCAAAATATATCTGAGAAGGTTGTGTTGAAATTTCAAACCGATCGGTTGAGCCGTTTTTGAGAAATCGTGCTCACCGACTTTGAAAACACCGTTTTGAGAAAAACGCGCTTAAGGTTTCAAAAAACGTTTACAAATATGAAATTTTTTTTTTTTAACTCACTTGGAGTCGTCTATTCCAGGGCCATAAAATGAACCCTCTGCATTATCAGCAGTTTCTAATATTCTGATTTGTTGTTAATCGATTTTTTGACATTTCTAACTGCGTATAACCCCTTAAAAAACAAAAACTACCTTATTATGGAATATAACATTTATTACAACAAACAAAACAAAAAGAAAAGAAAAAAAATAGTCTTAAGTGAAGATTATAGTAAAACATTAATAAAGAAAATCCATGAAGAATTTTGCCATATTGGGATTAATCAAATAGAAGCAAAAATGAAACCATTTTACACAGCACCGAATTTATCAGACAACATAAGAATAATTTGCAAAAGTTGTGATATTTGTATAAAAAACAAGACAAGACTAAATAGGAAATTTGGATTGATGTCACGTCTAGGACCAGCAGAAAGACCGTTCCAAATAATGTCCCTAGATACAATTGGTGGGTTTGGTGGACAGAGATCGACTAAAAGATATCTACATTTACTAGCCCGGGAAAAAATGGGTCGTATATGATCATATATGTTCATGTATGATCATACATGAGCTCAGATATGATCATACATGATCATACATGAGCTTAGATATGATCATACATGATCATGCATGAGCTCAGATATGATCGTACATGGCCATATGAAGGATTCTTTCTCAAGTGGGCCACCCATTTTCGTCGTGGTCTCGAATTAATTTCGTTACTTCCTCCAATGATTACCCTCCTTTTCAGGAGTTTTGCTGATTTTTTGCAGATTTTTAGCACTGGCAGGAGCGTATATATATGAAATATCTGGATAATCTATTTATTTTACGTATTTATAAATTACTGATGATGAAAGAAAAATCAAAATACATGAAAGTTATGTTTTTTCATCAGCTTTCCAGTAAAAATATTTTCAATTTTAATAGAATGACAGTTAGGGCTAAAAATGCCAAAAAAACCCAGAAAAAATGCGAAAAAAGGTGGTTTCAAGTTTTCGGGCCGCTTTGATTTTGATGAAAAAATTCGAGAAAGACTCTCTCATTGCTCAGAGTTTACTGTGTAAATCTTATTATGGGACCGCCATCCTTCCTAAAGCGTTCCAAGTTGTCATACGAACAAAAACAATCATTGGGCTATATTCGGATGTTTTCTTCATAGGAAGGAGTGGCGGTCCCATAATAAAATTTACACAGTAAACTCTGAGCAATGAGAGAGTCTTTTTCGAATTTTTTCATCCAAATCAAAGCGGCCCGAAAACTTAAAACCACCTTTTTTCCTATTTTTTCTGGGTTTTTTGACATTTTTAGCCCTAACTGTCATTCTATAAAAATTGAAAATATTCTTACTGGAAAGCTGATGAAAAAACATAACTTTCATGTATTTTGATTTTTCTTTCATTATCAGTAATTTATAAATACGTAAAATAAACAGATTATCCTAATATTTCGTATATCTCAGTGCTAAAAATCTGCAAAAATTCAGCAAAACTCCTAAAAAGTAGGGTAATCATTGGAGGAAATAATCAAATTAATTCGAGACCACGGCGAAAATGGGTGGCCCACTTGAGAAAGAATCCTTCATATATGATCGGATCTAAAGCTGTAGTGAAGGATTATCATTAAAAAAATACTCAGATATGATCATATCTATTCATGTATGTTTATATATGAGCTCATATATGACGTCATGTATGATCATATCTGCAGCTGTATACGGAAAAAATGCTCAGATATGATCACATCTGTTCATGTATGATTAACGTATGAGCTCGCATGTATGATCATGCATGATCATGCATGACCATATCTGCAGCTGTATACGGGAAAAATGCTCAGATATGATCATATCTATCCATACATGATTATATATCAGCTCATATATGACGTTATCTATGATCATGCATGATTATGTATGAAAATATCTGCAGCTGTATATACGAAAAAAATGCCCAGATATGATCATATCTGTTGAGAAAAAAATGAAATAAAAATATATATATAGGGGGCTGTCCATATATTACGTAACGCATTTTGGGATAGTGCGTGCATGGCGTTCCCTATACTACACTGTAGCATTTTGCGTTACATAATATATGGACAGTCCCTAACGTATAAATTTAACTGATATACATACGAATAGTTTTGCATGCATGTGCAAATATTATAATGTCCGGGTGCATAAAGCTAAAGTTTTTAAATGTCATGGTATTCATAATTAGTAATTCTTTTTGCTAAAAAATTTATAGTGGCCATATTGCCTCACATTCCCTAAAATACAAAAACAGTTCAAGAATCGTTCGATCATCATGATCAATATTAAGTGCATCGTTAAGATTAATTAAATTTTCGTGACAAATACATATAGACATTCTGAAAATTTCAACTGTTAAATACGTGAAGTAGCCAAGTGGTAGAAGCTTCGACTGATACGCAGAAGGACCTGGGTTCGAATCCCCGCAAGAAAGTGAAAAATTTTTCATCGACAAAAAAAAGTTAATTTTCAGAAATACCCATGATTGCCGATCATTGTGACATATAAAGGATATAAAAACAATAGTTCATGTAATTTTTTAATTTAATTAACTCTTTTATTTTAATTTGTCCAAAACAAATGATCAGATCTGATCATATCTGATTATATATAATTATATATACACATGCAATTATATATGGCTATATACAATTATATATAGCCATAGGGGAAAGGTGGGTAGCCCCGGACAGCGGGTACCCCCGGTCATCTCAAGTTTTGGACACTCACGAACAAATAAATTTGAAAAATAAAATGCGAAAATGTGACCAAGATCGTTGCCCTAATTTTCACGTTTTATTTTTCAAATTTATTTGTGCGTAAGTGTCCAAAACTTGAGATGACCGGGGGTACCCGCTGTCCGGGGCTACCCACCTTTCCCCTATATGGTCATATAGAGACAAATTTCGTTCATGATCATATATGGTGAGGTCATATATGATTATTTATGTTCATATACGACCCATTTTTTCCCGGGAGTAGATCATTTTACTAGATTTGCTTACATCTTATACTCGAAGAACCAACTGGCTCCGGACTTCATAAAGTTAATAGAAAAGGTTCCGAAGGAAAATGAGATTGAAGTACTATTCGCAGACCAATACCATAGATATAAGGTTAGTAGATTGGTCAAGTTCGCCAGTAGAAACAGTGTCGCGATACGAATGTAGGCGGAGCGGCAGTCGAAAAGATCTTTTTCGTGTATTTCGCTTCAGCACGCTATTTTATCAACAGAATTGCGTTCTGGTAAACGATCTGCTCACTTTGATCGATAATATAGATTTTAATTTTAGCCACAGATTTTTAATATCTGCGCATTATTCAGTGCTACCTGACAACGTAAAATGTTATGATTTGTAGCATAGTATATGAGCAAACAATAGCTAACAGTTGAGCTGCGGCATATGCGGTCACCCTCAAAATAATTCATATGGGGCATTCCATGCCAAATCAACCTGGTCCTGACCCTCGACTACTCAGATGTGGTCCGCGATTTTTTATTTCATTCTTCGGATTTTTCAAAATAAATTCGAGTGCGTAATGAATTTTCAAAGTTTTTTTCTCAACACCTCGATGGCTGTGAACAAAAAATCTGAAAAAATTATCAAAAATCCTGTATCAGAAATGAAAGTTTTTTAACCAAAATTCATCGTGTCTGGACTTTCGCTTCAATCTGTTATTTTTGGTTGAAAAATCTTCATTTCTGACACAGAATTCTTGAGAATTTTTTCAGATTTTTCGATCACGGCCATCGAGGTGTTGAAAAGGAGAAAAAACTTTGAAAATTCATAACGCACTCAAATTTATTTTGAAAAATCCGAAAAAATTGTGATCGCTAATTAGAGTCAGCGGAATGATTTAAAAAATCGCGGACCAGATCTGAAAAAAAGAGGGTTAGGACCAGGTCGATTTGGCATGGAATGCCCCATATATATGAGTCCACCAATTCCCTATGAACGATTCGTGGCGAAAATCTCGATTTGTCTGCCATTTTGATATTTTATATAATATTATATAATAGTATACAGGGTGATTCAGTTTGACCGGACCATATTGAATGGGCATATTCCTTGTCGAATTCTAAGACTAAAATTCCTTAGCGAAAAATTCCGGAGATCAACGGTGCGCGAGTTATTAAATATCTTAATCCGGCTATAAAGTATCTTTTTCATCAATAAAAACGGATATCGGGTGTTAATTTTCACTTCAACAATTCCGTTTTCAATCTTTGGCAGTCAGGTCGTCCGCTCCTTAGTTTTCAGTTGCCTAGGTCCACCGTTTCATAGTTTTTTTTTTTTCTCAATTTTTCAATTTTTCAATTTTTCACTAAGAAACTTTAGTCTTAGAATTCGACAAGGAATATGCCCATTTAATATGGTCCAGTCAAACTGAATCACCCTGTATACTTTGATGTATAAAAATCCCCCAAGTTTCAGACCCCAAAGCCGTTCACCATGGATATAGTTCACTTTTACATTCGAATTCTTATCGTGCCCGTATCATGGAAAAAAAAATCATCCAACATGTTTTTTGAGTGAAAACAAAAATTTAATTTTTCGAAAAACAGATGATAATCACCCTGTTAGCATGAAAAACATGATATAAGTCGCTAGCCTAACGGAGCGCATTGCATTTGTAAGGTACTTATACATTGTATACCGCGAGGACCAGGTGAAAGAGAATGGTCCATCCGCCCAGGCAGCTAATATTTCGTATTCTTAGGGGGATAGCCACTCGTTGCACTGAAAATCCCTAGGGTGATTTTGGCGCGCGGTCGATGCAACTCGGCAGCCATTGTTGATACAAGCCGGCTGACTGCCAATACATCGCGGAAGGTAGACAAGTGTGGTTATGTTCGTTTATTTGAAGGAAATGATAAATAAAGTGAATAAAACCTACGTGAATAAGCTATGGATATTTATTGATGCCTCAACCCTAGGATACAATCAATAATTTTGTTCGAATTGGTGGTTCTCGATGAACTCTTTGATTCTGATAAATTTCCAGTTATAGCTTAGGTTAATTCATTGATTGCATTAAGATATCATTTAAAACTGATTGATCGATTTTTGATAAATATTCCTAGCTTATTCACGTAGGTTTTATTCACTTTATTTGTCATTAGCTTCAAATAAACGAACATAACCACACTTGTCTACCTTCCGCGATGTATTGACAGTCAGCTGACTTGTATCAACAATGGCTGCCGAGTTGCATCGACCGCACGCCAAAATCACCCTAGGGATTTTTTCAGCGCAACGAGTGGCTATCCCCCTAAAAATACGAAATATTAGCTGCCTGGGCGGATGGACCATTCTCTTTCACCTGGTCCTCGCGGTATAGCTGTAGTATGATGTCAGCGCGTCGTAAGTCTGAAAATCGGAATTCAGAATTAGGCCACGTGGTGTCTTTTGTTGGTAAGAAATTTAGCATTTTACCAACAGAATATTTAGATGATTCGAGTACACGGGTATATTTTTTGACTATATCGATAGATGTTCTATCTTACCACCAAATATACTAGAGGGCAGCATTCGTTGTCACTATTATTTTGCGACATACTGCTATATGACTCCGAATTTTCTCAACTTGTCCAATCTACTAACCTTATATCTATGCCAATACCCAGCAATCAATTCAAAAGAATTCAAAAATCACCTAAAAGAGAGAAACATTGAACTAGCTTCCACAACAACAGATGCCCCGTTTTCAAACGGACTGAACGAGGGATTAAACCAAACTCTAGTGAACAGAATAAGACGTATGCTCAATCAGGACGAAAAAAAGAAGGCTTGGTCGAAGATCGCAGAAGTATGTGTGAAAGCATACAACAAAACAGTTCATACTGTGACAGGACTTTCTCCTATATACCTGATGAATGGTGAATCCACGGACCTACTACCTTCGGAATTAAAGATTATAAGCGACTGTTCAAAAAACCTAGAACAAGACCGAAAGATAGCACTGCTCAGATCAAACAAATCACACGAATAAAACAAAACTCTATTCGACAAAAACATAATAAACCATGATCTCCAGAAAGGTGATATGGTCTACGTAATGAACGGCAACAAACTAAACAGAAGAAAAATGGACGAAATAAGAATTGGCCCTTTTGAAATAGAAGAAAAAATCTCGGATTCAATTTTTAAAATAAACACTGGAAGTGGAAGAAGATCCATGGGCTTATGCCATGTCACAAAGCTCATTCCTACGGCTGAATAATTCGTAATACTCTATAAGCTTAAATTCACTTTTGCAAGAGAATTAAGCAGCTCGAGGGGGGGAAATGTAAGCTTTGTGTACATGCACACACACAACATATGCGCCTTCAATCATGACACGTCTGGAAGGTAGCGCCATCAGATGAGCTAGAGAAGCAGCTGTCAAAAAGATAGAAATATAAGAGAACTTGAGAGAATAGACAAAATAGTTTAATTGTTAATTATTAATTATTAATTGTTAATTTTTAATTGTTAATTGTAGGGTTAACATTAGACCTTAAAAACTGAAACTGTTCAACAACTATTAATGAACAGAAAGTAGGAGCATAAACATTTAATTGTTGATTCTCTTTTTTTAGGTTAGTAGACCACATGCAATTACTGTAATCCTAGTATAAGACAATTCATAAAATCGAATTATTCTCTTTTTTTAAACGAATCAAGGTGTGTTTATTGCGCTTCCACATATTATATATAATTATATATGGCTATATCCGAATAGATATCATTATGTACAACTATATATCGTGATATATAGTTATATCCAGCCACATATAGTTATAAAAATACTACTTCATTTGGACAGATATAATTGTATACCCTACTGAAAATGAGTCTGTGATAAATCGTGTAAAAAAGTATGTAATAATAATTGGGATCCAACATATGGCACCCTGACCTCTGGTGGCAGAAATAAGAACTGCTCTAATACAGTCAATCCCGTCTAAATACTCACGTATCGTACGCATTTTATCATCACAGTGCGATAATATAGTATATATCGACCCCTTATTGGTAAAACATGCTACCCGAGAATATGCTGGGAAAACATGCTACCCGAGAATAAGCTGGGAAAACATGCTACCCGAAAATAAGCTGGGAAAACATGAGAATGATTTCGGCTGAATTTCGGCAAAAAACGAGCATCTGAATCCGGGAACGACCAGACAAGTTATTGTGGAAAGTCCCTAGGAATCCATACGATCTCATGGGAATTCCACTGTGACATCATTTCGTCATCCATGGAAAAATGTACACAAAATCCAGCGGAGTATGGCTGAAATTCGGCAAGGGAAGAACATCTGAATTCGGATTCATGGGGTACTTTATGCATGGAGCATCGAAAAATATCATGGGGTACCGTAGGATATCAGTGGATATTCCAGTATACTAAGCGGGGTTCATGGAAATTTCTGTAGTAACTACTACGGACAATCAATAGGATTTAATATAATATTACACATAGGATTCCATACATCATTACACATGGGATCACATGTTTCTGCACATGACTACAACCACATGGAATTCCATGGATTTCCAGTTCCAAATCCCGGCAGAAAATCCACGGATTCACATGGATTCTCTATATAGATTTCCGGGTGGAAGTCCAGATGGAATCGTCCATGGATTTCCACCTGGAAATTTGCAGTAGGGGAGCGACTCACAATTATAGACGCCTTAGAGCGCACTTGTGGTAGAGCACCCATGCGACTCATTGGTATTGTACGGAGCGTCTTGCGAAGGCAATAAAGTAAATTCATTGAATTCATAATAACTTGTATTTAGACAATTTCACTTATATTACTTCACTTTCGTATTGCTGATCAGAATATAGAGTCATATTAACGAATTCATAGGAGCTTTAGCTAAAGCAGCATATAGTTACCGAAAACAACATAGAAAATATAAACACGGTTGAAAAACCTGATAATAGATTAAGCTAGGATAGTTTACATTGTATGAGATTTTGTGATATTTTATTTGGTTATTTTTCAATACAGTAAAAGCATAACTAACTACTGATAATTTGCCTGGTATTTTCTTATCATCCCGTTTGACATAATCATAATACCAGAACAAGCCGAGTTAGTTACAGCTTTGGCGTACAACAGAAGAAGCGAACGACATTGGCGTAAAAACCCGTGTCCGAGGGCCAACTGTTGGAAACCCGAGTCTGATAGGCAGTCTTGGTGTAAAAACCCGGATCTGTAGATATTCACTAAAATATTCAATAGCAGGCGAGACAGGCTTGGTGTAAAAACCCGGCTCTGTAGAGATATTTCTGAATCTTCCATTCGAAATCAATACGGCTTTGGTAATTAAACCTACCCGAGTCCGGAGTTAGCATAGGGTTATAAAAATCTGAATGAGGTGGCTTTTGCATGGTAGACCCTGGTGAAAATAATTTCTACGCCAAACTATGAAAATTATCTACGAAAAAGTAGAAGATTTCGGACTTTTCGTAGTTTTCTTTTTACGTCAGATTTTGCACAAAGTAGTAGTTTTTCGTAGATAGTTCTAGAATGAAATTCGATATGATTTCGATCTTCGTAGTAAATATCTGTGATTCATCGTGGTTTTCCGTATTTTGTCATAGTTTTTCGTAGATAGTCGTAGATGGGATAATACTGTATGCGATATTCGTAGTAAATATCCGTAGTTCATCGTAGTTTTTCATAGATAGTCGCAGAATGGAATACGATATATATGTAATACTGTATGCGATATTTGTAGTAAATATCCGTAGTTCACCGTAGTTTTTCATGGATAGTCATAGAATGCGATACGATGATATGTATATGGGGAATTCAACGTGAACTCGACCAATGTTTTTCCCTCACCATTTTTGATTCGCTTCACGATTTTTTATATGATTCTACGATCTCGAAAAAGCACTGCTGAATTTTTTCAGATTTTTCCCTCCAACCGTTAATTTTCCATGGTTATTCCACCCCATTTTGAAATTGGCATTTTTCAAAAATCTCGAAAAATTCTCAAAAATCTTTTTTTTTTCATTTCGATCATTTCGACACCCCTCCCATGATGGGATCATTATTCCGTTTTTTTTCTCAGCACTTTGAACATTTTGAACAAACGCGAAACACCATATTCCAACGTTTCGAAAATTCTTGAAAAATTACGAAAAATTCTGTGTTTAATTCTTAATGTTTTCCTATTTTTTTATATCGTGGAAACGAAGAATAATGATAATTCCCTCTGCGGGAGGCTTGAAAATCCTTTTTTTCGTCCGTCATCGTGGGTCTCTACAGTCCTCAAACAACGGAATATCAATTATACGAATATCTACGAAAATTTACAAAGCCCTACGAACGAAATGAAGCTAAATCATTTTTCGTAGTTTTTCATACATATTCGTAGAACTGATATTCTTTCGCTTGAAGATTAGAGGTTTTCATGATTTTTCATGAAAATTTGGAGATTTCTACTTCCAAAACTACAGGATAAACTCAAAAAAAGACTTCGCTCCATTTTGTTTGTAGATCTTTGTAGATTTTCATAGATAATCGTAGAACTGATATTCCGGTGCTTGAAGACTGTAAATTTTCGTAATTTGTCGTGGAAATTCGTAGTTTTTTACTTTTAAAACTACGATAAATTACGGAAAACTACGAAACACTACGAAAAACTACGATTCTTCACGCTTTTTTACGCTTTGAATGTTTTCGTATTTTGGCGTAGAAATTATTTTCACCAGGGTATGTAGATTCCGATTGGGGTTCGGATATAAACGATAGGAAGTCCACTTCAGGCTTTTTATTCAAGGTGTATGGATGTACAGTAGCATGGAAGTCAAAGAAGCAACAAACAGTAAGCTTATCGTCAGCAGAGGCTGAATGCATAGCGCTGAGCTCCACAGTAACAGAAGCCAGCTGGTTGAAAAGTTTAATCAAACATTTCAAACTAGTTCCATCCGAAATAACTAATATCTATGTAGATAATCAAGCTGCAATAAGTCTGGGGAATAGCCCTGAAAACAATAAAAGAATTAAACATATCGACATTAAGATGAAATACGTTAAACAAAAAATAGAGGACGGAGAAGTCAAGCTCGAGTATTTAAATACCGAAGAGCAAATAGCAGATACACTCACCAAACCCTTATGTAAGGAAAAGTTTATAAAATTTAGAAATCTGTTAAATCTTGTTTAAGGTCTTTATTGAAGGGGAGTGTGAGCATATACATAAATATATACCGAGAATATTCGGTGAAGGTAGACAGCCCCCTTCCTACGCCAAAACCAACACAGGCGCGAACCGCGTGCGTGAGGCTCGGCGGGCGGGGCTATTCGGCCAGTGATGCTTCTACCCAATCTTCCGCGCTATGCCGACTCCAGATAGCCCATCCGCGCTAACTCGATAAATACTATAGCCCATCCGCGCTCACTCGATAAATACTTAACTCAAAAAGCAATCATCACACTGAATACGGAAAAGAATGAACGCGAATAAAATGAATTCGCCTAATGCGAATATTTATTTTCAAAATTTATCAACAAATTTGAAATCAAATATCAATTAATTGGATTTAAGTATTGATTATCAGTGTTTAGGATCGATATTTGAGACGAAGTTGAACAGGTAAGTGGAGGGTGAATCATTGAAGACAAAAATTGGTTTATTTATTGATTTCTTTATTTATTCATTTTTCAGAACTCGATCTTATTCAAAACATCTGTTCGGAATACCAGTATTCAATCTAATGAAAATTAAGAATTCGTGAGAAAGTTTTCAGTGTTTGTGTCAACTTTAGTTTAATAATAACATAATGAATCATTTGATCAGACTACATTGCAGAGAATGGAGTCATCGAGGATAAGGCTGCCACCCACAGGCCACGTCCTTAGGTCTGAAACAGAAAAATCAAATTTATCAGCGATTATTGGTTAATCGAGGGATCCATTGCTGTTGAATTATGGTGTACGCACAAACTTATCAGAGATTGAATGCTTGGGAATCGAAGAAAGGCTACCGATGAGCCACTGTCGAACGTAGTATACTTTTACTGAAACCATTTTCGTCTCTCAACGATTACTTCTATCGGAGAACCGAGTGCTGACACGTACCTCAGCAAGGATTCATAGCGTGCGGAGGAGCTTTGTCGCAGGAGTTTGTCGTGCGACGAGATAGTGTACGAGGAGCTACGTTGCAAGGGTTCGTGGCACGTCGACGATATTTATCGAACATCTCTCACTCATCTAACGAGCATTCAACATTCATGTCTCGTAGCAGGCGAAGGAGCTTCGTCGCAGATGTTCGTAGTGCGACGAGGCAGCGTACGAGGAACTTCGGTGCAAGGGTTCGTAGCACGTCGAAGATATCCATCGAACATTTCTTACTCGTCTGACGACCATTCAACGTTCATGTCTCGTAGCAGGCGAAGGAGCTTCGTCGCAGATGATCCTAGTGCGATGAGGCAGCGTACGAGGAGCTTCGTTGCAAGGTTTCGTGGCACGTCGACGATATCCATCGAACATTTCTCACTCTAACGAGCATTCAACGTTCATGTCTCGTAGCAGGCGGAGGAGCTTCGTCGCAGATGTTAGTAGTGCGTTGAGACAGCGTACGAGGAGCTTCGTTGCAAGGGTTCGTAGCACGTCGACGATATGCAGTCCTTCTCTGGACTCTGGCAAAGCCTCGCCGAACAAAAATTTAATAGAAAATGCTCGCCGACGCACTGCAAAATCTGACAACAAAGCTCCACTGTACGCTACCAACGCGGTACAAACAACTGTGACGGAGAGAGACCTCCTCTGCAAGATGCGAAACATGAACGTTGAATGCTCGTCAGACAAGTAAGAAAGGTTCGATGAATATCGTCGACGTGCTACGAACTCTTGCAACGAAGCTCCCGTACGCTGTCTCAACGCACCACAAACATCTGCGACGAAGCTCCTCCGCCTTCTACGAGACATGAACGTTGAATGCTCGTCAGACGAGTGGAAAATGTCTACTGAGATCGACGACGCACTTACCAACTCCGGCAACGAAGCTACTCCGCACGCTATGATGCCTTGCTGAGGTACATCTCAGCACTCGGTTCTCCGATAGAAGTAATCGTTGAGAGACGAAAATGGTTTGAGTAAAAGTGTACTGCGTTCGACAGTGGCTCATCGGTAGCCTTCCTTCGATTCCCAAGCATTCAATCTCCGATAAGTTTGTGCGTACACCATAATTCAACAGTAATGGATCCCTCGATTAACCAATAATCGTTGATAAATTTCCTTTTTCTGTTTCAGACTGTTTTTTCAATTTCACTTTTCTGTTTTGAAAATAAGATGTCCTGAAAATAAATGAATAAATAAATAAATCAATAAATAAACCAATTTTTGACCATGTTGTCTTCAATGATTCACCCTCCACTTACCTGTTCAACTTCGTCTCAAATATCGATCCTAAACACTGATAATCAATACTTAAATCCAATTAATTGATATTTGATTTCAAATTTGTTGATAAATTTTGAAAATAAATATTCGCATTAGGCGAATTCATTTTATTCGCGTTCATTCTTTTCCGTATTCAGTGTGATGATTGCTTTTTGAGTTAAGTATTTATCGAGTGAGCGCGGATGGGCTATAGAATTTATCGAGTTAGCGCGGATGGGCTATCTGGAGTCGGCATAGCGCGGAAGATTGGGTAGAAGCATCACTGGCCGAATAGCTCCGCCCGCCGAGCCTCACGCACGCGGTGCGCGCCTGTGTTGGTTTTGGCGTAGGAAGGGGGCTGTCTACCTTCACCGAATATTCTCGGTATAAGTTGGTAATCCAAAAGTCACTAGCTTTTATATTATAAGAAATAAAAAGTAACTAACATTAAGTTGGTAGCAGTACCTTCCCCTTTAGAGTAAAGCAGTCTCGCAACAACCACTAATGGTGGAACATGTAAAATGGATAACGAGGTAACTCGAAGAAGAATAAACAATAAAGAAACAAACAAATACTCAGAAACATAAAACGCAATTGATTTTCACCTGAACCTCTCTCCCACGGAACCTAAAGTTAATACAGATCAGTGTCCGTGTTCAAGATAGAGTCTGTCAGTGCTGGTTTCATAGGCCTACAATGTTCTATCGGTGAGAAGTCCGTCTCATATCATTATCCGAATGGTTACTTCTTGTTGGAACAGCGTTAATTGATGATGAAGTTTCGGGTGGGCCCCATTGGCGAACTTTGCATGTTTCTGGTGATTGTGGAAAGCTGGTAGTTTTCTTACTCTTGGGTACTGCAAGATTTGTACCGTGAAACATATTGCAATCCGAATTGCAAAAGTTAGTTGCATTCTTTTCAACAAGACGTCATAATAAAAAATGTAATTTTCGAGTCAGGACTTAGATCTAAAAGCCTTTGCATGTTTCTTGAATCTATGTTCCTAATTATATGAGTAGAAGTTCATTACGTTGTTGTTCGGTCTTTAATGACTTATCGTCAAATCTTTTCTTGATGATTTTTCGTTTATTAGGAAGTAATTGGCTGGCAATACGAGCGAATTGTGCTTCGTCTGACGTCGAAACATTAACAGACTCGCGTTCGATTCTGCGAGCTTCGTCGAACGTACCTGCATGACATAAGTATGGCAATAGGAAAAAAAAAAAAAACCTTTCAGAAAGCAGAAAGCAGTTGGTGAATCACAAGCAGAAATGTGTACACCATATCTCTTTTTCTAAATATCTCCCAATATCTCCCAATATTTCCCAACATTTCCGACCGTGTGTACACCAGATTTCCGTTGTGATTCACCCCTCGGAAATAACTTACTATATGGTCCTTTTATTTCTGATGAAGGATGCAATTTTAGATGTAGGTCGAGGCCACCTGAAACGCTGCGCTTCCTCACTTACCCAGACGATGGGAATGGGTGAGCACCAATTATCGCAGATGATGACGTACCACATCGGTAAATGTATAATTACTGTAATGAAGAATTACAATAAAGCTGATAAGTGTCTTGAAATATTGTGTAGTTTTCAAAATTTAGAAGCAATATATCGATGATTTACGGTAATTCGTATGTGATATTTAGACTAATAGAAGGAAGACACTTGCAAAAATAACCTATCTCAGACAAATCTTTGACAACAATTCGAATGTATCTAACGACCAGATGCTATAACTTTATCACGATTTGGTGTGCAATAGCGGTAAGAAGCAGAATCTGCCTTTGTAGGGAAGTTTTACAGCTTGCCAACCATTTGGTTTACTTTGAATATTTTGACATCAGACCACTGGTTTCCAACGTGGATGCCAAGGATAAGTTGGATACACAAGGATAAGTTGAAAGCAGGCCGGACCCGGAGACCCAGGGCCCCTAGGCGGTTGACAGAGTCAGGGCCCCTTTTTTAAATAATTGAATGATACCAAAATGAAATGGGGTAAATCCGCTGCCTCTCCTCTTGAGCCCCCCATAGCGATAGGAAAATGTAAATATGTATACTTAATAATGTTCTCCATACAGTAAACTCTGTATAGTTGCACCTTGTATACTTGCACGCTTCCCCTCACACCGACTGTCACTAGCACAGTGAGCGCTCTCCCACCACAGCGCCTACTGACACAATTCCCCCACTACAATACAGTTGAAGCCGTCGCGCGTGTACATACATGTCCGATCTAGTCGCACAGGCATTTAAACTATGTATGTATGCATGTATTTTTTTTTTATATAAGTTGCATGAGACCCTGATCAAAGTCGGTGTAACGTGCCAAAGTTCTCACTCCCCGGGGTCGGGTGGTAAGTCGTCAAAACACCCCCTGGAAATCGTTTTTCGCCAAAAGCTTGTAAACAAAGTGAGATTAAGAAAATAGTTTCAAATAAATGTTGTAGGGCATAAAATTTTACATAAATAATGTTGAATATTTTTTACCCTCAATTCTAATAGTTCAGGTTTTACAGCGATGCAAAGCTCGATATCTTAAAAAATTCATTCAAAATCGAAAACTTGTTATTTTTCAACTTTCTTCAATGTAAATCCGTCGGAAAAATCTCACCTTTTTTTGAAACAAGAAAAAAAAAAAATACCATTTGTTGGTTCACAAATTATAACAATTTTGATCATTTACAACAGATGCGAGAATTTTTTTACGTAATTAACGATGGGAGAATGTTTAAAAAAAATGTCAGAATGAAATCTGAAATAGTACTTATAGATTCGTTTAACATTTTAACGATACACACACAAATACTTTTTTATCGTTAGTTTTCTCTCATATGGATCTCTGTATTTGTTTAATGTCTGAAATAAATCTTCCGTTCACTCCAACTTCGAATACATATACGTACAAACATTACCAAGTTCGAAAAGAAAGATATTTATTTCGTTCGCGCGAAAGTTACGTGTTTGAATGCCGGCGCGCCCGAGCGGCGTGCACGCGATTCATCGGGAGGCGGGGCTGGGGAGACATGGGAAGGGGCGCTGTATAGTTGCGTTTTTCACTCTCCTACACTCAGAGAAAAGTCGATAGTGATATTAACTAAAAAAAGTTAACTATTTGAAAATAATTGCTAGTACTAGTTATTGTAGTACGTATTACAGCAAAAACTTTTCAGCAACCTAAAATTGATGACGTAACTAAAAAAATTGAATAAACAGTTGAGTTGAGTTTCACTTCACGCTCACTACGCAGCGCTTCGCTCCCACTAGCACCAAACTAGGACTACGCTTCGTATATATACAAGTCCGAAGCTACAACTGATGTCTACAAAACATGGCGATAAATTCTATATCAATGTTTATATTTATATTTATATAAATATAAATAAATATATTTTTAAAATTCATTTATCTAGAAGGAGTGAATTCAACTATTTTTAGATTTTTATCATAACTATATATTATTGTTATGAAAACAAAATAATATATAGTTGAAGCGCTATTTAACTGTCATTTTGTAGTTAACCTGACTGTTTTTTTCTCTGAGTGTACAGCCCCGAGGACGTGCAACTATACAGAGTTTACTGTACGTAGAAAAAGTTTCAATACTCCGTGCGGCACTAAATTTTGAGAATTTGATTGATAAAATTTACATTTTTAACATACGAACCCTATGCCGGCCTAAGTTGAAACGGATGTTTCGTGATATAACAATGGTAATTTTCTTACGACTTTTTTGAAAAACTTGGAATGATCACCCGGGAAAAAAAAATTTCATGAAGTTTCATAAAATTTTATAAAATTTCATGAAATTTCAGTATTGAAATTTCATGAAATTTTATGCTGAAAATGGCCTGATGAAATTTCATAAAATTTTGTGAACTTTTATGAAACTTCATGAAATTTCATAAAATTCCAACAAATTTTTTTCGATATAAAATTTCATAACATTTTAAAATTTTAGACTGAAAATGGCCTCATAAAATTTTATAAAATTTCATGAAATTTGACCAGGTCATTTTATGAATAAAAATTCATACTAAAAATGGCCTGGTGAACTGTAATGAAATTGTATTAAATTGTATCATATCTCCAGTTGTACATTCAAATAATGGATATACTGAATGAAAATCATGAAACATACAATATTTGAAGTTGATTCTTTCAAAATTTTAGTTATGTAGAAATGAACTCTCTTTCGAAAAGTGATTTTATCAAATTATACGAAATTTCATGAAAATGTATCCATATTTTCGGAATAGTGAAATTGAATTCTGTGAAATTCGTATATAGAAATCCGGGGCAGTACGAATATATAATAAGATTTTGTAAAATTTGATCGAATTTCATTTCTATGAAATATATTTTCGGAATAATGAAATTAAATTCTGTGAAATTCGTTCATAGAAATAAACGGATTGTAATCACATCTCCATAGAAATATACGAATTTCACAGAATTTAATTTCATTATTCCGAAAATATATTTCACACAAATGAAATTCGATCAAATTTTACAAAACCTTATTGTATATTCGTACTGCCCTGGAAAAAAATTTATTCGCAAAATTTGATAAAATTTTTCGAAAATGTATAAAAACTTATAAGAACTTATAAAATTTTATGAAAACTTATAACGTTTCATGAAAGCAATACTGTCTGCACTCGATTCTAATTTATAAAATTATATGTAATTTCTCAAGTTTTCATAAAAATTCACAAAATTTTGTAAAATTATATGAGATTTTATAAAATTTCACAAAAGCAATACTTTTTGTACGCGATTCTAATTTTATGTTATTTTATGAAATTTGATAAAATTTCTTAAAAATGTATAAAAACTTATAAGAACTTATGAAAACTTATGAAATTTCATAAAAGCAATACTGTCTGCACTCGATTCTTATTTATAAAATTATATGAAATTTCTCAAGTTTTTGTAAAATTTCACAAAATTTCTTAAAATTATATGAGATTTTATAAAATTTCATAAAAACAATACTTTTTGTACGCGATTCTAATTTTATGTAATTTTATGAAATTTCATAAAATTTCTTGAAAATGTATAAAAACTTATAAGAGCTTATAAAATTTCATAAAATTTCATAAAATTTGAATACTGAAATTTCATGAAATTTCACGAGATTTTATGAAAACTTATGAAATTTCATAAAATTTTGTGAAAAAATTTTTTCCCGGGCAATTGGAAATATAACAAATATTGTCGTGCGAAGAAAATTATAGCAAGCGGTAGGTATTCGTTTTTTTATAAAATATGTTGAAAGTGAGCTACTTTTGATTGTTTTTGACTTTCCTCACGTAATCTAGTGGCTAGAAGATCGCGATTTGATAACGTCGCACTGCGCGGGAAGTTGTATTATTTTTTTCATTTCTGCGCATGTGGGACAGGGCGAAAGAGGGGCCGGCCGGGTCGGAATTCCGAATATTGAAAGCGCCGAAAGTGTAAAATACCGAAGTTTTATGTTACGATTGCTAAAATTATCAAATATAAAAATTCCAACATTTATAGAACAGAACCGTAGAATACCGCATAGCATGAAATCGATAGGTAAAATGTCCAAAAGATGACTGAACAGACTCACATAATACCGACCTAAAAAATAACGACTTTTCAACGAATCGAATTCAAATAGTCCGAAAGCTCAAAGTTGCGAACGTGTAAAATACCGAAATTTGAATATTTCGAGAACTGACAATTTTGAAACGCGCACTAACATTTCATAATTCCGTCAACGAACATCAGCTCCTGAAATCTCTGTGCATGAATCTGGATTTTCGGAATTTTGGTTGTCCGAAACTGAAATTGTCGCAGTTTTGCGGTTCGTAAAATTAACTGTTCGGTATATTTATCTGTCGTTTGCGTACTCTTTCGGTGGGACACCTTGTATATTAAGGGGGTATATACACCTTTAAATGGGTTGAATTTCTGAAAAACAATTTTCCTTTTTTTTTCAACTTGAAGACTCTGATAAAATTTAAAAAAATCAGCATTTTTGGGGAGGGTTTGACCTTCATTATCCATATCTTACATCATGTATTACTTCCAGTCTAATAGTGGCTGCGCTGAAGACAGGAAAATACAAAATCACTCGGTTGCCGTAAAGAATCAGACTCAGCGTTGGACCGATCTTGGAGTTTTTGGTTCTCAATTGTTCATAAGACATGCCTCTATCAGATGAACATAGAACTTTTTGATATTGCAAGAATTACTTGAGTTATTGAATTTTTTCGATTTTTTTTCTGAATTTGAAAAAAAATTTTGCTTATTTTTCTAATATTTCAACTAAAAATGGGTTTATCAAAAAGTTCTATGTTCATCTGATAGAGGCCTTGATTCTCAAAATTTGAAGACCAAAAACTCCAGAATCGGTCCAACGATGCTCCTGATTCTTTACGGCAACCGGTCAAAATATTCATTCTCCAGAAATCAACTTTTAAACTTTTTATTTTTTCATTTTTTTTTTATTTTCTACTTTTCCCATAGGAGAAAATGTAGCTACAGAAAATCAAGTTCTAAGTTTCTGCTTATGATTCATATGCTGGATCCGCAGCTGCTCTCGTGTCGATGTGTTATGAGTCGAGTCTAGACACATGTGCCTGGCGTAGGCTTGTAGTGCGTTTTGACCTGTTCTGTCCAACAACAGTGTCCGGTAGATGTCCAGTAAGGCTGCTAGAAAAAGAATGAATTGCGTCAGGAAAAATCTGATCAAAATTTTTCAAAACATAAAAATCCTTCAAAATTCTTAAGGGGAAACTTCGGTGAAATTTTTGGCAAAAACAGGTTTTTTTAATTTTTACCACTTTGAAAAGACGTGTATAAAACAATCTCTGCAGCAGTTTTTGAATTATGTCAGTATAGATAGTGAAAAAAAGTTTCAGCCTCCTGCGATGAAAGTGTAGACGCAAGGAATTTTTGACAGCGGTGAGAAAAATCTTCTTCGCAAGGTTCCTTGCGCTTACTTTTTCATCGCAGGAGGCTGAAATTTTTTTTCACAGTCTATACTGACATTATTCAAAAACTGCTGGAAGGATTTTTTTATACAACCTCTAATAGCGATTTTCAAAATTTTACCGAAGTCTCCCCTTAATCTTTAATATTTTTGAGATTCAGAAGATGCTAGCACAATTTTTGTCAGTACTCCAAAAATTCTCCCATCTTTCATCAATCATACCTTTTTTCTTATAATATTTATCAAATTTTCGCAATTAATATATTATAGAAATACTCATCTTTTTAAAAATCTGAATGTGTAGTCTCCTGGCATCGATTTCACATGCACTTTTTTTGATGGATCATCTTCTTTCGATTCCGACGTCTCATCTCATCTCAGATATATACACTGTGTTTGTTTAATATTGAAAATTAATATTAGTTTGAATTCGCAATGACAGCACGACTATTTACAAACAAGTAGACACCTAACCTCGAAAAAATGTAGATCGCAGCCATGTGTTCTGTCAATTATCACAATTCAAAAGAATATTGAATATTAAATATGTATAAAAATCATAATTACAAAGAATTGAAAAATCACAAAATAAAATTCAAAAGCAAAATATATAAAAACGTCAAAAAAAAGCAAGACAGTGGTGTTGGCGGTACTGTACAATATTTACGGGACCAATAGGAGCGTCCGCGGCGGCGCTTTTTCGCAATTCGGCACTGTCATGGCTGTAACTTTTCAAATCCTCTAGATTTTCGGACGCCAATTTATTTGCAGGTAAAGTAGGTCACTAGCATTCCAAAAAAAATATAAAAACAAAAACGATTTTTTGAAGATTCAAAGGTGTATATACCCCCTTAAATCATTATCGTATCACTTGTATTCAGCATTTATACCATTCTACGCTTCTGCCTGGCGGCCATTTGACCGTTCGTTTTAGCACACTGTATGAAAATTTAAGTTCGGTATTTTGAAAATCGGTATTTTACACTTTCGGCGCTTTCAATATTCGGAATTCCGACCCGGCCTCGCGAAAGAGTGCACTGCGCATCAACTATTTTTTCATTGTGTACATGTTAGTTGACATAGTTAGATCTTCTGCAGGTTGAGCACCACTGCCCCTTGGGAACGTCCTTAAGTATATTCACGCAGTACCGAACATTTTTTGATGAGATCAGCAAAAAAATATGAAACATCTATTGATGTTGGGTATTTTAGGAAATAAATTCGTTTCTGCAAAAATAAAAAAAATATTGTATTACATTGTAATTTATTTTTACTTTTACGATGTAAGAAGAGTATTGGTACTTCAGTCGAAAAGTGACATTTGCTCATTTCAACAAATCTTTACGTTTCCCACCCTTTGGAATCGGAAAAATTGCCATATCTCATCAAACTTGAACGTTCGCTTCTATCGGAAATAAATTGACTTTCAATTTTATATGTGTATGGGGCATTCCAAGTGAAATCAGGGAGTGATCTTCCTCACCCCCTACGATTTTGAGCTGTCGTTTTTATTTCACTTCTATGTGACCCCAAATGAGCCCTGAATTTTTTGGGGATTTTTCCTCCCCCTCCTTATCATCCTGCCATGCGTCTTTATTCGTTGATGCAAGAGAAAACAGAAACACCAGTTCTAGACGAATGATTTTGTTTTTCATAAATTTGTCATCTGAAAACATTAATTTTTGTCATAATTAGAATATGGGCTGAAGTCTGCTGATATCCTTTTTCAATGATTTTCATTTTACAAAAATCCAAAATTCGCAAAATTTCGAATAAAAATGATCATACTTGTAATAAATAAAAAAAAAAGAAAAACAAAACATATCGTAATTATCGAATATATCGAATATATCGAAAAACCATATGGGTTCCCATGTGTCCCACCTGGATTTTTTCAATAGGGGGGTGAGGGAGATCACTCCCCGATTTCACTAGGAAAGCCCCGTATATTCACATTCGAATGATCGGAACGAAAAATTGCCATATCTCATCAAACTTGAACGTTCACTGAAAAAAAAGGATAGCTGCAGTCACCATATTCTGCTTAGCCTCCGCATGCTAGATGGTTGTGCTCCACATCCTAGTAGTATTGTGAGTCGAACCATCTTGGATAGGCGCGGCAAGTATCTATCAGTTAGCTGGTGTTAGATGCAGACGGTGGCTATCCGACATACTGATGCTACATATGCAATAGCACACATCCCGGTATTTTATAGTAAACCAGATCTGATATTTTTAAATTATTAATCGATATCGTTCATTCTCGCGTGATTTATTGAACATTTAAGGTAGCTCATCAGCTACCGCTGAAGTCATTGAGTGTATAAAAATCAAACAATTCCTAAAAATTATTGGTTTTATTTCTAATTTATTGATATGAATTACAGAGGTCATTAATATAAGAATTATAAGATTCTTTAGTAACAGCTGATCAAGCAGACATTTCTAAAACCGTTTTTCATGGATATCTTCTCTATTTTCGCGCAAAACGAACATTTTTTGGGCTGTACATCTTCGGAGTCCCACATAGAATTGCGCGACGTATTTTGTTTCATTGATTTCGGTGCCCAGGCAGAGATATTCCGTTTAATATCACATTTTTTCACGATGTTTTCAGGACTGGTGGAATTGCCTAGGAAAGCACCTTAAGTTATAAATCTATATAGTTCTCATCAAAATTTAAAAAAAATAAAATGTAAATACCAATAATATTCACAAATAAAATTGAATAAAAGAAAAAAATCAATTGAGTGGGATCTTGAAAGAATCGAAAAGATATTCCAGGTTAAGTCGTCCTGTCAAAGCGAGCGAGCCGAATTGTTCTGACTTAACCTCGAATATCTTTTCAAACCTTTCAAGATCCCACTCAATTAATTTTTCCTTTACCCAATCGTCCATGTTTTACACGAATTCATGAATGATCGCGACATACGCAATTCACGCGCCGTTGACATCTACTGCGTACTGACAATTTAGTACAGTAGATGCTGGTAACGCATATATCCGCTGGGATCTAAGGGATCGCTCGAGCGCCGATCTTGATGCTAACCACGGCTACCTCATGCAGCCTTGCTCCGAAGCATTATAATATGGCGTTCGTGGCGATACGGATAGGGAGTGCGAGGATCCACCGACAGCTATCCAAAGGATACTTGCTGCAACTATCCTTTTTTTTTCAGTGTTCGCTTTTATCGGAAATAAATTGAGCTGTTCTCTGCAACAACATCTTAAGTCGACTTAAGTTTTGGTCGAAAATAGGCGATTAAAGATTCGACGGTTGGTATTTCAATTTTACGGAGGCATTTCACAAGAAACCAATTTTTTTTTACGTAGGTGGGGTACCCAAAAGTCATATAGGAATATAAAACAATCGAATATAGTCTGCAGTACGGTGAGATACATGAAGGTTTGGAGTGAGACTTAAGGGGTTTTTCCATAGAATAGCTTTTTCACTTCCCGAGTCTCTGTTTTCAGACGATATCCCGATGACAGATAATCAAATTTGAAAAAAATTGGTCCCCGATGGTTTTTTGGGTCGCTGATCACGAATCTGAAGTCAAATTTCCGAAATTAAAAATGGCGAATTCAATATGGCGTGAGAAATCTGGAAATATTCTGATTTTGATAAAAATTGGAATCCGTAGGTTTTTTGGTCCGCTGATCACGAAACTGAAGTTAGAATTTCAAAATTCATCATGGAAAATCCAATATCCTGGTGAAAAAATGTTTTCGCTATCATCGTATAAAAAAAAAAGTTACATCACCAAATCAGTTTGAGAAAATGGTATCTTTCAGGCTCAGTCCGAGTCTATTTCGTCTGATTCAGCCGAATCATTGCCGTTGCATGTACTTTGCGTACTGAACCACGCCGGAGCGACCACTGACGAGCTCGAGCACGGTGGGCGCGTCGCTTGTTATGGTCATCGTAGCGTCAAAAGTCGACAGAAACATCCGAAATTTACAGGGAATATAGCTAATAGTGTACGGAAGTACGGAACACCGAGGTAAGCGTCCCTAAAAAAATCACTCAAGTCGACTTAAGTTGTTGTTGCAGAGAGCGGCTCAATTGACTTTCAATTTCATATGTGTCGTAACCCTGGTGAAAATAATTTCTACGCCAAAATACGAAAACATTCAAAGCATAAAAAAGCGTAAAGAATCGTAGTTTTTCGTAGGTTTTCGTAGTTTTCCGTAATTTATCGTAGTTTTTGAAGTAGAAAACTACGATAATCTACAGTCTTTAAGCACCGGAATATCAGTTCTACGATTATCTATGAAAATCTACAAAGATCTACAAACAAAATGGAGCGAAGTCTTTTTTTGAGTTCATCCTGTAGTTTTGGAAGTAGAAATCTCCGAATTTTCATGAAAAATCATGAAAACCTCCAGTCTTCAAGCGAAAGAATATCAGTTCTACGAATATGTACGAAAAACTACGAAAAATGATTTAGCTTCATTTCGTTCGTAGGTCTTTGTAAATTTTCGTAGACATTCGTATAATTGATATTCCGTTGTTTGAGGACTGTAGAGACCCATGATGAAAAATAGTATATTGTGCATCTAGGGAGAAAAGTAGGTTTTTGCTCACGAGCGCGGAGCTTGCTGCCCGAGCCGACTTGCGCTCCCGAGGTGTGTCAAATTGCTGCCGAGCTGGGAGGGGGAAGAGACGAGCCCTCCCACGAGGGCAGCAAGACACACCGAGGGAGCGCTAGTCGGCGAGGGCAGCAAGCTTCGCCGAGGGAGCAAAAACTTCCTCCCGTGATGCACACGATATTTTTTTTTACACATGGATGGAAGGCCTACTTCGCTCCCGGTAGAGAAGGAGCAAACAGAAGTTTTGCGTCCGTTGGTAGGAAGGGCTGTGAGTCCCTAGGGAGGAAAGACTTTCCACACGGCCTTTCTACCAAGGGACGCAAAGCTTCTTTTTGCTCCCTCGCTACTGGGAGCGAAATAGGCCTTTCCGTTCATATGTGAAAAAAAAGGATTTTTTGTAACACATGCACGATTTTTGCGTTTTTTTTTTACCCATTAAGCGGGCCTAAAGTAACGGTTTTCAGACAAGCGGGCGTTTTTAGTTTTTATTTGCCCGCTAAATCGAGCAGCGGGCGTTTTTAGTTTTTATTTGCCCGCTAAATCGAGGAGCGGGCGTTTTCAGTTTTTATTTGCCCGCTAAATCGAGCAGCAGGCGTTTTTGGTTTTTATTTGCCCGCTTATGCTCGAGTAGCGGGCAAATAAAAAGTGAAAACGCCCGCTACTCGAGCATAAGCAGGCAAATAAAAACTAAAAACGCCCGCTAAATTATTTTTCAATATTTTCATGAAAATTATCAACAATGATGAAAAAACGCGAAAATCGTGCTGTTACAAAAAATATGGTGTGCACCAGGGCTAAGTGGGCTTTTTGACCTTGTGTGGTTGCAGTACTCGTCTTCGGCTCGCCGACGCACTCGTCTTCGACTCGTGCTACCTCGCCTCTGACTCGTACTGCAAACTCCACACTCGGTCTAAAAAAGCTGACTTTACGCCCTTGGTACACAATATACTATTTCAAGCCTCCCGCAGAGGGAATTATTATTATTTTTCGTTCCCGCGGTATAAAAAATAGGTTCCACTGCCTCAAATCAATGCCGATATAGTGTTGAACTCTCAAGACCAATTCTCAAATATTGTCTGTAGTAATACCACAAGACCTTCAAAATTATCGGATATTTCCCGATTGTTTTGCTGCGTGGCATCGAGAGGGCTAAGTTTTGCAGATTTCTGTGCAAAACTTGGCCCGTTCGTTGCTACGCAGGATCAAAACAACTTTTTTTCGTTCGTCATCGTGGGTCTCACGCGAAAACATTCAGAATTAAACACAGAATTTTTCGTAATTTTTCAAGAATTTTCGAAACGTTGGAACATGGTGTTTCGTTTGTTCAAAATGTTAAAAGTGCTGAGAAAAAAAGAAGGAACAATGATCCCATCATGGAAGGGGTGTCGAAATGATCGAATTAAGGCGGTATCCCCACCTTTAAATGAGTTAACATTCTAAGAAAGAGATTGATATTTTACAGCGAATTTGAGAGTCTGATCAAATCCAAAAAAATCAAGAAGTTTAGGGAGAGTTTGACCCTCATTATCCATACTTAACATTGAATATTACTTTGAGTCTATTAGTAGTTACGCTGAATATAGAAAAATACAAAATTACTCGGTTGTCGCAAAGAATCAGTAGTACCGTTGGATCGATTTTGGAATTTTTGGTCTTCAATTGTTCAGAAGAGATGCCTCTATCATATGAACATAGAACTTTTTGATATGACTATTTTTGGTTGAGATAATAGAAAAAATAGAGAAAAAAAATTGAAGAATTAGAAAAATCTCAGTAAAAACTAAGCGAGTCAGGCAATTTTCGCGATATCGAAAAGTTCTATGTTCATTTGATAGAGGCATCTCTTCTCAACAATTGAGGACCAAAAATTCCAGAATCGATCCAACGGTACTACTGATTCTTTGCGACAACCGAGTAATTTTGTATTTATCTATATTCAGCGTAACTACTATTAGACTCAAAGTAATATCCAATGTTAAGTATGGATAATGAGGGTCAAACCCTCCCTCAACTTCATGATTTTTTTTGGATTTGATCAGACTCTCAAATTCGCTGTAAAATATCAATCTCTTTCTCAGAATGTTGACCCATTTAAAGGTGGGGATACCCCCTTAATAAAAAAAAATATATTTTCGAGAATTTTTCGAGATTTTTGAAAAATGCCAATTTCAAAATGGGTTTGAATAATCATGGAAAATTTACGGTTGGAGGGAAAAATCTGAAAAAATTCAGCAGTGCTTTTTCGAGGTCGTAGAATCGTATAAAAAATCGTCAAGTGAATCAAAAATGGTGAGGGAAAAACATTGGTCGAGTTCACGTTGAATTCCCCATATATATATATGATATGGGGAATTCCAGGATATTTCGAACGGTCGCGAACCCTCACCCCTCTCGATTTTCGAATCAATTTTTTCTCTTGTAGTCCTAGACTCAAGAGAGATTGGTGATTTATTTTAGATTTTTCAAAGCTACGATTTGGAAGATAGGATTTTTCAAAAATCTCCAATTACTAAAATCACTGCTTTTTCATACAGTTTCGATTCAGTACCGAGATGTCCTACGAAAAAAGGTTTCCCACAAAATCTGTCAATATCTGGGCGTACTTTCGAATAAAAATATTTGCTGATTTTTCCGGATACTGGAAACATGGAATATGTGCTTGAGAAAGTTTAAATCTTGATTTGCAAAAATACGCCGGTCTCGATTTTGTTCAATTTTGAACCAAAAATTCTGCATCGAAAGACGAAGGTTTTGAGACCATGCGGAAGTTGGGACGAGACCTGGTTCAGAAGTTACAGCCATTTCAATTTCATGAAAATTCCCAATTCAGCACTCACACGGTCTATAATGGGCAGCGACTGCGGCATCGTAGCATCATAACCGCCTCTATTCGGAATTATTACTACTTAATCGTAAAATTATACTTTTTTATTTCATAACTTGAGTCTAATCATAGATGAAATTCAGCTGTATAGGGGTTAAGTTTAAACGGATATTGTAGGACTTATGAGCGTACGTATTTTTATCGATTCATCATTCTTTGCGTAACCTATAAATGCATCACGGTAACTAATTAAAAATGATGAGAGATCTTCGAAAGTTTTATCATCGAGAGATAAATAAATGAAATGCTTACGGCCAAAATTTCAAATCGATTCACTGGACCGTTTGTAAGAAATTAATTTTAGAACTTGCTTCTTATACACGTAGAGGTATGGAAAGCCGGTAAGGTTAGTATGGAATCTACTCTTACCGCGCAAGTGATACGGAAGATTTCAATTATTATTATCGGCTCTCTATACCTCTACGTGTATAAGAAGCAAATTCAAAAATTAATTTCTCAAAAACGGTGTAGTGAATCGATTTGAAATTTTGGCAGTGAGCATTTCATTCATCTATCTTTCGATGATAAAACTTTCAAAGATTTTTTATCGTTTGCATTTTGGTCCCGAACCTCCTTCAATAAGAATTTTACCGTGATTATTGGCAACACCCGACGCGCGAAGGAAGCTGCTAACGGTTGACTGGCGGAAAAAACAAATGAATCGCGCTAACTTCAATCGTTTCGTAGTGACGCGACCTGACAGCCGTTTCACTCGTGGTGTGAATATTAGATGGTGTGCCTAGAACTACCCTGACACGCCCACTTTTCAAAACAAAACAGACTTAAGTATCAGAGCGTACCAACTGTCTAAGAAAACCCTATATTGCGGTGGAATAATTTTTTATTCAACTATGGCACCACTTTTTGGTGACGTCGCAGCGCATGGAATACACGCCGCGCTCGTGGTGTTGACCAATAACCGTCAATTTGTTGTAAAATAAATTGTGTATTTCTCTCCCGTTGTTTGCATGCAAGAGTGATGGAAGTTTCTAGTGTGGGTTACGATTGCTGAAATGGCGTATGCGTGTATTATAGAAGGCTGCAAAAATAATCGTACGAACGTTCGGAAATCTAACGAATACATAAGCTTTTTTCGTTTACCACAATCCGGCGTGATGCGTGAGGGTTGGTTGAAGAGGATTGAGCAGGTGAAAATGCCGGCAATCTTTGAGAATGGTGAGTATCAATTATCGGTATAAATGTAATCAGTTATTTTACCCTTCGCGGTCACCCGGGGTTAATACGACTCTGGTGTTTTTCGTCGTTTTTGTCTAAGTTCACAGTTCAACTTTCAAGCATTCTCCACATTTTTTTCAACGTATGTTGTCATTTAGTTTCTTATATATTAACTTTTGCTACATATTCTACAAGGTTCAAAGTACGTTCCATAATTTTTTGGTTCCGAAGGGACAGGTAATTTTCATATGGCAAGCGTTTGAGATCAGCTGGGGTCCCTTCGACCCCATGTGACCGTCCGGTAAATGTAGAAACGTGTGACCGCAAAGGATTAAGATCGTAGACCATATTCCTGGGAAATTGTCTGTGAATTGTCTACCAATTATTGCTTACCATACCTCGTTCAATTATAATAATTTTTGTCTTATTCTTTCAGTTAGAATATGTTCGGGCCGAAGAGCATAACCAATAAGAAAAGAAATAAGCATTCCATATTACCGAAAACAAGTTTTACTTCCATCATGCAGTGAAAACTTCGACTTCGACTCCGACAAAAGACCGACCTTATTTCTCGGCTGACCGAGAAATTCATAACTTGTACACATCAATGACATTGAAGTCTGCATCGTTGGAACGCAACGAACTCCGAAAAAAAATAATTTAAATATATCAATTTACCAAAAATGATCCTACTATGTTTGAAAATTGAAAACGACTAGAAATAACTTGAAAATGTTAATAAACCTAGTAGGATCATTTTTATGCTATGTATATTTTTTTTAAATTCACGTTGAATTTCGTTGCGTTCCAACGATGCAAACTTCAATGTCATACACATCAAACAACTAAATTCAGTATTATTATAAATATAATGATTTTTCATCATTTCTCATCGTCAGAATAATAATATAAATTAAATGCAAAAAAAAATGTAAGTTTGTACTGTAAATTTTATGAGATTCGTAATCTCATTATTATATTAATCATAAGATATCTTTACGTTGTTAACTTTTACGTTGTACCACTGTATTGTATATTGCTCACTGATGTGTTATTTTAATACTGCTAATGTGGTTCCACTGAATTATTGCTATATTATTGCTTACAATTTTTTTTAGATATATAAAATACAGTCGCGTGACATTGTGCGCATTGCATTATACCAAATTTGCATACTTTATTTCATGCCCTACCAATAAAATTGATAATTACCTATCTACTATTTTTTATTATATCTACAAATTAAATTTCTGAGTTGGCATCAAATTTCTGTAGATTTTATAATTTCGCAATATTTAAAACACCCGCTCGTGAATTCCCCAGAGAAATCCAACATTAGCAAAACAAATCCCTAACGATTCTAGGGAATTTCAACGGTTGGTACACTTTGATACTTAAGTCCATCGCCAGACGAGAGAGAAACTTTTTTAGAGAGAGAAGCTGCACTCCTAGGCACACCATCTATACTCACACCACGGTTTCACTACAACGAGAATTATAGAAGTACTAAGTACAGGTTATACAGAACCTTTGGCGTGTAATTTCGAGTAAAAACCAGTGAATATTAAATATTATCTATCTCCATGTAATTTTTACCATTTGTGGACTCAACCCGCACCGAACATTTGATTGAATTTGGTGACATGGATCTGCGTTGCGACCTGCGTTCGCAAGCAATCAATTGATTCTAAAATTAACAACAAAATGTCATATATTTCTCTAAGTGTTAGATTTCGAATCATATGATTATGATTGTAGGTAGAACTCAGGTGTCCAGCAATTCAAAATCGAAGATGATACAATTTTACGACGATGATGAAATGAGTGCGATGATGCCGGGAATTAAAGATTATGTTTCCGTACGAGATGAGAACGGGATGAAAGTCCATCGTCAAAAACGACTCATTCTGTGTAATTTGAAGGAGCTCTACCGGCAGTTCCAGATGAAAAACCCAGAAATGAAAGTAGGATTCTCAACTTCTGCCTCCCCACGGCCTAAACACTGCGTGCTTGCAGGTTCCAGCGGGACACACACTGTGTGCGTGTGTTCTTTACACCAAAACATAAAGCTGATGATCCAAGGTAACAAAGTCTTTTCGCCGTCTCAAATCAATTAAATGTAATTCTTGTATTTCAATACGTATTCCAAAACTCGCTTTAAAAATATAATGAAGTCCATATCGTTATCTTAGGTTGTAATTTACGAGCATTGACGAAGGATTTAGTACACCGCTTAGCAGATTACGAAGATTGTCTCAAGCTTCTGATTTGTAACGATCCTACTCCACGATGCTACCTTGGT
The DNA here is from genome assembly GCA_943736025.1 of Tenthredo mesomela. NCBI lineage: Eukaryota > Metazoa > Arthropoda > Insecta > Hymenoptera > Tenthredinidae > Tenthredo > Tenthredo mesomela. The sequence goes on from OX031014.1 coordinate 34,476,620, forward strand.
GGCTGTAAAGAGTGCCCCGGCGATACTGTATTGATGGAAACAATGATTCAAGCCTTAGACTTGAATGACATAGAAGAGGTCAAATATAAGCAGTGGATTTTGAAACCTCGCACAAGCTTCGAAACCTTAATGAAGGGTGCAGCTGAATTTGCAGCAGACCTATGCGAACAAACGAATATTCTCCTCCGACATTCATTTATCGCGAAGCAGCAGTCCCAATTCATCAGGACACTAAAAAATTCTCTCGAAGAAGGACAAGTTTTAGTGATATGCGACTTCGCGGAAAACTACGCCTTTGTGGTTCAAAATGCGGCGCCTGGCTTTCATTGGAACAATGATCAGGCAACACTCTATCCGGTAGTTGTTTATTATAACACCGCTGGCATCATCGAACATAAAAGCCTGATCATTGTTTCGGATTGTAACCACCATGACTCCATCGCGGTGTACGTATTTTCGCGTGTTGTCAACAACTTCGTTGCGTCTTTGGTTGATAATCTCAGGAAGGTGTATTACTATTCCGATGGTGATCCGCAACAGTTCAAGAATTACAAAAACTTCATCAACATTTACTACCATGAGCTGGATTTTGGAGTTCAGGTCGAGTGGCATTTCTGTGCAACGGCACATGGAAAGGGTCCCTGTGACGGAATTGGTGGGATGGTCAAACGGCTGGCTGCGCGATCCAGTCTCCAGCTTCCACCAGACAAGCAGATTACAAGTCCGAAAGAATTGTTTGAATGGGCTAATCAGCCTGCAAACATACCATCCATCGCAGTTCGGTATACTAGTGTCAACGATTACGACAACGCGAAGGAAATGCTGAGGGAAAGATTTGAAAACGCCTAACCCATCCCAAAAACGCAAAAACTACACTGTCTCATACCTACTCTGGACGGTAAAGTGAAGACAAGAGAATATTCTTCCGATGTAGAGTTTTCGATACATCCAATTTTAAAACTTCGGAAATAAGTATATCTGGAGATAATATTTGTTGTGAATTTATTGAATTGTATTGGAAGCTTTGTTCGTATACATGAGTACAATACATTTCCTGTAAAATTAATGTACTAATACTTCGAATTTAATAAACAATTTAGTGAATTCAAATATAATTTTGTGTTTTCTATAAAAGTTCAGTAAAATCAAGAATTTATTTGGAAATTCATAAAACAAGCTTAGCAATTCATTGGTTATTAATTTTGCAAAACTTTTGTATAGTAGATGTGTTGTAAATTCACAATCATTTTTTACAGTGTGTGGCATAGAATGATAAGTCGATAAAAATACGTACGCTCATAAGTCCTACAATATCCGTTTAGACTTAACCCCTATACAGCTGAATTTCATCTATGATTAGACTCGAGTTATGAAATAAAAAAGTATAATTTTACGATTAGGTAGTAATAATTCCGAATAGAGGCGGTTATGATGCTACGATGCCGCAGTCGCTGCCCATAGACCGTGTGAGTGCTGAATTGGGAATTTTCATGAAATTGAAATGGCTGTAACTTCTGAACCAGGTCTCGTCCCAACTTCCGCATGATCTCAAAACCTTCGTCTTTCGATGCAGAATTTTTGGTTCAAAATTGAAAAAAATCGAGACCGGCGTATTTTTGCAAATCAAGATTTAAACTTTCTCAAGCACATATTCCATGTTTCCAGTATCCGGAAAAATCAACAAATATTTTTATTCGAAAGTACGCCCAGATACTGACAGATTTTGTGGGAAACATTTTTTCGTAGGACATCTCGGTACTGAATCGAAACTGTATGAAAAAGCAGTGATTTTAGTAATTGGAGATTTTTGAAAAATCCTATCTTCCAAATCGTAGCTTTGAAAAATCTAAAATAAATCACCAATCTCTCTTGAGTCTAGGACTACAAGAGAAAAAATTGATTCGAAAATCGAGAGGGGTGAGGGTTCGCGACCGTTCGAAATATCCTGGAATTCCCCATATACAGGGTGGTCCATTTTAATTAACGCAGGCGAATATCTCGAAAACTAACAGTTATAAGAGAAAAAGTTTTATACAAAACTTGCAGGGTTTCGAGGGGGAAAGATAATGCTGATATGTGTTGACTTGTGGACTTCGCCAATTCCGAGATTTTGCAAGCAACTTCGGATTTTAGATAGGGAACACATGTTTTGGTTGGGGACATCTGATAGCGCGATCAAAGACTCATTCAAACACGCAAGCAAAGAAAATTGGAAAATAAAAATTTTGCAAAAAAAATTGGAATAAAAAATTTCGCGAAATTTTTTTTTTTTTTTTAAAGATTGCTTTTTTGTCCCTAGATTTCGAACACATTCATTGTTTATCACTCTAGCTCAAAATTTCTCTCGCCAGTTTTGAAATTGGAAAGTTTGAATGTACCAGATTAATAAAAAAAAATCGTAGATTCGTAGAAAATCTCTTTTCGAAAAGTTTTGGAGGAAAAACATTTGAATCGAAGTATTGTTACAAAAAAAAAACGTTAATAAAGAAAAAAAAAAAAAAAGAATTTAATAAAAATTGAAATTAAAAGGATAACAAAACCCACAAAACCTTTACATATCCGCAGGTTTGACGTTGGTGTAGAGGCTTAAGTCCGACATGAGCTGGAAGATGTTGTCAGTGTAATTATGTCGGACGAACTAATGCGGATAGTTGTTTGCGTTATTGATCTACGATTTTTTTTTTTTTTTTTTACCAATCTGGTACATGCAAACTTTGAAATTCAAAAATTGGCAAGAAAAATTTTGAGCTAGAGTGATAAACAATGAATGTGTTCGAAAGCTAGGGACAAAAAAGCAATCTCTGGAAAAAAAAAAAAAAATTTCGCGAAATTTTTTATTCCAATTTTTTTTGCAAAATTTTTTTTTTCCAATTTTTTTTGCTTGTGTATTTGAATGAGTCTTTGATCACGCTATCAGATGCCCCCAACCAAAACATGTGTTCCCTATCTAAAATCCGAAGTTGCTTGCGAAATCTCGGAATTGGCGAAGTCCACAAGTCAACACATATCAGCATTATCTTTCCCCCTCGAAACCCTTCAAGTTTTGTATAAAACTTTTTTTTTTTTATAACTGTTAGTTTTCGAGATATTCGCCTGCGTTAATTAAAATGGACCACCCTGTATATATATTATCGTATCGCATTCTATGACTATCCATGAAAAACTACGGCGAACTACGGATATTTACTACAAATATCGCATACAGTATTATCCCATTCTACGACTATCTACGAAAAACTATGACAAAATACGGAAAACCACGATGAACTACAGATATTTACTACTAAGATCGAAATCATATCGAATTTCGTTCTAGAACTATCTACGAAAAACTACTTTGTGCAAAATCTGACGTAAAAAAAAACTACGAAAAGTCCGAAATCCTCTACTCTTTTGTAGATCATTTTCGTAGTTTGGCGTAGAAATTATTTTCACCAGGGAACATTGCATGTTACCACAGGCTCCTTACCCCTTGGACGACCTTAGCGGAGTGCCTGATTTTGAAATGAATGATTAGGGTGGCCCTGAGGCCTAGCAATAATTCCGAGAGACGACCGTGACCGACTAAAATTTGTAGAACCTATTATTTATTTTTTTGTTTTTCTTTACGCATTTTCTCTGGCATGTGGGAGACGAGGCCTAGACGAAGGCTGACACTCAGTAAGAAAGCACGAGTAGACGCACCTACGACGCCTAATAACGACCAGAAGGATCCCTGACAACGAACGCCACCTAAAAGCTCAGGAGGCTAGCTACTGCAGAGCTACCTCCAACGACTAGATAGAGGACACGGGGGAATGCCGAGGGAATTCTGCAACGAGGGATATCGGTGGCGGAAGGGATTCCCGCCGCCTAGAAGAGCCTGCAACCCCTGCTCCTCTGATGCAAGGAGCTTCAACCACCAGGGTGGATTTCGAATCTTCGCGCGTAGCGAATCTAGGGATCTTTCGGTCGATGGGAAATCAATTGTCGACCGCCTAATGAGGGCGCTGAGTATCGGCGCCATGCGGTCTAGCCACTCTACGCTAGACTACCCTGGTGAAAATAATTTCTACGATAAACTACAAATAACTATGAATAACCATGAACAACTACGAAATTTCTACGATTTTCTCAAGGAATTCGGTCGTTTCTTAAAAATTTCGTAAAAATTTCGTAGAAATTTCGTTCGAAATATAGTCGCTTCTCATAGAATTTCATACTTTTTTGTAGATTGTCGTAAAATAGCGTAATTGTTCTCAATTGGGTCTTTTACGTTTTCGTAGGATTTCGTAGTTTTTTGTAGTTACACTGTTCTACGCTACGACAGTCCACAAAAAAGTACGAAAACGTGGGAGAAGTCTTTAAACGTACAAAATTCATATATTATGTTATACGTTTGGAGACGTCTCCCAGGACAAGCCGTGAAGACGAAACGACACAGGCTAGCCTAATACTTAGAGAGGAATAAATTTCTATTTCTCTCTGAATATCGCCTCGATATTCACGGGTAGTATTGACGTTGGGAAGTTACTTCACTTGCGAGAGAGATTTTCTGAGCGCTCAGAGGTTTGAGACCGGCAAGAGTGTTGAGTCCGCCGCGAACCTCAGAGATGGCGTTGGCGCGCTTCGGCCTACCTTAAAAGCTATATTACATTAATATTAATTCGGGAGCGTTACACACGACAACATAATTTCGAGAATATTCATAAGTTTATTTTAATGCAAAGAAACGCACTTCTGCATCCGTAAATTGACTTTCATTTCGACCATCGCACACCGCATAAAACTTCAGGAAATCCTCGTTACAATAATCATAATATGATAGTTTTGGCGGGGATAACTGAAACGTGCTAGTCTTCGGGAGAAGCTGAAACGTGCTATAGTTTTCGTGAAAAATCTGAAACATTAGGGTGGTCCTTATTTGGGGTGTTTTTGAAATTTCCTATGGACAAGGCGGAAAAAGTCTGCAAATAAATTTTAAAAAAAGTACGCAAAAGTTGAAGTCTGTAGGTCAACTCAAAGTACTGCCTATAAGACAGTGAATTTTCCCATTTGATTTACATAGGAACTCGGGCTCAATGCATTATTTTTTTTTCTCTGCCTCAATAGTGCTTCGAAAAATCTGAAATTTGGCATACGTCCACCCTATAATCATAGGTATTCCATAAAAAATTGGGCAATTTTCAGCAATAAAAGTTTCGAAGTTTTAGAACGTAAAAATGGTGATTTTCGGCTTCGAAACACAAGTTTTTACGTTCTGGAACTTCTAAACTTTTATCGCTGAAAATCGCCCAATTTTTTATGGAATACCCATGACTATATGGTACACGTATGCCAGATTTCAGATTTTTCGGAGCACTATTAAGGCAGAGAAAAAAAAAATAATGCATTGAGCCCGAGTTCCTATGTAAATCAAATGGGAAAATTCACTGCCTTATAGGCAGTACTTTGAGTTGACCTACAGACTACAACTTTTGCGTACTTTTTTTCAAATTTATTTGCAAACTTTTTCCGCCTTGTCCGTAGAAAATTTCAAAAACACCCCAAATAAGGACCACCCTAATATTCATATTGAATCATTTTTTTCATAATTTGATAAAATGTTATAAACTCAAGTCAAATTTTTTTAAATTGTGAAAAACCATATAAACCTATTTAAAATTATATAAAATTAGACGGTATAAAGTTATACAGAGCGATTCTCTGGAATATAACGTGCTTCGCCGGCATATAGACAACCCAACCATCAAGCGATGGTGTTCTATTTTGCATATCGCATGCCCTTTGGCTTCAATCTCTTATTCTCTGCAAATGTACGAAATGTCATTCCATTATTTTAGGAATCCAATTTTTCTTAGTTCTTTTGTAAAAAAACGTGGAAATGCGTAGGAATTCTTACTATTATACGAAAATTCTATGAAATGTTATTCCGCTTCCTTGTGAATTAAGATGTCCTAATTTTTAGTACAAAATCGTGAAACGTCGTAGAGAATCGTAGTAAATTGTAGAAAATTCGTAAAATCTGACGAAAATCTACGAAATTTATGTTCCACTTCTCATGCTTCCGAAATTTCTTACTTCTTCGAAGTTTTTCGTAGAAGATCGTAGATAATTTCAGAAATTCTTATTATTTTACGAAAATTAATGAAATTTATGCTCAACTTCCAATTCACCTGAACTTTCGTACTTTTTCGTAATTTGTTGTAGAGTTTCGTGAAAATTTCGTAGCAATACGTAATTTGCGTAGAAATTCGTAATTTTCCGTAAAATTTGCTAATACAGAATACGAATTTTAAATATACACTACGATTTTTAAAGATTTTCTACACAATTCCACGATTTACTACAAATAACTACGATTTTTTACGCAAAACTACGAAATTCAAATTTTCATCATTTCGTAGAAATTATTAGTTTTGCGTAGAAATTATTTTCACCAGGGTAGCGTCTTAAGCACTCTTGTGCCTTTTTGTTAGTCGTCTTTGCATAATCCACCTGAGGAATAGTTATTCTTGATACGAACCCCGTGGGTTTTCGATTGTTGATAAAATATAATTTAGAGTGTTGAGTGTGTGTGGGACAACCCCTGAGCGGAACAGCCCCTTTACGTGGGTCGAAATGAATTTCGACCGGAAACGAGGCTATTTCATTAGATGGCTGGAAGACAGTAAGCGTTATAGCTATTCTTACTCAGGATAATTCGAATCCGGCAACGGCTATCTACCATCTTGCCAGAGATCTAGCCACGAGGCTAATTAATATTCTTCAGTGTATGCGCAGGAGACCTTTCGCAGTGCTTCGAAGGAAATCAGCTCGCAACTCACGGCTGGCTGTTGCACGCTCAGAGATGGCGCGCGCGGTCACCCTACTTACGATCTATTTTAGCGTATATGATGTTATCCTAGGCGCGGTTGTAAAGTTGACGAAATAAAATATGACTACGATCATTGCTATTAAATAAATAGGGATATTACTTCAGAATTAGATAAATAATAAATATTAATATGGGCACCGTTACAACTTTCATCGCAGAAGGTTGATATTTTTTTCCAATACACATGTTACCAACATCTAAAAATTGTCGTGAGCGATTTTTAATCGGACCCTTTTTGGTAATTTAAAATAATAAAAAACGGTTTTTGTCAAAGTTTCAGTACTGTCCCCCCTTAAAATCGAACCAATCAGCTGTTTGATCGAATGTATTTCTGATCTCACCAACGTTAAGAAAGTTATTCGGAAATTGAACTTGAAATGGAAATGTACAATTAGCTGAGCGCAACAATTCTCATTTTTTGGTGGTCAAGGCAATTATTGAACAATTTTCACAGCCGTTGGAGAGACAGCTCGACATTTATGTCATGAAGGGTTTAAAAATATGACTGTATCGTGTCTGGAAAGATTTCATTTAAAGACGCCTCTGTGGCAACTGATGAAAATTCGCAAAGACGTCCGATGGAAGGCATCCAAAAGCTGCCACAAAAATTCGCATCGGCCGTCTTATGGACGTCTCAAATATGACTTTATGACTGTCTTTTGAATTGTCTTTCGTCAATAGTGGATGTCTTTCGGACGTCTTTATTGTGGCATACGTGTTGTCTGGGCTCGTCATGTTCTCAGAGCGCTGTTTTATTACGGCCTGCATGGGTGCACTGAATTCTTACCGGTACTCAGCATAGAGATGTTCAATCATTTCTGAATCACGCCCCATTTTTATCATTAGCTGTTGGTATATATTGTAACGTTTCGGCTTTTACGAACCTACTGGTTATAGTAAAAGTCGGTTGCTACGGGTTCGAAATGATCTATTTTCTGAAATTTAATTAATTAAGTATTATTATGGACTCCTCGTACTGAAAGGTGAGGAAAAGGATGGGTATACCATGCAAAAGCCACCTTATTCAGATTTCATCTCCCTGCGCTAGCTACCGGACTCGGATAGTTTTAATTATCAAAGCCGTATTGGTTCTGAATTTAAGATTCAGAATTCTCACTACAGAGCCGGGTTTTTACGCCAAGCCTGTCTCGCCTGCTATTGATGATTTTATTGACTAACTACAGATCCGGGTTTTTACACCAAGACTGCCTGTCAGACTCGGGTTTCCAACGGTTGGCCCTCGAACACAGGTTTTTACGCCAATGTCGTTCGCTTCTTCCGTTGTTCGCCAAAGCTGTAACTACTCGGCTTATTCTGGTATTTATTACTGTCAAACAGGATGATAAGAAAATACCAGGCAAAATTTATCAGTAGTTATTTGATTCCCTGTATTGTTAAACCAAAATAAAATATCAACAAAATTAATACAAAGATCTTATTCTATCTTATTCTACGTTAAAGTCTATTTCATCCGTATTTATCTCCTTTCAACTAAATGATTGTAACAATGCTGCTATAGCTAATGCTCAATATAATGTTATGCTTCTAAACCCAGCTAGGTGATATTAGAATATGATTTTAAAGAATGTTCTGATTTGTCTAAATAATAGTGAATTTACTGATTCTACTTTATTGCCTTCGGAAGACCCTTAGTTCAATATCAAATGAGTCGCCTGGGATGCTATACCACGATTGCGCTCGTAAGAGTGTTTGTGAGTCGACTGGGTGCTATACCACGAGTGCGCTGTCGAGCTCTGTCGACGCGTGTTTATATACTCTTTTGCTTACGCTTGTGACGTCACAAGCGTCGCTCGCTGGTCTATCTGAATTTGTCCAGTTTTTCGGTGTTTACTCCGACCAATCACCGTAGTCTAGCCTCGTGACGGTCGGACACGTTACAATATATCATAAATCTTGCATTACAACAACTTACTGTATAATGATGCATGAATTATCAACTTCGTGTGTACAACATCACTTGTTCATCAATCATTACTTACAATCGGTCGACCTGGAGGACTACAACTACGTAGCGGTAGTCCTGGAGAACGAAAACTACGTAGCGATGGACCTGCAGGACGGAAACTACGTAGCAGTCGACCTGGAGGACTAAAACTACGTAGCGGTAGTCCTGGAGGACAAAAACTACGGTTCGGTGGACCTAGAGGACGAAACTTACGTAGCGGTCGACCTGAAGGACTACAACTACGTAGCGGTGGTACTGGAGGACGGAAACTACGGTGCGTCGGACCTAGAGGACGAAAACTACGTAGCGGTCGACCTGGGGGACGTCAACTACGTGGCGATGGACCTAGTGGACGAAACCACGTAGCAGTGGTCCTGGTCACAGATAACGGAAGCGTATGTTGTACGAAGACAACTCCCGGCGACGACGTCGTTAACACTCACAATTACCTGTAACTTAAATGCCATATGATGAAAGAATTTATCACTAGATTCAATCATTTATTTTTATTTCACTGAAAATCGACACGCCATGGGCACTGCTAGTCTTATTACTTTTGACCCGGCCCTAACTTGAGCAGCTGCAGGCTCTGTGATTGGGCAACTAAAAAAGGAAAATTAGTCTTAGAACCCTAACAGCACCGAGACGTTGCAGCAACGTTGCAGCAACATAACTTTGCAATATTGGCAATATTGCAGTTATATTGCGCAATGTTGCTGCAATGCCCCTACAATGTTGCTGCAATGTCTCTATGTCCGCTTTTCATTGCATAACATTGCAATATTCCTGCAACATTCCCTGCTTAAAAAAAATTATTCAAACCAATAGAAGGCTTTGTATGGGTCGTAATCGGATTTCTGTTCAAGTTATTTCCTAATGAAAGGCCCTTTTCCAATTTACATTTCCAATTCGTTCGTATCGGTGTTACCCAATTAACTTTCTCATTTTGTACATAGGATTCTATCGGTTCCATTCGTTTCTTTTAGCACAAAAAAACAAAAAACAAGAAAAAAAACGGATTGAGATTTTTTCACCCACAACTAATTCTTTTTTGAGCGGTCGAGGACAGTGAATATTTCGGAGTGTTCGAAATTTTCTATTCGCAGACTAATCGTTTTTTATTCATGTGGGTCACCCATCCAAATCCTGGTCGCCGATGAGATTGCTTAACTTCGTTGATCAACTGACGTCCGGTGTCGATCTGGATCCAACGTCGCCTGTTACAACCTTCAACACTTTTAGACTCAATAGGTAAACTTTGATTCGTGAGGATTGACATCAATATGTATGTAACTGTAACTGTTGACCCGTGGCGGGTTAATTATCAGTGAAATAAAAATAAATGATGAAATCTAGTGATAAATTCTGTCACCATATGGCATTCAAGTTACAGTTAATTATAATTGTCCGTTTGATTGATACATGGAAAATTGAATTCTTGTATTTTCACATGCGTGAATATATAAATATAACATAGTTGCATTGCAGCAACCTTGCGGCAACATTGCAATGCAATGTTGCAAATGTTATATTGCAGAGATCTTGCAGCAACATTGTAGTGCAATGCAATGGAAATAAAATTTAGCAATGTTGCTGAGACATTGCTGCAACGTTCCGTGCTGTTAGGGAACTACACAAGGAATTCACCCTTACCAGGTGGTTCGCGCAAAGTGAATCGCCCTGTATATTTACAGCTCAAAATTTCTGATTTATACATAATTGTACAAATACATGGGCTTGGTAAAATAATACTCCATACTTTTATTTTAAAAATACCACTTTAATTTTCAATACCACATTTGAAATTTCATAAACGGTATCTACGAAAAGACTTCTTACACTTTTCTATCAATTTTAATACGGATTGTTTCAACAGTGCATGTAAATATAAAAAATGAGAATTCGAATGTTTATGCTAAATTATTCATCTCTACAATAATTTGGATTTTAACTAGCTCACACGTCAGTTTCCATAAACTGATAGGTGGTATAGGATAGGATAGGTGCGCCGGGTGTTATTATCTCTCAGTCACAAATTGTAACCACATTTCAGACGGTAGCCATACGATCATATGTTATAAAATATACATAGATTGATAAATCGATAAGTCTTTATACGTGTGTAGGGAAATCGGGACAAAATGAGGTATTTCCGGAAAAAAACGCTACTGTGTCACCATTTGAACGATAATGCATCGTCAATAACATACTTTCAGTTGGTCTTCTATAACCAAATTTAAGGTACTCAATTTCGCTTCCTGGATGTTGCAATAATGTTGAACACTTGAGGTTTGACAAATATCTGGAGTTCCCTACCAAAGTATATCGCGACCAGCTCAATCGTTACGACCATTTCGACATTAACCGGTCGATTCTGACCACGGTGAATAAATTGATACTATCAATGAATTCGTCAACAAATCTTGAAATTTTTAAGACTTATCAGTTCAATATCTTTACATTAACACTATACCACAAATATATGTTAACAGGTTAATGTGCGACGTAGTAGAGATTACGACCATTCAGAGCCTGCTGTGGTCTGTAGTTCTCCTTGTCTGGCCATTTGTTACTTATCTTCCTGAAGGATTCCATCTGTGGAAACGAAATAGGAGGAGATTATTAAAGATACAAGAGCTAAAATATACAAAATTATGTGTGTAGATTGGGGTGGACGTTGAATACCATCTTTAGGAGTGAAGCCCCACAGTTTATAGACAAAGAAAAGAAAAGAAAATTTCAAAACGCGTGCATGAAATAAGCCTTCTTTTATGCTTGTAGGGCGTGGGGGAAATCAGGTGTTTCGAACGTGATGCAGGGCCGGTTTAACCACTAGGCCCGCTAGGCACAGGCCTAGGGCGCCATAGCAGAAGGCGGCGCCACGCGTTGGCGAGATTTGCAAGTTCTTGAAAAATGACCAAAAATTCTGTGTTCAATTCTGAATGTTTTCGCGTGAGACCCACGATGACGGACGAAAAAAAGTGGTTTTGATCCTGCCTAGCAAAACTTAGCCAGCCCTCTCGATGCCAGGCAGCAAAACAATCGGCAAATATCCGATAATTTTGAAGGTCTTGTGGTATTACTACAGACAATATTTGAGAATTGGTCTTGAGAGTTCAACACTATATTGGCATTAATCTGAAGCAGTGGAACCTATTTTTATACCATAGGAACAAAGAATGATAATAATTCCCGCTGCGGGGGGCTTGAAAAATACTTTTTTTCATCCGTCATCGTGGGGTCTCACGCGAAAACATTCAGAATTGAACACAGAATTTTTGGTCATTTTTCAAGAATTTTCGAACCGTTGGAACATGGTGTTTCGTTTGTTCAAAATGTTAAAAGTGCTAAAAAAAAAATAAGGAATAATGATCCTATCATGGGAGGGGTGTCAAAATGATCGAAATAAAAGAGAAGATTTTTGAGAATTTTTCGAGATTTTAAAAAAATGCCAATTTCAAAATGGGTTTGAATAATTGAAGGCCTCGATGCTAAAAGGTCCTGAGCGGTCGGCTCGCGTTTTTCAGTAGAAAATTCGCGTCAATATGACCAATTTTCAAAAATCACCGAAATGATTTTTAAAAAATACCATCGTGTAGAGGATAAACAAAGGCAACTTTTTTGTATTTACAGTTTTTTTCTAGATTCGTTATCTTTTGGGAAAAATAATAAAAACCGAAAAATCGCGAGGCTTGTTTGGACTACGTTTTTTAATCTTAACTCGCTCTAACTTCGACAAATATCAACGGATCTTCATGATTTTTGGCATGACATCGTAAAATACCCTACCGCTGCCGATAAAGTCATAAAAAGCTAATAATTCTATATTTTTCATGAATAATTTAGTTGTAAACATGCGAACAACTTTTTATAGGGTTATGTATGTTCGACGAGAAAAAGTGTGCTACAAAGTTTAAGCATGGAAAAACTTTTAGCGAGACATTTGTTCATTAACATTAAAGGAAGTTTTTGAGAAAATTTCAGATCGATTGAACGAAAATTGGCTAAGATACAGCGATTTTTGTAAAAGCAATCGATCCGCGTGGTTGATTAACGCTTCTTCTTCAAGCGTTAAGACCACGCGCTCTACCACGCGGATCGATTGCTTTTAAGAAAATCGCTGTATCTTAGCCAATTTTCGTTCAATCGATCTGAAACTTTCTGAAAAACTTCTTTTAATGTTAAGGCCCATCCCTAGTCGCCCACCTCCTTTTGGCGAAATGTGTTACATTTCGATTATTATCCGAGCCCAGGCATCAAAAACACAAAAAAGGCCAACTTAGCGCAAATTCTATTTCAATTCCGAACACATAGGGGAAAGCGGGGCTAGTTGGAGACGGGGGCAAGATGACGAAATCGTTGTTTCGCGAATATTTCAAAAGATGATGCCAGCTAAGTCATCAAGTAGTGTTAAACAAACCCCCACGCAGTAATAAAACTGGTGTAGACTTGCATGACAAAGTCATATGGCTTCTCACAGAGACATAGTGGTTTTTGGTCTGCGCGATGTAATATTTTGTGTTCGGAAAACGGTTTTACAGAACTACAGGTGAGCAAGATCGTACTTGTGAATTAATCCTTCATTTATGTAGGCATATAGATCCTACAGATCATAGGATTTCCAAACTGTCACCAATGTACTGGTTGAGGTTATTTTTTTTTTGAAAATAGCGGCACACGGGGCAAGTTGGTGGGGGCAAGTTGACGATCCACAACTTGCCCCTTTTTGCTATCCCTGCATATGGTAGGTATTTAGGCTATATGCAATTTCAGCTTATTGAATACATCAATGAATAAATCAATGAATTGGTATGAAAGAACCAAGTCTTGAAAGAGCCACCTCCATTTAATCATATAGTTTCTGCATGCAAGCGGCTCTTTCAAAACTTGGCTCTTTCATGCCACTTTTCCCCTACCTATACATAAAAAAATGTAACCATATGTGTGTTTCCTTTCTGGATTTGAATGAACTGAAGTATTTTTTGACGAAAACAACATTTTTATAAGCCCATTGAACCGAAATCTAGCATTCGCCAACTTGCCCCGTGGTCGGGGCAAGTTGACGAGTCTGCAACATTTTGGAAAAATCGAAATCACACAATTTGTAAATAACCGAATTCAATGTCCATTTTTTTTGTAACAGCTAACATCTCATAGTTTGCGAAAATACCGAAAGATTTCAAATTTCACTTACGATTGATTAAAAAAACGCTTCCAAAGCTTAAGGTCTCCAACTTGCCCCGCTTTCCCCTACGTCCAAAAAAAATTTTGTTTCGTGTGAAAATAGAGTCTAAATACCGATTTTACATTGTGTCGAATGTTTACGAATTCGACACAATGTAAAATCGGTATTTAGACTCTATTTTTACACGAAACAAAATTTTTTTTGGACGTATGTGTTCGGAATTGAAATAGAATTTGCGCTAAGTTGGCCTTTTTTGCGTTTTTGATGCCTGGGCTCGGATAATAATCGAAATGTAACACATTTCGCCAAAAGGAGGTGGGCGACTAGGGATGGGCCTTAATGAACAAATGTCTCGCTAAAAGTTTTTCCATGCTTAAACTTTGTAGCACACTTTTTCTCGTCGAACATACATAACCCTATAAAAAGTTGTTCGCATGTTTACAACTAAATTATTAATGAAAAATATATAATTATTAGCTTTTTATGACTTTATCGGCAGCGGTAGGGTATTCTACGATGTCATGCCAAAAATCAAGAAGATCCATTGATATTTGTCGAAGTTAGAGCGAGTTAAGATTAAAAAACGTAGTCCAAACAAGCTTCGCGATTTTTCGGCTTTTATTATTTTTCCCAAAAAATAACGAATCTAGAAAAAAACTGTAAATACAAAAAAGTTGCCTTTTTTTATCCTCTACACGATGGTATTTTTTAAAAATTATTTCGGTGACTTTTGAAAATTGGTCATATTGACGGGAATTTTCTACTGAAAAACGCGAGCCGAGCGCTCAGGACCTTTTAGCATCGAGGCCTTCAATTATGGAAAATTAACGGTTGGAGGGAAAAATCTGAAAAAATTCAGCAGTGCTTTTTCGAGATCGTAGAATCGTATAAAAAATCCCGAAGCGAATCAAAAATGGTGAGGGAAAAACATTGGTCGAGTTCACGTGGAATTCCCCATATATAATATACTATATGCATCTCTCCTCCATATGAATATATGTATGTTTTACATTATAGTATATGTTGTGGTACATTATTTTTGAAATTTTAAAGTTATCAATTTTGTCCTATGCTTTTTCGATTATTTTATGCGCGGGGGGGGGGGGGGGGGGGGGGGGGCTGATTTCGGCAGGCCTAGGGCGCCAATTTTCGTAAGCCGGCCCTGACGTGATGCCCGAATATCCAATCAGCGGGAGGGAATGTACAGTGTACTTTGCCTCCCGCTATTCGTTTTCTCTCACTGGACCAAGAGGGAAAGTACTCATTCCTCCCGCTGAGCCGGGAGGGAATTGACATTCCCTCCCGCCCCAGCGCCATTGCCAATCCGATCGACGCGCATCCAAGAAGGCCCTCAGGCAATTAGAGTCAGTTCATGTCGAGCGGGACGAATTTGGCCGAAAATTTACATCGATGTTTTTCGGATTCCACCCTCACGAAAAAAAACCCCGAACTTTGGGGGTATACCCCCAAATTTGGGTGTTAAACCCCGAAATTCCGAGGTAAACCCTCAACTTTGAGGGTTAACACTCAACGGTGTGGGTATACCCCTAACATTACGGGGTGTTCCCTCAAACATTTTGGGGTTAACACCTAACGTTGGGGGTATACCCTTAACCTTACGGGGTTAACCTTCACATTTCAGGGTTGAGCTTCAGATTTGAGGGTTACCCCTAAATTTGAGGGTTTACACCCAACGGTTTTTCAGGGTATACCCTCAGATTTGAGGGTAAATCCTAAATTTGAGGGTTACACCCAACGGTCTTTGGGGGTATACCCTCAGACTTGAGGGTAACCCCTAAATTTGAGGGTTACACCCAACGGTCATTCAGCGTATAATACCCTCAGATTTGAGGTTGTTACAAAAAGTAAATTATATACATAGTTACAGAAAAAAAAAAACGGTCAGTGTATAAAAATGTCAAAAATCGTTGTTTCGCAAGAAATAATATATTTTTTGCTCTGTCAGAAAATATAAAATGATAGTATAAGTATAAAATAGCGCGCGCGCTGTGATATAGTATACCTATACAGTTATTAACCCTCAATTTGAAGAAACCCCGGAATCCAGGGTTAACCGGGGACTGAGGGTTAACCCTCAATTGGGGGTGAATTCGCACCCCGAACGAGGGGTCTGAGGGTAAACCCTCAAGTTGAAGAAACCCCGAAATTCAGGGTTTACCGCGAAGTTGGGGGTGAACCCTCAATTGGGGGTGCGAAATCACCCCCAACATTGAGGGTATACTTGGGGGTTATTTTGAAGGTAAATTTGAAGGTTTTTTTTCGTGCGGGCAGAGGGTCGGAAACGTAAAGATTCGTTGAAATTAGCAAATCCACTTTTCGACCGAAACCAATACATTTCTTATATCACCATATAGGTGATGAAAAGTAAAAAATAATGCAGTGAGTCCAAATATCTATGTAAATCAAATGGGAAAATTCGCTGTCTCCCGGGTAACAATTTACATGGCCAGCCTACAAGCCACATTAATGCCATGTGGCATTAGCATGGCAATATTGTCGGCCGGCCACATAGCAGGTCGATGTTCGACAACCATGCGGCGACTATATTGTTTCATGGCCTTTTGACATGGCGATAATATGGCTAACTAAGCTAGGCTACCAATGTTGCACCATCCTTGCAGCTATAAGGCTATTTGATATAGCTTTTGACTATACAGTACAATCTCACTAATCCGACAGATATCGGACCAGAGGACTGCCAAATTAATGAGAACGCCGGATTGGTAGGGGTTCATTCGAAAACAATGCCTTTTAAGGTAAACGGCCCAGTTAGTGACCCTGTCCCATATTGTGACCCTGACGGCACAATTTTAACTGCCATAAATACAGTTTTCGTCGAATAATAATCTAATTACCGGCCAATCAAAGAGCGTTTCTTACTTTGAATTATTGAAGAAATCCCCTTTTGTACATGAAATATTTAGAATAGAAATTGACCGGTGAATAGTGCGGAACGCGTCTCAGTGGCTCCGCAGTGACAGTGCTAGACGGTATTGACTAGCGACGGAGGGCACCGAATTGTGAATCTTATTCACCATGTAGGTATAAAACGACATAAAAATGGTGTCAACATCTTCAGCAGAAACTAGACTATCGGTGAGATAAGAAATGGTTCAACTTTTAGTCAGGTGTTTGTTCGAATTCGCGGGGTCAATAAGTTTGTCACATAATTGAGGTTATGTCGCTGTTGTAGAACCCTCGATTCGTCACCTGTTCGTAAGTGTCAGAAAGTGGGTACACCCATGGGTCACAAACTGCGGCATGGGGGTCATGAATCGGGTACACGCAGGGGTAACAAACTACAGCAATGGTGTTTCTCTAATGTCAGAAACCCCGACAGCAGAATAGCGCTATTAAAACAAGGATTTCATCAATAAATCTTGATTGTTTCACTTTTACAATAGGTGACTCTCATTCGGAGGGCTTTAATGCACGTGTTGAAACCTTAAGTTTTCGATTTGACTGTATCACGCGTGACTAAATAGTAGAAATCCGACACCGCCGCTCTTAAAGTGTCACTAACTGGGCCGGTTACCCTAATGGCAAAACCTATCTTTATTGCACAAAACAGTATGTAATTGCATTTTTCCGTAGTATACATTAGGGTGGTTCTTATTTAGGGCTTGGTGGAATTTAAATGAGTTCGCCCCCCTAATAGATCACAAATAATGTAGAAAAAATCACTGTAAAATTTGAGCTCTTAATTTTAACATTAAGCCATGCCGCCAAAGCCTTTTGTATTTTTTTTTTTTTTTTTTTTTTTTTTTTCGATTTTGTACAACTGAAGATATAATAATGGGTTTTGTGCACTTCTGGATCTTCTGTTTTTTCTGCGGCACCAAAAATCTTGTGAAACATCGATGCGTCTCATTGCAAAAACATGCGTAAATCTCCGATTTTATCTACATCTATTAACAATTAGCTATTTACCTAATAAAATATTGAAATAGTATGTTTTTGAACACACTTATTTTTTCGTAATTGTTTTCTTATTGTTTGGTATATTTTTAATTGACAAGTTTCTAATAAAGTTTTTCAAAAAAACAATGTTGATATAATTTTTTTAATATGCCAAAAAAAAAAACATTACTTCTGTACCGCTGTTTTCTATACATGAATGTCAATTTTTGAATTTTTTTATTTCTTGAAACGTCAATAAAGTACATGATCTTGTCGAAAAATGGATGGTAAAAATGTTTTTAATTTTTTTTTTTTTTTTTATCCTACTTGGAAACACACCTAAAATTTAGGCCTCTAGACCAGAATACCCCTGAAAAAAAAGATCTAGAAGTGCACAAAACCCAATATTATTTCTTTAGTTGTACAAAATTGAAGAGAAAAAAAAAAAAAAATACAAAAGCCTTTTTCGGCATGGCTTAATGTTAAAATTAAGAGCTCAAATATTACAGTGATTTTTTCTACATTATTTGTGATCTATTAGGGGGGCGAACTCATTCAAATTCCACCAAGCCCTAAATAAGAACCACCCTAGTATACATAAGCTTTACTAGGCCTGCGTTATGTTTACGTTTTAACAAAAATAAAAAAAAAAAAAGACTTACATTTCTACAATGTATTTGTATTATTCCTTTGAGGGAACATGTCTAACCCTCTGACGAGAAAGTCCTACTAATCCCTGTCGGTGTGAGGTGAGTGGGGGCACAACCAACCGCGCTCGAGTGTTGTGTGTGGTAGTGCGCTACGTCACGGAATCATGCCCCCACTTGTGGCAAACCAGAAACGTAGCACAATACCTGTAAACACATGAATCTTCCGGCCGGCTCTCTGATACATTTTTCTCTGGGGCACGTTATAAAAGTAGCGCGCCGGCACTGGGCTCCGCTCCCCACTCTCACAGCGGCTCGCTCACGGCTCCAGCTGGCGCGGTGGTGGGAGACCGAACAATTTCGTCAGAGGGCTAAAATAGTTCCGTTTTACGCTGCCCTCTCAACCCCCTTTTGAAAACGCCGGACTACTGGAGGGGTCTGATCGGCGCAGTGCCGGATTAGTGAGATTGTACTATATATCCAATGTACACTTGCTACCTGGCATTGACCTAGCCGCCACCTTGCGCCACGGCATTGGTTTCATGTGGGCCAAGCTGGCACTACCATGTCCCCGCCACTACCTAGCACTGACCTGGCCGCCAGCTTGCTATGCCATATCGATTTTATGTGGGCCAAGCCAGCACTGCCATATCTTCACTAGGGCTAATCATTTTGGGGTCATATTTTTTGATTTGCCCTCGCACCCCTCAAAATGTGAGTGTATGAGGTCAGTATTACTACCTATCAATGATAACCAAGGTGCGATTTTTTTTGGCGTGGCCCATTGCAAAAGTATTTTTCCCATTTAAATAACACGGGAAATGTTTTTTTATTTTATTTGGAATTTTATTTCGTTCTGTCGAATCATCGTGTTGTAAAAATCAACACATATTCTTGTACGAAATTGAACGATCTCCAAAAAAGGTCTGATACGATTTTTCGCTAGGTCGAAAAAAAAAGTCGTCATATACCGTTTGAGGTTGAACTTTAACCTTCAATAACTTTCAAACGAGCGGACTTGGCGAAAAATCATATCAGACCTTTTTTGGAGATCGTTTAATTTCCTATAAGAATATGTATTGATTTTTGCAGCGCGATGATTCGTTAGATTGGAATAAAATTTCAAATGAAAAAAAAAAAACATTTCCCGTGTTATTTGAATGGGAAAAATACTTTTGCAATGGGCCACGCCAAAAAAAATCGCACCTTGGTCATATTGATAGGTGCTGATACTGACCTCATACACTCACATTTTGAGGGGTGCGAGGGCAAATCAAAAAATATAACCCCAAAATGATTAGCCCTAATCTTCACGTTAAGGGAAGACCCTGGTGAAACTCAAAACTTCGACATTTCTTTCATAATTGAAATTATTTTTAGATCATGTGAAAGTGTACTCAGAAACTAAGAAAATCCCACCTTGATCTCACAGATTACTTGATAAATGTGGAAGTTACGCAACATTTAATGGTAAAAACATACTGAACTTCAAAAAGTCCCCTGCGTCATAACTTTAATCGAATCATATTTATCTTGAACTACAATCTTTGAGACACTCAGGCGAAGAGATTTGCTGATCAGATTTGCGAATTAATTTTTCGTTCTTTTTTAAGAGCATTTAATATTTTCACTTCCAAATTTTTTGCATTTTTTATGTTATTTGAGACTTGAAAAGTATGTTCCTTTTACAATTTGGAAAATTTGATCAGTGAATTTGTGCGTAAGGTATGTGTGAACTTCCTCTGCGAAGGAGAAGTTGATCGGAGCAAAACAATGACGCAAGGAGTTTTTAGCGTAGCTGAAAATGTAGTTTTGAGTAAATCGTATTTTAATGAAAATTGGTACAAATTAAATAAATTCTTCAGAATACATGGTCCGAGGTCATAATGTTAAACTTTCTGATGAACGCATCTTAGATCCTCGATTTCTTTTGCTCCGACATATCTCGGAGCACGGATTATCTTCGCTCGACATTTCCAGGTTCACCGTCACATGGAATAAAATTAAAAACAAAAATGAGCATTCTAATAGAGTAATAGTGGGGGTCAAATAATTGATTATTATTATTATTATTATTATTATTATTGAATGATTATTGAATGTTGCTTCGACATCGCCTGGCCTAGAACTGTCCTGCTCCATGAGTTGTCCCTTCCTTTCTGATGTTCAAAGCTTTAAGCTGCGCCTTTGTCAATTTGACAGCACGCCGAAGCTTTTTTCGTCGTGCTTCATTCTGCCACTCGCTTTTTCTTTTTCGTTGAGTGTCCCGCTCTTTCAAAATCTTGGTACTGATTTTCATCACCTGTTCGTCCCTGTTCACATGAGCCTGTCGAACAGCGTGGCGAGCCTTGGCAAGCACCTTTTCTTTTAGCGACTCACCTTCGTCTGCCAATCGCTTTGAATGTGCGAAGTATGTCTGGGATGCCATCACGCTCATGCCCATTGTTGCTCCAAACTTTTGCGTTTGAGCATGTCCCCCTCCAGATTCTGAGAAAACTTCCACCATTTTTCTATTGACATCGAACGGTCGCCGCTTGGTGTTGTCTGTTGTTCGCGGACTCCTAAAACTTTGTGCGGAAAGAAAGCCACAGTCTTCGCATTTGACGCACAGCCATGCTGCGAATCTTCTTCGTTCTCTCATCTGCCCAGCGAGGCTCTTCTGTCCACATTCAGCGCATGCTAAATTTTTAAAAAGCTCCTGCCAGGTACTGGAATGCACAAATAAATAATTTTTACAAGCATCGCCTGGCTCCGACGACTGTGATGAAACAAAAGTTTCAATTTTTCTTTTGCTAGTAGATGATGTACTAGGTCCTAGAGGGTTACTTATCTTTTTCGGTCCTGATTGTATTCTGGATGGGCCAGGCTCCGGTTCGTCAAGCAAATGAGGGGATGGGCGGAATAACGGTATAAGTCGAGTTATACCGTTTTTCCGGAGATTGCATAAAAATGATCAGTGACCATAGATCTACATTAGGTATTTATTTGATGAAAATGGGTTTAATATTGAAGGGTTAAATTAAACAGCTCTTACGGAAGAACGGTATAGCCCGAGTTATTCCGTTATTCCAAATATCTAGATGAAATGAGATAGAAACATCGGAGTGATGCCTTTGGATGATCACTCGGAGCGCGAAACATTTCGGGTATGGGAACGTATTTTTAATAGCGCCGAAATTATCCGAGAGATCTCGGACGTTGTCTCAACAGGCTTATCATCGGCAAAAATAGATGACCTCCGCACTCTGATAAAATTGGGCCAAACGAAGCGCACACTGAGAAAAAGGTCTTGGTGAAACAACCAAAATTCGGTTATTATACGGTCAAAAAAAAATTTTTTGTTTAGTCAACCAAAATTTTGCTGTGTTAACAACAAATTTAGTAGTATCAACAAAAAATTTAGTAGTATCAACAAAATTTTGGTTGACTGTACAAAAAAATTTCTTTGACCGTATAATAACCAAAATTTTGGTTGTGTCAACAAAACCTTGTTCTGAGTGCAGCTGTGTTAATCAGAAAAATATATTCGGAGAATCATCTGCAAAATTCGGGACTGAACTGTTAATACGTGAAGTAGAATTGGAGAAAGCGATAAAGCTGGGGATTCCATGCCAAATCGAGCTGGTCCTGACCCTCGACCTCTCATATCTGGTCGGCGATTTTTTGTATCATTCTTCTGACTCTGAATAATCAGAATTTTTTCCAGATTTTTCAAAGTAAATTTGAGCGCGTTATGAATTTTTAAAGATTTTTTCCAACACCTCTATGGCCGTCGTCGAAAAATCTGGAAAAATGCTCGAAAATTTTGTCAGAGATGAAAATTTTTGAACCAAGATTCCTGATGTCGGGGTTTTTGCTTCAACCTGTTTTTTTAGTTTTTTAATCATAATTTCATGTTGATATTCCTGAGATAAAAATATGTTTAAAAAAATCTGTAAAAATTTCCAAGAATCCTCGGCTATCGTTCGAAATATTCAAGCAGCAGTCCACGGTGTATTGATCATCGTTTCTATTTTGTCAAATTTTTTTTTCTTCGAAAAAAGCCGAAAAAAAAATGCATTGAAGCGACAGTCCAAGCATTATGAATTTTGATTAAAAATTTTCATTTCTGACCAGGGTTGTAAAATTTTTAATGGAAAATATTTCCATTAACTCATTGAATTTAATTTTTTAATGAAAAATATTTCCATTAACCATTAAATTTAATTTTTTAATGGAAAATATTTCCATTAACCATTAAATTTAATTCTTTAATGGAAAATATTTCCATTAACCATTAAATTTAATTTTTTTAATGGAAAATATTTCCATTAACCATTAAATTTAATTTTTTAATGGAAAATATTTCCATTAACCATTAAATTTAATTTTTTAATGGAAAATATTTCCATTAACCATTAAATTTAATTTTTTAATGGAAAATATTTTCACTCACCATTAAATTCATTTTTTTATTCGAAAATGTTTTCATTAAAAAATTAAATTCAATGAGTTAATGGAAATATTTTCCATTAAAAATTTTACAACCCTGAGCCGCTCACGGTCATGCACACAGCGAATGGCTTTCTACTTTCCCGCCAAGTCTATTTAAAAATTAAAAGTGATCCAAAGTAATTTCAGAAAATTCCAGCAGTTGATGAGAATTTTTCCGAATAGAAAAAAATATTCAAAAATTGATGAAAATTTTTCTCATCAAATGATGAAATTTAATTTTTTAATGGAAATGTTTTCCATTGAATAATTAAATTTAATGGTTGATGGAAAAAGTTTCCATTAGAAAAATAAATTTAATGGTTAATGGAAATATTTTCCATTAAAAAATTAAATTTAATGGTTAATGGAAATATTTTCCATTAAAAAATTAAATTTAATGGTTAATGGAAATATTTTCCATTAAAAAAATTAAATTTAATGGTTAATGGAAATATTTTCCATTAAAAAATTGAATTTAATGGTTGATGGAAATATTTTCCATTAAAAAATTAAATTTAATGGTTAATGGAAATATTTTCCATTAAAAAATTAAATTTAATGGTTAATGAAAATGTCAATGCATTAAAAAATTTAATGCATTATTTACAACTCTGTTTCTGACACAGAATTTTTTAGAAATTTTCCAGTTTTTCCGATTACGGCCATCAAGGTGTGGCCAAAAAAAACTTTGAAAATTCACGACGCGCTCAAATTTATTTTGAAAAATCAGAATAAAAATTCGATTGCTATCCAGAATCAGAAGAATGATACAAAAATCGCGGACCAGATATGGGAGGTCGAGGGTCAGGACCAGGTCGATTTGGCATTGAATGCCCCATCTATAAACAGTTTCTAAAGTATTTGTACTCATTGTTAAATTTTTTTTGTGTAAA
Source organism: Tenthredo mesomela (assembly GCA_943736025.1). Taxonomy (NCBI): domain Eukaryota; kingdom Metazoa; phylum Arthropoda; class Insecta; order Hymenoptera; family Tenthredinidae; genus Tenthredo; species Tenthredo mesomela. Next base: position 34,500,561 of record OX031014.1, read on the forward strand.
TAAAATGTGAGATGAGTGAAAAACAGCCTTGTTATCTGGAAGAACGGTATAACTCGAAAATTTAATTATTCGTTCATTGTGAAGGGTTTGAACTTTTTGTGGTTCTATTTATATAATCAGAAGCATTATTATGTACTACCATGCTATGTTGAATTATATCAGGATATGTTCCGTTTATCGTAGTTTCTTACGTTTTTCTCATTTATCTCAAAACTATGTTTTCCACACGGCGTGCGCAAAGTTCAATTTTGCGCACGCTCCGCGTGCATAAAATTCAACTTAACGCACGCTGTGTTGAAAAATGAAGTTCGATACACGTGCGAAAGTTGATTCTCGACTCGTGTGATTGTCACCCTCGCTTCGCTCGGGCGAAAAACTTCACACTCGTCCGAGAATCAACACTTTCACACTAGTATCGAAAAGTACTATTTCCGAGTTATACCGTTATTCCGCCCATCCCCTCAATTGTTGATGACCAACTTGTTTTCTAGAGGGAAAGTCTTTCGATTGGAATTTATTTCCAAGATTTTTTTTACCCTGCTTGTTTTTGGACGTTGGGCGTTGTCTAGACTTGCGCCACCGTGAGGTAATCGAATCCATTTTTTTCGTTGCGATTTTTTCGTTGAGATTTTTTCGTTTCGCAATGGGTGAAAATCACAAAATTGCAGAGTAGTTTACACTTGCTGTCACCAACCCGTGTGGAAATTGCCCGGTTTGGCCCGGTTACAACAAGGTTTCTGGCCGGGCGCTAGCCGGGCAGTATTTTTGTCAAAGTGCCTGACCAGGAACTGGCCGGGTGCTAGTCTGGCGAAAACTCTTACATGGGGCTTTCGCAGACGCTGGCAAGTACTGGTCGGGTGCTGACCGGGAGCTAGTTTAGCAGTTTATTATTTAAAAGCCTGGCCAGGGCCTGGACAGGCGCTTAGACGGATAAAATTATGTCATAGTTTCATAGGAATCAACTACTTCAATAAACTTTCCAGCAAAAAGTGTTATTTGAATATAGAAAAATATGAAATTGAAAAGAAATAAAATGAAAAAATAGAAAAAATATGAAATAAAATAAAATAAAATAAAATATGATATTGGCAATATGAATCATATGATAAATTACATATTGCAGATTTCTTTCATATTATTATGTGATTTATCACAAATGATCATTTTCAGTAGGGTACTGCTCCTGCGCTTACTATCACATGACGGTGACATCCCGCACTTGGCGTCGCGTAGTTAGTGATCGAATAGCTTCGGTGAAAAGTGTTCATTTCTAATCAACTTCTGCGGCGTACTATTAATCAGCTAGTGGTGATATAATACAACATGCAGAGTTTGTAGAGCGGTAACGACGAATAATTGATGTAGGGTCAGCATTTTTCATGCGCGAACTTGCATAGAATCGCATTTCAAGTTTTGTAGGTTATGTTGTCGCCCTCGTGTTGGTTTGGTCTTTCATTGGAACAGTAAGAACTGAGGATTCATATAATTGTTTAATCTGAATTGAGAAGTTGTATTGTAAAGACATACTAGTTGATATATGTATAGATATAGCTATAGTTTCATCATTTTATCATAAGCCCTAAGGACTAAACCCGCATCTTGAAAAAAATATAAATGTTCGAAAACATGAAAAGATAATTATCCGAAGAAATGATTGAAAAATTGAAGAAACTCGGTTCGTGATATTACTTCAAGACCGGTCAAAGGTTCTATTTGTGATGATGTAACCTTGAAACTACAGGTTAAATTATTGTTCCGAATATCTATCACAATAAGAAATATTGAAATGAATGAAAAATTAATTTAAAAAAAATTGAAAACTTGATTATAATTTGCTTTCATTTTTCAACTGCGAATAATCGAATAAAATTATCGCAACATTCGGACTCCTGACCGGGTGCCGAATAGCCGAGCGTGACGATTCTGGGCGGGCTCTGGTCAGACCCACCCGGCCAGCGCCCGACTAAAAGCCGGGCTTCCCGACCGTGTCCCGGCCAGAACCCTGGTTCAATTTCCACACGGGAAGATGCCAGTTCGTAGTAAACTAACCACTAAACGCAGGAAAGCGCGGGAACAATCGGTAACTGGACGCAAGGTACTGTTTCACTAGTTCAAATTTCGAATACCAGATGGCGAACGCGTCTTCGCCATAAAGATACATGAATGACCCAATTTGAGTAGTACTGGTTTTGACCACGAGGTGGCTATGCTTCAGATACAGTTACCAATAGTCGATCATGCCCTGTGCTACAGGTGGTTCGATCCCGAACTACACGGAGTTGTGACGTCACAAATTTCAAATTAGCGTCAAATTTACCGAGTTTTTCAAACTTTGACCTTGTATATTGCTATATTCCCATTCAATAGTATTTTGATGGAATTCTAGAATTCTAGAGGAAAATAATCACGAAAGAAATGCAAAAAAAAAAAATTTCTTCGATTTTATTTATAAAATTCGCTGCCAATGAACCAAAAAAAATCGGAGGGCCTTGAAAGTTTCTACAAGGTGGGGACAAGCCCCGGGAGTAATTTTCCGGCAAAAACAGAAAATCGATTTTTTGAGCGATTTCGGGCGAAATCTCACCAGGGTCTTCCCTTAACTGGCGTTAACTGGCGGCTACCTGGCCGCCACCACGCGATGCCATATGGCTTTTATGTGGGCCAACCTGGCACTGCCATGTCCTGAAGTAGCCTGGCATCAACCTACACGGAGAAAAAAGACGTGCAGTGAGTCCCCCGCAAAGGAGAGAGATGGTCATTTTCGTAGTAGCGCCGCTATCCGTTCTTTCGGGAGAGTCACTACTCCTCAAAGAGTACTGACTGCCCCGCAGGCGGGTTTTCACTGTACCGAGTGCGCGAGCGAGCAACTTTGCCACTTTTTCGTGTAACGTCTGTGCCTGTACAAAGTATTTCGCCCATTGAGACTTTTGATCAAAACGACCGTATCTCGAAAGTGTTTCAAAATTTTTCAAATCCACCGAAAGCCAATTCCCATAAGATTAGTGCGGGGTTCTTTCTCGATAAAATTCATCACGCCGAGAAATTGCATCAGAGAATCCTTGTCATTTGGAGACGGGAAACCTACAATTGCCGCTACTTGTTCTTGCAAAACGGCCAATCCTTGTTCTGATACGCGATGGCTTAGACCATACAGGATGGACTGAGCATTGCCTATGCTGAAGCATTGTAAGGTTATTGCTGGGTAATGAGAAAAGGACAGACGTGAACGCACGATACTGAATCGTTCGTCGGACAAGGAAGCAATAGTCCCTAACGGGAGTAGCGCTTATGGGTTACTCGGCAACACCCCCCACTACTCCAATGCTCAGTCCATCCTATATGGTCTAAGCGCGATGGCCTGAAAAATCAATCTCATGTGCTGCGAAAACACATTTTTTGTTGTTTAAAGTGATATCTTCTTTTTAAAACCTTTTCAAAACAGCTCTCAACGTTTCATTATGTTCTTCGGTCGTTTTGCCGAATATTAGTATATCATCTAAACAACAAAAGCACCTATGGTGAAAAAACCTTTCGCCAAGTGCAATAATGTGGTCACCCCCCAAAACGAAAGTATAAAATGAATAATATCTACGTACAAAAGGATTGAAATCACATACAGTTGCCAAGTACATGTCTTCTGTATACTATAAGTTTACAACAGAAAATTAAACAGCCTTTTGCTCGTTCACTCACAAAAAAAAAAAAAAAAAAAATTTGGAGGTAGTGGTGCTTGGCGGGCCAATACTGTTCTCTCGTACTTGTCTACGAAGGCTCGCCAAGTAGAACTACCTCCGAATTTTTTTTTTTTTTTTTTTTTTTAGCGCGAACATTTGAGGCGGTTTGTGGTGCTTCGTCCGGAATTTTGTGACGGTTCCACTATTAATATCAATATCGAAGTTTACTTGACACCATGTTGTGGTAGGGGCGGTTAATAAATGTATAAGGCAATATTTATTATGGTAACGTGGTAGAGTGTCGTGCTTTCCGTAGCCTGTAGCCGCCATACTGCCCGTGCCATCGGGTGTTCCTAAAGCCACCACGCTATGCTCTTAGGCTACGTCCACATATCAATAACACATAAAAATCACAGCGCGTCACATGGAACAACACGGCCGTCAACCCACCTACTCTTACTTCTTACATCGTGGTTTCTACATTGAGTGCGTTCGGCTTGCTCGCTTTTTCGCTAAAAGCGTGCACGAGCGTCACTTTCGCCGTTCGTCTTGACGCTTCAAAGCGCTGCGGTACAGCGATGACGTCATAAGTTCAGAGTGTTTACGTCATCAGTTCACGCTCACACTCGCTTACTCGAAATAGGTAGGGCGGCAATAGCGCGGGTCTTATTAAACGCCACGATCCAAGACGAACGCCGTTAGCGGTAGAGCGATAGAAAAACCTAACCTATCTTCGATGATTTGAAAGTAACAAGTATTTCACAATGGACAGAAAAATTAGGTCAACTGCCACTATAATCGGCCAAACAATAAAACTGTTCATCGGTATACTGAGGCACGATAACCTCAAAGTAATTTGGTATCCGTGGAATTGGCTGTTTTTGCTTGAATGAATTCGGAAACATATGTTCATCATAATCCTCGCTTTCTTCCGATGAAGATGAAAACATGATTTCGTAAAATTAATGTATAACTCAATTCAGTAACTGACGTTTATGTTCTGCAGCCATTTTCATAAACACTCGGAGCACCCAGGCGCGGATTTAGGGGGGGGGGGGGGGGGGGGGGTCACGGGGGTCATGACCCCCCCCCCCCTGCATCCTAAATGAACGAAAAAAAAACTGTGCCTGAACTTCAGACGGAACAGTGACCCCCCCCCCCCAAATCGAAAGTCTAGATCCGCGCCTGGGAACACCGCTATCAGCGTTCGCCTTGTCGCTGACGCTTTCACGCTTGTTCACGCTCTAGCCAAGCCGAACGGACGAAAACGCCGCTTGAAAGCGCGAGCGCCAACAGCTTCAAAGCGAGCAAGCCGAACGCACCCATTGTGTTACCACCCATAGTAGTTTGCAATGCTGGTAGATACCCGTCGCCAGGGCTGTAATTATGACTAACTTGCGAGTCAAGCGACTCATACCGCCTATCCGGCACTATTTGTCACAACAGTTTCTTGCAATCGAGGCTGTGTGATATAAATTTATACTTTTGTTAAAGTGGAATCGATATAGTTTACATTCTCATAATCAAAGAGTATTTGGCCCTTTTAAGGCATATCAACCTGGGCAGCTACTTGGCTTGCCTATGAAACCACATATGATACATCTAAATCGATTCTAGATATTCCGTGATAATCAGGTGAAACCGAATTGTCCATTCGCCTAGACGCCGAATATTTCGTATTTTTATGGGGACCACTCATTGCACTGAAAATCCCTAGGGGGATCTTGGCACGCGGTCGATGGAACTCGGCAGCCATTGTTGTTGGAAACCGGCTGATTGTCAATACATCGCGGAAGGTAGACATGTGAGATCCACGTCACTTCACTCACAAAAAACCGTCAAGTCACGGATATTTGCGCCATTCAACATGTCTTTAGTACTATGGAAAAAAAAAAAATACGATTTCAAGGATTTTGAAAATTTTTCAAAAATGGCGGAGTTAGAGTTATGTGAATTTTTGTGAACCGCTGTTGCACCGCTATGTTTGGAAATTTATATCTCCGAAAGTATTTATCGGAGCGGACTGATCCTGAAATCATTTTGTTCGTAATGGAATGCGCTTTTATACAAAAAATTTCATTTTCAAAAAAAAAAAAAAATTTTTAATTTTTTATCGGGGCCGGGTCGGAATTCCGAATATTGAAAGCGCCGAAAGTGTAAAATACCGATTTTCAAAACACCGAACTGAAATTTTCATACAGTGTGCTAAAACGAACCGTCAAATGGCCGACAGGCAGAAGCGTAGAATGGTCTAAACACTGAATACAAGTGATACGATAATGATTTAACATACAAGGTATCTCACCGAAAGAGTACGCAAACAACAGATAAATATACCGAACAGTTAATTTTACGAACCGCAAAATTCCGAAAATCCAGATTCATGCACAGAGTGTACTTCATTGACGGAATTATGGAAATTTCAGTGCGCATTTCAAAATTGTCAGTTTTCGGAATATTCAAATTTCGGTATTTTACACGTTCGCAACTTTGAGCTTTCGGACTATTTGAATTCGATTCGTTGAAAAGTCGGTATTTTTTAGGTCGGTATGATGTGAGTTTGTTCAGTCATCTTTCGGAAATTTTACCTATCGATTTCATGCTATGCGGTATTCTACGGTTCTGTTCTATAAATGTTGGAATTTTTATATTTGATAATTTTAGCAATCGTAACATAAAACTTCGGTATTTTACACTTTCGGCGCTTTCAATCTTCGGAATTCCGACCCGGCCCCTTTTTTCGCCAATTTTTTTTTTTTTTAATTCCGCTGCCATTTCCGCGGGACTTACAGAAATTGATGGAGACAATTTTTTTTACATAGGGTAGACGTACCATTTGTGGCCACTGTAGCTTTTGTGGCCATGCTTGACAAATGCTTCCCTCCTTTCTGGCACTATAAATCTATTCAATTATCGAATTAATTACGAAAACATAACCTACAGCAAATATTAGACCCAATTTTCCCAGTACTTGATTGTTTATAAGTGAAGTTTTTTATAATTAAGGCTGTCAAAATGGTTTTGTACCGGTTGTGGCCAGATCTTGATTTACATATGGTAAAAGTATGGCCACAAATGGGGCAAGTGATGGCCACAAACGGTACTAAGGTGGCCAGAAACGGTACTTCTACCCTACCTAAATCCTTCCCCTTCAGCACTAAAAAAAAAAAAATTCATGGAGAACTTACCTGGGCCGGAGAAAAAAAATAAAACGTTTTGTCGCGCGTCGCCGCGCGCGTCAATCCACGTCCGCGCGGCGAGCTCCTTGTGTTGCGTAGTGGAGTTAAATTACATTTGATGCTTCTCTACTTACCCGGGCTATTCATTCTCCAAAAATTGTTGTTCAACCACCTTATCCCTCGCTTATTAGACGGATACTAGTCATGTTTTCTCGGAGTTATATACCTAATAGGCAGGTAGAGAAGCATCAAATGTAATTTAACTCAACTACGCAACACAAGGAACTCGCCGCGCGGACGTGGATTGATGTGCGCGGCGACGCGCGACAAGACGTTTTATTTTTTTTCTCCGGCCCAGGTAGGTTCTCCATGAATTTTTTTTTAGGGTTGAAGGGGAAGGATTCAGGTATCAAAAAAAAAATTGTTTCCATGAATTTCTGTAAGTCCCACGGAAATGGCAGCGAAATTAAAAAAAAAGTTGACGAAAAAAAAATTGAAAGAATTTTTTTTTTTCGAAAATGAAATTTTTTGTATAAAAGCGCATTCCATTACGAACAAAATGATTCCAGGATCAGTCCGCTCCGATGAATACTTTCGGAGATATGAATTTTCAAACATAGCGGTGCAACAGCTCGGTTCACAAAAATTCACATAGCTCTAACTCCGCCATTTTTGAAAAATTTTCAAAATCCTTGAAGTCGTATTTTTTTTTTCCATAAGTACTAAAGACATGTTGAATGGCGCAAAGATCCGTGACTTGACGGTTTTTTTTTTTTTTTTGAGTGAAGTGACACGTGGATCCGCTCATATGTGTGGTTATGTTCGTTTATTTGAAGCAAAAGATAAATAAAGTGAATAAAACCTACGTGAATAAGCTATGGATATCTATCAAAAATCGATCAATCAGTTTGAAATGATATCAATACAATCAACGAATTAAGTCATGCTATTCTGGTAATTAATTAATTACCCGGGCTTGTAAGCAATACTTTGAGTTGACCTACAGACTCCAAGTTTCGCGTACTTTTTCACCTTTCCGTATCTCTATTTTAAGAGAAAAGAGGAAGTAATTGTATTCAGGCCGAAAATGAAGCGTTAAGTTTTCACTGCGTACGTGCGTGTGTGTATGTAGGTAGGTATGTATGTATATTAGGGTGTGCCAAAAAAAAAAAAAAAAATTCAAACGCACGTCAATATACCGGTAGAGCTTCTCAAATATAATATCTCAGCCAAATATGAGATTTTAATATTGATATTTCAAACTGCCTGTATGTATGTATGTATATTAGGGTGTGCCAAAAAAAAAAAAAATTCAAACGCGCGTCAATATTCCGGTAGAGCTTCTCAAATATAATATCTCAGCCAAATATGAGATTTTAATATTGATATTTCAAACTGCCTGTATGTATGTATGTATATTAGGGTGTGCCAAAAAAAAAAAAAAAAAAAAATTCAAACGCGCGTCAATATTCCGGTAGAGCTTCTCAAATATAATATCTCAGCCAAATATGAGATTTTAATATTGATATTTCAAACTGCCTGTATGTATGTATGTATATTAGGGTGTGCCAAAAAAAAAAAAAAAAAAAATTCAAACGCGCGTCAATATTCCGGTAGAGCTTCTCAAATATAATATCTCAGCCAAATATGAGATTTTAATATTGATATTTAAGAGGATATTCTGGTCTAGAAATTTGAAAGAATCGATTATTTTTTTTTGTTGCATATTTTCAAAGTTGAGACCTTCAAGAATATGTCCTCAAGAGGATTTTTCAAAATTCAAATTATTTTCAGAGTTACAGCGACTTTTGTGACGTGGCAATTACACCGGTCGGCTACTACCCGAGGACGAGTCCCTTCGAGAAACTCCTTTATACTCCCATATATACTTAGAAATCTATTAACCGTAGGTCATTGTAACGTATTTTGTTGGAAGGCCCAATGTATGGATCGCTGATTTAAAAAATTTAAGTATAACACACCATTAAACGTCTCAGACTGCGCGAAACTTGACCTCAAACTTTAAACGCGTTTTTCTCGAAACTACTTTTTTCGAATCGGTGTGCATGATATCTCAGGTTCTACTCGACCGATTTACTTGAAATTTGGTACAGAGCTTCTTTATATATTATAGTATTGCACTACGGAGAGTTTTTTGATAAATTTTTTTTTTTTTTTATTTTTAAAAAATTCCGAAAGGGCGAAAAAACAGGGAAAAAACGTAACTCATTTTTCAAACCGTCGCCATTTTGTAAAAAAAAAATTTTCTCTTAAAAACTCCTCGTAGTGCTGTAACTACATCCTTCTTCTTGACGAATTGAAAAAAAAAAAAAATTTAAGATCACTGGAAGGACCGGAATCCTGCACACCAGGACACGCCATATTTTTGAGAGCCCCCACTTTGCCAGCCTGCAGTTTTTTGAATTTTGATTTTTTTTTTAATATCATACATGTTTTATACTCTCAAAATATCAATAAATAACTAGTAAAAAAATGGATCGTGAAAATATTTATTAGTTTTTTTTTTATAGCGTCTGAAAAAACACCCAAAATTCGGGCGTCTAAACCAGAATACCCCCTTAAAACTGCGTGTTTTAGTGTTTTACCGACCGTAGTAGCGTAGTGCTAGCACTGGAGACTGCGGAACGGGAGGACGTGGGTTCGAATCCCCGGCCTGTCGAGAAAAAAGCCCAAGCGGCAGCCCGCAGAATTTGTAAGACGGGTCACGCCGTTCAGGCGCTGAATCGACAGGCTGAGGATCGGAGCGTGGTCCGGCTACACCTGGGCAAGGTCTTCTGCAGTTTCCCTTGCCCCCTGTGCAAATGCGGGTGTTTCTATGGAACAGCTTAAGTCGGCTGCAGACGCATAATAATGGTTACTGACCATTCGTCCCCTTGTCCCGCACAAACTCGTAGAGTTTCAGGGAACATACCCTCTCGGGTATGGCGGGGTCAGATAACAATTATTATTATTATTAGTAACTAAGATCAGTAATTAAAATTAGTAACTAAAATAGGCAGCTCTAAATATCAATATTAAGAGCTCATAATTGGCTAAGATATTCTATTCGAGATGCTCTACCAGAATGTTGATGTGCATTTGAATTTTTTTTTTTTTTTTTAGCACACCCTAATGTGAGTCAATCCACGTCAAGCGGGACACCTTTTTGACCGCATGTTCTTCAAAATCGTCGTAATTTTTTTTACATATTCTCTGGATAAAATGAATGAATGAATCATTTTTTTATATTTTTTTTTACTCGAAGTGCTTAGAAGCTACAAAGGGTTGAATTTTCGAAAAAACCACCAAAAATCGGAATCGCGGTCTCCTTTAAACGTTAATATCTCCGGTTCCCTTTGTCGTACAGACCTCACCAAAAACTCATTTTGAAGCTCTTGAATTGCACTTTCATGTTATAAATTTTAAATTCACGTAATAAACAATCTTCTATTTGTTATTAACAATTGTATTTTTTAAACGCGATTTTCGAGATGACTTCCACCTTCGAAAATTCTGAAAAAAATACGAGCGTGTTCCTTGATTCATTCTCTACAAAATCTGTAAGTTTTAAAATGGAACTCTGATGGAAACTGTATTTAAAAAGCGATTGATCCGTCCGGGAGGTTGCACGCCACTGGCGCGCCCGCGTAGACAGTCGCGCGCGACGTCCCGGACGGATCAATCGCTTTTTAAATACAGTTTCCATCGGAGTGCCATTTTAAAACTTACACATTTTGTACAGAATGAATCTAGGAACACGCTCGTATTTTTTTCAGAATTTTCGAAGGTGGTCATCTCGAAAATCGCGTTTCAAAAATACAATTGTTAATAACAAATAGAAGATTGTTTATTACATGAATTAAAAATTCATAAAATGAAAGTGTTATTCAAAAGCTTCAAAATGAGTTTTTAGTGACGTCTGTACGACAAAGGGAACCGGAGATATTAACGTTTAAAGGAGACCACGATTCCGATTTTTGGTGGTTTTTTCGAAAATTCAACCCCTTGTAGCTTCTAAGCCCTTCGAGTTAAAAAAAAAAAGAAAAATGTTTTATGAATTCATTTTGCTCACAGAATATGGCAAAAAAATTACAAAAGAATCAGAAACATCGAGGTAAATTTTTGGCCAAATCCGTCCCGCTTGACGTGGACTGACTCATGTACATAAACGTAATGGATTCTGAGCCGGATGTTATTTGACAATTCTAGAAACAGCCAAACGGAGCACTGAACTACAAAAATCCTGAGCGCCGATTGGCTGTTTCTTCGATTGTCGAACACATCCGGCTCAAAATCCATTACGTTTAGTGTGCATTAGGGTGGGCCGAAAATCCGCTTTTTTTTAATTTTTATTATTAATACCGAAAATATTGTTCATTATGCATGAAAAAAAATCTGTGCAGAAGGAAAAATTTTAGGTCGATATCTTACGCTCGCCCTTTTTGGTCAAATTTCCAAGTCTCAGAAGATTGTTTCATATATTAACTTCTGAAATAAAAGGGATAAAAATCTGAAAAAAAATTGGGTAGTTGTTTTTCGATGAGGACTTTCAGCACACAAAATTTCGAAAAGATCTGAGGGGGTGAGGCCGGATCCGACGTCCAGAATTGGTGGACTTGCTCATATATAATATATATATTATCGTATCGCATTCTATGACTATCCATGAAAAACTACGGTGAAATACGGATATTTACTACAAATATCGCATACAGTATTATCCCATTCTACGACTATCTACGAAAAACTATGACAAAATACGGAAAACCACGATGAACTACAGATATTTACTACAAAGATCGAAATCATATCGAATTTCGTTCTAGAACTACCCAATAAGAAATAACGTATAAAAATAGGACTAATGTTCCGCAGAAAAACGTATATTTTACGTATATGCGTTTAATATACGTTTTTCTGCGGAACATTAGTCCTATTTTTATACGTAATTTCTTATTGGGTATCTACGAAAAACTACTACTTTGTGCAAAATTTGACGTAAAAAAAAACTACGAAAAGTCCGAAATCCTCTACTTTTTCGTGGATCATTTTCGTAGTTTGGCGTAGAAATTATTTTCACCAGATATACGGTAACGCAGTAACTACTGACGGCGCGTATCAGTATGTACATAACCTCAAAAGATGTCATCACCACCGAAAAAGAAGTTTAAATGGAAAGGAAAATTTGTTAGTGCCAAACAATATAATTATACACATGTTTTTGTATATATATATGACCCGGCAACGGATTGACTTTCTCAAATATTTGTTTGTCAACATGCATTATCAATTCCTTATATTCGAATAGCAGAGTCGTACAAATTGAAATACTCCCGCGTTGTCGTACACTCCTCGTGCGCTGCTGCCGCATCTCAGATGCCAAACCCAAAATTAGCATTTTGTTCATTTGTTTCAATAATATTGCAGTAGTTTGCCTGGAAACATCTATTCAACGTATGGTCATTGGGTTCAGAATTGATTTCTTCATCGTTGAGTGAAATCTCCAATAAAAAAAATCATTTCCTTTCATGATTTTTTTCTACTTGAAGTTGGGTTAGGTGACAATTCCCATAAGAGCCTGTGTTAAAAACTCGTTTTTTTTGTGCTTCGTTTTCTCTAAATTTTGCATGGAAAAAAATATCGAAAAAATTCAGGTGAACTTCAATTCATCTAGGGAAGAAAATCCTAAAATTTTAGGTCAAACAACCATTTCCTTCTAAGTAAAAATGATCATCTTATTTCCGACATATACAGGGTGTTACAACTAACTATGTCACCCCGACGGGTGGTGATAGGGGGGACCTTAACTAACATTTTCGATATAGGAACCCATGTCCGGAAAGTTGACGTTACCTTGATAAGAGGGATTCAAAGTTTTCAGCAAACGCCTGCAACGCTTTCTCACAGGCGCTGCGAAATCGTCGAGAATTTAGAAATAATCTAAGTCTCATTCAACTATTTATTAACAACATAATGAATCTAACGCAGTGTTCCAAATATCACAGAAAATAAGTATTTTCGTCGTTAAGGGGAGACTCCGCAGGTTTTGTTGAAAAAACCACGTTTCTGCTCTTGATATCACGAAAAAACATCCAATCGAAAATTCCTGACAGCAATTTTTCGATTTATAATATTACGTGTCTTGAAAAAAAATGTCAACCTCCTGCGATGAAAGCGTATGCGCAGGGAACCTTTCGCATTTTCTTCGCAGTCGCTTCGCTGCAAAAGGTTTCCTGCGCATACACTTTCATCGCAGGAGGTTGACATTTTTTTTTTCAAGACACATAATATTATAATCAAAAAATTGCTGTCAGGAATTTTCGATTGGATGTTTTTCCGTGATTTCAAGAGCAGAAACGTGGTTTTTTCAACAAAACCTGCGGAGTCCCCCCTTAGCGACGAAAATACTTATTTTCTGTGATATTTGGAACACTGCGTTAGATTCATTATGTTGTTAATAAATAGTTGAATTAGACTTGGATTATTTCTAAATCCTCGACGATTTCGCCGCGCCTGTGAGCAAGCGTTGAAGGCGTTCGCTGAAAACTTTGAATCCCTCATATCAAGGTAACGTCAACTTTCCGGACATGGGTTCCTATATCGAAAATGTTAGTTAAGTTCCCCCCTATCACCACCCGTCAGGGTGACATAGTTAGTTGTAACACCCTGCATTATAAAATTTTCTATAAAATAAATATTTAAACAATCACTAGTTATGTAAAAAAAAAAAAATAGATATAGTGAAAAATGTCAATTTTTTTAAATAAAATTGCCATTATCTCAGAAACTATCGATTTGACATGATTACTTCTAAAGACCTTTTTTGTAGATAATTAAATTTCCAATCAAAATAAGTATATGAAAAAAATCTTCTGAGACTTTGAACTTTGACTAAAAAGGGCGAGCGTAAGATATCGACCTAAAATTTTTTCCTTTCGCACAGATTTTTTGTTTATGCATAATGAACAATATTTTCGGTATGAATAATAAAAATTCCAAAAAAGCCGATTTTCGGCCCACCCTAATGTAGGGTCCTCAATGCCCCATATGGGTTCCTAGAAGTCCCACATGGTTCACCAAAACTTCCATGTGGGTGCCTAACAAACACGTGTTGGATCCCAGACGTCCCATGTGGGTGACCAACAATCCCATGTAGGCTTCCGCGACTCCCATATCGATTTTCACGACTCCCATGTGGGTTTATAGCAAAACTATGTGGGTGACCAACAAACCCATGTGGGTTCCTGGAAGTCCCACATCGATTTCCAAGACTCTCATATGGGTTCGCAGCCAAACCATGTGGATGACCAACAAACCCATGTGGGTTTCTGCAAATCCCACATAGATTTTCAAGACTCCCATGTGGGTTCCCAGCCAAACCATGTGGTTTCCCAGAAAAACCATTTGGGTTCCCATGTGTCCCACCTCGATTTTTTCAATAGGGAATAATCGAAATGTGACACATTTCGACCAAAAGGAGGTGGGCGACTAGGGATGGGCCTTAAGCGACGCGCTGGACTCTGATGATTCGTCCATTTCTCCGTGGTATTTATGTAGCCAATCGCAGCTGACCAGGCCGTGGCCAGCTGGATACGTTACAATACACGGCCAATAATACCGTGAGGTGTATTTAGCAAGAAGAAAAAAAGAAGAATTTGACAGCTGCGAGGTGGTCCAGAGTCGTGGCTGCTCCACTGGTCATGGGCAAATAACATATTTGTAGAAGGAAAACTCGATTCAAAAAAAGGCTAGGAAAAATAGTAAGCCACGGGGACCCCATTGATGAACATTAATGGTCAGTCTTTTGTCCATTAATGGACAGTCTTCTGTATTTTTCCTTGTCTATAATATCATGAAGTCATGAAGGAAAAAAGAGGATAGACGAATCTGGTGCAACTTCATATCGGTCAACATCAAACACGCCGAGCGTACAAGCCACAGCGTTATTGTTGCTTGAAACAACAATATTTTTGAAATGAAAATGTTCGGCATTACATGTGGAATGACGATATGTTTCGCATTTTCGCATCAGTAATGCGTAGACCTTGATAATAATTAAAATAAGTGACATGCCCACACTATACGATGTATGAAAAGTTAATTTTTCGCAATTTTGGCGGATCTCGCATGCCAGAACTCTTCTTCGTGGATCATCGGAAAAATCAATTTTATATCATATTCTATACCACCGACTCCGATTTATTCATAAAATTGTATCGAGGTCGGTAAAGAGTGGGTATAGCATGCTCTTAAACAATACAATGTCTTTTTCGTTACAAGACTTCCATGCATTGTTGAATTTACTCCTCCATTTTTATCGAGCTCTAATGTGAGCAGAGCGTATAGCATTTTTCTAGTCAATCATTCACGAATACTAACCTGTTTATGGGATATGATGAGAGGACGAGAGGACACTAGCCATGTGACGATTTCACGACACGGAGGGGTCGTAAGTGATCCTGTATAAGATGCATAATCCTCGTGAAATATAAAATGCAAGAATGCCAATGGGTAGGGCTTCACCGGGAATGGTACGCTCGGTTTTTTTTGAATCTTGCGCAAACTGTCTGCGAGAAAATTGATTCCAAAATTGGGAGTCTCGCTGATCTGTAACAAACATTAAGAGTGAGAAATGTCAAGATTGTATTTAAAGTGTGAAGAAGACAAGTGAAATATCTAATGAAAAATAAAATACTGTAGATTATTTACTTTAAACAAAAAAGCAACCACCGCCAGACCGTCGTCGTGGTTTAGTGCGTTAGCGAGCGTCTCGTAGTCTCTTTTGTAGTGAACCATGTGCATTTCCATCGGAAAACTGAAAGTCAGAATACAGCTTTGAATTCAGGAAGAAGAAAATTCAATGTAACGATAAAGGGGGCATTCTTCGTCAATACTATGGAGGGTAGAGGTAAGGAGGATCAACTCTTATGGGGCAGCAGCGGCAAAAGTGTCCGTAAAACTGCATTAAATAATAGTTCCAGAAGTACCCAGAATGGCGCTCGTAAGCAATCCGGGTAACCAACCGCAAGACTGACCTTGGTGATCACCAATGAAGTGAAGTTTACCGTAGGACGCGTTTGATTTGAAATTCGGGAATTTTGCTACAGCACTGCCATCTAATTAACTCGATTTCACGGACACTTTCTATACACGGAGTTGGTCCTCCTTACCTCTACCCTCCATAGTCAATACAGCCACTTTTTTCGTGTCAAATCATTCTCACAGAAGCTGGCTGAACACACTCTCTGAATGTTGAACATATGTACGTATGAAATGACTTCATTGAGCCATCCTTTGCAAGAAAAGCAAAATAGCCCGCACTTTTTGAGTAGGCAACAGCCTTAAAACTTGGGAAAAATTCACCCAAGGCATTATCAAGTAGTGTATTATTTTATTATTATTCTTGGGTATGTAGCACTAATAGCAGAGTTGTATACACTTGAACTCTTTTATGAAGATGAGAAAGATTGCAGCAGTCGGTGGGCGAGCTAGGTGGTCTCGGCTGTAAGTTCCCGGTTAGGCGTCCGTGGATCCTGGGTTCGATTCCCGGGTTCGTCCGTAAATTTTTCTCATTAAATTTTTCGAATCATCAAGTAGTAGGGTAATGTTCATAATGTTCATTAATGGGTTCGCAGTGGCTAACTGTTTTTTCTGACTTTTTCAGATATAATAGAATAAAATAATATTATATTATTTTTATAAGGGGTTATAATTATTATTGTTCTAATTTCAGCCATAGGCACATGAAATACAACTAGAACGGAGTCTCGTTTCCGAAAAAAGTCAGAAAAAGAAGTTAGCCACCGCGAACCCATTAATGAACATTACTGTACTACGGATTGACCAATTATGAAAAATACCCAAGAGGTCGATGGAAGAACGGTGGGCCGTGTGCCAAATAATGCCACAAAAGTCGGTACTTTAGGAAACCTCATGATATATCAAGTAGGCTTCTGTACTTATGACATATGCTTTACAATTAGATTTACTGTACCTGTTATTGTTTATAGTGTGTTCACTGCCAACAGAGTCTTTGGGACCCCAATGAAAGTGAAGTTGAGCGAAAAGATAATCTCCTTCGAGAGTACCCCCACTTATAAATGGCGCCGTCTTCTTGCCCCATGTGCCGCTCAATTCGACTGGAATATGAATGAACAATCAGGTATATAACCGAAGGTGTCAAGAACCACATGGCAAACGAATAGTCATCGTATAATCTCACGTTAGGATTTAAATCATCAGCGTCGCATAAGGTGAAGCCAAACTTCTTTTATGCGACCCGTTGTTTGAAAGTTCACTTTTTGAGTATTGGATTTGAGCATTTGCGGTCAAATCCGGTATGGGTAATTTCCAAAATTCGCCTCTGAGTGTATTGTGTCACAGAAGAACTCGTGGGGATTATCGCCCTCGCTGCGCTCGGGCAATAAATCCCCACTCGTTTTCCTGTGACACAGCATGCTCGATCGGCTCATATTAGAAATAACCCATACCGGATAGTGACACTTTTCGGACTTGATACATAAATAGCTATTTCTGATGAGAGCAATATTCATTGTCAATTACTGTGTAAGACCACTACGTGATTATTTCACTCGAGAATCTATTTTCAGGGCATCGACTTTATCAGAGCTTATAGAGACCTTTATCCGAAAATCTAGCTACTAGTTCTTCTCTATTGTCTCTGCACAGAGATAAATTTTGGCGTATTTTACCACGATCGAAATTGACACAAAATATTCCGAATGCCACTCGAGGTGCTCTAAGTCGTAGATTGAGGTGTTATAAGTCAAAAATCGGCTTGTAACACTTCGAATATCAAGCGAGGTGAATTAAAACAAAGATTGACTTGAAACAAGTCGAGGAACGATGTATAATATGCCGGCCGAGCGTCGAGGCGCTAGGAGTCGAATTTTGAATTTTCACGTATATTACCTCGTCGGAACGGCACAAAACACGCCGTTCGGTCGAGAGATGAGAGAGCGTGGAGTGGTGGGGGAAGGAGAAGAAGAAAAGAGCAATTGCATGCGCCTCTCGGCCGAACGGCGTGTTTTGTGCCGTTCCGACGAGGTAATACACATAAAAGTTCGACTCGTAGCGCCTCGACACTCCGCCCTCATATTATACATCGTTTATCGACTTGTTTCAAGTCAATCTTTGTTTTGATTTACCTTGCTTGATATTCGAGGTGTTACAAGCCGATTTTTGTCTTAAAATTAGCCAATTTCTCAACTCTTATTACATCGACAAAGTTTCGATGTATTATAGCTCGAAGTACCCTACTTAAAATACGCCAAAATTTCTCTCCGTGTGGAGATGATACACGAAGAGAAATTTACAGTAAATGTTACTAGGATTCCTGAAAAACAAAGATGTTACGACTGTAGGAGCCAGCTAATAATCACTATGTAGCACGGTATCGAAAAATTCCGTCTGATATAACTTCGCGAGAATGTCATCATGGCAATGCCAGCAAGGCAAATATTACTATGCTGCTTGCTTCAGTTCATTCCATCGAATATTCACATAACCTAGCGCGACACGCTTTGCTGTCTGGTCGCGCTCACATCGCTACAAGGTAGCACGAACTACCCAGCAAGGTAAATATTACTGTGTTGCATAGATCCTTGCAAGAGAATAAAAGTAAAAATTACTCGAAATAAAGTTCCGGACAACATGGTACTAACAACACTAAAAACAGTATAATTTACTATGTGACGTATTGATATTTCCAACGCTCTTCTTTTCACGGACTGAATACTAGGTAGCAAGGTAATATTTACATTGTTTTTCTATGTAAAAAGTAATATCGATTGTACATTTCTCTCCGTGTAATTAAGTAAAATAGAAGTCGACATAAAGTATTCGTAGATGCGTAACATAGAGAAGTGAAAATGCCTGCATGCAAGCAACTCAATGCGATATGGGTAACAAAACCGATCTTTCGATTGTTTACCAGTTCCCTATGCCACGCATTCACGAAAATTCTCAGTATATTTCTGAACCTGAGTGTCCGTTGTCCGTAATTGTCAGATTCTGTGGCTGGTTCCAATACCCGGTCCAGATCAGACTTGATGGTACATCTAAACTAACAAGTTTGTCAGAGTCCAAATTCACTGGAGATTGAAGACTGCCGGAACACTCGGGATTGTCAAGAGACCATCTTTCAGGATGAATATATGAGAAATGAGTAGTGACAGGTCGCTGCACTCGGGAAATCTGTGGATCATTATCTGTTATCTTAGCGTTTGGCTGATCTTG
This sequence comes from Tenthredo mesomela, assembly GCA_943736025.1. Taxonomy (NCBI): domain Eukaryota; kingdom Metazoa; phylum Arthropoda; class Insecta; order Hymenoptera; family Tenthredinidae; genus Tenthredo; species Tenthredo mesomela. The sequence goes on from OX031014.1 coordinate 34,519,672, forward strand.
TCGCGTCTTTCGGAGATCGCGTGCTTCCGATTGTACTGTATGAAGATTTTGGTGTTGAAACTCTTTCTCGTTTCTCCGTTGTGGCAGTCCTGGGGGACCAAATAAATGTACTTCCGATTTTTCGTCTTTGTCCTCTTGTCGTTTTACATATTCTTCTTCAAAATTATCAGGATCTTCTTGCTGCTCCCTTTCCAACTGTTCTCCGCTTTGTTCGTCGTATTCTTCCTGTTTTCCTAGATTATGTTGTCTCTCCCCGTAATCTTCTGCTTCATCTTCTTCGTCTTGTTCTTCCTGCTGCTGTTGTTCAACGTGTGGGATGAGCTTCTGTGCCTGTGATTGTGCCGTTAGGCGAATCTCGGGATGCTGTGGCCTTCCCAATCCTTCAGAATCGTCTATCAAACTTGACAGTAGCCGAGATCGTGGATGTTCGTTGGTATTCTGGACATAATCCTGGAAATGCCAGGCGTGATCAATATCTTCTCCAGGCCGCAAGTCGACTATCGGTTCACGAGTATCTGAAATTTGACGTCGCGAAACGAATAATGTTTTAGCAATTATCATACTGATTCTCATCACAGTAATGTGGAATGAAGTTGCAATGTTTTCACCGTGACCATGATTCGTTTTACTTTCTTGACAATTCGATATCATATGGCGCAAATGGGCGAGTCCATCAATTCTTTCCGAATTCAACTATGTGTGATTTTCACTTCTTAAAGCGTACACTTAGGATGTATATGAAAGGCAATTAGAAGTCAAATTTCGCTGGCTAACTGTTTACGGAATATGTATGAATTATTTCACTCATCTCCGGCAAATTGAGTATCACCTTCGAACTTTCATCTGCTCCCTACCCTTACGGAAAAAACCCCGAATTTTAGAGGTATGGGATATATCTAGTAGCATTTCAAGATTATCAGTCAGATTAAAATTTTCCCGAAATCAACAATAATTCGTTACACTTTAATCATTACCAATAGTACCCTTTTTTAATTGATAGAATATTATCTAATAAAACTGAATCACAATAGATCGTGGAATATGCCTACCGGCGAACCCACGTTAAAAAAATGCGCCAAGTACACTACCTCACAGGTGGTGCAGAAATGTGCGCATTATGTAGAATACGACCTCTTCAACTTTTGGAATCGCGATATCTCTGGAATGGTGATTTGTAAGAAAAAAAAAGATGGGAACAATTGAAGGCCTCGATGCTAAAAGGTCCTGAGCGCTCGGCTCGCGTTTTTCAGTAGAAAATTCCCGTCAACAGGACCAATTTTCAAAAGTCGCCGAAATGATTTTGAAAAAATACCATCGTGTAGAGGATAAAAAAAGGCAACTTTTTTGTATTTGGGGAGTTCCATATGAAATGTACAATTGGTTGTCCACACCCCTTTCGATTTGTCTCAAACTTAGTCAAGTTGAGTAATCGGTTGAAAAAAAAATTCCTCTAAATAATGAAAATTCTACCTTTTACAGGTCGCGAGTAACAGCGATTCACAAATTTTGAATTATTTTTTTCAAATCGCTGTAACTCCCTAACTACATGTCCGCGCCTGGAAGTCAAGGAGGTCAAAAGTTTTGTAATTTGATGTACTTTTCGATGTTGCCGCGAGACAAAGTCGATTTTCAGTTAATGGTGAAAAAAACGCGAAAAACGCGATATTGATCTCGTTCCCCAAACTTTTTTGGGGTCCATTTTTCATCATAAAATGCGGCTATTTTTTCCGCAAATTTTCGTGTAAAGAAAAGTCACGGGACTCAACTGGTTAAAGAGATATGAGGGAAATTCCAGGAAAAACCGACCGGATTTGGACATTTTCTGACTTTAAATTTTTCAAAACTATTGAAACTTTTTTTTTACGTGAAATAGATGTGAAAAAAACCGATAGTGTTGGCTGTTTTTACGTCTATTTCACGTAAATAAAAGTTTCAATAGTTTTGAAAAATTTAAAGTCAGAAAATGTCCAAATCCGGTCGGTTTTTCTTGGAATTTCCCTCATATCTCTTTAACCAGTTGAGTCCCGTGACTTTTCTTCACACGAAAATTTGCGGAAAAAATAGCCGCATTTTATGATGAAAAATGGACCCCAAAAAAATTTGGGGAACGAGATCAATATCGCGTTTTTCGCGTTTTTTTCACCATTAACTGAAAATCGACTTTGTCTCGCGGCAACATCGAAAAGTACATCAAATTACAAAACTTTTGACCTCCTTGACTTCCAGGCGCGGACATGTAGTTAGGGAGTTACAGCGATTTGAAAAAAATAATTCAAAATTTGTGAATCGCTGTTACTCGCGACCTGTAAAAGGTAGAATTTTCATTATTTAGAGGAATTTTTTTTTTCAACCGATTACTCAACTTGACTAAGTTTGAGACAAATCGAAAGGGGTGTGGACAACCAATTGTACATTTCATATGGAACTCCCCATTTACAGTTTTTTCTAAATTCGTTATTTTTTGGAAAAAATAATAAAATCTGAAAAATTGCGAAGCTTGTTTGGACTACGTTTTTTAATTTCAACTCGCTCTAACTTCGACAAATATCAACGGGTCTTCTTGATTTTTGGCATGACATCGTGAAATACCCTACCGCTGCCGATAAAGTCATAAAAAGCTAATAATTATATATTTTTCATTAATAATTTAGTTGTAAACATGCGAAAAACTTTTTATAGGGTTATGTATGTTCGACGAGAAAAAGTGTGCTACCAAGTTTAAGCGTGAAAAAACTTTTAGCGAGACATTTGTTCTTTAACATTGAAGGAAGTTTTTCTGAAAGTTTCAGATTGATTGAATAAAAATTGACTAAGATACAGCGATTTTCCTAAAAGCAATCGATCCGCGTGGTCTCAACGCTTGAACGTCTGCACGATCGTTGCATTACACAGGGTGCTACACACGTTTCGCTGTTGCTTTCTTTGTAAAGTTATTACACGTTGACTAGATCAAAAAAGTGAAATGTTTTTCAAAAGAAGTTTTCACTTCCGTAAAATTGATTTTAGTATGAAAGTTGATCAATTAAATATTGAATATAACCATTGAAAATAAGATTTCTGTAGAAAATATCAATTTAATAATAGTTGAAACTACACAACAAGTTTATATACCAAATATTTCCATTATAATTATACATTAACATTTATTTACAATTAGTAGAGTTCACAAAAAACATATTCAATTTTTTTTGTCTTCATCAGGCTAGATTTCATTGCTTTTGTTTTGGTTTCTTTTTCATTACTTTTTACTTTTTCTTTGGAATTTTGTACCTTGGTAACTTTGATTTTTTTTGGTAATTCGACGTCTAATTTTACTTTTTTTACGTTTTTCTTATCAATTTTTACGAACGTTGCGTTTAAAAAACTCGCGGCAAACTGTTGTCCCTCAGTAGTACAAAACTGTAACAGGTGTTTTAGGTCTTTTGCTTTTTCTTTTGATATTCCTACCTTTTCTGCTGATGTTACTTTTGACATGTCGACATCAAGACTGTTTGCTATTTTTATAGTAGTTACATTGCCGTCGTAATCATAATGCAAATCAACTTGTCCATTAGGAAAATAAACGATTCTGACGGCTTTGCTTATTTTAATTTCATTTTTCGGCAAGTCTTTCTCATCTTTCGCAAACAGCTTTTCATAATCATTTATTACACACTGTGAAACATCGACCATTTCGAATGGAGGATTTCGTGAACTTTTTATTAGTTGCACATAATCATTTTGCGTTTCGATTCGTTCTCTTTTTTTTTTTTTTTTTTTTTATTGCCATACAAACCAAAATTTCTATTACACTGGCAATACGAGTGACCTCTCACCGGAAAGAGCTGCTGTATTTCAAGCTGTAGTTTGCAAGATAAAAACGAAAAGAATTGTAAATCAGTGTAGTTTCGATTTTGGCCGCCTGCAGCATCAGAAAACAAAAATATTTTGTCGAAGTAATTTAGTAGTAATTCTTTTTCTATAGCGTATTCTACCATGTTGCATACGCTGTTTGCATCTTCTTTAATACGCCTTCAGGAAAATAAAACATGTGACTATTGTCGCAGTCAAAAATATGTACGTTGAATATATATGACCAGATTAATCGTCGAAAAAATTGAGAATTAACTGGAATTTTCGGTATCAATAAGTTTTGACCAAAATCAAACTCGCATTTGAGTACATTGGCAGTAGACATCATTGAAGTTTTTAACTTTCTATTTTTTTCTACTCGTATCAAATGCTGCTGATATTCACTTTCTCGGCCTTTGTTAGTTTCATATGTCGATACCAACGTTCTAATACGTCGTAACTCACAAAATTTCAGAAATTGACTTTTTTTGAAAAATTGAATGATAATAATGTTGTGCGGCTTATGTTTAAGTTTTAGCGGTCAAATCGTTGATTTACTATTTTTGAATAAATATTCTAATCCATAAAATCCTATCTTCTCAATGGCAATAGTGAAGCGTTTTCATGGCCTCTTGAACAATTTTCCAAATGTGGGTTACGTCATATTAGAACGTGGGTATCGATGTGTAACATAAATCACACACATCAGTACGTGGCATGCCAATAGAAAAGTTCACATGATGATTGAAATAATTAAAATACGTCGTCTTATCAATTGGAATATTTTTATCTCCTGTCACCCTTGCATAATAGTCTAAAAACAAATTATAAAGCGATTGCAGTGTTAATGATTTATCTTGAAAGTAGTTGAGCTTTGAATCTTCTCTCGAATAATGTGACTCTGAATGCGGACGACTTTTCCAATGTGCAAGAATTAGAGTTTTGACATTTTCAGTCAACTTTACGTTGTGATTTTCGTGTCTTCCTCTTTTATCGGCCATTGTATCGCCACTTATTATTTTTTCTTGGACTACTTTTATTTTTCGCCCGCACGAAAAAAAACCCTCAAATTTACCCCCAAAATAACCCCCAAGTATACCCTCAATGTTGGGGGTGATTTCGCACCCCCGATTGAGGATTTACCCCCAACTTCGCGGTAAACCCTGAATTTCGGGGTTTCTTCAACTTGAGGGTTTACTCTCAGACCCCTCGTTCGGGGTGCGAATTCACCCCCAATTGAGGGTTAATCCTCAGTCCCCGGTTAACCCTGGATTCCGGGGTTTCTTCAAATTGAGGGTTAATAACTGTATAGGTATATTTGTAGTAATTCGTGACCGTGATTTGTTAATAGGAGTAAGTTTCGTCGGAGACGGTCAGAAGGAAAAAGAAAAATTCTTTTCATTTTAGAACTTTTTTATTGTGTGACGTTTCGGCAGGCGACGGCCGGCCATCTTCAGACACCACATGACGTTCCTCATCGCTTAAGATGTTATCGGTTCGGCACTTCCCGTCTATACGCCGAACCGATAACATCTTAAGCGATGAGGAACGTCATGTGGTGTCTGAAGATGGCCGGCCGTCGCCTGCCGAAACGTCACACAATAAAAAAGTTCTAAAATGAAAAGAATTTTTCTTTTTCCTTCTGACCGTCTCCGACGAAACTTACTCCTGTATAGGTATACTATATCACAGCGCGCGCGCTATTTTATACTTATACTATCATGTTATATTTTCTGACAGAGCAAAAAATATATTATTTCTTGCAAAACAACGATTTTTGACATTTTTATACACTGACCGTTTTTTTTTTCTGTAACTACACTGTTAAAAATGATTGTGAATTTACAACATGCCTTACTAAACAAAAGTATTGGAAAATTACAAATGTGGCGTAGCAAAAGTAAATTGCTAAGCTTGTTCTGTAAATTTACAAATAAATTCTTGATTTTACTGAACCTTTATAGGAAAAACACAAAATTGTATTTGAATTTTCTAATAATTGTTTAGTAAATTTGAAGTATTTGTGAATTGATTTTACAGGAAATGTCTTGTAAATTCACTACTCATGTATCTGCCAAAAAACTTCCAACACAATTCCAAATGTATAGGAAGTTTCACACAGAAATTTTTAACAGTGTATGTATATAATTTACTTTTTGTAACAACCTCAAATCTGAGGGTATTATACGCTGAATGACCGTTGGGTGTAACCCTCAAATTTAGGGGTTACCCTCAAGTCTGAGGGTATACCCCAAAGACCGTTGGGTGTAACCCTCAAATTTAGGGGTTACCCTCAAGTCTGAGGGTATACCCCCAAAGACCGTTGGGTGTAACCCTCAAATTTAGGATTTACCTTCAAATCTGAGGGTATACTCTGAAAAACCGTTGGGTGTAAACCCTCAAATTTAGGGGTAACCCTCAAATCTGAAGCTCAACCCTGAAATGTGAAGGTTAACCCCGTAAGGTTAAGGGTATACCCCCAACGTTAGGTGTTAACCCCAAAATGTTTGAGGGAACACCGCGTAATGTTAGGGGTATACCCCCACCGTTGAGTGTTAACCCTCAAAGTTGAGGGTTTACCTCGGAATTTCGAGGTTTAACACCCAAATTTGGGGGTATACCCCCAAAGTTCGGGGTTTTTTTTCGTGAGGGCGGTCCCCGATTTGGAAAAGACTGCAAATAAATTTTCGACAAATCACTTTACTAGTGCCTTTATAACGACAGTGATATTGCCATTGTAAACATTTAAGTTCTTGCGTGACTTCTTTTTTTTCCATCATATTTTCTAACAAAGTATGTATTTTGCACTTGCATATCTCCACAGTTCCAATATTTCTTCAATATACTTTTTTGCCATTCACAATCTACTTTTTCAAAACATTTTCGAGGGCAACAGCTTTTAACTTCGATGAATGTTTTTGCAAGTATCTTCTTTCCAGTAGACGATTCATATTCTAGTCCCTATATGAATAACATTAAAGACCATTAGTTTATACGTAAGTTAATATTTTTAGTTTGACGTTAAATAATGAGAGCTCATTTCCCAAACGTTTTTTTTTTTTTTTTCGATTTAAAAAATAATATATTCGCAGCACCATTTTTTTTTTTAAACACAAATAAGAAAATGAACACAAATATTCTTAAATATTCGGTCTCGACTATTGATTGCAATTTTCAGATTTGTACACGTTTTAATACTCATATTTGCGATAGAAATATTGTTTCGATATCATACCTCACAATATTTTGTTTACCTTATTTTTAAACTTTGAGCGATATTTCTTTTCCATGCAGGCTCATTTCTAATTCTTTTACGTCTTATGTTGCTTAACATTATGCTCAGAATTGTTTAGTAAGTCTTTTAAACCCCAAAAGCACCTCTGGTGCAAAAACCCTTCGCCAAGTACAATAATGTGATCACTACCCCCAAAATAATCTACCAACGAAAATTCCTCCTTAACAAAAGTGTTACTATAAAAATGTCAACTTACAAAATGAATGAAATCAGATACAATTGCCAAGTACGTGTCTTCTGTATAACAAAGTTTATAACAGAAGAATAGAAAATCGACTAGTCTTGTACTCGTTCACACGCTCGCTCGATTGGCTTCTGATAATTACAGAAAAAAAATCAGAAAAACAAAATTAGGAAGTGGTACTTGGCGGGCCAAGTATGAGTAAGTAATTATAAAAGAGTATTCTCTTCTTGTTCTTGTTCCACTAAATTTTGGATATCACTTCCTTCCAGAGGCTAAGTACCAATATGAGAGTATTCTCTTATAGGTCTATATATCATTTGTTCGATGCATATTGCTATAATGGCCCGCCAAGTACCACTTCCTAATTTTTTTTTTTTCTGATTTTTTTCTGTAATTATCAGAAGCCAATCGAGCGAGCGTGTGAACGAGTACAAGACTAGTCGATTTTCTATTCTTCTGTTATAAACTTTGTTATACAGAAGACACGTACTTGGCAATTGTATCTGATTTCATTCATTTTGTAAGTTGACATTTTTATAGTAACACTTTTGTTAAGGAGGAATTTTCGTTGGTAGATTATTTTGGGGGTAGTGATCACATTATTGTACTTGGCGAAGGGTTTTTGCACCAGAGGTGCTTTTGGGGTAGATATCACCACTTTTTGTACAATTTTGCTTGATCGACTAATAATTGTGCTCGCTCGCTCGATTGGGTCTTCCTGTTCCTAGCTCGCTAGGCTCGCTTGGTTGTCAGCATTCTGCCAATTGTTTCTATGGGTATCTCAATGCATGTATACACTGATGCATTTTATATCATCTAAATCCTCCAATAAGCAGTAATGTTAAATGTGGTAGTATAATATAAATACTTTATGTCAAATTTTGCTTGGCTACCTAATAATTGTGCTCGCTCGATTGGCTCTTCCTATATCCTAGCTCGCTAGGCTCGCTTGGTTGTCAGCATTCTGCCAATTGTTTCTATGGGTTTCTCAATGCATATATGAGCGGATCCACGTCACTTCACTCAAAAAAAAACCGTCAAGTCACGGATCTTTGCGCCATTCGACATATCTTTAGTACTAAGGGAAAAAAAAATACGACTTCAGGGATTTTGAAAAATTTTCAAAAATGGCGGAGGTAGAGCTATTTGAATGTTGGTAAGTCGCTGTTGCACCGCTATGTTTGAAAATTCATATCTCCGAAAGTATTTACCGGAGCGGACTGATCCTGGAATCATTTTGTTCGTAAAAGAATGCGCTTTCATAGAAAAAATTTTGTTTAAAAAAAAAAAAATTCTTTCTATTTTTTTTCGTCGTTTTTATTTTTAATTTCGCTGCCATTTCCGCGGGACCTACAGGAATCCATGGAGATAATTTTTTTCGGATAGCCGAATCCTTCCCCTTCAACCCTAAAAAAAAAATTCATGGAGAACCTACCTGGGCCGGAGAAAAAAAATAAAATGTCTTGTCGCGCGTCGCCGCGGGCGTCAATCCACGGCCGCGCGGCGAGCTCGTCGTGTTGCGTAGTGGAGTTAAATTACATTTGATGCTTCTCTACTGACCCGGGCTATTCATTCTCCGAAAATAGTTGTTTAACCACCTTAGTCTTCGCTTATCCGTCTACTGGTCATGTTTTCTCGGAGTTACACATACCTATACCTGTTCTGGAAATTCGAAGTCACCAACTGCACAAACTCTGATCGTTTTGTGTTAAATATCTAAAAGTAACTAATCCCTTTACTTGTATCGGAATATAATCCCTCAATCTACGGGGTTGTTTTGAAAAGAGAAATCATTAAAGCATCAATGTCTGTGACAGGAAACACTATTGGCTCCGTGCACGAAAATACTAATACCATTCAACTACCAGTGTGTAATATATTCATGCATACTGTCAGCGCCATCTGAAATCATGCTCAGCATTTTTCCATGCTTAACGTATACACAATACACACTTATTTTTAAAGTAGTATATGTGCGTGCACTCAGCAAATAGGTTTCGAAGAATCCATTGTTTCGCATGGCCCAAGCGGACCGGAACAGTCGAGCGCGGTCTAATTGGTCCTTTATGCGTGACCCACGTGTAAGGATCAACTGAATCCCTTCTTGCCGCATTTACCAAGTGCAACAATTGCACCAAGTTGCCTGCACCTGGTGTAAGGCATCTTTTGAACTGACCTGAAATAAAAGGATCAGCAATTTTGTGGATAACTTCTGTGATCAATTGTCAAAATTGGTTGCACATGATTTCATTGCGAAGCAGCAAAGTAGTTATTCGCAGAAGATGAAAGAGAGCTTGAAAGTTGGCGAATTTTTAGTGGTATGCGATTTCGCTGAGAATTATGCATTTGTTGTACAAGATTCCACGCAAGGGTTTCACTGGAGCAATAATCAGGCGACTATTCATCCAATCGTGGTTTACTATATACGTTACGGTGACGACCAGTTGAGACATTTTAGTTTTGTGATAATTTCAGAGCATCTGAAACATAATACAGTTGCGGTTCATTTATTTCAAAAAAAATTAGTCAACTTTATGAAAGAAAAGTTCCAAGATTCAATTCCCATAGACAAAATAATTTATTTCTCTGATGGAGCAGCTTCCCAATATAAGAACAAAAAGAATTTTATAAATTCAACACATCACTTTGAAGACTTTCAATGCCACGCCGAATGGCATTTCTTTGCTACATCACATGGAAAAGGGCCGTGTGATGGGGTAGGTGGAACTGTTAAGAGATTAGCTTCACGTGCGAGTTTACAACTGATTGGCAATTCTGATCCTATTCAAACACCGCTGGATCTATATAATTGGGCATGTTCTTATTTTCGAAGCATATCTTTTGCGTACTGTACGGCTGCAGAACATCAACCGGAAGAATCTATTCTACAAAATCGATTTGATAAAGCCTTGACAGTTCGTGGCACTCTGAAATTACATGCGGTCATTCCAATATCTCATAAACTCGTAAACACAAAATTATTTTCCGCATCAGAAAATTTTGAGTCCATGAAAATTATGAATTAATTTCAAACAGAGGTGTCCTACACTAAGTGCCATCGAGCAAATCATCGCTAGAAACATCGGCCCTTTTCAGAGCCACCAAAATATTGCAAAAGCCCGCGGCGACGCGCGACAAGACGTTTTATTTTTTTTCTCCGGCCCAGGTAGGTTCTCCATAAATTTCTTTTTTTAGGGTTGAAGGGGAAGGATTCGGCTATCCGAAAAAAATTATCTCCATGGATTCCTGTAGGTGCCGCGGAAATGGCAGCGAAATTAAAAATAAAAACGACGAAAAAAAATAGAAAGCATTTTTTTTTTTAACACAAATTTTTTTTTATGAAAGCGCATTCTTTTACGAACAAAATGATTCCAGGATCAGTCCGCTCCGGTAAATACTTTCGGAGATATGAATTTTCAAACATAGCGATGCAACAGCGACTTACCAACATTCAAATAGCTCTAACTCCGCCATTTTTGAAAATTTTTCAAAATCCCTGAAGTCGTATTTTTTTTCCCCTTAGTACTAAAGATATGTCGAATGGCGCAAAGATCCGTGACATGACGGTTTTTTTTTGAGTGAAGTGACGTGGATCCGCTCATATACACTAACGCATTTTATATCATCTAAATCCCTCAATAAGCAGTAATGTTAAATGTGGTAGTATAGAATAAATATGTTGAACTGAAATATGACACACGCTATCATTCGTTGCTTTCCAAGCCCTGTAAAGATAAGTTCTTATATGCATGTACTAAATATGATATATTTGATCCATTGAATAAATACGAAAATATTTGGAAATTAATAATTATACATTGAAGACCTGCCACGTTGATTGAAAGCTTTGTCACTTATTAATTCATACTGTAGACTAAACTTTATGCGATTCAATAACCGTACCTATAACCTAACCTCAAAATTGCGCGCTTCGTCATTTCATGAGAGATTGTTATAATTTCGCCCTCCACTTTAAATGTGAATTTTATCATGACAAGTAAGTATAGGAAGCATAAAAGAGAATGAAATTTACAAAATGTTTAGATGTACGAATATGAACAGAACTGACAGCTCTCAGCTGTGTCTCGGGAGTTTGTCTGTCCCGTGGTCTAAGGTCTGCAATCGATTCGCGATCATGACGTCAACAGCGTTTTGCCCGCAAGGGTGATAAGTCACTAAAGGATAAATAAATAACGTCAACAGCGTCGACAAGAGCGCCACCTGGCAGCTAATGTCGAGTACTTAGTATATCTCTGCCATTTAGTGGTGGCCGCTCTTTCCTAATTCTCAGACACATAGGTTTAAGGATTATTTGGTCTGAAAAAGGAGACGAAAAAATTTTCAGACGAAATGGGTATTCGGAAACTTAAATTAATCATATCTCAGCTTTCCGTGTACTGATTCAATTGAAGTTGGACTCGAATGAAGGGCTCTTTGTTTCTACATTCTGTGATAATTATTTCAATCCCCGGGATATCGCGAAACGGAAGAAATTAGGAAAATACGGTCTCCCCTCTCCTACGAATAGCTCCCGTACGGGTATATAGACTCGTCGAGTCTCGCGCGGCGTATACAGATATATTTACCTTATGATAATTTAATTTTTTTATTGTACTTGGCGCGAGACTCTACCGAGTCTCTTGATAAATATCAAAACGAATGAAATAAATGTAGCTTGCAAACGAGTAAGAAAAATAGTACGACGATTTCGACGCAAGACGATATCAATTTTGTATTGTTTATTGTACTAGAGGTTAGTTTTTAGTGTGATTTTCAACTATTTCATATGTCAAAATATTATTTATACACATTGTTCATTAGAATAACCACGTGGATCGATTGATTTTAGGAAAATCGCTGTATCTTAGCCAATTTTTATTCAATCAATCTGAAACTTTCAGAAAAACTTCCTTTAATGTTGATGAACAAATATCTCGCTGAAAGTTTTTCCACGCTTAAACTTTGTAGCACACTTTTTCTCGTCGAACATACATGACCCTATAAAAAGCTGTTCGCTTGTTTACAACTAAATTATTAATGAAAAATATATAATTATTAGCTTTTTATGACTTTATCGGCAGCGGTACACTGAGAAAAAAATAGGGTTGAATATGCCAAACCCATTTAGTTGATATATTCATTCGCATTGAATGAGTTTCAGTCGATTCAACTGAAAATTTATTTAATTCAAACTCCGCTATTTGAAATGATCATATTTTTGATTGTTTCAACCGAATCTGCGTTCCCCCACCCGTGACCGCCGGGTTAGTTCAGACAGTCAATTTTTGTTCGAATCAACCCTATTTTTTTCTCAGTGTAGGGTATTCCACGATGTCATGCCAAAAATCAAGAAGATCCGTTGATATTTGTCGAAGTTAGAGCGAGTTAAAATTAAGGGGGTATCCCCACCTTTAAATGGGTTAAAATTCTGAGAAAGAAATTGATATTTTACAGCGAATTTGAGAGTCTGATCAAATCCAAAAAAATCATGAAGTTTAGGGAGGGTTTGACCCTCATTATCCATACTTAACATTGAATATTACTTTGAATCTAAAAGTAGTTACGCTGAATATAGAAAAATACAAAATCACTCGGTTGTCGCAAAGAATCAGTAGTACCGTTGGATCGATTCTGGAATTTTTGGTCTGCAATTGTTCAGAAGAGATGTCTCTATCATATGAACATAGAACTTTTTGATATCGCGAAAATTGCCTGACTCGCTTAGTTTTTACTGAGATTTTTCTAATTTTTCAATTTTTTTTCTCTACTTTTTCTATTATCTCAACCAAAAATAGTAATATCAAAAAGTTCTATGTTCATATGATAGAGACATCTCTTCTGAACAATTGCAGACCAAAAATTCCAGAATCGATCCAACGGTACTATTGATTCTTTGCGACAACCGAGTAATTTTGTATTTTTCTATATTCAGCGTAACTACTATTAGACTCAAAGTAATATTCAATGTTAAGTATGGATAATGAGGGTCAAACCCTCCCTAAACTTCATGATTTTTTTGGATTTGATCAGACTCTCAAATTCGCTGTAAAATATCAATTTCTTTCTCAGAATTTTAACCCATTTAAAGGTGGGGATACCCCCTTAAGAAACGTAGTCCAAACAAGCTTCGCGATTTTTCAGTTTTTATTATTTTTCCCAAAAAATAACGAATCTAGAAAAAAACTGTAAATACAAAAAAGTTGCCTTTTTTTATCCTCTACACGATGGTATTTTTTAAAAATCATTTCGGCGACTTTTGAAAATTGGTCTTATTGACGGGAATTTTCTACTGAAAAACGTGAGCCGAGCGCTCAGGACCTTTTAGCATCGAGGCCTTCAATTTTTCTAGAAAATTGCATGATCTACAAATTCTGTCTGATCTATTTTTACGATAACATTTACGGTTGACGAGAAAAATGCACGAAACCGATGCTTTTGACCTTTGACCTTGAATAAATTTTTTAGCAGACGTCGGATCGGTGGGTATTTTTGATATTTCATTTGTAAAAGTATACCTAATTGTCCGGACGTTAGTAACCAAAACTACCATCAACCTTGCACTTTGTGCTAGAAGTATGAAACTCGGTATGGTGGTACATGAGACCCCCCCCCCCTGTACAAAACCAAAAGTGGAGCCACGCCTGCCGCTCTCCCGTTCCACCCTTGCGCGGCGGACTACCTCTGCGGAAGTGAATTATCGCATTTATCTCATCCAGGGTGCGTCAGATGACAAAAATGTATGTTAGCAAAAAGATGCGTCACCCAATTGTAGACAAGAAACGTTTCCACAATCTTTTTTATGGCGGCCACCATTTCGGTGGAAACGGGTATCTAGCTTTGCGGGCGCAGTAGAGGTCAGGCAATTTTACAAAATACCTTACAATTTTTCCTCAACTACTACTTGACTGCATCACGCACTTGAAATTTTTGTAGTGGTTGAGGGTGAATTGATAACTGGATTCAATTGACCAGGGTAATGTCAGAGTTTTGATCGTGGACCTGATCTGAAATTTATTTTTTGTAACACATGCACGATTTTCGCGTTTTTTTTTTTTTATCTGAAAATCGGGCGTAAAATCGACGTTTTTGTACCGGCGGGAAAAAAAAAATCGGTAGCGGGCAATAAAGAGCTTTTATTACTACTGACTTCTTCTAAACGCTGCTTTAAAATCGCATAAAATTAAAAATATACTATGAATGAATGTACTAAAAAAAAAAAAGAAAAAAAAAAAAAAAGTCAACATCGTGCATGTATCACAAAAAATATTTTGTGCACCACGGGCGAGCGATTTTCTACCCTTGGTACACAATATACTATTCATAAAACATTTCGGTAAAGTTGAATACCCAGTGGTCAGAAAATTGATTGGATTTTGATTTATTTTCCATGCAAACCCTGGTAAAAATTCCCACATAGGAACCTATATAGGACCTACATAGGTAACATACGTATCGTAATTTGGGACAGGTTCCTATAAGAGTACAACTCATAGAAGTACATAGGACGTACGTCGGTATAGCGCAGTGGTAAAAAATCCCACATAGGAACCTACACAGGACCTACATAGGTACCATACGTATCGTAATTTGGGACAGGTTCCTATAGGAGTACAACCTATAGGAGTACATAGGACCTACGTCGGTATAGTGCACTAGGACCCATCCCGGTATATATATATAGGATTAAGACCCATATGGGTGTGTATGTATAGGAGGAAAACCTATATATAGGACATGTATGTAGGCACGCCTATATAGACATGGGTTCCATACCTATACGGGTATGGGTCCTACATAGGTCCTTCGCCTGTACGGTATATTAACATACGGATCTGTCCCAAATTACGATAGCTATATCGCTATTAGGACCTATGTGGGTACAGATACCTGGGTATATGATGGATTCCACGCGGAGCGGACCACAAAAAGACCTCAATGTCCCATTCCAAAACAAACGTGATTCGATAGGAAATTTTCCGAGCTTTTCGAAAAAAAATACGAGAAAGATCTTAAAAATGACATAAGTGGATAAAAATAGAGTTTTGTGTTGGAAAACGTTTTTTCGACATTTCGAAAAATCAACGCAGCATCAATGCAGCCGTGTCCCATTCCGAAACAAACGTGATTCGATGGGAAATTTTCCGAGCTTTTCGAAAAAAAATACGAGAAAAATCCTAAAAATGACATAAGTGGATAAAAATGGAGTTTTGGATTGGAAAATGATTTTTCGACATGTTTTCCGATAGTCACGGGCAAGATCATGGGCTGAGGTGAAAAAGAGTGAAGAATACTACAAATCACCACCCCATTACTTTTTTCATATGACATACCGTTTCTAAGATATTTGCCTCCAAAGACATCAAGAGCGTAAGAAATGAAAAACTGAAACAGCTCGTACACCATAGGTAACAAAAGCTACATATGTCGTACATACATAAAAAATGCTAATTCTGAGGGTACTAAAGGTCATCCAAAAATGAGAAAAATCCGTGACATCTAGGTCTTTTTTGGTCCGCTCCGCGTGGAATTCATCATATATGTATTAAAGTATGCAAGGAAAAATGCCATATCCACGATTAAGTTAGACAATATATGTATATAATACCCTATCCGACATTTTTACCAGGGTATGTACGGCGAATTTACGGGCCTTATTGAGACCTACAAAGCACCTGAATGGGTTATTGCAACCATATATCGGACCTGAGGGGTCCTGCATACCGACGTAGGATATCTATGTGGGTTTTATAGGGGCCTGCAAAGCACCTACCAAGGTTATTGCGAATACAGATCGGATTTTATGAGTCCTGTATGCCAACTACGAACACCTATGTGGGTCCTATTGGGTCCTGAAAAACACCTAGACGGATTATTGCGGCAGCATATCAGACCTCATGGGTCCTGTACGCCAACTACGAATACCTATGTGGTTCCTATTGGGTCCTGAAAAACACCTACATAGGTTATTGCGGAAGCATATCGAACCTCATGGGTCCTGTATGTCAGCGTAGAATACCCATATGAATCCTACTGGGGCCTACAAAACACCTACAAAGGTTATTGCGAACACATATCGGACCTTACGGGTCCTGTATGCCAACGTAGGATGCCTATATAGGTCCTGTCAGGTCCGGTAAAGCACCCACGCAAATTTTTGTGGTACATTTATAGGACCTATACCATACCTTGCAGGTCCTTCGAACGCCCTATGATACCATCATAGGTTACTACAGGTACCCACAGAGGACCTACATATTCCATGCAAGACCTTTCAGGTCCTACCTGGGAATTTTTAGCAGGGAACACCCTCCACATTCGCAGAACTGTGTGCATTCTAAATCAGCTTTCATGCATTTTCACCGAGACGAGCACTGCTTATTGCAACCGCATTTAGTCAACGCAAGCAACGTTTCTTGGACTGAAGGGATACTGGTCCACACAGGCTCCCAGAATTTCTGATGCTCGGACCGCTGCCATCCCCAAAGCGGTGGGTCTGGAAGGATTTAGAGCACTTCGAGATACTGTCCCCATACGTACTCCCCCTTAAAAAGCTGCTCGTTTTAAATGCTGCTCGATAGCATCGAGGGTGGGAGGAATGGCTTCCAGTTGTTTACCCTTTCGTATGAATAGTTTTCTACGGCACTCGTTCACTGTTTTTGCATTGCTAGTCTTGTCATACAAAGCAACGATATACGCTTGCCAGTCCAAGCCCGGCGACTTATGAATTTCTCAGATATGGAGTTGTGAAGAGGGCGGAAGGGGGGTGTCAATTTTAAACAGTATTTTGAACAGTAGCCATATATGTATTCTACATATTTTATATTTATTTTAACCGGTTGAGTGGTAATGGATCATATATGTACAAATTTGAATTACTTGCTCAAATATCAACCGATTTGCACACAAATTGATATATAACCATTTTCGCGGTCGCTGATCACGAATCCGGAATCAGAATTTCAAAATTCCAAGATGGCGAGCCAGTACTGCGCATGCGCTCTAGCAAAATCGATAGAACTTTCACTATTCGGTCTAAAAATCCCTACTCGGGGGTTTTTGCGGTCGCTGGTCACGAATCCGTTATCAGAATTTCAAAATTCCAAGATGGCGAGCCAGTACTGCGCATGCGCTCTAGCAAAATCGATAGAACTTTCACTATTCGGTCTAAAAATCCCTACTCGGGGGTTTTTTTACTCGAGGCTGGACGGGCAGTACTAGGGAGTAGAAAACCCCTCTGATATAGTCAAAGCTAACCCCCCGTGGAAGACTGTGGGAGTTGGGTTGCGGATTGTGCTGTCCGCGGCTATGTGGTAACTACTACTCCTACCAAGCGCAAAGTATGCCTGTTAGGGTTTTACGGCAAATGCTGTCCGTTAGTTAAGTATGTCTTCTAAAACATTAATCCCCTGTGTGGGTTACTAGAATCTATAAAGTGATTCGCTTCGGCTCTGGAGGCCAGCTAAGAAATATAAAGTCATGCTAGGTCCTAAACTAAATACGGTTGTCTCTAAATTGTAAAACGTGAAGTTATGAATTTACATGAAACCTAGTGCGGTACGGAATTGAGCATAGGTGAGGTGTATGCTCGGATCATATTACGGAAAAACTCGAATAAAACGGGTGGAGCCGCTATGCCTATGCTATACGCGCGAAGTATTTTGCGATTCCAACTTCGGTACTTATACAGTCCGATTTCTCAATAAACCCTCTCCCAATAAACCCGCTTCCCCAGTTTCTCGCTCGCAGCGTCCCCCCACTCCGCCTATTAAGACATAGCGTAGCGAGGAAAGGGAGAGACGGAAAACAATTGGTGTGACTAGCGAGGAAGGCAAAGTGGGGGTACCTCATTTCGTGGAAAAACTCTTCCCCTTGGCAGCCTAGGAGGGCTTATAGAGAGATCGGACTGTACATATTTATATACTTTTATGATTTAATTTCATTCTGCCGTTTCAAATACATAAAAAATGATTGAAATTTTCGAATTTTTTACTCCTTTTGTGTGATCCGAGTTTTCGCTCATCCGAGGTACCTCCTCCCTACATTACCTCGGATAAACGAGGTTCTACTGTAATTTAAATATCTTACAGTGACGTTCTATTAGGAATTACATACCTGTCGGAAGCGGATGTTCACGTTCGGCAAGAGCATGTGCGTCAAGGAAAGTTGGTGCGTGCAAAATAATTGCCAAGAAAACACTCAGTGGTTTTATCATGGCGGCTGCTTAGCGCATCTGTAATCAAAGTAGGAACCATCAGACCATTATCAGGGTCCGTTGAATCGCACCTTCAAACGACCGTGTCTACCAAATCGATAATTGTTATGAAAATTGCAGAACTCTGCCCATATCGATTATTGAGGAGCGTGAATATAACCTTGCAAGTTGGCCGAAGCGCATTTCAATGTCACCAACACTTATGCCCGTTTGCATATAAACGTAGGGTGCCCCTCGATCATAGGGAAAATTCTGCCCCGAGAGTGATCTGTCAAATGTTTCATAGCAATTATGTCCGATATATGGGGGCAAAACTGCGCCTATGTTCAATTGTTCACACGTCAAAAAATAATTCGTAATTCAAAAAATAAAACCAAAAATGTCAACTCCACCACGTTTCCTACCGTTTTTTGAAAATTTAATTTTTTTTTATGAAAGGTCAGGAAATTTCGGATGAAAGTCAGGTCTGAAAATTTTTCGCTCGTATACCTCCATTATCATTACCGAGATAATTTCATTCTTAACATCGAAATGCACAAATGATGACACAAAACCCTCAAATTTCATTCAAACCGTAACTGTGCCTTGGAGGTAAACGGATGGAAAATTTTCGGACATGAATTTCATTGATTATTTTTCCCATCCGAATTTCAGCCAATAGAATTGCACCATTCGATGTTATTTTGCATAGCCTACACGATATTTAACTGATAATTTTGACAATTCCACTGGTAATTTCACGTGTGCTTTCACCGCGGTAATTTTTCATGTTAGCTATATATAAAAAACAAAAGATTTTCCAATACAGTTAACGCTCCATCGAATCTGACAGATTAAATTATAATTATGATTCTGTGACCTTTAAATTTTGATTATTGACTGTGGATTTTGTCTCATGATGCAATTCTATGGGCCGAAATTCGGATGGAAAAATAATCCCCCGAATACCACTCGAGCTTCAAAATTAATCAGGTATTTCCCTCAAGGTTCCCTGCAATCAAACGAACTCGTCAAGTTTTTCAGAAAAATCACTCGCGCTTCGCGCTCGTGATTTTGTAAACTGAAAAACTTGACTCCTTCATTTGTTTGCAACGAACCTATCGGGAAATACCCGATAATTTTGAAGCTCTTGTGGTAGGGTAAGGTTGCCAAAATCGTACCACTTTTCACATTTCAGCCTTTAACTTCTAGGAATATTCATGAAAATACTTTAAAATTGGAACACAGAGTCTCTGATATGTTTTCTTCATAAATCTTTCGTTGATTTGAGATCAGAATAGAATTTTCATGAAATACAATCAATTTTGTAAAAGCTTGAAAATGGTACGATTTGAGCGACCGGGTTCCCAAATCGTACCACAGGGCTCCCTAATCGTACCTGGGGTACCTAAGTCGTGCCAGCTGCACGAATGTGAATTAAATAATCAATTAAATGATAAATAATGAATAATAATAAATAATAAGGATAATCATAATCATAATAATCATAATAAATGATTAATTTAATGATCCCAAGAATATTGTGAACAAGTTCCTAAATCGTACCGGTACGATCTGGGCCCTATAGATTTTAAGGCAACCGAGAGCTGGTACGATTTCGGCAACTCATCATTTTTCTTTTCAATTGAATAAAGACAGAGCTTTAGAGGTTCGATTCAAAAATTGGTAGGTCAAGTACATCGAAAATTGAAGTTACTTTACAAGAGACTCAAGCAAAGTTTGATTTCGATTAGATTTCCAGCCAAAAACCGTTAGCGAAATGTGACCAAAACTTACATGCTACGGTATGCTATTCTTCTTTCGTTAATCTTTCCTTTCTTACTTCTTCTTTCACGTCCACTTTCATTCCACACGCGTATTACACTGAGAGAAAAGTTTAGTAGAGGCTACTGCAGATTGACGAGTATGTAGCTCTGACTATCGCTTAGTAGGGCTATTCGATGACGCAAGTTGTGGCTACCGAAGTTTTGGTAGAGACAACTGAGGTCTGCACCTATAGTTCAGCCTAGTGCGTTTCGCAAAGTAGCAGCTACTTTGGTCTCCAAGTACGCGCAACTTAACCTATGCCTACCGGGGTTCTCAAGTAGACGGTACTTGAGTTTTAGGTTGTGGCTACTAAACTTTTCTCTCAGTGTATGATACATGCTTCGAAGAACCACGGCTAGATAGCATGAAAACTACGAATTGTGGAAGGTATGACGGTGGTACGATTTGGGCGGCGGTACGATATCGGCAACCTTACCCTATTATATGTGAAAATTTTCTGACCTTTCATAAAAAAAATATAAATTTCAAAAAAACGATGGGAAACGTGGTGGAATTGACATTTTAGGTTTTATTCTTTGAATTACGCGTCAAAAATGACAAGTTAGAAGAAAATGATCATCATTCTTGAAAAATTCAGAAGAATTTCCGATCGACGACTGAGTTTTTAATTTTGTTTTGAAGAATTTCTGAACCGCGAAAGCCGCACGCGGACGTGAATCGGCGTGCGCGGCGACGCGCAACTGGACGTTTTATTCTTTTTCTCGGCCCAGGTATTTTCTCGATGAATTTTTTTTTTTTTTTTTCGATTGCAGGGGAAGGATTCAGGTATCACAAAAAAATTATCTCCATGAATTTCTCTGAGTCCCGCGGAAAAAGCAGCGAAATGTAAAAAAAAAAAATTACGAAAAAAATTGAAATTGTTTTTTCTTTTCTAAAATGAATATAAATGCGCATTCCTTTACGAACAAAATGATTCCATGATCAGTCCGCTCTGATCAATACTATCAGAGATATGGATTTTCAAACATAGCGGTGCAACAGCGGCTTACAAAAATTCACATCTAACTCCGCCATTTTGTGAAAATTTCCAAAACCCTTGAAGTTGTACTTTTTTGTTCCATAGTACTAAAGATATTTTGAATGGCGCAAAGATCCGTGACTTGACGGTTTTTTTTTTTTTTAGTGCTCTCTAAATTTGAATCAGTGGAAATTTCACTGATTGAATCAGTGATTCAGGATCTCACTGCCGAATCAGTGGTTTTATACCTAATGCACTGATCAATCAGTTAACCGGTTCACTGGTGGACCCGAAATCAACGTTTTGTGCCAAAACTGGTGAAAGGAAATAATTTCGTATTCAACATGAAGCCCAAAAAACTTAGGAACATCAAGTTTGATGCAAATCCGTTAGAAACTGATAGAGATATCCACGTTGCACATATATGTGCCATTACCAGTTGTGGCACTTTTTCTTTTTGCACATATTGTAACATACTCGGCTATATTGCACATTGAATATCGACGATTCCCGAACAAAGGAAAGGATTACGATAATCCTCAACGTTCGACCGAAAGTCTGACGTCACGCAAAGAAGTGGGGATGAAGAGTATATAATCAGCACACGCTATGCTGCCGTGCTTAGGTAGAAGGCAGTAGACTTCATTTACTGCCTTTTATTATTTTGATGCCAATATATCCCGGGTAGAAATTATTCCAGGGGACATTCACGGCCCTCGCTAGATTGCCACGCTTGTTTTGCCGGGCCTTCCAGGGCAGTCTAGCAAGAGCCGTTCCGGCATGTAACGCTCATGCATTGATGGCCCTGTTCTGGGGGCCTTTCGAGGTTCTTGCGTGGCCCTCCTGATAAAACCAGAGAAACCTGCCAATGCCCACACACGGCTTTGGAAGGTTTTATTATTACTAGTTTTTGTAGTAGCCCCTAATTTATTTTCATGAAATTGAAAAGTAATTATGGTAGAGAAAAAAAAGACAAGAAAATTGACATATTTTTTCGTCAGTTGACCCTATCATATCGATGAAATTATATTATACATTCACTGAAAAAACCGCCGCATTTATCGTCCCCGCCGGGACTTGAACCCACGTCCGCTCGGTTACCAGTCGCACGCCCTAACCACTACGCTAAACTACCATATGACATATAACCCAACACTCTCCTACTTGTCAAATTCTTTTGTCCTATGAACTAAAACAGTGTTGAACTGACCGTAAAAATAACTGTTGATAAATATTTGTTAATAGTTAACAAATATTCATTCAGACGTCTGGAAAACAAAACGTGAACGCAGAAATTCTACGATTGACAGTTTTCATAACCTCGAATATTATGTTTATACTTTCATTACAAAAAAAGTCAAATAATCATAATAATTGATAATAAAGCACTGTAAAAAAAACTGTAGTGTGTCTATGCGGTGTCTGTTGTTCAGATTTTCGGTGTTGCTAATTTTTGCTAGTTATAATCAACGTTTAAAGTGAATTTAATTGATGAGGATTTTAGAACCTCAAATAATTATTATCTGTAGACTCAATATTACTCTGATCATAAAAAAAAAGAAAAGAAAAAAAAAAAAAAACAATTTACTTAATAGTATTATGATTACATCATGCAATAACACCAGTTTGGAGGTGTACGTCTATTTTAACCTCTTATTGGTGTTTGAAGTTATGGCGTGTGTTTATGAGCGGTCTTCACGACACTGTTAGATGCAATAAATATTTGTTAGCTGTTAAAATTGTAGATTTCTCACAAATTAATATTTATTGTACACAAGATTGATTTGTTGAATGTTATAAAATATTCAATTATATTTGAAAAATTAAAAAATTGTTTCCAAATAAATGTATTTATTAACAGTCAAGAAATTCTTCTATCAGTATACACGGGTTCTATTTCGAATAGCTCAAAACTTTTTCATTCGCAATCGCGCAAATTCGGTTCATTGCAGCTTCACTTCTGTCTGGACAGGGCTTTACAGGGCCCTTCCGTGAAGGCCTGGAATTTAAAAATTGTCACGTCAGACGTAAAAGGGCCATGAAAGGGCATTTCCCGCTAGGCAGATTCCCGACCGACGGGACATGCCACTTAAGGGCCTTGCAATTATCCAGGGCAGCCTGGAATAATTTCTACCCGGGATTCTTTCAACGATTCTCTACATATCAATTATAAAATGAATCATTAAGAATGTTATTTCAAAAAGATATTAATTTATTAAGTTTGTCAAATATTTGATATCGGTTACATTTCCTACATATAAAAGCAGTAAATCCATTTTTTAGGCATTTTCATTAATTATGATCTGAAATTACACTTAAATGACTTTCCATAAAATCATGTAATATATTATTAGTCATTCGATAATTGCTATGAAAAAATAAAATCATTAATTTGGTTTGAAAATATCAGAAATTTAGATTTCAGTTTTCTCTGATTTCACTTTTTTCACTTTACTGCCTTCTTCCTAAGCACGGCAGTATGGCTCATTAGCGTATTCTGGTATAGCACCGTTGCGACTCACAACGTAGAGCGTAGTCAGGTAGAGCACCGGTGCGACTCATATCATGGTTAAATTCACTTAAATAGCTTTAGATCATCTAGAACTAAATGACTAACATAAAATCTTGAAATTAGAATCAAATACGGTACCTTTAGATATAGCATCATTGGTCACATCATAAAATATAATCGAAGAGAAAAGGAGAGCAATTAAATAGAAATGAAATAGAATCAAAATAGAAAGCATAAATCCGCATAGCCTAAAATATTAAAATAAATTCAACAAATAGAACGATAACCTCAAACGACACGAATACAAACAAACGCGACGTAGAGTCACACAATTAGGATAGAAATAGATTAAGAAAATCGATGTAAAATTAGTTTATTAGAAACAATTGGATACAATTATATTTTCTAATTTGAACTTTGTCGGATATTTCAGCACTGACTCCTAATCCATCAAATTCAATCCCTGAATAAGCCAATAGGGACCAGCTTTGAATGGGTCCACTTCAAAGTCACGTCCGGTAAATGTCTTGGACGCCCCAAAGTCCCGGAACGGCATTGTCACGACTGGTAATTGTCACGAACGAGGAAAGTCTCAACCGCGCTTTGTCCCGAACGAGAAAAGTCATTCCCGTCCCTTGTCCCGAACGGGAATTGTCACGCCCCACAGTGCGGCCAAAGGCCCCTTTATGCGGCCAAAAGACGAAAAAAAAAGTTTTTGGTTGGGGATATTTTGTCATTGGGTTGGCTAAAGGAGTCCCCTAGGAGACGGAAAACGTTCATAGTAAGGTCCCTTGCCTCAAATCCCGCCCATAATCTCAATCTGAATATGGCCTTCGCACGACGACGCGCGACGGTTAGGAAAGTGCGACTGGCGACGCGTCGGATAAACAGGCGTCAAATTTTTGTTTTTAAAGCGATTTGAACAAAATAAAATGGATTCTACAGCTGAAGGTGAGTGGAATAAGTAAAAAAAATTCCGAATATAAATTCCTGAATAGTACATTGTTAGAAGGAGATATGTAAGGACTATTTTTTGGTTATTTTTCGCGAATTGAATGGATTTGATTGAGTGAATACTTTTTTATCTTACTACATCTTGCTCTCTAAGTCATTTGAGGTTTTAGATAAAAGTATTATGTACTAAATAAAATCAATTTTAGCTGCCCGTTGCTGCCCGTTCAGTTTTTGTGCACAGTATTACAAAAAAAAAGTAAGATATTCGTTTTAAGGGAAGACCCTGGTGAGATTTTGCCCGAAATCGTTCAAAAAATCGATTTTCTGTTTTTGCCGGAAAATTACTCCCGGGGCTTGTCCCCACCTTGTGAGAAACTTTCAAGGCCCTCCGATTTTTTTTGGTTCATTGGCAGCGAATTTTATAAATAAAATCGATAAAATTTTTTTTTTTTGCATTTCTTTCGTGATTATTTTTTTCTAGAAATCTAGAATTCCATCAAAATACTATTGAATGGGAGATTAGCAATATACAAGGTCAAAGTTTGAAAAACTCGGTAAATCTGACGCAAATTTGAAATTTGTGACGTCACAACTCCGTGTAGTTCGGGATCGAACCACCTGTAGCACAGGGCATGATCGACTATTGGTAACTGTATCTGAAGCGTAGCCACCTCGTGGTCAAAACCAGTAATACTTAAATCGGGTCATTCATGTATCTTTATGGCGAAGACGCGTTCGCCATCTGGTATTTGAAATTTGAACTAGTGAAACAGTACCTTGCGTCCAGTTACCAATTGTTCCCGTGCTTTCCTGCATTTAGTGGTTAGTTTACTACAAACTGGCATCTTGTTGACAACAAGTGTAAACTACTCTGTAATTTTGTGATTTTCACTCATTATGAAACAAAAAAATCTCAACGAAAAAATGGATTCGATTACCTCACGGTGGTGCAAGTCTAGAAAACGCCTAACGTCTAAAAACAAGCAGGGTAAAAAAAATCTTGGAAATAAATTCCAATTGAAGGCCTTTCCCTCTGGAAAACAAGTTGGTCATCAACAATTGCGTGACAAACCGGAGCCTGGCCCATCCAGAATACAATTAGGACCGAAAAAGATAAGTAACCCTCTAGGACCTAGTACATCATCTACTACCCTACTGAAAAGTTCCAGGTGGAAAACCATCTGGAAAAGTATGGATGCGAATGGAATTCCATGAAATTCTATAATAATCCACCAGAAATTCAGAAACATGGAATATCCATGTTGCTGATCTATGGTTCTCCTGTAGTTGATGCAGTAGTATTCACATGAATATTCCATGGTTTTTCAATTTCATGCAACAGTAGAAATCCATGTGGATGGGTACATAGATTTCCATTCATATATATTATGGTTGTTCATGGTAAAACCCTACAGAACATATATAGATTTTCATAGAAAGATAACGGTAATGTCCTGACCTAATCCATGGGAAATACCATAAATAATCTACCGGCTGTTACCTGAAATTTCTGAAACTTCAACATGTGAATCCATGTGTAATGGTATACACTTCTATGGACAGTCCATAGGAAAATATTTTTATTTCCATGTGAATATGGCTATGATACAGTCTCGTTGTTGACGTGAAACGTTGTGTCAAATCCATCAAATCCTGTATGGAATCAAGAGAAAATAAATAAACTTATCTGCATATAATCGCACAGATTGTTGTAGGACGTCCCCAGGAAACCATACGATCTCATGGAAATTCCACTGTGACATCATTTCGACATCCATGAAAAAAGATATACAAAATCCACTGGATTTCGGCTGAAATTTGGCGAAGGAACAACATCTGAATCCAGGAATGACCAGACGAGTCATTGTGGAAAGTCCCTAGGAATCCATGCGATCTTATGGGAATTCCACTGTGACATCATTTCGTCATCCATGGAAAAATATACACAAAATCCACCAGATTTCGGCCGAATTCCAGCAAAAAACGAGCATCTGAATCCGGGAACGACCAGACAAGTTATTGTGGAAAGTCCCTAGAAATCCATACGATCTCATGGGAATTCCACTGTGACATCATTTCGTCATCCATGGAAAAATATACACAAAATCCAGCGGAGTATGGCTGAAATTCGGCAAAGGAAGAACATCTGAATTCGGTAATGACCGGACGAGTCATTGTGGAAAGGATTCATGGGGTACTTTGCATGGAGCATTGAAAAATATCATGGGGTACCGTAGGATATCAGTGGATATTCCAGTATACTAAGCGGGGTTCATGGAGATTTCTGTAGTAACTACTACGGACAATCCATAGGATTCAATATAATATTACACATAGGATTCGATATATCATTACACATGGGATCACATGTTTCTGCACATGACTACAACCACATGGAATTCCATGGATTTCCAGTTCCAAATCCCGGCAGAAAATCCACGGATTCACATGGATTCTCTATATAGATTTCCGGGTGGAAGTCCAGGTGGAATCGTCCATGGATTTCCACCTGGAAATTTGCAGTAGGGTAGCAAAAGAAAAATTGAAACTTTTGTTTCATCACAGTCGTCGGAGCCAGGCGATGCTTGTAAAAATTATTTATTTGTGCATTCCAGTACCTGGCAGGAGCTTTTTAAACATTTAGCATGCGCTGAATGTGGACAGAAGAGCCTCGCTGGGCACATGAGAGAACGAAGAGGATTCGCAGCACAGCTGTGCGTCAAATGCGAAGACTGTGGCTTTCTTTCCGCACAAAGTTTTACGAGTCCGCGAACAACAGACAACACCAAGCGGCGACCGTTCGATGTCATTAGAAAAATGGTGGAAGTTTTCTCAGAATCTGGAGGGGGACATGCTCAAATGCAAAAGTTTGGAGCAACAATGGGCATGAGCGTGATGGCATCCCAGACATCCTTCGCACATTCAAAGCGATTGGCAGACGAAGGTGAGTCGCTAAAAGAAAAGGTGCTTGTCAAGGCTCGCGACGCTGTTCGACAGGCTCATGTGAACAGGGACGAACAGGTGATGAAAATCAGTACCAAGATTTTGAAAGAGCGGGACACTCAACGGAAAAGAAAAAGCGAGTGGCAGAATGAAGCACGACGAAAAAAGCTTCGGCGTGCTCTCAAATTGACAAAGGCGCAGCTTGAAGCTTTGAACATCAGAAAGGAAGAGACAAATTATGGAGCAGGACAGTTCTAGGCCAGGCAATGTCGAACCAACATTCAATAATCATTCAATAATAATAATAATAATAATAATAATAATAATAATAATAATAATAATAATAATAATAATAATAATAATAATAATAATGATAATGATAATGATAATGATAATGATAATGATAATGATAATGATAATAATAATAATAATAATAATAATCAATTATTTGACCCCCACTATTACTCTATTAGAATGCTCATTTTTGTTTTTAATTTTATTCCATGTGACGGTGAACCTGGAAATGTCAAGCGAAGATAATCCGTGCTCCGAGATATGTCGGAGCAAAAGAAATTGAGGATCTAAGATGCGTTCATCAGAAAGTGTAACATTATGACCTCGGACCATATATTCTGAAGAATTTATTTAATTTGTACCAATTTTCATTAAAACACGATTTACTCAAAACTACATTTTCAGCTACGCTAAAAACTCCTTGCGTGATTGTTTTGCTCCGATCAACTTCTCCTTCGCAGAGGAAGTTCACGCATACCTTATGCACAAATTCACTGATCAGATTTTCCAAATTGTAAAAGGAACATATTTTTCAAGTCTCAAATAACATGAAAAATGCAAAAAATTTGGAAGTGAAAATAGTAAATGCTCTTAAACAAGAACAAAAAATTAATTCGCAAATCTGATCAGCAAATCTCTTCGCCTGAGTGTCCCAAAGATGATAGTTCAAGATAAATATGATTCGATTAAAGTTATGACGCAGGGGACTTTTTGAAGTTCAGTATGTTTTTACCATTAAATGTTGCGTAACTTCCACATTTATCAAGTAATCTGTGAGATCAAGGTGGGATTTTCTTAGTTCCTAAGTATACTTTCACATGATCTAAAAATAATTTCGATTATGAAAGAAATGTCGAAGTTTTGAGTTTCACCAGGGTCTTCCCTTAACGATCACAGTAATACATGAAAAACAAAATGAAATAAAGCATAGAATTCAAAAACGAAAGTGAAAAACAAAGATAAAAGTGAGCCTTCGAAGGAAAACACATCCATACAGTAAATCAAAAGAATATGAGAAAGAGAGGGGGGGGGGGGGGGGGGGTTATACGCAGGGGGCAGGGTCAGGCAGGTATAGGGATTGAGTTAGAAAAAAAAGAAATTCTTTCGCGAGCGAGCGAGCGAGTAAGACAGCGCATACACCTGGAGCTGCCTAATGTAACTGTGATGTATGCGTGCGTAAAAGTGTTTTTTTTTTTTTTTTAGGATCCAGTAATGTAACAGAACGTAAAAAAAAAAAAAAAAAAATAAATAAAAATATAATAAAAAAAAAATAAAAAAAATAAAAAAAAAATAAAATAAATAAAATAAAATAATAAAAAAAAATTAAAATATAATAATTTTTTCAGAATTTTTTTCCTGTATAACATCGCCATATTGCACCCCGCCATTTTTAATTTGTTCATTCTCAATTACATACCCTAACAATCTCAAAACAAAGACTTTTAATCAATCGCCCAATTCATTTAATTTTTTATGAGTTTTTTCGTATGATATGACGCCATACTAGGTCGGCCATCTTGAATTTGCTAATTCTGATGATGAATTCATAATCAGCGACCCCAAAAACCCCCATATACCAATTTGTGGATCATTCTCTACATTTTTCGACTTTTGGCCGCATAAAGGGGCCTTTGGCCGCACTGTGCAGCGGAGCGAAACCGAGCGTTTACGCTTCGCTGTTGAAGAAAAAATTTTTTACGAAATTTTATGAAATTTCATAAGTTTTCATAAAATTTCATGAAATCTCGTGAAATTTCATAAAATTTTATAAATTAGAATCGAGTGCAGACAGTATTGCTTTCATGAAATTTTATAAGTTCTTATAAGTTTTTATACATTTTCAAGAAATTTTATCGAATTTTGCGAACAAATTTTTTTCCGGGGCAATACGAATATAATACAATAAGATTTTGTAAAATTTGATCGAATTTAATTTCTATGAAATATATTTTCGGGATAATGAAATGAAATTCTGTGAAATTCGTATGTTTCTACACTGAGAGACTTTTTATGTCAAAAATCGGTAAAACTATATCAACGTTTAATATGCTAACTTCAGAAGTAGAGAAGTCCGGGGTTGCTTGTCAAAAATTCATATGCGGTATACGAAAAACTATTACTCACAGCTGCAAAACAAAAAAAAAAATTGAGCTGAGTCGAGGGCTTCACGAACACACCTGTATATATATTTTCGGAAACTGGTATATATACTGAGCTGAGAACAATTCACCGCTTGTGAGAAAGGATTCCAAGAGTTATTGTTTTAATAAATCATTGAAAAATAAAGCACCTCAATCTCGGCGAAGATCGTAATCGCTCGTGGCGATTCGGGAAACATTTACGTATTATTTTATCAAAGACTGGTATGGTTATGTCAAACTTCGATATGGCACTACGAATACTTATCATTTTTTCCACTCTGTTCCCTAGTTTCTACTGTAACATACTAAACGTTGATATAGTTTTACCGATTTTTGAAATAAAAAGTCTCTCAGTGTATGGAGATATGATACAATTCGTATATTTTTATATACGAATTTCACAGAATTTGATTTCATTATTCCGAATTATACTATTTCGTATCTAGGGCGTAAAGTTAAACTTACGCACGTGTTGAAACGAGGGTGTCAAGTTTAATTACGCCCAAGTTGCGAACAATATTTTATGTGTCATAGGCCGTAAAACCGCGATTTTAACCTCGCTTCGCTCGGTTTAAACGCGGTTTTTGGCCTGGACACATAAAATTCTATATGCCATACGGCCCAAAAAGTATTTTCTGACGAATTTCATCATAATCCTCGCCTTCGGCTCGGATTATAAACTCAAATTCGTCGGAAAATACTTCGGCCTAGTGACATAATGTACTATTTCGTCATAGTGGCGTCAAGTATAACGCATTTTTAGGTCTGTTTTGCAAGCGTCAAGTTCGACTCTACGCCCGGTGTATGTAAACAAAAACTATTCTGACGCGCGACGCCCATTGGCCGTCGCCCGCGGAAATAGTTTTTGTTTACATAGACCGGGCGTAAAGTCGAACTTTACGCTCGCAAAACAGGGCGTCAAGTGCGTACTTTACGCCTACTATGACCAAAAATATATTGCGTAGAAATAAAATTCAATCAAATTTTAAAAAATTTCATTGTATGCCCCGGATTTCGTTATACGAATTTCACAGAATTCAATTTCATTATTCCGAAAATATGGATACATTTTCATAAAATTTCGTATAATTTGATAAAATCATTTTTCGAAAGAGAGTTCACTTCTACATAACTACCGTTTTGAAAAAATCAACTTCATATATTGTATGTTTTATGATTTTCATTCAGTAAATCCATTATTCAAATGTACAACTGGAGATATGATACAATTTAATACAATTCAATTACAGTTCACCAGGCCATTTTCAGTATGAATTTTTATTCATAAAATGACCTGGTCAAATTTCATGAGATTTTATAAAATTTTATCAGGCCATTTTCAGTATAAAATTTTGAAATGTTATGAAATTTTATATCGAAAATAATTTGTTGGAATTTTATGAAATTCCATAAAGTTTCATAAAAGTTCACAAAATTTTATGAAATTTCATCAGGCCATTTTCAGCACGAAATTTTATGAAATTTTAATAAATCCTTCACCCGGGAAAAAATTTGTTGGAATTTTATGAAATTTCATGAAGTTTCATAAAAGTTCCCAAAATTTTATGAAATTTGATCAGGCCATTTTCAGCATAAAATTTTATGAAATTTCAATACTGAAATTTCATGAAATTTTATAAAATTTTATGAAACTTCATGAAAAGTTTTTTTCCCGGGGTAGAGAAAACAAACAAACCAACTATTTCAAATCAAAAAACTCATAAGCAAAACTAAAGATCTATTGACTAAAAGTAGCACTAGAATCTAAACTCTGCAAAGAGAATAAAAAATCAAAAAGCAACAAGCAAACGCAAGAAACCGCGATCATAGACTCGCACTACGATAGGTTAGGTTAACCCGATCACTGAAGCGCTTTTTTTTGCACCACTTAAGTGTAGGGGGGGGTCGAATCGACCCGATGCTGAAAAAAACGCGAAAATGTCTCCGAAAAAATCTGAAAAAATTCACGTGTCATGTTGAAGGCTTCTACTTGACGAGAAAAATTTGAAATATAAGGTTTGCCAAATTAATTTACTAAATAATTAACAATACACAAATGAACTCGCGGAAAAAAGTATTATTCTTCAAAAAATCATAACTCGGAGAAAAATGTATGAAATGGAACGAATCAAAATTCAAATCAAAGCTTAAGAGTGTACCTTTCAATAAAAAAATATTGCAAGATAATTTTATGAAATTGGAATCCTTATTTTTTCACATGAACATATGAATTTTTTCTGGTGTAAATGTAGGGGGCTTTGATAGAAAGTATACATATTCTTCAATACAAAACTGTTCATTATGACGGAACAAAATATGTATGTACAAGGACATGGTTTTTTGTATTTTATATGAAGTGAAATCGTACTCTTACTAGTACCAGAAACACCAAAAATTACCAATTTACCTGAACTATGGTCTGACACTATGCAACCGTTAACTGTAGGGGGGTGTCGAATCGACCCCAAGCGAAATTCGCCTGCTCACTACAATGAACTGAGAGGGCCTAGGGACTAGAAACTTTGCGTGAAGGTTCTACCTTAGAGTACAATTTTTTAGGTGGGGGAAAGACCTAGCCCCCCTACCTGGTTTCAAAATAGGGGAAGTTTGAAATTTCGGCCTGGGTCGAATCGACCCGACCCCCCGCCCCCCTTCAGTGATCGGGTTAAGATAAATTTAAGTAGGACTAGTTTCTTTCAAATTGATCATAAAAATTTGGCAACCACCAGCATTGGTTTAAATTTGTCAAAATAATTAAAATAAATACAACTTCATGGCTCATAGTCATTCATAATTAGCAAAGCGTAGGAATCTGTTCTTTATTTTGCATTCGCCTTGTTATGCATCATTTAATCTTTTCTTTTCAGATAAAATCGTTTTAGCTAGAAAACAGCTTCGGCGTTGAAGTTTTTGCAGCTACGATAGTGTTCAATCACTATCCTAGTCTGGAAAACTTTCACATCCCAAGTCTGTAAAACACAGCTTCGGCGCGTCTGACCGAACAGCTACGATAATACCAAAAGTGTTATCCTAGTCTAGCAGGTTGGACAAGTCCCAAGTCTGTAGGGAGTCAGCTCTGGTAGAGTAAAATCTATCCGAGTCTGCATTATAGGGTATTTAAGGGTTTTTTCAACTTTCACCCAAGAGGAGCTCCAAAACATCACACCCGTGACAAAGGATTCACGCGGACTAGCTTAATTCCTCTGGCCTTCAAACGTTTTAAAACGCATATGAGGTATTCCATACCAACTCGACCAATGATTTTCCCTCACCATTTTTGATTTGGTTCATAATTTTTTCTACGGTTACTCCAACTCTAACACCCACTCATGAATTTTTTCAGATTTTTTCCATGAACCGTTATTTATTCATGATTTTTCGAAACTTTGAACAGTGCGACACCTTCGATTTTTTTGAAAAAAATCTCAAAAATTCTACTTTCGAAGACGATCATTTTGACCCCCAATCGAAAGTGGAAACTCTTTTCCTTATGTTTATTTTGCTTATTTAAGAAAAAATTATTTCGTAAACGTGGTGGATAATGGCTCCCAGAATTTTTTCAATGCAAATGAATTGTATCTTCAGGATAATGGGTTGTAACCATCAGAGATACGTTTCATTTTATTTTCGAAAATTATTATTATTATTATTGTTTTTTTTTTTTTATTATTATTTTTTTGTTATTATTATTTTTTCTGGGTTATTTTTTTTTGGGTTTTTAAATATTTTTCAAACACGAAAAAAAATTTTCTTTTTTACAGTGCTTCAATAATTTATTGTGAGACAAAAAAAAAATCTTTCCAACGAACGATGATTAAAATAAAAAACAATAATAATAATAATAATTTTCGAAAATAAAATGAAACGTATCTCTGATGGTTACAACCCATTATCCTGAAGATACAATTCATTTGCATTGAAAAAATTCTGGGAGCCATTATCCACCACGTTTACGAAATAATTTTTGCTTAAATGAGCAAAATAAACATAAGGAAAAGAGTTTCCACTTTCGACTAGGGGTCAAAATAATCGTCTTCGAAAGTGGAATTTTTGAGATTTTTTTCAAAAAAATCGAAGGTGTCGCACTGCTCGAAGTTTCGAAAAATCATGAATAAATAACGGTTCATGGAAAAAATCTGAAAAAATTCATGAGTAAGTGTTAGAGTTGAAGTAACCGTAGAAAAAATTATGAACCAAATCAAAAATGGTGAGGGAAAATCATTGGTCGAGTTGGTATGGAATACCTCATATATGAGTCAGTCGACGTCAAGCGGGACGGATTTGGCCAAAAATTTACCTCGATGTTTTTGATTCTTTTGTAATTTTTTTGCCATATTCTGTGGGCAAAATAAATCAATGAAACATTTTTTTTTTTCTTTTTAACTCGAAGGGCTTAGAAGCTACAAGGGGTTGAATTTTCGAAAAAACCACCAAAAATCGGAATCGCGGTCTCCTTTAAACGTTAATATCTCCGGTTTCCTTTGTCGTACAGACGTCACCAAAAACTCATTTTGAAGCTTTTGAATCGCACTTTCATGTTATGAATTTTAAATTTATGGATTAAACAATTTTCTATTTGTTATTAACAATTATATTCTTTAAACGTGATTTTCGAGATGATTACACCCTTCGAAAATTCTGAAAAAAATACCAGCGTGTTTCTTGATTCATTCTCTACGAAATCTGTAAGTTTCAAAATGGAACTCCGATGGAAACTATATTTAAAAAGCGATTGATCCGTCCGGGACGTCGCGCGCGACTGGATTTTCGAAAAACCATCAAAAATCGGAATCGCGGTCTCCTTTAAACGTTATTATCTCCGATTCCCTTTGTCGTACAGACATCACCAAAAACTCATTTTGAAGCTCTTGAATCGCACTTTCATGTTATGAATTTTAAATTTATGTAATAAACAATTTTCCATTTGTTATTGACAATTATATTCTTTAAACGTGATTTTCAAGATGATTACACCCTTCGAAAATTCTGAAAAAAATACCAGCGTGTTCCTTGATTCATTCTCTACGAAATCTGTAAGTTTTAAAATGGAATTCCGATGGAAACTATATTTAAAAAGCGATTGATCCGTCCGGGACGTCGCGCGCCACTGGCGCGCCCGCGTAGACAGTCGCGCGCGACGTTCCGGACGGATCAATCGCTTTTTAAATATAGTTTCCATCGGAGTTCCATTTTAAAACTGACAGATTTCGTAGAGAATGAATCAAGGAACACGCTGGTATTTTTTTCAGAATTTTCGAAGGGTGTAATCATCTCGAAAATCACGTTTAAAGAATATAATTGTTAATAACAAATAGAAAATTGTTTAATCCATAAATTTAAAATTCATAACATGAAAGTGCGATTCAAAAGCTTCAAAACGAGTTTTTGGTGACGTCTGTACGACAAAGGGAACCAGAGATATTAACGTTTAAAGGAGACCGCGATTCCGATTTTTGGTGGTTTTTTCGAAAATTCAACCCCTTGTAACTTCTAAGCCCTTCGAGTTAAAAAAAAAAAAGAAATGTTTCATCCATTCATTTGACCCAGAGAATATGTAAAAAAAATTACGACGATTTTCAAGAACATGAGGTCAAAAAGGTGTCCCGCTTGACGTGGATTGACTCATATACGTGAAATATACGTTTTTCGGCCGCACATTAGTCCTATTGTTTATACGTTATGGTCTATTGGGAACTAATACTTATATAAATCAGTTTCGGTTTTTATGTGATATTGGATTAGATTATTCTAATTTTCACGTGAGTGATACTGGGGCACGGAAATTGGTATTTTTTATGATTGATACTTTGAGCAGTTTGCCATTTCGTTAACTGCCGAGACTGGTTATCCTTTATATTTACATTAGCCTTCAACTTCACGGAGATCATTCAGATTTTAACAGAAAACGCGATGCGTACGATTGAAACTCTTTCTTTTTTTTTCTAACCTGGCCCTCGAACATTAAGAAAAATTAAATTTACTCGATTAACAATCATCGCTTTTTATTGCGTGAGCTGAAGTATCACATCGAATTTTTACATGCAATCTTAACAATAACTTACATCGCTATAGTTGTTAAATTAATTATGTATCAAATTAAAGTGGACAAACTTTTTTTCTGGTCTTCCCCCGGGCAATCTTTCCAATTCATTATTCGGTATATTGACATAAAAACCGGGTCTACCATATTGTTGAATTTATTTCTTTACCAACCGAAAAATAACATGGAAAAAAATATGAACCAATCTGACTATAGATATCATTGTGTTTAATATATAATTCAGTAAAATAAATATGCCATGTTAATCATATTTATTAATTCGCAACTGCTTGAAGTGATTTAAATTAATGATAAACTCTATGAGAAGTTGAATCTTACTCCAGTTGATCAAGGAATCTTACAATAAGGTGCCTTGAAAGCATTTGTTCGCAGTTATACATTAATTATCATATAGGTAGACTTGAAACGAAAGGCAACATTTGAAATTTCATAAGAGGGGTCGTTGGCCGTTGTACATACCTATAGTGAGTATCTAGTGAAACATAAGTTATACATACATCATCAGGTGTCAGATATTAAATTTCGATTTCACTCTCAAAAGCAGCTTGTATTAAAACCAACAAATTAACCATATATTGCAGGCCTTGAACACGCAAAAACTTACGTGTGTGTTGGTAAAATTGACAGCTAGGGATAGTAAATAAAATTATCTCGACACATTTGCGAATAAGGTTAATGATAGTTGACGTGTGTTTAGCTGTAAGCCTTCCTACTATTATTACAGCATTTATGTTCTTCTCGTTCGATCGGTAATTATACTAAAATTTCGAGACCTTGAAACAATCATAAATATAACCAGAAAGTATCGCGGCGGCAATTGCAGCAATTAATTACATGCTAATTAGACATTCACGAGTTTAAGATAAAGTGATTAAAAAATAGTGTCGTAGAATGAAAGACTGCAAATAAAAAATGAAAATAAATTCAAGCTGACTGTAAAACCGCAAGACGTCTTAAGGGGACCAGTACAGCGACTTTTCGAGAAATTATCATAGTCCGAAATCAATTTATTTCATAACCAAAGTTCATTTCACATCAAAATATTTTTCTTTTTCAAAATCATGTGTCGTAAGGATTTTAGAGCACCGTTGGACCGATTCAGGTGATCTTGGATTAATTTTCTTCAGAAAACAAATCCTCATCATGTGAATGTAGGAATTTTAAAATAAAAAATTATGTCATAAGTTATGATCAATTTACCAAATTTGCAAAAATTATTATCACTCATTTCTTAAATAACTTGGCCAAAATGAAGAATTTTCAAAATTCCTACATTCACATGATGAGGATTTGTTTTCCGAAGAAAATGAATCCAAGATGACCTGAATCGGTCCAACGGTGCTCTGAAATCCTTACGACACATGATTTTGAAAAAGAAAAATATTTTGATGTGAAATGAACTTTGGTTATGAAATAAATTGATTTCGGACTATGATAATTTCTCGAAAAGTCGCTGTACTGGTCCCCTTAACCAGCGCCGGCGACTTCTGATAATTTCGAGTGTGGAGTTGGAGCACGGGGGGGGGGGGGGGGGGGGGAGATGAGTGAGATAATTTTTTTTTCGTTTTTCATCTATTCATTGCGAACATTGAACCTCTAACAAGGTTTTTAGATATAAATTCATCGATGTGTTTGGGGGCAATCCCAAATTTTTTTGGGTTCAAAATAAAATTTATATTCTCCGTACTGGCAAAATTCAATTTTACAATTAGTCGGGAGAATTTCGAGTGTGGAATCCCACACTCGAAATATTTCGAGTGTAGACATCTCCACACCTTCCACACAAAAGTCGCCGGCCCTGGTCTTAACGACTTGTTACACCCCATCATAAATTTCCATAAGGCCGCACTGGTGATATGATACATCCAAATATTTGCATGAAGACGTTTTAAGATGTAGTAGTGAGGTATACTATATCTTCTAATACATAATTATAGCTCGTTTCATATGTGTGGTGCAGTTTCTGTTGTTTCTTCATCATCAAATCGCTGTCTCAAAGAAAATATCCCAAGGTTTTATTATTCATCTACAGAATGTCCGATTCCAATCCCCCAAGTGATTCCTTTCTTTGCTATCTAAGCTCCGATAATCCTTATTTGGCATTAATTGAGACCGCGTAGGACCCTAGATCTGAGAAATAGAATTATTTCAAGTACCGTTTTAGCCATTGGGATGCTACTTTCATTATTTTGAATGAAATTCGTTCCTTTTTTATCATACACCCAGAAGTTATTTGATTGATCAGGCAGGGCTTATCTACAAATTTTGTGATAAAGTTACTTTCTGTAAAACAATTAGGATGCCAGATATCACTGTGGAATATATGCCGAGAGGAAATCTTGAAACTGTACAGTCGACTGCGCATGCGCGAGTTTCGTCGCCTGTTGAAGCAGATTGGCCATCCCGAACTTTAGCTGTCAAACTTTGTTCTAGACGTTGATATAATTGATACGAATTTTTCAGTTTAAAATGTCAATTATTCTCAATTCGGAAAGGTTGGGAACGCTTTTATTGTTGCTATTAAAACTTGATGTTCTGAGAGAACCGTTGAAATTTATTCCGAACAGCTGATTGCTTGCTTCGATTCAATGTATCGGTTTAGTTATAGAGGATTTGTTTTATTCAATTACAATTAAATACGAGAGGTCTAATTGTAAATGATGGGTGCTCGGAAAAAGTGAAGCTGCTATAAGTGGTAACAGTTTAGTCAATCGTGTTAATTAATAATACGGTAGAAATTATATAAAGATAAAAAAACAACATAACAACATAACCTCGATTGTCTACTTCACACGCGCGAGTTTGACAACTCTCGCTTTATTTCTTGTAAATTGGCACCCGCGCCTCGCAGGTTAAAATATCACCGTGGGACGATCTCACCGACCAATAAAATAGAATTATTTGGCGCATGCGCAGTCGAATGTATAGTTTCAAGAAATCCTCTCGATATGTCTGTATGCATTATCAAATTTTATTGCTTACCCCAAAGTAATAAAGATTTTGAGCTCAAGATCACCTTCGCTGAACACCCTGACACCCTGTAGATTAAAAACTCAAAAATCGTATGTTTGCCATGGGTATTACAGTCGAACCTCGCTAACTCGAACCTCTATAACTCGAAAACTTCCATATGTCTGAGATTCAATCTGTTCCTTTGCAAAAACCTCTGTCATTCGAAGAAAAGACAGAGAATATAACTCAAAATTTTCCGAACGTATCAAAGTCCATTATTTTACCTCTGTAACTCGAGCTTAGAGATACCCGACCTCTATAAGTCAAAAACTACCTCTATAACTCGAAGTTCCAATACCCTGACCTCTACAACTCGAAGCGCTTTATGCAATGACGTAAAGAATATATGTCACAACATGCATCCCACGAGCTGATGCTTATGTTAGTATATTTGCGAATCTTTACGAGCCTCTATACGTCGAATGTTGGTTTGGTCACCCTCTATAACTCGAACACGTCGATAAGACGAAACTTCTCTTACTCGAAGAAATCAGCCCTTCCCCTGAGATTCGAGTTAGCGAGGTTCGACTGTATTATTCTTGCTCCATAAAAGGAAACCTAGTTATCTCTAGGATCAATGTGTTCAACTGGTGCATGCTTTTCTGTTGCAACTTCCGATTCAATATACCTTCGTTACTTCTCGGTATATTTCTAGTTTGATATCTTCATTTGTGTCTATTATACTTAACACAATTCAGTAATTACATGTAATGCCGCTACAAGTGAACTTTTTGAGTCAAACGTACAAGTTCATCATTAATTTCCACGCAGACATTGATCAGATCTCTCAAGGAGTCATACCTGTATAACATATTGTTCTAACTACATTTATATTACGTCAACTTGTTTTCAAGCGCTGTTATGCATATGTTATGTGTGTAAGATCAGCGCCGGCGGAACACAATTTTCCGAGGTCTGGAGGCAGGATTATGGGGAGGGAGGCAAATGTAATTTTTTTACAACGTGTATCCGTGTATTTTCAAAGTGCGAAGGTAGATTTTTGTCCGAGGCTTAGCAGCATTTCAAACATTTGACAGAAGAACTGAAAAAGTGAATACAGACTCAAAATTTGAGGTATAGAATTCCATACCCGCCAAAGTCCAAGGTCTGGAACACTGGTACGACCAGACCTACCAGACACGTTTCGCCGGCCCTGTGTAACATCATAAATACCATGTTTTCCGCTTGTAGACAATGTTGAACTTTTGATCTACTCGCGTCATCTGCAAGAACTCAGACTTGAGTAACTTTTTCAATGGTGTTTGTTTCCTGATTCGATAAGCAAACAACTATCAACTGCGGTGCACGCTCATTAAATATCAGTCTATACGATCGGTCTCAAATATGTATCCTTGAACACAAGCACGAGAATTTCCATTTCTACACTCAGCAACAAAATTAACGGCGCACCTGGCACTCGGCGAAATTTTGCCGATTTTCAAAACGCTGTAACTCAATGAAAAATTGTCGAAAAAAATCTTTCGGGAAAGAATTTTGAAGGTTGAAACTTCATCTTTAAGATGGTTTTTGAAAATTTTTCCTACGGCCATTTTTGACCTCATGGCGTAGGTTTGAGTGCCGGGCTGCGGAACGGCAGAAAAAACAAGTTTTTCAAAGTTCTGTACGGGGCGTTGAAAAAATCGAAGAGAACTTTCGAGATAACCATTTTGTAGCCTGAAATCTCCTCTTCGAAATGGTTCCTAGAAATTTGTTGCGCAATTTTTTTTCACTGAGTTAGTCAACTTTTGGTGAAGCAATGTCAATATGGCACTGATTTGGCGTTATCCAGGATGCACCGCGAGAATGTACAGTCTACCATGTATCCCATGTGTGTGTGTGTGTGTGTGTGTGTGTGTGTGTGTGTGTGTGTGTGTGTTGTTTAGGATATCTAAAGTTCAAAATCGGGTATTGCCACCTCTACTTCTTATCATCGCCTGCAAGCGTTCTCTCATGTTGATGCAACTCGTGTCATTCGACAGTGTTGTTGGAGTTTGCAGTCGACGAAGCATTGACTTGAGACCGCCCGCTGGCGGTGATAATACGTAGGCAGACACCCATACATACATACGCGCGCACACACGTGCACACACACACACACACGCACACATGGTAGACTGTACCTCCTCGCGGTGCATCCTGGATAACGCCAAATCAGTGCCATATTGACAGTGCTTCACCAAAAGTTGAATAACTCGGTGAAAAAAAATCGCACAACAGATTTCTAGAAACCATTTCGAAGAGGGGATTTCAGGCTACAAAATGGCTGTCTCGAAAGTTTTCTGCGATCTTTTTAACGCCCCGTACAGAACTTTGAAAAACTTGTTTTTTCTGACGTTCCGCAACCCGGCACTCAAACCTACGCCATGAAGTCAAAAATAGCCGTAGGAAAAATTTTCAAAAACCATCCTAAAGATGAAGTTTCAACCTTCAAAATGCTTCCCCGAATGATTTTTTTCGACAATTTTTCATTGCGTTACAGCGTTTTGAAAATCGGCAAAATTTCGCCGAGTGCCAGGTGCGCCGTTAATTTTGTTGCTGAGTGTAATAATTCTGACTCTCCAATTACCAAAACCATACGAAGTCACATCGTCCATTGAATATACATGGTGATTTTTTTTAATCGCCCCAGGCTGATATCTCCGAAACCAGGCAAGATACGGGAAAACACCTCAGACAAAACTTATAGGATATCGAGGGGCAAAGGGGTCATATCTTTTGTAGGTGGAGGCGCTGAGCTGCGGTGACGGTCAACTTGGTTTTTTCAAATGGAATGGTATACTTTTTTTACAGAATCTGAAAAATAATCAGATTCAGCATTAAAAACACTTGAACAGATATTTCTTAAAGTTGATGGTTTATGAGATAAGAGCTGGACAAGTTGGGTCAAAAGAGGAAGTTCAAATTACCTGAATAATGTTCTTGAGTTTTCTCGAAAGTGTCTGAGATACTTTTCTACTTAGAGTTGTCAAGATTAGGTATCATAAGTTACAAACTGATTAAACCCAGAAATTACAGTAATGATAATAACATTATTGATCAAATTTATTGACCTCAACTTATTCGACCGTGATACCTAATCTTGACAACTCCAAGAATAAAAGTATCTCAGACACTTTCGAGAAAACTTAAGAACAGTATTCAGGTAATTTGAACTTTCTCTTTTGACCCAACTTGCCGAGCTCTTATCTGATAAACCATCAACTTTAAAAAATATCTGTTTAAGGGGTAATATACATCTGGCATGGTCCGAAAAATCGATGGTTCAATTTTCACATTTTCTTGAAGTTTGAAAATTTGAAAAATTCCAAAAAATGACACACTTCGGATCGCACAGGTAGCTATGTGTAGGTTGAAAGAATGTCATGATTCATCCATCGAAACATTGTCGAACACGTTTTTTTCAAAACACCGTTTTTCAAATTGATCCCCAAAATATCTCGAAAACCACTTAACCGATTGACTTGAAATTTTTCGTGGTTATTGTATGCATGATTATCTAGTATTTGTAATAGGATTTTATTTTTCCGATTCTTATTTTTTTTTTTTTTGTTATTTTGCAAAATATGCACGCATTTTTTCTTGAAAATCGCTACGTTGAGTTCAAGCATCCTCCATTTTGTCAAAAAACGATAATTTCCCAATCGGCTATGACAAGTACAAGATAATAGTATCTTTTTTAATCTTCTGTTTGATTCTTTCGTTTCTGATGATTTTTGACGAAATGCCACTGGGGACCGATATGGCAGATTTTTTTACGGCGCTCCATAGACGACGCAAGTACTCCGCGAATTTGCAACATTTTTGAATGAAAAAAATTCAGAATATTCTTGAAAGTGTATATTTTTAGCTAGAAAAAACCCCGCTTCGATAATTCCAATAGTTTCCCTGGAAAAAATTCTCGAATGTTCCTTTTTTTTTTTTCGTTTCCAGGTGTATATTCCCCCTTAAGGGAAGACCCTGGTGAAACTCAAAACTTCGACATTTCTTTCATAATCGAAATTATTTTTAGATCATGTGAAAGTGTACTCAGGAACTAAGAAAATCCCACCTTGATCTCACAGATTACTTGAAAAATGTGGAAGTTACGCAACATTTAATGGTAAAAACATACTGAACTTCAAAAAGTCCCCTGCGTCATAACTTCAATCGAATCATATTTATCTTGAAGTATAATCTTTGAGACACTCAGGCGAAGAGATTTGCTGATCAGATTTGCGAATTAATTTTTCGTTCTTGTTTAAGAGCATTTAATATTTTCACTTCCAAATTTTTTGCATTTTTCATGTTATTTGAGACTTGAAAAGTAGGTTCCTTTTACAATTTGGAAAATCTGATCAGTGAATT
Organism: Tenthredo mesomela; assembly: GCA_943736025.1. Taxonomy (NCBI): domain Eukaryota; kingdom Metazoa; phylum Arthropoda; class Insecta; order Hymenoptera; family Tenthredinidae; genus Tenthredo; species Tenthredo mesomela. The sequence continues at coordinate 34,563,240 of OX031014.1, forward strand.
TGTGCATAAGGTATGTGTGAACTTCCTCTGCGAAGGAGAAGTTGATCGGAGCAAAACAATGACGCAAGGAGTTTTTAGCGTAGCTGAAAATGTAGTTTTGAGTAAATCGTGTTTTAATGAAAATTGGTACAAATTAAATAAATTCTTCAGAATATATGGTCCAAGGTCATAATGTTACACTTTCTGATGAACGCATCTTAGATCCTCGACTTCTTTTGCTCCGACATATTTCGGAGCACGATTATCTTCGCTCGACATTTCCAGGTTCACCGCCACATGGAATAAAATTAAAAACAAAAATGAGCATTCCAATAGAGTAATAGTGAGGGTCAAATGAATATCAAATAATACTCATGTTATACTTTCCCCAATGAATGATGACAAAAATATGAAAATAGCATAAAATTTGGAATATTGATTTGACCCTTGACGAGATAGCTAGAAGTACTCACTGAATTTCCAGCAGTTCAACTAGCAGGTTGATTATTGAATTATGGTCCGACGTTGCCTGGCCTAGAACTGCCCTGCTCCATAAGTTGTCCCTTCCTTTCTGATGTTCAAAGCTTCAAGCTGCGCCTTTGTCAATTTGACAGCACGCCGAAGCTTTTTTTGTCGTGCTTCATTCTGCCACTCGCTTTTTCTTTTCCGTTGAGTGTCCCGCTCTTTCAAAATCTTGGTGCTGATTTTCATCACCTGTTCGTCCCTGGCTCTTGCCTTAGAACGATAACTCATCGCACAGCCCATGTTAAATTCTGCAACAGCGTTCACTGCGGCAGAATCAACTCTTCCTTTGGAGACGAAGACATCCTTTGGGCACTTACGCCAGATGCTTGCGTGAAGGCTTTCGTTGGCGTTCTGAGTTTTTCCACGTGCGCACCTACTCAGCAGCTCGTCACTGGCTAATCTATCGTAGAGAGGCATCAGTTTCTGAACTATTCGTGGAGCCAATTGGACCGGCATAGTTTCGTGGCCATCAAGAGGTTCGCCTCGTGCCACTTTGTTATTGTAGAAACACCAAGACTTGGGACCTGGCGGGCAGTTCTCGTGCTGAGGTTCTTCGTCTGTTGACTGGCAATGTTCGAGCGTAGCATAGATTGCCTTCTTCATTTTCGAGATATCAGGGATGTTTCTTGTGATGGCTGTCCTATAGAAGTTTGTAAGCGCGACGATCGTTGTTTCTTTCAAAGAACCCTTTCCGCGTCCTCCAAGTCTTATTCCTTGAGCAGTCGAGCTTTTTATCAAATTCCGGAGTCCAGTACCCATACGTTTAGCTATGTGGTTCACGCATTCTTCTTTGGAAATTATCACTTCCGGGCCATAAACAGCTATTTTCTGCAGATGCGCGTGCGTCTTCGCATCGCCATCAGATAGCATTGTCGTATATCTCATCTTGGAGTCTCTAACAGATCTCATCCACATACGCTCAGCGGCAGCAATTTCCATAGCTCCAGATGAGCCTTCATAGTTCACGCTACAGTCTCCGCTACTCTTGTGTCCGGCATTCCATATAGCATAGTCGGGTGAGTCAGCATCAAGACTCGCTGCTGTGAGACTGCACATGTGACAGAATTTTGATAAAACTTCAAAATCAATTACCAAGCCAGTAAGAATATCTACAACTGCCCCAATTCCGTATAAGGAAGTGTGGCCACGTTTGTGCCATGTGCCATCATAAGAAACCGCTATATCTATTACTTCTGTATCTTTGAGATCAGGATTCACTGTCACATGAGCCTGTCGAACAGCGTCGCGAGCCTTGGCAAGCACCTTTTCTTTTAGCGACTCACCTTCGTCTGCCAATCGCTTCGAATGTGCGAAGTATGTCTGGGATGCCATCACGCTCATGCCCATTGTTGCTCCAAACTTTTGCATTTGAGCATGTCCCCCTCCAGATTCTGAGAAAACTTCCACCATTTTTCTATTCACATCGAACGGTGGCCGCTTGGTGTTGTCTGTTGTTCGCGGACTCGTAAAACTTTGTGCGGAAAGAAAGCCACAGTCTTCGCATTTGACGCACAGCCGTGCTGCGAATCCTCTTCGTTCTCTCATCTGCACAGCGAGGCTCTTCTGTCCACATTCAGCGCATGCTAAATTTTTGAAAAGCTCTTGCCAGGTACTGGAATGCACAAATAAATAATTTTCACAAGCATCGCCTGGCTCCGATGACTGTGATGAAACAAAAGTTTCAATTTTTCTTTTACTAGTAGATGATGTACTAGGTCCTAGAGGGTTACTTATCTTTTTTGATCCTGATTGTATGCCGGATGGGCCAGGCTCCGGTTCGTCACGCAATTGTTGTTGACCAACTTCTTTTTCAGAGGCGAAGTCTTTCGATTGAAATTTATTTCCAAGATTTTTTTTACCCTGCTTGTTTTTAGACGTTGGGCGTTTTCTAGACTTGCGCCACCGTGAGGTAATCGAATCCATTTTTTTCGTTGAGATTTTTTTATTTCGTAATGAGTGAAAATCACAAAATTGCAGAGTAGTTTACACTTGCTGTCACCAAGATGCCAGTTCGTAGTAAACTAACCACTAAACGCAGGAAAGCGCGGGAACAATTGACTACAGGTGGTTCGATCCCGAACTACACGGAGTTGTGACGTCACAAGTTTCAAATTAGCGTCAAATTTACCGAGTTTTTCAAACCTTGACCTTGTATATTACTATACTCCCATTCAATAGTATTTTTATGGAATTATAGAATTCTAGAGGAAAATAATCACGAAAGAAATGCAAAAAAAAAAAATTTCATCGATTTTATTTATAAAATTCGCTGCCAATGAACCAAAAAAAATCGGAGGGCCTTGAAAGTTTCTCACAAGGTGGGGACAAGCCCCGAGAGTAATTTTCCGGCAAAAACAGAAAATCGATTTTTTGAGCGATTTCGGGCGAAATCTCACCAGGGTCTTCCCTTAAGTGTTTTTAATGCAGACACTGATGCTCTTTCAGATTCTGTAAAAAAAAGTACACCATTCCATTTGAAAAAAACCAAGTTGACCTTCATCGCAGCTCAGCGCCTCCACCTATAAAAGATATAATTGCATCATATTCTTTCCCTCTCGATAACCTATAAGTTTTGTCTGAGGAGTTTTCCCGTATCTTGCTTGGTCTCGGAGATATCAGCCTGGAGCGATTAAAAAAAATCACATCAAAATAATAGGTATATGTATATGAGGTAGTCCACCCCAACTCGGCGGCATTTTACCCTGGCCCTCTACGATCTGTTTCATTATTTTTTATCTTATTGGTTGGAATATGCAATAAAGATAAATATGATATATTTAAATGTGATAGTCCTTTCCCGCTTTACGAGGACATCACTGAGTAAATTATTCTGACAGGTGGCAACACTGTGTGTGTGCTTCCGTCTTTTTCGTTAGCCGCCACTCAGTAAAGACGTGTAAAAAGTAAAGTGCGAATTAACGTATTAAATAAACAGTAATAATTCCGTCAAATAAAGAAACGACTATACGGTTATTACACCTTCCCGATCCTGAAACCTCAACATGATTCCTCATACAGAAAAATGTACTGTCCCCAGCAAACACAGAAGTGCCGAAATTATAATGGCCCAGCACTGGCAGTGCTGGCAATGTGCTGGTGTAGGCTAGCCTTTGCTGCGCCACTACATGTAAAATAGCGGTATTTCGGTGAAGTTTTACCAGTATCCAACCATTGATGGAACGGTGTTGGTTATCAACTACTGATTTCCTGCAGGGCATTTTGCATCTTGTCATAACCGACTTGCCATCACTTGGCCGTTTTCAAACACATTGCACTTGCATCTGTATCTTGATGGCCCGGCATTGGCAACTCCGGCACTTTTCTACCGGCATCCGGTCGTTCCCGCACGAAAAAAAACCCTCAAATTTACCCCCAAAATAACCCCCAAGTATACCCTCAATGTTGGGGGTGATTTCGCACCCCCAATTGAGGGTTTACCCCCAACTTCGCGGTTAACCCTGGATTCCGGGGTTTCTTCAAATTGAGGGTTAATAACTGTATAGGTATACTATATCACAGCGCGCGCGCAATTTTATACTTATACTATCATTTTATATTTTCTGACAGAGCAAAAAATATATTATTTCTTGCAAAACAACGATTTTTGACATTTTTATACACTGATCGTTTTTTTTTTTCTGTAACTATGTATATAATTTACTTTTTGTAACAACCTCAAATCTGATGGTATTATACGCTGAATGACCGTTGGGTGTAACCCTCAAATTTAGGGGTTACCCTCAAGTCTGAGGGTATACCCCCAAAGACCGTTGGGTGTAACCCTCAAATTTAGGGGTTACCCTCAAGTCTGAGGGTATACCCCCAAAGGCCGTTGGGTGTAACCCTCAAATTTAGGATTTACCTTCAAATCTGAGGGTATACTCTGAAAAACCGTTGGGTGTAAACCCTCAAATTTAGGGGTAACCCTCAAATCTGAAACTCAACCCTGAAATGTGAAGGTTAACCCCGTAAGGTTAAGGGTATACCCCCAACGTTAGGTGTTAACCCCAAAATGTTTGAGGGAACACCGCGTAATGTTAGGGGTATACCCCCACCGTTGAGTGTTAACCCTCAAAGTTGAGGGTTTACCTCGGAATTTCGAGGTTTAACACCCAAATTTGGGGGTATACCCCCAAAGTTCGGGGTTTTTTTTCGTGAGGGTTGATTCGCCGGCGTACATAGTATAAGCTTTTCTGCTGACTGCAGTATTTCTAACACTTCCACCGAATTTACCGGAAAAAGAATGATTCTATGCAATCGAACAAAAGTACATACTATTCAATCATCAGAAATCTTCGAAGTCATTTTTTTTTTTTTAAGTACATATTGATGTAAATCCTCACACATCGAAGTTTACCTATCGAGTCAAAAAGTGTTGAGTATTGCAACAGGCGACGTTTGGGTGTAGATCAACACTGGACATCATACGATCAACGAAGTTAAGCAATTTCAACTGAAGCCAGAATTCGGATGCGTGACCCACATGAATACATCTAATTAGTCTTCGAATAGCTAATTTCTAACATGCTGGGAATATGAACTTTGCTCTACCGCTCGAATAAGAATCAACTATTAGTGAAAAAAATATTTTTTGTCTTGATAATATCGAAGATAAAAAAAATCGAATCATCCGGTCATCGGCTGATCAATATTGGGCTCTTGTTGGGCCATTGACGACTGCCCGTAAACTAATTTGGGCCATTGCTGGCCCTGCGCTGGCTAACCGTTGGGCCGGTATAACACTGCCGGCACTGGCCCAGCTGTCGGCCACTGTGACACCAGGGTACAGGGCCATTACAAGTCTTCCGGCAGCGGTTCGGCAACTCAAGTATCGGCATTCCTCCACCTAACTAGCAATGGCCCTGCACTCTGTGTTTGCTGGGTCAATTTCTCCAGATCTTTCGGACCAGCCCTTCTCTCAAAAAAAAATGAATGAACCTCGCTTTTTGAACAAAAAAAAATGCCCCCTGTGAAAATTTTCGAAAAATCCGCAAAAATCCTTCGTCACAAAACACAAATTTTTAATTTTAGCCATAAACCATAATGGAAGTATCTTCATTTCCGGATTCATGGAAGGAAAAATAGGTCGACATTTTTTTGTTCTTGAAATTTTTACGTAACGCATGGCACAGCAATTCTCAACTCGCTGCGGGCTACATACCATTTTCCGTCGCCACATCCCGTATGGAAAAAAACTGTTGAGAACTACTCACAAAACTACTGACAGAAGTGTCGGAAAACTATTGAGAGACTATTGAGAAACTACAGAGAAACTATTGAAAAACTATTGAGAACTATTGAAAAAACCACTGAGAACTATTGAAAGAAGTAATTGACCATTAGCATAGGACTTACTCAGTAGTAAATTGGACCTTACTACTGGTGAAACTATTGGGTAGCACCGTGACTTGCCCAGTAGTTTCCACCAGTAGTGCTGCCAATAGTTCCACTAGTAGTGCTGCTCGATCGCTTTCGCACGAGTAGTACTGCGTTCAATAGTTTCCACAAGTGGTATCGTTCAATAGTTCTGTCGTGAAAACTATTAAACAATACTACTCGTGGAAACTATCGAGCAGCACTACTCGTGAAAACTATTGAGCTGCACTACTCGTGGAAACTGTTAAATATATTCGCATAATTGGTACATAAATTAAACGATTAAATACGGTAATTATATACAGGAACTTGTTCATTTATTAGAAACATACCCTATATAATTCATTATAGTAATGAGTTATTCGCTTGATTGAAGCCAATTGCAATGATCATAGAATTATTGAAAACTTCTAAGGTCACCAATATCGTAAACATCTTCAATAGTTGAAAACAAATCAAAAGTTTCTACCACCGTGATTTAATGATACCCGTTCACTACTGAAATGATGGATCCAATAGTTTTATCCTTCACTACTGGAAGGATCACTGAAACCAATAGTGAGCATTTTCAGTAGTTCAAATTTAGTCAATAGTTCGATCCTTCACTACTGAAAGAATCACTGGAACCAATAGTAAGCATCTTCAGTAGTTCAAATTTAGTCAATAGTTTGATCCTTCACTACTGAAAGGATTACTGAAACCAATAGTAAACGTCTTCAGTAGTTCCCTGTGACTGCACAGGTTTAATAGTTACCCCATAGTTACTACTGACTGAACTATTGAATATCCACTTGAACTATTGGAATTTTCGAAGAAGTACTGAGGGCTTCAATAGTTTGCTCAGCTACTACTGAGAGCTTCAATAGTTTTTTTCCATACGGGATTGAAGTACACCCTGGGTCACCAGTGACCCGAAAGTTCTACCCTTTATGAAAGTGATCCAGAATGTTTGTTTTTAAAAGTTTTATAGTGAAAGGGAATCGTCAGAATGACTCGAGTAATGACTAACGTGACCATTCATTTTTTTTTGTCAGGGCGGGACGTCTCTGCGGAATTATGTGAAAAAAACTTTTTGTAACACATGCACGAGTTCCACGTTTTTTTGACCTAATAATAGGGCCAAAAGTAGTCGTTTATTGACCAGCGGGAAAAAAAGTCAGTAGCGGGCAAAAAAAGTTCTGTTTTGCCCACTACTGACTTTTTTGTCCACTTCTATAAAATCGCTCAAAAACGCGAAAATCGTGCTGTCACAAGAAATATGGTGTGCACCAAGGGCTGAGTGGGCTTTTTTAGACCGAGTGTGGAGTTTGCAGTACAAGTCGGAGGCGAGGTAGCATAAATCGAAGACGAGTGCGTCTGCGAGCCGAAGACGAGTACTGCAAAATCCACACTCGGTCTAAAAAAGGCCACTTTACGCCCTTAGTACACAATATATGTACTATTTTGTTATTTTACGAGGTTTTATTAAAGAAAAAGTAACACAAAATAAGTAAATTGTATTACATCAGTCAGATAGATAGATAGCTGAGTTACTAAGCGCCAAGTGTATGACTTCTAACGTTTAGACAGTTGGTTTGTATTTGTCGGCTGAACAAATCAGTTTCAAAATATCGGGTCGAGTTTTCAGGTAGGAATGGAGCTCAATGCATGATTTGTTGATGTCACTCTTGGTAATCAAAATGGCTATATTAATACTGCGAAACTGGACTGTGTTTTGTCACTTGTCCATATTTTATTCATTAGAGAAAAAACGCGTTGCGAGTTCAAGAATAATTGTAAATTAAATTATCGTTTAGTCTGTTTGCGAAAGCGGGACATTTTTGCCCTCGCTACGGACATCGGGACAGACAACCTGAAAGCGGGACTGTCCCACCCAAAGCGGGACGTATGGACACCGGGCTACACTCGGTGTAGCCGAACATTCCCGATCAGCTCCGAAATTTTCAGATAATTGCCGAAGCTTGGAATTTTAAAAAACAGATAGCGCGCCTCTTGTTTTCTGCGTACAGTGTACAGCACAGCATAATGAAATTCCGAGCTTTGGCTATTATTTGAAAATTTTGGGGCTAATCGGGAATGTTTTGCTACACCGAGTGTAGCCCGGTGCAGCGAACCGAAAACGTCATAAGACAGGCAAGAACGAATATGATATCTGCATTTTATAAAAAGTTATTTGTAAAAAAGGACGAGAAGGCGCGAAATTATTCGAAACGTCCCTCTTATTTTAGGATGCCGCCGGGTCACTGGTGACCCAGGTGTAGCCCAGCGGGTTAATACTTTGCCACACTGATTATTTTGAAGTATTTTGAAGTATTTTGTAGAAAACACTTCAAAATAATCAGTGTGGCAGAGTATTGGGAATTGCTGTGCCATGCGTTACATAAAAATTCGAAGAATAAAAAAATGTCAATCTACTTCTCCTTCCGTAAATCCGGAAGTGAAAATACTTCCACTATGATTTATGGCTCAAAATTTTGTTTCATGACACAATATTTTTGTGAATTTTTTTTAAATTTTTAAAAGGGGCGTTCATTAAAAACGAGGTTCATTTTTTTTTTTTTTTCTTTAGAGAGAACGGCTGGTCCGAAAAATCTGAAAATGATTGATACGTTTTTCTGTATTTTGAATAAGATAAGAAATAATGAAACAGATCGTAGAGGGTCAGGGTAAAATGCCGCCGAGTTGAGGTGGACTACCTCATATGCATATCCAGGTCCCGGATACATGTATAGAGATCAGCAATCAATTCTACCTAAAACTGACGATAGAGTTTATGAACAGAAAAATCGCACTAAAGATATAGCAAGGTACGACCCTCGATAATGGTCGTTGCCACGAATTTTTTTGAGCGATGTCCAAATTCAAGTCTTACAATAGTATATACAATACAAAGATACTAGTACTTTCCTTTTAAACTGTTATTTAGAGCACACGCAAAAAAAAAAGCTGTAAAATTTACTATGTGAGCAGTGAATATATGGACAGCACTTTTTTGCAGTAGAAATTATCACAATTGCAGTATTGGGTACATTGGAGCAAGTGGCCTTCAATGTCTACATGAGTGAATGTCACCACAATTGTGATAATTTCTACTGCAAAAAAGTGCTGTCCATATATTCACTGCTCACATAGTAAATTTTACAGCTTTTTTTTTTGCGTGCATGATGTCACACTTATTAAGGCACAATATGTCGTGGGAAAGAGATACGTAGTATTGGGAACCTTAGAACCTCGATACGCCAACTAGTGGCAGAAAATAGAACTACTCAAAGAAGGCTACAGTAACCAATGAGAGGGCTTAGAACCTCGATACGCCAACTAGTGACGAAAATAGAACTACTCAAAGAAGGCTAAAATTTCAAAGCCACGCCCATTCCAAGGATCCCAATATGTGAAAAAAGATTGGCTACATGTATCAACTGATCGGTCCCAAGAAGAATGCACAGATTTCACGTTTGTCATATTTATGATTCCGATGATGACACATATAAGTAATGTATGTGTATGTCTATTTAGATCCATAATATATGTCATAAAAGTACATAGGGGAAGGTGGGGCAGAACGGACAGTGGGGCAGAACGGACACTAAATCCAAAAAAAAAATAATGTCGTCGGAAATGATTTTTTATGAAATGTGGCGACGTATTTTGGATAAATAATGACACAAAAAAAAAAAAAAAAAATTAAAAAAGTGAAAAAAAAATAATTCAGTTTTCCTTTTTTTTTGTGTCATTATTTATCCAAAATATGTCGTCACATTTCATAAAAAATCATTTCCGACGACATTATTTTTTTTTTTTGGATTTAGTGTCCGTTCTGCCCCACTGTCCGTTCTGCCCCACCTTCCCCTATATATATTAGATTGTTTCAAATGAAACGAAGTTTTTTTTTTTACTTTCCCCCGGTAAAGCAGTTCGGGGTAGATATATGAAAGAATTTGCACCGAAGCAGGTTCAAAAATAATTTTTTTTGAGCTGGCGCCGAGCATTTTTCTTTTTTCCATTGATTTAACATATGAGTCAATCCACGTCAAGCGGGACACCTTTTTGACCTCATGTTCTTGAAAATCGTCGTAATTTTTTTTACATATTCTCTGGGTCAAATGAATGAATGAAACATTTTTTTTTTTCTTTTTAACTCGAAGGGCTTAGAAGTTACAAGGGGTTGAATTTTCGAAAAAACCACCAAAAATCGGAATCGCGGTCTCCTTTAAACGTTAATATCTCTGGTTCCCTTTGTCGTACAGACGTCACCAAAAACTCGTTTTGAAGCTTTTGAATCGCACTTTCATGTTATGAATTTTAAATTTATGGATTAAACAATTTTCTATTTGTTATTAACAATTATATTCTTTAAACGTGATTTTCGAGATGATTACACCCTTCGAAAATTCTGAAAAAAATACCAGCGTGTTCCTTGATTCATTCTCTACGAAATCTGTCAGTTTTAAAATGGAACTCCGATGGAAACTATATTTAAAAAGCGATTGATCCGTCCGGAACGTCGCGCGCGACTGTCTACGCGGGCGCGCCATTGGCGCGCGACGTCCCGGACGGATCAATCGCTTTTTAAATATAGTTTCCATCGGAATTCCATTTTAAAACTTACAGATTTCGTAGAGAATGAATCAAGGAACACGCTGGTATTTTTTTCAGAATTTTCGAAGGGTGTAATCATCTCGAAAATCACGTTTAAAGAATATAATTGTTAATAACAAATAGAAAATTGTTTAATCCATAAATTTAAAATTCATAACATGAAAGTGCGATTCAAAAGCTTCAAAATGAGTTTTTGGTGACGTCTGTACGACAAAGGAAACCGGAGATATTAACGTTTAAAGGAGACCGCGATTCCGATTTTTGGTGGTTTTTTCGAAAATTCAACCCCTTGTAGCTTCTAAGCCCTTCGAGTTAAAAAGAAAAAAAAAAAATGTTTCATACATTTATTTTGCCCACAGAATATGGCAAAAAAATTACAAAAGAATCAAAAACATCGAGGTAAATTTTTGGCCAAATCCGTCCCGCTTGACGTGGACTGACTCATATATGAGCATGTGGAAGCACATATGAGCATATCAAAGATGACATGAAGATGTATGGGCATGTAAGATCATATATGAGCATGTCTGAACATATCCGAACATATCTGAGCATATCCGAACATGTCTGAGCATTTGTGAATATATCTGAACACATTATATAAGCTAAATGAGCATTTAAAAGTAAAAGTAATGTGACTTTCTAGGAACGACACTTCTTCAAATTAGGCAAAAAAATCACGGCAGTTTTTGCATGTCATCGAGTTTGATGTTACGTAGTGCTGACATGTGGGTTATGCAATTATTGAATAATTGAATTTTTGCCTAATTTGATCATTTGTTATGTTGAATAAAATAATAATAATAATAATAAAGCACACGATTCTCATGGGATACCCCATTTGTGATTCTTTTATTTTTCACCGAAAAGAAGATGAATCTCACTGAATAATCGAGAATATGAATTTTTGGCCCACGATTAACCATGAAAGAAAATTTAGTATGAAATATAGTGAATAAACATGTTTTTGAATCATTTGAAAATTCCTTCTCAAATAGGGAGACTAGGGGAACAAAATAAAAATCTGGAAAAATTAGGGAATTTTTTTAAAATTATTTGGAGCTGATTTGGGGGGATCCAACATGATTTTTTTTTTTTTTTTTACCCTCTCTAAGGACCACCCTATATGGAGCGTTTCACGTCAAACCGACCACCCTAATTTAGTGAGTTACTTTGATGAAATCAAAACAATAACAGCATATCAATCGACGATATTTTTGCATGGTCTTGATCGGAAATTGTATAGTCATTTTTGTTGAACACACAGGCATACGATGGATAGTTTTTATGTGTTATAATTGGTGACAATCTCAGTACTGTGAAACGCAGAGAGGAAATTCGAAGACCTAGAATATTTGAATCGTATTTCCGTGAGTTCGATAATTCTATTTGAAGGCTTCATTGCATCATATACACGACAATATATGGGCATATACAATCATACATGATCATATATGATCATATATGATCATAGTTTGTCATGTATAGTTCAGATTGGGCAATTATTAGTATGCTCAGATACGAGTGTATATACTCATTTATGATCGTTTATAACCATACATGGTCATACATGGACATGTATGAGTACATATGGGCATGTATAAGTCTGATTATTACAGTCAAGTTACTAACTGAAATGACCGCACATGATCATGTATGAGCTCGTAACATCATACATGGCCGTGTATGATCATATATGACGCACGTGATTAGACATGATCATGTCAGGTCAAAATTCATATACGAACAGATATGATCGAGTATGAGCATGTCCTATCATATATGATCATATATACTTTTATACATGATCATACATGACCATACATGGAACTTTTTTTCCCGGGTGGCTACAATTTTGTTTCCTTGTTTCCATTGATCCATGCAACGATCGACAATAACATCTTTAGCTGGTATTCAACATCTCTCTCGAATGGTCACCAAAGAATGAACATAATTTTCGATCCTGAAATTCGATATTGAAAAAAAATTAGGGAAATTCCTATGTTAAATCAATGGAAAAAGAAAAATGCTCGGCGCCAGCTCAAAAAAAAATCATTTCTGCACCTGTTTTGGTGCAAATTCTTTGCTATATCTGCCCTGAACTGCTCCATCGGTGGGAGGTAAAAAAAAAACTTCTTTTCATTTGAAACAGTCTAATATATATGGGGGATTCCACGTCAAATCGAACGAAAAAACCAGATTATTTCCCTGACCACTTTTGATGTTTTCGCCCTTTTACCCGATTGAAGTTTGTATTGAAAGCATCAACTCTGCATTTTTTCAGATTTTTCTGACCAATCATTTTTTTACCACAGCTTGTCGAATAATCAGCTTTTAACGATTTTGCGATTTTTCAAGTTAACATAGCTTGAAATCCAGATGTCATATGGAAAAAGTTCTAACACAAAAGTTTCACATCTTTCTATGAAATTTCTGAAAATAATTGTTTGTGTTTTTCTATGCCCCGTTAAAGTGTAGTTTTGATGAAAAATCTTCGAAAATCTTCTGTAACAAAAAAGTGCCCTAATCGAATTGGCTGAAATTTTTACACAGCATGTCTTCTTCAATACCAAAGACTGTCTGTAAGTTTTATGATGGGCCGAACAGTAGTTCACAAGTTACAAGTAATAGTTTACATGGAACTGTAGAATTTTTCAGCCATACGCTACAATATGGCGGTATGAATGTTAAACACAATCCGTATTACGATACGCAACGCATAGTTGAATCCCTACCTTGATAGACCGAGAGCCAGCAAGAAAAACGACGTATGATTTGCGAAACTTTGAAACTTTTTGAGAAGTTAGCCAGTGTTATAAAGAACAGGGAAACGCAAGTATGGCGGCCCGTAGGTGTCGTCGTTGCGCTGCGCAATTTTTTGGATGTGTCAAAAAAAACTATGCACTTGGGGAATGAGCTAAAAGGTAATTCTTGTTTTATATCATTCATTCGATAGCCAGAGTATGAAGGAGTCGTATGCCATACCGATGCGGCGTCTCAAACTGTCCGCCATACTGAATTAAACGTGTCATTTTTTTTTATGTTCTCTTGAAATACTAGCGAAAAGCTAATTTTTTAACCAAAGATTCAAAAAGATGTCTCATCACCGATTATGACCATGCCATACCGTTCCAGTGTCCCTAAGTACACGCCATACTGATTCAAAGATGTCGAATATATGTATATGATACATATGATACATGGACTAGTGTAAAATTCGACATCTTTGAATCAGTATGCCGTGTACTTAGGGACACCGGAACGGTATGGCATGGTCATAATCGGTGATGAGACATCTTTTTGAATCGTTGGTTAAAAAATTAGCTTTTCGCTAGTATTTCAAGAGAACATAAAAAAAAATGACACGTTTAATTCAGTATGGCGGACAGTTTGAGACGCCGCATCGGTATGGCATACGACTCCTTCATACTCTGGCTATCGAATGAATGATATAAAACAAGAATTACCTTTTAGCTCATTCCCCAAGTGCATAGTTTTTTTTGACACATCCAAAAAATTGCGCAGCGCAACGCCGACACCTACGGGCCGCCATACTTGCGTTTCCCTGTTCTTTATAACACTGGCTAACTTCTCAAAAAGTTTCAAAGTTTCGCAAATCATACGTCGTTTTTCTTGCTGGCTCTCGGTCTATGATGAATAAGCTTAAAAAATATTGTCCGGCAGTTTGAGATTCACATATCATGTCAGCAATTGTAATAAATGATAGACTGAAGTTTAATTCTCAAGAAAAAGGTTTTATTAAGGTAATATTTCCTGGGTTGCGATTCTGTAACATTCCGCTAACTCGCTAACTCGCTAACTCGCTAACTTCGTCCAATCGGAGATCGTTGCGGCCCGTAACGATCTCTGATTGGACGCTCCACAGCCAACCAACGGTCTTAGAGCGAAAGGTTAGCGAGTTAGCGAGTTAGCGGAAAGTTACAGAATCGCAACCTTGGTATTTCAACTACCTATTGATGATTATTGGCCAGAGTTGCCGGTTTTTTTCAAATTTTATGGACATCTGACTCTGTCGCATAAGAGAATATTTTGCTGCTCATAACACCATTAGTGCCAGGGACGAAACAATGTTTTTTTTTTGCATACCCGGGATCGACTTTGCATTTTCGAATCGTGGCCGCAATAGTACATTGTGTACCAAGGGCGTAAAGCCCACTTAGCCCTTGGTGCACACCATATTTTATGTGACATCACGATTTTCGCGTTTTTGAGCGATTTTAAAGAAGCGGGGAAAAAAATCGGTAGTTGTCCAAAAAATCATGTAGCGGGCAAAAAAAGTTCATTATTGCCCGCTAAAAGTAGCAGGCAAAACAAGCTTATTATTGCCCGCTAAAAGCAGCGGGCAAAAAAAGTTCATTATTACCCTCTGAAAGTCGGTAGCGAGTTAAAAAGAACTTTTTCATAATACGTGCATGAAATGGGCCTTCTTTCATGCTTGTCGGGCGTGGGGAAAATCGCTTGTGTCGAACTACGACGAGAGCGGGAGGGAAAGTACTTTTCCTCCCGCTGTAGCGGGGAGAAAAGTACTTTTCCTCCCGCCCATATATATATATGTATATATATATATATATATATATACTTATTATGATATATATATATATATATATATATATATATATGGGCGGGAGGAAAAGTACTTTTCTCCCCGCTACAGCGGGAGGAAAAGTACTTTCCCTCCCGCTCTCGTCGTAGTTCGACACAAGCGATTTTCCCCACGCCCGACAAGCATGAAAGAAGGCCCATTTCATGCACGTATTATGAAAAAGTTCTTTTTAACTCGCTACCGACTTTCAGAGGGTAATAATGAACTTTTTTTGCCCGCTGCTTTTAGCGGGCAATAATAAGCTTGTTTTGCCTGCTACTTTTAGCGGGCAATAATGAACTTTTTTTGCCCGCTACTGGATTTTTTGGACAACTACCGATTTTTTTCCCCGCTTCTTTAAAATCGCTCAAAAACGCGAAAATCGTGATGTATATATATATATGTGATATATATATATGTATGTGATATATATATATATATATATATATATATATACATATCCCTTTTCCGATCAACGCGCATCAAAGAAGGCCTATTTCATGCCCTTATTATGAAAAATACAGTGTGCAACTAGGGGGGGATGGCCATTTCTACCTCGGGTGAGACGTTTTTAGCACTCGTCGTCGTCTCGGGCACCTTCAGTGCCCTCTACTACGACTCGTGCAAACGTCTCACCCTCGTTAGAAATAGCCATTTTCCCCCCCTAGTTGCACAATATACTATTGTTGCCCGCTACCGACTTTTTTTGCCCGCCAGTACAAAAACGTCGATTTTACGTGTTAAAATTTGTTTTATGTAACACATGCACGATTTTTGCGTTTTTTAGACCTAATAATAGGGCTGAAAGTGGCCGTTTATTGACCGGCGGGCAAAAAAAAGTCGGTAGCGGGCCAAAAAAGTTCCTTTTTGCCCGCTACCGATTTTTTTGCCCGCTTCCTTAAAATCGCTCAAAAACGCGAAAATCGTGCTGTCACAAAAAATATGGTGTGCACCAAGGGCTAAGTGGGCTTTTTGACCTCGTGTAGTTGCAGTACTCGTCTTCGGCTCGCAGACGCACTCGTCTTCGACTCGTGCTACATCGCCTCTGACTCGTACTGCAAACTCCACACTTGGTCTAAAAAAGCCCACTTTACGCCCTTGGTACACAATATACTATTTCGGGTGGAAGTTGCAAACTTAATATTAAACACGTAAAGAATGATAATATTATATTCTTCGATTGACAACGGGATCGTACTTGAAACGTCAATTGAAGATATGAACAGCACGCAAAACAATTGAACATCGCGCTCGATTTTGCAGCAGTGCCACGTGCAGGGTAAGCAAATAGCTTGCTGCGCCGCGAAGTTTGAATCGAATAATCACCGAATTCTCGGCACTGCGCGGATATTTGTTGATATATCTTCTGAACCACTACTCCGCCCACTATCAAATTTTCAGACAATCTTTGACATTGAAAAAGGCACACTGTGTATAAATTTCAGTCAATTCGATTAGGGCACTTTTTTGTTACAGATGATTTTCGAAGATTTTTCATCAAAACTATACTTAAACGGGGTATGAAAAATGCGAAAAAAATACTTTCGAAAGGTTCACAAGAAAACCTTCAATTTTCGTCAAACATCTTTTTTCATATGTCTTCCAGGTTTTGAGCTACGTAGGTGCGCAAAATCAAAAAAATCAAAAAATCAGTTTATTCGATGAGCTGTCGTGAGAAAACACTAGCTCAAAAAAATCTGAAAAAAATCACAGTTCATCTTTACAACATGTACTTTGATTGTGTCAAAGGGCAAACAGATCGGGAGGGGTGAGGGAAATCGACCGTTCGATTTGACGTGAAATCCCCCATATATAATGCATTCCATACCGAATCGACCTGGGCCTGACCCTTGTCCTCTCGGATTCGGTTCACGATTTTTTTATGTCATTGCCCCAACTCTATAATAAGGACTTGAATTTTTTTTTCAAGTTTTTCAAAAATTGTTTGATTGACTTGTTATTTTTGAAAATGAACACATCGTCGGCCACAATTCTCAAATCTGGGGAAATTCTAAAACATTCTGTATCAAATATAAAAATTTTTGAGCCTAGACCCAAAGTGGGCCAGCGTTCGCTTCATTATTTGTTTCGGATTGTTTCGATAAAAAGAGTTGAAAAAAATTGGAAAAAAGTGAGAAAGTTGACAAAAGTTGAAAAGTGACAAATTGTGAGAAAGTTGAGAAAATCTGAGTCATTTTTAGCGTTGAGACAACAACATGAAAAATCGTGGATCGAATCCGAAAGGTCGAGGGTCAGATCCAGGTCGATTCGGTATGGAATGCCCCATATATACTTTGGTATGCCACTTTTGAGCGGATTTTTAGTTTTTTTTTTTTTTTTTTTTTTTTTTTTTTGCAGCAATAAATGCATAGATACTTTACTATCCTGACAGAATACAACACAAGTATTGGTAAACACGATGTATGGCCCGATAACCTATGTGACAACTTACCCCATGTCCTATGACAACATGGTCCCGGAGACACAAATATTAAACGTTGTAAAATTATAATGGACACTTATATCAAATGCAGTGTGCTCGTGTGAGCATTTTGTCATTAAATGATATTGTGTCAAAAATTTAATGGTAATAAGATTAGCAAAAAAAGTCAGTCATACCCGTACGGAAAAAACTCCTAAGATGTCAGTAGTAACTACTGAAGATAAGTAGTAAGTAAGTAGTAACTACTGACGATAAGTATACTGATGAGTAGTTACCATTGGCGAGTGGTTGCCTATTGAATAGTCACTATACTGTTGTGTAGTTCACTGAGTAGTATTACACCATGTATGAGAGGTACACTACTGGTGACTTCTTGCCTGCAGCGTACGACTTTGTGTTGCAATAACTACTGGACAATACTTAGTGTACTATTCGACAGTAGTGACTATTCTGACTACATGCTCGAAAGAGCGTTGAGTCGAGAAAAGGAAGAAGAAGAAGAAGAAGAAGTAGTGACTATTGGATAGTCACCGCTCGCCAATGATAACTACTCTTCCGTAGTTAGTAGTCACCAGTATTCGCGAATGTACAGTTTGGGAACTACTGGAACATGATTTACATTACCCGCGCGCAGTTACCACTCACCAATGGTCACTACTCATCAGTGGTTACTACGTATCAGTAGTTACTACTTATCAGTAGTCCCCAGTATTCGCGAATTTACAGTCTGGGAACTACTGAAAAATGGCAGTAGTATTCAAAAGTATAGCAGTAGTTATTTCAGTAGTTTCCCAGTAGTATTTCAGTAGTTTTTTCCGTACGGGTACTTGTAACAGTTATAGCCTCAGTCTTGAAACGAAAATATTAAAGCGAAAATTAGGTCGTGATTTTTGGGTATAGGGAAGATGGGGTAAATGCGAACAGTGCCATTTCTCTATATTTCATTTCTCCAATATCCGCAACCCGGCGCATGTGGTAAGCTGGTTCGATTTGCAGTGTTGACGCCTTGTTAAATGTAAGGGAACTAGTAAACTTTTTAAGGTAATAACCGTGGAAATATTTTAATGAGTTTGATGTAATTATTCTTAGATGTTCAAATTGATGAAATTATCTAGTTTTATGTAATACATTGTTCAATCTTTGGCTTCATAAATTGTGATGGATTGCCAAGATAAGATATCAAAGTTGAGGTTGCAATCAAAAACTATTTCATAACTTTGTGATGTCCTTGCTTTTTTGTCAATCTTCCTTAGGTGTTTCCAATTACCCTATCTCCCCCTACCCATCAACTGCGGGATAGAATTTTATTGCAGTTATATTTACTTATGCCTTTTATTTTTACAGCTATGATCAACGAGTCATAAATTGCTCAAGTAATGAATTCGTCAATTATTAATATGACTGCATATTCTCCATATGTAATGAATCATTTTCGTGAGTTTCACTATACACATATATATATATATATATATATATATGTCTTGGACATCGCCGCGAGTGGTGAAACTCAATTTGACTGAAATTAAGTTTCAATATCTAGTCACTAAATCTCATAATTATTATTGCCTAAATTAAAATTTATATTAATTATGATGTATTGAATTTAATCGTATTAAAGATCCGGTATCAGTTATGTGCATCCTCAATTACAGTTTGTGAGAAATCAAATTTTCATTACAAATTATAACCGTAATATGTAATTTGGAAAATATCAATCTTAAAAACGTTTGTAATTTACAATTGAATCGAAATGAATTACAAAATACAATTGCAATTTGTAATTATGAAGATAAACAAATTGCAAAATTGTGATAAGTGAAACAAGTCAATAAAATACAAATGTATTTTTCAATTGATTACGGCTGAGATACAAATTTCAAATCCATATTCTACTCTAATTTCAATTCAATTGCAAATTGAGAATGTATTTTGTAATTCATTCCAGATTATAAATTATTGTAATTGCTCATTTCTAATGTGTCAATTACAATTATGCCCAGTCCTTCCTGGTATATACTATATTTCAATGTTATGACTGTAAGTGTCTTGCTCGTCTCTCTGCACCCGAAATTTCCCGAAATACCAATTGCTAAGCCATCAACTCGTTGTTGATTATGATTTTCAGCTGCAAATTCACACGTGAAAAGAGCAACTTAATCAACATATGAAAATTATTTATTGCCTGCTTAGGTACCAAAAACTGCATGGAAATCGATTGATACCTAAACTATCTCAAGCGATAGCACTACGGGTAAACAAACACGTATTTGATTGGAATCAATAATTAACGATCATTCTTTTGTCAAAATCTCTGGATCCTAATTGACAACTACAATGTACTCCTGGTCACTTTAAAATAATGAAGATTTTTACCTTCTTATTATTACTTTCACTGATGGTAAATGTTAGAACATGTCACAAAATTAGTTGTGAGATAAAAGACGCAACACAATAATTGTTCGAAAGATAAACGAACAATTTTTCGATAATTATTGAAAATTCCGTCGTCTGAATCCAAAATTTAACACTAGCGAATAGGACACGGAAATATCTGACTGTTATGAACAATGATGATAGGTACTTGTGATCGGCACAGTATACGTGGTAAACTTTTGTATACTCACCAAATACTATTCTAAAGAGAATATAAGTAGCCTGCAGACAGAAATGAACAAAACTTCACTTTTGAACTTGGTGCACGAAATCACGAATCGAGCTTCCTTTGATCCAAAGGAGGGAATCAGTGGACGTAGTAACAGCTAGTAAGCTAGCTAGACAGATTATGCGAGATCGACTGGGCTCTGACTTTTATATATATACTTAGGATGAGACCGCCTACAAGCTGACACGACTCGTTCAAAGATCATAAGTAAGTGTATTTTACGATAACAACTGACATTACAACTGTAACCAAAATTCCTACATTATTAACCGCCGACCGATGTACATAAATTAAAGTATGTTTATTTGTTTTCATTTATAGACAAATGCCTTTCCGTGATTACATCTCTTTCGAAAAAAATTTCAAGACAAATACAGGATATGCAGCCACGAGTTCAGATATATATATATGTATATTAGGCCGGAGTGAAAAAGGTCAATTTTCGCGGATCGTATTCTAATAGTGCGGGTAAGTTATGTCTTGGCATCACTCAAAACTGTGCCAAAGGAAAAAAATTTACAATAGATATCTTCTGTTCTGGCAAAGGCCCCAAAGTTTTGAATTTTTTAACACGGGGTTTAAATGGAGAAAAAAGGCAAAAAGACAAATTGGCACTGAAAAATTCATAAAAACTCACTGGGTCTGCCAATTTCAGTCTTCCTACGCTTATTCGAGGCGGGAAAAATGTAGCTTTCGTATGACGTTTTGAAATTCAAAATATCTTTATGCACCGAGGGAAGAAAGTGCGTACTTTATTCCCGGCTGCGCGCATAAAAAACGCGCTTTCTGCCCTTGGATGCATAAAATATCGTATGCACCATGGTGTAAAGTGTTCTTCTAGACGAGTGTGAAGGTCACCCTCGCTTCGCTCGGGCGACAGACCTCACACTCGTCAAAAAGAACACTTTACTCCCTAGATGCATAATATACTATACTTACTTTAGAAGATACAAAATTGAAAAATGGAGTTTTTTCGGGAAAAACTCGATTTTAAAACGCGTGTATCATTGAAACTAAGAACGATATTCTGAATTTCGAAACGTCAAACGAAAGCTATATTCTTCCCACTTTGAATAAGCGTAGGAAGACTGAAATCGGCCGACCCAGTGAGTTTTTATGAATTTTTCAGTGCTAATTTGTCTTTCTGCCTTTTTTCTCCATTTAAACCCCGTGTTAAAAAATTCAAAACTTTGGGGCGTTTGCCAGAACAGAAGATATCTATTGTAAATTTTTTCCTTTGGCACAGTTTTGAGTGATGCCAAGACGTAGCTTTCCTGCACTATTAGAATACAATCCGCGAAAATTGACCTTTTTCACTCCGGCCTAATGTATATATATATATATATATATATATATATATATATATATATATATATATATATATATATATATATATATATATATATGTATATATATATATATATATATATATATATATATTAGGGTGTGCAAAAAAAAAAAAAAAAAAAAATTCAAACGCACATCAACATTCCAGTAGAGCATCTCAAATAGAATATCTCAGCCAAATATCAATATTAAGAGCTCACATTTGGCTGAGATGTTCTATTTGAGATGCTCTACCGAAATTTTGATGCGCGTTTGAAAAATAAATTGTTTTTCCTAGAGTCATATGACTCCATGACGCTATGACTCAATGTTTATAGGCGAATATCTCCTAATCGGTGAGAGTTAGGAAAATTCTATCTCAGTACTTTTTTGTGGAGCGTGAAATTTCCTATAAGAATCTGTATTCAGATAGTTTCTAAATCGAGCCGGTTACGAGAGAAAACAATTCGAAAATTTTCGATTTTTTTTTTTTTCACGTGTTATTCAAATCAAAAATGGAAAAACTGAGTACGTTAGGCAGTTCTAAATATCAATATTAAGAGCTCATATTTGGCTGAGATATTCTATTTGAGATGCTCTACCGGAATGTTGATGTGCGTTTGAATTTTTTTTTTTTTTTTGCATATTTATATTAGACCGGTTTTTTTTTTATAACTTTTTTTTTACCTCCTACAACCTCGGAAAAGTGAGTTTTGGGTGTAAAACGAAGCCTCGTGGAATCGAAGCCCGGTAGATCAATTTTAAAAGGTTCCGCATTCGTTCTGAACTTTTCCCATTTGATTACCATGAGATTCTTACTACACAAACACTCTCATAAAAATATCTCGAAAACTATGCAAGCTAGGAAGCTGTTCTTGGTCTCATTTGGTAGGTAATTGAATTCACTACAAAGCAAGTCCGATCTATTTCCGAGCTAGAAATTGATCTTGTACTCGTTACGGACGCTTAAACTTGAGCTTTATTTGATGAATACATTGTTCATAATTTTTTTTTTTTTTTTCAATTTTTAGATCTAACATAGATGAGACTTTTTTGTAGTAAATTCAATTACCTACTCAATGAGACCAAGAACAGCTGCCTAGCTTGCATAGTTCGAGATATTTTTATGAGAGTGTTTGTGTAGCAAGAATCTTATGGTAATCAAAT
The DNA here is from genome assembly GCA_943736025.1 of Tenthredo mesomela. Taxonomy (NCBI): domain Eukaryota; kingdom Metazoa; phylum Arthropoda; class Insecta; order Hymenoptera; family Tenthredinidae; genus Tenthredo; species Tenthredo mesomela. The sequence goes on from OX031014.1 coordinate 34,585,920, forward strand.
GGGAAAAGTTCAGACCGAATACGGAACCTTTTAAAATTGAGCTACCGGGTTCCGGTTCCACGAGGCTTCGTTTTACATCCAAAACTTACTTTTCCGAGGTTGTAGGAGATAAAAAAAAAAAAAAGTTATAAAACAAACCGGTTAACCGGTAAAAAAAGTTATTTTAGACCGGTTTTTTTTTTTCAACTTTTTTTTTCTTTCATCTCCTACAACCTCGGAAAAGTAAGTTTTGGGTGTAAAACGAAGCCTCGTGGAACCGGAACCCGGTAGCTCAATTTTCAAAGGTTCCGTATTCGGTCTGAACTTTTCCCATTTGATTAACATAAGATTCTTGCTACACAAACACTCTATAATATAATATTATAATATTATATTTACGAACGAAAACGAATATAATATATATATATTAGGGTGTTTCATTTTTAGGCGATATTTTTTTTTTTTTTTTTCTATGGTATACCAGAAAATCTTATTCTTTATAGAAAATAAAAAATATTGCCGCCTGGTGAAAGGTTTTAAGTCTAATAGCGGCTTAGCTCATTCAAAAATTCGATTTGCCACCTAAATAACACAGGAAAAAATTTGAATTTTTCGTTGTTAAAAATTTTTTTTTCGAAAAAACCTTTTTATAGCTTTTAAAGGAAATCAAATTCTCCACAAAAATGTCTCTGTGGTCGAAGACCGTACAACCAGTAGTTTCGGAGTTATAGCGAAAATTGTTCATGTTTGACGCGCTATAACTCCGAAACTACTGGTTGTACGGTCTTCGACCACAGAGACATTTTTGTAGAGAATTTAATTTCCTTCAAAAGCTATACGAGGTCGCTATATAAGGTTTTTTCGAAAAAAAAAAATTTTTAATAACGAAAAATTCAATTAAACAAAAAAAAAATTATTTCCTGTGTTATTTAGGTGGCAAATCGAATTTTTGAATGAGCTAAGCCGCTATTAGACTTGAAACCTTTTACCAGGCGGCAATATTTTTTATTTTTTATAAAGTATAAGATTTTCTGGTATACCATAGAAAAAAAAAAATATTGCCTAAAAATGAAACACCCTAATATATGTAGTATAGGTATTAGGGTGGTCGTTAATATAGCTATTTCTGAATTAGATTCATTCATACCCTTCATTCGAAAGTAAAAAAAAAAAAAAAAATTTTGACCCCAAATTGAACCCTTTATCTCAATTAGAAAGGGTGCCTGTAAAGGCTTACTTTTTTGTATTTTTTTATTTTTTTTGTATTTTTTTATTTTTTTTTGTATTTTTTTATTTTTTGTATTTTTTTTTGTTGTTTTTATGAACTATCTGTATGATCGATGGATTTTTAAGCCGTTTAAGAGGTGCCGAAATATTTATTTTATAAAAAAGTAGCCGAAAGTAATGTAAAATCAATACAAAAAAGTAAGCCTTTACAGGCACCCTTTCTAATTGAGATAAAGGGTTCAATTTGGGGTCAAAATTTTTTTTTTTTTTTTACTTTCGAATGAAGGGTATGAATGAATCTAATTCCGAAGTAGCTATATTAACGACCACCCTAATAGGTATATATACCGAGAATATTCGGTGAGACTAAACGATCCCCTTCCTACGGCAAAACCAACACAGGCGCGCACCGCGTGCGTGAGAATCGTTCGGGAGGGGATATGCAATGCTACTGGCACCTCATTCCCTCCCGAACGAGCCTCATGCACGCGGTCAAAACCAACACAGACGCACACCGCGGGCGTGAGACTCGTTCGGGAGGGGATATGCAAAGCTACTGGCACCTTAGCCCCTACCGAACGAGCCTCACGCACGCGGTGTGCGCCTGTGTTGATTTTGACGTAGGAAGGGGATCGTTTAGTCTCACCGAATATTCTCGGTATATATTATATATATATATATATAATATATAATATATAATATATAAGATATATTATATATGGGGAATTCCATACCAACTGGGTCCACTCAAAACCCTGACCCCTTTCGATTTTGTCGATAATTTTTTCTTAGATTCAACAGGCTCAAAGTAATTCAGTGTATTTTTTTCAAATTTTTATCTCCCATGGTCCTCGAGTTTCAAATTTTTGAAAAATATACATTTTCAATCATCATCAATCATTAGAACGCCTATATCATCGGTTCCTCGCTATGGATTTTCAAAAACAATGTGATGAAATTGATCAGCAGGAAACGTACTTTCTGGAAAAAATATTCGTAAATTGTTATGGCTTAGTCTTCACAGTTGAATCTCGAATCAAAATGTAAAAATTGAATTTTCGACATGTATGCCCCGATTGAAAATTATGAATAAATTCTCAAAAATACTTGCTTCAAAAACAAAAATTTTGAGCCGTGACCGATCGTGGAACTATGATTCCTTCATATTGTTTTTAAACTTTTAAGATTTGGAATGATGACATTTTTTATACACCTCAGCCGCTCGGCACCCCAGACACGTAAATAGTTCAAAACATATTCTTAGACTTATTTGATATTATATGCAATAGGGCGGTCCTTATTTGGGGTATGTTCGAATTTTTTTCGACGATATTCCTAAATCGGTTCCAAATAAATCAGAAAAAAACGCCTGCCAAGTTTAAGCCCTTAATATTAATATTAACCCGGCCCCTACGACAGTCAAAGTTTTAAATGGGAAATTGCACATATTTTTTAAAACTAAACATTGAATTTCCACAACTCCCGATGATTGTTGATGCAAAAATCTAAAATTTAGTATACTTATTTGCACTTGTAGGATGTACTAAATGGTGCATTCGAAATTTTTTTAGATCATTTTATTCTCACCTTTTAATGTGATGAAAAAAAAATTTCCCTTAAAGTTAAGCATCAAAAGGTAAGAATATAATGATCTAAAAAATTTCGAATGCACTATTTTGTACATCCTACAAGTGCAAATGAATATACTAAATTTTAGATTTTTTCATCAACAATCATCGGGAGTTGTGGAAATTCAATGTTTAGTTTTAAAAAATACATGCAATTGCCCATTTAAAACTTTGACTGTGGTGGGGGCCGGGTTAATATTAATATTAAGGGCTTAAACATGGCAGGCGTTTCTTCTGATTTATTTGAAACTGATTTGAGACTATCGTCGAAAAAAATTCGAACATACCCCAAATAAGGACCGCCCTATTGTATATAATATCAAATAAGTCTAAGAATATGTTTTGAACTATTTACGTGTCTGGGGTGCCGAGCGGCTGAGGTGTATAAAAAATGTCATCATTCCAAATCTTAAAAGTTTAAAAACAATATGAAGGAATCATAGTTCCACGATCGGACACGGCTCAAAATTTTTGTTTTTGAAGCAAGTATTTTTTAGAATTTATTCATAATTTTCAATCGGGGCATACATGTCGAAAATTCAATTTTTACATTTTGATTCGAGATTCAACTGTGAAGACTAAGCCATAACAATTTACGAATATTTTTTCCAGAAAGTACGTTTCCTGCTGATCAATTTCATCACATTGTTTTTGAAAATTCATAGCGAGGAACCGATGATATAGGCGTTCTAATGATTGATGATGATTGAAAATGTATATTTTTCAAAAATTTGAAGCTCGACGACCATGGGAGATAAAAATTTGAAAAAAATACACTGAATTACTTTGAGCCTGTTGAATCTAAGAAAAAATTAACGACAAAATCGAAAGGGGTCAGGGTTTTGAGTGGACCCAGTTGGTATGGAATTCCCCATATATATATACCGCGAGGACCAGGTGAAAGAGAATGGTCCATCCGCCCAGGCAGCTAATATTTCGTATTTTTAGGGGGATAGCCACTCGTTGCGCTGAAAAAATCCCTAGGGTGATTTTGGCGTGCGGTCGATGCAACTCGGCAGCCATTGTTGATACAAGCCAGCTGACTGTCAATACATCGCGGAAGGTAGACAAGTGTGGTTATGTTCGTTTATTTGAAGCTAATGACAAATAAAGTGAATAAAACCTACGTGAATAAGCTAGGAATATTTATCAAAAATCGATCGATCAGTTTTAAATGATATCTTAATGCAATCAACGAATTAACCTAAGCTATAACTGGAAATTTATCAGAATCAAAGAGTTCATCGAGAACCACCAATTCGAACAAAATTATTGATTGTATCCTGGGGTTGAGGCATCAATAAATATCCATAGCTTATTCACGTAGGTTTTATTCACTTTATTTATCATTTCCTTCAAATAAACGAACATAACCACACTTGTCTACCTTCCGCGATGTATTGGCAGTCAGCCGGCTTGTATCAACAATGGCTGCCGAGTTGCATCGACCGCGCGCCAAAATCACCCTAGGGATTTTCAGTGCAACGAGTGGCTATCCCCCTAAAAATACGAAATATTAGCTGCCTGGGCGGATGGACCATTCTCTTTCACCTGGTCCTCGCGGTATATATATTAGGGTGGTCCAAAAAAAAAAAGTTTTTTCCTTATCATCTCAAAAGTTTCGTTTAGGTATAAAACAAATTCTCCTAAAAGGGCAGCTCGATATCTCAACTCTACGAGGAGCTCAACGATTTTCCGTTTTCCCATCTAAATAACACATGAAAAATTTATTTTTTCGTTTTTTCTGCATAAAACTCCGAAAAAAAATGTTATTCCAATTTTGATGCACATATTCTTGTAGGGAATTCAATTCTCTACAAAAAAGGTCTCATAAGGTTTTCTTGTAATCTCAACAGGTTAAAAGTTATCAGGCTTTAAACCCCTGCAACTCAATTAAATTTAACCAGATATAATTTCAGAACGATTTTCAAATTTCTTCAAATGTGGAATGATTTCTAACTGTCTAAAAATAATCTCTAACTGTCGCAAATATTTATTCATACAATCACAAATTCACAGTCTACTTATGTATTAGTAATTACAATATTTTTAAAATAATATTACGCTTTTAATTATAAATAATTATTTTTGTTACAATAAGGATATTTTTTTTCTATGATCAGCAACTACTTGTAACAGATATTGTTTTCGCTCTTCATTTTTGGGGCCAAATTTATTAGTCCTGTTACAAGTAGTTGCTGATCGTAGAAAAAAATATCCTAATTGTAACAAAAATAATTATTTTTAATTAAAAGCGTAATATTATTTTAAAAATATTGTAATTACTAATCCATAAGTAGACTGTGAATTTGTGATTGTATCAATAAATATTTGCGACAGTTAGAGATTATTTTTAGACAGTAAGAAATCATTCCACATTTGAAGAAATTTGAAAATCGTTCTGAAATTATATCTGGTTAAATGTAATTGAGTTGCAGCGGTTTAAAGCCTGATAACTTTTAACCTGTTGAGATTACAAGAAAACCTTATGAGACCTTTTTTGTAGAGAATTGAATTTTCTACAAGAATATGTGCATCAAAATTGGAATAACATTTTTTTTTCGGAGTTTTATGCAGAAAAAACGAAAAAATAAATTTTTCATGTGTTATTTAGATGGGAAAACAGAAAATCGTTGAGCTCCTCGTAGAGTTGAGGTATCGAGCTGCCCTTTTAGGAGAATTTGTTTTATACCCAAACGAAACTTTTGAGATGATAAGACTTTAAAAAAAACAAAAAAATGTTTTTTTTGGACCACCCTAATATATATATATCGACAGCCTAATAACATAGTCACGTAAGCGCCAAAAAAAAAATTTTTCGCAAACTGACAGACGTTTCGCCAAAAAAATTTTGGCGTCTATTAGAAATTGTTTGAAAAATAGGCCATTTTTGGCGCTTACGGGATTATGTTATTAAGCTGTCGATATATATATATTGTAACGAGCAATTTTCCTACCCGGAGGAAATTAGATAGAAAAATAAATCCCGCTCAAAGAAGTCCCAACGTATTCTCACTCAAAACACGGTACGATACAGAAACGAAACGAAAGCTAAAAGATAGTGTTGGGCGCCAGGCACACGAAGGTGCCAGATAGAGTTAGCAGAACAAAACGCAGTAAGCAACAACTAAATTCAGAAACGAGACGATAACCGACTAGATAGACGGAGAGGGGAACGTGGGGGCGTAGAAATAACACACTTTGCGCAGAGATAGGTAGACGGTAACGAACTATAATTTCAAAATCAAATGCAGCGATACAAAAATAATTAAGAAATAAATAACAAAAGATTTCACATGACGGCAGAATAATACACGGAGAGAAATTTAGCACGCGTTTCGTATCGGTACTAGTGTCGCTACCGTACATCGCATTTGGTAGGTGTGGCGTGCGCTTTTGGTACGGTGGGCCTACCAAAACTTGGATCACTTGACGTCGTCTTGACGTGATACGGAGAGAGTATCAAGGAAAGTACGTTGGTGGCGCGACGTATTGTAGCACATTGAAATTCATTTTAAATCAGATTACGGTTATGAAATGAAATGAATCGGACTATAAATATTAGAATAAGAAAGATCCACAACTTATGATGAGATTAGTGTTATTTATTTCGAAATAATACATCAGCAAATCCAGAGTATTTGAACGGATAAAAAAATGATAAAATGAATTTCGAAGCGTAAAATGATTTGGAAAAGTTCTACCAAAGAAAATTGTATGAAGCAGATGAACAGATCTCTATAATAAAATGATTTTACATTTGTTGAATTGTTTTCATCTTGATTATTTTTCAATTAAAAGAAATTTCGCTTTTAGGACGTTTTTTAGAATCGGGAGAAATTAATGAACATATAAAAAACGATTATAATATCACATCATTTTATTATGAAAATAAATATAATATTTTATTGTATTTTATTTCATTTTTTTTTTTTTTTTTTTTTTTTTTTTTTTTCATTTATCATGAGAGTATTAAACTTCAGCGCTTCATGGCCGTTTTTATCCAAAAACTTATTCATGATACTGCAGGTGTGTGAACTATCATAACACTTCAAGTGTAGTTTAACTATTATAATAGAATTATATACGTGAATCTGAAAGTTGGTATGGAACTCAGCTAATTGATCGTCAATATATGACATTCACCAATGCGTCGGCCATCTTTAATAGGCCAGTCAACAACTCTCTAATGTTTTGGTACGCCAGGCTCCCCAAAAATCGGAACGCTCAGAGCACGCTACGATTAGAAGAGCGGATGTCTCTTTTAGTACGGTGGCGCTACCAGCATGCGACACGCAAGATATCAAGTCGCCTGAAGTCTGTCGTACCAGAAAAAGTACGGCATGCATCTCACGTGGTACGCCCAGCGTGCTAAATTTCTCTCCGTGTACAAAAGTGAACTTAAAAATACGCAAAAGAACAAAAGAAAAGTTAGAGCACAAAAGAAAAAGAAAATAATAAAATATGCCTAAAATAGGTAGCGCAAATTAATTAAAAGGAAAAAAAGGTAGCGGCGGAATTTTGGTTCCGGCGTCGCAATCAATATGGCGGTTAGGCCGCAAAAGATAAATAAATAATACAAAAAAAAAGAGAAAAGATATTGAAGCTAACGCAAGGTAATGTAGGGAAGACCAAGCTAAGTACTATTTAAATTTAAGTTAACGCACGCAATATTAGCAAAAAAAAAGTTATAGATAACGTAGGCGAGACGGCAAGGGATTCTTCCCGAGCAGCGCAAGTCCAGAAAAGATAATAGTCGCAATTATGCTAGTTAGCCTAAAGAAGATATCAGACCACGACAGCCCGTCAGTCGCGAATTCGAACTAGAAAAGCCGTTAGGCAACGCAGAGGCACAAGGCTTGCGGACGGACGGTCGAGGTCGTGGATAGGGAAGCCTACCTTTCAACGGGTCGTAGCCCAGGTGGCTCCAAAGAAAATGCACAGCGCACACACAAAAGGTAAAGAAAAATGCAGAAGGCAAGAAAAACTATCAAAAACCCCAAAAGAAAATACACTACAGAAAACTAAAGAAAAGATAGAGAAAACAAGCCCCCAAAAACAGAAAAGATAAAGATAGAGCTAAGGTACGGTAACGTAAGGTATTCTCGACGTTGGTGCGAGGCTGGTCGGCAACGGAGTGATCGTCGATCGGCGATTCAAAATGTGGTGGGGGAAGCCTTTCCACACTCGACATGTTCTCCGCACCTAGAGCGCTGAACATTTCCAAAATCAGGCCGGGAGGTAACGGCTGGCGGCGATAACAGGCTGGGAGGTGCAGCCCTCTCCCGGCCGGCAGGTGACGAGGCTGCAGAGACGGAGGCTGATGACTTAGGTGCGGTTACTAGTGCCGAGGCTTCCAGGACATCCCCCAGATGATTCTGCGACGATCGACGACTCCCACGATGTCCTGGCGATGGTTTACCTGCTTTTCACAAAAAAAAACTTAAGGCAGACACACTATTCATAGAAACTAAAGTTTGGACTTGCGCTTCGGTGAAGAATTTCGGTACGGCAGCAGCATGGTCGCTCACGTTTGCGAGTGGAGGCGCGGTCCAGTGGCAGATAATAAATAAAATATTAAATATCAAATCTGCCACGTTACAATATATATCGACAGCCTAATAACATAATCCCGTAAGCGCCAAAAATGGCCTATTTTTCAAACAATTTCTAATAGACGCCAAAATTTTTTTGGAGAAACGTCTGTCAGTTTGCGAAAAATTTTCTTTTTGGCGCTTACGTGACTATGTTATTAGGCTGTCGATATATATATATATATAAGATAATTCAAGGCCGTTAACAGAATATCTTTAATGACACGTAGTATGTTTCAAATAATTACCTACCGTAATTAGGACTCATAAGTGAACCATTCTCGTCTGCAAAGCCGTTATAATGGCCCACTGCATTTGGATGAGTATGATAGTGACGACTTTGCACGAACTCGAATTACCTGAACGACGTCTAAAGCTACGTGAATCATTAGCAGCTCCTCGACGCATGTATACACACCAGGGTCGTCGTTATTTACGGCTCGGACGAAATTTCTAGTAGGCACCTCCTAAATCAGCTCCAAATAATTCAAACACAATCCCCAATTTTTCCAGATTTTTATCTCAACTCAAACCCCTTTCACCAAGAGAGTGGATTTTCTGATTTGAAATTCACGTGTTTCGGCTATATTTTCAGTATAGTATATCTTATCGTGAGAGTAATAATTTTCAAAAAAATTTGTAACTGGGAGATTTTAGTAGGCATTGGTGCTACCTACTATCTGATAAAAAATTCACATCATCATACCAGGCAATCTGGATGAATTGCATACCCTGTAAATCTGACTTTTTTTTCAATTCAACAAAATATAGTATCGGAATATGAAAATGATCAATGTTTCGTATTTCTTTTCTCCCATTAGTGGCACTAATGCCCACTAAAATCTCGCGATTACAGATTTTTTGAGAATTCTTACTCTAACAATAAAATATATACTGAAAACATAGCCGAAACACGTGTATTTTGAGTGGGGTAGTCCACCATCTTGGTGAGAGGGGTCTAAGAGTTGAGATAAAAATTTGACAAAATCAGGAAATTATTTTTGAATCATTTGGAGCCGATTTGGCGGACGCCTGCTGAAAGATTTGTCCGAGCCCTAAATGAGGGGGACCCTAGTAAATGCATATAATTATCTAAGTGGTGGCAAAAGGTTTGAGTTATCCACCATATCATTGAAAATAAGAGAATCGCAGCAATAATGTGATAAATGTTTTCTTCTTGTTGTTTTATGAAGGATAATTGAAGAAGTGTTGAAAAAAATTACATACCTAGTTACGCTACCCAAATTAAGGCAAAATAAAAATTAAGAATAAAATAAAAGAAATGTATCAAAAGTGGAATTAGGTATACACTTCACTGTTCGCTGTCTCTTTATACTTATTGTGATTATTGCAATTTTAAAAAACTGCACTAGAAAGTGTACTTTTGAAGGAAATTTACAAAGTATGTACGGAGCATTTCGCGAGAGATGAACGGCCCACAGCGCCGGATTACGGGGGGGGGGGGGGGGGGGGGTGGCGGCTAGCAGGGGCTATAGCCCCGGGCCCCAAGGGTCACTCAAGGGTCACTCAAGGGGAACACCCAAGGAGAACACTCGTTCTCGAAGAAAATAAAAAAAAGAATACTCTCCAATTAGCTACAACAAATTTTATGAGATCGTAAAAAAAATATTTTTGAAGAGGGTGTTTCGATCCACTTTTCACAGAATCACAGCAGCATATACATAGGGGCTACTATTCAAAAACTCTCGGTTGCGAATTTTTTTCCAAAAATCATATCATGATTGAAATTTGTTTTGAAGTATATGTAGAGTTCATTCCCGCTAGAAAGAATCAATTCAAGATTTCGATGTTTGTAGTAAATATCTGTAGTTCATCGTGGTTTTCCGTATTTTGTCAAAGTTTTTTGTAGATAGTCGTAGAATGGGATAATACTGTATGTGATACTAGGGGCTCTGCCCCTGCGCGCTTCGCGCGCCAACCCCGCTCGTCGCTCGCTTCGCTCGCTCCGAGGGCACTCGGCGCTCCGCGCCTCGTCTGTTCGGCGCTTCGCACCTCACTTAATTGCGAGGAACAGTCAGTGCCGTGTGAACATGACTTATCACCCTACACGGAAAAGGTTTTGGGACTGCTGCAGCGCCAAACGGCAGACGGTGGGCTTCCCGTGTCTGAGTAAAGGCGCCGTCTCTGCGACGGAACGCCACGTTCTCTCGCGAGAACTCTGCAGTCTTTGAGACGTTGGGCTGCGATACGTTGGACGTAATAATACGGAAGTCCAACGTCTCGCAGACTGCAGCGTTCTCGCGAGGGAACGCAGCGTTCCGTCGCAGAGACGGCGCCTGTCTTTGGATACGGGTACTCACCGTTCTGCCGCTTGGCGCTGAGGCATTCCCGAAACCTTTTCCGTGTAGGCTAGGTAGCACCCCCCCCCCCCCCCCCCCCCCCCCCCCCCTCCCCTTCTCCTCCTCTGCCCATCGGTGGAAGTTTTTTGAGACGTGAAATTTTCTAACAGATGAAATACAATTTTAACATGGTGCAAGTGGTGCAAGAAAAAAAAAACGCAAATATAATTTTGGACCCGCACGCAAAGATTTAAACCCGACTGGTTACGGTTCTGCACACGACTCAGTCAGGTGCTATCGAAAAATAGCGAATCCTGGTGCAGCACCACACTGAGTACTGTTTAGAACACGACTTATTACTGTGCCCACACGACTCATTCATGTGCGCACACGAATGATTTGTATTCTAAACAGTGCTCAGTGTGGTGCTGCACCAGTATGCGCTATTTTTCGCTAGCACCTGACTGAGTCGTGTGCAGAACCGTAACCAGTCGGGTTTATATCTTTCCGTGCGGTTGCCGCCCGCGATTCTGCTGCCTCTGAAATATTGCCGCCCCGGGCTATAGCCTAGTTAGCCTGTGCCTAAATACGGCGCTGGCTACACGGAAGAGCGACATTTAACACAACGTATTTATCATATTTTTATTATTTTTTCAACTGATTGAATTCATTTTGCATAACTTATATAGCCTATGTTACTCGGGAAAACCTAAAGAACAATTTGGTGTAAGGTTCATCCAAATCGGTCCACTGGTTCTCGAGTTTAGCGGTAACAAACATACAAACATACAAAGCCTTTTAGAAGCCGAAGCCAGAAGAGCGGAAAATAGAGGAAAGAAAAGCGACGCAGAAAAACACGAGGCAGGCAAACCTGAAAAAAGACACAATGAGAGCAAAGATGCCAGCAACGAGGTAGATAAGCAAAAAGAAATCGAACAAGAGGAACAGGAAAAAGAAAAAGCACTGAAGGAAAAGAAGAAAAGGAACATAGCGATCAAAGGAGTAGGAGGATCGAAAAGATGGAGAGAGGAAGTTAAAAGACTAATATACGCAGCAGCCGGGAAACCGGTTCAAATAGTGAAGGAATGGGAATGCGCGGGTGCAGACCTATCAAAGGAGGTGGGAACTGCACTGGTAGAGCTGTGGAGTGAAGAGGAAAAAAGGGAAGTGCTAAAAGGAAAGACGCGAGTAGAAGCAAAAGAGAACGTAGTAATAGAAGAGGACATAACCTACAAAGAAAGAGAGAGGAGATGGAGGGCAAGGGCAAATGCAGCGAGAGAAAGATATTTGAAGAGCTGCGCAGCAAGAGGAAAGGAAGAAAGCGAAAAAAGAAAGAAAGAACGAGAAGAAGAAGTGAAAGAGGCAAAAGCAAAAGAAAACGAAGAAGCAGGAAGAGAGAAAGAAAAAGAAAAAGAAAAAGAAAAGAAAACGAAAGAGCTGAGAAAAAGACTAGCAGAAGTATTAAAAGAACTAAGCAAGTGTGAAGAGGAAGAGGATGGAAAATGAACAGAAAAAGGAAGGAAAGAAGAAGACGGCGACAAGAAAACAAAAGAAAGCACAAAGATTCAAGAAATATAGTTTAAGAGAAAAAGTACAAATAATATAAGATAGTATAGCAATATGTAAGTTTATTAAGCATAAAAAGGGAGGAAGGAAAAGGAAAATGTAAAAAGAAAATGAAAATGTAAAATGAGACAAAGGAACAGAGAAAATAGACAGTAAGTAAGCAAATGTACAAAAATTGTAGGCCGAAAGGCAACAATAAAACATATACATACATACATACAAAGCCTTTTATATATGTAGTAGATGTAGTAGATTTGTAGTAAATATCCGTAGTTCACCGTAGTTTTTCATGGATAGTCAATATAGTCATAGAATGCGATACGACAATATATTGTCGTATATGTATAATATATATATATATATATTATACATATATATGAGGTATTCCATACCAACTCGACCAATGATTTTTCCTCACCATTTTTGATTTGGTTCATAATTTTTTCTATGGTTACTCCAACTCTAACACCCACTCATGAATTTTTTCAGATTTTTTCCATGAACCGTTATTTATTCATGATTTTTCGAAACTTCGAACAGTGCGACACCTTCGATTTTTTTGAAAAAAAATCTCAAAAATTCTACTTTCGAAGACTATCATTTTGACCCCCAGTCGAAAGTGGAAACTCTTTTCCTCATGTTTATATTGCTTATTTAAGAAAAAATTATTTCGTAAACGTGGTGGACAATGGCTCCCAGAATTCTTTCAATGCAAATTAATTGTATCTTCAGGATAATGGGTTGTAACCATCAGAGATACGTTTCATTTTATTTTCGAAAATTATTATTATTATTATTGTTTTTTTTTTTTTTAATTACTATTATTTTTTTTTTTTTTTTTTTTTCTGGGTTATTTTTGGGGGGGGGGGGGGGGGGTTAAATATTTTTCAAACACGAAAAACAATTTTCTTTTTTACAGTGCTTCAATAATTTATTGTGAGACAAAATAAAATCCTTCCAACGAACGACGATTAAAATAAAAAATAATAATAATAATAATAATTTTCGAAAATAAAATGAAACATATCTCTGATGGTTACAACCCATTATCCTGAAGATACAATTCATTTGCATTGAAAAAATTCTGGGAGCCATTATCCACCATGTTTATGAAATAATTTTTTCTTAAATGAACAAAATAAACATAAGGAAAAGAGTTTCCACTTTCGACTGGGGGTCAAAATGATTGTCGCGAAAGTAGAATTTTTGAGATTTTTTTCAAAAAAATCGAAGGTGTCGCACTGTTTGAAGTTTCGAAAAGTCATGAATAAATAACGGTTTATGGAAAAAATCTGAAAAAATTCATGAGTGGGTGTTAGAGTTGGAGTAACCGTAGAAAAAATTATGAAGCAAATCAAAAATGGCGAGGGAAAATCATTGGTCGAGTTGGTATGGAATACCTCATATGTATATACAGGGTGTTCCAGACCTCGCGACGAATATTTCACAGGGTAAATCTTGATCAAAAATGGGATCGAAATTCCCTCAGCCGATTTTTTCGGAGATGCATGGATTTTCCGTTATAATTATTTTAATTGCAGCTAATGACATGCGACTTATAAACGGCCGTTTGTCGGTGTAATCACCGCTCGGTTGTGTGCGCGTCTCTAGCCCTATTGTCGCCACGAAAAAAAGTGCACACAACCGAGCGGTAAGCACACCGACGTGCGGCCGTTCGTAAGCCGCGCGTCATTGACTGAAATTGAATTAATTATAACGGAAAAGATATGCATTTGAAAAAAAATCGGCTGAGGAAATTTCGATCCCATTTTTGATCAAGATTTACCCTGTGAAATATTCGTCGCGAGGTCTGGAACACCCTGTATATGGGGAATTCAACGTGAACTCGACCAATGTTTTACCCTCACCATTTTTGATTCGCTTCACGATTTTTTATACGATTCTACGACCTCGAAAAAGCACTGCTGAATTTTTTCAGATTTTTCCCTCCAACCGTTAATTTTCCATGATTATTCAAACCCATTTTGAAATTGGCATTTTTCAAAAATCTCCAAAAATTCATAAAAATCTTTTTTTTTTTTATTTCTATCATTTCGACACCCCTCCCATGATGGGATCATTATTCCTTTTTTTTTCTGAGCACTTTTAACATTTTGAACAAACGAAACACCATGTTCCAACGTTTCGAAAATTCTTGAAAAATTACGAAAAATTCTGTGTTTAATTCTGAATGTTTTCGCGTGAGACCCACGATGACGGACGAAAAAATAGTACATTAAGCTGTTAGGAAGAGAGGTGAGCGATTTTGATGAGGGTGAAGTTTGCTGCACGAGCGAAGCGAGGGCAGCTTCACCCGAATCAAAATCGCGCCTCTCTCCCGAACGACTTACGATACTTTTTCTCATACATGCATCAAACTAACCCCATTTCAAGCATGTCTTACGAGAGAGAAGACTCACATATCTCATTCGGCCGTAATATGTGGTCGTCATATGCGCTTTCACGCGATTTGGTTAGGTATGAAGCCTAAGAAGCAAAAGTGCGCGTAGGCATGATAATATGAACGCATTAGTACATGATGCTGTTAGGGTGACATACGCGATTTTGATTCGGGTGAAGTTTGCTGCCCGAGCGAAGCGAGGGCAGCTACACCCGAATCAAAATCGCGCCTGTCTCCCTGACAGCTTCATGTGATGCGTTCATATCATGCCTATGACGCGCACTTTTGCTCCCTAGGTTTGATAAGTAACCAAATCGCGTGACTGCGCATGCGTCGACAACATATGACGGCCGAGGGAGATATGTGCGTCTTCTGTCCCGTAAGACACGCTCGATATGGGGTTATTTTGACGCATGTAGGATAAAAAGTTGTTTTGATCCTGCGTAGCATCGAACGGGCCAAGTTTTGCACAAAAATCTGCTAAACTTAGCCCTCCCGATGCCACGCAGCAAAACAATCGGGAAATATCAGATAATTTTGAAGGTCTTGTGGTATTAATACAGACAATATTTGAGAATTGGTCTTGAGAGTTCAACACTAGATCGGCATTGATTTGAGGCAGTGGAACCTATTTTTTATACCGTGGGAACGAAGAATAATAATAATTCCCTCTGCGGGGGGCTTGAAAAAATCCTTTTTTTCGTCCGTCATCATGCGTTTCTACAGTCCTTAAACAACGGAATATCAATTATACGAATATCTACGAAAATTTACAAAGACCTACGAACGAAATGAAGCTGAATCATTTTTCGTAGTCTTTCGTACATATTGGTAGAACTGATATTCTTTCGCTTGAAGACTGGAGGTTTTCATGATTTTTCATGAAAATTCGGAGATTTCTTCTTCCAAAACTACAGGATAAACTCAAAAAAAGACTTCGCTCCATTTTGTTGGTAGATCTTTGTAGATTTTCATAGATAATCGTAGAACTGATATTCCGGTGCTTAAAGACTGTAGATTTTCGGAATTTGTCTTGGAAATTCGTAGTTTTCTACTTCTAAAACTACGATTAATTACGGAAAATAACGAAAACCTACGAAAACCTACGAAAAACTACGATCCTTTACGCTTTTTTACGCTTTGAATGTTTTCGTATTTTGGCGTAGAAATTATTTTCACCAGGGATATTACGGCCGAATGAGATATGTGAGTCTTCTCTCTCGTAAGACATGCTTGAAATGGGGTTAGTTTGATGCATGTATGAGAAAAAGCATCGTAAGTCGTTCGGGAGAGAGGCGCGATTTTGATTCGGGTGAAGCTGCCCTCGCTTCGCTCGTGCAGCTAACTTCACCCTCATCAAAATCGCTCACCTCTCTCCCTAACAGCTTAAGGGGACCAGTACAGTTTGAACCAATGAATTCAACATACTCCAAAAATCATTTATAACTTAACCAAAGTTCATTACACATAAAAAAAAATCATGTTGCCCAAATCAGTTGTCGTAAGGTTTCAGCCACACGGTTGGTCCAATTTCACATTTTGACGTCTCATTTTCTTCGGAGCGCAATCCTACATCGTATGAACGAGGGAAATTTGGAAATAAAATTTTTGGACCAAGTTATCTGCAAAAGAGTGGCCACATTTTGGGTGAATTTTGATAACTCGCTATAACTTTTCACACGATTTTTTTCTCACAGATCCCCTCGTTCATACGATGTAGGATTGCGCTCCGAAAAAAATGAGACGTCAAAATGTGAAATTGGACCAACCGTGTGGCTGAAACCTTACGACAACTGATTTGGGCAACATAATTTTTTTGATGTGTAATGAACTTTGGTCAAGTTATAAATGATTTTTGGAGTATGTTGAATTCATTGGTTCAAACTGTACTGGTCCCCTTAATGTACTATTTGCTATGATTAACATAGGTATAATTCTTATGTTTTTAATGGAAGTTTCACTATATGCTAACATTGGAATCACTGCCATGGTATTATAGGAAATATTCCAATGTCAACATAGAAGGAATCCCTATTTTTTATAGGAAATAATCCTACAAAAAATAGATGTTTTTCCTTTTTTTACATAGTTATAATTGCTATATTGACATATTAAATATCTCTTTGGTAACATAGAGATAATTCCTGTGTGAAAATAGGAAAAATGCCCATTTTTTTTTTCTCCGTGTAAGGTCTGAAAATGAGGATTTTATCCAAGCGTGGGGGGTCTACTCGATTTTTACCGACCCCGTCTATTGCTCGAATTTCTCCGAAATGGGGCTGTCAATCGACTTGTCCTGTTAGCTGCCGATGTTTGACGAGTAATGAGTTCGAACTGGCACGTGTGATCGGATGAAATCGGATTTTTTTTTTTTTTTTTTCCATCGAAAAGTGTGGGCGTGCCATTTCTACTTATATCACAGTCTACGCATCAAAAATGCAAAATCGGCCTCTGTAGCCCGATTCTATCTTAAATTCCGGACACAACCATCCAAAAACATCTTATTGGTTTTGATAACGATGAAGGGGCAAAACGTAGTCCACGATCTTGTTGTAATTTTAGCGTTTAACATGAAATTAGAATCGCGTACAAAAAGTATTGCTTTTATGAAATTTTATAAAATCTCATATAATTTTACAAAATTTTGTGAATTTTTATAAAAACTTGAGAAATTACATATAATTTTATAAATTAAAATCGAGTGCAGACAGTATTGCTTTCATGAAATTTTATAAGTTTTCATGAAATTTTATAAGTTCTTATAAGTTTTTATACATTTTCGAAAAATTTTATCAAATTTTGCGAACAAATTTTTTTCCGGGGCAGTACGAATATACAATAAGGTTTTGTAAAATTTGATCGAATTTCATTTGTGTGAAATATATTTTCGGAATAATGAAATTAAATTCTGTGAAATTTGTATATTTCTATGGAGATGTGATACAATTCGTTTATTTCTATGTACGAATTTCACAGAATTTAATTTCATTATTCCGAAAATATATTTCATAGAAATGAAATTCGATAAAATTTTACCTAATCTTATTGTATAGTCGTACTGCCCCGGATTTCTATATACGAATTTCACAGAATTCAATTTCATTACTCCGAAAATATGGATACATTTTCATGAAATTTCGTATAATTTGATAAAATCATTTTTCGAAAGAGAGTTCATTTCTACATAACTAAAATTTTGATAGAATCAACTTCAAATATTGTATGTTTCATGATTTTCATTCAGTATATCCATTATTTGAATGTACAACTGAAGATGTGATACAATTTAATACAATTTCATTACAGTTCACCAGGCCATTTTTAGTATGAATTTTTATTCATAAAATGACCTGGTCAAATTTCATGAGATTTTATAAAATTTTATGAGGCCATTTTCAGTCTAAAAATTTAAAATGTTATGAAATTTTAAATCGAAAATAATTTGTTGGAATTTTATGAAATTTCATGAAGTTTCATAAAAGTTCACAAAATTTTATGAAATTTCATCAGGCCATTTTCAGCATAAAATTTTATGAAACTTCATGAAAATTTTTTTTCCCGGGTGTCAACACTATGTAAAACTCATCAAACATATACAGATTTTGCGTACATATATGTTATAATATATGCGACATTTTTGTATTTTGCGCACATATATGTTATATATGCGACATTAGGGTGGTCCTTATTTGGGGGTCGGACGAATTTTGTCCGTGCCGCCCCCTCAAAAGATTCGAAATAATTAAAAAGAAATCCCCCTAAAATTTCAGCCCCCTATCTCGATCCTAAAACGCCCCCCAAGAGCCTTGTTTTTTGCCATAAGAATAACACGGGATTTTCGTGAAAATTTTGAATCTATTTTTTTTTTCTTTCTAGTATATCGCTAAAAATTTTTTAATTATCACTAATTACTGAGTAAATGAACTATCTTTCACAGGAATTTTAGGTTTTTTATACACATCATACAATAGTGCCGTTATTGCTAAATGAAGATCAATTAATTTCAAAATTCACTTTCTTTAAAATTTCTTCAATAGTTTTTCTTGAATGACAGTTTTTTTTACATAGAATGAGCACTCCTAAGGGTAGGAAATGGTTTTTTTTTTTTTATATATAAGAAATATTTTTCAATGAAAAAAAAAATTTTTTTAATTTTTTTATAAATATTTTTTTAAAAAAAAAAAAAAAAACCATTTCCTACTCTTAGGTACGCTCATTCTATGTAAAAAAAAAACTGTCATTCACGAAAAACTATTAAAGAAATTTTAAAGAAAGTGAATTTTGAAATTAATTGATCTTCATTTAGCAATAATGGCACTATTGTATGATGTGTATAAAAAACCTAAAATTCCTGTGAAAGATAGTTCATTTACTCAGTAATTAGTGATAATTAAAAAATTTTTAGCGATATACTAGAAAGAAAAAAAAATAGATTCAAAATTTTCACGAAAATCCCGTGTTATTCTTATGGCAAAAAACAAGGCTTTTGGGGGGCGTTTTAGGATCGAGATAGGGGGCTGAAATTTTAGGGGGATTTCTTTTTAATTATTTCGAATCTTTTGAGGGGGCGGCACGGACAAAATTCGTCCGACCCCCAAATAAGGACCACCCTAATGCGACATATACATGTTGCATGTATTTTTCGCATATATATATTTCCGTGCGGGAGATGCGCCTTTTATTCAGAATTAATTGAACTATAAGCTCCGGGAATTAGATTTTTCTTTACACATGAACGGAAAGGCCGATTTTGCTCCCTATTTTCGGCGAGCAAAGAGCGGTTTTGCCGCTCGAAAAGTCTTTCCTCCCTGAAAGTCTTTCCTCCCGGTCTTTCCTCCCTGAAAGTCTTTCCTCCCAGTCTTTGCTCCCCGATATGAAGTTGCACTAGATTCATCTATCCTCTTTTTTCCTTCATGAACAGAACAGAAGACGATGGGACCAACTTCGTACCCATACTGTTTTGTTTAAAGCAGCAACCAAATAAATAAATCATAACTTTAATTGATTTATTAAAAATTAATGGGTAAAACCGTTTTTCCTCAAATAGGTAGCAAAATCGGCCTCCGTTCATGTGTAAAGAAAAATATCGTGTGCACCACGGGAGCAACGTCTTCGCCCCCTCGGTGTAGTTTGCTGCCCTCGCGTTACGCTCGTCTCGGCGAGCCTTCGGCTCGCCGAGTCCTCGCTCTCGCTCGGGCAGCAAGCTACACCTCGGGGAGCGAAAACGTTGTTTGCTCCCATGATGCACAATATACTATTCTAAAATCTTTGTGTAATCGATTTTTACAGAGGTTTTAAATATTAAAAATCATATTACAGAAAATCTTTTTCTTCCACAGATTCCCTGCAATTTGATTTTTAATATAATAATATTATTTAAATAAAATTTCGTCCCCCCCCCCCCCCCCCCCCCCCCCCCCCTTCCTAACACGCCAAAAACTGCACACCCTTCGCGACGATGAGTTGCCGGTACTGATTTGTTAAACAGCATATGTACCGGCATTTTATCAGGTGACTATAGATATCTATAACTGCATACTTTTATTATATCACCGTAAACGATGAAACTAGACATGAAAATAAAACTGGATACCGTAAAAGCTAAGTCTAGGCATGAAAATTAAAAATTTATAAAGTATAGATTTTTCTGCAAAAATGTTAAACATTATATTGAATTTTTAATGCTACAATTATGTGAAATGAAAGATCATTTTTTCTGCAATAATAATAATACACGCTATAAGCTGTAATAACGACATACCATTCAAGCACACCATGTTCTTTTTGTGCCTTTTTTTTTTTAAATTTTGTAGTTGAAGATATTTGAAAAATTTATTGATAATTGCCAAATATTTCCAATTCTGTTTCGAATGAATTATTGTAAAATTATACAGAATAGTTTATAGGTAGTGTGTCGAAAAATATGTCTCCTCAGACGTGGCATAAAGTTTTTGATGCGTGCCATTAATCGCTTCGTATATCTAGTTGTTTACATTTTAAATAAATTTCATGTATCTATACCATACGTCATGTCTGTATGTCATGGATTTTAGGAAACGCAATGGACCAAGTTGATAGGCGATTTAAACAGGAAATACAAACGCTCAAGGCTAGCCATAAGTAGTTGCTACAGGTGTTGGGAATAACGTGAGCATCATTAAAATATCTTATACAATCAAGATCACAAGATTTATTTAGACCTTACTATATCAATTTGCATCAGCTATAATATAACTATCATGAAAAAAAGTTTCAAATGATGCCAGATTCATGTGTTGAATTCCGAGTCTTCACTTGATATTTAATACATTGGCGTAACTATCCGTAGTGTTCGGTGTGAGATAATCATGCGCCCAACGATCCAAAGGCTCATGAATCATACAACCAATTTTCAAAATAAGAATTCAGACAAATGTATAGATTCGTATTACTTCATAACTTAGGTTTAGAGGCTAATGTAAAAAAAAAAAAAAAGAAAAAAACACTTCACGATGTGTTCCTTTGATATTTATTTCTGTCGTATGGCATTTGACAGAAATCGCTTATAATCTATAATAGATGTGATCCGTGTCAATGAGTGAAAATTCATTTTTCATGCTTTTAGGGAATCTAAAATTTCGAAATTCTTTTCTTTTTTTTCAGCGTTTCATGTTCGCTCCTGCATAACGGGCTTAGTCACAAATAAGATGAGATCATTAGATGTACGTGGTATCTGTAGTACTTGGTTATTCAAAATCTGGTTCATTAATACTGCACCGAAGTTTTTCTAGCTAATTCTCTTTTGAATATACTTCTAAATGATATACGTTGATGACAAAAGTTTGGCGACAAATTATACGAATATTTTATCGCATACCGTGTTTCATCAGCTCTTCATTAATTAAAGGCTGTTCTAAACTAACAGCATTTTTTCACTGTCTAATTTTAAATTCCTGAATAAAATTCTCATGTCATGTCTACTGGCGCAGATTAAGATCCTAGTTTGGATATTAAAATTAAAAAAACAGGTATAAAATAGGTGTATTGAGGGCTTGGATCGAATAATTGAACACGAACCCATGAGAAGGTATATAGTTACGCCACTGCGACCTAAGGTTATTGAGATTGACTAAATTTCCATATAGTCTGTATAGCATTACCTTACCATAGGCTCATTATGGAATTGATACACCTTCGGATGAAATTGAATAAAAACGATTCAACGCTCGTCAAAAAGCTATAAGGCATAACCTATAGCTCATGCTCTCTAACCAGTTCTAAGTTGAATCGTTGCTGTGAATACAAATTTATTCTTTATATGTGTTTTGAAATCGAGGGGAAAATAACTCGTGGAATTGACGTGCCAATGTTTGGTGAATTAATACAAATCAATCGAAATAAATGCACGGAGAAAAAAAAACAGTGAGCTGTGCTGCGCAGGACATTAATCTAGTCGATATAGTATTTGCCTTTTTCCATGATGTGCAAATCAGTTTTCACTATAGTTCTAACAGTACTCACTGCTGTGACGGAAGTAACTATTGCTGTCGTTACAGTAAAAAGTGAGGTTAGATTGAAAATGTATGCTTATAAATACTATATTGACTAGATTAATGTCCTGCGCAGCACAGCTCACTGTTTTTTTTCCTCCGTGTGCGAATGAACACGAATTAAATGCATTATTTTGAATCGACATGAATTAATTCGAATTGAAAAGAATTTATAAGAAATTAAATAAAATTAACGAAATTGAATTAATTCAGATTAGACGAAGGTAACAAAAATTATTTAGAATTAATCAGAATTAACCTGGATTCGTGTCGGAGTCACTTAACCGGTTCACTGGTGCACCCGAAATCAACGTTTTGTGCCAAAACTGCAATGAAAAGAAATAATTTCGTATTCAACATGAAGCCCAAAAAACTTAGGAACATCAAGTTTGATGCAAATCCGTTCAAAACTGACAGAGATATCCACGTTGCACATAATATATGTGCCATTACCAGTTGTGGCACTTTTTCTTTTTGCACACATATGTGCCTTTACCAGTGAACCGGTTAAAAAAAAAAATATGTATTGTTATGTTTTGGAATGACCCCGAAATTCAAGCCCAATTTGATTCGTACTAACACAAAATTCTGTGAATGATCGCGAATTAACTTTGAGTAACGTGAATTATTAGGAATTTATTCAGAATTAATTCATTAATTCGAATTAAAATTCGAATTACAAGAATTTAAATTACATTGAAAAGATTAATGTGAATTAATTCAAACAAGAAGATTGATGTGTTAATCCAAGTTTGAGTTATTTGCCCCTCATTTGAAGTGCTCGCCTGGCGCGGGCGTGAGCAGCGTCGCACATATAATCAGCGCTGGATTTACACTAGGGGCACTAGGGGCCAGTGCCCAGGGCGGCAAATTTTCAGGGGCGGCAAAATTTGAAACGTGAGAATTTTTTTTTTTTTTTTCGCGTTATTGAAAATTCTTCGAAAAGTGTAATCGTGTTAAAAACATTCATAAATTGAAATGAATAAAATACTTTTTCTCATTATTATAAGAATGTGTCTAAAATTATAAACACTGCAGTTTTTCTATGGAGGGTAGAGGTAAGGAGGACCAACTCCGTGTATAGAAAGTGTCCGTGAAATCGAGTTGATCAGATGGCGCTGCTGTAGCATGATACCGAATTTTCATTGGTGATCGCCAAGGTCAGATCTTGCGATTGGTTACCACTGGTTACCACGATTGCTTACGAGCACCATTCTGCGTACTTCTGGAACTATTATTTAATGCACTTTAATTTACGGACACTTTTGCCGCTGATGCCCCATAAGAGTTGGTCCTCCTTACCTCTACCCTCCATAAGTTTTTCTTACAAAATTGTGAAACAAGCTTTCAGTCTCTAGAATTTTACACACATTTTTAGTAAAGAAAATAAGAGGGTTTCTTCGTCAAACGGACCACCCATTAAATTTGAGGTCTTCGAAAATTCCCTGATGATTCGGAAATGTTATTGAGGAAGAAAAAAAAATGTTGGGAATTTTTTTAGATTTTTTGGTCATTGCATTCCAGAAATATTTTTGCTCAATCATTTTCACGTAGCGTGATAAATTGGGGGAAGAGAGAAATGTTGTTGGCATGAAATTTCTCTGTTTTTTTCTCAGCTTTTCGGGAAAATTAGAATAAAAGAATTCCGACTCATTTAAACCGCATTTATCAAAAAAAAAAAAAAAAAACGTTGTAAAATGTGCCTTTTCCTAATTTGGACAGTTTTTTTTTTTTTTCGTTCAAAAAAAATCTAAAAAAACTATATTCATAATAGAGTTTTTGAAGAAAAAAAAAAAGAAAAAAAAAAATGGAAGCGAAGGATAGGAATCATCTTCATCATGAAGCTATCACTCGAACTAGTACTTATTTGAGAAGGGGCTCAATCAATCGAGTCGAGTCAGATTATTTCGATTACTTTGGCCTGACGTTTCGGCAGTGATGTGCTGCCCTCATCAGAGGCTATTTATTGAAAAAATTACAAAAAATAAATACAAAAATGGTCAATGGTCGACAACATATTGAGAACAATAGAATTAAATTAACATAGAATTAAATTAACATAGAGTTAATTTAATTCTATTGTTCTCAATATGTTGTCGACCATTGACCATTTTTGTATTCATTTTTTGTAATTTTTTTAATAAATAGCCTCTGATGAGGGCAGCACATCACTGCCGAAACGTCAGGCCAAAGTAATCGAAATAAACTGACTCGACTCGATTGATTGAGCCCCTTCTCAAATAGATAGGAATCATCGTTCTGATGATTATTTTTTTTTCTGGGAGAGAATTGAAGTCGCCACTCCACATTTTTTGTCAAAAAACGCTATTATGAATTTCATTTTTGAGACATTTTTTTAAACGAAAAAAAATGTCCAAATTAGGACAAGGCACATTTTTCAATGTTTTTTTTTTTTCTGATAAAAGGGGTTTAAATGGGCCGGAATTTTTTTCTGTTGATTTTACCGAAAAGCTGAGAAAAAAAACAAAAAAATTTCATCCCAAGTTTTCTCTCCTTCCCCAATTTATCGCACTACGTGAAAATTAGTGAGTATAAAAATATTTCTGGAATGCAATGACCAAAAAATCTGGAAAAATTGAAAAATTTGTTTTTCATCCCCAATAAAATGTACGAATTATTACGGAATGTTCGAAGACCTCAAATTAAATGGGTGGCCCCGTTCGACGAAGAAACCAAGAAGAAACCCTCATGAGTATCTTGTTATTCACAATTTTTGAAAGTTTTTGTTTTGATTTTATTTATTTGAAAATTGTATACCGAACCTTTACCCATTTTATGTAGGCTTTAGGTAATGGGGCGGCATTTTTCACGGTGCCCCAGGGCGGCACCCTGGGTAAATCCAGCTCTGCATATAATAGGAATTTGGAAGACCCAAAATCGACGTTCTCAACTGTCTCTGAAGCGGGAGTCAGACAGGAGTGGTCCTGAGCTGCAGCAGGTTAGGCGACGCGGACACGTGGATGTTCAAAAGTCTCACCATCATATCAGCGAGAATTGGATTTCCGGCGATTTCGACGTAAAAAAGACGAAAATAATAAACAAGACACGAAATCTATATTTTTGGCACATGTTAAGACACTTCTACGTTCCTCATACAATTTCATGAGATTAAATAACTCATGACCCCTGCAGTTGCAGATTTTTACTACAAGAGACGATCGAATCACATTGGGAGAAACGCTGGAAATAAGTTCATATTCTCATTCAAAAATTGGTAACATAGGGGCAAGTCCACCAATTATCAACACATGAACGTCAAAAAATCGATTTGTCTGGAATTTTTACCTCTCGTAGTGTGTACTAAGATTGAAAAGTTCACAAAGTTTAAACCTTCCGGGACGTACCCTGGTGAAAATAATTTCTACGCCAAACTACGAAAATGATCTACGAAAAAGTACAGGATTTCGGACTTTTCGTAGTTTTTTTTTTACGTCAGATTTTGCACAAAGTAGTAGTTTTTCGTAGATAGTTCTAGAACGAAATTCGATATGATTTCGATGTTTGTAGTAAATATCTGTAGTTCACAAGCGCGGATCCAGCCTTCAGATCAGGGGGAGGTCACCTCACTCTTTATCCTAATAACCTGCAGAACAAAACTAGTAGATTCGCTAGCGTGCGCAATGACCGCCGAAACGACCGACTCACTTGGTTTCAAAGGGGGTGGTCATGACCCCATTGACCACCCCCCTGGATCCGCGCTTGGTAGTTCATCGTGGTTTTCCGTATTTTGTCAAAGTTTATTGTAGATAGTCGTGGAATGGGATAATACTGTATGTGATATTTGTAGTAAATATCCGTAGTTCACCGTAGTTTTTCATGGATAGTCAATATAGTCATAGAATGCGATACGACAATATATACCCTGATGGGCCGATTCAACGAAATTGTCGTTGGAAATGTGTTGAGGTGATTGAAATATCGTTGATCATATATTGGTGAAACATTGTGGACGTTGGAATTGTATTGGACGCGAGTTCTTCGTTGGCCCGTCGTTGTCAGCGCGTTGGAGGACAACTATTGCCGCATTGGGCAAGCGTTGGAAATCTGTTGGCTCACCAATATAAGATACCGCGTTGGCCCATCGTTGACAGCGCGTTGGAGGACAACTATCGGCAAGTTGGGCAAGCGTTGGGAATCTGTTGGCTCACTAATTTAGATACCGCGTCGGCTCGTCGTTGACAGCGCGTTGGAGGACAACTATCGCCGCATTGGGCGAGCGTTGGAAATCTGTTGGCTCACTAATATTGGATATCGCGTTGGCCCGTCGTTGACAGGGCGTTGGAGGACAACTATCGGCGCATTGGGCAAGCGTTGGAAATCTGTTGGCTCACTAATATTAGATACCGCGTTGGCCCGTCGTTGACAGCGCGTTGGAGGACAACTATCGGCAAGTTGGGCAAGCGTTGGGAATCTGTTGGCTCACTAATATTGGATATCGCGTAGGCCCGTCGTTGACAGGGCGTTGGAGGACAACTATCGGCGCATTGGGCAAGCGTTGGGAATCTGTTGGCTCACTAATTTAGATACCGCGTTGGCTCGTCGTTGACAGCGCGTTGGAGGACAACTATCGCCGCATTGGGCGAGCGTTGGAAATCTGTTGGCTCACTAATATTGGATATCGCGTTGGCCCGTCGTTGACAGGGCGTTGGAGGACAACTATCGGCGCATTGGGCAAGCGTTGGAAATCTGTTGGCTCACTAATATTAGATACCGCGTTGGCCCGTCGTTGACAGCGCGTTGGAGGACAACTATCGGCAAGTTGGGCAAGCGTTGGGAATCTGTTGGCTCACTAATATTAGATACCGCGTTGGCTCGTCGTTGACAGCGCGTTGGAACTCTGTTGGCTCACTAATATTAGACACCGCGTTGGCCCGCCGTTGACAGCGCGTTGGAGGACAACTATTGGGCAAGCGTTGGGAAATTGTTGGCTCACTAATATTAGATACCGCGTTGGCTCGTCGTTGGCAGCGCATTGGAGGACAACTATCGCTGCATTGGGCGAGCGTTGGAAATCTGTTGGCTCACTAATATTGGATATCGCGTTGGCCCGTCGTTGACAGGGCGTTGGAGGACAACTATCGGCGCATTGGGCAAGCGTTGGAAATCTGTTGGCTCACTAATATTAGATACCGCGTTGGCCCGTCGTTGACAGCGCGTTGGAGGACAACTATCGGCAAGTTGGGCAAGCGTTGGGAATCTGTTGGCTCACTAATATTAGATACCGCGTTGGCTCGTCGTTGACAGCGCGTTGGAAATCTGTTGGCTCACTAATATTAGACACCGCGTTGGCCCGCCGTTGACAGCGCGTTGAAAGACAACTATTGGGCGAGCGTTGGAAATCTGTTGGCTCATCAATATTAGATACCGCGTTGGCCCGTCGTTGACAGCGCGTTGGAAATCTGTTGCCAACGCTCCCAACAGGATTCCAACGCGTTTTCAACGCACCTCCAACGCGTTTCCAACGCTCGCAACAGGTTTCCAACGAACCTCCAATGCATTTCCAACGCTCCCAGCAGGATTTCAACGCGTTTCCAACGCACCTCCAACGCGTTTCCAACGAACCTCCAATGCGTTGCCAACGCTCCCAACAGGTTTCCAACGCGTTTCCAACGATATACCGGCCACGGAGCCGGTACCAACGCGTGTCCAACGCACCTCCGACGCGCTTTCAACGCTACCAACAGGTTTCCAATGAAAAAGTCGTTGGAAAAGAGTATTGGATTTGAAACAAATCAACTGATCTCCAACGTACTTCATCCGTTGACGTCCAATGATCGCCCAACGGGATATCAACGGTTGGAAATACGTTGGAAAATCGTTGAACTGGCCCATCAGGGTATATGTATATATATGGCGAATTCAACGTGAACTCGACCAATGTTTTTCCCTCACCATTTTTGATTCGCTTCACGATTTTTTATACGATTCTACGACCTCGAAAAAGCACTGCTGAATTTTTTCAGATTTTTCCCTCCAACCGTTAATTTTCCATGATTATTCAAACCCATTTTGTAATTGGCATTTTTCAAAAATCTCCAAAAATTCACAAAAATCTTTTTTTTTTTATTTCGATCATTTCGACACCCCTCCCATGATGGGATCATTATTCCTTTTTTTTTCTCAGCACTTTTAACATTTTGAACAAACGAAACACCATGTTCCAACGTTTCGAAAATTCTTGAAAAATTACGAAAAATTCTGTGTTTAATTCTGAATGTTTTCGCGTGAGACCCACGATGACGGACGAAAAAAAGTTGTTTTGATCCTGCGTAGCATCGAACGGGCCAAGTTTTGCACAAAAATCTGCTAAACTTAGCCCTCTCGATGCCACGCAGCAAAACAATCGGGAAATATCAGATAATTTTGAAGGTCTTGTGGTATTAATACAGACAATATTTGAGAATTGGTCTTGAGAGTTCAACACTAGATCGGCATTGATTTGAGGCAGTGGAACCTATTTTTTATACCGTGGGAACGAAGAATAATAATAATTCCCTCTGCGGGGGGCTTGAAAAAATCCTTTTTTTCGTCCGTCATCATGCGTTTCTACAGTCCTCAAACAACGGAATATCAATTATACGAATATCTACGAAAATTTATAAAGACCTACGAACGAAATGAAGCTGAATCATTTTTCGTAGTTTTTCGTACATATACGTAGAACTGATATTCTTTCGCTTGAAGACTGGAGGTTTTTATGATTTTTGATGAAAATTCGGAGATTTCTACTCCCAAAACTACAGGATGAACTCAAAAAAAGATTTCGCTCCATTCAGTTTGTAGATCTTTGGGCTATTCCGCGTCAACCGGATCAGTCATCTCTCAGATATTTTTTTTAATTTTGCATGTCGATTGTCCTCGGGGAGTTAGATTTTTGTGCCAAAGGATTTTTCAATTAGTGCAAAATTCGTTGAGTTATTTGCATAAACAAATTCGACCAAGGTTTTTTTCAAAAATTCATAACTCCGCCAAAAATGACACTAGACTCGATTTTTTTTTTTTAGTTTACGCGGAAAGAGTCATAGAATGTATAAAAATATAAGTACTTCGAAAAAAGTTTGTTCATCCATTGTTTATTTAACAATTAAGTTTTCAAAGATTTTTAAAACAGTGAGCAACACGACCAAAAAATTTTTTTTTAATTCTGACATGTTCCTTGAACTATACTACAACCTGTGAATTAATTCCAGAGATGCGTTTTTTCTTCGTTTTCGAGTAAAAAATCATTGAAGGTGTCGATGCACATGAAATTGCGGCGCGCCGAGTCTCTACGTAATGGCGGGTGGCCGGTTGCCGTCCACCGCTACTCCGCGGTGGCGTCGCAGCGTTAGTTTAGAGTCATTTTTACGATGTAGGACATGATTGAAAAATCTGAAAAAAATACTGTACCCTCACAAGGCCGGCTCGAAGCAATAAGTGAAGTTTCAAGAATGTGTTTTTCACCGTTTATCTATTACAGAGATACTTACGTACTTATTTTTTTATACATTCTATGACTCTTTCCGCGTAAACTAAAAAAAAAATCGAGTCTAGTGTCATTTTTGGCGGAGTTATGAATTTTTGAAAAAAACCTTGCTCGAATTTGTTTATGCAAATAACTCAACGAATTTTGCACTAATTGAAAAATTCTTTGGCACAAAAATCTAACTCCCCGAGGACAATCGACATGCAAAATTAAAAAAATTTCTGAGAGATGACTGATCCGGTTGACGCGGAATAGCCCCTTTGTAGATTTTCTTAGATAATCGTAGAACTGATATTCCGGTGCTTAAAGACTGTAGATTTTCGTAATTTGTCGTGGAAATTCGTAGTTTTCTACTTCTAAAACTACATACTATAAATCACGGAAAACTACGAAAACCTACGAAAACCTACACGGAGAAACTTTTAGTATGAATATTTGTTTGATTGCATATGAAAAGTTAACATAAAATATAAGAATTTAGGGATAATCGAGGTACTGCGACAAAAATTCACATAGTGACTCTGGAAATGCCGAGTTGATATATCTTTTTCCAAAGGGTGAAATTAAACGTTGTACGTTTCAGTATAAACGCGTTGCGATCTTTCTAAACCACTATACGAAAAATGGAGGTCACGTGGTGTGCTGAGCAGACGGGAAAAACAAAAATTAATTTGATACTAGTTTCGGGGGGGGGGGGGGGGGGGGGGGGGAGAGCTTCTGAACACAATGGTTAGTCAGTGAGTGATGGTACCGGATCCAGCGCGTTGTTATTTCCAACGTCGCACCTTGATGTCTGTATTGACATCTCTACCACAGGATCAGTGCTGTAGGGGGATCAAGCCATGTTTGTTGATGAGACTTTCCGCCTCTATATATACTCACCAACTTCTATAAGTGGGACTCGCGAGAATATCGAAAGCGCTGGTCGCCGCCTTACGAGAAAGTATTGAAGTAATGTACATGACCATATACCGCGAGTATTCGGTGAATCTGAACGACCCCCTCCCTGGGGCAAAACCAACACAGGCGCGCACTGCGTGCGTGCGGCTCGGCGAGCGGGGCTAGGCGGCCAGTGGTGCTTCCACCGACGCAGTGCGCGCCTGTGTTGGTTTTGCCGTAGAGAGGGGTCGTTCAAATTCACTGAATACTCGCGGTATGCAGTTTCTTTCACTGCTAAGTTATACACACACAACCACACTAACACAAGAGAGCGCGCGTCCTCGATGTCAGAGCGGTCTGGCCCTTCGGCTGAATTCGGAATAGCTCGGAAATATTCGGCCGTTTTTCGTATAAAGTTTTAGAATTTCTCTCAAGCCCCAGTAGCAGAAAGTATAAAATATATACTATGATTTCAAATGATTGTAGGAAGGATTAGCAGCGTGGCTCGATTATCCCTATATTCTTATATTTTATGTTAACTTTTCATACGCAATCAAACAAATATTCATACTAAAAGTTTCTCCGTGTACGAAAAACTACGATTCTTTACGCTTTTTTACGCTTTGAATGTTTTCGTATTTTGGCGTAGAAATTATTTTCACCAGGGTAGCGTTCGCGAGAAATGCCACATACAAGTTTACCATTTCGACCTGATTGAGGTTTAAACGCGAATTGTTTTCGTATTGTTATCGGCATAAAAAGATTATGAAAATACAGTCGGACCTCTCGTAAGTTGAAAATGATTCTCAAAATTTTTCTAAAATACCTGTACAGTGTACAGGTATCTTATGTGAAAAATTCTCACCTTTTCGAATATATTGCTCATTTTTTAATTACTTTTCGAAATCAATCCCAAAAACACGTCTTTCGGCAAGAAAAAAAAAACGCTTTTTCGCATGCGCCACCAAAATTTACCTCACTTCTGAGTTTCTCATGTGAAAGCTGAGATTTTCTCAGTGAGGAACTCAAATTTTCAGGGTGGGACGGCCATAGGATCTCACGTGAGCTATATGAATATTCTGTTGAGTTCCAAAAAGAGAGTATTATCAACAGACCTTTATCAATTGAACGTAGCTCACGTGAGACCCTATGGCCGTCCTACTCTGAAAATTTGAGTGGGATTTTTTCCCACATGAAAAACTCAAAAGTGAGATAAATTTTGGTGGCGTATGAAAAAAAAAGCGGTATTTTGCCGAAAACGTGTTTATGGGATTGATTTCTAAAAGTTATTCAGAAATTAATAACATATTCGGAAAAGTAAGAATTTCTCACATGAGATACTTGTATTTTCATAATCTTTCTATGCCGATAACAATACGAAATAATTCGCGTTCAAATCTCAATTAGGTCGAAATGGTAAACTTGTGTGTGGCATTTCGATCTTAGTACACACTAGAGAGGTAGAAAAATTCAGACAAATCGATTTTTTTGACGTCCCGTTTATATGTTGATAATTGGTGGACTTGCCCAGAGGTAGTATAAATTATACAGTAGAACCTCGATTATCCGAACCTCTGTCATCCGAACCCTCTATTATCCGAACGTCAACTTGTCTTTTTTTTTCTTCATGCGCGCGTTTTTCGCGTTTTATTACATAGTATTTATGTAATAAGAGAATGTTAAATGTTTATAACGGTTATTAAATTCCAACTACATGCCTGTATAAGGCGATAAGTCGTTAAAGGATAACTAACTAACTAACGGTTATTAAATGATATATGCATATTAGGGTGGTCCTTGTTTGGGGCTTGGACGAATTTTTAATCAGACGCCCCCCAAATCGACTCCAAATAATTCAAAAACAATACCCTAATTTTTTCAGATTTTTATCCAAACTCTAACCCCTCCCTAAATAAGGGTGGATCTCCCCATTTGAAATACACGTGTTTTGGCCATATTCTCAGGACATAAGGTAAACGTCCCAATGACCGGACAGCTAAGGTTAACGTCCCAATGGCCGGACATCCATACGAAATCGTATTTCTGTCTCTCTTGCACACACTTTCTGTCCGGTAACTGGGACCTCTCCGGCCATTGGGACGTTTACCTTATTTTATTCTAAAAGTAAATTTTTTTGTTTAAAAATCCGTAACTGCGAGATTTTACTTTTTAAATAACGCATGCATGAAAAAGTTGCTTGTTTGGGGCTCTGGAGCGGTTATACCCTCACGAAAAAAAACCCCGAACTTTAGGGGTATACCCTACTGCAAATTTCCAGGTGGAAATCCATGGACGATTCCACCTGGACTTCCACCCGGAAATCTATATAGAGAATCCATGTGAATCCGTGGATTTTCTGCCGGGATTTGGAACTGGAAATCCATGGAATTCCATGTGGTTGTAGTCATGTGCAGAAACATGTGATCCCATGTGTAATGATATATCGAATCCTATGTGTAATATTATATTGAATCCTATGGATTGTCCGTAGTAGTTACTACAGAAATCTCCATGAACCCCGCTTAGTATACTGGAATATCCACTGATATCCTACGGTACCCCATGATATTTTTCAATGCTTCATGCAAAGTACCCCATGAATCCTTTCCACAATGACTCGTCCGGTCATTACCGAATTCAGATGTTCTTCCTTTGCCGAATTTCAGCCATACTCCGCTGGATTTTGTGTATATTTTTCCATGGATGACGAAATGATGTCACAGTGGAATTCCCATGAGATCGTATGGATTTCTAGGGACTTTCCACAATAACTTGTCTGGTCGTTCCCGGATTCAGATGCTCGTTTTTTGCTGGAATTCGGCCGAAATCTGGTGGATTTTGTGTATATTTTTCCATGGATGACGAAATGATGTCACAGTGGAATTCCCATAAGATCGCATGGATTCCTAGGGACTTTCCACAATGACTCGTCTGGTCATTCCTGGATTCAGATGTTGTTCCTTCGCCAAATTTCAGCCGAAATCCAGTGGATTTTGTATATCTTTTTTCATGGATGTCGAAATGATGTCACAGTGGAATTTCCATGAGATCGTATGGTTTCCTGGGGACGTCCTACAACAATCTGTGCGATTATATGCAGATAAGTTTATTTATTTTCTCTTGATTCCATACAGGATTTGATGGATTTGACACAACGTTTCACGTCAACAACGAGACTGTATCATAGCCATATTCACATGGAAATAAAAATATTTTCCTATGGACTGTCCATAGAAGTGTATACCATTACACATGGATTCACATGTTGAAGTTTCAGAAATTTCAGGTAACAGCCGGTAGATTATTTATGGTATTTCCCATGGATTAGGTCAGGACATTACCGTTATCTTTCTATGAAAATCTATATATGTTCTGTAGGGTTTTACCATGAACAACCATAATATATATGAATGGAAATCTATGTACCCATCCACATGGATTTCTACTGTTGCATGAAATTGAAAAACCATGGAATATTCATGTGAATACTACTGCATCAACTACAGGAGAACCATAGATCAGCAACATGGATATTCCATGTTTCTGAATTTCTGGTGGATTATTATAGAATTTCATGGAATTCCATTCGCATCCATACTTTTCCAGATGGTTTTCCACCTGGAACTTTTCAGTAGGGTACCCCCAAATTTGGGTGTTAAACCCCGAAATTCCGAGGTAAACCCTCAACTTTGAGGGTTAACACTCAACGGTGGGGGTATACCCCTAACATTACCGGGTGTTCCCTCAAACATTTTGGGGTTAACACCTAACGTTGGGGGTATACCCTTAACCTTACGGAGTTAACCTTCACATTTCAGGGTTGAGCCTCAGATTTGAGGGTAAGCCCCAAATTTGAGGGTTACACGCAACGGTCTTTCAGCGTATAATACCCTCAGATTTGAGGTTGTTACAAAAAGTAAATTATATACATAGTTACAGGAAAAAAAAACGGTCAGTGTATAAAAATGTCAAAAATCGTTGTTTCGCAAGAAATAATATATTTTTTTCTCTGTCAGAAAATATAAAATGATAGTATAAGTATAAAATAGCGCGCGCGCTGTGATATAGTATACCTATTAGGGTGGTCGTTAATATAGCTATTTCGGAATTAGATTCATTCATACCCTTCATTCGAAAGTAAAAAAAAAAAAAAAAAATTTTGACCCCAAATTGAACCCTTTATCTCAATTAGAAAGGGTGCCTGTAAAGGCTTACTTTTTTGTATTGATTTTACATTACTTTCGGCTACTTTTTTATAAAATAAATATTTCGGCACCTCTTAAACGGCTTAAAAATCCATCGATCATACAGATAGTTCATAAAAACAACAAAAAAAAATACAAAAAAAAAAAAAAATACAAAAAAAAATAAAAAAATACAAAAAAAATACAAAAATACAAAAAAGTAAGCCTTTACAGGCACCCTTTCTAATTGAGATAAAGGGTTCAATTTGGGGTCAAAATTTTTTTTTTTTTTTTTACTTTCGAATGAAGGGTGTGAATGAATCTAATTCAGAAATAGCTATATTAACGACCACCCTAATACCTATACAGTTATTAACCCTCAATTTGAAGAAACCCCGGAATCCAGGGTTAACCGGGGACTGAGGGTTAACCCTCGATTGGGGGTAAATTCGCACCCCGAACGGGGTCTGAGGGTAAACCTTCAATTTCAAGGAACCCCGAAATTCAGGGTTTACCCTCAATTTGAGGGTGAACCCTTAATTGGGGGTGCGAAATCACCCCCAACATTGAGGGTATACTTGGGGGTTATTTGGAGGGTAAATTTGAGGGTTTTTTTTCGTGCGGGTTCACCCTCAGAATTGAGGGTGAAACCTTGAAAATTAAAGGTTCACCCTCAAACTTGAAGGGTTTTTTCCGTAAGGGTGAGGTGGAATTCCCCGTGGGTAATTGAACAGTTATGTTTTTGAATTGATGGTTTCATTCAAGAAGAATAGTATCATGTTTATTCTAGTATGCAGGGTCCCGGGAAAAAAAAATTTCATGAAGTTTCATAAAATTTTATAAAATTTCACGAAATTTCAGTATTGAAATTTCATGAAATTTTATGCTGAAAATGGCCTGATGAAATTTCATAAAATTTTGTGAACTTTTATGAAACTTCATGAAGTTTCATAAAATTCTAACAAATTTTTTCCCGGGTATTGGATTTATTAAAATTTCATAAAATTTCATGCTGAAAATGGCCTGATAAAATTTCATTAAATTTTGTGAACTTTTCTGAAACTTTATGAAATTTCATAATATTCCAACAAATTATTTTCGATATAAAATTTCATAACATTTAAAAATTTTAGACTGAAAATGGCCTGATAACATTTTATAAAATCTCATGAAATTTGACCAGGTCATTTTATGAATAAAAATTCATACTAAAAATGGCCTGGTGAACTGCAATGAAATTGTATTAAATTGTATCATATCTCCAGTTGTACATTTAAATAATGGATATACTGAATGAAAATCTATGAAACATACAATATTTGAAGTTGATTCTTTCAAAACGGTAGTTATGTAGAAATGAACTCTCTTTCGAAAAATGATTTTATCAAATTATACGAAATTTTATGAAAATGTATCCATATTTTCGGAATAATGAAATTGAATTTTGTGAAATTCGTATAAAGAAATCCAGGGCATACAATACGATTTTGTAAAATTTGATCGAATTTCATTTCTATGAAATATATTTTCGGAATAATGAAATTAAATTCTGTGAAATTCGTATATAAAAAATCAAAAATATACGAATTGTATCATATCTCCATAGAAATATACGAATTTCACAGAATTTCATTTCATTATTCCGAAAATATATTTCATAGAAAATAAATTCGACAAAATTTTACAAAATCTTATTATATATTCGTACTGCCCCGGAAAAAAAATTGTTCGCAAAATTTGATAAAATTTCTTGAAAATGTATAAAAACTTATAAGAACTTATGAAATTTCATAAAAACTTATAAAATTTCATGAAAGCAATACTGTCTGCACTCGATTCTTATTTATAAAATTATATGAAATTTCTCAAGTTTTTGTAAAATTTCACAAATTTTCTTAAAATTATATGAGATTCCATAAAATTTCATAAAAGCAATACTTTTTGTACGCGATTCTAATTTTATGTAATTTTATGAAATTTGATAAAATTTCTCGAAAATGTATGAAAACTTATAAGAACTTATAAAATTTCATCAAATTTCATCAAATTTGAATACTGAAATTTCATGAAATTTCACGAGATTTCATGAAATTTTATGAAAACTTATAAAATTATAATTTCATAAAATTTCATAAAATTTTATAATTTCATAAAATTTCGTGAAAAAATTTTTTCCCGGGGTTGGTTCTCGTATAGTATTTAGTTATATTCAGTAGGCTTAATCATTCTAGGTGTCTACTGTAGTAAGTCTAGATGAGAAGTGAAGTCGAAAGCAGGATAATTAAGTAGTTGCTAGGATAGGGTGAGTGCACCAGTAAATGAACAGTCACCAGTGAATGAACAAAATCACGTTCTCCATGAAAAAGTAAGGTTTCAGCGTAGACGTTTGTTTCCGTCCGTTTTTGCAGATAAATCGTGATTTTTTTACTCAACAGTTTCACTTGTCACATACGTACGGTTCGCTCGTGAAGTAATACAATCAATTATTTTCGAGACGAGTGCTCGGCTCATCGCAAGAAATTGATGGAATAAGTAAGTATGGCCGCTTTTGTTCTTCATTTTTATGACATATTATTTACATCAAAAGTGTTGAATACCTTATGATATTGTATTCTCTGATTAATAGAAAGCCTAAACTTTCGTTTTGCACAATTTTTATGATACATAACCTCGAAATACTTTCAAAGGGTCAGTGTCTATTCACTAGTTCTGACAACCGCGATTTTCCAGTGAATGAACGGCGCTGTTCATTTACTGGCATACGTAAATCCAGTGAATGAACGATATGAAAACGGCACCGTTCCTTATTGGAACCGGCAGCGCCGGTTTAACCCACTGCCCGCACGAAAAAAAAACCTTCAAATTTACCTTCAAAATAACCCCCAAGTATACCCTCAATGTTGGGGGTGATTTCGCACCCCCAATTGAGGGTTCACCCTCAACTTCGCGGTAAACCCTGAATTTCGGGGTTTCTTCAACTTGAGGGTTTACCCTCAGACCCCTCGTTCGGGGTGCGAATTCACCCCCAATTGAGGGTTAACCCTCAGTCCCCGGTTAACCCTGGATTCCGGGGTTTCTTCAAATTGAGGGTTAATAACTGTATGGGTATACTATATCACAGCGCGCGCGCTATTTTATACTTATACTATCATTTTATATTTTCTGACAGAGCAAAAAATATATTATTTCTTGCGAAACAACGATTTTTGACATTTTTATACACTGACCGTTTTTTTTTTCTGTAACTATGTATATAATTTACTTTTTGTAACAACCTCAAATCTGAGGGTATTATACGCTGAATGACCGTTGGGTGTAACCCTCAAATTTAGGGGTTACCCTCAAGTCTGAGGGTATACCCCCAAAGACCGTTGGGTGTAACCCTCAAATTTAGGATTTACCCTCAAATCTGAGGGTATACCCTGAAAAACCGTTGGGTGTAAACCCTCAAATTTAGGGGTAACCCTCAAATCTGAAGCTCAACCCTGAAATGTGAAGGTTAACCCCGTAAGGTTAAGGGTATACCCCCAACGTTAGGTGTTAACCCCAAAATGTTTGAGGGAACACCCCGTAATGTTAGGGGTATACCCACACCGTTGAGTGTTAACCCTCAAAGTTGAGGGTTTACCTCGGAATTTCGGGGTTTAACACCCAAATTTGGGGGTATACCCCCAAAGTTCGGGGTTTTTTTTCGTGAGGGTGAACGCCCCTAGGCTACGACGAAAGAAGCTATTTCCAGTAAATGAACGACACCAATTTCGATTATCTATACTAATATTTGCTGAATCAGTCTGTTCATTTACTGATGCAAAGGCTGTTTATTGATTGGGTCCCAGTGTTCAATTACTGGTGAAATTGCTATTTTCGTTTTGAATAGGTTTTTTCATATAGATTCCTGTTCGGATAACACGTTTTAACAAGCGATCCTAAGTATTTAAGATATAATGTGTCGAATAGAACTGGTTTTGTAAGGTAATAACCATCCAGTACAAAGAAAACCTTCATTGAAACTGACCGTGCGCTTGATCGTTCATTCACTGGTGCACTCACCCTAGTAAGATAAAAGGCTTAGCTGACTCGCTGCGTTTGGCAGAGCCGTGTGCAACGAGTGTTCTTTAGATGTAGGAAAGAAAGTTGCGGACGATCCGGTAGCAGGTAGATAAGAAGAGTAGAGACGTATAGAGATGCAGGGATGCAGAAGAGTAGAGATGTAGAGATGCAGAGGGAAAAAGGGGCGGGGGGGGGGGGGGGGGGGGGGGCGTGTGAAGAGTTAGAGGATAGAGGTAAGTGAAGGCGAACGTACGGGTGGTGATATACCCGGACGTAACAAGATAAAAAATTCAAAAAAAAAAAAAAGTCTGGCGAGAAATCTCAAGAAAATGTCTAAAATCCGGTGGGATATATGAAAATGTTTCAGCAACCATCCATAGTAACAATATGACTCCCGCTTCTAGTTTTTTTTTCGGAATAAGTTCGAAAACAGTGAGAAGAAAGAATCTCCCCACTCCGGCTATGAGCTTGAAAATGTTGATATTTGATACAGGTTTTTTCAGAACTTTTTCAGATCTTGAAATTATGTCGATCAATATACTCGTTTTCAAAAATTGTAGCAAATTGGAACCGTGGCGAAAAAATCCGAAATAAATACTGAGTGCTTTTTAGGTTGAGAACAATCAAATAAAAAATCGCTGGTCGAATCCGAGAGATCAAGGATCAGAGCCAGGCCGAAGCGAGCTGGAATTCCCCATATGAGTCAATCCACGTCAAGCGGGACACCTTTTTGACCTCATGTTCTTGAAAATCGTCGTAATTTTTTTTACATATTCTCTGGGTCAAATGAATGAATGAAACATTTTTTTTTTTTTTTTCAACTCGAAGGGCTTAGAAGTTACAAGGGGTTGAATTTTCGAAAAAACCACCAAAAATCGGAATCGCGGTCTCCTTTAAACGTTAATATCTCTGGTTCCCTTTGTCGTACAGACGTCACCAAAAACTCGTTTTGAAGCTTTTGAATCGCACTTTCATGTTATGAATTTTAAATTTATGGATTAAACAATTTTCTATTTGTTATTAACAATTATATTCTTTAAACGTGATTTTCGAGATGATTACACCCTTCGAAAATTCTGAAAAAAATACCAGCGTGTTCCTTGATTCATTCTCTACGAAATCTGTCAGTTTTAAAATGGAACTCCGATGGAAACTATATTTAAAAAGCGATTGATCCGTCCGGAACGTCGCGCGCGACTGTCTACGCGGGCGCGCCAGTGGCGCGCGACGTCCCGGACGGATCAATCGCTTTTTAAATATAGTTTCCATCGGAATTCCATTTTAAAACTTACAGATTTCGTAGAGAATGAATCAAGGAACACGCTGGTATTTTTTTCAGAATTTTCGAAGGGTGTAATCATCTTGAAAATCACGTTTAAAGAATATAATTGTCAATAACAAATGGAAAATTGTTTATTACATAAATTTAAAATTCATAACATGAAAGTGCGATTCAAGAGCTTCAAAATGAGTTTTTGGTGATGTCTGTACGACAAAGGGAATCGGAGATAATAACGTTTAAAGGAGACCGCGATTCCGATTTTTGATGGTTTTTCGAAAATCCAGTCGCGCGCGACGTCCCGGACAGATCAATCGCTTTTTAAATATAGTTTCCTTCGGAGTTCCATTTTGAAACTTACAGATTTCGTAGAGAATGAATCAAGAAACACGCTGGTATTTTTTTCAGAATTTTCGAAGGGTGTAATCATCTCGAAAATCACGTTTAAAGAATATAATTGTTAATAACAAATAGAAAATTGTTTAATCCATAAATTTAAAATTCATAACATGAAAGTGCGATTCAAAAGCTTCAAAATGAGTTTTTGGTGACGTCTGTACGACAAAGGAAACCGGAGATATTAACGTTTAAAGGAGACCGCGATTCTGATTTTTGGTGGTTTTTTCGAAAATTCAACCCCTTGTAGCTTCTAAGCCCTTCGAGTTAAAAAGAAAAAAAAAAATGTTTCATTCATTTATTTTGCCCACAGAATATGGCAAAAAAATTACAAAAGAATCAAAAACATCGAGGTAAATTTTTGGCCAAATCCGTCCCGCTTGACGTGGACTGACTCATATGAGTCAGTCCACGTCAAGCGGGACGGATTTCGTCAAAAATTTATTTTTGACAAAAAAAATTTGACCATGGAACATTGTTTTTTTTTTTTTCCAACTCCAAGGGCTTAGAAGTTACAAGGGGTTGCATTTTCGAAAAAACCACCAAAAATCGGAATCGCGCTCTCCTTCAAACGTTAATATCTTCAAACGTTATATGTCTATATCTTATATATCGTTATACCCCATGGGGTATTCTCGCGTTCTCTAAAATTTCATCTTGCCTTTCGCCGATTTTATATTTATCTTCATGTTTCTCAAATAAATCACTCGGTTGTAAATCCAACGAAAAATATCTTCACGTTTAGAACCCTGAGTTCGTTAAAGAACTGGAAAACTCGTTGAAGAATGAATTACAATTTATTGAAACTGATTCGCCAGTGTTAATACGGGTTTATTATAACTTTTTGTGAATTTCATAATGATCGGGAAACTGCGTGATAGGAGAAAAACTGGAAAAAATTACATTAAAAAAACAAGGCCGAATTTCCTTCTGGAAATTTCAGAATGGTTACACTATATGAAGAGCGACTTTCAGTAAAATTTTGGTCTAAAAATATTTAGCCCTTTTTGTGAAATATGAATAGATTGGGCTCCAATCTTTCATATTTCACCAGAAAGACTGAAATCATTCGTTTCGATTTCTTTCTTTTCAGGGGACAGGCGTATTTCTTTCGCATGAGGTTAAGACGTACGGAAAAATTGTGAAAAAAAAAGTTGGAAAAAAAAATTAGAAAAAAATAAAAATGAAAAACGTCTATAAAAAAAGCCTGAAAAGCTTATTAAAAAAAAAACACGAAATATAACACCATCTTAAAAATTGCAGGGTCTTTTAAGTACATGGAGATCTACCTACAGTCCAATTTTCATTAAAAAAAATTATGTCCTTTGGTCACAGGACGAAAAACGAAAATACATTGTAAAATTCGTGGGCAAAAATATTTTGTCGAAAATCTTGGATATCACAGCGTGAAAGGTGGGAGTCTTCTGATTCTAGAGCGCTGGTTGAAAATATTTTTTGGACCCCCCGAACCAAAGATACCTACGTCTGAAGATAGTGCGGTGCGCTCGAGAACTGATTTTCTCATATTTTGTAAATCTAATAACTTCTGAACCAGTTGAAATCAGAGGGTATGACTCTGGATTTGTTGTTAGGGTAAAAAAAAAAGTTATTGGCCAAAAACCAAAATCTCGCGTAGCACTAAAATCGGTAATTCATGCGCAGAAAAGTGTCCCGGATGAGCGAGAATAGGGAAGGCGACTGCCAAACTCTGCCGCCAGGAGCGCTAGCGAGCCTTCGGTCACATCTGCCAAGCTTTTACGTGTGTTTGGTGCAAGTAAAAGTGTTTTACTTCACTCAGTGTGATAATGGACGTTATAAACACGCTTCGCGTGCATAAAACCCCCATTTTCACACCTTACG
The DNA here is from genome assembly GCA_943736025.1 of Tenthredo mesomela. Lineage (NCBI taxonomy): Eukaryota > Metazoa > Arthropoda > Insecta > Hymenoptera > Tenthredinidae > Tenthredo > Tenthredo mesomela. The sequence continues at coordinate 34,628,278 of OX031014.1, forward strand.
AAGTGAAATTTTGTACAATACTCGTTCAAAATTCGTTCAAATGCTAATACTTGCTATAGCTGTATACCTAATAACGTTAACTATGACCGAAAACTCGGTGCTGCCCTCTGCGCTTAGCTTTACGTGTCGCCTTCCCTATACCCCGCATTTATATTATTATATCAATTTTGTGGGATTTCATATATCTGTGTTTAGAGTCACGGTATGAAGTAATTATCACGCACAGCTATTGTCGCACCTTTTTTAATCTATCAAAGACCTTCAGTGTATTTAGAATAAGTGGGTATGTATATTAGGGTGCTTCGAAAAAAAAAAAAAAAATTTTTTTCAACTCTTACCCCCCCCCCCCCCCCCCCCCCCCCAAATGCTCGAGGTGGATGAGAAAAAAATCCTCCCGAAAGTCGGTCGCTGTAGCTCAACTCTAAGAGGTCGCTGTTTTCATTTTAGTTTCCCATTCATTTAACATAGGAATTTTCGTTTTTTTATTCAAACTGAAATTTCACCTATTCATTTTAATTTTTTTTTTAAATAACCATTGTATATTCAGGAAGCTGGTTTTTTAAGGTTTCCAAACCTATATAACAAAAGTCGATTACCTTAATTAGAAGATTAAATAAAGTTATTTAAAATCTAGAGATTTTTCTGTAGCAACAAAATTTCTAGATTTTAAATGACTTTATTTAATCTTCTATGCTTGTTACCGAAGGGAATTATGTTTCTGCAATTGATTAATAAGATACAACTACTCGAGTGCAGTATTCTAAGATAATCGAAATGTTTAAGAAGTGAAAAAATCGTAATTTTCCAACGTGCATAACTCCTTTCGAAGGAATTTTAGTGATCTAGGATTCTCAGGAAAGTTGGCATTCGTGATCAAGAAGATCATATATCCGGAACAATAAAATCGAAATATATGCACTTTGAGTAAATGCGCTTGAAAAGATTGATTTTTATTTACATTACAGTTCATAACTTTACCAAAAATCAACTAATCCGAACAAACTTGAAATTTTCGAAAAGTGTACAGAATTTTACAGATTTTGAAAAAAAATGGTCAAAATCGGTTGAACCGTTACGAAGTTAGAGCGATTTGAAAAAAATGACAAAAATAAAATTTTTTAAGAATGACTTTTTACGATTAAAATTGAAATTTCTGTGCAGAGTAGGGATGTGCCGGATAGCGATTTGGCCGGATAACCGGATACCGGATATCTGGCCGAATTCATTTGCCGGATACTGGATATCCGGTATCCGGCACAAAAAAATCGCCTAATGTTGGGTTTCCATCAAACACTAAACACTTTGAACTAAGAATTTGTATTTCCTGCTTATTTTAGATTTGACCACTTTAATTTTTGTTTCCATTTCTTTCATCTTTACTAATAGTACAATTATCTTCTGGGCAGTACATTGAAGATTATTGCTATCCGGTTATCCGGCCGGATAGTAAAAAACAGGCCGGATAGGCCGGATACCGGATACTTACCGGATATCCGGCACATCCCTAGTGCAGAGTGCCGGTAATTTTCTCTGGATAAATCCCGAAACACGTATCCCCTCAAATTGTGCAAGGAATGAGAAAAATGTATTCCGGAATTAATCTGTGATGGTCACCCAGAAGGTCCTGGACGATTTTCAATGGAACCCTGTTCTTTGAAATCAGAACTTTTGCAATTTCCATTGGAAAAACCATAGCTTCACATCCGTTACTATCTCCACTTCAAGAAAGGGAGACTTATAAAAGACATGAATATTGTTACAATTAATAGTTATTTTTTTCATTTTTAAACCTTTTGTGATAAGTATTTAAATGAAACGTGTTTATAACAGAATCCTAATATTATTTCACAACTAAAAGTATACATTATTCATATCACAAGGGAAATATTTCAAAGAACTAGACCATTATTATGCTATATTCTGCACATACAAATCAATCATTAATTACAATACAGCTATAAAAGGATTACAAGGATAGAAGAATATATACAAGACAAAGACTCTGAATTCCAATTTTAGCGCGCGCAGAGCGCGCGAATAATATAACACTAGTTATTCTAAAATCTGGAACAATTCTGAAAAATCCTGTGTCAAATATCAATATTTTTTAGCCTAGACCCAAAGTGGGTCGGCATTCGCTTTATTATTTTCTTCTTTTTACCGTTTCGATAAGAAAAATTGAACAAAATTGGAAGCACAAGTCAGATCACTATGGAATGTTGCTAGAATGTTTTTATAGGGTAAGGCGGGGTATAATAGGCCTCTGGGGCATAGTGGGGCCCTTCAAGAATTTTCTCGTTTTTTTTTTCACTTCTTTCAAAAAAATTTCAATTTTTGTCAAATTTTCTTGTCGAAACAACCAAAAATCAGACAATTTTTCAATAATTTGGCAAAAATCTGAGCCCTTTTTAGAGTTGGGGTGATATCATAAAATATCATGAACCAAATCCGAGAGGTCAAGGGTCAGGCTCAAGTCGATTCGGTATGGAATGCCCTATATATATTTACCATACAAACGAATACATTACCGTGATTATTCAACCATAGCAGTAAAAATATTCCATCTGAGTATCCATAAATGTCATGCCAGTTGCCACATACACACTGCACTTGTTTGGGACAAAATTTTTCAAATGTTAGAAGTTGACGTGCCTGAAGACTGCATGGGATTCAAAACTGCATTGGCAATTGGCTGTGTCATAAAGGTGGAGATGCTTAACAAATGAATTTGCTTTTCAAAGCGGATGCAATTGGCTGTAAAGCACAAACGGAAATGTACGTATATATTACTATACATATATAATCTAGGAAACTACAGCGAGATTAATTTGACTGATAGAATTCCACCGCATAATACATCAAGGCTTTTTCATTATCTCTTCTATTTATTCCACAGCACAGGGCGACTGACATAAAGGCCGAGCCCGTACGGCAGTATATACCTATCTCTTGAACACGGAGAAAAAAAAACAGAGTCCTGTGCTGCGCAGGGCATTAATCTAGTCAATATAGTATTTAGAAGCATACATTTTCAATCTAACCTCACGGATTACTGTCACGACAGCAATCCCTGGCGGCTTCTGTGACACACTTGATATACCGTAGATATATATCGTCTGTCCATCGTTCTATCACCGTTGTAATACGTATAAACATGCAGTAAATACGGTAGATTTGCGCCGAAAATGAACAAAGTTTGTACCGTATATGTATGGGTACTTAAGACTCTCAACATACGGTTTGAACATCGTGTACATACCGTCCATCCGCCTATACAATATGCGACCTTTTGTGGTCCCTCCAAGGGTGTGTTCCAAAACTTACTACGTAGTAAGAGTACGAGTCTAGCAAGAGCTTGAGGAGAGCTTGGTTAGAGTAATAAGTTATTATCTGGTTTTTGAACGACAGCTTTGGTCAACTACATGCTGTTAAAGCGATAAATCATTAATGGATTAATGAATTAATTAATTAACGACAGCTTTGAGATGTAAAAGACTCTTTAACTTGAAGTTGTGATCTGAGCATGCTACAAATCGTTCCGAAATTCAGAGTTACTATTTAGTAATGACGTAGATGTCGTTCCAAAATCTAGAAAGCGCACTACGAGCGTACTCTGGAGTATAGTTTTCTACCCATCTCAGCGAGGGAGGTACGCGTTACCCCCAGTTACCCCCCTTTCAGTCTGTATAAAGTTGCGCAAATCCCATTGCGCAAGACAGTATACCATTCGCATTGTTGAGTTGGGTGCACAAATTGTACTCTAGAGTATGCTTGAATATGCCATTTTCAGTATCATTAGTATGACTGAACAGCGACTCTGGGTTTTGGAACGTCTCTGAGTATACTCGGATCACTAGAGTAAGGTTTCGGAACGTAGCCCAGAATATACGTGAAGATACGATATCTATATACCGCGGTTTTTTTTAAACCTATGGCTTATCATCTACTTAAAGATCTGTAGCCTAATATATATATATATATATATATACCGCGGTCATACGGTATCAGTACTTCATTGTATCGTATCCATATCGCATTCACACCATAATCATACCGCATTGAGAACGAACCGTACCGCGATGAAAAAAAAACTTATCTTAAATTTCAGCATAGGTATTAATAGCGACGCCGCAGTGAAAGAACATATACACAGAGTTTTGTTAAAAAATCATGCTGTTCCATCCCAATAGACACACTAACCTAAAAAACGTATAAAAATAGGAAGAATGTCCGGCCGGAAAAACGTATATTTCACGTATAAACGTAATATGGCAATGAAAACTACCACCGCGGGTCGAGCGGCGCTAGTGTCGCGAGAACAATATGGCCGATGCAACAGTACAATTTCGCATGAGTTTATATGGGAGTGCTGCACAAAACCGAAAATAATTAATGATCAGACAGATGAATAATGCCGGTTTTGAAATTAGACGCACTTTGTGCCTTTACCGAGGCTACGCCGTCGTCACGGTATATGATTGAAGGACAGAACGTAGGTTTTTTTGTGTTTTTCAGATTGTTTATCAACAATCTCTATGTTTCCGAACGAATTTCTCCGAGTTATTTCAACTCCACTTCAAATATATTTAATTATTACTAATTATTATTGTAGAACTAGTTCGTTTACGTAGAAAAACATTGACGTTTGTACTGTTTGTACTGTTACATCCACCATTACAATTGGTTCACGAAGCGACCACCAGGTCTCGCATTGCAATTTTAAACTGCCAGTTTTTCCGGACGGACATTCTTCCTATTTTTATACGTTTATCGGGTATTATGTTTTTCCCAACCCAAACGTAGAAATAGGCGAGTTTGTCGCTTGTTGAAAATGAACAAAACACGGTATTTCTCAATGAAGACGTGCGCGTTGGGAAACGGCGAACCATTTCTCCACTAGTGGGCAAAAACAGTTTTTGCCCACTAGTGGAGAAATGGTTCGCTGTTTCCCAACTTGCACGTCATTCATTGAGAAATATCGTGTTTTGTTTATTTTTAGCAGGCGACAAAATCGCCTAATTCTACGTTTTTGTTGGGAAAAATAGTATGTGGAACTTGTCCACTTTTGCCCACTCGTTGCACAATATACTATATTGGGATATATCTTTATCGGACGAGACAGCATAATTTTGGAATTAAATTCGATATATGTTCTTTCGCTGAGGCGTTGCTATATTCTCATATTAGTAATTTGAAATTTCAACGAAATATGTATTTTATTCGCTGCATAGCGATATCCATATGTGATACCTACATATGAGGTATTCCACGCCGTTTCGAACGGTAAAAAAAATCACTACTTCCGAAAAAATCGTAATTTGATCCTCGAACACAACTATATCGAAAGAATTTTTGTGAATTTTTACAGCATTTTCGCCCTGGTGAAAAAAAATCTCTGCCAAATCTCTCCAAAAATCTACAAATGAGAATGCCGAAAAATCTGGAGTTTTCCAGAGATGTAAACTCTGTCATTTGTCGGAAAAATCTAGGAAATTCTGAATATTTCTACGATCGAGTTCCGCAGAATTTCCCCAAGTGCAGAAATTCAACAACACCAGAAAAATCCAGAGTTTTGCGGAGAAATTGATGAATTTCGATGAAAAATTCTGGAAATCTCCGTTATAGAGTTTTGCAAAATCTCGCCAAGTGCAGAAATTCAACAAAACCAGAAAAATACAGAGTTTTGCGGAGAAATCTATGATTTTTGATGAAAAATTCTGGAAATCTCGGCTGTAGAGTTTCGCGGAATCTCGCCAAGTGTAGAAACTCAACAAAACCAGAAGAATGCAGAGTTTGGCGGAGAAATTTATGATGTTCGATGAGAAATTCTGGAAATCTCCGCTATAGAGTTTCGCGGAATCTGTCCAAGTGCAGAAATTCAACAAAACCAGAAAAATGCAGAGTTTTTCGGAAAAATCAATGATTTTAGATGAAAAATTCTAAAAATCTCGGCTGTAGAATTTCGCGGAACCTCGCCAAGTGCAGAAATTCAACAAAACCAGAAGAATGCAGAGTTTAGCGGAGAAATTTATGATGTTCGATGAAAAATTCTGGAAATCTCCGCTGTAGAATTTCGCGGAATCTGGCCAAGTGCAGAAATTCAACGAAACCAGAAAAATACAAAGTTTCCCTGGTAGAAAATTGAGCAGAATATGACCAGAATCTGTTGAGTTTTCTGGTGAGTGGGCAGATTCTGGTCAGATTTTCTGGCCAGATACCTCATCAATTCGACGACAGTTTCTGACCAGAATGACATATGTATCTGGGCAGATTCTGTTGAAGGATCTGATGAACGAATCTAAGGTGTAATTCGAGGTTATGTTAGAAATGTAGGTAATTAAAAAGTTTCATAACATCAAGGTGAGAAGATTTTTTGTGGAAAATAATTTATTATGTTCAAATAATATTAAGAATCGTAATAATTTTTAAATTATATATCAAAAATAATAAAGCTTTTACTATGATGAAAAAAAATTCGACAGCTTCGAATGAAAAATAACAACAATTATTATAGTGTTAACGACATCGTCGCCGGGAGTTGTCTTCACACAACATACGCTTTCGTTATCTGTAACCAGGACCACCGCTACGTCGGTTTCGTCCTCTAGGTCGACCGCTACGTAGTTTCCGTCCTCCAGGTCCACCGCTATGTAGTTTTCATGCTCTAGGTCCACCGCACCGTAGTTTCCGTCCTCCAGGTCCTAGAGGACGAAAACTACGGTGCGGTGGACCTAGAAGACGGAAACTACGGTGCGGTGGACCTAGAGCATGAAAACTACGTAGCGGTGGACCTGTAGGACAAAAACTACGGTGCGGTGGACCTAGAAGACGGAAACTACGGTGCGGTGGACCTAGAGCATGAAAACTACGTAGCGGTGGACCTGGAGGACGCAAACTACGGTGCGGTGGACCTAGAAGACGGAAACTACGGTGCGGTGGACCTAGAGCATGAAAACTACGTAGCGGTGGACCTGTAGGACAAAAACTACGGTGCGGTGGACCTAGAAGACGGAAACTACGGTGCGGTGGACCTAGAGCATGAAAACTACGTAGCGGTGGACCTGGAGGACGCAAACTACGGTGCGGTGGACCTAGAAGACGGAAACTACGGTGCGGTGGACCTAGAGCATGAAAACTACGTAGCGGTCGACCTGAAGGACGAGAACTACGATGCAGCCAACCTAGGGGACGAAAACTACGTAGCGGTGGACCTGGAGAACGGAAACTACATAGCGGTCGACCTGGAGGACGAAAACTACGTCGCGGTCGACCTGGAGGACGAAAACTAAGATGCGGTCAATAACGAAAGCGTATGTTGTACAAAGACAACTCCCGGCGACGACGTCGGTGACACTCATAATTAGCTGCAACTTGAATGCCATATGGTGAAAGAATTTATCACTAGACTTAAGGCCCATCCCTAGTCGCCCACCTCCTTTTGGCGAAATGTGTTACATTTCGATTATTATCCGAGCCCAGGCGTCAAAAACGCAAAAAAGGCCAACTTAGCGCAAATTCTATTTCAATTCCGAACACATACGTCCAAAAAAATTTTCGTTTCGTGTGAAAATAGAGTCTAAATACCGATTTTACATTGTGTCGAATGTTTACGAATGTTTACGAATTCGACACAATGTAAAATCGGTATTTAGACTCTATTTTCACACGAAACGAAATTTTTTTTGGACGTATGTGTTCGGAACTGAAATAGAATTTGCGCTAAGTTGGCCTTTTTTGCGTTTTTGACGCCTGGGCTCGGATAATAATCGAAATGTAACACATTTCGCCAAAAGGAGGTGGGCGACTAGGGATGGGCCTTAATCATTTATTTTTGTTTTACTGAAAATTGACCTGCCACGAGTTAACAGTTACAGTTACATATAACCTCAAAAGTACGTGATATTAATGGTTCACCAGATTCTGGTCAGATTCTGCCCAGATTGTCTGACCATAAGATGACGAATGGCCAGAAAATCTGGTCAATTTTCTACCAGGGTTTGCGGAAAAATTGATGATTTTCAATGTAAAATTCTGGAAATTTCCGCTGTAGAGTTTCGCGGAATCTCCCTAACCCAATAAACACAGGTCTATTGAATAGACGTTTAAAAAACGTGCCGGCTGCATAAATTTGTGCTCGTGGATAAATTAATCGTAGATCCACGTACAGACGGACATCAGACCTGGAAATTCATTGTACTATAGGTTTAATTTTGGTATAATGAATGTATAAAGGGTTGTTTCAACAGTTTTTACACGTATAATGAACACGTTTATTATACGGGATTTCAATCACCTTGTGTTTATTAGGAAGTGCAGAAATTTAACAAAACCAGAAAAATCCGCAGTTTTTCGGTGAAATTGGTGGTATTCAATGAAAAATTCTGGAAATCTCCGCTGTAGAGTTTCGCGGAATCTCCCTAAGTGCCGTAGTTACTCTCGGCGCCGCGTTGTGGCGCCGAGCCTCGACTCACCTGCAGTTTAGCTGCCATTTTATTCTCGCGAGTAAAGTGCTACACCTAGGCAAATATAGACCCCGGTGCCCGACCACTTGACACGAGACGTCGTGCAGTGATCAAGCGATCCTGACTACCACACCACACATTGTTCATCGATCAAGGATCGATGCGACAAGACACTAGTCTTTGTCACCACCCGACAAAGACACTAAGCAGTGTAATAATATATAAAACCGATAAGAACGTGCTCTACTTTTGTTCGGGCATATACCTCCACCTAGGTTCATGTCTGGAGAAATCGAACTTAGAGAGATTTCCAGAAATTTTCGCGTTTCTACAGAACTTTGCATAGAAATGCAGATACTTATGAGCGAGGCCAGATGGAGAAATTCGAGCTTGGAGAGATTTCCAGACATTTTCCTAATTGTGCAGAGATTTTCATCGAAATTAATAAATAAATACGCACGAAAGATTTGAAAGAATTTTTCGCGTTGCAGAGATTTCTATAGAAAAACTCTGATTTTTCTCTGGAAAAAAGTCTGATTTTTCTCTGAAAAGTGTTCCAAATAACAGAGAAATGTAGAGCTTTTTGCAGAGTTTTTCAGAGAAAATTTGCAGAGATTTCCAGAATTTTTTTTTCACCAGGGCGGATTGCATTTGTGGATTTTTTCCAAATTCCAATTTTTCCTACAAACTCCCGTATCTCAAAAGTATAAGATCCTACAAGAAAATTTATGAGACATAAAAGTTGCAGTTTCGAATCAATTTTCTGAAATTTTTTTTTTTTCGAATTTCTCGAATCCCAAAAATACCAATTTTGATCAAAAATACACAAAAATTGGTTTTTCAATCAATAGGTCACTTTTGATTTGCCTCAATAATTTACAGAAAATACTCTCAAGTGTTGACAACAACCGTATATTTTATTTAAGATGGTTGGCTCAATCGTTTGGAACGTATATGCTTTATTCATTCTTTTTTTTCGAAGGTATGCTTTATTAGTTCTTTTTTTCGAAAAAAAAAAATAATTAATACAGCATACGTTCCAAACGATTGAGCCAACCATCTCAAAAAAAAAAAAATATACGGTTGTTGTCCACACCTGAGAGTATTTTCTGTGAATTATTGAGGCAAATCGAAAGTGACGTATTGATTGAAAAACCAATTTTTGTGTATTTTTGATAAAAATTGGTATTTTTGGGATTCGAGAAATACCCAAAAAAAATTTTTCAGAAAGTTGGTTCGAAACTGCAAATTTTATGTCCCATAAATTTTCTTGAAGGATCTTATACTTTTGAGATACGGCCGGAGTATGTAGAAAAAGCTGGAATTTTGAAAAAATGCACAAATGCAATCCCAAAATTCTGAAAAAATTCACAAAAATTCTTTCGATATAGCTGTGTTCGAGGACCAAATTACGATTTTTTCGGAAGCGGTGATTTTTTTGACCGTTCGAAACGGCGTGGAATACCTCATATACAGGTGATATATTACCTTAGACCAGTGTACGGCACACTCATTAGTCGAAAGGGCCTAAGCTGTTAATCCACTCAACTCGTTCACCGGCACTAATCCTTTCAACGCCATTCCTTTGATTTTGTTAGGTATGGGTGGGGATTCGCAGGTATGCAAAGACCCGGACGGTCCGACGCAATCTTTGCCGTCCCAAATAGACCGCACACCCCTTAGTTCCTTTTATTTCTCCTGAACGCTGCCCCTACCATCGCACTGCCAGGTAAGGACGAGTGAGGCTGCCTTCCCAATCTGTAAACATCTTTGACTATATAACCCTGGACTGCTAACGCTAACTTCAGGCGTGTTGTCAGGATGTGGCGCTACAGGCAGTCAACGGTCGAGTTCAGAACTACTGAGTTTAATTGTTTCGCTATTGTTTTATCACCCGTATCTTTCTTCAAGTGACTTCACTCATAACCTCAAATTTCTCTGAAGTGAAAATCTTTTCATATCGCTCTGTTATTATTTTCATCCGGATACTGATTTCGGAATACCGAGACACGAGAATTAAAAAAAAAAATTATCTTCACGGGCCAATAAACAATTCGTAAAAATTACGTTGAAACCAATTTATTACCCTATATTCCTGCATATAATATTAAGAACTTACGTAAACGTTTCCTAGATTTTCGTAACTCATAATATGTTTCATTTATTAAAAATTTTTACTATTCCGGCATTGATCAATGATATTATTTAGTAAACTATTCTTATCTTGTCCTGTGTTCATCCAAAATACTAAGTACTCATTCGAATTTCCCGCGGAATTGACTGCCGAGAAGTCCAAGGAGTGGGGTAGATGTTGGAAACATCGGCTTCGCATACGGCTTATGGGAATAGTGGGGGGCATTAGCAGTCCAGGGTTATATACCCAGTAAACACCAGTGTCTGAAAGTTGCCTTCAAGATGTCTGTTTTCAGATAACTTACCGACACGAGTAAAAGTCGATCACAAGATAACTTAGCTAAGATATCTGGAAAACGTATACTAACAGTTAACTTGTAGAAGTCGTCTAGAAGACAACTGATCAAGACAACTGCTAGTCATCTTTTCTTATTTACCGAATGTCAACATATCCCAGTAAACGCAACGTCATCTACTGGTAGATGTCTGTCAGACCGATAATATTGTTATCTCGAAGTCATCTTTTCTAGTTATAACTATAGCTGCAGAATGCAGATATGGGTTATGTATAGGGATAATGCCATGCCAGTCAGAATGAGGATACAGAGAAATTTAAGATCTTAATTAAGATGGAGGCTGTAAATGAACGCGCATAGACCGAAAGTATAATTTATATATTCAACTTTTATAAAACAGACGACAAATGTATGTTCATATAATATTAAAGTAGTTATAATAGTATTGCTATGGCTTAATATATAGATTTAAAAAAAGTGACGTATATTTTCTATGCTTAAAGATATGAAAGCTATTATAATAGGCTATGATTAAGTGTGAAAAACTAAAGAATTTTATAATTAGATAAGACTAATGCAAATATAGCTATATGAGAAATATATCATCAGTCATTATTTATATATAATCGCATACGAATATTGTACCAAATATGTATTATACATCTAATTGTTATATATGTAATGAATAGAAATTATTTTGTGTCCTCAAGATAAATAAATAAATATATATATAAATGTATAAGTAATGAATAGAAATTAATATATGTACTAAAGATAAATAAATAAATATATATACATATGTATACATATGTATATATATTTATTTATTATATGTATATATATTTATTTATATGTATATATATTTACTATATGTATACATATGTATATATATTTATTCATTTATCTTTAGTACATATATTAATAATATATATTAATCTAATACCTGTCTGATACCTGACAATTTAAAGACAACGTCGAGTTGACCTGCGTGAAAAACATTTAGATGACTCCAAGATACCTTTTTCTGATACAAGAAGATGTCATGTAAACGTCGACTATCCGTTTCGTCAAAAAGACATCTTGGGGCCATCCCGCAGGCAAGAAAAAGTTAACATATAGATGGACATTCGTTGTCCATACAGTGACTGTACGATGACTTAATGGCTCGCGAATAGACGACTTTTGTCTGCAAACGCCATCTTACAGTCAACTACCAGATGACATCGTGTTTACTGGGATAGTCAAAGGTAAACATGCTTTTCTCTACTTTACTGCCACTTTTGAGGCAGGTCGTGGGTAGATGGCGCTAGATTGCGAGGCTCTGTCATGGCGGCGATTACCTAGCGCCATCTACTCACGACTCTGCGGCAAAAGTGGCAGTAAATTAGAGAAAAGCATGTTTACAGTTGTGGTTAGTCGTTGTGACATGAGTGAACGATGTTTATAGAGTAACTATCGCTGCTTTTGCCGTGATGTGCAAATCATTTTTCACCATAGTTTCTAACAGTACTCATTGCTGTCGTGACAGTAATCCATGAGGTTAGATTGAAAATGTATGCTTCTAAATACTATATTGACTAGATTAATGCCCTGCGCAGCACAGGACACTGTTTTTTTTTCTCTGTGTATATTTTATGAAATACACAAAACATACATGAAGGATTCTTTCTTAAGGGGGTATCCCCACCTTTAAATGGGTTAACATTCTGAGAAAGAGATTGATATTTTACAGCGAATTTGAGAGTCTCACCAAATCCAAAAAAATCATGAAGTTTAGGGAGGGTTTGACCCTCATTATCCATACTTAACATTGAATATTACTTTGAGTCTAATAGTAGTTACGCTGAATATAGAAAAATACAAAATTACTCGGTTGTCGCAAAGAATCAGTAGTACCGTTGGATCGATTCTAGAATTTTTGGTCTTCAATTGTTCAGAAGAGATGCCTCTTTCATATGAACATAGAACTTTTTGATATTCCTATTTTTGGTTGTGATAATAATAAAAGTAATGAAAAAAAATTGAAGAATTTGAAAAATCTCAGTAAAAACTGAGCGAGTCAGGCAATTTTCGCGATATCAAAAAGTTCTATGTTCATATGATAGAAGCATCTCTTCTGAACAATCAAAGACCAAAAATTCCAGAATCGATCCAACGGTACTACTGATTCTTTGCGACAGCCGAGTAATTTTGTATTTTTCTATATTCAGCGTAACTACTATTAGACTCAAAGTAATATTCAATGTTAAGTATGGATAATGAGGGTCAAACCTCCCCTAAACTTCATGATTTTTCTGGATTTGATCAGACTCTCAAATTCGCTGTAAAATATCAATCTCTTTCTCAGAATGTTAACCCATTTAAAGGTGGGGATACCCCCTTAAGTGGGCCACCCATTTTCGCCGTGGTCTCGAATTAATTTCATCACTTCCTCCAATGATTACCCTACTTTTTAGGAGTTTTGCTGAATTTTTGCATATTTTTAGCACTGGCAGGGGCGTAGATATATGAAATATCTGGATAATCTGTTTATTTTACGTATTTATAAATTACTGATAATGAAAGAAAAATCAAAATACATGAAAGTTATGTTTTTTTGTCAGCTTTCCAGTAAAAATATTTTTAATTTTAACAAAATAACCTTTAGGGCTAAAAATGCCAAAAAAACCCCGAAAAAATGCGAAAAAAGGTGGTTTCAAGTTTTCGGGGCACTCTGATTTTGATGAAAAAATTCGAGGAAGACTCTCTCATTGCTCAGAGCTTACTGTGGAATTCTTATTATGGGACCGCCATTCCTTCCTAAAGCGTTCCATGTTGTCATACAAACAAAAACAATCATTGGGCTATCTTCGGATGTTTTCTTCTTAGGAAGGAGTGGCGGTCCCATAATAAGATTTTTACAGTAAACTCTGTGCAATGAGAGATTCTTTCTCGAATTTTTTCATCAAAATTGAAGTGGCCCGAAAACCTGAAACCACCTTTTTTGGCATTTTTAGCCTTAAATGTCATTCTGTTAGAATTGAAAATATTTTTATTGGAAAGCTGATGAAAAAACATAACTTTCATGTATTTTGATTTTTCTTTCACTATAGGGATAGTTTTCGTTTACAAACACTGGGCGTAAAGTCGAACTTTACGCTCGCAAAACAAGACCAAAAATGCGTACTTTACGCCTCTATGACGAAAAATATTTTTTAAAACGTGGAAAAATATTTTTTTTTTTATATTTCCAAAGTTTTAAACGATACTACACACTTCCAAGTATATGCACAAAAATTTTTGCTCGATGAAAAAATTTGGTTTTTCAATGGCACAATTTGCAATTAAGGCACTGAAAATTTTTCAAAAATTGATATCTCGAAAACTGTTGGATCAGCCATAACCGTGTTTCGCACACTTTTTTATATTTACATGAACATTCATTCTCAGGATTCATAAGATTATCTAACAAGTTTTGAAGTCATTACAAAAGGTCAAAAAATCAGCCCAATTTTTCCAAATTTACGCTCGCTGTAGATTGAATTTTGAATTGTCGACCATCCAACTAGTCCTATTTTGTAGGAAATTTTATCCCGATCAAAAAGGTAACTTCCCTCCTCAAAATCCCAGACTGAAATCGACAGGAGCGGATAGCTTTTCGGACAAGTTTCCAGACAGGGCCAGATCGCGTATCTGTCTGTCTGTGGTCTGTACCCTATCTGGTCGAAAATTCCTGTCTGGATTCTGCGCGAGCCTTGTCTGCATTCAATCCGGCTCGGAAAATCCGCGACGGGGTAACTTATCCGGACCAATCGGCATCCTGTCGGTTGAAAAAATTAATCTGGTTTTTAGACTGGTTTTGTCTGGACTGTTTCCGGAACAAGCGCATCACCTATTCGGAAGTTTATCCGGTTGGATGTGCATCGTATTCGGCGGTTTAATCGATCTGTTTCGTATCGTATCAATACAGCTAATATTCTAAGTTTGAATCGGGGCTCTGTCTGTACCTATCCAGTTTCGGTCCCGCAGATCCTAATGTGATTATTCACATAAAATTTTCCAAGTTGGGCTCGGGGCTCTATCCGTACACCTATCCGGTTTCGTTCCCGCAAATCATAACGTGATTATTTACATCAAATTTTCCAAGTTGGAATCGGGGCTCTATCCGTATACCTATCCGGTTTCGGCCCCGCAAATCATAACGTGATTATCAATACAGCTAATATTCCAAGTTGGAATTGGGGCTCTATCCGATTTCGTGCCGTATCAATTGATAATCACGTTATGATTTGCGGGACCGAAACCGGATAGATACCCGTGTGGAAATTCAATTCGGGGGCTGGCTAGGTGTTGCCTAGTTTCGCTGTTCACTAAGCGGGCGCTGAACGGGCGGGCTGCTTAGTGCCCGGCAACGCATGTAACGCTCAGCTGTACAGCGCGAGCTGGCCAGCGCCCGTCTAACATTCCCGACAAATGCTAGAAGATTTGTCGGGTCGCCCGAGCAAAACAGAAAGGCTTGCGAAAGTCTTGCATATACCTTGAAAAACCCTTGAAACGGCTTGAAAACCTTTGCGCAATCCTTGTAATAGTTTTGCCAACGCTTGGCTTTTAAACCAAGTGTCTTGCAAGCCCTTGGGAAAAGGTTGGCTTTTACTCTGTCGAACACTTGATCTGAACGCTTGGCAACATCTTGGGTAAAAAAACCCTTGCGCAAGTCTTGAGATGGACTTGCCAACGCTCGCCTTCGGACCAAGTGTCTTGCAAGCCCTTGTGGAAAGGTTGGCTTTTACTTTGGCAAACACTTGATCCGATCGCTTGGCAATACTTTGGGCGGAAAGACCTTTGTGTAAGTCTTGAGATGGACTTGCCAACGCTTGGCCTTCAAACCAAGAGTTTTGCAAGCCTTTTGGGATATTTTGGCCATGGCCTTGGTGAACACTTGATCTGAACGCTTGGCAACATCTTGAGTCAAAAAACCCTTGCGCAAGTCTTGAGATGGACTTGCCAAGCTTGCCTTCGAACCAAGTGTCTTGCAAGCCCTTGGGAGCAGGTTGGCTTTTACTTTGGCCAACACTTGATCCGAACGCTTGGCAATACTTTGGGCGGAAAGACCCTGGCGTAAGTCTTTAGATGGACTTGCCAACGCTTGGCTTTCAAACCAAGAGTTTTGCAAGCCTTTGGGAATAGTTTGGCCATGGCTTTTGGCTAATACTTGCGATCTGAACGCTTGGCAACTCCTTGACTCTTTTTGTAGCAAATCTCTTCTTCAGGCCTTAAATAAATAAATGAGACGTAGAAATTTGTGTATAAATATTCAAACATTTAAAAATAAGTATTACGAAGATATGTACGAAGATATGTACGAAGTACAAGACTTCTATATTTATTATTCAATTGATGGAGTGCAAGTGTATGATTATATAACGATTGATTTTTAAAATTCTTATTTTTCATTCTCAATTTTACAACTGTTGAGTACATAATATACACGTGTATATACCGAGAGTTTTCGGTGAAACTGCTAACCCCCTCTTTGCGGCAAAACCGACACAGACACGTACGGGAGGGGGATCGCACTAAGCCGAGCCTCACGCACGCGGTAGGTGTCTGTGTTGGTTTCGCCGCAGGAAGGGGGTCAGCGATTTCACCGAAAACTCTCGGTATGTATATATGTACATAGAGAGAGGTTCATACGAAACTGGAAATTCGTTGTCCACTACCTTTCCTCTTTTTCTTATAATTTGGTGAGGTCGTGGATCCTATAGGTATAGGATACAATTTTTGTAATTTTATAATTTTTATAATTTTATAGGGTAGTGGACAACAAATTTCTGGTTTCATATGAATCCCCCACATACATTGAGGTACAACATTATAAATTATAAATTATTTTGTTATCATAAAATTCAGTGCGAATTCGGATAGAGTATGAGAAATGACAATTATTTCTTATAGTTCATTCGAATTCAACGGAATTTACTCGCTTACAACCAAAAGACCTTCCATTAACAACACTCAACACACACACGTGAAGTATTTGCGTCGCAGGAAAGCTACAAGGTGAATGGGTTTCCAAGATTTCAAAGATAAATTGGGTCTCCGGAAGACCGGGGATCGACTTGATTTCGCATCGTTTGGCAACCGCAACATACTCACTCACACATTCACATAAGTGATTACAATCACAGGATTTGAACTTGACAAATGTTTCAATTATGAAAACACCTGTCTCACATAGAACCAAAGAATTATTGTATCGGATACTATTACTGTAACTTTTAGCTACCACCTCAAATTTATCTTTTAGTAATCGGTGAAATATCCATACTTTTGGTGTCGTGAAATTAATTATTTCAGCCAATGCGTCGATGGCTAACATAAGATAGCAGGATATTTTTGATACCTGTTGTAATTTCCCTAATGCAAAAGTACCGCCCTCTACCCTTCTCTTATACTTTTCTTTTGCGACAAATTTTGGATAAACTTCCTTGCTACAGAATCTTCTTGAAACTGTTTGACATATGTAGGTAAAGATTGTAACGCCAAAAAAGAATCAGCAATTTTTTTCTCGGCATACATTTTTCCAGTGACAAGCAGTTTCATTGTACCTAGTAGATTTTCTAAGGGGAAACAGGTTGTTTCGTAGGAAGGGCCTAGACAACGGGCTGTGTCTGCCTTGTGTAGCAAAGAGTGAAGATTGGCAGTAAGAAGATTACCTTCGTACAGTAACTCAAAATCTTTCACAAATTTTGTCAGTAACGTTTCTGCTAAATCTATATCTGATAATGAAACTTTATTCTGGTTGAGTAAATACATAGCATGCACGAGAAGAAAATAATGAGAAAGATATGATTCTTTCATCAAGTCACAAAGTACTGGAATGGAAAAATAGAAGAACCAATTTTTCAGTTCCGATGTCTTAAAAAACGGTAAATGATGTGTAATTGACCTGGGAAAACGTTTGATGAAATTGGGTGGTTTCAATTTCAGGAGTCAATCATCAACCACCGACAGTTTATCGTAAAGAGAGAACTCAGATTTCTTATACATAGGATTGAAGAATAGTTGCAAGAATCTTTTACCCCCCGTACCACCAAATACACCGTGCATATCATCAATCCCTGTGCCACGAATACAATCTGGAACTAGTTTGGAAAAGACATTCATTCCTTTCACACCAAATACAGTTGTCTTTGTTTCTTGTGCTTTCTCACCGTCGCTAATAAAGTTATCATGAGTTCTTAAAATTAAGTTTTCTTCAAATTTGTACGCGAATTGCCGTTTATTGTCTTTCGTAGTTACAGATGCTCCTGTAATCAGACATTTAATACAACTATAAAAACCATTATGGTTTTTCATATTTAATAATTGCGCTTTGGCTGGCATATCTGCTGTACATGATAACAGATAACCGTGAACATTTATGTACTCCAATGTTGGAAGCAAAACCTTAATTCCATTTTTCATTTTCTGAAATGACCTGGCAAGTGGTAGCATGAAAGTATTAAAATGAGGCTTACTGTTTGCGTACCATAGTCCCCCAAAAATGACATTTTCTGGTAAATATCTTTTTCGAAATGGGAGTTCATTGAAGGTGAAAAAAATTGGCCAAACTGTAAGCTTGCTCGAATTGTATAGCTGCATTCCATCTGTGTACAACATAAGCGTAAAGTCATAAACGCTTTTAATGTAATTTTTAAATGACTGATAAAGGGATCCATCCGTGATGTGTTGTAAGGTAGAAAAATCTTTAGCTTCATGAAATCGGAAGGTCAAGTCTGAAATGAAATCTTCTCTTCTAAAGAGTGTTTGAATTTGGGACTCAATATCAAATATCAGAAAAGAGCACGCAAGACTTTTGGGACAAATTTCGCACCTCCTCTCATCAGTCAATATCTGTCCACATGAGCTACAACATTGTACTTTTTTATAACCGTGATTAACATTGGTAGAAAAAATTTTTCTGAGCAAGTACATCGATTTCACCACTCTATTATTAGGTGGTAAATGGGAAGCGAGTAAAGCTATAAACGCATTCATACAAGCATACGAGAGCTTGAAATGTAAGAAAAAACTCATTAACATCACGCAACTTTCCATGACACTCAAAGGTGCTCCGTCGTATATTTTAATTGATGCGCGAATCTTTTGCCAATTTTCCCCATCCGCTTGCTCATCGTCTGTTTCTTCGAACTCATCGTCAGTACTTAAAGCAGTGTTTTCGTCGCCGCCTTCTGCATTATGATCAGTATGGTCAGCATCGTCAGTTTGTAGATGTTCGTCAGGTGTATCATTATCGTCCCTGGCTCTGCCTTGTATCTCATGTCCTGCTAAATAATACATATTTTACTTCACTCAGTGATAATAATGGACGTTTTACGCACGCTTCGCGTGTGTAAACCCCCATTTTCACACCTTATAAAGTAAAATTTTGTGCAATACTCGACGGAAAAAATTCTTCTGATCTCGTGTAATTGCAACACTCGTCAGAAAAAATTTTACCGCACTCGTATCGTAATGTACTATTCCACCTCATGTGTTAAATTCACTTATCGTCTTTGGTGGACTTACTATTTTCCGACTCAGCTCTTATGTTAACATCTGGTAATTGTTCTGTCGTAATTTTTTCTATTTCATCCGAGCTCGATTCGGCAGAACTACACTGCACCTGATTCCGCAATTTTTGCTTCTTTCTCGATGCCGTCGTTCTTGATGTTTTCAAGTACGTACTACGTTTCATAGTGAGCAGGGTACAATGCTTTAACACTGCGTTTTAGTTTTTAACACTGCGTGCAAAAATTTCCACCAAAATTTTCACTGTGAAAATAAAACCGTATCGTATCGTATCGAGTTAAGGTGCTTTCCTAGGCAATTCCACCAGTCCTGAAAACATCGTGAAAAAATGTGATATTAAACGGAATATCTCTGCCTGGGCACCGAAATCAATGAAACAAAATACGTCGCGCAATTCTATGTGCGACTCCGAACATGTACAGCCCAAAAAATGTTCGTTTTGCGCGAAAATAGAGAAGATATCCATGAAAAACGTTTCTAAAACCGTTTTTCATGGATATCTTCTCTATTTCCGCGCAAAACGAACATTTTTTGGGCTGTACATGTTCGGAGTCGCACATAGAATTGCGCGACGTATTTTGTTTCATTGATTTCGGTGCCCAGGCAGAGATATTCCGTTTAATATCACATTTTTTCACGATGTTTTCAGGACTGGTGGAATTGCCTAGGAAAGCACCTTAAGCCGTATTGCATTGCAGTCTCGAGCGTGAACGTGTTCGCGGCTATAGTTTGTTATTACGTTACGTTGTTGTTTCTTTTCGTGCATACCCTACTGAAAATCGCGGGATGAGATCTGATGTCAGATCTCAAAAAAGATCTGATGTGAGCTTAGATGAGATCTGATATCAGCTCACGTGAGATCTCACGTGCAGCTCACATCAGATTCTGGTAACGAAATTGAACTGGGTTTTCATTCTAGATCTCATATGAGTCTCATGTCAGATCTCTTGTCGGACTAAAAAAGTTTGTAGGAAAAAAAAAAAGTTTCCGTGCTGCAAGACTTGAACTCAGAACCTTTGACTTCGTAGACTCTTACCTTACCACTGCGCCACGACACTGCTTACATAGTAAAGAATTTTTCTCATATATATTGAGTTACTACGACTATTACCTAAAAATAACTGAAGTTAATGTGACTAGCAACTTAATGTATACGTCAAAAATTTTTCAATATGTAAGCAGTGTCGTGGCGCAGTGGTAAGGTAAGAGTCTACGAAGTCAAAGGTTCTGAGTTCAAGTCTTGCAGCACAGGAACTTTTTTTTTTCCTACAAACTTTTTCAGTCTGACAAGAGATCTGACATGAGACTCATATGAGATCTAGAATGAAAACCCAGTTCAATTTCGTTACCAGAATCTGATGTGAGCTGCAGGTGAGATCTCACGTGAGCTGATATCAGATCTCATCTAAGCTCACATCACGTCTTTTTTGAGATCTGACATCAGATCTCATCCCGCAATTTTCAGTAGGGTAGGCTTGATGATAGTTGGACGGAATTGAAATAAAAATTAAAATATAAAGTTTAATAGTTCGCTTCATCTCGTTTTGAATCAAAATGATTGAGAGTCTCGATGAGGATTCTCAAGACAGTTTATCAAGTGTAGACTCGGTTAGTTCGCGAAAAAGTGAAAGAATCAGCGAAAAAACAATTCCGGGCGTCGTGTACTTCTACTCGGATAAATCCACGTGGGTCGAAAGGGACTTGATGAAATTAACAGGCAAAGTACCGACCAAAGATGAAGATTCCACTATAAAATGGAATAACATTTGCGAGAAGATCAAGTTTATTAAAGTTGGAGGTAATTATTTCATACTATAACTTATGCATGCTGTAGTATATATGTATAAGAAATGTTACTGGACAACGTTTTTTCATATAGGTTCACTTGCGGATTGCAAAGAAGCCCAGGACCTATTCGAAAAGCTGATGACTGCTGGCGTACCATTGTGCGAATCAGTTCAGCTTTGCGAGAATCGCGAGTCAGGCAATAAAGCTATTAGAAACCGAAGAAGAGGGAAAAAAAGGTCTGACAAAGAGAATGTAAAGACCGACAATGGAATTACATCGAAGGTAATCATTGAGTACTGTCTGAAATACTCATTAAAACGCCCTATATCAATTACATAGTAAAATGTTCATTTCATAGGGGTCATCGCGCAGCGACATTATGGTTGCAAGCAACCTTCCACCTCTCTTCACCGAAGATGTCTTTGGGCTTATTAGTGTGACAGATATTGACGACTCAAATCCCAATAAAGTAATGGATGTAATGCACACTGAGAAACCATATCTCGAGAAATTGGTGAATATCGCCCCAACAGTTTCGAAGCCAACAGATGTGCTCGTAGATCTGAATGAAGGTCAAGATTCACAACTCATGCTAAATGGCCTCACAGTGGTTTCTGTGCCGCTAGATGTATTCGCGGATCTACCAAAAAGTCAAGACTCACGACCCGACAATATGGTGGCTATCCCTGCAAGGTCTTCTCAGCCGAAAACTCCCGATTTTGGTGACAAAGAGCCTACCCTACCTGGAGACAATTTGAAAACCCCAGATATGAACGTGAAGAGGCTAATATCTGAAATAACAGCAGCAGGTGTGTGTGTGTCAGATGTCTTTGTGCCAAAATTCCTATGTATTTATCCACAAATTTAATATTGAATTGGAAATCCTAGATACTGATGTAGAAAGAGGACACATATGCCTGCAATATGCGACCATCTTCCATCAGAAGATTGACAAACAGGTAAACGCATTATAGATTTACGTTTATCCTTACAGTGAATAATTATTTGAAATTACATTTTTGAATGTCAACTCCTTTTTTCATGTATTACAGATTCAGCTCATGCCAGGGTATAACATCTTCATTGGTCGCAATGCTCGAAAAATGGCCTTGAAGAATTGCAAGAACGACCCTGAAAAACTACAGCGCCTCTTGCTAAAAGCCATTGAGGGCGATAAATATATCTCGGAACATTCTGCCTTAGGGCAGAAGGGAGACAAGGGCTTGCCTGCTGTTGGAAAGGATCTTCTAGAAGCAGTAGACCGTGAGTATTTCTTATTTAAGTTGTATGAATACGTAAAATAACGACTTATATGATTGATTTTACTAGATACATCATTTCGGAAATACTATGTGAATTCGCAATGATAATGTTGGGCTAAGTGTATGATAGATAACTTTAATGGAAAATTTGTCCGTTACAGTTTTCACAAAGACCAGATTTCCAGATTCAGAACCAGCATGCATAAACAAGACTTTCAACGAGCTGGCGTCAAATCTGAGAGTAAAGCGAAAGCGAAGGGAGGGAAAGCTGAAACAGAGCAAAAAGTGAGTATTTGTGCCCCTATTTTACTGATAATCTTATCTATAATATTTATAAGCAGTGTTTAGAACATTCTACTCAAGTTTGAAATGTTTAATTCCAGAACAAAGAAGATTAGCAACGATGGGCATTAGGCTCTCAGAAATTCCTTCTGCCCCAGGGCAGAATGTTCGGAGATATCACCCTGAATGGCTTTTAGCAAGAGGCGCTGCAGTTTCTCAGGGTGCACGCAAAAAAAAAAAGCTGTAAAATTTACTATGTGAGCAGTGAATATATGGACAGCACTTTTTTGCAGTAGAAATTATCACAATTGCAGTATTGGGTACATTGGAGCAAGTGGCCTTCAATGTCTACATGAGTGAATGTCACCACAATTGTGATAATTTCTACTGCAAAAAAGTGCTGTCCATATATTCACTGCTCACATAGTAAATTTTACAGCTTTTTTTTTTGCGTGTGGTTTTTGCAATTCTTCAAGGCCATTTTGCGAGCATTGTGACCAATAAATAAATAAATCTCATCCAATTATTTAGAAATAATATAATGTATTTATAAAAATAATATATTTTATGAACAAATAAAACATAACAGGTGGTCCACATCCATTATGCTATTAATTTTGCTTTTATTATTTACCGTAATTAAGTCTCGAAAACACCTGCAGAACCCTTGCCGCAACCCTTTCTTAACTATTGGCAACCCATTCAAAACCCTTGCTGCAATCCTTTCTTAACCATTGGCAACCCATTCAAAACCCTTGCCGCAATCCTTTCTTGACCAGTGGCAACCCATTCAAAACTCTTGCCGCAATCCTTTCTTAACCATTGGCAACCTATTCAAAACCCTTGCCGCAATCCTTTCTTAACCATTGGCAACCCATTCAAAACCCTTGCCGCAATCCTTTCTTGAACATTGGCAACCCATTCAAAACTCTTGCCGCAATCCTTTCTTAACCATTGGCAACCTTTTCAAAACCCTTGCCGCAATCCTTTCTTAACCATTGGCAACCCATTCAAAACCCTTGCCGTAACCCTTTCTTAACCATTGATATAAAAGCTTTCTTTACTCTTGTGAGTCATCTTGAGAAACCTTTGTAAAAACTCTTGACAGTCTTGTTTCAATTCGCAAGCGTTTTGGAGCAAGAGTTCGGCAACTGTTTGTACAAGCTTATTTCAAGGCGAATTTTTTTGCTCGGGCGGCTGTACAGCGCCCGGCCAGACCCCGGTTAGTTTATTGATATCAGAAAGGGTTAAAGCAAAAGAGGTATGATTGACAAAATGAAACATTTCAGGAAAATATCTTTTTTACATTCAAACTGTTGAAATGCAAAAAAAAAAAAAAAAACACTTTTCCTGAAATGTTCAATCTTGTCATGTTTCTTTTTGCTCTAACCTCTTTATTTTCAATATCTTCATATATTTCTCATTTATATAATCATTCATCAAAAATTGATTGAAAATAAGAAATATAAAAATTATTATTTTTTCTTCAAATTCATAGTATTTTTCATGATAATTCATGAATATTTATTATAAGTTCATCAATTTGCTGCGTATACAAAAAAAAAAAAAAAAAAAAAATTACAAAAAGTATTATCAAAACCAATTTAATCAGAAAAACTTTAATTTCCATTTTCTCAAAGCTCAATATGTGTCGTTTGATACACGAATGCGTAACAGGGTCCATTAGGGTGGTCCTTATGTGGGGGTCGGTGGAATTTTGTCCGTGCCGCCCCCTAGATTGGTTCGAAATAAATTCAAAAAAACCTTGGCAAAACTTGAGCCTTCTAGCTCAACGGAAAAGCGTGCCGGTAAGCCCGTACTTTTTTCCCGTTTGAATAACATGGGATTTTGAACCAACTGAATACATTTTTTTTTTTACGAGCCCATCGTTGATTGGAAAAATCTGTTACTCCGTCACTTTATAGTATTATAGTGTGTAAGTTGATGCATATTTTTTAGGTCTCCTCAAATCATGTTTCACAGCCGACGATTTCGAAAAATTACAACTTTATTCATCTGAAAGGGCTCGTATCGGCACGTATCATCTTTTGATCATGATTTCCTATAGTTTGTGAAAAATTTGTACCAACTTACACACTATGATACTATACAGTGACGAAGTGACAGATTTTTCCGATGAACGATGGGCTCGTAAAAAAAAAAATGTATTCAGTTGGTTCAAAATCCCATGTTATTCAAATGGGAGAAAAGTACGGGCTTACCGGCACGCTTTCCCGTTGAGCTAGAAAGCTCAAGTTTTGCCAAGGTTTTTTTGAATTTATTTCGAACCAATCTAGGGGCGGCACGGACAAAATTCCACCGACCCCCACATAAGGACCACCCTAGGGTCCATATATGGTTACCGTCGAGAATATCGGGTTAATAATGAATGTTGATCGAAATTGTAAGCATATAAATAGCTCAGCTACAATTTCGGGCTCTCCCAACTAGGGCCTAGGCAAGTTTTGATGTGAAAACGCATGCAGGGCAAATATCTGGCCTTGCTAACCGGGGGCTGCACAGCTAAACTAGAAAAAATTATTTACAGTTATGCTATCTATTGCCCGTGTAGCACTCGACTAGTTGGGCCATCTTCGGGATTACCCATCCGGGGGCTGGGCAAACACCGGGCGTTCCCGGAGAAATTTCCACACGGGTACGGACAGCCCCCCGATTCCAAGTTTGAAGATTTGATATAAATTTAATGACTTTGATTTGCGGGTACGAAACCGGATAGATACGGACAGAGCCCCGATTCCAACTTTGAAGATTTGATGTAAATATAATCACGTTCTGATTTGCGTGACCGAAACCGGATAGATACGGACAAAGATTTCCAAAGTTGGAATCGGGGCTCTGTCCGTACCTTTCCGGTTTCCATGTAATGTACATTACTTCAATATTTTCTCGTAAGGCGGCGACCACCGCTTTCGATATTCTCGCGAGTACCACTTATCGGAGTTGGTGAAAAAAAAAAAAAAGAAAAAAAAAACCGAAAAAAAAAACGAAAAAAAAAGAATAAAAAAAAAAAACGAAAAACAAAAGAAAAATAAACGAAAAAAAAACTTCAATTTTTTGAAAATGGATCCGGATAGAACCATACAGGAAAAATACCTAGGGCGGGGTTACTTTCCGGATAGAACCCGATAGGAATGCTGACACGAGAAAATATTGGACCGTCAAAATTCCGGACAGGACCAGAAGTTTCCGGGTACACAAAAACCAGAACTCGGACGTATACAGGCGGATACAATTCCGCCTATCCGGTTTTCTATCTGGGATTTTGAGCAGGGTTATCATTTGCCTCAAAATTTACGTTGAAACGGAGATATCCATGAAAATGTATCGCTAAACGCGGCAATTTTCTTTAATTTGTTAATTAACAAATGTTGCGCAACTTTTCAAGACTGTGAATACACTCCTAACGAAAATTAGCGGGCCACCCAATTTTTGCTTCGAAAAATGTTCGATTTCAAAGTCTCGTAATTCGGCAAAAAATTGACTTAGCGCGTCGTTTGTAAAAGCATTTCAAAGCTTAAGGCTTCATCTTTCAGATGCTCACTTTCGATTGCGTTTATGTTCTTTTTTGTCTTGAGTTATGGTCCCTTGAACCATCTCGTGCCAAATTTGTGTATTGATGTTCCAACTTCAAAACAACGCACGGGGTCGGTCAGTATCGGAATTTTGATTTCAAGACAGTCATTTTGAAGCTTGTAATGTCCTCTTCAAAACCCTTTTTTTGAGATTGCTCTACGATTTTTTTTCATGGAGTTATGCGTTGCTGAAGCAAAAATGGTCTTTCAATTTTTGGTGTGTGGTGCAATTTCCATGCATGGTCGTACCGATCTCGTGATTATTCCACCACTTTGAGTGATGCTAATGCCGGAGGTACTGTTTAAATCGTCCGTATGTGTTAAAAATCGAATAACTTTACGAAAAAAAATCGTAGAGCGAATTCCAAGATATGGTTTCGAAGGAAAGACTTCAAAGTTGAAGTTCTAACCTTGGGCCACCTGTGTCGCTATTTTTGCGCGTGCTACCTGAGGTCAAAGTTCAAATTTCCATTTTGCGGTTTGGAGGGTCTCGTTTGGATGGTGATCATGGCTTGGAAACGTCACCGAATAAAAATTGCAATGAGATTTCAGAAAAATGAAGATTTGAGCTTCAAAAGCCATATTTGGGAACCTCGGTACGAGGACTCGTTCGCCCAGGGCATGCGATCAAAAATTGAAAGACCATTTTTGCTTCAGCAACGCATAACTCCATGAAAAAAAATCGTAGGGCAATTTAAAAAAAAGGGTTTTAAAGAGGACATTCCAAGCTTCAAAATGAATGTCTTGAAATCAGAATTCCGATACTGACCGACCCCGTGCGTTGTTTTGAAGTTGGAACATCAATACACAAATTTGGCACGAGATGGTTCAAGGGACCATAGCTCAAGACAAGAAAAACATAAACGCAATCGAAAGTGAGCATCTGAAAGATGAAGCTTTAAGCTTTGAAATGCTTTTACAAACGACTCGCTAAGTCAATTTTTCGCCGAATTAGGAAACTTTGAAATCGAACATTTTTCGAAGCAAAAATTGGGTGGCCCGCTAATTTTTGTTAGGAGTGTAGTTCGTTTCTTCATCTCTATAATTCGAAGAAGCGATTCCAAAAAAAAAATTGCCTATATGTCCGTCTTCCACTGTTTTTTCTAATTTGACTGGACTATCGAGTTAAGGTTGCAACGCGCGGGTTAACGGTAACAGCATCGCATTGTAGACGCTAGTGTGTTTATCCTATGGGCCAACCTTCTACGTTTCCGACTACGACCACGGTACCAACCAATTGTATCCGCGCCTTAATGTATTGTATAGACAAGCTATTGGCTAACTCAAATATATGGCTCGTTGGTCTAGGGGTATGATTCTCGCTTCGGGTGCGAGAGGTCCCGGGTTCAAATCCCGGACGAGCCCCATATGGTTACAAATTTTTGTCGTTTAATTTTCGAATCCTCTAATCGTGACATTAGTCCATCTCTTTGAACAAGTTATTTACGATCGAATTTGCGGGCACCTTTCATTCAAAATACATCCTTTTTTAAATCACATCTCTTTCCCGATACAAATCACAGCTCATATACGAGTAGTATATAGTGTAATTCTTCAATATTATTGTTTGGAGCAGCCAAAAACTCCGAGGGCATATATTTTCCACAGGATATCATATACATATAATAATAATAATGAAATATAAATATTCTCTAATCGTATTGCCACTGTATCAATCAGTCCCATACATTAAGAAATGACGACACTTGTGTAGCTGCATAATTTTGTTTCAAATATCGTGAATCGACACGTGGCTCCGTTCGAATAATCGACTATAATCGAGCTCCGATACTTAACAACAGAACACCAAACAGTGTTGACAAGTGTTGAAAATGGCGCTAGCTTGGAGTCCAGAGAAGAAACACAGCGATCCAGAAAGGTATGTTTTTATCATTATTTCCATCCCGAGAATTTGGAAAATGTTCAATGCGCAATAATTCCTGCATCATTCTTCTTTTTTTTCTTTCTTTGTGTCAATCTGACTACAATCGATTCGACTTCGACCTGCCATCTGTTTCATAACCTCACTCTCTTGTCATGACATGATTCACATATGATTTTCAGACTTGACACTGAGTTTCAAAGGCAGGATACAAAATATCGAACTATAATCATCCTTGGATTTTGTTTATAATGAAAGTTTATTTATTTATTTATTTTTTTCACATAATGTGAATAAAGGTTACTAAAATCATATCGAAGGAGATTTTTTTTTGTCAAGGATTACCGAAAATCATTATTCGAACTAACCGTGGCTATGCTAATCAGAAAATGACTGAAAATTGATAAATTTGACTTCTAGCCAAAAAAAAATTACACCATTCTTTCTGACACTCATATTTTTTATTAACAAAGTCTTGGATTTCTTTCAGATGGGTGTGTATCTATCCTGCATACATTAATAGCAAGAAAACATTGGCCGAAGGTCGTAAGATAGCGAAGGATAAATGCGTAGAGAATCCAACACATCAAGAAATTCGTGACGTCTTGTCAGCAGTCGGACTGAGAGTGGGAGTAGAAAACAAGTTGCATCCGAGGGAGCGAAGCAAAGAGCTATTGTATCGAGGTCGCATAAGAGTTCACCTAAAAAATGATGATGGTACACCAATTAATGGAAACTTTCCAACAAGAGACTCTATTCTGTTACATTTGGGCGCTACTATTCCCAAGCTGAAGATTCGCCAGACTAGACAAGCCTCTGGGGATCAATCTTCTCAACAATCCTCATCTTCATCTAAGAAAGGAAAGGGAAAGGGGCGAAGATAAAATTGTTTACTTTTACTAATTGTCAGGCGTGAGAAAAAAAAATTGTGAGCTGTACTTGGTCTTTTGAACCATTCACAAATACAAACCAATTGCAGAACGCAGAGCGTCAATATCTTCCTGAAATTGTGACGAACAGAATAGAAAACAAAAAATAGATCCAAGAATCGACGTATTGAATTATGGAGCAATAGTTAAGTTATACCAAAATAATCTAATTATTGTAAAGCTAACATCTTGGTATATTGAATATATGTAATACTGAATCCGTTGATATGATTAATGAATTTATTTAGCGATTTGTATTTTTTGAATACTAAATACAACTATTAAAGATACAAAAAATGTACATGTTGAATATGGCGATCGATTACTCTATATGTTACACACAATTGTTACATGAGTAGATATTGTGTACTAGACACTGTCGTGTATAAAATCCAAACCAATTAATCGAAATAATTTTGGTTTCTGCTTACGTTTATCAATATAAAATACTACAAGCAAACATATAGCATAATAGCACATCAGGTGCACATAAAATTAATGTTAACGACGAGTGATCACTACTCAGTCAGCGCCAGTTTTAGCTTGAGAATTTACACTTTCATTCGTAGTTCCGGACTTAGCATCACTTTCTCTTGATCTGAATCTGTTCTGTCTACGTTTTGTGCTAACAACTGGTTCCTCAGCCTCGTTATTGTTTGCCTCTAACTCCTTTGCTTTGTCGTGAGAATCAGTGTCCTTCTTGGCCTCAAGATTTGGGTCTGGCTTGGGCTCTCCGAGCAGGTCCTTATCTGCCTTGGCACTTTCATCCAGGGTACTTTCTGGTACAGCAACCGGATCTGAAAGCTGTGGGCTGCTTGCTCCAACTGCTAATGTGGGGTTGTTCCATAAAGGAGATGGTCCAATGTTATTAACTCCCGGTAATGGAGGGTTCTGTGCTCCCACCATAGAGTTGTAGTTGTATAAGTACGATTGCATTGGTGATACTTGAGACCCATCTTGTAACTGAACTGGATTAGGTGCACCAACAAAATATGAATACGGTGACATTCCCATCGTTTCAGCTGGGTACATGCTGTACAAATCGGTATCCTGATGTGGTGAACCAACCTAATGAAATTCAATAATTAATCTTTCGTTAATAACAAAAAGTTTAGAAAAATCAAACCGAAATTCAATGTATTTCAGACAAATTTCGTATCAAGAATATCGTTTTTAGAAAACTTCGTAAAAAAAATCAACTTTGGATTTCTTCAGAAAAATATAGATTTTTTCTTTAAAATCTACAGTCCTTCTGCTATGTAAGAACTCTATAAATCGTTCAAAAAAATAACGTATCTCAGCGCTTCAACCCTCAGTATTTTTTCCTAACAAACTCCGAAAGTTCTCAAGTCACAAACTTTTGTAGAAATTATCAGAGAAAACTAATCGTTTGATAATCTCTGAGACGAATTGCATATACCTATTTCGTTGATATCAGGTTACGTATAAAAATCATTTCTCACCAAATTCTTGTCTGTCGAATCTTTTTCGTAATTATAATTTGTTGACATTAAATTTGGGTTCGGCTGTCCAACTATGCCCTGCGCCCCTGCGCCATGCAATCCATTTCCTATAGCAAGCATAGTATTAGGATGTAGCCAGGTGGCTGCTGTTCCCAGTAAAGGGCCGAAATCCATTGCTTGACCAAAAATCGGATTTGCAGCACTCAATGGGTTCGGAGCACCAACCAGAGCAGGATCAGAGTCAGAACTGGTTCCACTGCTCGTCATCTTGGCACCAACATTTTCAGCTACAGATGAGGAATGAGAGTCCGCTGTTGCGGAAGCCACCTCCCCGGTTTGCGATTTCGCTGATCCCAGAAGCGAACCCAAACCTCCCAAGCCCATGAAATATTTTGCGATCAGATCAGCATCGCCTGTCGAACATTGCACATAAGTAATTGAAAGCTTAGTCTGGATTTTTTTTTTTTTTCCAATTTTAGTTTAAATATACATAGTATAGGTGTTTGAAGCGATGGAAACGGTAGCATTAACAATATTTGGTAATGAATGATGTTCTGTGCATATGCCCACTGTTATTTTACAATAAAATTCAGGACTATGGAAGTCAAAAGATGATGGACTTGAGTTATTTAAATTAATTCATTACTTCGACTTCTGAAGCGACGAAATGGAGATAGGATACAGCGAGCAGCACGATCTGCATCGGGGTCAGCGAGATCGCAGGATACTATGTCCAATCCAAGTTCCCCCGCTTGCCTCTTTATTCGACCAACGCATTCGGCTCCTGTTGAATAAGATTTACATTGAAACATTATCTATTGTTAATTGTATAACAATTTAAGAAAGAAGCGTATCACATCTGTGAGAATTATGTGAAATTAACAACCGTACGGCGACGCCAATTGAATTGACCCAGCCCCTCAATATTCTACGCTTAGCTCACGGCTTGCAATTATTGTATTTCGAATAAAAAATATCCATCTATAAATCCTATGCATGTAGTGGTCAAGAATCACGCAAAATCTTTTCTTTTTATGAATCTACTGAATCTAGAATCAATTTATTGTTAACTTGAGAGGCCCACGTACGAGTATATATTTCACACATCAACCAATTAATATTCAGCTTATATAATTGCCTATAATCTTTAGAGAACCCACCAGTCGTAGCTAAATGGTTAAACGAAGTTAGGATCAAGAGCACGAAGTTTAACTAAGAGTGAAAAGCTTGTAATATGCAATATATAATATTGTAAATTTGTGATAATACCTCGTTGATTGTCATCAGCAACGTAGCATTGACAGGTGTTGTATAGGAAAGTTGCTGTACCCTCGCATTTATTGCACAAATTCATGCAGGTCTGCTCGTCATTGGCTTCTAGGAAATCTGCTCTGCCTAAAATTCAATTCAATAATCACTGAAAAATTCAAACGACAAAAACACGAATGCCGTATAAGCGCAGCCTCAGTACCGTAACGAGGGTAAGAAGCGCCTGTGGCAAGTGTCTAACTTGCGCCTCTCCGTAACCCAATAATGACAAAAAAATTCTAAATTAGAATGTAACAAGTTAAATTCGACTAAATGCAATATATTAAATACTATGAACCTCATCAAAATGAGTTGCCTGTATAAGAGGAATTCCACCCCAAACCGACCTACGTCTGACCC
Source organism: Tenthredo mesomela (assembly GCA_943736025.1). Lineage (NCBI taxonomy): Eukaryota > Metazoa > Arthropoda > Insecta > Hymenoptera > Tenthredinidae > Tenthredo > Tenthredo mesomela. The sequence goes on from OX031014.1 coordinate 34,660,589, forward strand.
TCACCCCTTCCGATTAGAGTCATGATTTTTAATGTTTTTCCACCTTTTCGAAAAAACACTCTGAATTTTTTTCAGATTTTCTGAAAATCTTCCGATTTACCTATGACTTTTGAAAATGAACACATCGATAGCCCGAATTGAAAAATCTGAAAAAATTCTAAAAAATCCATAGCTGAACATCTTAAGAATATCGTTCGAAAATTTTAAAGCAAACTTCTGCGTTCTATAGAGTCTGCAGCCTTTGAAAGTTACGCGCTTCGCGCGCAGAGCAGGTAAAACGGCGCGCGCTGGCAGTCGATTACGCGTTTTTCTCGAAATCACATTTTCGAAATCTGCGGCAGTGATACGAAAAAACTAGTCAACCGATTTATTCAACCCAAAGTTTTTCAGATACGTAATTCCAAAAATAAATTAAACAATTGTTTTTCGCATAAAGAACACAAAAATGCTTGGTAAAAATGGCATAATTTATTTCTGAGTCCCGCGATTATGCAAATTAAACTTTTTTTTATCTTTTATCTTTTTAGGTTCATCGACAGTGTAATTCCATATCTAGTAGAATAAAAATATCTTATGCTATTTGGTTATAGACAAAAAACAAAAGTGCTACAACTGCCGCAGTTCGTCATCTCGAGAAAAATTCGTGCAACAACAATTCTCTCCCGGCTGTTGAAAAACAATCATTTTTCATTAGCTAAATTTCTTTTCACATCTCCAAATGTTCAATAAACCACCCTTGAAATTTGAAAATTAATGTTCTAATAGTCGCGTTGATAATAAATCCGAAAATTTTGGCTCATTTTCTACTTCTACCTCTACAATCTCTATAAATGTACATTTCGGCACCAATTGAATCCTTCGGTTATTCGGTTCGTAATTTGAATGACTTATTTTGATACATACCTGTAGTCTGTAACACTATTATTCCCAACAACGTTAAAAGGCACCGCGCGAGAGTCATGATGATGCTGTTGTGTTATAAATCAATTCTATCACTATGTCGACGCGAGATCTGCTTCTCTTTTAACGAATGGGCACAGCGTGAACCTCACTTATAGTCTTGTCGCTTAGGAATCTGCTGACTGGTACGTGTTTGATTCATCCAATATATTGCTACACTTTGCATTCAATGCTCATCGAGTTGACGGTGTTTTTGCTTTCAAAGAATTGTGAACATAAAGTATAGAATTATGCAACTGGATTGAGTAATATTTCAAAGAAAATAAGCGCTTTGAAGAGATTTCAAAACAAAATGCACAACAATCAATAAAAATCGTTCTCTTCAATATTCCGATCAACAATTATGACCACATGAGGTTCAATTACTTTATTTTCCTGCAACCTGTCAAATGTAACGATATATTGCTTCCAGTAAACTCGAATTGCCTTATATAAAACAAACATAGTACCTGCGTATCCCCGTACATGTATATGGTGTATACAGGGTGTGAATTACTATGTCACTCCGCCGGGTGGTCATAGGTTTGGACCCTATAACTAATATTTTTGATATAGAAACCCATGGTCGGAAAGTTGACGTTGTACCTTGATGAGAAGGGTTCAAAGTTTACCGATGAATGCCTGCAATGTTCGCCCGCACGGCGGAATAATCGAGGATTAAGAAATAATCTAAGTGTGATCCAACTATTTACAACAGAACGAATTCAAAAGCCTTTGCTTTTGCAAAGCTCTTTGCTTATATTACTGGAAGGGGAATGGAGCTGTTGGTCTGACGCCGACATGTTGAAACAGAGATATATCTCCGTCTCCTTTCGCAACGTCCGTCTTCTCTTGCCGCGCGCCTCCCTATTCCCTAGTCGCGTTGCTAGTCGTAGCCATTCCTAACCTATAACGTTAACCACGAATAACCATTGTCAGATTGTTTGCTTGGATGATAATTTTTAATAGCATATTAATTTCGCCGTGGCTATTCGCAGGGTAGAGTGACTCTAATAGAGTCACGCGAAAATTTTGCGTGACTGTAGTAAAATCTGCAGAAGACCTGCAGTAAGACTGCGAGCTCAGCGAGCAGACTTGAATCATTTTGCTACTATAGGGTAATACCGGCGAATGCGAGCATCCCCGGATCGAATCCCGGTCACAACAAAAATGCGACGTTTTTTTCTAATCTTAAAATTCTCACTCTGTATCATTGAGCGATTGACTGCGATTAGTAACGCATCATACATGAAAATTAATTGATTTTGGATATCTAAATTAATTTTTTTCCGCGCAACAATTATTTTGTCAGATATTCAAGTGGTACACGTGTATTGAACGTTGTGTATTGCGAAATGTTATAGATATAATGTATAGACATTACGTTTTCAATAAACGCCCATTATACGTTCACCTGAGAAACATTCAGACCTGAAATAAGCGTAGAGCATAAATGATCTTTTTATACGATTATTATATGAACCGGTGAATATTGTGTTTCGTCGGTAGGGCTCAAGTAGGGCTCAAGTAGGGCACCATGGCAGGGCGCGACTAGGGTAACCCGATCAGGCCTTACCGACTAAAGCGTTACAGCCCCGATCGGGCCTTGTCCGGGGAGCCTGACCTGCAGGGCCCGACAATTGTTAGGGAACCCTGGTCAGGCCCCGAAGTTTCCCCGAAGAAATTTCTGCCTTAAAGTGACTCGGTTTCTGACCTTCAAAATTAATCGGTTATTTCCCTCATGTTTTAATCCTGCGTATCAACGAACGGGCCAAGTTTTGCACAAAAATCCCTTGCGCTGTGCGCTTGTGATTTTTGATCTGCAAAATTTAGCCCTCTCGATGCTACGCAGCAAAACAATCGGGAAATATCCGATAATTTTGAAGGTTTTTTGTGATATTACTACTGATAATTTAATCATTGTTGTAGCGATGGATTAATTAATAGCTATTCATATAGAAAGTAATATAAGGATATATATCTATATTTAATCAATGAAGTAAATTGAGTGTTGGATTGTGATATAGTGAAGCGGTTGCTTCGTACTATATAGGTGGTAAAAGAATATGGTTGGATATAGTAAAGTCCCAAATAAGTGGGGAATCCTGAATGTATATCGTCTAGTGTTTTTAAGCCGGGATTACGATGAACTTGACGTAACGTAACTTACAAAACGGAACGTACCTTTAGTTCTAAAACACCAATCACGACCACCGTTTTTTTAAAACGCCCCCGCGCTTGCTGACTTTCAAAACTATAGGAACGTTCCGTTGTGTAAGTTACGTTACGTTGAGGGGACCTGTCACCCTTTCGGGCGTATAATTTTAATGTCACATTAGAGAGGCTAGCGCGAGTGCCGTGAGTAATGTATGTTAATGATATTATACACTACTGAAAGGTCCGTTATTTTTCTTTATTGTCATGTGCGAAACATTCGAAAAAGTTTAAAAACACTTGAGTTATCGAGGAGCGAAGTTGGGGTTGCGACTTTTTTTGCACAGTTGTAGTTTTATCCTGAACTAAGATTATGTTTGTATTTGCTGTATTTTGAAAGAAATTACTTTCTGAACCGAGTTTCTGAATTTCAGCCCATTTTCATCACTTTTTTTTGCTCAAAGTCCGAAAGTCTAGTTCGGATGTTGGCGGTTCTAGGTCAGGATATAGCCACAAATCGGGAAAGAATGTGTGCCAAAGGGCAAGTAAATCGTACGACCGGTTTAGAAATTATCTTGTGATAAGTTTCGAAAAATGTAGATTGGAGATAAACGAGGTTGAAGTCAACAGTGTAGTGACGAACAGAAAACACGGACTTTGGAGCCGTTTGGTAATTATGCTAATATTTGTTTTTTTAAGGGGGGTTGAAGGTTCATAATGATCTTTAATCTGAGTTCTGAGTGACACCTCGTAATTTAAAATTGCTGCCATTTCGTCAATTTATACGATTTTGGGATAAAATTGGACTCAAAATGTTTGGAAAGCATAGAGCTTTCAAATTTCGCATAAAAAAAAAAAAAAAAAAAAATCGATTTTTCTAACATTTCAAGGGTTACAGATCCCCGTTTATCGTAATACCGGCTTTAGAAAAAGCTGTGAGGAAAAAGTATAAAACGAATTGGACAATATGCGTATATTTCGTATGTCAACTCTAGATTCTTATAGCGTTTTCGGCTGGGGCTACACCAAGCTACTCTGGTGTAGAGTAGCTATCTTCATCCTTTTCTTTTCTATGAGGAAGAGAGAGACGAAGATGGCTACACTACACCAGTGTAGCTCGGCATAGCCAAAGCTGAAAACGCTCTTATATTCCGTGGTGATATAGTTAGTTCTGGTGATTTTGTATAGTAATAAGTATGAATAGGGTATATCGTCCGCTCGGACGTTACAGTGGCATGAGCTTAATATTACCAAGCGGTGGTTGGCTGATTGTCAGTCCCCTGATAAACTGTATGATGAGTGTGCCAGCTCATCTGCAGTTAATGCGGCATTTGTGATTACGGACCCTTACGTTGACGTTCGATATTAAAAAACTGTTCGTACAGGCAGACAATACCTAAAACTTTATATTTTTGTCATGAAATAGTTAAAGCCGCCTCAACGAAGGCTAACACCTCTATACCTAAATTTCTTACACACACATCCACATCCATATATATTAAAACAAAATGATGGTAAATACGGCCGTCGGAGGTGGCCAGGAGAACGTCGGTAAATTCCTCGAGTCTCTCCAGGCAGATTTGAAAGTACTCTCATCAGAAACTAAGAAGAAATATCCACAGATAAAAGAGGTATCAAAGTTCTCCACAAACGATTAACTAATCATCAGATAATTCGCTTTACAATTCGATTTTAGGTTAGGATTTTGACTCGTTAAATCTACCCGCAATTATCCTTATTCCATTCTCTGGTCATCGTCTTGTTTTTAGATATTAAGCGGTGGACGTATCTCTTCAGATCCTAGTTACTCACTTTTCAAGCCCTATTCGATTTCCTTAAGAAGTGGGAAAGTCAGACTTAGCGCGTTTTGACAGCTGCCAAAAATACCCAACATTCCCTGACAAGGAAGAATCTGCTATTCTTTTACACCCCTTAATCATTGCTTTTCTTTCGCGTGAATCTTACATAGGTATATCAACATGTGATTTTTTCCATCATTTTATTTCATTCGCCGTTATTTACAGTCCTGCGAAGAAGGCATAGCCAAGTTGAGGACCGCTGCAAACAGTCCTGGGACACCGATATACTACATTGTCAATCAGATATTATATCCTTTGGTACAAGGATGCGAAAGCAGAGATGTCAAGATCATAAAAGTAAGTGTAACTCGATCACCTCTAGCCATATAGCCTCTCCTTCCTTGCAAACCAAACGATTACATGAGGCTGAATCTAGCAGTCTGAGCGAGCAAAGTTATTGCAAGCGAACATCGAGTTGAAATTTCGTAGGTATACATACTCACGACTGACATTCAAACTGAGAAAAAAATTAAAATCCCGGGGGACGATCTTTTGAAAATTAATAAATATTGGTAATCACTCACTAACGGGCTATAGCGCCCGCTAGCTCCGGCCGCTAGATTCAGCCTCACAACGATTACCTATCCCGAATATGAGTCATTATTTACGTCAAACTAGACAGTTTTTTACCGTAATGTTAAATTTTCTGCAATTTGAGGTAATCAGGCAATGAATTGCTATCTGGATACAATAGGATGTTCAATTGTTTTTTATTTCATGTTCCTTGTTTGAATGCACTCAACATGCATGTACCTACATACAACGAGAAAAAGAAGCTGATTGTTTTCATATCAAATTTCTCGTTGAATGTGAGTAGCATCAAAATATTGTATGAAAACTGATTATAAACTCAATGAAATTAACAACTGAACAGTTATTTTGATATCGATCATAATTACGATTGAGTTTCAGATAACGCCAGTTGAAACTTATCAGTGTTGAATAAAAATCTTCTTATCGAAATGAATACTGAACGACATCTAAGTGATGTACATTAGAACCTACTAGCATTTAATCTATAATTATTTCTCGATCGAGTCTTATCGATATTTGCACAATAATATGGCTGATTAGGAATTATTTGAGTTTCATTCCTGTAGGAGGTGTCATTTTGTTTCGTTGATTTCAAGATTTTCTGGTTGACGATCATGGAATCGTTTTGGAACAGAAATTTCTCATTCTTCACACAATTTACAGGAATTCATGTTTCAGGATTTGGCTCATTAAAGTTATTTGCATTCTGCAGATGAATTTCGATTATTAATTTTTTTTCTTTTTCCTCGTTCTTGGCAAATCAAGAGACTCGGTAGAGTCTCGCGCCCAGTACAATTCAATTAATCCATACATTCAAGAAATAAGTGCTCGACGACCGTGTCTCTTTACCCCAGGGACCCAACTTCGGTGGAGTGGGGAATCTTATTTAATGAAATACTACCGTCTTCTATAATATACCGGTATTAATATATCATCTTATGAATGCTGATTGAAAAGGCTTTAATTTGAGCACAAAATCAACATGATCGCTGCATTGAAAGCTGAGTTATGTATTTTTTCATTTTCGAAGTGGCCAGTTTCTTTTCGGCAGATTAAGCCTTTTTTTCGCTCCAACCGTCTTATTGCGCAGGCGCTAGCCTCAAGCTAATGTTTCGCTCCGCAGTCTCATTGCGCATGCGCTAGCCTGTGACAGCTGAGATGACAACTGAACACTTTAGAAAAATATGCGGAGTTTCAGAAATTATTAAAACGAATTTGGACATAATATTGATCAACACTTGAAAATAAATACGTGTTATATCAAGAGCCTGTACTGCGCACTGGTATCCCCAGCACCGGTTTTGAGGATGAAGTGCAAAAAATAATGTTATTACTACCTGTGTCTGTATATCGGTCATGTATTAGTGTCAGCTCATTTCACAGCTTCGTATATGAATAAATCAATTAATAATTGGAATTTCATTCGATTACTTTTCGGAAACCAGCGTGCGCTAGCTGATCTGAGGATAACCCCTACGAAATCTGAGAGTGATCAGTGAAGCAATAGACATGTGACCCGTCGACTAAATAGTAGTTGTGACAAATGGCCGAAAATGCGTACTCCGTCGGTCAAACAGAAAGCGCTCAAAATCCCTTAAGGTGCTGCCCTACCCAATTCCACAACATTGTAATAAACGCGTGCAGAAGTTGCTATTAAACGGAATATCTCTGCCTGGTCACGGAAATCAATGAAACAAAATACGTCGCGCAATTCTATATGTGCGACTCTGAATACGTACGACCCAAAACATGTTTGATTTGCGCTAAAATATAGAAGATATCCATGTAAAACGGTATTGGAAAGGGTTTAGTTAGTGGCAGCGCTTGGAATTCCATTACAGCATAGCTCGACAACTGTTGAAATGATCCCAGTTGAATTTACTGCAAATTTGTGTTTTACCATAAGCAGATTATTTTATTTCCTACAATTTTCACAGAGCGAGAGAGAGGTCTTCAATTTCCAACTTTCGTTGAAATTTGAAAAAGTTGCCAGATTCACGGAATTCTAAATCTTCAGCTTCAGCTTAGGTACCACCAGATGCAGATAAACCATATTATTTTGGAATTTATCATCAACCATAATACAAGGAATCGATCGCTCTAACTTTTGCAATTAGTCTATCTTCTGCAACTTTGCTCCGATATGATAAAGTAGTAGGTAAATTTCGTACACACATTTCCAGTTCTAATTACTGGATAGACTTTTGGCTCTTTTCAACAGGTTGTTTCTAAAAATGAACTGAAACTAATGTTGATATAACGATGCAGGTATAGGTTCTAAATTTATCATCATGTTCAGTCAACCCACTTATTGCCTTTGACATTTTTGTATAAAAAAAAGTCATCTTTTTCAATCATTTTTCACTCGTCAAGATGATTTTGTCACACTCAATTACTATACTGATGCTCAAGTACAGTTCTCAGAGTTTATGCCATATACTCTCCAATTTGAAGTTGCAATAAGAAATATGAAAAGACTGTTATTCTTGCGGGGTATGATGGCGAAGCTAAAGACTCAGAAATTGCTAATTTCTGATATTTCTCAATCGATTATTGTATTGTATATTATATGACTTTCGGATTCTCTTCTGAATTTCACAATGAAATACACACACCCCATTCATCACAAAACTTGAATTTAGCGAAGTAGCAGAAGCATTGCAAAAACACTTGAGAAAGTTATGGGAAAAGTAACAAATGGTCACAAATCACAATAAAATCTTCATATATATATCTCTACTTCTTAAATCAGGATTCTTTTTACTTTTCAAAGATCGAGTTTCCACTGTAAGAACAGGATCAGGGTCTAGTTAGTGAAAAATTTGTGTCATTATAGAACTATAACCCCTAATCTGGACAATGGTACTCCTTCAAAAAACAGCAAATCTATCAAATAAAACTGCAATAAGCACAAGAAAGTAGAGTTTTTTCAGTTAGATTTCTTCATTATCAATATTTCTCAAACCCCACAATAGCTATTCAAGGATTTCTGTTATTCAAACAAACTAATCATTGATTCGTCCGAGAAATTCACAAGTTTCGATTTCAATTTATCATAAAATCATTTCAGTTCTGTTTAGGCATGATGCAAAGGCTCATAACGCAGCAAGCGGTAGACACAAAAGGAGCCCGTTACATCACAGACGCTTTATGGATGTTGATGGAATCCGGTACAGAAGAGGTCAAAATTCTTCAAAGCGTTACGCTACTCCTTACCAGCAACACAGTTGTTCACGGAGAGACATTGGCCAGGGTAAATGAGCCGTTCACTCAAAGAATAACCTAAGTCGATTTCGGTCGTTTCGAGAAAAAGCGATTCACTTCTTTTAACCACTTTAGCGTTTAACCACTCCTGAAAAGGTCAAAAGTTGATAGAATGTTACGAAATTTGACATACATGTTTCTCTAGGGGTAATGTCTACGAATTGACAAGTTGAATCCAAAAAACGACCTAAATCGACTTAGGTTATTCTTTGAGCAAACGGTTCAAATAAACCGATCAAGCCGTTAATCAATCTATCAAAAGCATCTAAAGGCAAAATTAACTCGCGTATATTGCTTCTTTTTCAGAATCTGGTTCTCTGTTTTCGCCTTCACTTCACAAAAGATTCAACGACGATTAATACTGCTGGAGCGACAGTCAGGCAATTAGTGTCTCTCGTATTTGAGCGAGTAGTTGTCGAAGACGAAGAATTTGCCGGTCGTCCAGAATCGGAGGAAGTCAATTTAGAAGAACTTAAAATACCCACTAATCAAGCACCGAAAGGTTTAAGACCATGTGCTGCGGATGCTTACCTCATGTTCCAGGTAAGTATTCAATTTGTAGATCAGTCCTGTTCCCTTCATATCCCAAGTCTAATTATTTCCACATTAAATCATTTCAGGATTTGGTGCAGTTGGTAAATGCTGACCAACCCTACTGGCTAATAGGGATAACGGAAATGACCAGAACCTTTGGTCTGGAACTTTTGGAATCAGTTTTAACGAATTTTTCCTCAGTATTTTTCAAGGTAGATAGAAAAATGACGATAAAATGTGGCCTTTGTCGTTTACAGCAGTAATGAATTTGTAATCTTGTAAGGTTCCTTATTTTCTCTTCTCTATTTTGGCACGATTATTTTTGCAGCATCCAGAGTTCAGCTTCCTTTTGAAAGAACGAGTATGTGCCTTGGTGATAAAACTTTTCTCTCCAAACATAAAGTATAGAAATTCTGTACCGGCGTCGGTACAGCAAGCCACTCCGCTTGACAAACCTTATTTTCCAATAAGCATGAGACTTCTAAGAGTTGTTTCGATACTCGTACAAAAATATCACTCTCTTCTGGTAAGTACGATTCTTCTGAATATAGGTCGAGGTTTCTAGTGACAAAAATCGCGTGAAAAAGAAAATTCGAAACAGCATCTAGTTATGATGATTATAAATAATATAAATCGAGATATGGATGACAATTTCTTTGTAGAAATCGACTAGTTATATTCAGTCTCTAAACAACATTTCTGCCATCAAAGCTTGGAATTAGAGGTCGACTTATATCTCATGAATCATGAAATTGAATTGAAAATATCAATGCCAATAAATTCTAGCTTCAATTTTCAAGATGCAATTCTTTAATTTCTTTTCATTATTGAAATCAGGTGACCGAATGCGAGATATTTTTGTCTCTAATTGTTAAATTTTTGGATCCTGATAAACCGGCGTGGCAACGTGCCTTGGCCTTAGAAGTTTTACATAAAATGACTGTCCAAGCTGATCTACTAACGAGTTTCTGTGAGTGCTACGATCTGAAGCCTCACGCAACTAATATATTTCAAGATATAGTCAACAGTCTCGGAGCTTACGTACAAAGCCTGTTCGTCAATCCACAAATGATGGGACAAACTGGAGGAGGTAAGATTTAGTAGCTTCTTTATTTTTACCCTCACGATCATTGACTAACTTCTTTTGAGTCCAAAATTATAACTTTTAATGTGGATCTTAAAAAATTTCCTCAAAATAATTTATCAACATTTTCTTATTCAATCACGCAGGTGAAATAGAGTTCAACGACCCTCAGATTTTCTTTTGAAAACTATCTTATAATCTAAAGTGAATTTTGAAGATAAGGTAACATGGGAAGATGCACTGTAAAACAGGAATCTCAGGCCTTTCCATGTTTCTCTTCAATTTCGTGAAATCGCATTTTATTTCACGCATACTATGTGGAAAATGGAATTTCCAGGAATTAATGTTTTCCAGGTACCGGAGTACCAATTGCACAGGGGCAGCCTCCAGCACTATTGGCTGGTATGCCAGTTGGCCCTGGGGTATCTCCACAGCCCGGTTTCTATTCCAGAGGAATATGGCTGCCCGTTGTTGCCACGTTTAGTAGCGGCCAAGCTAGATCAACTTAGTAAGTATAGTACTCGATAAAAGAAGACAAGAGAAGGGCTTCAAAGAACAGCTGTATAAAGTACACTGCGATTGATTCTACTTATATAACCAATTCACCAAAACTAATCCATTTCAGTTTAGAAATGTTGGACAAGATCGAGCCACCACAAATACCCGACGGCTATGGCATCAGCATCGCTTATGCCTGTTTATTGGATATTATTCGTTCTGTGGCTTTGGCGATCGAAGGTCCTCGCGAGGAGGGCAGAGAACAGAATCGTTATAAACCAACAGAAATTGAGCGAAAATTACACACTCAATTGATAATATCAAGTTGGTGTGGTCTTCTCGCTGCTCTGAGTCCATTAGTCGATGCTAGGTAACCGTTACACAGCTAAATAGTCCAAACCAAATCTGTAAACGGATAACAAGAGCCAAGAATTTTCTCACATTTGTCAATTTTAAAACCAACCATTCCTTTTTTTTTTCTTTCCAGCACCGACGAATCGGCTTCAGAAAATGTCCTCAAAGCCATACAAACATTCGCTTCGCTCTGCGGACTGCTAGATCTACACACACCAAGAGATGCTTTCATCACGGCAATCTGTAAGGCTTCTTTGCCGCCGCATTACGCATTAACTGTATTATATAACGCTCCGCACGGAATGCCGAGCGCCAGACCTCAAGATCCTGTACAATACAATCCGGCTAATATCGGAGAGCCTGATTACCGGCAGCAAGTTGTTGCCGTTGGTACTCCGCTGCCTACAGCGTCGTTGCCAATCGGTTTGTAAAGATTTTTAGATTTCTAATTGTCATTGAGATTCGCTTGTATCCATGTGTAATTAGAAAATGTTTCCAAGACTGATTATACTTCGTATCAGGCAGCCAGTTCTGTTCAAAGTCATAAAATCTGACCGCGATGAAATATGTTTTTCGAAGGAAGTACTGCAGTCCGACCTCTCAATAAGAACCCAAAAGCCCCCAAGAGGAAGAGTTTTTTCCAAGAATACGAGTACCCCCACCATGCGTGCGCTCTTCACTGACTCACTCTCTCTGTCTTTCTCTCTCATTCGCACGTAAGTGCAATTCGAGCTTGGAGTGGGGGTAGTGCTCGAGCGAGAAGTTGCGGGCGTGCTTATTGAGAGGGACCGTGTCAGGACTCGTATTCAATCAAAGAGAAATTTACACCCTAATGGGCTATTATACCGGGAGGATTCTTGGAAATTACAGGTGTCAAGCGCGCAGGCGTTGATTCATTCGAACGTTACGAGGGCCGCCAATTTCAGACTTGCGACGAATATCCTCAGGCCGGTATTCATAGTCAGGTCTTGATACCGGAATTCGTCAAGACGGTCTTAAGTCGGCTTCAGACACGACTTGATTGGCGGAGAGCCGGTCTTGAGACCGTCTAGAACCACGCCGGTCTCAAGACCTGACTATGAATACCGGCCTCAGAGTCTGTCTGCTATTTGCTTCCGATTGTTGCGAAACAAAAGTGGCGCTGCTAGCGCGATTCTGCCACCAAGGATATTCGAATAAATCAGCGCCTGCGCGCTTGGAACCTGTAATTTCCACGAATCCTCCTGGTAGACGCGCTGATCAACTCGAAAACGTGGGGAGCAAAGGAAATTACACTACTTGACCGATCGGAATGAAACCTTGAGAATTATTGCATAATTTTGGCAGAAAGTGGAGCGATCTTTTATTTTTTCGAAATTCTGAAATTTTTTTTACAGATCGGTTATCGGCTCTAGATATTGTGGAATTATTTACAGTTGCACTTCAGGTATCACACTGTCCGGTATGATGCCACTCTACGATAGAAAAACACACATTTCAAGCCTGGTTCCATTAGATTTGATGTACAATTTACCGAACAGCAGCTATTCTGCTTCTCTTCTATGTAAAACACCGACATTTTATACCGAGACTATAGTACGTATCAGATATTTAGCGTGGCTATTGCTCGTTCATTTATTTTATTTGCTTTTAAGGAGATACCTCAGCTTGATAAAAATGGTGATAACTAAATGAAACTTTCAGACCATATTTTTGAATATACCGTATTGTTCCGAGCATAAGTCGACCCTGAGTATAAGTCGACCTCCAATTCTGAGGTCTGATTGGGAGACATTTTTTTAAAGACCTAATATAAGTCGACTTTTACAAAGAAATTATCATTTATATTTATATTCATATTTAATCGTCGTCACTGTTCCGAATTTTTTTTTTTCACTCAATTTTTCTGCAAATCTCTAGATTCCACTCTATCACCACTTCAAATATCTATTTTATCACAATGTTCAATAATTTCACATAAGATCTCGCTTGCAATCTGTTGCATTTTGCATATTATCCCGAATTTAAGTCGACTCCGCATATAAGTCGAGGGCGGATTTTTGGACTGATATCCGTTACAAAAAACGTCGACTTATACTCAGAACAATACGGTAATATATTCTATGGCCTCTCAAATTTTTAAACGGTTCGATTCAGCGATTTTTCAACGGGATGTGATAGGCCGAGGACGATAAAGTAGGAGGTGTTTTTACCCAAAATGTTTGTTTTACTCGGCATTTCGCGACGAAGGCACAGAATAGATTTTTGCACAGGCGTTCGACGTATTATATGGTGAGGTATTGCCGTAGACGAAGAAACGTATTGAAATAAAAAAATAGTTTGTTTTCGTAAATTGCGATCTGTAAAATAGGGTAAAAAATTGGCCGGTCGCGGCTCGAACCCCATATGTTGACCTTATTGTTAAAGTTCGCGTGGTATCCACAAAGAGCTTATAGACATAGAGTAGGAAAGAGAGCCGAATTGCTGTGTACATTGGGGTGCTTCAAAAAAAATGTGGAATTTTTTTTTCAACTCTTACCCTCCCAAATGCTTGAGGTGGATAAGAAAGAAGTCCTCCCGAAAATCGGTCGCTGTAGCTCAACTCTAAGAGGTCGCTATTTTCATTTTAGTTTCCTATTCAATTAACATGGGAATTTTCGTTTTTTTATTTAAACTGAAATTACACCTATTAATTTTAATTTTTTTTTTTTTAATGACCATTGTATACTCAGCAAGCTGGTTTGTTAAGCTTTCCAAACCTATATAATAAAAGTCGATTACCGATTATATTATAATAAAATATAGTCGATTATTATTATATTATAATCAAATCTCTAGATTTTAAATGACTTTATTTAATCTTCTAATTAAGGTAATCGACTTTTATTATATAGGTTTGGAAAGCTTAAAGAACCAGCTTTCTGAATATACAATGGTTATTTAAAAAAATTTTAAACGAATAGGTGTGATTTCAGTTTAAATAAAGAAACGAAAATTCCCATGTTAAATGAATAGGAAACTAAAATGAAAATAGCGACCTCCTAGAGTTGAGCTACAGCGACCGACTTTCGGGAGGACTTTTTTCTTATCCACCTCAAGCATTTGGGAGGGTAAAAGTTGAAAAAAAAATTCAGTATTTTTTTTGAAGCACCCTAGTATAGATCTTGACCCTCCGTAGTCACACTTCTGTAGGAATAACACGGTGGTCAAACATGGGTGAAATTTACCCAGCCAAGTTTCAAATGGTTGCTGTGTGAAAACTATCAGTCCGATCGGGATCGAAAAAATACTAGAAAATACTTTAAACATTCTAGAACATGTTTCAAGAGTCGGTATGTCAAAATTCAAATGACAACATATTAAAAAAAAAAATCGTAAATAGGTCAATTCGCCAAAAAATGGATATCTGAGCCAGAGAGCCTGGGTGGAATACACCCAGAGTGACTACGAAGGGTTAACATGGGTGACGTCACAATGTTACATTTTTCAATCTGTTGTATCAACTTCAATATTTGTTCGAGTGAAAAATGAAAAAATACGACTCAATTATTTTTTTCTAAACTATTCAAATATCGAAAAAAAAAAAAAATATCCATTCTTTAACCTAATTCGCCATCAAAGTTAACCCTTTGTGTCACACATTTTTTTTTTTTTTTTTTTTTTTTTTCAACACCAAAAAAAGGTTGAAAATTCGGTCGAAATTGCTCAGAAAATGGTGGAAACAGGTGGCACTCCCAGAGTGCCACCATGGCACAAAGGATTAAAGCACTGTGATCGAGTGATAGTAGTAATAACAACAGCGTTGTTACAATTTTTTTTAAATTATACTACCACATACATCACCGTACATGCATTGAGATGTTCATAGGAACAATTGGCAGAATGCTGACAACTGTGCGAGCCTCGCAAGCGAGGATATAGGAAAACCTAATCGAGCGAGCGTAGCGGGCGAGCACAATTATTAGATAGTCAAGCAAAATTGTACAAAACGTGGTGATATTAACCCCAAAAAGCACCCTGGTGAAAAAACTTTTCGGCAAGTACATTAATGTGGTCACTACCCCCAAAAAAATCCACCAACAAAAATTCCTCCTTAACAAAAGTGGTACTATGAAAATGTCTACTTAAAAAAGGATGGAAATCAGATACAATTGCGGGTGGGGGTCAACATTTCGCAAGTCCAAAATGCAAACTGACCACAATCTCGAATTTTTAAATGTGCGAATACCAAAATAACGAGAATTGTGATTTCACATTTGTTTATTTCCGACAGATCACTGAGTCGAATAAGTGTTTCGTCGAAAGGTCATTTATCCGACGGGTCGCTAATTCGACAATGAGTTTTCAGTTCACTCGTACTTCAACTGAGCAGAATATAGATTATAATAACATGAAAAGTTTATATTTCCAAAACTAAAAATCGAAAATGGCTAATATTTTAAACAGCTAATAAACCAAACATGAATATAGCGAAAACCAAAATTCAGAAGGAGCAGAACTCATAAATGCAAAATGTAGAAAGGTAAAAATCTCGAATCATAGAATTTTCATGAGCTCCTAAGTATTTATGAACGACGGCGACATTCTTCAAATTTAGTTACTAAATAAGTGTTGCAACATTTTCCCTATTTCGGACCGTCTATGTTTAAGCGATTCGAGATTCTGACCATTCGAGTTTTTGACCTTTCGTTCAAATGAATTAGAATTTTTAAGCGGTCCTTAGATTAGCCATGTTCTCTTTGCAGGAGCACAGCAGGGACCCGTCATGTTGACTGCTAAGAATCTGCAATGCATGCGGGCGCTGCTTTCATTAGCTCACTGTCACGGCAGTATATTGGGAAGTGCCTGGCATCTAGTTTTAACAACTTTACAACACCTGGTGTGGATCTTGGGTCTCAAACCTTCGACCGGAGGGTCTTTAAAAGCTGGTAGAACAACCGCCGATTCAAACGCGGTGATAACTACTGCGGTAATGGCGGACTTACCTGTTCTTAGCGCCATGCTCAGCAGACTTTTTGAGAGCAGCCAGTATTTGGATGACGTAGCTTTACATCATCTCATTGATGCTCTGTGTAAATTGAGCCACGAAGCTATGGAGTTGGCTTATTCAAACAGGGTAAAATCTATTAAGCATTTAGTTATGGAACTTGTGATGCAGTATTCAGTAGTAGCCAGTTCACTTGAACTACAGGTCCTCACATGACTTCAGGTTTTCATTTAATTTAACGGGAATCTTTTAATGGAATAAACAATTGGAAATTGGGAATTCGGTCTATAAAATCAATGAAATTCTGTGTTTTCATATGGAAATCTTATAAAATTCTTACAAATTATGATGGAATTTTTGAAATCATGTTAAAACCTATCGAATTCTCTTTAATCTTGTTGCTCAAAGTCTTTGTATTATTTAAAACTGGCCATAAAATATTGATAGCTCTTTAGAAATCTTCAATGGAAAACGAGGTTTCCCTTGGGTTTGTGCTTCTGTTCTATTTATAGTCCACTCAAATAGGCCTAAAGTGAAGAATTTTTGAGGGGTAGATTAATTTTTTAGGTGAAGGTAGGTGAGTGGATACTGAATGACACCCCAATCAAATTTTTACCCCCCGCCCCCGGCGACCCTCAGAATCAGGGGATCAAATGTTTAGAATCTCAATATCTCGAAAACTAACCACCCGATCGTAAAATGTTTCGAGTAAAAGTTGTTCTAAATAAAAAAAACAAAAAACAAATAGTTATATCAAGTTCAACCCCGTATTTCTACAAATAAGGGTGTTAAACCGGTGCAGACATGTAGCTTTGTCTTTCTTTTCCAGTGGTAGCCCCGAATCTTTACATCGGTCTAACGCCCTTATTTGTAGAATTACGGGCTTGAACTTAATATAACTTTTTGTGTTTTTTTTTTTATTCAGAACAACTTTTGCTCGAAACATTTTACGATCGGGTGGTTAGTTTTCGAGATATCCCCTGATTCTAAGGGTCGCCGGGGGCGGGGTGCAAAAATTTCATTAGAGTATCATTCAGTATCCATTCTCTTACTTTCACCTAAAAAATCAATCTACCCCTCAAAAATTCTTCACTTTAGGCCTATTTGACTGGACTATTATGGAGTCTAGATGTTAGGAGAACGAACGGAGTCCTCCCCTCCCCAGAAAAACATATCCCTGGTTATTGCGCCAGTCGAGCTATAGTCACTGTCGTTTGACTATAGCAAAATGTAGCATATCATTCGACGCGGCTCTAGTGGCCATAAGCAAAAGCCTTGGTCACCATGGCAACCGCGGGTTGAACATAGTGTGTTTAGTGTTTGTCGCTACCGCCAGAGGCGCGTCGTATGATATGATGTACAATATACAGGGTGAATTCTTAACGTCTGAACACTCAGAGCAGCGCTGAGGTGGCCAGTCAAAATTGTCAATTTTTATATGGGTTTCGGGCTTTTTGATTCGTTGAAATTGGGAAACAATTGCTAGCGCTGGACTCTTGGCCACCTCAACACTACTCCAAGTGTTCAGACATCAGGAATTCACACTGTATATATGTATACTGAGCACAGCAACTCGGCTGACTTCCGTGATATGGAGATCGTTCTCTTAACATCTAGACTTCATAGTTCTATTCAAGGATTTTCCCATAGTTCTGAGCTACTCCTTGATGTTGGTGAAAAAAAAAAATCAACAATCTTCCATTTCAGGAGCCATCGTTATTTGCTGTAGCCAAACTCTTAGAAACTGGACTTGTCAATTTACCGCGAGTCGAGGTACTCTGGAGGCCGCTAACTAATCATCTCTTGGAAGTATGTCAACATCCTCACATCAGGATGCGGGAATGGGGAGTCGAGGCTATAACTTACCTCGTCAAAGCTGCTCTTCAGCATAAATATCCTCAGCCGCTTCGCGACAACCAGGTATCAATCAATATCATCAGTGACGATTACGTTTAGTCATAAACAACATCTTCTCCCCTTTTCTCGACACCAATTAACTCAATTCTGCATGAAACTGATTGAAGAAACATGGAAGAACATTGAATTTCAGCAAACGGAACGTTTCTTCTGTTGTGCCGTGAAGTTAAATACTGATCTTTAATAACTTTGATTATCATTTTTTCACCACAGAAATTACAAACTTTGTTACTCGGCCCGTTATCCGAATTATCATCAGTGCGCCATGGAGATGTACGCCAGCGTCAGTTGGAATGTGTTCTACAAGTTCTTCACGGTGCAGGAGAAACACTTTCTCACGGGTGGCCTTTAGTTCTCGGTATCATAGGAGCCGTTTCAAATCATCACGGGTAAGTTTGCTCCCTTTTAAAACTGGCTGATGAAATTTCAGAGTAGATATGGGGCGCTTCACAAAAATATTCCACAAAGTTTGCATAAATTGCATACAACACATCAACATCTATTCCAAGACTATTCCGAACCTTCAGTTGCGCTAATAACTGTATTAGGTCTAGCTTTTACAAAATGAGAAGAAAATTAGTAGAAACGTATGAAAAATGATGATGTTTCATATGTTTGCGTGATTGCATCAATTATTAGCCAGGCTGAGGTCTCGCCATCTTAAATTCTTCTCTAACTTCAAACACCCCTTATTTACATTTATTATTGGAAGAACTCAGCTAAAGCTTCGAAATTCAAAACGCAAAGTAAGATTGTTAATTTGAGTCCCTTCAAAATCTGCGAGAATAACTTGAAATTGAGTTTTTTTTTCGCTTACGATGTACAGGGAAGCTTTAGTTCGTATAGCCTTTCAATGTCTCCAATTGGTGGTGACGGATTTTTTGCCTGTAATGCCATGGCGGTGTCTACCTCTGTGCGTCGATACAGCAGCTAAATTTGGTTCCCAAACTCAAGAACTGAACATTTCGCTTACCGCAGTCGGGCTTATGGTAAAAATAAACAATTTAAATTTGGTCATTTATCAAGTTCTTATAAAAGTTACCGTTTCTAACAAATAAATATTCACTTTAGTGGAACATTAGCGACTATTTCTACCAGAATCAGGAAAAACTCTGCAGTTCTTTGCAAGGCGATGCCACATCTGTATTTCCAGACTTTCCAGGCACCACCAATATGCCACCGTTCGATAAACTCTGGATGTGCCTTTACGCAAGATTAGGTAAATCAGTACTCATTTGCAACTGGAGCATTTCACACCGATTTGACCTGGGTCTGACCCTCGACCCCTTGGATTTGGTCCGCAATTTTTCATACTGTTGTTCTATCTTTCAAAGGCACACTGAATTTTTTCTGAGTAAATTTGTTCAAATAGAAAAAATTCAGTGTCCTTTCAAAAGATAGAACAACTGTATGAAAAATTACGTCACGAATCCAAGGGGTCGAGGGTCAGACCTAGGTCGAATCGGTGTGTAATGTCCCAAATATCGTCCGAGGGGGTGTAGAGAAGTGCCGTTACAAACTGTTCAATTTTCAGGTGATTTGTGCGTCGATTCGCGTCCTGCGGTGAGAAAATCAGCAAGCCAGACATTATTCTCTACAATATCTGCCCACGGTGGTTTGCTTCATCAACCAACTTGGCAAGCGGTTCTTTGGCAAGTCTTGTTCCCTCTTTTAGACAAAGTTAGAAGTTTGTCTAGCTCTGCTAGTAGTGAGAAGGTTGATACCAGTGGAAACATTCTCATTCATCACAGCCGAAATACCGCTCAAAAACAATGGGCCGAAACTCAGGTAAGTGCGCAGATAAAATATCGATTTCGTGTTTGATCACAACGCTAACATGCTAACTAATCTTTGAATACTTTCAGGTATTAACGCTGAGCGGAGTAGCCCGAGTATTCAATACAAAAAGGCAGCTATTACAATTGTTGGGAGATTTTCCTCGGGCGTGGTCTCTGCTCTTAGAGTTCATAGAAAATTCAGCACTGAGTAAAAATAATGAAGTAAGAAGTCAAGCCGTCGGTTAAATATCATCTACATAATTTTCCACGTTTTTTTTTTTTTTTAATAATTTGTTTATTCTAATTACTAGGTTTCTCTAGCAGCTCTAAAATCTTTCCAAGAAATACTCTACCTACAAAAAGGTGGAGATAGCGAGGAGGCCAGCCGCTCTGGTGACTCTGAAGCTTTGTGGCTAGTCGCGTGGCGAGTGTGGCTTGGGATTGGTATGGAAAGTACTAGTCCTCCGCGAGAAGGAGACACGGAGCCTTACGTCCCTTCGCAAGCGTTTTTAACAGCTCTAGTTCACATTTTTCCCGCAGTATTTCAACACATTAGAAATAAGTACGGAAATAAGTTTCTATTCTTGGTTGATAAAATTTTCTAACTAACTAGACTAAGTGATAATTTGTTTTACCCTCAGGTTCACCGGTACCGATCTCCAAAAATTATGTATTGTATTAAAAAATACAGTCGCAGTCCCTGTACATGGAGAATCAACTCCTTATATATTACCTACACTGCCGGACGTTGTACTGACACAATTACAAGACGGCGTTCTTCACTCAATGGAACTGCTGCAAAAGGTTCTTGCTCGATTCAATATATGGGCATTCTTTGTCGACCAAGCTAATGTTTTCCATCAATGTATTTCATCCACGATGAAAAATTAAGAAAGTTTACAGAATCTTCGGGAATATATGCTATATTATAATAGATATTTTTTGGAACGTAATTACTTTGCGCACCGGTGCGAGAAACGGGCACTTTACACACACTAAAGTTGCCATTATCCCATTCTGTTTACAGGAAGTTCTCAACGGAACAGATAATCTTAGAACAATGATCGGTTCGATATTCTTGCAGTTGTTAAGTTTTTCTAAACTAGCTTGCCAGGCACCAACTTATGGGAAAATTCCGACCAAACATGTATCCCAGGTTAGAGGAGTGTCGGTAAGTCTCATCGGTCCCTCCTAACATTTCATGAAATCTTATTTAACGACTAAGTCTGTTGGAAATTGATTATTTAATTTTAAAGGCTGACTGGGTCACAATGAACTACGTTCCTTTTGGGGAAAAGGCTTTGTCCATGGTTGTTAGTCTTTACCAAAAGACTGCGCACGAATCTGCAGTTATAGAAGGACAAGTGTTAAAGCACATAATAGAAGCTTTACACGTTCCTTTAGCCATGAAATATACTTGCCCATCGCCTACGACATGGAAACTTGCCGTTACAAGCCTTTTGGCTGTTTTGCACACGGGCTTACCTCTCGCTAGATCTTATCCAGAACAGTTCTCGACCATGTGGACAGAACTGGCTGATACTTTGGATGATTTCCTATTTCCTAAGAGGTAACATATATCTTTTGAAGATATTTGCAAAACTAAGCACTCTCTTTATCATAAAGGGGAATGAAAATTCAATAATCAAATTAAACAGCGTAATAACGACTGAACGAGGGGCCGAAGAAGTGCAAGCCGACGAAGCGGTAGATTGTCAAGTCATGGAATTACTGAGGGATGAAGTACTCCCGCACTCGCAGCACGTGCCTCATCAATTCATTCTCAGAGTAGTCATGCTGCTTAACAAAGGATCCATTCACTCCGCGACTACTACTAATATCGGTAAAGAATAGTACATTGTGCAACTAGAGCGCAAAGTTCGTGATTATGGCACGAGTGTGAAACCAATGCGCACGAGTTGCGCGTACTATTTTTTAAAAAACAGTGCGAAAAATTCGACTTTTCGTGTCTTTAGCGCACCAGTGTGAGAAACGGGTACTTTGGCACACACAGAATAGGGACGAAAGGCGAATTTTCCGCGCCGCGTTTTAAAAATTCATTTTCTATTGAATAGAATTATTATTTCTCTTTTTCTATGTGCTAAAACTCGTCGACTCGGTTTTATTCTATTTACAGAAAACAGCAACGAGACTAAGCTGAGAGAGGAATTTGCCAAGACTTGTTTTGAGACTCTTCTTCAATTCTCTTTGCTCGATGGATTAAATAACGAATTTGATATAGCAAAGTGCGAAGGGTCAGAATTGGACGAAGGCGGAGTCGCTGGACGGCTCGCTGTTACTGCTTTACTTCACAGGTTTCAGGAAGTACTACGTCGTTACATAGAAGACGAGAGACGAAGCGGAAAATGCCCCTTGCCAAGGTAATGTAGGCCTGTTTTTCCTGCGTCAGGATTGATTTTCATATCCGTTTTCTTTCCATAGCATAGAAAATTGTTTCACTGGTTAATTTCAACGTACACTAGATTTCGAAATTTCACGCTTTCGAAATACAGTCCGACCTCCAAATAAGAAACCAAAAGCCCCCAAGGGGAAGAGTTTTTCTTATATATCGCATACCCCCACCAGGCGCGCGCTCCACGCTTACTACCTCTGTCTGTCTCTCTCACTCTTTTGCTTGGAATGGAAGAGTGGGGGAAGCGCTCGAGTGAGAAACGGGGAAAAGTTTCTGATTGCCGGGTTTCTTATTCGGAGGTTGGACTGTACTTGGCAGATTTCAAAAAAAATCACAAGTATTAAAGAGCTTTAAGTATTAAAGAGTTTTAAGGCAAGATATGCGAATTTTGTACGACTACTTGCCTGGTAAAGCTATAAGTCAATAAAGGATTGATTGATTGATATGCGAATTTTGCTGGACTCGCGTACCAATAGGAAATATAACGAATATGAACGTTCTTTTATTAAAATTACTTCAACAACGTATCGCGTATGTAAATAAATGCTAGCTAGTCCAACAAAATATGCTGAGTTCAGCCGGCCGCGGCGTCCCTTGGCTTTCTGCACGCAACGAATAAAATCTTTTTTTTTTTTTAAGTAAAAAAAAAAAAACGAAATCCAAAAAAAATTTGAACGAGTGAAAAATTCCAAAATACACATCTTTCATATCATGAAATTTTATCTGGAACCCCACAGTTCTCGATTCACAACGCATTTTCTAAAAACTGACTTTCCACACAAAAAGTTGAATAACTTGACGAAGAAAAATCACAGACTGAAAAAAAAAAAAAAAAAAAAAAACAGCTTACAGCCTAATCTTAACACTTTCAAGTCTCACTGAGAAAAAATTTCCATTACCATTTCCCAAAGAATTACACGCGACTTTTTAAAAGTATGAAGATCAAGCAAAAAAAAAAAAAAAAACGGTCATGTTTAACATCATCTAGTGGGTGCGGAAAAAATCGTGGAAAATTGAAAAAAGAAGCGAAATAAAGCTGGTACCTTCCACTTTTGAATGCCACCCAGCCCATTTAGCTACGTTTTTTTTTTTAACCAAGATATTCAACTTTCTGTTTCGATCGAGAATTCGGAAGGTGATCCCGAACTCGGGAACGGTACTGTATAGTATAAGCCAAATATTATAAGTGATCAACATCTCTTTTGAAAATGAATGAAAACTCTTGTAGTATAAGTCAGCTTCAAGCTTGTCGCGTTTTCTTTTCAATTTTCAAATCCTCAATTAGTTCTGGATTTTGTTAGAAAACATCAATGCTAGGATGACTAAATAAGTTGCAAATATTGTATAACAGTTTTTATAAGTGTTGATTATGAATCCATTTTCTAGGTACAGATTGTCGGAGATTTCGTTTGTATTGAAAGCTGTAGCAACCCTTGTTGTCTCTCTGAAAAAAGCTCCTCCCAACAAAGGTGATCTAGTGATTATTAATGATTGGATGAGAAGACAAAATTATCGAACATTTTTATTAAACTTTAATCTTATTTATTATCCACTTATTTTCAGTTGAAAGATCGGTTTGGGAGCAGTTGATAGGCTTGTATCCATATCTGGTCGAATGCACAGTAGCTACAGCATCTGGCCAAGTTTCACGCTCTCTGCGAGAAGCACTTCTTCAGTATCACGACTTACTACGATCACCGACGAGCAATATGCCAACATCTAACGGCGTCTGACCTATACACTCGTTTTCCAATACTAATCATCGACATACGATACCTCTGAATAACAAATAGCGAAAATTAGGTAAATAAAAATCAGATTATTTACTCAGCTGAACTATACAATGATATATGAGTCATGCCACGGCTGGTTCCATTGAAATCGTCCAGGACTTTCTGGATATATAATATATATTATATATATACATTCAAGTATTCGAAATGTTCAAAAAGTGAACAAATCGTCATTTTCCAATGTGCATAACTCATTTCAAACGAATTTTAGTGATCTGGGATTTTCAGAAAACTTGGCATTCGTGACCAAGAAGATCATATATCCGGAACAATAAAATCGAAATATATATGCACTTTGCGGAAAATGCGCTTGAAAAGATTGATTTTTTTCTACATTACAGCTCATAACTTCACAAAAAAAAAAAAAAAAAAAAAAAACTAATTGAAACAAACTTAGAATTTTCTAAAAGTGTGCAAAGTTCTACAGACAAGAAAAATCGTCAAAATCGGTTGAACGGTTCCGAAATTACAGCGATTTGAAAAAAAAATGACAAAAATAAAATCTTGAAAATACGACTTTTTACGATTGAAATTGAAATTTATGTGCAGAGTGCCGGTAATTTTCTTCAGAAAGTCCCGAAACACGTATTCCCTTAAATTGTGCAAAGAATGAGCAAAATGTATTCCGGAATTATTCTATGATGGTCACCCAGAAAGTCCTGGACGATTTTCAATGGAACCAGGACAAATCAAATCAAAAATTGACCTCGATGTTTCCGATTTAGCTATAATTTTTTTTAACCAGTTCCATAGAACCCGTAAAAAAGATTATAGCGAAATCGAAAACGCTGAGGTCAAAAAGCTGTCTGGTTTGATTCGGAATGACTCACAACTGTGTTTGGTATCACCGATCATCAAGCATTCCCAAAGTATGAAGAAACGTGAAAACTAGTTTAAGAGAACTGGCTTTAGTTACTGGTGGGTTATTCAAATTCTTATTTCTCAATGTCGACATTTTTTTATACTTAGAATCTTATATACTTGGAATAACAAAATATGCCCACTGAATTAAATGTACTTTGCATTTCCATTTATGTTTTTTTTTTTTTTGTTGCAATGGAATGAATGAGTCGGAGAATCTGTTTACCTAACAATAAGATTAACGCATCGTTGTGTTTTTTCTAAGTATACAAGATAAAAGCTCTGAATGAATGTCATACTAGGGTGGTTCAAAACAGACCTGAGTTCTCAGATGTTGTTGCTCATCCGTGAATATGTTGTTTGTGATTTTTGAAAAATATTCCATTCTTTTTACTACAATATTTACGACTTTCCTTCAAGTGAAATTAGCAAAATGAGGCAGTAGTAAAAATGGTCCCACAGACTGCAAACTGCTTGTATTTCTTCCTTATAATGGTAAGAAAAAACTGTCTCATGAGCAACACCTGGCGATCCAATCTCTAAAAAAAAACGCTAAATATTGAAAAAACTCCAATGTCTCCGAGGCAGTACTAAATATTATCGTACGAGTCTCGTCTTGAATCAAATTGCTCATTGAATGAGAATCTTGAGGTAGCCGGATGGGCACCTTGATCTTAGAACTTTGAAATTGCCATGTATGGCAAAATTTCGAAATTTCAACTTCAATGAGGCAGTAGTAAATATTGTCCCGTAGAGCTAAAAGAAATGGAATATTTTTCAAAGATCACAAACAACATATTCACGGATGAGCAGCAACATCTGAGAACTTAGGTCTTTTTTGAACCACCCTAATGTCATACCGATGAATTAGGAATTCAGGCGTTGACATAAATATTGTAATTCAACGACAGTCACAATAAGACCGTTTGGCATTGATTATTAACGTTTTAAGATTAAAAAAATGGACGTTGAACTTTTCATACGTGTTTGTAACACAGCAATAGATTTAATACCATTTTTTATATGAGGTTGAAGTTCGCAACGTTATTGCAACAAAATATTCGCCAAAAAATTCTCAAATTCAAGGTTCGAACGTTTCAAAATTAATGGATCAAGAACGGTGCATAATTCCTCAAATTGTGTGAAACATCTTTATCTCGCATATTTTACAATTCTAACATTTGAATCACGAAATATTGCATTTCTTCAACGAATATTCTGTTACGTTAACGTTACGAACTTCAACCTCATTTTTTTATAGCATAATAGCAAAGTATTGGAGTATTAATTATTGACGAATGGTTAAAACTTTGAATAACATCAAATTAAAAGGAAATACACATAGGTAATTATCAGCAGAAATAAATACAGTGTAATACACATGGGGCATTCCACGCTAACTCGACCTGGCCAAAACCCTCGCCTTTTAAATTTTTTTTTTCCTTCTAGCATGTTGATAGTCATCACACAAAAACACGCCGCACCAAGTTTTAGATTTTTTGAAAAATTGGTCTGGTCGTTATAATTTGAAAACGCAAAACACTGTTCGACAAATTCGATTTGAATGAGATTTGGAGAGCTGAATCCACGGTGTAAGAACAAGAGGTGGTCCGACTGCCCTATGTTGCAGGTGACTACGTGATCAACCACAAATAGCGTTACAGTAAAATCCTTTCCGACGCAAGAGGCCCCTGAGCGCATTTTTGCCGTACTGCCACAAAATAATTACAGCAACCTAGGGCCAGTCGGACCACCTCTTATTCTTACACTGCGGCTGAATCTCTGTGAAAAAACAAAATTTTTGATCCATTAGCGAAGGTAGGCGTGGATCTGGTTTGGGAGATACAGGGGAATGAATTTTTTTTATTCTTGATATAAATTTTCCACCTCCTCCGGGCTACTATACAGCCAATAACATTCACTTATGGTTCGAGCCAAATAAATTGTGAATATACCAGAAATGGAAAATTTAGTTCCCTCTGATGGCTCAAAAATTGTTTTTTTTTCACAGAGATTGAACTCTCTGAATCTCATTTAAATCGGATTGGTCAAACAGTTTTGCGTTTTCAAATCATAACAACCAGGCCAATTTTTCAAAAAAATCTGAAACTTGGTGTCGCAGGCTTTTTTGTGATGACAAATAACTTTCTAGGAGGAAAACATTTTTTTCAATGGTGAGGGTTTTGGCTAGATCAATTGGCGTGGAATGCCCCGTATGAATGTATTTTTTCTAATTAGATATTTTAGTTGAAAATTAATCTCCCAACTGTTTCTTTATCTTTTTTTATCGCTCTTTCTGTCTTTCTTTCTTTAATCAATACCGAGTGTTAAATAGTTAGAATGGTATTAAACTATTGAATAAAGTATACTTAGCGACGTTTATAATGAACCAATCATGTAACTTGGATGAATTTTTTGAATTCCGTAGAGGAAGGAACAGTATTTTATTCTTTTTTTCTTCCTTAGAAAAAAGAAAACAATGGGTCTCATTGTTTTCCAAACTCTCTGTGAGATCTTCATTTTCATCCACAACCCTTTGTAGGTATAGAGTATGTAGATATTTTTCAGTGTAATTATTAGTCATTAATCTTACATACATATGGGGCATTCGGGCCTGACCCTCGAAAAATCTGTACAAATTCTCAAAAATTCTGTTTCAGAAATTAAAAGTTTTCAACCAAAATTTATTATGTTTGGGCTTTTGCTTCAACCTGTTTTTTTTTTTTTTTTTTTTTTTTTTAGCTTTTTTAACAGAACAAATTAAAAAACATACCCAAAAAAATCTGAAAAAAATTTGCACGAAACCTTGGCTATCGTAAGAAATATTCATATTTTCCAAATTTTTTCTTCCAAAAAAGTTTAAAAGAACAGGTCGAAGCAAAAGCCCAGACATTATGAATTTCGGTTCGAAAATTGTTGAGTATTTTTTCAGATTTTGCGATCACGGCCGTCGAGGTGTTGAAAAAAAACTTTGAAAACTCATGACACGCCCAAGTTTATTTTAAAAAATTTGAACAAGATTCGAATTGCCATTTAGAGTCGGAAGAATGACACGAAAAATCGTGGACCAGGTCTGAAAGGTCGAATCGGTATGGAATGCCCCATATATAAAATCCACTGCAGCATCAACGGCACTATTAGGATGTTACAGATTTGTTTTTTTTCCTAGACCGTAGGCATCGTGCAATAAACCAATTAACATTAAGTATACTACTGTAAATAAATTGCAGTTATATGGATTATTTAAAAATTCGTCTCTAATTTAGAGTCGGGGTGTACATATTACATTGATGATGATGTTAATTTGCTAAAGTGTTTTTTAGTATAATAATGTAATTAGACAGTTTTATATACTCAATAATACACATTATTATCTTTCAATCGTCAAACTAAATGAAAAAAATACACATAACAATGTGTGTATGCGTGTGTGTGCGAAGGAAGGAGGGAAGGAAGGAAGGATGGAAGAAAGAAAGGGAGGGAGGGAGGGAAGCATATATGTAGTTTGTGATGATGTAAATAAAGTAGAAAACATTCGATGCAACACATCTGCAAGTACCTATTAACATTTATTTTTTTCACCGATTTGAATAATTACAACCTCTATTAAAAATCGCACAGAATTTCAATCGGCAGGATAAAAATAAAAACAGGAACAGGGAGGTGTGAATAAATTTTATCTATAACGAGCGATTCATTTTCTAACAAATTTATTTTTCTGTAACATGTATTCTAGTATTGGTATACATGAATTACGATAAACTTGAGCTATAAAAACCAAGCTCTTTTTGACTCTATAGAAAAATTCTTTATCAACAAGTTTTATTAAACAACAGAATATAAAAAAAAAAAAAAAATCCTACAACCGATGGTGAAATGATATTATAGTGAGCATAAAGGTGACGTTAGATATGCGCTTCTTTTGTCATCATGTGACCTCAATGTGACCAACAACAACAACAACGCTGACGTCAAATGTTGAGGTCACGTGATGACAAACTGAACGCGTTTTCTAGCGTCAAGGCGTCAAATGGAAAGGCACCTTTGTTTTGATTTGTATATGCCCAACAAGTATCTGTCGCTTGGATCTACCTGCGCAACAGATCTATAATCTTAATATCGGCAAGAGAAATAGCAAACTTTGAGCATCGAGCATCGGTTGAATTCACTGCGTTCACGATTCTGAAAATTATAAATTACCATTAAGATATTTTCACTTTGTGGTAAAATTAAAAGTTTTATCAAATCGTAAATAATTCTATTTCGTCGAATGATTTTTTGATCTCAAACGAACGTCGAAAATGAGCACGTTTAACGTTTTCTCATCATCTTCACCAACATAAATCATACATTTTTCATAGTCAAGGTTTATTCCTGTTCGAAAATTAACGGTAAATCAAAATGAAGAACTAGTTTACTTACCTCTGGTTAAAAGTATCGCAGTGCGAGATGGAAGATATGCGTACAATCTGTGTTGTCTATCAGCAAAAGGTTCTGGCTTACTAAAATGCTTTACGTTTTTATCAATTCGATTTTCTCCGCCAAATTGAGGGTCGTCACTGCTCAATATTATTTTATAACTTCCTGGAGCGTTGACGCCTATCGCGTAATCGGGGAAAGACTTTGTTGGATGGAAATTGAATACGAATACAACATCTGCTCTGTCGAATACTACCACTTTGTCGTCTTCGTGTTTCCAGCTGACGTAGGCCTGTGAATAATCGTTTAGATAAGGTGTGTGACACTTTGGATCGTTGCAGGAATAATTCTGAACTTTTTTCATCAAGTATAAAGAAGTCGAGTTTGTTTTAGAATTTGGTAAAGCCTCATCGCAAAGCCTTCGTCACAAAGGCTCGTTTAGTCCAGGCATAATGAAATAACAAGTTTTTAAGAATGCGTACAGGGTTTGCGTGCAGCCAGCCATATTTTTCTTCCAAATGATTAACTTCACGGTCCCAATTGTTCATGAATTTATATTTAAGTATTTGGTCGTCGACCAGATTCCACTGACGCCTCGCGTAGTGATAACTGTCCCCATTTCCAGCACGAGGGAAATCCAGCCACTCTGGATGCCCAAATTCGTTACCTGATAAAAAAAAAATGAAACAACACGATCAAAAATCGTTATTCAATTTCGGAGAGTCAGGATATTTTTGATGATGAAACTCAATACTTGAAGAAACTGAACTGAATCGCTGTTACTTCCTTTTATCAATACAATGCATATACCAACCCATGAAATTGAGATACGCTTCCCCGCCAAGACCATGAGTGATAAGAGTGATAAGATTATGAAGAGCAATTCCACGCGACACAAGATTATTCTCAGGGCTATGCTCGCTCATATGCGTATACATCTCCTTGTCCATCAACCAAAAGGCGATTGTTTTATCACCGACCAGTGCCTGATCGTGGGACTCTGAATAAGCCACAGTTTTTTCCATCCAACGACGATTACTAAGCGTCCAACATATCTCTCCCATCTTCCAATCCTCGTCCTTAGACTCTTTCAACAGTTTAATCCATTTGTCCGGAATCGCCATTCCCAAACGATAATCAAACCCTACACCACCCTCCGCAACTGGCCTGGATTTTAATCAAAATACAGGCGTATATGAGTCATTCCACATAAGACTGGACAGTTTTTGACTAAGTTTTTCACCTCGACGTTTCCGATTTTGCTATAATTCTGTTAATATCGGAACATCGAGGTCAAAAACTGTCCGGTCTGACACGGAATGACTCTCGTGTTAAGTTTTTGTTCAGTGAAATATCGATGAGAATTGAAAGGAAAGTTGCTTAGTTCTTGGAAAATTGTTGAAATTTCATCTTGAAGATTGAGATCGAACAAAGTACCTGCAAATAGCGGGCATTCCACTAACATCCTCCGCAATAGTTATCATATTGGGATAAAGTTCATGCAGCATGTGATTAGCCATCATTAAATAAACAACTCCTTCTACATCGACGTTTAACCCATAGTACTCGTCGTAATGACCGCTAAACCCTTCTCCCATTCCTCTTGAGTGATACAGCATAGACGTGACGCCGTCAAATCTGTTTGTAATCATTTTAGCAAAGAATTAATCACTTCTTTGATAATAATATGTATGTTGAATCGCAGAAAATCTTTACCTGAACCCATCAAATCCAAACTCTTCGGCATACCAGCGTAAGTTGGATAGTAAAAATCTAACGACTTCAAATTCTGCGTAATTGAAAAGACGGCTACCCCACAAAGGATGTTCGCCTCTAGAACCTGAGTGAAAAAAGCACGAGTCTGTTCCGTCGAACTCGTTTAAGCCATCCAAAGTGTTCTTTGAAGCATGAGAATGGACGATATCCAAAAGAACTACTAATCCATGCTTGTGAGCTTCGTCTATTAATTCTTTGAGCTCTTCGGGCGTTCCATAGCGCGAGGAAGTAGCAAAGAATGAAGTTACCTTACAAAAGAAAATTACGATGTCAATGAAGATATCGAAATTGAAGAAGTTTTGGGTATTTCAGAGAAATTCCTCTGTATTGTTTTGATGCAATTTAAAAAAAAACCAATCTGCAGACTTGCTTAGAGTTTTTCATATACCTACGTATTTTTGGTAGCAGTTTCTATTGTCGCAAAGTTAAAATTTTACAGTTCTTTAAAGTTCTTGAATCAAAGTGTGCGAGGATTTTGAATCCTTTATTTTTACTGAATAATCCTGAGAACTCCGGATTTCAGAGCATTTCAGCCAGTTTAAGGAAAATGGTTTACTCCTGGGTACACATGGATTAAATTGGGTTAAATTTTTCTGCTATTTACCTGATATCCAAAACTAGCGTAATAAGCATGTTCCATGATGGCCATTAGCTGGATAGTGTTGTACCCCTGTTTAACAATTCTTGGTATAATGCTTTTGGCAAATTCAAGATACGTTCCGACGCGTAATTCCTGGGTAGCAATTCCCACATGGCATTCGTAGATCCTTAGACTCTCCGGTCTCTTAGGTTTGGGATATTTCAACTTGTAGATCTGCAAAAGTCCAGAATTTAGTCGTCATTTTTTTTTTTTTCTGCCAACCTATTTGATATCATATACCTACACCTCGAATAGGGGTATTTTCCAAGAACTGGAATGAGTCTAAATTGGTCTTCAATCAACCAGTTCGCTAATCTATTGAAGCATAATCGAGTAAAAGTTGAGAGTTGCGAGTCATCGAGTTTCACAGTTAAGACGCAGTCAAAGTAAAAGCACTTAATGCAAGGTGTTGGGGCAGCCAGTGCTTCGATTCAAGATATTTGAGCTGTTGTTTGAAATGAAATTCGGACACATGCGGTCCTTCAAAAATATTCCCATTCAAGGTGTATATGACCTGCTCAAATTATATACTAGGAAGCCTAAAAGCAGCGTGTTCGGAATAAAATTTCACCAAAAATATTTGCTTAAACAGCAATGAATTCTATGGCAAATCCAGTTAAGTAGTTCGAATAGAACTTTGAACATCTAACTGGCTAGCAAAAGTTCTCAAACAAGATGTTCAACATTTTGAGTTTTATTCTTTGTTTCGTGATTCGATGCTAATCCTAAGATTAGCTGCGTAGCTAATCTGTAGTTGTAAATTATTCGTTTTTATTTCGTGTCAACTTGTAGTACCTTGTCAGGAGTTGGATGCCAAATCCTTTGCTTAAAGGTTGTACCTTCTGAACGATTAGGTGGTTGAACAACGTACGACGCCCAAGGGCTCAGTCTTTCCAACAATTCACCGTTGTTGTTTCTTACTATAACTTTGACCTCAGACAAATGCTGTATGGGACTAGAACCATCAGCATTTGCATCCAGTTTCAACTCCCATTTACCATAGTCAAGCTTTTTATACGGAGTTCTAGTACGATCCCAACCATCTAAATATCAAAGACTTGTTAGAAATTTTTCCGGTGAATTATCTTTTATCTGTACCTCAGTCTATGCGAGTTAATGAAGTTTGAGAATGTGAAGAAAAAAAAATGTGAACACCTAATAGAAAAACGATCACATTGACATTTTAATATGTACTTTAAGGGTTCCCAGTTCCAGTGGATCTGCAAATAACAGAGGACTCACAACATTTCGAAAATGAAAAGAATTCAAAGTTTCGTAAAGTGGGATTGACCATTTGGGAATCCATGTTCATTGATTGGGTATTGTTTGAAATCATTTTTCATTTACAATGTGTTCCATATGCGACAGTATCATAAAAGTCAGTTAAACCTCTGAGGGTATTGGTAATGAGACGAGATGCATGTTTCCAAAGCATAAAAATATTCCTTACTAAAATCGCCTGTTAAAAATAGTTCTTTGGCTCCTGGAGCCCATTCCCTTGCAGTCACACTATTATCCGGGTTGACATGAATTCCAAAATGTTTATAACCGAGTGAAAACTGTTCCAAATTCTTTTCAGCTCCCTCTATCTTTTCCACATAATCTTTAAATATCGCATACCTGAAAGAATGAGCTTTTAATTTACACTGATATAAGAGAAGAAGGCAGCAGATATTTATTCAATAGTCAATTTATCATTTCTTTATAATCCCGTTTTATTTAAACTACTGTATCAATTCTCGTTATTCAACTCTGAAACATCCGCTTTTAATACTTATCCTAATTAACAGAGCGATAAATGATAATCATTCAATGTCAAATGCATAGCAAAAACAACCTTTGACCTCGACGTCAGATTACACATTTATATCGAGATAATATTCAATTTTAAGCAAATATGGTATACGACGAACTCCTTATGTATGAAACAGAAGAATAATTGAAACTCTGTTAATGGTTTCATTATTTCATTATTTCATTCGACATAATATGCTATAACAAGACTATGAATAACACCGGTCGACATGATTTTTGACTCTGACTTCTGAATGTCAAATTTTGGTTTCTTCTACGTTACTAATAAAGGGAAAAATAATTTTTTTGATCAAACTTTGCTTTCGTACCACCACCTGCTACCACCTGCTGCTCGTAAAATCAATCAAAATCTTCAAAACTTATTATCGACGTAAAACAGACAAAAGCAAACTTTAAAAGCCAAGAATGGATATTTTGGTGTTTTTCGATGCCTAGCATCAGAATTTACGCATCAAAACAGAAAGACAGAAAACAAAGTTTTTTTTGTCTACCTGTGTATAATATATTCAGACTATTTTCCGGATCCGGACATAACAATTAAGTCTCATAGAATTTTATAACAATATACAGTTACGTAATATTACGAGCGTAAACCGGCGATATTTCTTTACAAACAAACAAAAAGAAGGGGAATCCATTTTCTCGAATCCGGTTCCTCTTTTGTTTTCCTAATTTGAAAAATGAAGACGAATTGAACATAATATTCATTTGGTTCTTGTGTATTTTTTTATGAACATCAATTGTAACGATGATAATAGTTCAATCTGTTATCTTGGACTTATCATTCACCCGCGTTCATTACACAGTGATCTTATCAGTATATACTGTATTAAAGAAGCATAAGAAATTCTCATTTAATCCCATCCGAAGTAAGTTAATCCTAACTACGGATACACGTCTCTTCTTCTTCTTCTTCTTCCTTTTGTTTCGACTTATCGCCCTTTCGGGCATGTAGTCTAATACACGTCTCTACTATGTGTCGAAGAGAATTACGGCGAAGAAAAAGTATTTAAGAACGGTGTTTGTTGGTGATATATCAATCGCCGTTATACATAAGTCAGAATTTTTGCTACTTAAACGATTGGGAAAATAAATAAAAATGTAGATCGCGTAAAGAACGGTAAACGTAATGATGTAGGGATAAAAGTGGATGATTCATGGAATAGAATGATGTTTCTCAGAAACAGAAAATTATTCATCAGTAAGTCTAATAGATATTTGAAAGTTGAAAGTTGAAAGTGTTTATAGAACCTTTTTCTAATCTCCTTCTCGTACGGCGCCAAGTACGGATCTCTGTCTAATAGAGCTTTTATTTCAGGTACTTCCACCTGCATTGGATCCATGGCTGACCATTTTCCACCCATTGCGATTGATGTTTGGAATTTAACGTTTCACGAATTTATGGATATCAGAAATTATTACGATGCTCAAATTAGTCGATTAATATTCATACTACTCGGCTTTCGGCCGGCTCAAATACGAATGACATGTCAAGGTGAATCCCCCGCACCCCGCAGGTGCGGATCTAAATACTAATCTACCAACTACGTAGCCAACAAGTCTCTAGATATTTGGTTATTTATTTTTATACCTGGTACGACTGTTGCGTCGCGGATCAGTTAACTAGTCCTCACGCCAGATGACGCCACTTGATTAACATGTGACGTCGGAGGGGACGTTTGTGGACAAATCTAGAGTCTAACTACAGGAATTATCGCAACAAACAACCTAGACGTACACTCAGTAATTGTGGGTCACCAATTATCAATTAAGTACTGAAGTACCGTGGATAAGAGCATTTTCATGCAAAATTCACAGTTTCATTCCCGTCTAACTGTTTTAAATTTGAATCAGACCGTCACCTTAAATACTTTAGATTTAAATGTTAGGATTTCGAATTTGAAGTATATTTCGCGTCACTAATGCCATAAGGTCGTAAGCGCCAAAAAATTATTTTTTTTGCGGATATGCCCAAACGATGTTATATGGCACGAAAAAGATTTTGCCACCAAAAACACAAATTTTTTTTTTTTTTTGGCGCTTACGACCTTATGGCATTAGTGACGCGATTTATTTTATCAATACGAATCGAAAGCTTGAAAGAAGGGAAGCTATTGGTCCTAATTAATTATGTGGATCGTTCTTACCTTGTATGGAGATTGGAAGTTGGTCGATCAAAAGTGGATAACTGCGTTGGTTTCTTCCTCGTTGTCGACGTTTCTTCTGCAGAAAGCCTGGAGTCTTTGGAAATTGATGAGGTGGTATTCGAATGAAATGTTCGTTTATTTATAACTGCACAATTTTCTTTTTATTGAAATTTGATAATTTTATGATAAAATGCGTTGATACAAATTTGGTTTTTAGAAGTTTCACTGAATTTGAGTTATACTGGTTTCGATAAAATGTTGGAATTGAATCAAAGTTGAGATTGAAATTTTAATAAAGAATCGAATCTAATAAAGAATCGAATTTAATGAAGAATTGAATTCAATAAAGAATTGAATTCAATAAAGAATTAAATTTAATAAAAAATTGATTTTTAAATGATTGAAGTTTGATTTGAGAATGAATTGTTGTCAAAGGTTCTGGAGGCTGCCGTCCCATGTAGAGCCGGAACGAAAAAACGGAACGGAATCTAGTGACTTTTCCCATGTGTTGCGCGTACGTATACACCGACACATACAACGTTCCGTTCCGTTATTCCGGATTCCGGTGATCCGGGCCTACATGGGACGGCACCGTAAGTCTTTATAATTGGTTTTTGTTTGATGAGAAAAAATCGAAGTGTTAATCGTTGAAGAATTAACACCAGAGTGAAGAGTCGACTGATTCTTAAGTGGAATAGACCAATAGTTTGATGAGAGTGACCAGTTAACAAGAGCCGATGAAGATATCGTGCTGCAGATGACGCTGAAGCTGGCCGCCGATAGCGAGCCGCCGATTCACCGAAAGTTCCCGCGCACAGTGACTCTCACGCGAACCAATTGTTCGAATCGGCGGCTGAGTATAAAATCCTCCTCAGTCGCAACGTAATGATCTTAGGATTGAAATAATACATATTCGCTATTTATTTATTGCACTTTTTGCCACGCAAGTGTATTTGTTTATTTAAAAAAATCCTAAACGACGTACGCTTTACTCATACTAAAATTGAATCGGCGGCTGAGTCTAAAATCCTCTTCAGTCGCAAGGTAATGATCTTAAGATTGAAATAATTCATATTCGCTATTTATTCATTGCGTTTTTTGCCACACAAGTGCATTTGTTCATTTGAAAAAATCCTAAACGACATACGCTTTACTCGTGCTAATTGAATTGGCGGCTGCGTCTAAAATCCTCCTCAGTCGCAAGGTAATGATCTTTGGGAAATAATTCATATTCGCTATTTATTTACTGCGTTTTTTACCATGCAAGTGCATTTGTTTGTTTAAAAAAATTTTCAACGACGCTTCACTCGTGCTGCTCGAATCGGCTGCTGAGTTCAAAATCCCTTTAAACTATCCCGTGTGGAAATTTCTCCGGGAACGCCCGGTGTTTGCCCAGCCCCCGGATGGGTAATCCCGAAGATGGCCCAACTAGTCGGGTGCTATACGGGCAATAGATAGCATAACTGTAAATAATTTTTTCTAGTTTAGCTGTGCAGCCCCCGGTTAGCAAGGCCAGATATTTGCCTTGCATGAGTTTTCACATCAAAACTTGCCTAGGCCCTAGTTGGGAGAGCCCGAAATTGTAGCTGAGCTATTTATATGCTTACAATTTCGATCAACATTCATTATTAACCCGATATTCTCGACGGTAACCATATATGGACCCTGTTACGCATTCGTGTATCAAACGACACATATTGAGTTTTGAGAAAATGGAAATTAAAGTTTTTCTGATTAAATTGGTTTTGATAATACTTTTTGTAATTTTTTTTTTTTTTTTTTTTTGTATACGCAGCAAATTGATGAACTTATAATAAATATTCATGAATTATTATGAAAAATACTATGAATTTGAAGAAAAAATAATAATTTTTATATTTCTTATTTTCAATCAATTTTTGATGAATGATTATATAAATGAGAAATGTATGAAGATATTGAAAATAAAGAGGTTAGAGCAAAAAGAAACATGACAAGATTGAACATTTCAGGAAAAGTGTTTTTTTTTTTTTTTTTTTGCATTTCAACAGTTTGAATGTAAAAAAGATATTTTCCTGAAATGTTTCATTTTGTCAATCATACCTCTTTTGCTTTAACCCTTTCTGATATCAATAAACTAACCGGGGTCTGGCCGGGCGCTGTACAGCCGACCCGACAAATCTTCTAGCATTTGTCGGGAATGTTAGACGGGCGCTGGCCAGCTCGCGCTGTACAGCTGAGCGTTACATGCGTTGCCGGGCACTAAGCAGCCCGCCCGTTCAGCGCCCGCTTAGTGAACAGCGAAACTAGGCAACACCTAGCCAGCCCCCGAATTGAATTTCCACACGGGTAGCGTAGATCTCAACAGCAACGTCCCGCCTTCATGCACTTATTATAAAAAATATCGCGCGTTACTATGGTCAACTTTTATCCCTAGTAACGCAATATACTATTTCCATATAAACAGCCGCCAATGTTTCAAGCGATGGGATTGTATATTTGAAAATTAACTATAACCGTAAACTTATATGCAAACTTTGCAAAATGTACCGCACGAAAATGTGACACGAAAACCCTATCACCGTGTGCCGCTATACTTCGTTAACGGTTCAAAAGAGCGTTCTTTGAAGAGCTCCGCACAACTCCAAAAATCGTTGATAAATCGCACGAGGTTTATCAGACTCAAGTAATGGATTCAAGTTCAATGACCAACTGTACCTTTAATGAAGCGGACCTATATTGTTCTGAAGAATTTGCAGATTTTCTAAGTGTTTGCAATGATTTACATACCGACGATTGTCATATATCTCCGGATAGCGAAGATATTAGTAACAACACAGGTAATTCAATATATGGTATCCCTATACTATTCTGTAAAATGATATTATGAGCAGTATCAATCAAGATTGGGAGTGATCAATTAATTTTATAATCTAGTAACCCATTTATAATAATTTTCCTGGTCAAACTAATGATGTTTGAATCTCATGAGGTTAATTAGTGGTACAAATTACAGGTGAGGTGGTCAGCGTAAAGAATAACGGTCCCTCGGAAAAATCTGAAGATTCTGCCCAAAATTTTCATTTGCCAGCTTCTTTCTTTGAAAAGTTTTGGTGTGCGGGAGCTATACGATTTTCTGGTGGATGGACGCATGAATTTAATAAATACTTTCAGAACAAAAATCCCATGTGCGTTCTAGCCATCAGAGACCACAAGATTTGTAATGCAACTCAGAAAAGTAAGTTTAATGCCTTCAAAGCAGTTGGAAGGTGCACTATTTCAGGGTGCTGCAAATACGAGTTCACAATAGAAGATCGTTTAGTAGCACCACGTGAAACTGAGGTTATAGTTTCAAGAATTGGAGAATACGACCACACCTGTGGTGAAATTCGGAGGCGCAATGTTGCTGGAAATAATAGAAAAGAACTTCAGAACCGCTTAAAATATACTTCTCCTAGTAGTTTAGAGCTTGAATTATTGGCAGAAGTGCCCGATGAAATATTAAAAGCTGGAAATCGGAATGACGCACCTAGTAAAATGATTCTACAAAAAAATAGGAAGCAACGATCGCATAAAAGATGATCTGGATCCTGATTTCCACAAATTCATGATTGACTTGATGAAATCTCAGAAGGAAAAACCAGAGTGGAATGGAAAAATTATAAAGGGTTATGTGCAAAGCTACTCTGCGTACCCATTCTATACCGTATGCTTCACACAAATGCAAATCGATTATTTAATTAAACTGTCGGAAAACACGGACGTTTTCGCATACATGGACGCAACAGGATCTGTAATCCAAGGAGCACCTAAAAATCCAAAAAGACCGTACTATTACGCTCTGATCCTAGCAGGAGGCGTGGGTAGTCCCCTTCCACTGTTAGAAGTAGTATCTTCTGTCCATAATGTGCCTCATATCACGTTGTTTCTCAGCATATTTATGCATGCCATCCGAGAGAATTGCAAACGATTGAGGCCAGTCATTGCAAAACTAGAGACAGATTTTAGTATGGCGCTGCTTCAATCAGCATCTAGAGCTTTCAACGATATACCCTTATTAGGTTACGTGAAACGAATGTGGGATGAAATTAGGAATCCTGATAAAAACTATCGCCCTGTAACTGTCTTACATGTATGCTCCTCACATCTCATCCGCGCGGCCACAAAACGTATAAAAAAATTTACCGATGATGACGGTATGAGAAGATTATATGGGCGTATCATAGCCCTTCTAATTCACATGACGACTTTGGAGAAAGCGGATCAAATTTTCACAATTTGTTCGAAAGTATCCGGTATGGAGAGGAAATGTCATCAGTACTTAGAGGTTGTTAGTGAATTAAAACAACTTGTTTCCTCTAAATCAGGTACATGTTTTGAGAAATCTGCGGAAGAATCGGAAAATCTGTTGGGTAGTAATTCAGGTGCCGAAGAAAATGAAGAAATAATAGAAATGCCAGTTTCTCGGGACGAGTCACCTTTTTACTTGCATTTTCACAGCATCTTTGAGAAAACTACAACATCAACAAGCGGTCGGCATAAAAATCCGTTGTACAATTCATCCTTCATGTTGTACCTTCTGAATGAGCTGCTTCTGTTTTTTCCAATATGGTCATCGATAATAATCCAACGCTTTGGTATTCATCGTGACTCGAATGCTCCAGCAGAGAACTGGTTTAAGATCGTGAAACATTTCGTTTTCAACAAAGAGATGAAACAAGTGATTCCTCGTTTCATTGTCAAAATGGAATCTCTGCTGTTGGCACGATTCAAAGAAAAAACTTACGGGGTGAAAACTACGAAACAGAGTACCCGAAAATGTGCTGTACAGAAAATTCGAAAAGGAAAGAAAATTAGAAGTGCAAACAAATTGAAAAGATTGTCTTGTAACGACAACCAACAAAAGCGTAAACTCTTGCAAATTCAGTTACCGAACAAAAATGACAGACAGAGAGCGTCTCAAACAAAGATGGAAAAAGCATCTTCAAAAAACTCAAGCAACCAGAAATAGAATGACACATATATTGACCTCTCGGAAGAATTTTGGCAACGCAAGAAAGACGCTGTGAAAGGCAATTATTTCACTCACTTTCCAAAGTCCGTACCAGTGAAAGAAATAGTCGAGAAGCCTAATATAAGTGGTAACGTAACATTAATGGAAAACTACCCTGAAAGTAATCAGTCGACGAAAGTATTAGATTTGCATGAGTACGAAGAAAACCGATACAGCGACAGACAAACAGACGGAGAAGTAGAATTTGAAATAGAGAATAGTAGTCCGATACATTCATTAGCACCGAGCGTTCCAGCGGATATTTACGATTTTCCAGTTTTTTGTGCCGAAATTTTTCCAGAAGATAATAATTTATTGCAAGTAAGCTCTACAAATTCCGTTAGTACAACTATTTCCAAGAACCATGTCCCTTCAGATGCATATTCTACAGCGGTTGTAATGTCTTCGAGTAATATAGAAAAAGAAGCACCATGGAAGCCTCATTTAGAATACCCACCAAATTTGTTCACAAAAAAAATTATATGTGTTGCTGGATACGATGTCTACGATTCTGCTCTCAAGTCTCTCATGCCGAATCTATGGTTTGACGACAGCATTGTCAACGCATTTCTCGTGGAGACAGCGAAAAAATTCAATGATGAATACAATCCTCTGATTTTTGATATATTCTTCCTACAGTCAATTAGAGGATCAAGCGGGATAAGAGATAGTTTCCGTCAATGGGCATATAGCGAACAAGCATGGACTCACGACATGTGGCTACTACCTGCACACCCTCACGGTAATCACTGGACACTATATTTGATAGTTTTTCAGCAGAAATGCATCGTATATTTCGACTCGATGCACGGTCTTCCGGTCGAAGGGATAACCAATCATTTGCGGGATTTTATCGAAGAGATGTTTTTCAGTAAACATAATGTGAGAATTGACTGGTCTCAATGGACAATGTACTGTCCCAATGACATACCATATCAAGCCGCGGACACAGGAACAACTGGCAATTGTGGGGCTCATGTTTGCATGTGGGCATACTCAATTTTGAGCGGAGACTATCTCAATTTTTCAGAAAGCGATATGCCGCAAATTCGAAAATGGATTGCAGTAAGCCTATTTCAGTCTCACAATCGAGGCAGATATATTCCCTTAAGGTGGTTCTTTACCTACTTCCCACCAAACTTGGATTTCAGAGAAGATTTTGAATACTTCTCGATGGGCAAAAAATCTGAAAAAAATCAAGCATGTAGAAGATCCTCGAGAGATTGATTTTGCATGATAATAATTCACAAAAGTTATTAACAAATTGATGGAAAAAAAACTGTTCAAGAAATTAGCCGATGACCCAACTTTTTTTTTAGGTGAAAATTATTTTTCAATTTTTTTGAATACGTATGATTTTTTTCAGAATTTTGTTAAATATTTGAAAATCGCGTTTTGTCAGGTATGAAAAACCCAATTTTCAAAGATTTAACAAAATTCTGAAAAAAATCATACGTATTCAGAAAAATTAAAAAATAATTTTCACCTAAAAAAAAAGTTGGGTCATCGGCTAATTTCTTGAACAGTTTTTTTTTTTCATCTATTTGTTAATAACTTTTTTGAATTATTATTATGCAAAATCAATCTCTCGAGGATCTTCTACATGCTTGATTTTTTTTAGATTTTTCCCCCATCGAGAAGTATTCAAAATCTGCTCTGAAACCCACGTTTGGTGGGAAGTAGGTAAAGAACCACCTTAAAAAAAAAAGAAACAATTAAATATGATAGGCGAAGTCGAAATCCGCAAAACGAGGTGAAAACCTGCACGTTTCTCGTGAGCCACCCTTGGGAGCATTTTCAACAATGCAGTACTGTGCGTCTTTAAAACAGTCACTTCTAATTTTTAACGATAGATGATTGCTTTTTGATCTGAGGGGGAAAAAGTAAGAAGACTTATTTTGTATATTTTGCATGGAGTAGTTGGGAAGCATAATGCATGTTCATCTTTTTATCATTACCTTACAGCAATACTCGCGTATACATGTATCGTACTTATTTTTTCATTTTCCATGAAAAATCCTAATTGTTCTACAGAATTGTAATATTTTCATTGATATGATTATATATGTATAGCATTGTCGATACCATTACTATTATCCCTATCATCATTATTATTATGATTACTATCATCAATTTATTCTATTTTTGACTTATACCTATGGTATGATTAGTATATTACACGTATACATAATTTTAATTTAACATATACTTAGTGACCTAGTTGTGAAGCATGCGTTTTTCCATTTGCATTCATTTTTTTAACCATTTTCTATTTTCTTTATTCCATTTAACCTTTTCATTAACTGCAAAGTTCAAAGCATGTTTTTTTTTCACCAGGCCGAAGTTTAATTAACGTGTATTCATTGCTTGTACTTATATTGTGAATGTCTTTTTGAATTAAACGCTTGTGTTCTTGGAATAAATTGTTATTGAAAGCATGATTTCATATCGTACTTTTTTATCGCGTTGACAGTAGGAACGTTTGAAAATTTTGTAGAAATTCTTTTTTAAATGGATATGAAGATATATGGAGGAGTTTGAGAATATTTATAGAAACGTTAGTAGAGAGGGTGCAGTATACCGTTTATGACCCTCCCCTCCCCTTTTTTTTTCCCCCCCTTTTTTTTTACTTTTTTTTCCCCTTTTTTTTTACTTTTTTTTCCCCTATTTTTTACTTTTTTTTTTCCCCTTTTTTTCCTTTTCTTTTCCTTTTTTTCCCCCTTTTCTTTTCCTTTTCTTTTCCTCTTTTTTCCTTTTTTTCTTTTTTTTTCTTTTTTTTCTTTTTTTTTTCAATCCTAACCTGAGTTAATTTCAACTATCCTAACCTAAGAGAATTTCATCGATCCTAATCTAAGAAAACTTATGTATACTTATCGAATGGAAATAAATATATATGGTGAATGTAGGGAAAGGATAGGGTCGGTAAAAAACGCACAGGTGAATATTGTTATAACAAATGTTTATTCATATCATTTAATATTTATAAAGGTAAAGATCCAAACTTATGTTTACTAAAAAAAAGGTTCAAGCTTATAACTAAGATTTATTTAACAGTATTGCGTATAAAATTTACAACTAATCATGCTAAGGCTTATTCTAGAGAAAAAACAGTCGTTTCTTATGCTAAATGCTCAACGTGGGTATACACTATATGTTGAATCCATGGATCCCTTAATTTCCTCGGATATGTCAAGAGCGAACAGAGCCTTTAGTTCAAGCAAAACAATTTTATACATATACGTACTAAGATTCGGTTTCAAATTCGACTGTACCCCATCCAGCCGCTCGTTAATATCTTTTAAGACAAGATCTGTGAAACGATAAAGAGGTGTATCCGTAAAGCCAAACGCATTTGCCAGTGTAGAGAGTTCCCTTACCATTTCGTCTTTTAGTTCGTTCACAGGAACCG
The DNA here is from genome assembly GCA_943736025.1 of Tenthredo mesomela. Classification (NCBI taxonomy): domain Eukaryota; kingdom Metazoa; phylum Arthropoda; class Insecta; order Hymenoptera; family Tenthredinidae; genus Tenthredo; species Tenthredo mesomela. Next base: position 34,704,775 of record OX031014.1, read on the forward strand.
CATGTTCTCTTAGACGACATAAATGATTACAGACGCACCCCGATATGGCATTTAGTCCATCGAACGATGTTTTCTGCAGCACGATGGACGGCGATCCAACCTCCGTTTCTTAAGACTGGCGGAATTGTAAGTAGATGACTCATCGTCTGTGTCTCGATCTTCTTCCTTTTTCCACTGCTCAGCTGGTTCTGTTAGCTTGATGGCTCTCAAACCGTGAGCCAAGATGAAGGAAACAGTATAACCGTTCACATCTATGGTCGTAGTATCGGTAGAAACGGCTGGAGTATAGGGTGTGGTCGTTGGTTTAGCGAAGTAATCGTTGATTTTGCTCAACATTGTTAAAAAGTTCCACCAAACGTCAGTTTTCATCGCGATGATACTTCCACCTTGACCACTGAGCTGCACAATAGGCTCGAAACGTTCACCGACTAAAGAATATCCAACCGAGACTGCCGTTGAAAACGAAGGGTTTATTCCATATGTGGCTGATAGTAGCATCCGCCTGGTTGGTCGCAGAGGGTCAATTATGAGTGGTTTATCAACTGAATGAGGTTTTTGTAATGCACGCACAGATTGAGAGTTAAACATGATGAAATTATGATTCAGACACTGAAGAATATTGATGCAGAGTAACTGTTTTTCACTGTTGCAAGCACGGGCTATTCGTAACTACTGGCGTAGATGCTTACAGACCCCTTAATATTTCAAGAAAAACCCCCCCACTACTGGGTGAGGTTTTATTATTCCTCAGAGGGTAGGGATAAGTTTTTCAGCTAGGCTGAGGGATTTCACGGTTGTAGCAGTGGACGCAGTACTTACATATAAAATCAGCGTGGCTCTGGGATACCATAGGTGCCGACCCCTGCATTATACCCAGGCAGTATGCCGTTTATGGCTCTAAGGGTTTGCAGGTAGCTGTAGATTTTTGCCTAAAAGTTTGAAGGAAAAGTTTGCAAGGCTTCAATCTGCACGGATAGGTTCAAGTAATTACTTTTGGGTTATATTGCCGTCTGTTGTAAAACCGACCCTAGAAAAAAAATAAAGAACCCCCCGTCTCTTTGGAAACTATTTGTCAGGCCTACCAGTTTCAGCCTGTCTAATAGTACGACGCGACAATGGTCCGGTAATAATTACTTTTCTTAGCAACCCAACAATATGAATGTATTATACGGTGTACGCCTTTCAAACAGATAATCGGCCATTTACGGTGCCATTGTTCAAGTAACGTTGGAGAATAAACACTGTATTATATACCCGCAAAATTCGTCGAAAGATGGCAATTATACTCTGCTGGTTAAACATTGAAAGATTTGTTTGTCAGGGGGTAGCTTAAGACAGTGAAAGGAAATAGATAGGTGTACGATGCAGCTGCCTTTGTAATCAGCCTGCCCCAAAAATGTAATTAACTGATTTCTATTTTCAAGTTCACGCTTCGACTACCCCGCAAAGGTGCAAGTGTACGTTCTTTTGTCTCGCGTGTCATGGTGCGGTAGGGGATTAACGATGACCGCTATGCCGGTTCAGACTTGCGGGCGTAAGGGACGCAATGGTAAATACCGATTTTGTATGTTCAAGTTCACGCTCCGGCTACCCTTGCGAAGGTAGTACATTCTTTTGTCCTGTGTGCAGAGGTGCGGTTGGGGGATTAGAGGCGCACTGCATGCAGGTACAGACTTGCGGGCGCAAGGGCCGGTCGGGTGAAAAGCAATATGAAGGTGACGACAGTCAGGTCGAAGTATAGTGACAGTGTTTCAGGTAGGCAAAAATGGTCAAGGATTGGCGGGTGGTAGTAATATCAACGATTGGTTCATTTACGCTGAGTGGGGATGAGCAGGGTACCAAGCATAACATATATAGACTCGCCAAAAACGTGTCATTTTATCAGTTTGAAAAACTATTCAGTAGGGGAGACTCTGCTGGTTGTGATCTTCTGATTTCGAATGGTTTAACAATTACTGTTGCGTTTGTTTTTTCATTCGTGAAAGGCATTGTAACCAAGCGAACAAGTTTGAGCTTCGAGAAAATTCTGGACAAGTCCTTATTTTTCTTTTGTTTGAATTTATTTTGGCGGATATTTTTTGCGATGAATCGTGTTGAGGATAAACGTATCATATCAACCGTGAAAGGTATAATCCTGACGGTGATACGGTACCTCGAAACTACAAGACCGGAGGTTGTTACGAAGCGTATGCGTGAGTGGTACCATCGAGTCAAGGGCATGAATACTGAGCAGGAGGTGACGACGGTTCTACGTAATATTATCGGTACCCTTGAGTTGTGGATAGTCTTGCAAATCGTGACGTGTTCGACCTTAGTGGACAGACCTTTTTGGATGAGACAAATGTTGAAAATCGTGAAAACTGCCCTTATACCGTCGGATCTTCGAATAGTGGCAAATACCATCAAGCGGCGAGGACAGGATCTGAAGACGGCAGCATGTCAGCGAACAAGTCACAATGCCACGGTTATAGCACGAGAAGAAGCGGATGCTATAGAAGCTGTCGAGGCTTATGAATTAGCGGTTGAAAGTGCGATGGCATTTACACAGGAGGATCCTACTGTAGATACGGACGGTGCACCGGCGATAGAGGAGACTATGGAGCGGCTATCACAAGTCTCGATGAAGGATGCGGAGGATGCGAACGAGACGGGGATGATTGCTAAAACGACGGATGAAATTTGTCGATATGCGCCGAATTTATCGAACGAAAATACGCGGTATACACCTGTGAGCGGTAAGTGTTGTTAGAAAATATGCCACGAGTACACTCCTACACGAAAAATGCTGAATCTTATTCTCTGTCATTCAAATTTATGTAATTTTTTTCATAGTTTTGAATAATTTTACAGATGTTGTACCGAGAACGAAACCAGCGACAGGTCTGTTCAACGTTAACGCTGGAGCTTCTACCTCAACGTCAGGAATTCCAGTCAGAATATACGCGGTCAACGAAGGGGCTAGCACTTCAGGAATACAGCAGGGTGGAGCAGCTCGTCGTGCAGGAAAGCGTAATGCTCCAACGGACGATGTACCTGAACAGGAGGATCGATCGGAGGTTGTCAGGCGGGTTAGTGTACCGATTCAGGATGCAGGGTTAGATCCAGAAGTAGAAGACGTAGAAGGCAATAGATCAGGACGATTTAGAATCACACAGCGTGTGAATAAAAGATATCCGCGTTTTGGGTTAGCTGGAAATCAGGTCACGGTAAAAATCATAATTCCGCCAGAGACGGAAAACTCACTACGTTGGTTAGAGGACGCATTTAGGGAACTTCATAGTTATTTCAGATCATTGTGCGGTCAGGGGGATCTAATGGGTATAACATTTGTTACGGATGGTTTCACGAGGGGTGCAGCGGGTTTAAACTTTCGACCGGCACGCGATTTTCAATTCGAGGATTTATGGGGTCTCGTGTTTAGAATCACGCAGAGTGCGCGTGAGTTTTCGATAGATCAGCCTTTTACTATCAATATATTTACGGTCAATTTACCTGTCGGGAGGGGTAAACGCTTACGACTGGACGGGGAGGGAATATTAAATAAGCGGTCGATCTTAAAAATTAAAAACGATGATAATTTATGTTTACCACGGGCGTTGTTCGCAGCTGGGGTATACGCGCGTAAGGGTGCGTATCCTGATTTTAAAAATATGTGGAACAGGGCTAGGGACAACGAAAAATATCAAAAAGAGAGGGCTGAGGAATTAGTTAGAAAGGCACACGTCACGATACCCGAGCAGGGCTGCGGGTATAACGAGCTCCTGCAGTTTCAGCAGTATTTGGCACGATACGACACTGTCATAACTGTTTACTTTTGGCGTACACTTGGAAAGGGCGGAGAACCTTTTTTTAATGGCGAAGATATTGTGGTAGGCTTGGGACGGACTGCAACCTATAGAATCAACATTATTTACAGCGAACGAAACAGACATTACGACGTCATTTTAAATATCAGTGCAGCAGCCGCCTCTAATTTTTTTTGCATACCGTGCAATGTAGGCTATTCTCGTGGTATGGAGCACAGGTGCTCTAATATATGTCCTCGTTGTTTGACGACGCCCGCTTGCGATACGAGGACTGATCGAAGGGAATGTATCTCGTGTCGACGTGAGTTTTACGGCATTGAATGTCTTAATAACCACACAAAGCCCGGTTCGTTCAGCGGAAAGCGGTCAATCTGCAGTACCCTGCGGATTTGTCAAACTTGTGATATCTATATGGATACATCCAAGGGGAAACATGTCTGCTGGGAAACATACTGCAAGACCTGTCGTTCAAATCAAAAGATAGAGCATAGCTGCTATATGAGACCTGTGAAACATACCGCAGGAGAGCCTGCGAATTATATATTCATTTTTTATGATTTCGAGACACAACAGGACCAGACACTAGACGGAGACGATGCAGTGAACGTACACGTGCCAAATCTGTGCGTCGCGCAGCGGGTCTGCACGCGTTGTATAGATGAGGATTTTAGTGAGGGTTGCGCAGGGTGCGGTGCTCAACGAGAATTTGTTTTTAGTAGGGACCCAGTGAAGGAGTTCATCGAGCTCGTTGATAGGAAAGTTGACGGCTATAGAAAGATTATATGCATAGCACATAACGCCAAGGGTTTTGACGCGCAGTTTATTCTGAAGTATCTGGTGGAGAATGGAGGCGAACCGCCGCGGGTTATACTCAACGGGAGTAAAGTAATACTTTTGGAGACAAACAACACCCGTTTCTTAGACTCGCTGGCATACATGCCGATGGCTTTGTCGGCATTGCCAAAGGCATTCGGTTTACCTGAGGCCACCCAAAAAGGATTATTCCCACACTTGTTTAATACCCCGGCTAATCAGGGGTATGAGGGTCCCTTACCTGCGGTCGAGTTTTACTCACCAGATACTATGACGAGAGAGGCTAGGGAAAACTTTTTTAAATGGTATAATAGGTCAGTTACACTGAGAGACTTTTTATTTCAAAAATCGGTAAAACTATATCAACGTTTAGTATGTTACAGTAGAAACTAGGGAACAGAGTGAAAAAAATGATAAGTATTCGTAGTGTCATATCGAAGTTTGACATAACCATACCAGTCTTTGACAAAAAAGTCTCGATTTTTCGTATGGTACGTGTCAAAATGTTTCCCGAATCGCCCCGAGCGATTACGATTTTCGCCGAGATTGAAGTGCTTTATTTTTCAATGATTTATTAAAACAATAACTCTTGGAATCCTTTCTCACAAGCGGTGAATTGTTCTCAGCTCAGTATATATACCAGTTTCCGAAAATATATATACAGGTGTGTTCGTGAAGCCCTCGACTCAGCTCAGATCAGATTTTTTTGTTTTGCAGCTGTGAGTAATAGTTTTTCGTATATATGTTTACCATATGAATTTTTGACAAGCAACCCCGGACTTCTCTACTTCTGAAGTTAGCATATTAAACGTTGATATAGTTTTACCGATTTTTGACATAAAAAGTCTCTCAGTGTAGAGAGAATTATATTTTCAACTTTGATGTAGAATTGCTAAGGTACTGTCAGTCAGACGTGACAATTCTACGACTCGCCTGTCTAGCTTTCCGGAAGATCTTTCAACGTACAGGAAAGGTTTGTCCGTTTACGGAGAGTACAACTATTGCGTCAGCTTGCTCGATGGTTTTTCGAAAGAACTTTTTACGTGACAATCAAATTGGGATTATCCCTCCTGCTGGGTACAGACTAGGCGATAAACAATCACGTAAAGCCATCGAGTGGTTGGTATGGCGGGAGCATGAGCTAGGTATTGAGATCGAACACGCTGGTAGAGGAAGAGAGAGACTGGTACAGGGACGCCGAGTTGATGACTACTACGCGGAGCCTGATGGCGTAGAGCATGTGCTGGAGTTCCATGGCTGTTACTGGCACGGTTGTCCCCGTTGTTTCCGCGTCAACAGGGATAAGCGACCACCGGTTGGCGAGAGCATGGATCGGCGGCTCGAACAGACCATAGCCAAGACAAGACGCCTGCGGAGCCAAGGAATGATCGTCGAGGAGATATGGGAGTGTGAGTTTAATAGGATGGTTGAAACAGATGCAGTGCTGCGTGCATATATCGAGGATAACGCGCTTATTCCGATGTTAGGTATAACTAAATTGAATCCACGTGATGCCTTTTTCGGAGGGCGGACCGGTAATACGTCGCGGCTCTACGAGGTAGATGGCGAGGGCAGTGAGCAAATACACTACGTTGATGTTTGCTCGCTGTATCCGTACGTCAATGCGACTGGTGAATACCCGCGTGGTCACCCAAAGGTATATGTAGGGCGAGAATGTGAGTCGTTAATAGGGAAGCAGGGTGTAGATCTTACCAGAGTCGAGGGGCTGGTTCAATGTGTCGTGCTGCCACCTCGTAGACTTTATCATCCCGTGCTGCCGTTCCGCATGCATAATAAGCTAATGTTTCCGCTTTGTTACACGTGTTGTCGCGAATTATTACAATATCCATGTCCGCATCATGAAGAACACAAACGATATTTATCCGGCACTTGGGTTTCGATTGAATTGAAAGAGGCTGTAAAAAAAGGGTACAAAGTCATACCGGTATCGGAAATCTGGCAGTACGAGGTCACCAAGTTTAATCTAGAGACCGGAGAGGGTGGGCACTTCACGGGTTATATACGTACTTTTCTCAAACTTAAACAGGAGGCCAGCGGCTGGCCCGTTGGTTGCGACACCGAGGATGCGCGATCAGACTATATCCGGCAGTATAAGCTAGTAGAGGGAGTAGAGTTAGACCGTGAGAAAATCGAAAAAAATCCAGGGCTTCGCTCTGTGGCGAAGTTATGCCTCAACTCATTCTGGGGTAAGTTTGGTCAACGGGACAACATGTCAAAGACGACCGTCATTGATACGCGGGAGGGACTGTTGGCTCTGCTAACAAATCCAGCGATTTCACTGGAGGATCTAGTCCCCGTCAACGACGACGTGTTGTACGCCCGCTGGTCCTATATAGATCAGAGTATTGAGCCATCCGTCCTCGCGAATGTAGTCATAGCGGCATATACAACGGCACAGGCGAGGCTGACATTATATTCTTATTTGGAAAAGTTAGATCGTCGTGTATTGTATTATGATACAGATTCTATTATTTATGTTCGTTCGGGTAGGGCTGGAGAATACGAACCGCCGGTCGGTAATTTTTTGGGTAATATGACCAACGAGCTTGAGCAGTATGGTAGGGGTAGCTACATACGGGCGTTTGTATCCGGTGGCGCGAAATTCTACGCTTTCATAGTGGTGTGTCCAGACGGAAGGGAGGTAGAAGTCTGCAAGGTTAAAGGAATTAGCTTGAACTATTCAACACGCTTGAAAATAAATTTTAAATCTGTCAAGAAAATGGTAGAGGAGGATGCAGCGCCGATTCAAGTAGAGTTTCGAGGTATAGGACGAACTGTAACACATGATGTAGTGACCAGGAACCAGACGAAGACCTGTCGGCCTGTTTTTGTAAAGAGGCGTTGCTGTAGAGATAGTTGGGATACCCTTCCCTACGGTCACACCGATGAATAGTCGAAGTAGGTCGTGTCATGTTCGTAGGTCTAAACTCCACTATAGGTCATGACGAACAGATTCACTGTTTCAACCATCCTGTTGAGCTCTTTGCATTTCCGTACTTTTCGCTATCCTTCGTCTTATTTATAATATTAATCTTGCCTATCTTTTTTAATTCCTTTGCAGGTGATATTTACATTATTTACTCTGTCCATAATACTCTTATATTATTTAAGTAACTCAATTGTAATATATGTAACATCGATAATAATATTCATCTTGTTCGTAGTACTCGTATATCCTTTATAGTATTTGTGTCATAACCTTGTTATTAGAAGTGTAAAATAATAGAAACTGTGTAAATATCAGCTTTAAATATAAGCCAATGCATACCTACTTAATTGTCATGGTCTATCGCTGTAATAAATAAAACTGTTCCTTAGTAAGCCCATACCTAACCATTGTAGAAATAAGTACAAGATATTCTATGTAAGATTATTGACCGTATAGCAACGTGGTCAGTTTTTCTTTAAATATACCTGTGGAAAAAATTTCTGTTTTATTGCTACCTCCCCAACGAAATAAACATCTGAATCCGAACCCCAAACATTTCGTATTAACAACCTCCCGCCCAGCATTCAGCCCTAATCGGTATACGTGCTAGTTCAGCCTTTGATACGTATATATGTAGTAAAAACAAATTTTTCATATGATATATCTACTCTGAGAAAAAGCGCGCATCGCATGAGAGATGGCGCGTGCCACGCACTTAGACTCCTTCGGAAAATATTGTAGCATAGTTAGTCGCAGGTTGAGTTAAACTTCATTCATAGTTTCTAAATCACTCGTCGCGTACAGTCGGAAATAGTGGGAGCCCTCCATAAGAAAAATGGACACACGCTGGCGACACCCTTTTTCAGCGATAATCGCCGGACCGTCCGGTTGCGGTAAATCAATCTTCGTCAAAACCTTTCTGCGAAACATCGACGAATTGTGCGATACACGATTTTCACGTGTGCTATGGTACTATGCTGAGCAGAATTCGCTCCAGGGGTCTCTCAATAAAAACGGTACAACGGATGCTACAATTGAGTATCGGGAGGGCTTACCTCAGGTATCCGACTACGATACGGATAGAACACCTAAGCTAATTGTGGTCGATGATCTAATGCGGGAGGCTTCCAACAACGTAATAGTTGACCTGTTCACCAAGGGTTGTCATCATAAGAATCTGAGCGTGTTTTTCATCACACAGAACCTATTTCATCAGGGTCGGGGTCAGAGGGATATATCGCTCAATTCAAACTATATCGTCTTTTTCAAGAATCCGAGAGATCGTGCACAAATACAACATTTAGCACGCCAGGTTTATCCTGAGGATCAGCGTTTTTTACAGGAAGCCTATCATGACGCAACTGCGCAACCGCACGGCTATCTATTACTCGACTTGAAACAATCGACGCCTGAAAACTGCCGCTATCGCACCAATATATTTCCATCTGACGAGTATCAACACGTCTATGTTCCACGAAAAGATATAAAGTCGCGTTCTATTTCCAATTTACCAGTCATTCGGTTGTAATGCCACGCGTACGGAGGTCTCGTGGTACCTCGGATAGTACCCTAAGTGTAAAAGGTTCAACGATTGCAGCCGCACGTAGACGGTTCGGAAACGGAAATACAGCAACACTACAGGCACTCTGCAAGCTGAGTCCTAAACAACGTCTGGCACTGCTACGTACTGCCGATAATTCTCTTGTGAAAAGTATATGTGAGTGTGCCTTGAACACAGTGCATGGTAACGTCGTATTGACGCAGAAGGAGAAATCTAGACTTGCTAAGCATAAACAACTTCTTCGTAAATTGGCTAGCAGCAAAGGAAGCTTAAAAAGTAAAAAACAGATACTGGTTCAGCGTGGTAGCGGTTTTCTGCCTATGTTACTTGCACCCGTTCTCGGGACTCTGTTTTCACACCTGTTTGGCGGATAGAAATAGGAAAACGATGGAACATGCAAAGAAAATGGTTTTGATACCTTCGGAGAGTGTAGAACGTCTCCAGCGCAATGCCGCGTCTTCAGGACTACTTTCCAGTAATAATTACGAGAATACAGACCAAATCGCTAGAAATCCATTCTCTAGACTCGATAACGAGATGCGAGCCATTCTGGATTCACCTACCGGGGATGACGCTGCGAAATGGAAACTATATCAACAACTACTACAACGTTTTTTATACTTCGCCGAGGATTCACGAAAACCTTTAAGTCTAGAACTTCACACAAAATCTGTAAACGATAGTTCCGCAGATATCACGCATGAGAAAGAAGCAGAAGTGTCATCTGACAAGCAGCAATTGTTATCACGAATTGTTTCTACAGTACCAAAGAAATACCGATCAAAGGCAGAACATCTACTTAGACACCTTGCCGATGTTCCGACGCGTTTCTCCTGGGACAGTAATGGAGTGGTGACTATAGACAACAAGGTTGTACCTGGCACAAACATCGTGGATTTGGTGAACGATTCTATGCGCTCTAGAAAAGGCTTTCAACCTGACGGCAGACATGTGTACGCACGTTTTCTTCAGAGTATCAATGTTCCGCGGGAATATATTGGGAATCAGAATGTCTGGAAAAATGCGGCAGCATCACCATCGACAGCGGAAAATATCGTGATGTGGAGCGGTGCAAAGCGGCGTCAAGCATCTAACCGTTCTAGAGTCAGCGGGGAAAGCAGTAGTGAACATTCGGCCAAGAACGACGGAAGTACCGACGGGAGAGAGGACGAGTCCTTCTCTCTACCATCAAAACTATCGCGCGATCGAAAAACACCCCGTACTTCTCCGAGCAAATCGTCAAAACAAGGCTGGTTGTCATTCGGATATGGAAAATGAAAGAACTAGAACGTCTGTATTTTGACCCCTCACACCCGGCTGGCTATGCAGGAGCAAGAAAGTTGAAAAAAGCCGTTCGAAAAGTGAGCTCTACAGTAATTGAGAACTGGCTAAGTGCACAGGATGCTTACACTTTACACAAACCTATACGGCGTAAATTTCTACGACTTCGGTACAACATTTCAAATATTGACGAACTCTGGGAAGCCGATTTAGTTGAACTTGGATCGATAAAGGAATATAACGATGGATTCCGTTACCTATTAGTAGTCATCGATGTCCTGAGTAAATTCGCATGGGTGATCCCACTCCGTAGTAAATCGACTGGTGACGTGGCCGACGGCTTCAAGCAGATTTTAGACTCTACCGAACGACGACCTGCCACCGTGCAGACTGACAAGGGTAAAGAGTTTGTTGGTGGTGCTTTTCAAAAACTCCTTGCCCAGAACGATATTCGTTTTCGAGTGACGCGTAACCCTGATATAAAAGCAGCTGTTGTTGAACGATTCAATCGTACTCTAAAAGACCGCATGTGGAGATATTTTACTCATAAAAACACGCATCGATACATCGATATCCTGGAAAACATCGTTAACTCGTATAATAATACTATACACTCGAGCATCAAAATGGCTCCATCGGCTGTGACGCTCTACAACGCGGCTGAGGCCCGTGCGAATATTCAACGCATGCATCCTCCACACAGGGCGCGCAGGCTGAAATTCAATAAGGATGATCTTGTACGCATAAGCAAGACAAAGGGTACCTTCGCTAAAGGATACGAGGCTAACTGGAGCGAGGAGTTGTTCAAAATCAGACGCGTTTTACCTGGTTTACCGAACGTATATGAGTTGGAGGATCTTTCTGGAGAGGAGATTGACGGTTATTTTTATGAAGCGGAGCTGCAGCGTGTGACGGTGGATATTGAAAATACTGAGTTTCAAATTGATAAAATCATTCGCAGCATGGGTCAGGGTCGCAGTAAGAAGGTTCTTGTCAGCTGGAAAGGTTACCCTGAAAAATTCAACAGTTGGATTCCGGCCACCAGTCTTCAGAGTCTTGCACCATAATGAAGTCGCAGTTCTACATAACACTACCTAGCAATAGCTCGATGCAGGTTTTCCCCGATAACAGGACCTGCTGCTATATTACACAACTACCACGGACGATCGAGCTCTCTGGCGAGTGGGAAGTCGCTATTGTTGAAATACAGTATCCTCTGACATACATACATAGTAAGAAAGAGGTGTTGGCTCGTAAATTAGCTGCAAACAAATATAGTGTAAATACTGTTAGCAATAGGATTACGAGTGGAGATGACATTTCGCAATCCCGCGATAAACCAGAGGTTATCATTGTACCGCTGCAAACCGGTCAAGAGGTCCAAGAGACCCCATCGCTCATGTTCGTCTATTGCGATATCATAGAACCACGTATCGTGGGAGACGTCTATGCTCCCCTTCTGCGTATACTACAGGTTAAACAAAGGGCCGACACCGTAGATGTGGAAGTGAAAACGTTTTCACCACCGCACTATCTTCCTTTACTTCTTTCGAGCTTCCGGACCATCGAAATATCTATAAGAGACCACCAGGGTAAATCTATACCATTTGACCACGGGACATTGACAGTCACGCTACACTTCAAGAAAATATACTAGTTCATCGCCAATATTAAGGATACCAGGAAGAACGGAATAATACTATGGCTCAGTACATAGAGTATTACGAATCACAAGTAGGTGGGGGAATCGATCGTGTTTACGTCGGTGCACCCAATCAACGGGGCCATGGAATCGGTAGTTTTCTGGGCGGTCTATTTAGACGAGCTATCCCACTGTTGAAAAAAGGAGCCCGTGTACTCGGTAAAGAAGTTTTGCGCAGTGGTATGAATTTCGTGTCAGACCTAGACAATGACGTACCGTGGAGACAGGCGTTTCAAACACGCGCCAGCGAGACACACCAGAACTTGAAGCGGAAGGCCAAGGATGGGCTTGAAAAGGTTATGAGAGGAGAGGGCTATAAACGCAAGTACGGGGGATCGTTGGGCCAGTCTGGACTTGTCCTTGCACCGAGGCTATCGATAGCAGCTACTAAGTCTAAATCGCTTGGAAGTCGTAAAACCCCTACGAAGACAAAGAAAAAGAAAACGACCAAATCCTCTTCGAAGAAAAAGACAACTAGTACTAGGGGATCGTCCAGCAGAAGTAGAAAGAAAAAGTGTTGTAACAAAAGAGCCGTTACGGATATTTTCGGATCCTTGTAAAATCAAAACCTACAGTGAATAATCCTACCATTGCACACTACAAAAATGGCCTACCTTCATGCGCACTCCTGTGAATGCTTGAAATCCGAGCTGGATCTCTTCACTCTACCGCCTACACAGACATCTATCGAGGGTGGCCAATGGGTGCAGTACAAACCTGTGTCTGCACTCACCGATGACTCGCCGATTGAATTCGTCGTACCGGGTCAGGGTGATGAGTACTTAGATCTCTCACACACGATGCTCAGGGTATGTGCACGTGCAATAAGAATGAAGTCCGATTCAACCGTTACTGATTCGTCACATGTAGCCCCTGTCAACAATTTCCTGCATACTATCTTTAATCAGGCGGATGTATATTTTAATCAAAAACTGGTTTCTCCGAGTAATAATTCATATGCGTACAGAGCATACATCGAGACTTTGTTAAATTACGGCGACGCAGCTAAAAAATCGCATCTCACTTCGGGCTTATGGTATTCTGATACACCCGGTTATTTTGAGGAAACCACGGGTGTTAACAATACGGGATTTAAAAGTAGAAATAAATATTTCGTTGATAACGGTCCTGTGGATATGCTCGGTCGTTTGCATTGCGATGTCTTCAATCAGGAAAAATTTCTGTTAAACGGAGTGGAGCTCCGATTGAGACTCGTCAGGTCCAGGGACGCCTTTTGCTTGATAGAAACTGGCGACTATCATAAACTGGAGATTACAGACGTGACCTTACTCATACGTCGTGTGAAAATTAGCCCCGGTATTCTGTTAGCACATGCACGAACCCTTGCCAAAACGACTGCGAAATATCCGATGACGCGCGTTGAGGTCAAGACAATGACAATACATAGCGGAGTGCAAGCCGAGACCCTCGATAATGTTTTCCTTGGCCAACTACCGAAACGTTTAATCATCGGATTTGTCGATAACAAAGCCTATAACGGAGATAAAAAACTTGACCCGTTCAATTTCTCGTCTTTCGGACTAAGCCACCTATCCTTATATATCGAAGGCACCCAGATTCCGTCAAAGCCTTTACAGCCAAATTTCACGAACAACTTATTTGTGGATTCCTACAACACTCTGTTCACGGGTACCGGTATACATTTCCTCAACGAGGGGAACTCGATTCCTCGTGAGGATTATGAGGAGGGATACTGTCTCACGGCATTCGATCTTACCCCTGATCTCTCAGCCAGTGATAACGGTCATTGGAACCTCATCAAGCATGGCAGTGTCCGAATCGAAACGCGTTTTGAGCAGGCTCTGACTACGACTATAAATTGTATCGTCTACGCAGAATTCGATAACGTGATTGAGATTGATTCTATGCGTCAGGTCATCACAGATTTTGGTAATTAGAAATGATAACGAACAGATGGCCTGTACAAGACATGCTTCTACTTGTTTAGAGCCAACCTGTAGGTGAATACACCCGACGCTAGGGAAAATACCTGAGGGTCATAAACCATGCTCAGACCCGTTTGAACCGGCAAACGGTTTTCGATACAGGCATAGGTATTCCCCTTCGGTAGTGGGAGGTAGTGACCATCATAAAACAGAAGACCTTAAATACTTCCAAGCATACTCCCAATAGTTTAGTTCTCTACTTCTGCTTCAAACGTTCGCATTCAATCCTGTCGCGTGTACTTCGAAAAACCAAAACCATGCATTACATTATCGATATACAGGGCTGTTACGGTAATAACGGTCAGTTTCTACCAAAAGAAGTTGCTGTCGTGACGTACATGTATGACACCGCGTCTCACTGGCTAATCAAACCACCGCACGTGTTTTCCGAACTCTGTACGAAACAACAGATACAGAATAACGTTCTAACTCGCAAACATCACGGTATAGAATGGTTCGAAGGCAATGTGAGTCTTGAGGATTTGAAAGCGGATCTACGCTCTCTTACGCGTAAGGCGATGAACATTTTCACCCGCGGTGCCCAAAAAGCTAAATTCCTTGAAGATGTGATGGCACGTGAAATCATTAATCTGGAAGGCGGAGAGTGGGGATCACCAGCATTCAAAGATATGGTAATGGACAGATCATGCATCCTACATTCGGGTAACCGAGAGAACTTCACCTGCGCATTGACCAACGCATTGAAGCTGAAGAAATGGCTGGAGCCGTACGAATTATCAGATCGCATTGTGACATCGTTTTCGTTCTCTATCAAATCGTTGAACGCGCATATTCAACCAGAATTTTCGAAAAAACCTGTGAAGAAGGATACAACAGATTTCGTGGGTATTAACAAGTGTGGTGACTCGTGGCAGGAGCGGGAAAACAAGAGGTTACGCGAGAGGACAGTGTCATCATTTGCTCCCATTACCAAATCCTCGACATCGCCTGATGAACCAGAATGCTGCGAGAGGTCAGATCCAGGCTACGACGAGATTGATGACTGTTCAACATCAAGCAACAGTGATAATTACTTCAGTACCTAGTCAACCAGGTTACAGGATGGACAGTCTTCAAATCTACAAAGCGTTGGAGATGATACCTGCCCGTTCTAGGGGAGTGTTTCCAGCCGACCAGATACCCCTGAGATGGTCATATCCAGCTGTTATCATAGCGAACACGGATGAGCATACCAAACCAGGATCTCATTGGGTTGCCTTTTATGTGCCAGACTCTTACAACGGAATATACTTCGACAGTATGGGTATGCCACCACTCATACCGCATTATCTACGTGCCCTGCGACGAAACTGCACATCCTACCGATGGAATGACAAACAACTACAGAGTTTTTCATCCCGTGTATGCGGACAATTCTGCATTATGTTCCTGCACCATATGAGTCAGGGTTTCACACTTGAACAATTTACAAATATTTTCACTGAGAATCTCGAGTCGAATGATAAAGTGGTCGAATCCTTCTACAGCTGTATAAGCCGCAAGTCTAAAGACATGTGTTCTAAAAATGAAACCTGTGTGCTCGAATGTATTCAACACTGCTCGCCGTGTAAACATTAAAGTTTGAGCATTTAGCATAAGAAACGACTGTTTTTTCTCTAGAATAAGCCTTAGCATGATTAGTTGTAATTTTTATACGCAATACTGTTAAATAAATCTTAGTTATAAGCTTGAACCTTTTTTTTAGTAAACATAAGTTTGGATCTTTACCTTTATAAATATTAAATGATATGAGTAAACATTTGTTATAACAATATTCACCTGTGCGTTTTTTACCGACCCTATCCTTTCCCTACATTCACCATATATATTTATTTCCATTCGATAAGTATACATAAGTTTTCTTAGATTAGGATCGATGAAATTCTCTTAGGTTAGGATAGTTGAAATTAACTCAGGTTAGGATTGAAAAAAAAAAGAAAAAAAAGAAAAAAAAAGAAAAAAAGGAAAAAAGAGGAAAAGAAAAGGAAAAGAAAAGGGGGGAAAAAAAGGAAAAGAAAAGGAAAAAAAGGGGAAAAAAAAGTAAAAAAAAGGGGAAAAAAGGGGAAAAAAAAGTAAAAAAAAAAGGGGGAAAAAAAAAGGGGAGGGGAGGGTCATAAACGGTATACTGCACCCTCTCTACTAACGTTCCAATCTTCAAGTTGATTTTTCTCAAGCATATCGTTGTACTCACTTTTGCATCTCACACTTGAAGAGTGTCGTAGAGGATAGCGGCCATTGCATTTTGTAAAGTAAGTACATCATTTTCTAAATAAAGAAATGCACTTGCGTGGCAAAAAACGCAGTAAATAAATAGCGAATATGAATTATTTCCCAAAGATCATTACCTTGCAACTGAGGAGGATTTTAGACGCAGCCGCCAATTCAATTAGCACGAGTAAAGCGTACGTCGTTTAGGATTTTTTCAAATGAACAAATGCACTTGTGTGGCAAAAACGCAATGAATAAATAGCGAATATGAATTATTTCAATCTCAAGATCATTACCTTGCGACTGAGGAGGATTTTAGACTCAGCCGCCGATTCAATTTTAGTATGAGTAAAGCGTACGTCGTTTAGGATTTTTTTAAATAAACAAATACACTTGCGTGGCAAAAAGTGCAATAAATAAATAGCGAATATGAATTATTTTAATCCCAAGATCATTACGTTGCGACTGAGGAGGATTTTATACTCAGCCGCCGATTCGAACAATTGGTTCGCGTGAGAGTCACTGTGCGCGGGAACTTTCGGTGAATCGGCGGCTCGCTATCGGCGGCCAGCTTCAGCGTCATGTGCTGCAGAGCGAGCGAGAGCTCTTTAGTTAGGGTATAAATGTAATGAGTGAGAGTAAAGGGGGTTCTTCCTTTGGTGGGGCACGCTGTCACGTGAGTGCATTATTCGACTGGGATTGGTTGGGGGTCCGTTCTTAATTCGGGAGGGTTGGTGGCGTGAATGACCGCTGTCCGTCCTTCCTCCGTTTGTAGTAGTGTGTACGTGAGTTTCCAGAATTTGTATATGGCGTAATGGCGTGGGCGACTGTCGTCCTTTCGTTGTAGTAGTGTATGCGTGAAGTTCCTCAATTTCACATCCGTCTTTGTCTTTCGCAGGTTTGTCTCCGTCTTCTGTACGTGTCCGTCTTTGAAGGGGGTCTTGGGATTTTTAGCATTTGGCGCGTTGTCTTTTATTATTTGTTCTGGTATTTTGGGTAATAAGGGTTGTTGGGAATTTATATGGCTTCCCGTGTGGAAATTTCTCCGGGAACGCCCGGTGTTTGCCCAGCCCCCGGATGGGCAATCCCGAAGATGGCCCAACTAGTCGGGTGCTATACGGGCAATAGATAGCATGCCTGTAAATAATTTTTTCTAGTTTAGCTGTGCAGCCCCCGGTTAGCAAGGCCAGATATTTTCCCTGCATGCGTTTTCACATCAAAACTTGCCTAGGCCCTAGTTGGGAGAGCCCGAAATTGTAGCTGAGCTATTTATATGCTTACAATTTCGATCAACATTCATTATTAACCCGATATTCTCGACGGTAACCATATATGGACCCTGTTACGCATTCGTGTATCAAACGACACATATTGAGTTTTGAGAAAATGGAAATTAAAGTTTTTCTGATTAAATTGGTTTTGATAATACTTTTTGTAATTTTTTTTTTTTTTTTTTGTATACGCAGCAAATTGATGAACTTATAATAGATATTCATGAATTATTATGAAAAATACTATGAATTTGAAGAAAAAATAATAATTTTTATATTTCTTATTTTCAATCAATTTTTGATGAATGATTATATAAATGAGAAATATATGAAGATATTGAAAATAAAGAGGTTAGAGCAAAAAGAAACATGACAAGATTGAACATTTCAGGAAAAGAGTTTTTTTTTTTTTGCATTTCAACAGTTTGAATGTAAAAAAGATATTTTCCTGAAATGTTTCATTTTGTCAATCATACCTCTTTTGCTTTAACCCTTTCTGATATCAATAAACTAACCGGGGTCCGGCCGGGCGCTGTACAGCCGATCCGACAAATCTTCTAGCATTTGTCGGGAATGTTAGACGGGCGCTGGCCAGCTCGCGCTGTACAGCTGAGCGTTACATGCGTTGCCGGGCACTAAGCAGCCCGCCCGTTCAGCGCCCGCTTAGTGAACAGCGAAACTAGGCAACACCTAGCCAGCCCCCGAATTGAATTTCCACACGGATTCCTATAGGAGTACAGTAAACTCTGTATAGTTGCACCTTGTATACTTGCACGCTTCCCCTCACACCGACTGTCAATAGCACAGTGAGCGCTCTCCCACCACAGCGCCTACTGACACAATTCCCCCACTACAATACAGTTGAAGCCGTCGCGCGTGTACACAGAAAAAAAAGATAGCTTGAACCAAGATAGAAAATTTCTTCGAAATTTTTTTCTTGAACCAAAACAAAAATTTGTATTTGATTGGAGTGAAAAATTCTTTGGATCCAGAAATTATTTACTTCATGGAAGACATTATTTTCTTCGTCTCAAAAACTAATTCCTCAAACCAAGAAAAAACTTTCTTGGGACAAGAAATATTCTATTGGTTAGAGTTAGTTTTATTTTTGACTGAATAAATTTTTGTTTGGTAAAATAATATAATATAATATAATATAATATATATTTTAATATTTGGTTAAATAATTTCCTTTTTTAAGGCTATTATTTTTATGGTTCCAGAATATTCACTAATAAATACAAAAAATGATTAGTTCTATGGAGACAAAAAGTTTATTACATCCAATTATAAAAATGAAATTGATAACAATATATTTTGATTATTCTGATAAGAAAACTACATGCATTATTCTCACACATGAAAGTAAATAAACTTACAATTTTCCAAAAAGCTTACAGCATTTATTATTTATTGAATAATAAATAATAAATTATTATATATTATTATTGATTTTTGGAAATGACCCATACCGGATTTGACACTTCTCGGACTTGGCGCTTACAATATTTTATGCGATCCGTTGTTTGAGCGTTCACTTTTTGGAAAATCGGTGTTATACTCACTTTAGTTTCCAAAATTACTGGTGTTATTGCGTTTTTCTGTATCAAACCATTTTGACTCAGCCATTTGACATTTTCAGACATTTTGTTTTATAAAGTGTGAACCTAGTCAAAAGTAACCTGACTATGTTTATTTTAATGAAACGTATTCGTATTAATATAATCAAGTTATTCTACCATTTGATCAAGTATCAAAGATTTATTGGCTTAAGAATTTTTTTTCTTGATTCAAAATCGAAAAATTCAAGAAATTATTCTACTCCATTCAAGAAATTCTTGGTGTTCATTCCCTCCATTGAAAAATTTCTTGGATGAAGAAAAGTTATCTTCAGTCAAGTAAACCTTTTTTTCTGTGTACATACATGTCCGATCTGGTCGCACAGGCATTTAAACTATGTATGTATGCATGTATTTTTTTATATAAGTTGCATGAGACCCTGATAAAAGTCGGTGTAACGTGCCAAAGTTCTCATTCCCCGGGGTCGGGTGGTAAATCGTCAAAACACCCCCTGGAAATCGTTTTTCGCCGAAAGCTTGTAAACAAAGTGAGATTAAGAAAATAGTTTCAAATAAATGTTGTAGGGCATAAAATTTTACATAAATAATGTTAAATATTTTTTACCCTCAATTCTAATAGTTCCGGTTTTACAGCGATGCAAAGCTCGATATTTTAAAAAATTCATTCAAAATCGAAAACTTGTTATTTTTCAACTTTCTTCAATGTAAATCCGTCGGAAAAATCTCACCTTTTTTTGAAACAAGAAAAAAAAAAATACCATTTGTTGGTTTACAAATTATAACAATTTTGATCATTTACAACAGATGCGAGAATTTTTTTACGTAATTAACGATGGGAGAATGTTTAAAAAAAATGTCAGAATGAAATCTGAAATAGTACTTATAGATTCGTTTAACATTTTAACGATACACATACAAATACTTTTTTATCGTTAGTTTTCTCTCATATGGATCTCTGCATTTGTTTAATGTCTGAAATAAATCTTCCGTTCACTCCACCTTCGAATACATTGCAACGAAGAAACTTTTAAAGGCAAAGGGTGAACCTAGCTCCGTGCACCTTCGGCGTCAGTACGTGAGGATTAATTAATTATCAATTTAGACAAAACTAATTTTGGGCGCCAGACGTGAAAACGTCGATCAAAATACAATAGATATCAAAGAATTGACGGCGGAAATGACCAGTTAGCTCAGATTAATTAACGGTAGAGGGGCTGGGTTGCCAAATTAAACAAGAATAATTAACATTTTATACCTGATTGATTTATTTAATCAAATATGTGATTTACGGGATATAAAGAATTCGTTTTTATTAATATTATCGTTGTGTCTCAGATTAATTCGGGAATATCGGGATTAGATCGTAAAGAATATTCACAGAAAATATAATAGCACAATAGAAAAGTACTCAAACAGTGCGGCTCGATATAATGCGAAATACAATTTTAGATTGAACGGAAAAACATGTCATACGATAATAATAATTATAATAATAATCATGCACAAGAAATCAGAATAAATCAGATCAAATACTAAGAACTAAGAAATAGAAATTAAATAACAAATGCTTGCTTCTACGCTCGCTATCTCCAGAATTATATATATTTTACAGGTCGATTGCTATCATTTATTCTATTTTATTGAAAAGAAAAGAAAAGAATATAAGCGACTAAACTCTACAACATGCGTTAAGCAGAATAAGAAAATAAAGAAAGTAATACGATAAGAAAGCCACAAATAGACGCTAAACACGAGTTAACTCGGGAATCCGTTTTTAATAATACAATATCAATTAATCGGGATTAAGTCGGAGACTTACATGCCGTTAACGTGACCTACGTCACACCAAATATAATATAATAGAATACAGACTAAACGGGATTCGTGAGCGAACTCGTGGTTTTACAGAAAATAGGTCTTACCTTATCGATGAAATATAACTTCCTCGTATAAAACGGGAACTATAACTGAATCTAAATATTATAATAAACTAACTTGAAATACGGGATAAAGAAAGATAAAGAACAGACTTGACGATAAAGAACAGAATTGAAGAGAAAGAACAGAATAGAAGAAAGTACACTATAACTCGGGATACTCGGGATATCGTAGACTTGGCGTGAGGACGAACAAGCGTAGAAGTAGGCTGAGTCCTGTGTCGTCCTACGTTTTATAGCCTAGGGATTACCATGTGGTTGAGCCTAGCATCGCCGGTAGTTTGGTTTGACGAATCAGGTGTCGAGTATGATTAGGCATACTTTCGGGAACGCGTTGTCCAATTCATCCTTACTTCGAACATTTGTCCAGCATATAGTTAGCTGAATGATGCGGCGGGCTAATTCAAACGTAGTTGACGGGACTCGACGGTTTCTCTCCTCTTTTCTCCTCTGCTCAAGCTCGGTTGCGTTGTCTCGGGACTCCTCGGGATCATCGTCGGCGAAGTGCACTCTAGCTGCGCTTTTACTGTAAAAACTGACCAATTAGAGGATCTGGCGGAAGTTCTGATGCTCCAAATAACCGGATCTGCATCCAGATTTCCCCATGAACGGTGTGGAAGGTTTACAGGCAGACCTGCATCACACGATTGCAGTTCTACTATCGGGACCTTTCTTGAGTAACCACGATAGCGGGACGATGACGAGAAAGTCGATGATTTGGGTCTAGCTCGACTCCAGGTCGATGAGTCTTCGGCAACGGGAAGCTTGGTTGGGCTACTTTGGTGTGTTCACCCTGCTCTGTTCGACCATTGACGAGACGTCCAGAAGTAGTTGACGAGAAGTGGTCCAGCACCTGGCTGAGAAGTCTGCGGGAACGGGAGGAATGACTCTGTGAGTCGTCCTTATTCGACCTTTCCTGCGGCATCCACGACTGAGAGCTTGAGCGAGAGAGAGACAGGAACTAATAGTTCGGGAAAGACCTCGGTAGAGACGTCGGATGACTCCCTCGACGTCCTGGCGTAGTCTTCCCGAGCACCGACAGTTTACAGAGTATCATAGAATAGTATAGAATAGAAAAGAATAGATGAGAGATAACATAAGCAATAATCAAAATAATCTAAGACCTGTGACCTGGCTACTTTCTGGAGATGTCCGTCCTCACGTCTTTTCCGTCTCCGGTGACCCGACTGTGGCTGTTGCGAAATGCAACGTCACAACCCCACCCTTCCTTCGGAGGGAAGTCGGTGACTTTCCTCTGGTGCGGTATTACAGACCTGTTTCGTGTCAACCCTAGCGATCTTTTGTGGATTGTGTTTTGAACGCGAAGATTTTGCTTAAGGCACTGGTTGACTCGAAAATAATAATTCTTCTGAGAGTAAGCGAGGTAGGGAAACTACTAAATAAAGCTGAAGTTTGTTTCTTAGTCTAATAAGAGAGAGAACTAAAATTACGCTGAGATGTTTTAGCGTATGAAACCTCGAAGTGATTTGTCTTCGGTTAAGCTATTTTAATGTGGATCCGACAAATCCTTTTGGCACCATTTCGCAAACTGTATTTGACAAAGTTACCTAAGTAACAAGGTGAAGATGGCATTAAAATTAACTGAACTAAATGAACAACGAGATTTTTCAGGCTGGTTCACAGAGGCGTTATTTTGAACGAATAATTTTTACGATTAACTAAATATTAAACAGATGATGGATTAGGTTAGTGAATGTTGAATGCAATATTGAGATGCTATTAGTTTTTAATTCGGGAACAAGCGTGAATTAACTAAAGCTAATTACATTTTATTGATAGTATGACGGGATGGTAAATCATATTATTTTAATTAAATAGAAAATTGACGATAATTTAAGGAATTTTGAATAATAGGCCGAAATAGATTTTATGAATTTCATTATATCGTAGGTTCTCAGTTAGACTGGCGGGAATAATGCAGTTAATGCATTTATATTACTCGTTTAGACGAGGATCGGGATGTTATAGATAAGTAAGATAGTAAGATATAGTAGATAAAGTACAGATGTAAGATAAAGTAGAGATAGAAGATAGTAGAGAGAGCTTTAGATAGAAAAATGAAGTTAAGGTGGCCTGAAGCGGAATGCATCCTCCGGGATATTATATGGATCAGTCACTCGGGAGGCTTGCCTGAACGCACGTCGTCTCGCGATACTAGGAATCACCTGGTCAGGGTGATAGGTAAAAGAGCAGTTCGGACATTGACTTACGGCTACGCCCTTTTTTCCGCAGCGGTGACAAACCAACCTCTTGGGTTTTGGACACTCGCCGCGTTCATGCCCAGGCATATCACAGTTCCAACACAATGGACCGTCGGCGGCAGACCTTACTGAAGCGTTAGCAGTTTCCGGCTGGCGTCTTGGGAACATGTTTTTAGACGTGGTTCCGGCTATCGAGCGTCGCTCTGTTCGTGAAGCAGTAGTCGCGGGGCGCTTCGGATACGCGCCTTGTGAGGCGTATTGTGATGCACTTCGGGACGTTGACGGGCGTTCGTCTTCGGTAGTTTCCGTCAAGGTTGGAGTTGGCGGGAAATACGTTACATTGGGATTGAACTTAACGTTTCGCTCCTTTGTTTGCGTCGATATAATGTCCGGGAGATCACACTGAGTGCCTTGGCTGATCTGAACGAGAGGACCAGCTTGTGTACACTGATCCCTGGTATCGGGGGGATCGGTTTGTACTCCCTGATCTCGGCTTGCGGGGATTTCGTGTATTCGGCCTGGACGTTCAGCTAGGCGAACTCGGATATCTCGGGCTTCCCTGGCTGCGGCTAGGCCGGCAATCAGGTCGCGTTCTAAATCGGGACATTCGTCTAGGATATGACGAATCAGCTGCTCGTGACGGCCGATGTATGGCCAGGCTACAGCGAGATCCTCTTCTGATCCGAAGAACATCTTCGGGAAGTCGGGATGCAAGCTTCGTACGGGACAAATCATTCAGGTTGATGATAGAATTTCAGATCGTTTACATGCGCAATTCCCACTACTTTTCTACCTTCCACCTCAGAAAGTTCACATACTACAGGAGATAGCAATCGAGTAATCTTAAATGGTCCGTGGAATTTCTTCGAGAGTTTGGCGGCAACATGTTGCGTCGCGGACGATAATACATGTTGTCGTTTCATTACGAGCTGTCCGAGAGTAAATCCTTCAGGTCGCTTCCGAAGATTATAATATCCGGCCTGTCTTGTATGGGCGTTTTCGAGACATTCGGAGACCCAATCTCGGAGCAGTTGCATACGCTGCATCCGTTCTTTCCATAATTGGGGAGCTTGTGGCTCGATGTCGGGATTTCCCTCGATACGGGATTTTAAGGAGTTTACAGCTCTCGGGACTCTACCAAAATTCAAAAATTCTCTTCAAACGCATCACCGATGTTTTTACCGGTAGCTTTACGCAAAGCACAACATTCGATCCATTTTGTAAACAAATCCTGGATAACAAGAATGTATGCGAAACCTGATTTACTAGGCGGGAGCGGACCCATGATATCCATGGCTACGACCAACCATGGTTCTTCTACAACGCGTCTACCCATGAAACCGGCGGGAGCAGCTTGCTCAACCTTGCTTCGTTGACACGTGTCGCATACTTGGACGTAACGGGAGATGTCACGGAACATACCTGGCCAATAATAGGTAGTGGCTACTCGTTTGTATGTTTTATCGGTACCTAAATGTCCTGATTGAGGTGAATTGTGAGCTTCTTCTAAAGCTTGATTTCGTTGATTATCTGGGAGAACTAATTTCCACGCGTTTAGATCGTTTACTGCGGTTCCGATAACGGGATTTGGTCGGTGAAAATATAATTGACCATTATCAATCTTCCAAGTTGGAAAACGTATCGGGAAAGTCTCAACGTCTCTTTTACGCTTATCGTACCACGGGATACGCGGCGGAACTATCGCGGCACTTGTCTCGGGATCTTGTTCGGGAATCCTTGATAACGCATCGGGTACGTGATTAAGTGCACCTTTTCGGTAAACTATATCAAAATCATATCCTAGTAATTCCAGTGACCATCTGGCTAATCTGCCAGCAGGATTCTTCTGGCCGTGAAGCCATCTCAAGCTGTTGTGATCAGTAATAACTGTGAATCGGTAACCTTCGATATAAGGTCTAAACTTTTGAATTGACCAGATGACAGCAAGGCATTCCAGTTCCGTAACTGAATACTTGCGCTCGGCATCTGTTAGTGTTCTGCTTGCATACGCAATTACATGTTCGATATCACCGGGAGATTGTGTCAAAACGGCACCTAGACCAACGATACTTGCATCGGTTTGCAACACGAATTTTAATGAAAAATCGGGACATGCGAGGGTTGGAGCTGTTGATAGGCAACGACGAATTTCGTTAAAAGCATCGGCCTGCTCTTTCTCCCAGATCCATGATTGATCTTTTCGTAGAAGACGGTTTAAAGGTCCGGTGGTAGTTGCGAAATTCGGAAGGAATCTGCGGTACCAGGAAGCCATTCCTAAAAATCTCCGTAATTGTTTTACTGTCTTCGGGACAGGATAGTTTACGACTGGAGCTACTTTATCGGGATTTACTTGTAAGCCGTTTTGATTCACGATAAAGCCTAAATATTTAACTTCGGAACAACAAAATTCGCATTTATCGGGATTAATGGTCAAGCCTGCTTGATAAATAGTACGTAGTACGCGACGTAACCAATCGAGATGTTCGTCAAACGTTTGTGTAGCGATAATTATATCGTCTAAATAAGCAAACGCATAAGGATCCATTGCTGGTCCGATTAATCGATCTAATAGTCGCTGAAAAGTTGCAGGAGCTCCGGTTAATCCGTAAGGCATGCGAGTAAAGTGAAAGAGACCTTTAGTTGGAACGATAAAAGCGGTAACTTCTCTGCTTTCTTTAGCAAGAGGTATTTGAAAATAAGCTTGGCTTAAATCAATGGTCGAAATGTAACGAGCTAATCTTAGTTTATCTAGAATCATATCCATCCGCGGGAGAGGGTACGCGTCTTTTTTAGATACGCTGTTGACCTTGCGGAAATCGATACAGAATCGATACGATCCGTTCGGTTTCTTTACCATAACAATGGGACTAGCCCATTCACTGCGGGATGGTTCGATTATTCCGGCGTTAAGCATTTTATCGACTTCGAGGTCGATCGCGCTTTGAATTGCAGGTGAGACACGGTACGCACGCTGTCTTATCGCGGGATGATTTCCTACATCGATCTTGTGAGTGGCTAAAGAAGTAACTCCTATAACATCTGTAGTAGGCGGAACTTCTTTAGTCAATAAAGACTTTAAGGCGATCGACTGCGCATCAGTTAGCGTTGTGATACCGTTACAATGTGAAACAGACGTAGAAGATAAAGTTTCAAATTCAAATTCCTTAAAAGGATTATCTCGAAAATGCCAAGTGGAAGTATTGAAATCAGCTGTGATTTGAAAAAGTTTGATAAAGTCTAATCCGAGAATACATGGAAAATTCAAATCGGGAATGATTCGCGCGGAGATTTCGCGAGTTATTCCTTGTAATTCTACGGGAATTATCACTTGACCTGTGATTTCGGCTTTTTGTCCTGCAGCCATTAATACGGGAGTAGAACGGGATGTTGTCGTAGTGACAAAGCCTAATCTCTTTAATAGATTTTCACTTTCCGCGTTTAAAAACGTGCGAGAAGATCCACAGTCAAATAAAGCTTTTAATGGAGTTCCGTGAATTGATATCGTTAGGAATAAAAGAGAAATTTTATTACGCGAGTCTACTGGACTACAGAATTCTAGATCATTATTATGCAATTGTGTTTGACTATTATCGGTATTATTGTTATTATCGTTATTGTCGTTATTATTGTTATTATCGGGCGTTACTTTGGAGACCGTAATAGCCCGTGAGCACGGCTCCTTTAGGCGTTTCCCGAGCAGCGAGGACATGTCAGCTTAGTGACGTCATCTCGTCCACATCTATAGCAGAAGATGCGTCGAGGCTCAGTGCACTCTGGCCAACGATGACCGGGTTTTCTACAGTTGTAACACGTGGTGTTACGAGAACTTGTACCTTGTACGGGAGTCGATAAAAACGGATTGCTAGCGGCTTGCAAAGCAGCACTAGAAGTACACGGTAAATCGGGATTAACAACAGCGGCGGTAACCGGACGATTTTTCGAAGTCTTGTTGTCGTTTTTCGATTCTTTACGCGGTTGTTGACGGAAAGGTTTTTTTGGTTTTTCCTGGTTTTGGTCATTTGACGGTTGTACTGCATTTACGCATTCGGGAGATTCGTCAGATGATCTCATATCCTCTAAATCGAGATTAGCTATGGTGAGACGATTTTGACGGTTTGGAGTTCTCGGTCCACGGTATGCGAGCTCTGGCATTAGAGTTCGCTCGGGAGTTGGAGGTGCCTGATAAGTAGTAGCATCCTGAAAACTGCGCTCTAGACGACGAGCGAGATGTTCTAACTCATCTAGCGTCATTAGATCGTCACGATTAATCAAGACGTGATATCGCGGGAGAAGATTACGATAAGCGTAGTCTAATTGTTCTTCGTCAGGCCAACCGGGACTTAGACGATCGAAGTACGCTCTCATAAACGTGAGATAATCGGCGACTTGTTCTTGCTCACCCTGCGTACGCTTTCGGATTTCTTCGCGTAGTTCGAACTGTAAATTAGGCTTACCGAATCTATCACGCCAAGCGAATTCAAAATCTCTGAACGTGTGCCACGTGTGACGTTTGGTACGGAACCAGTATAACGCAACGTTCGTTAAAAAGAAAGGTAAACAGCCTAAAAGATCGGCATCGCGAATTTTAAACAAGTGTCTGCCTTCTTGTAATCGATATAGGAAGGCGTCGGAATCTTCGCTACGGGAGCCAGAAAATTTTAAATTCCATCTACGCATGGCTTCATAGGTGGCGTGCGTAGGAGTTTGAGGTGACCTTGGTGAGAAGTTATTTTGTGATGTCAATGGTTGGATATCCCTATCCAGGAATTCTTGTTGTCGTGAATTAAATCGGGAAAAACGGTTTTCGTTACGGAAATCGTATTCCGGTTCGGCGAAAGTTTGAAATTCCGAATTTCGTTGATTAAAAAATTGAGGTTCACGATTAAAATTCGGATTACCGTTATTGGTCGCTAGTGAATTATTGTTATTGTTTGGTATTATAACAAATCGAGAAGTATTAGCATTGACATGCTGTTGGTTGTCATTGGGCGGGGGTTGACCTCCACTCGCTCCTGGAATGTTATTTTCTACCACGTGTGCGGGAGTTTCTCTGTCGTTAGGCGGTAATTGATTCGTTGATTGCGGACTTTCATACGTAGCGTCTTGTATCTGAAGTTGATTAGGATTATTTGGTTCGGGATGTTCTCCAGTAGGAGTAGGAGGCTTATCGCCATTTTCTCCTCGTTGAGACATTAGAAAACGTAATAATCGGTACCTTAAAGTTGGTACTGTTCCTTCGGTTGATAAAGAACGATAACTTAGTTCAGCGCGCAGTTGTTCCGCAAAAAGTAAATAAATCCACGCGTCTCTAGAGGACGGTCGTAGCATATAACGGCGAAGTTAAATTTTTAACTATGGCTCATTTTATTTAGTTTGACAACACAGAATCTTAACGCACAGGAGAAGAAAGTAAACAAACCGTTCTGTAGCGGTTAGGATTGTTATTGTTCGTTAATCCTTTTTCGGGATCGTTAATACTTTGTGGGTTATTTTTCGATTTCTCTATTGTTATAGATATCGTTAATACCTTGTTTGTAATATTTGATTTTACCTATTGTTAAATATCGTTAATACGTTGATTGTTATTTTCGGTATTCTATTGTTAGATAGAAGGGATTATTAATCGCTAATTGTGAACCTTTGTGAAATTTCTTTTGTCTGACTCTTATTCTAGGTTCGCGGATTTTTTTTTTTTTCTTTTGTGTTTGTATCGAGACTGCTTATAAGTTTGAATTTAACCGATTTTATCGGGAATTTATCTGAGACATTAGATTTTTATATGGATTTTTATTGGTAAAGAACCCTTTCTGGCGTGGCCCCACGTTGGGCGCCAATTTGCAACGAAGAAACTTTTAAAGGCAAAGGGTGAACCTAGCTCCGTGCACCTTCGGCGTCAGTACGTGAGGATTAATTAATTATTAATTTAGACAAAACTAATTTTGGGCGCCAGACGTGAAAACGTCGATCAAAATACAATAGATATCAAAGAATTGACGGCGGAAATGACCAGTTAGCTCAGATTAATTAACGGTAGAGGGGCTGGGTTGCCAAATTAAACAAGAATAATTAACATTTTATACCTGATTGATTTATTTAATCAAATATGTGATTTACGGGATATAAAGAATTCGTTTTTATTAATATTATCGTTGTGTCTCAGATTAATTCGGGAATATCGGGATTGGATCGTAAAGAATATTCACAGAAAATATAATAGCACAATAGAAAAGTACTCAAACAGTGCGGCTCGATATAATGCGAAATACAATTTTAGATTGAACGGAAAAACATGTCATACGATAATAATAATTATAATAATAATCATGCACAAGAAATCAGAATAAATCAGATCAAATACTAAGAACTAAGAAATAGAAATTAAATAACAAATGCTTGCTTCTACGCTCGCTATCTCCAGAATTATATATATTTTACAGGTCGATTGCTATCATTTATTCTATTTTATTGAAAAGAAAAGAAAAGAATATAAGCGACTAAACTCTACAACATGCGTTAAGCAGAATAAGAAAATAAAGAAAGTAATACGATAAGAAAGCCACAAATAGACGCTAAACACGAGTTAACTCGGGAATCCGTTTTTAATAATACAATATCAATTAATCGGGATTAAGTCGGAGACTTACATGCCGTTAACGTGACCTACGTCACACCAAATATAATATAATAGAATACAGACTAAACGGGATTCGTGAGCGAACTCGTGGTTTTACAGAAAATAGGTCTTACCTTATCGATGAAATATAACTTCCTCGTATAAAACGGGAACTATAACTGAATCTAAATATTATAATAAACTAACTTGAAATACGGGATAAAGAAAGATAAAGAACAGACTTGACGATAAAGAACAGAATTGAAGAGAAAGAACAGAATAGAAGAAAGTACACTATAACTCGGGATACTCGGGATATCGTAGACTTGGCGTGAGGACGAACAAGCGTAGAAGTAGGCTGAGTCCTGTGTCGTCCTACGTTTTATAGCCTAGGGATTACCATGTGGTTGAGCCTAGCATCGCCGGTAGTTTGGTTTGACGAATCAGGTGTCGAGTATGATTAGGCATACTTTCGGGAACGCGTTGTCCAATTCATCCTTACTTCGAACATTTGTCCAGCATATAGTTAGCTGAATGATGCGGCGGGCTAATTCAAACGTAGTTGACGGGACTCGACGGTTTCTCTCCTCTTTTCTCCTCTGCTCAAGCTCGGTTGCGTTGTCTCGGGACTCCTCGGGATCATCGTCGGCGAAGTGCACTCTAGCTGCGCTTTTACTGTAAAAACTGACCAATTAGAGGATCTGGCGGAAGTTCTGATGCTCCAAATAACCGGATCTGCATCCAGATTTCCCCATGAACGGTGTGGAAGGTTTACAGGCAGACCTGCATCACACGATTGCAGTTCTACTATCGGGACCTTTCTTGAGTAACCACGATAGCGGGACGATGACGAGAAAGTCGATGATTTGGGTCTAGCTCGACTCCAGGTCGATGAGTCTTCGGCAACGGGAAGCTTGGTTGGGCTACTTTGGTGTGTTCACCCTGCTCTGTTCGACCATTGACGAGACGTCCAGAAGTAGTTGACGAGAAGTGGTCCAGCACCTGGCTGAGAAGTCTGCGGGAACGGGAGGAATGACTCTGTGAGTCGTCCTTATTCGACCTTTCCTGCGGCATCCACGACTGAGAGCTTGAGCGAGAGAGAGACAGGAACTAATAGTTCGGGAAAGACCTCGGTAGAGACGTCGGATGACTCCCTCGACGTCCTGGCGTAGTCTTCCCGAGCACCGACAGTTTACAGAGTATCATAGAATAGTATAGAATAGAAAAGAATAGATGAGAGATAACATAAGCAATAATCAAAATAATCTAAGACCTGTGACCTGGCTACTTTCTGGAGATGTCCGTCCTCACGTCTTTTCCGTCTCCGGTGACCCGACTGTGGCTGTTGCGAAATGCAACGTCACAACATATACGTACAAACATTACCAAGTTCGAAAAGAAAGATATTCATTTCGTTCGCGCGAAAGTTACGTGTTTGAATGCCGGCGCGCCCGAGCGGCGTGCACGCGATTGGTCGGGAGGCGGGGCTGGGGAGACATGGGAAGGGGCGCTGTATAGTTGCGTTTTTCACTCTCCTACAGCCCCGAGGACGTGCAACTATACAGAGTTTACTGTACATAGAACCTACGTCGGTATAGTGCACTAAGACCCATCCCGGTATATATATATTAGGGTGGCCCTTAATATGGGTCTGGTGCACTGATCTATATATTACACTGAATGGCGTATTGGATAGGACGTTTTGTGACTCATTCGGCCATCTTGCCAGGGGGACAAATATCGAATAATAATAATAAAGTCAATATGGCAGACTAGTTGTGGCGGTCGCTATTTGAAAACTACTGACGGGAATTTCGTGTGAGAAGTTGTTGATTCCAAGTGTTATGAAGTGAGAACTGAAAATGGTGAGGAAATGCGTATTTTGCGGCTACCAGCGGGAAATCGGAGATAAAACTTATCACAAGTAAGCGTTCCAGATTTATAGGTTATAATACACCAATCTTTCATTACAATTCCGCAAAGTCAATACATATTATAAAATGAAATTTTTTAATAAAATAAATGTCAAATAAATTATCTTTTTTAATTAATAATTCAGTTCTAAATTCAAACGAATAAATCGTGGACGTCGTACAAATTTTTGCTACGAGTAATAACCATACTAATTGGATGATATAGTACAGTATTCATATTATGACTGCCATGTGAATTAACCACCAACCACATACTTAGTTGCCATTTGGAATATTTTTAGTCCGCAAATAAACCCCTTTTTATTTTAGACCAAAGAAAAATCTTAAAAACCGATCGAAAACACTGAATGAACCTCAGCTGATTTTAAAAAAGGCCGCTCAAAGTCCGCCATATTTAGATAATCGTCCCCCTGACAACATGGCCGACCGGTTTCAAATCGTCACACGCCTTATGCACGGCGTCAGCCATCCAGTGTAATATATAGATCAGTGGTCTGGTGACAAATTGTTCGGGCCGCCTCCCAAATCGGTTCCAAATAAATAAAAAATAATCTACCTAAATTTTCAGCTATGTCGATTAAGACGAAGGCGTGCCTGTACACGGAGAAAAAAAAACAGTAACCATTACGGTGCAGCGCACTAATCGAGTCTATTCAGTATTCGGAAACATGAATTTACTCTGAAAACAACAACAGTTATCGTCATCACAGCAATGAGTACTGTCAGAAACTATAATGACTGATGTTCTGTACATTTCGGGTAAAGCAGCAATGGTTACTCTAAAAACATCAACCGTTCACGTTTGGAGTGTTACGAGTCGTGTTCTGTGCAGTAACCAGTCGTGTCACAAACCAGAGTCGCAACCGTACTGCGCATGCTTCAACAAACAATAAACTCATATACCAAATGCCAGTTGATGGTTACGAGCGTTTCAACTAATAGTAGTTTTCGCTACAGAATTTAATTGAATATTAAATGATCTAAGGCAGCAAATAAATTATTCAGTTGTTTTTTTACAGTTATGAAATAAAAGTAATTTCTTTATTGAGAGATAAGTGTTTTTCAATCGCTATAGTATTTATTCTATATCCTAACCCTACTTTTAAGAAAGTCCATACCAATTTATTTCACTCAAAAAATTCATACATACTATCATTAGCTTTTTTTTTTTTTTTTTTTTTTTCGCAGTATTTATAAAAGCTAATGATAGTATGTATGAATTTTTTAAGTGAAATAAATTGGTATGGACTTTCTTAAAAGTAGGGTTAGGATATAGAATAAATACTATAGCGATTGAAAAACACTTACCTCTCAATATAGAAATTACTTTTATTTCATAACTGTAAAAAAACAACTGAATAATTTATTTGCTGCCTTAGATCATTTAATATTCAATTAAATTCTGTAGCGAAAACTTACTATTAGTTGAAACGCTCGTAACCATCAACTGGCATTTGGTATACCGAGAAGTTTCGTGGACGCGGAACGCTAGGGGTACCAACCCGAAATTTTTGCTATTCCATAGGCGTGGGTCATACAGTAAACTGCAGCAGCAGTTTGGTAACTTACTAGATGTTTCTAGTAAAATCACTAGATCATTGGTCACTAGATTTCTGGACTAGAAATCTAGTTACTAGATTTCCAGTGATTTCTAGTGATCTTACTAGAAACATCTAGTAAGTTACCAAACTGCTGCTGCAGTTTACTGTATGACCTACGCCTATGGAATAGCAAAAATTTCGGGTTGGTACCCCTAGCGTTCTGCGTCCACGAAACTTCTCGGTATGTATAGATATTAGGGTGCTTTTTTTGAAACGACTTTTTTTTTTTTGCAACTCCCCATTGAAAATCTTGTTGTAGACGTCGAAAAGGGAATCCTGTCCAATTTTCAGCTCTTCATTCCAATTCCAGCACTCGCGCTTTTCTTTTCAAGTTTTCCCATGCTAAAAGCATGTAAAGATTACGACTTTTTCTTTCGCCGCGCAAAACTCAGCCGCATTTCAATGGATTGTTCTTATCCTAGACTCATTTGACAGAGAATTTAGTGTTCTTCAAAAGTGCCCAAGATAGTTTGACTGACTTGAAAATATTGAACTTGACATTTTGTTGGAATTTTATATTTAAAAAAATCAAAGTCCTTAGATCTTGTGAAATACTGGTTTAAGAGACTTTATGCATTGGACTTTTTTGTAGAGATAAATTTCCTACAAAATTGTTAAGAAGTTTTGTTCTCCAAGTCCAACTGTTTATTCGCCCACAGCGAGAAAGAAGAATTATGCATAAAATCGACTTTGAAGGCTCACACAGGTTCAGCGGTTGAAACCACAGCCAAGATACCGATGGCACTTTTGAAGAACACTAAATTCTCTGTAAAATGAATCTTGGATGAGAACAATCCATTGAAATGCGGCTGAGTTTTGCGCGGCGAAAGAAAAAGTCGTAATGTTTACATGCTTTTAGCATGGAAAAACTTAAAAAGAAAAGCGCGAGTGCTGGAATTGGAATGAAGAGCTAAAAATTGGACAGGATTCCCTTTTCGACGTCTACAACAAGATTTTCAATGGGGAGTTGCAAAAACAAAATAGTCATACAAAATATGACCTACGCCTATGGAATAGCAAAAATTTCGGGTTGGTACCCCTAGCGTTCCGCGTCCACGAAACTTCTCGGTATGAGTTTATTGTTTGTTGAAGCATGCGCAGTACGGTTGCGACTCTGGTTTGTGACACGACTGGTTACTGCACAGAACACGACTCGTAACACTCCAAACGTGAACGGTTGATGTTTTTAGAGTAACCATTGCGGTTTTACCCGAAATGTACAGAACATCAGTCATTATAGTTTCTGACAGTACTCCCCTAACAGCACCGAGACGTTGCAGCAACGTTGCAGCAACATAACTTTGCAATATTGGCAATATTGCGGTTATATTGCGCAATGTTGCTGCAATGCCCCTGCAATGTTGCTGCAATGTCTCTATGTCCGCTTTTCATTGCATAACATTGCAATATTCCTGCAACATTCCCTGCTTTAAAAAAATGATTCAAACCAATGGAAGGTTTTGTATGGGTCGTAATCGGATTTCTGTGTTCGAAATTTTCTATTTACAGACTAATCGTTTTTAGTCGCCTGTTACAATCTTTAACACTTTTCGACTCAATAGGTAAATTTCGATTCGTGAGGATTGACATCAATATGTATGTAACTGTAACTGTTGACTCGTGGCGGGTTAATTTTCAGTGAAATAAAAATGAACGATTAAATCTAGTGATAAATTCTGTCACCATATGGCATTCAAGTTACAGTTAATTATGAGCGTCCGTTTTTGTCCGTACTTATTTTGTCCGTTTCGTTAATATATGGAAAATTGACTTCTTGTGTTTAAATTCGTATAATTTCCGTTTTATATTATATAAAAAAAAAAAGGATTCAGAATTTGTGGACACCATCTTTGTAGGTTCAATAAAATTTTGGCTATCGTAGATTTTTCTTTTCCGAACTCCGAATATGCTTTGAGAAGAACTAAAAATTGAAAGGTCGGAGCGGTCTAATATATATACAGGGTGATTCAGATTTCGTGACGAATCTCTTGATGGGTTAATCTTGTCAAAATTGGGATCGAAAGTTCCTTGGCATTTTTCTGAAAAGTGTTTTTTTTTTCCTTGGAACGATAACACATCTTTTTTAACATCTTTTACCAAATAAGAAACTTTCACTGAGAAATCTCTCTAATGTTGGAAAAAAAAGAACACAAACTCATTGGCATCATATGGGATTCTTTAGAATTGACAAATGATGTAGAAAGAAGAAAAAAAAAAAAAAAAAAATTATTTGTCGGAAAAAAAAATTCCAAGGAAAAAATCATTTTTCAAGAAACATGGCTGAGGAACTTTCGATCCTAATTTTGACGAGGATTAACCCCTCAAGAGATTCGTCACGAATTCTGAATCACCCTGTATATACATATATACCTATATATGGGTCATTCCATATCAACTCAACGACGTTGCGACGGTGACCCTCTTCGATTTTTTTGATTTTTCATTATGTTTTCATACATGTAAAAAGGAGTCTTCAGCTAAATTTTCAGCTCTTTATCTCCATCCATTCCGGAGTTATCGATTTTCGCTTAAAAAATGTATATCTTTGACTATAATCATGATAATCTCACTTTATAGGGGGTCATTTTTTTTCTTTTTCAACGCTCTTTATGAAAAAAAATTAAAAAACTAAAAGAAAAATTTTTTTAATGCTTTTTCGGCCATTTTTAGCCAAAAAATTAGTTTTTCGTTCAATGGGACACTTTTGATTTTTTTCAAAAAAATACACAAAATTCTACGTTAAAAAACAAAATTTTTGAGCCATAAACCAATATGGGCTTCAAATAATTTCTACTAAAAAAAATTAAAAAACAATTTTATGTGTCATAGGCCGTAAAACCGCGGTTTTAACCTCGCTTCGCTCGGTTTAAACGCGGTTTTTGGCCTGGACACATAAAATTCTGTATGCCACATGGCCAAAAAAGTATTTTCTGACGAATTTCATCATAATCCTCGCCTTCGGCTCGGATTATAAACTCAAATTCGTCGGAAAATACTTAATCGGCCTAGTGACATAATGTACTATTTTTTCTGAAATTTTTATTCATTTTTCTACTAAGGTCATGTATCTTCTCCAAATAATCTTAAAATACATAACTTTTCTCTCACATCTCACATCTTATTTAATTCACTATCATTACAGAGTTTGTCTTTTATTTCTTATCATTTTTATTACTTTATGCGTTTTCATTTTTTTTTTTTTTCATTTTTTTTTTTTTTTTTTTCGTTTTCACAACGACACAAGAGTTTTATGAATGGGCTTCTGAACCGAATAACTTACCGAATATTGAAGTTAAATTTTCGTCTAAATCTGACTATCAATCAATTGAAAAAAAATTGTTGGATCGTTTTAGTAGTGCGAAATCCATACCCAATACACAACGAATTCATTCTGCCATACCGAATACTGATAACACAATTAGTGTGAAAACATTTTATAGATCAACGGCAATGAAAACGCATAAAGTAATAAAAATGATAAGAAATAAAAGACAGACTCTGTAATGATAGTGAATTGAATAAGATGTGAGATGTGAGAGAAAAGTTATGTATTTTAAGACTATTTGGAGAAGATACATGACCTTAGTAGGAAAATAAATAAAAATTTCAGAAAAAAAATTGTTTTTTAATTTTTTTTCGTAGAAGT
Organism: Tenthredo mesomela; assembly: GCA_943736025.1. Classification (NCBI taxonomy): domain Eukaryota; kingdom Metazoa; phylum Arthropoda; class Insecta; order Hymenoptera; family Tenthredinidae; genus Tenthredo; species Tenthredo mesomela. The sequence goes on from OX031014.1 coordinate 34,741,867, forward strand.
TATTTGAAGCCCATATTGGTTTATGGCTCAAAAATTTTGTTTTTTAACGTAGAATTTTGTGTATTTTTTTGAAAAAAATCAAAAGTGTCCCATTGAACGAAAAACTAATTTTTTGGCTAAAAATGGCCGAAAAAGCATTAAAAAAATTTTTCTTTTAGTTTTTTAATTTTTTTTCATAAAGAGCGTCGAAAAAGAAAAAAAATGACCCCCTATAAAGTGAGATTATCATGATTATAGTCAAAGATAGGGGAGAGGATGGGAGTACCGCTCACCTAAGAAAAAATGCTAATTTTTATGTGTTGAACGTCAACTTGAAGTGCAAAAGACTATTGTAATGGCTTCTGCAACTATTTAACTCTTCGTTTTGAAAATTCAGAGCCGTAATTTCCTTTAGAATTGACAAAATTACGAAAAAAGAAACGCGAGACGCAAGTGAGCGGTCTTACCCTCCAGCGGGTAATACCGCTCGGCCCAATTTTAATACCGCTCACTCTCTAATACTCGGGTTCCGACCTAACCTATATGTAGTCAAATAGTAAACTCGGGTATGAAGGATGAAATTTGTCATCACAATGTTAAATTTCACTGAAGACGTTATTATAACACAATAATAGAGTAAATTAATATTATTATTATTGATATCATTGTCATTATTATTCACATAACCTCACTACGATTTTTTTTTACTAATTTCACGGATTTAATACTATGTCACAACCATTGTCATCGCAAAAGTTGGTTTCTGATTGTCTCAACATTTGTCGTCACACACATTTCCAACAAAAAAAAATGATAATTTTGTTTTACTTAGGTGATTTTGATAATCCGCCGGTAAATATGCGCTGTCAGATGCTGAGCGGTATATTGGCATACAGCCGAGCGATATTACCCTCACCGGCCGAGCGGTATTACCGGTATCGCGCGGAGTTAACAAAATCATTAATAATTATTAATATAAAGAGAGATAGGAGTTCATCTTGTGATCAAATTACGCGGAAAAGTACCACGAATCGAATGACCATAGTTTGACGTGAAAATAATAATTTTGAAATGACAAAAAACTTTATTTACTTGTCCAGCAATTTTACGCTGTAAGGACCTCAAAACAGAGAGATGTTATTTTTTCTATTAAAAGTGATTAGAGGAATGAAATTTCCACAGAAATTAGATATTGACATTGGATCTTGAAGATTGGGAAAAAAAAACGAGTGAAAAAATTCCTAATTATAAAGAAAAAGGGGTGAGCGGTATTACCTGCTGAGCGGTACAACCACACTCTCCCCTATACATTTTTTAAGCGAAAATCGATAACTCCGGAATGGATGGAGATAAAGAGCTGAAAATTTAGCTGAAGACTCCTTTTTACATGTATGAAAACATATTAAAAAATCAAAAAAATCGAAGAGGGTCACCGTCGCAACGTCGTTGAGTTGATATGGAATGACCCATATATATTATAAATATAACATGCGTGAATATATAAATATAACAAAGTTGTATTGCAGGAACCTTGCGACAACATTGCAATACAATGTTGCAAATGTTATATTGCAGAGATCTTGCAGCAACATTGTAGTGCAATGCAATGAAAATCAAATTTAGCAATGTTGCTGAGACATTGCTGCAACGTTGCGTGCTGTTAGGGTCATTGCTGTGATGACGATAACTGTTGTTGTTTTCAGAGTAAATTCATGTTTCCGAATACTGAATAGACTCGATTAGTGCGCTGCACAGTAATGGTTACTGTTTTTTTTTTTCTCCGTGTAAGCATGAACTTACCCTGATTTAAATAAAATGACTTATCTTTTTATGATCGGTGTCATAATTTTTTTTATGTGTCTAGGCCCGAAAAACTGCGTTTCTAACCTCGCTTCGCTCGGTTTGAACGCGGTTTTTGACCCAGACATATAAAATTTTATATGCCATACGGCCCATAAAGTATTTTCTGACGAATTTCATCAGAATCCTCGCCTTCGGCTCGGATTATAAACTCAAATCCGTCGGAAAATACTTCATCGGCCTAGTGACATGATGTACTATTTTCAATTTCTGTTGATGCAATAGTATATTGTGCATCTAGGGAGGAAAGTAGGTTTTTGCTCACGAGGGCAGCAAGCTTTGCCGAGGGCGCAAAAACTTCCTCCTGTGATGCACACGATATTTTTTTTTTACGCATGGATGGAGGGCCTATTACGCTCCCGGTAGAGAAGGAGCAAACAGAAGTTTTGCGTCCGTTGGTAGGAAGGGCTGTGTGGAAAGTCTTTTTTCCCTAGGGAGGAAAGACGGACCAACGGACGCAAAACTTCTGTTTGCTCCTTCTCTATCGGGAGCGAAATAGGCCTTCCATCCATGTGCAAAAAAAAATATCGTGTGCATCACGGGAGGAAGTTTTTGCTCCCTCGGCGAAGCTTGCTGCCCTCGTGAGCAAAAACCTGCTTTCCTCCCTAGATGCACAATATACTAATTTTCTTCTTTCTTCCTCTTCCTCTTCTTTTTCATTGAAAACAACAAAATGCTTTATTCACACAAGCCATCCAGTTGGTCAGGAAAAAACATTATATTTTAAAATAGTACATTAAGATACAAGTGCCGCGTATAACGGCCATTATCACACTAAGTGAAGTAAAAAGAAGATTTACATCAACAGAAATTGAAAAAAAAAAAATGATCCCGGGAAAAAATGATCAGGCCTGATCAGACATGAACAGGCATGAGTCTTCAGACCTGATCAGACATGAAAAATGACCGGGACTGAACAGGCCTGATCAGGTCTGTTCATGTCTGATCAGGCCTGTTCAGTCCCGGTTCTTCATGCGTGATCAGGTCTGTTCATGTCTGATCAGGCCTGTTTAGTCCCGGTCATTTTTCATGTCTGATCAGGTCTGAAGACTCATGCCTGTTCATGTCTGATCAGGCCTGATCATTTTTTCCCGGGCGATTGAAAAAAAAACAGTTGATTGAATTAAAAAATTATATGAACTATCGTTTTTATATCTTTTATACGTCGCAGTGATTGGAAATTATGGTTATTTCTGATCATTAACTTTTTTTTGTGGATTAAAATTTTTTCACTGTTTAGTACTGGGATTCGAACCCAGGTCCTTCTGCGTATCAGTCGAAGCTTATACCACTTCGCTACTTCACGTATTTGATAATTGAAACTTTTAGAATGTGCAGTATATATATGGTATTCGTCACGAAGTTTTTATCAATCCTTACGATGCCCTTTATTGATTATGATGATCTAACGATTCTAAGATTATTTTTGTATTTTAGGGAATGTGAGGCAAGATGACCGTTCCACTTTTTTCAGCAAAAAAAAAAAAAAATTACTTATTTGAAGTATATCTATTGAAGTATAGATAATCCAAAATATCAGACATGAACAGACATGGTCATGCATGATCATGTTTGAATCAATTTATAATATCAGACATGATCATGTCTGTTCATGTTTAGTCAGACATGTACCAACGTATCAGGCCTGATCAGAGCTGGAGGTTTTAAACCTTCCAGGCATGGTCATGCATGAACAGGCCTTAACGTATTCAGCGCCTCAGACATGATCATGCCTGTTCATGCATGAACAGACAGGATCAGGTCTGGCATCAGACATCACCATACATGAACAGGCCTCAACGTATTTAGCACCTCAGACATGATCATGCCTGTTCATGCATGAACAGACAGGATCAGGTCTGGCATCAGACAAAATCATACATCAACAGGCATGACCATGCATGAACAGGCCTTAACGTATTTAGCGATTCAGACATGATCATGCCTGTTCATGCATGAACAGACAGGATCAGGTCTGGCTTCAGACATAATCATACATGAACAGGCATGGTCATGCATGAACAGGCCTTAACGTATTCAGCGATTCAGACATGATCATGCCTGTTCATGCATGAACAGACAGGTTCAGGTCTGGCATCAGACATAATCATACATGAACAGGCATGGTCATGCATGAACAGGCCTTGACGTATTTAGCAATTCAGGCATGATCATGCCTGTTCATGCATGAACAGACAGGATCAGGTCTGGCATCAGGCATGATCAGACATGAACAGACATGATCATGCATGAACAGGCCTTAACGTATTTAGCGATTCAGACATGATTATGCCTGTTCATGCATGAACAGACAGGTTCAGGTCTGGCATCAGACATAATCATACATGAACAGGCATGGTCATGCATGAACAGGCCTTGACGTATTTAGCAATTCAGGCATGATCATGCCTGTTCATGCATGAACAGACAGGATCAGGTCTGGCATCAGGCATGATCAGACATGAACAGACATGATCATGCATGAACAGGCCTTAACGTATTTAGCGATTCAGACATGATTATGCCTGTTCATGCATGAACAGACAGGTTCAGGTCTGGCATCAGGCATGATCAGACATGAACAGACATGATCATGTCTAATTTCAGGCCTGATCATACATAAACAGGCCTGACCATGTCTAATTTCATGCCTGATCATACATGAACAGGCATGATCATGCCTGATCATTTTTTCCCGGGATGTCACCAATCATAAAACGATAAGTCATTTTATTTAAATCAGGACAAGTTCATGCTTACAGGCATGCCTTCCTCTTAATCAACATCAGGGTGTCCAGTTATCTGTTGGAATGGAATTCCATGATAATTCCAGGTTTTCCAAGCAGGATTTATGATTTTTCCAGGTCGATTATGGTAGATAATGAAGGAAAATACAACAGAAATATCAACAAGAATTTAGTTTATTTTTGACCAGAGCACGCCCTTACGGAAAAAAAATACTGAAAGTACTGCCAGTACAGCAGTACTTGAAGTACTGCCAAAGTACTGCTGTACTTATTTGGCGAGTACACACAGTACTCATCAAAAATTACTACGAAGGGATATATAAGTACGTGCCAAGTACTAGTGTAGTATGACTGAAGTATTACTTTGAGTACTAGCCCTTCGGTATTAGTCCAATAAGTACTAGCTGAAACCGTTCAGTACAGTATATAAAGTCCACGTACTGCAGTACTAGTTCGAGTACTGCAGTATTGGTCCGAGTACTAGTACTGCGGTATTGGTTCGAGAACTAGTACTGGAGTATTGATCACAGTGAGTACTTCTGTACCTATAGTACTGGTACTCTTGTCTCGTAAAATTTTCATGTTCATAGTCTAACATTGCTATAGACATTATAATAAATCTATCTATCTATCTATCTATCTTGCACTGATAAGTTAAAGTGTCACAGTACTGAGTACTGTGATGCACTTGTACAGCTAGTAAATAGTAATAGTACTCTTCAACCTAGTACTGGTGTTCTTTGAATCAGTACTAGTACTCATGTACTAAGTACTACTAGTTCCCTGTACTAAGTACTAGTACTCTGTACTAAGTACTAGTAGTCCTGCACCAAGTACTACTAGTTCCCTGTACTTAGTACTAGTACTTCTGTACTAAGTAGTACTAGTTCCCTGTACTTAGTACTGTAGTGATAGTACTAAGTACTCAAAATTCGTGTACTAAGTACTGAGATTTGTGAACTAAGTACTAACGGGTTGTGTACTAAGTACTGAGCTCTCAGTACTTTTTTCCGTAAGAGGCAGCACAGTGCGTTAAGAATTTGACATGACTTAAATGCAAATAGAAACTTGAAAAAAAATTTGTTACTGGAACTTTAGATTTACGATTCTAATGGGTCACCAGACCCATATTAAGGGCCACCCTAATATATATATAGGATTGAGACCTATATGGGTGTGTATGTTGTAACGTTCCGGGATGTTGAGAACCTTTTGGTTATATCAACAGACCGGTGCTACGGGTTCGAGAGATCTTTAATATTGCTATAATTTAATAACAAAAACCGAGGCGTTGGCAAGCGGCTAAAGTTCACTGATTAATTTGTGGAAACAAGTGAATTTTATTAATAACGCTTCGGTGGTCAACTGGCGAGATGGAAAGATTGGTAAAAACTCTTCCAGAAAAACTAAGGAAAAAACAAAAAGTACTTGGATAGATTTGATTTAAAACTATATTGTCGAAATTTTTCGGCATACGATGAAATTAAATACTAGATTAATTTTGGACTCCTCAGTACTGGTAGGTAGGGGAAAGGATGGTAATGCCATACAAGAAGCCACCTAACTCAGATTTTTATTGATAATACAATATTCTACGCTAATTAACGGACTCAGGCGTCTTGTTGACCTCCAAAGCCATGTTTCCTCCAAACCTAAGGTTTAGGCTACCTCCATAGAACCAGGTTGACAATCCAAGCCTATGGTCCCTGCTATTGCGATTTTAATTCTACCTGCAGATCCAGGATGCTTTATCCAAGATTGCGTAACAGAATCGGAATCACACCACTTGGCCCTCGAACACGAGTCGGTTAGACTAATGTCGTACGCTCTTGTGATGATCTTCAAAGCTGCTAACTTTGGCTTGTTATGGCTTTAAATCAAACGGAATTAAATAAGACAATGTCAGGCGAATGTTCTAATAGTAGATTCGTTTACTATGAAATACCAAGTATATTTTAACATTTAAATAATACTATAAACAAAACCTTAATTTAATTCCCTATATTCTAATTTAAACGTGAGTTGAATTCAATACTATTTTAGTCAATGAGCTCTTATTAAATTTGCTGTGCTATCATATAATAGAATAGACCTCTAAATGTTTGCTGAAATTTATATGTTCTGATTTGCTATTTTGTGAGATGATTCTAAGTTATTATTTAGTCAAGACGACTAAAGTCCTAGAATAGAAACCTATAGAAGGCCAAGTTCAGTGCTTTGATGTGGGGCAGAGTTTCATTGCAGTCAGCGCCAAATACCTTGCCGTGGTTGATGGCAGTACTGAAGAGTCCTATGCGAAAATTGGCGGCAGGGCGGTTGAAGTTCAAATAATATTTAGTAGTTCTCAAAAGGAAATTCGCGAAATAATAATAACTCTATACCATAGCGTGTAATAGCTAACTACTAAAAAAAAAAAAAAAAAAAAAAAATATATATAATAATAATAACTCTAGAAATCTGTTTAACAGGTTTTTATTATGTCGATACTTCATATAGATAATGTACATTTATGAGCTCTGCTGTGGTAAGAGGTTTCATATGATACGATACTTTTTCATTGTGTATGCGTTATTATAATTAAGTGAATGTTATAATCTGAAGCGTTACTTCACCTTCTATAAAGAAGAGACATGATAAATAATATGATGATTAATAATATGTTAATTTAGATTAAGAATAAAATGATTGTTGTAAAATTATTCAAAAATAAAAGAGTTCGTAGGAGTTAACATCAAACAGACCTACTAATCGCATAGTAGAACATTTTATAAACAGACTGAGGAAGCCTCTCAAGTATTTACAAATTCCGGGAATTTGAGAATTAGAGTGGGAATTTGGACTATACAGGGTGAGGCATTTAAAGTGACCCACCCAAATATCTCCGATGCTTTTACAGTTACAAGAAAAATTTGAAGAGATGATATTTTTGATTTCGAAGGGCTGATACAGTAATGATAAATTCATTTTCTTCAAGGTCACAGTTTTCGAGTTCTCAAGGTCATCAATGGTTTTTCAAATGGGAGCATGTATTTCTGATATGACGATGTTGTAGCCGACACTGAGACGAATCCAACGACCTATAATAATATGACCTTGGAATAATTTTTCACCTCAATACACGGAGAGAATTTTATGGTAAGCGCTCTCATACTGCATAGGATTTTCGATGTATCGCGCACTTTTTAGGTCTCGTACTATGAGATATAGTAACCATTGCCTAAATTGTGAGAATGGTCTCAAAAGTGCGCGATACATCGAAAATCCTATGCAGTATGAGAGCGCTTACCATAAAATTCTCTCCGTGTATTGAGGTGAAAAATTATTCCAAGGTCATATTATTATAGGTCGTTGGATTCGTCTCAGTGTCGGCTACAACATCGTCATATCAGAAATATATGCTCCCATTTGAAAAACCATTGATGACCTTGAGAACTCGAAAACTGTGACCTTGAAGAAAATGAATTTATCATTACTGTATCAGCCCTTCGAAATCAAAAATATCATCTCTTCAAATTTTTCTTGTAACTGTAAAAGCATCGGAGATATTTGGGTGGGTCACTTTAAATGCCTCACCCTGTATATATATATATAGATATATATATATATAGATATATAGGTATATATATATAGGGAAATATATGGGGAATCCCCAGGAATTCTGGGAAATCTATTGGAAATCCCCAGGAATTCTGGGAAATCTATGAGAAATCCGCAGGAATTCTGGAAAATCTATGGGGAATACCCAGGTATTTCGGGAAATCTATGGGGAATCCCCAGGTATTGCGAGAAATCTATGCGAGATATATATATATATATATCTATATATATATATATATATATATATATATATATATATGGGGAATTCCATACCAACTGGGTCCACTCAAAACCCTGACCCCTTTCGATTTTGTCGTTAATTTTTTCTTAGATTCAACAGGCTCAAAGTAATTCAGTGTATTTATGCACCGAGGGAAGAAAGTTCGTACTTTATTCCCGGCTGCGCGCATAAAGAACGCGCTTTCTGCCCTTGGATGCATAAAATATCGTATGCACCACGGTGTAAAGTGTTCTTCTAGACGAGTGTGAAGGTCACCCTCGCTTCGCTCGGGCGACAAACCTCACACTCGTCAAAAAGAACACTTTATTCCCTAGGTGCATAATATACTATTTTTTCAAATTTTTATCTCCCATGGTCCTCGAGTTTCAAATTTTTGAAAAATATACATTTTCAATCATCATCAATCATTAGAACGCCTATATCATCGGTTCCTCGCTATGAATTTTCAAAAACAATGTGATGAAATTGATCAGCAGGAAACGTACTTTCTGGAAAAAATATTCGTAAATTGTTATGGCTTAGTCTTCACAGTTGAATCTCGAATCAAAATGTAAAAATTGAATTTTCGACATGTATGCCCCGATTGAAAATTATGAATAAATTCTAAAAAATACTTGCTTCAAAAACAAAAATTTTGAGCCGTGTCCGATCGTGGAACTATGATTCCTTCATATTGTTTTTAAACTTTTAAGATTTGGAATGATGACATTTTTTATACACCTCAGCCGCTCGGCACCCCAGACACGTAAATAGTTCAAAACATATTCTTAGACTTATTTGATATTATATACAATAGGGCGGTCCTTATTTGGGGTATGTTCGAATTTTTTTCGACGATAGTCTCAAATCAGTTTCAAATAAATCAGAAGAAACGCCTGCCATGTTTAAGCCCTTAATATTAATATTAACCCGGCCCCCACCACAGTCAAAGTTTTAAATGGGCAATTGCATGTATTTTTTAAAACTAAACATTGAATTTCCACAACTCCCGATGATTGTTGATGAAAAAATCTAAAATTTAGTATATTCATTTGCAATTGTAGGATGTACAAAATAGTGCATTCGAAATTTTTTAGATCATTATATTCTGTAACGAGCAATTTTCCTACCCGGAGGAAATTAGATAGAAAAATAAATCCCGCTCAAAGAAGTCCCAACGTATTCTCACTCAAAACACGGTACGATACAGAAACGAAACGAAAGCTAAAAGATAGTGTTGGGCGCCAGGCACACGAAGGTGCCAGATAGAGTTAGCAAAACAAAACGCAGTAAGCAACAACTAAATTCCGAAACGAGACGATAACCGACTAGATAGACGGAGAGGGGAACGTGGGGGCGTAGAAATAACACACTTTACGCAGATATAGGTAGACGATAACGTAGCTATAATTTCAAAATTAAACGCAGCGATACAAAAATAAATAAGAAATAAATAACATAAGATTTTACAGAACGGCAGAATAATACAATAATAAATCAATTCAAAAGAAAGGTAGCGGCGGAATTTAATTCCGGCGTCGCAATGCAATAATATGGCGGTTGTGCCGCAAAATATAACTAAATAATACCAAAAAAAGAGAATGAAAGGATACTGAAGTTAACGCAAGATAATAAAGAAAGTGAAGCTAAAGATATTTAAAGGTAACTTAACGTACGCATGCACGCAAGTAAAAAAAAAAAGGAACGCTAGATAACATTTAAACGCAAACTAACGCCCGCAAAAAAAAAAAGAAAGTTATAGGTAACGTATGCGAGACGGCAAGGGATTCTTCCCGAGCAGCGCAAGTCCAGCCAAGATAGGAATTGACTTAATTATTCTAGTTAGCCTAGAAAGAATGGAGACCACGACAGCCCGTCAGACGCGAAATCGAAATAGCCGTTAGGCAACACAGAGACAAAAGGCTTGCGGACGGACGGTCGAGGTCTGGACGAAAAGCCTACCTTTACTCGGGTCGCAGCCCAGGCGGCGTCAAAAAGAGGCACAGCACTCAAAATAAAAAAAGAAAAGCACAAAAGAAAACTATGAAAAACTCCCAAAATATAATAAACCAAAGAAAAACTAAAGAAAACCCCAGAAAGAAAAAGACAAGATAGAGAAAAGCCCAAAAGAAAGATAAAGATAAGATAAACTAAACGTAACGTAAGCGGTATCTCGACGTTGGTGATTTGCTGGTCGACAACGGAGTGCTCGTCGATCGGCGATCCAAAATGTGGTGGGGGAAGCCTTTCCACACCCGACATGTTCTCCGCACCCATAGCGCTGAACATTTCCAAAATCAGGCCGGGAGGTAACGGCTGGCGGCGATAGCAGGCTGGGAGGTGCAGCCCTCTCCCGGCCGGCAGGTGACGAGGCTGCAGAGACGAAGGCTGATGACTTAGGTGCGGTTACTAGTGCCGAGGCTTCCAGGACATCCCCCAGATGATTCTGCGACGATCGACGACTCCCACGATGTCCTGGCGGTGATGTACCTGTGGTTCACAATAAAAAAAAACTTACGGCAGACACACTATTCATAGAAACTAAAGTTTGGACTTGCGCTTCGGTGAAGAATTTCGGTACGGCAGCAGCATGGTCGCTCACGTTTGCGAGTGGAGGCGCGGTCCAGTGGCAGATAATAAATAAAATATTAAATATCAAATCTGCCACGTTACAATTCTTACCTTTTGATGCTTAACTTTAAGGGAAATTTTTTTTTCATCACATTAAAAGGTGAGAATAAAATGATCTAAAAAAATTTCGAATGCACCATTTAGTACATCCTACAAGTGCAAATAAGTATACTAAATTTTAGATTTTTGCATCAACAATCATCGGGAGTTGTGGAAATGCAATGTTTAGTTTTAAAAAATATGTGCAATTTCCCATTTAAAACTTTGACTGTCGTAGGGGCCGGGTTAATATTAATATTAAGGGCTTAAACTTGGCAGGCGTTTTTTTCTGATTTATTTGGAACCGATTTAGGAATATCGTCGAAAAAAATTCGAACATACCCCAAATAAGGACCGCCCTATTGCATATAATATCAAATAAGTCTAAGAATATGTTTTGAACTATTTACGTGTCTGGGGTGCCGAGCGGCTGAGGTGTATAAAAAATGTCATCATTCCAAATCTTAAAAGTTTAAAAACAATATGAAGGAATCATAGTTCCACGATCGGTCACGGCTCAAAATTTTTGTTTTTGAAGCAAGTATTTTTGAGAATTTATTCATAATTTTCAATCGGGGCATACATGTCGAAAATTCAATTTTTACATTTTGATTCGAGATTCAACTGTGAAGACTAAGCCATAACAATTTACGAATATTTTTTCCAGAAAGTACGTTTCCTGCTTATCAATTTCATCACATTGTTTTTGAAAATCCATAGCGAGGAACCGATGATATAGGCGTTCTAATGATTGATGATGATTGAAAATGTATATTTTTCAAAAATTTGAAACTCGAGGACCATGGGAGATAAAAATTTGAAAAAAATACACTGAATTACTTTGAGCCTGTTGAATCTAAGAAAAAATTATCGACAAAATCGAAAGGGGTCAGGGTTTTGAGTGGACCCAGTTGGTATGGAATTCCCCATATGTATATATATGTATATATATATAGATATATAGGTACATATATATATATATATATATATATATATATGTACCTATCCCTGCATAAAATGCCGGATAAGAATCCGGAGTCCAAATTCTATACGGCCCGATACGGCAAAGTGTCGTATTTTGAATGCCGATTCCTTACGGTTTTATGCCATTCTATTCGGACGCCCCATCGATGTCCCTATCCGGATCTATGCGTGCCCGAACCGCGATTTTTAACCCTGGTCAAAATGCCGGATAAGAATCCAGAGTTTAAATTCTATACGGCCCGAACCAGCAAAGTGTCGTATTTTGGATCCCGATTCCTTACGGTTCTATACCATTCTATTCGGACGCCCCATCGATGTTCCTATCCGGATCTATACGTGACGGAACCGCGATTTTTAAAAATATCGGTGCGCCTCTTATACGGTTTTATACGGAGTGTAGGATGCCCCCTGCGTATGCGGTTCTATGCGGAGCGTATTCGGTTGAATCCGTAATGTATGCGCACATGAAAGTATGCTCGGATTAAGGTCCTATCCGGAACGTACAAAAATTACATCAATTAACATAGCATGGCATCGCAGTCTTTGTTTTTTTTTTTTTTTTTTTTAAATTCTTTTTTTCAAACAATCAGCGCTTTAGGGGGAGCCCATATATTGACATCATACATACTGATAGCACATAACCAATACAGGAATTAGGCGACGCTTATATTAGATGACATTTTCAGCTTCTATATATACTCACCAACTCCTATAAGTGGCACTCGCGAGAATATCGAAAGCGGTGGTCGCCGCCTTACGAGAAAATATTGAAGTAATGTAAATTACATAGAAACCGGATAGGTACGGACAGAGCCCCCGATTAGGACTTAGAAATAATGACACGAACAGCAAATATTTCTATCACCTTGCAATGCGCAGCATTGAAGCCCGACGGGGACAGATAGAGCCCTGCATCGGACTTTGAATGTTTATGTTGATCTCATCGAGTGCAAGATCGAAACCGGATAGGAACGGGCGGAGCCCCGCGACGTACTTTAAAATATTTCAGACACGATTTTGATGACGAACGCTGACCGTATAGAATCGAATACATCACTGAGCTCAAGTTTTCGGTCCGAATATATTCCTGATAGGGACGGACTGAGCGCCGCGTGGGACTCTGATATTATAAAATGCGCGATCGGAACCAGATAGGGACGGGTGTAGCCCCGCGACGGACTTTAAAATATTTGAGACGCGATTTTGATGACGAACGCTGACCGTATAGAATCGTTTACATCACCGAGCTTAGGTTTTTGGGCCCGAACATAATCCGGATAGGTCCTCCAGCGTCCCGAGTACATTTTGTCGATGCGATAGGATGCGGATAGAACCGTATGAACTGGTGTCGGACATAAATACTGAATTCTATACGAAATTCTATACGTTCCTATAAAATCCTATACGGCATTTTAACCAGGGTGATGTTAGAAAATGCGCGATCGAAGCCACATAGGGACGGGTAAAGCCCCGTGACGTACTGTAAAATATTTCAGACGCGATTTTGATGACGAACGCTGACCGTATAGAATCGTATACATCACCGAGCTTGAGTTTTCGGTCCCGAACATAATCCGGATAGAGACGGACAGAGCGCCGCGTGGGACTCTGATATTAGAAAATGCGCGATCGAAGCCAGATAGGGACGGGTAAAGCCCCGTGACGTACTGTAAAATATTTCAGACGCGATTTTAATGACGAACGCTGACCGGATAGAGCCGAATACATCACTGAGCTTGGGTTTTCGGTCCAGAATATATTCCTGATATAGACGGACAGAGCGCCGCGTGGGACTCTGATGTTAGAAAATGCGCGATCGAAGCCAGATAGGGACGGGTAAAGCCCCGTGACGTACTGTAAAATATTTCAGACGCGATTTTGATGACGAACGCTGACCGTATAGAATCGTATACATCACCGAGCTTGGGTTTTCGGTCCCGAACATAATCCGGATAGGTCCTCCAGCGGCCCGAGTACATTTTGTCGATGCGATAGGATGCGGATAGAACCCCATGAACTGTTGTCGGACATAAATACTGAATCCTATACGAAATTCTATACGTTCCTATAAAATCCTATACGGCATTTTAACCAGGGATATATATGTACATATATATATATATACCTACATATATATATATGTATATATATATATATATATATATATATATATATATATTATATATATATATATATATATATATTATATATATATATATATATATATATTATATATATATATATATATATATATATTATATATATATATATATATATATATATATTATATATTTAGCAGTATATATATATATATATTATATATATATATATATATATATATATATATATATATATATATATATATATTATATATATATATATATATATATATATATATATCTATATATATCTATATATCTATATATATATATATATATATATATAGATATATAGGTATATATATATACCTATATATATATATATATATACCTATATAGATATATAAGTATATATATATACCTATATATATATATATGTATATATATATATATATATATATATATATATAGATATATATATATATATAGATATATATATATATATAGGTATATATGTATATATGTGCTGTAATATATATATTAAGTATATGGGTATATATACTCAATTGATATAGGTATATATATATATATATATACAAAATATATATGTATATATATATACCTATATATATATATATATATATATATGTATATATGTATTTACAATTTCCACTACAATTGAACGTCTATCTTAATTACATAATTTCTTTGGGATAATGATAAATAGTTTTTACATTACATACAGAATCCAACTTTAAAATTGTAACATGAACATTTTCTTTTTCACATTTTAGATGTGACTGGATACATAAAAACCAATTTTGCAATAATGATCAGCTACAACAACCCCACTAATAATTCTTGCTTTGGTGCAATTGCTGAAAATAAAACAAAATTACCGATAAAGATTCGAAATTTCCCAAAACAATTTAGCAGTCCTTATAATGTTGGAGAACACATTGAACTGTTAGGAAAATTTCAATTAGAAAGTAATAAAAATATCCGTCAACGTTATTACAATTCAATAATAGATGATGATAAGTCATTAACAAATTTATAAATTATCTAATTTCTAAAACAGATAACTACATGTTTATTGTTACAAATTTCGAAAATATTAAAAAAATTGACGACAAAACTATGGCTCGAAAGAAATTATCTCTGGCTAATCAACAAATTCCTGTTCCATCGTCATCAACTGCTCATCATCAAAACAAAAAACGAAAATTAGATAATGACGCAGAATGTTCAACATCAGGATGTTCAAAAAATCATCGAAAAAAAGAACAATCACAATCGGACTCCGATGAAGAAGATTACGTTTAAAGCATTCTGTGTGAATTAAGCTACTTCTGTTTTTCAACTCCTCTAATTTTTTTCAAAATCTGGTACCATTCGGAATTACCTACTCTACCCAATGACAGACATCCTGTAAAATTTATACCAAAAAAATCTATTATTCCGCCCAGGCGTCGATATATAAAACATTGCTGCTGCGCGCAATAATATATGGCTGCCTTGCGCTATAACATATGGATGCTTTGCCCATAATATATGATACTTTACATCATAATATATAAAATAAAAAATCTGAACGACAAAACGGAGGGGATAAGATACGTAAAATACGAAGATCTGGACGAATGAAACTCTGAACCCGAATCTGAATCACTTTATAAATAATCTCATTACAATTATAGTAAATGTTTATATTGATTTCATAATAAATTAAAAAATCAATAAATGAATGAAAATAATAAAATATCGTTCGAAAGATTTGACATTGTTCTATGAAGATTATTTGAAGGTAGCCTTAAATTCAATGATTCGATTTTTGTTACATTCTTTTTCTTTAATTTTATGCATTCGTCTCCTGCCTTCATATTATAATTTAATTTGACAGATGTGTAGGAACATAATAAATTAAACAGTGATTGATTTGATAAAATATAATTACAGTTATAATCAAATAAACTGCAAATTGAATTGATATCTTGAATTTATTTTTTGAATTCTGATTAAAAAATTCAAATGTGTTATGATTGAATAGTTCTGATAGTGGTACGTATTTCATTTGGATATTGCTGACATTTTCAACTAATTTAACATCCATTAATTCAGTAAATTTTCGTTTACTCCTAGAAAATCCAATCACAGTTTGTCCCATTTGAAAAAAAAAAATTCACAATTAATCAGCGAAGATGAATCTCGAATAACGATCATCAATTTATAAGAAAAAAGAGATTGGATTCCATTTTATCCCATGTAAACAAGAAATACATTCTAAAATTGATTCAATCAGCTCGACATCGACAAGATAAGTAATAGTAATAGTAATTCAAGAGAATTTATCACTTATTACCAAGTAAGAATCTCAACATAAATAAGCAAATAGTAAAACATTGCTGCTGTGCGCAATTACATACAGCTGCCTTGCGCTATAAAATATGGATGCTTTGCGCCATGATATATGCATACCTACTTTGCATAATAATATATAAAACAAAAAACGTTGATTTTTTTAAATTAATAATGTGAAGATCTTTATCGTCTCAATTATATTAATATGGCACGTCGGAAAATAAGTAGGTCTGTGAATAGCGAAAGAAGTAATAGAATATATAAAATAAATCGGAATACGAATAATCAGAGACGACGACGTTTAAGATATAAACAAATTAAAAGAAAAGCAAAAACCATATCCCAAAGAGTAGAAAATCATCGACGACGCTTAAAAGAAAAATATTATACCGAAACATCAACTGAAAATTACTTAGGAAAAATGGATGTTCGATGTCGACATTGCAATGCCAAACATTTCTCTGGGGAAATACTGGCCAGAAAAAAAGATTTGTCATTCAACGATTGCTGCAGTCATGGAGGTGTTCCAGAATGTTCATTCAGTAATTTTCCAAAAATACTTCAATCGCTATTCACTAGAACTCATGAATATTCGAATGAATTTTTAAATAATATTCGAGCTTATAATACATGTTTTTCTTTTGCGTCGTTCAATGCAAATCTCATGAATTTCCATGGAAGACGTGCCGGACCATATTGTTTCAAAGTAAAAGGTCACATTTACTATCAAATTAATACCGCATTATATCCAGAACCAAATCGCGATGCAAGTTACGGACAATTATTCATATTAGATCCATCGGAAGCTAATCAAATCAGACTTGGAACATTTTCTGGATTGAATAGGGAACTTCTAGACATTTTAGACAAAATAATTCGCAGAAAAAATAGATATGCCAAGTCCTATAAAATGATGAAAGATGAAATACGTCGCTTACAACGAAAGTCAACAATAATACCAGAAGTGATAATGTCATTCATACCTAGATCAGGACTTGATGCCCGCCGTTACAATCCACAGCGGTCAAACGAAATAGCAGCTATTTTCAGAACGACTGCCGATGGAGATATTCCGAATTCGTATGTGACTATTCACAATAAATCTACAAGTGAATTAGAATACGTAAGCTGGATGGATCGGAGAGTTGAACCATGGATTTATCCATTTTTCTATCCTCATGGAACTGATGGTTGGCATGATGAAATGCAGCGTTTAAACTCTACGAGAAGAATCACTAGATCAGCATATTTGAAAAATTTAATTGCTATTCGAGATGAATTCAACCCATTCCTTCATGGTGGTCGATTATTTCAGCAGTGGATGGTGGATAATTACGTCAAAATCGAAAAAGATCGAATAACGTACTGTCGATCTCATCAAAAAGAATTAAGATCAGAAAGTTATCAAGGCGTTATTGATTATATGGCGAATCAAGCCGAAGACCGCAATGCAAAAATTGGGCGCATGATAATACTTCCATCCACTTTCATTGGTTCTCCTCGAAATATGGCTCAAAATTATCAAGACGCTATGGCTATAGTTAGAAAATTTGGCAAAACGGATTTATTCATCACTATGACGTGCAATCCCAATTGGAGAGAAATTCGTGAAAATCTCAAGCTCAGCCAACAACCTCAAGATAGACCAGATATCGTAGCTCGGGTTTTCAATTTAAAAAAGGATGTTTTGTTAAACACAATTATAAAAAATAAAATATTTGCAAAAGTAGAAGCATGGGTATATGTCATAGAATTTCAAAAAAGAGGATTGCCGCATATACATCTCTTAGTAACGTTGTGTAGAAATTACAAAGTAACATGTCCGGAAATTGTTGATGCTATGATTTGTGCTGAAATTCCTGATCCAGAAGAAGAACCTATATTACATGATATTGTGATGCATAATATGATACACGGCCCATGTGGAGATTGGTGTCTGATAAACAAAAAATGTTCGAAAAATTTTCCAAAACCCTTCCAATCAACAACTACTATGGATGAAGATGGTTATCCGTGTTACCGACGAAAAGATACAGGAAAATATTACAATCGACCGCATGGATATGTCGTAAATAATCGCCACGTTGTACCATATTCACCTATACTACTGCGTAAATTCAATTGTCATTGTAATGCAGAACTGGTTTCTAGCATAAAATCAGTGAAATACCTTTTCAAATACATCTATAAAGGACATGATGCTGCTACAATAACTATGCAGGGACAAGCAACCAATATAGAAGAAATTATCCATGATGAGATAAATGAACATATCGAAGCTCGATATGTAGGCGCTGTCGAAGCATGTTGGAGAATATTGGGTAAAAAACTACACGAAAAAAGTCATCCTGTTATCCGTATGCCCGTACATTTACCGAATCAACAAAACATCACGATTCATTCGGGTGACGAAGAATTCACCCTCAATCATATCTTGGAACCACGGAATATGCTGCTTGATTATTTTGAATTGAATAAACGTGATAGCGATGCACGCAATTATCTTTACATCGAAATACCATATCATTATGTATTTCATAAGGAAAAAATCAATAATATCTACGTATCTAATTGGAGAAAACGAAAAACTTCGTTCAAAACTATCGGCAGAATGTATTCGGTGAATCCGTCGCAAAAAGAATTATTTCATTTACGGTTATTGTTACTAACTGTTAGAGGGGCAACAAGCTATGAACAACTACGCACAGTGAATGGAGAACTTGCGGCATCATTTACAGAAGCTTGTCTCAAAAGAGGTTTGATAGCAGATGATTCTGAATGGCATAGAACCATGCATGAAGCTGAAATTTGGATGATGCCTCTACAAATGAGGAGATTATTCGCACGCATATTACTCCATTGTAATCCTTTGTATCCAGAAGAATTGTGGGATGAATTCAAGACAGCTATGTCAGAAGATCTTTCTCGTAACATGGATTTAATTTCTGCAGAAGGCGAGGCTCTCCGACAAATTTACAATCTTTTAGAAGAAGAAGGAAAAAACAGAACTGATTTCCCGTCAATGCCAATTCCTCCGAAAATTGATGTGAGTCAAATAACAGATGAAAGAAATTACGAGAAGATTATGGATGTAGGATTGGCTAACTATGAAAAACTTAATGTTCAACAAAAAATTATAATTGATACCATACTTCAAAGTATTAACAATTCGACATTACATAAAACATTCTATATTGACGGACCGGGTGGATCAGGCAAAACATTTCTGTACATTACATTATGGCATTTACTTACTGGACGAAAAGAAAAAATCAGTACTATGGCTTACACAGGTATAGCTGCTACATTACTACCAAATGGAAAAACAGTCCACAAAACATTAGGATTACCTGTTCCGTTATACGCTGATTCTACTTCAACAATTAAAGTGGGTTCAAAAGAAGCAAATATTTTGAAAGAAACAAAGATTTTCATTTGGGATGAAGCACCTATGGCACCGCGCTACGCATTAGAAATAATGAATACGATTTTACAGGATATAATGAATAACACGTTACCATTTGGAGGAAAAATAGTAATATTGGGAGGGGATTTCAGACAATTGCTTCCGGTAAGTATTCGTGGTACTCGCAGTGAAACGGTAAACTTATCAATCAAATTCAGTCCATTGTGGCGACTATTTAAAATATTCGAATTGACTATCAATATGCGTGCACTACAAGAAGAGAAGAATTTTTCTGAATTCTTACTGCAAGTTGGGACTGGAGATTTGAATGATGAGGTTGATAATTTAAATTTACCCTCCAATTGTACGTACAACGATGACATCGATATAGCGAAAGATATTTATGAAGATATACTCAGCAGAAAACAATACAAAGAAGCTTCAAAATATGCAGTATTAGCAGCAAGAAATTTAGATGTGAATGAAATTAATAGACAAGTCGTCGACTTATTGGACTTGACTACTGAACGTATTTATACGAGCGTCGATAGTGCAGAAAATTGTAACGACAATAATAGAATCAATCGGGATTTGGTACCGGAATATTCAAATTCGTTATCTCCGAATAGTCTTCCACCGTACGAATTACGATTACGACAATTTTCGATAATCATGTTGATCAGAAATTTGAGTATCAACGAAGGTTTAGTCAATGGCACGAGATTATTACTACTAAAAGCTGGAACAAATCTATTGTTGTGTGAACTTCTAACTGGAGATAAAGCAGGAGATATAATATTCTTAAATAGAATTACTTTGATGTGTGAAGATATATATCCATTTTCTTTCACTCGAAGACAATTCCCCATCAAATTAGCCTTCGCGATTACGATCAACAAATCACAAGGTCAAACCTTTGACAAAATTGGAATTGATTTACGAAAAGATGTTTTCAATCACGGACAACTGTATGTAGCTCTATCGCGAGTGCGCACGTGGCAATCATTGAAAATTTACCTTGGAAGTCAACGAAACAATACAACCGTGAAGAATTATGTTTATAAAGAATTATTCAATTCATAATTACCTGAATAAATACTTATCCCAAAACTGTCAACAAACATAAAAACTGCAATCCTGTTTTTATATTCAAAAAAAAAAAATATAAAAAACCTTCGCTGATTTCATTTTTTAAATGAAATGAATAAATAAATAATTGATTTCATTGAGACATAGTTAAATGGTTATATCAATTATTACATATATTATTATATATATATATATCCATCTAATTTAATATCCACATCTTATCTCATCCCGGGTAGAAATTATTCCAGGCTGCCCTGGATAATTGCAAGGCCCTTAAGTGGCATGTCCCGTCGGTCGGGAATCTGCCTAGCGGGAAATGCCCTTTCATGGCCCTTTTACGTCTGACGTGACAATTTTTAAATTCCAGGCCTTCACGGAAGGGCCCTGTAAAGCCCTGTCCAGACAGAAGTGAAGCTGCAATGAACCGAATTTGCGCGATTGCGAATGAAAAAGTTTTGAGCTATTCGAAATAGGACCCGTGTATACTGATAGAAGAATTTCTTGACTGTTAATAAATACATTTATTTGGAAACAATTTTTTAATTTTTCAAATATAATTGAATATTTTATAACATTCAACAAATCAATCTTGTGTACAATAAATATTAATTTGTGAGAAATCTACAATTTTAACAGCTAACAAATATTTATTGCATCTAACAGTGTCGTGAAGACCGCTCATAAACACACGCCATAACTTCAAACACCAATAAGAGGTTAAAATAGACGTACACCTCCAAACTGGTGTTATTGCATGATGTAATCATAATACTATTAAGTAAATTGTTTTTTTTTTTTTTTCTTTTCTTTTTTTTTATGATCAGAGTAATATTGAGTCTACAGATAATAATTATTTGAGGTTCTAAAATCCTCATCAATTAAATTCACTTTAAACGTTGATTATAACTAGCAAAAATTAGCAACACCGAAAATCTGAACAACAGACACCGCATAGACACACTACAGTTTTTTTTACAGTGCTTTATTATCAATTATTATGATTATTTGACTTTTTTTGTAATGAAAGTATAAACATAATATTCGAGGTTATGAAAACTGTCAATCGTAGAATTTCTGCGTTCACGTTTTGTTTTCCAGACGTCTTAATGAATATTTGTTAACTATTAACAAATATTTATCAACAGTTATTTTTACGGTCAGTTCAACACTGTTTTAGTTCATAGGACAAAAGAATTTGACAAGTAGGAGAGTGTTGGGTTATATGTCATATGGTAGTTTAGAGTAGTGGTTAGGGCGTGCGACTGGTAACCGAGCGGACGTGGGTTCAAGTCCCGGCGGGGACGATAAATGCGGCGGTTTTTTCAGTGAATGTATAATATAATTTCATCGATATGATAGGGTCAACTGACGAAAAAATATGTCAATTTTCTTGTCTTTTTTTTCTCTACCATAATTACTTTTTAATTTCATGAAAATAAATTAGGGGCTACTACAAAAACTAGTAATAATAAAACCTTCCAAAGCCGTGTGTGGGCATTGGCAGGTTTCTCTGGTTTTATCAGGAGGGCCACGCAAGAACCTCGAAAGGCCCCCAGAACAGGGCCATCAATGCATGAGCGTTACATGCCGGAACGGCTCTTGCTAGACTGCCCTGGAAGGCCCGGCAAAACAAGCGTGGCAATCTAGCGAGGGCCGTGAATGTCCCCTGGAATAATTTCTACCCGGGATATCCATATATACATATGTGTTTATGGATATAAGTATATATATTATAGTATGGGACGTATCTCCATAAATCTTATAATGAAAATCAAAAATTTTAATTGGGTTTAATAATCTGTGTACTTCACTTATTCGTCGTGTAGAGTTCGAAGTGACAACAAATTTGAAAATGAGAGTAAATAAATATGGATCGAAAAAAACGAAATTTCGACACGACAAATGAATGAAGATACACAGATTATTAAACCCAATTTTTAATTTTTATTGTAAGGTTTATGGAGATACGTCCCATACGGTATGGGCTAAGGCGCGCGCAGCGCGCCAAATACGCTAGTCTGAAAAAAAATAAGCCCTAGCCGAGCCAAATCGGTCCAACGGTACTCCTAAAACCTTACGACACAGCTCCAAAAACATAGTTTTGAGATAAACGCGTTTTAAGTTTTCACTAAAAAATCGGAAATAACTACTAGAAAAGTTCAAGATATCAAAAATTGTTACAAACAAAAGTTGTTTGGAAAAAAATTTTGACTCAAGTGACCATTTTTTATTTCGACGAAAAAAATTGTTCTTTTCCTTTCCAACTTTCAAAGTAATATTTCTAACGAACCATCTTCAAAAAGCTCCGGCAGCGTATGACGGTCCTTCCCTAGCTTCTGCAGCCTCATTTTGACCTAGCCGCAGTCTTCTGATAGCGATTCGGGCTTCTCGAGTACTATCAGCTGCCTGTCGTCGAGCCTATTCCAAGCGTATTTGGTTAGTCTGAATCATTTGAGCTCTTACGTGAGATCCTGGGGTCACTCCAAGTGCAGTCATGACCTTCAGAATCCCAGTGGCTCCTTCGGAGAAAGTTATTGCTGTGAGATTTGCTGCTATAGACACTATTTTCCGTCCTGTGTACACTCTCTTGGGGCAGATTTTCCAAATCACGTTGTTCAGAGACTCATTAGCGTTCTGAGTCTTACCACCAACGCAGCGGGTGAGTAGTTCTGGAGCTGTGAGATTTTCGAAGACAGGCTTGATCGCGTCCATCACGACTTGGGGGAGAGAATTATTATTATTATTATTATTAATAATAATAATAAAAATAATAATAATAATAATAAATAATAATAATAATATCATTATTATTATTATTATTATTATTATTATTATTATACGATACTTACTTTGAGGTTAGTCGGTGGTTTCCCACAAATAAACCTCACACACACTGTAACTTGATGTCACACACACAAGTAGCAGAAGTAGATTTTAGCACGATTGAATCGCGGATTTTTTAGTACTGAAAAGTACTGTTTTTTTATTTATTGTAATCGGAACAGATTTAAAAAGCGGGAACGTTGACACGATTTCAGAAAGCGTTCAGAAAACAATGGCCGGTCACAAAACATGTGAGCGACATGTAAATAAGGCGACAGCGCCAATTGCGCCAGTTCGCCAAAGCTCAATTATGAATCTCGGTCGATAACTCTGTCACTTTTACGAATTCGTCGACGCCAATTTTTTTAGAGAGAGATATGACCCTGAGATAGCATATACCGCAAAAAACGAAAAAACGATTTTTGCAAAATTTCAAACTTTACGGGTCCCCTTAACAAATAGAATCATATTGTAAATACGGATACAAACTGATAGCGTCATCTGGCTCTCCGATTCTACAGCCGCTAATACGGATAGAAGCGGATAGAATTCACAGCTCATAGACCCTTGCATTAACAAATAGAATCATCTTATTGTAAATACGGATAGAAGCGGATAGAATTCACAGCTCATAGAAACTTACATTAACAAATAGAATCAGCATACTGTAAATACGGATGAAAACTGATAGCGTCATCTGGCTCTTCGATTCTACAGTCGCAAATACGGATAGAAGCGGATAGAATTCACAGCTCATAGAATCTTGCATTAACAAATAGAATCATCTTATTGTAAATACGGATACAAACTGATAGCGTCATCTGGCTCTCCGATTCTACAGTCGCAAATACGGATAGAAGCGGATAGAATTCACAGCTCATAGAAACTTGCATTAACAAATAGAATCATCTTATTGTAAATACGGATAGAAGCGGATAGAATTCACAGCTCATAGAAACTTACATTAACAAATAGAATCAGCATACTGTAAATACGGATGAAAACTGATAGCGTCATCTGGCTCTTCGATTCTACAGTCGCAAATACGGATAGAAGCGGATAGAATTCACAGCTCATAGAATCTTGCATTAACAAATAGAATCATCTTATTGTAAATACGGATACAAACTGATAGCGTCATCTGGCTCTTCGATTCTACAGTCGCAAATACGGATAGAAGCGGATAGAATTCACAGCTCATAGAATCTTGCATTAACAAATAGAATCTTATTGTAAATACGGATACAAACTGATAGCGTCATCTGGCTCTTCGATTCTACAGTCGCAAATACGGATAGAAGCGGATAGAATTCACAGCTCATACAATCTTCCATTAACAAATAGAATCATCTTATTGTAAATACGGGTGGAAACTGATAGCGTCATCTGGCTCTCCGATTCTACAGTCGCAAATACGGATAGAAGCGGATAGAATTCACAGCTCATAGAATCTTGCATTAACAAATAGAATCATCTTATTGTAAATACGGATGGAAACTGATAGCGTCATCTGGCTCTCCGATTCTACAGTCGCAAATACGGATAGAAGCGGATAGAATTCACAGCTCATAGAATCTTCCATTAACAAATAGAATCATCTTATTGTAAATACGGATGAAAACTGATAGCGTCATCTGGCTCTTCGATTCTACTGTCGCAAATACGGATAGAAGCGGATAGAATTCACAGCTCATAGAATCTTACATTAACAAATAGAATCTTATTGTAAATACGGATACAAACTGATAGCGTCATCTGGCTCTTCGATTCTACAGTCGCAAATACGGATAGAAGCGGATAGAATTCACAGCTCATAGAATCTTCCATTAACAAATAGAATCATCTTATTGTAAATACGGATGGAAACTGATAGCGTCATCTGGCTCTCCGATTCTACAGTCGCAAATACGGATAGAAGCGGATAGAATTCACAGCTCATAGACCCTTGCATTAACAACTAGAATCGTCTTATTGTAAATACGGATAGAAGCGGATAGAATTCACAGCTCATAGAATCTTCCAATAACAAATAGAATCATCTCATTGTAAATACGGATGGAAACTGATAGCGTCATCTGGCTCTCCGATTCTACAGTCGCAAATACGGATAGAAGCGGATAGAATTCACAGCTCATAGAAACTTGCATTAACAAATAGAATCATCATATTGTAAATACGGATAGAAGCGGATAGAATTCACAGCTCATAGAAACTTACCTTAACAAATAGAATCAGCATACTGTAAATACGGATGAAAACTGATAGCGTCATCTGGCTCTTCGATTCTACTGTCGCAAATACGGATAGAAGCGGATAGAATTCACAGCTCATAGACCCTTGCATTAACAAATAGAATCATCTTATTGTAAATACGGATAGAAGCGGATAGAATTTACAGCTCATAGAAACTTACATTAACAAATAGAATCAGCATACTGTAAATACGGATGAAAACTGATAGCGTCATCTGGCTCTTCGATTCTACTGACGCAAATACGGATAGAAGCGGATAGAATTCACAGCTCATAGAATCTTGCATTAACAAATAGAATCTTATTGTAAATACGGATACAAACTGATAGCGTCATCTGGCTCTTCGATTCTACAGTCGCAAATACGGATAGAAGCGGATAGAATTCATAGCTCATAGAATTTTGATTAACGAATAGAATCATTAGCGTGTAAATACGGATAAAATCTGATAGCGTCGTCTAGCTCTACGATTTTATAGTCGCAAATGCGGATAGAAGCGGATAAAATTCACAGCTCATAGAAACTTAAACAAACAAATAGAGTCAAGATCGTTTGAATACGGATAAAAACTGATAGCGTCATCTGGCTCTTCGATTCTACAGTCGCAAATACGGATAGAAGCGGATAGAATTCACAGCTCATAGAAATTGCATTAACAAATAGAATCATCTTATTGTAAATACGGATAGAAACTGATAGCGTCGTCTAGCTCTCCGATTCTACAGTTGCAAATGCGGATAGAAGCGGATAGAATTCATAGCTCATAGAATCTTACTTTGACGAATAGAATCATATTTGTTTAAATACGGATAAAAACTGATAGCGTCATCTAACTGTCCGATTCTACAGTCGCAAATGCGGGTGGAAGCGGACAGAATTCACAGCTCATAGAATCTTCCATTAACAAATAGAATCACGGGCGTTTAATACAGATAGAAACTGATAGCGTCATCTAGGTCTCCAATTCTACAGTCGCAAAGGCGGATGGAAGCGGATATAATTCACAGCTGATAGAATTTTACAGTAACAGATAGAATTGTTATAAGGAATAACGACTTGAAACTTATATCACTATCTCACGCATAGAGTCAGATACATATGCCTTCTGGCGATTCGGTAGGAAAACGATTCGTTGTGGAACAATAAGCACTTTACAAGAACGGATACATTTTGTGTATGCGAATGTGGAATAGAAGCTTGTATCGGATTCGCCGTATAGAATACAATAGTTGCAGAGAAGTTTAGTATGCGGATTCGCAATACAGACCGGATATCCATAGAATCGAATTTGGACATGTAAAAAACGAAGCATTTTCTATTGTAAATATCTTATAGGATAATATACTTGAGAAATTGCGTATAATACTTTATAAAAACCCATTGTTTCTTTATCACGAAAGTCGTATAGAAAAAACAAATAATAGAAACACATAAAATGTTATACATATTTTATGTGAGCGGTTGTCGGGTACAGATTGGACATATAGAATATTGTAGAAATTATTCACGTTCCTATAAATTCCTATGAGAGATTTTTAGCAGGGTAGCGTTGTATAACCATTCTTCCTTGGAAATTGTCATGCAAGTCTTCGATTCTGGAAGAATTTTTCGCCCTCGCGCGAAGAGATCACTTGAATATAGCAGTTCTTTCAATCACTGACGTCGAAATTTTATCCCTAAATGAATTAACTGTTAGATCAAGATTCAAAGATATCGATTCTCCGTGAATTTGGTGTAACTTATCGACAAAAAATTTCGCGAAGGAGAACGGTTATCCCGCGGGTCTTTCCGTGTACACAAACGATAGCGGTAAGTGTCCCGTCCGATGATATGCAATCGATCATAGATCTTCTTTTGAGTTGGCAATACCCTAGGCAATAGTAGATTTCTATTTTATGGGCAATAGCTGACTCGAGAGCCCCCACGACAAATTAAAAATTTAGTCTGTCAAAACGTCAAAACGTCAAAATGTCAACCAACATAACCAACCAACGCGTTAATCATTTTCGATAAGGATGACTGCAATTTAATCATTCATTCAACAATTTTATTTATCAAGCATGACAGATTAGAATAAAACTCTTAGAAATTTAAATGGGTATAAAATATGCAATAATTAACAATATCTTTGGGAAGTGCTGGTAAATAAAACATGCCACAATTTAATGTAATCGTATAACGAATTACCTAAGGCATACCCCGGCCTCACTGTGCTCTTCGGAGCAGGCCCAGCTCTAAGTGACAATTAGTGTGACCCGAAATCCCCTCGGTCTACCTGAAAACGGTGACCCGTCCTTACCTGGAAGTGCGATGGTAGGGCCAGCGTTCAGGAGAAATAAAAGGAACTAAGGGGTGTGCGGTCTATTTGGGACGGCAACAACTGCGTAAGACCGTCCAGGTCTTGTCATACCTGCATATCCCCACTCATACCTACCAAAATCCAAGAAATGGCGTTAAAAGGATTACTGCCGGTGAACGGGTTAAGTGGATTTACATCTTAGACTCTTTCGACTAATGAGTGTGCCGGGGTATGACCTAAGGTATCATCACTTCTTCCAGAATTTCGATGTAATAGTCCGCATGCACATTGCGGAGGATCTCCACAAGCTGACCCGGACCAGTACTCCTCATCCAAACCCAGAACCCAGCAGTGACTCGTCCGCTCTTATTTCTGGGAAGGACGTTGTCCGGGTGATAACGTTGCCCACGTTCCCTCCATACTTTTCGTCGACAATCTGTGTCTGTGGAGAAAACTTTCTCATCGGTAAAGATGACATAACGATGTTGGTATAGCGTTGCTTACTTTCCGTCAACTCATTTTTTCAAATGCTTTGGCCGTAATATCTTAATGTAAAACGCAATGTTCTTTTCAAAATTTTATTGCTCGGTTGAAATTACGTGTATAGTATAATTTTCATTTTTAAATATTTCGATATTTTATTAAATGTATCTGTTCTTTAGTAATAATTATTGGTGGGAATGAACCAACGATTTGTCTGTGGAGAAAACCTTGTCATCGGTAAAGGCCGCCGTACGACACGGTCTCGCACAGTATTTATACTGTAGAGCCCCGTGCATTGTAATATGTCATTGATTTGCAAACGTTGGATTCACTACCCCATTCTTCCAATGCGTTCGAGACAAAGTGAGACTCTCAGTCAAGTTTAAAAGTATGAAATGCTTAGGACGCTGAATTTTATACACATGTTACTCTGCGATAGAGAGGCGGATAGTTTATATAGAACCTGCCATGTTCTAGTCAAAGTGTAGTATGATTAAATAGTGTACATTAAATTGTGGCATGTTTTATTTACCAGCACTTCCCAAAGATATTGTTAATTATTGCGAATTTTATGCCCATTTAAATTTCTAAGAGTTTTATTCTAATCTGTCATGCTTAATAAATAAAACTGTTGAATGAATGATTAAATTGCGGTCATCCTTATCGAAAATGATTAACGCGTTGGTTGGTTATGTTGGTTGACATTTTGACGTTTTGACGTTTTGACAGACTAAATTTTTAATTTGTCGTGGGGGCTCTCGAGTCAGCTATTGCCCATAAAATAGAAATCTACTATTGCCTAGGGTATTGCCAACTCAAAAGAAGATGTATGATCGATTGCATATCATCGGGCGGGACACTTACCGCTATCGTTTGTGTACGTATACTAAAACTATCAAAAAGATTTGTATGTATACTTGGCGTGGTTGATGCCGAGACGACTCTTTTGTTTGATTCAATTTGAACGATTTATGAAAAAGAGCAAAAAAGAGTCATCTCAGTTTTAACCACGCTAAGTATACATAGCTAGGCATGAGGTGTATGAAAGAGGAGTATGCTATTGTGACTTTTGGCGTAGGTTATAAACAAATTCGTGGATTTTGAACATTGTTTGCCTTTGTACCCTCTCATCAAGAGCGCGGATATCATGACCAATCATCATGGGAAAAGCGTCCACACGATCTGGAGGTGCTGGAGCAGGTGGGAGAGGTGGAGGTGGAGGGAGCACAATTCCCGGAAACGGAGCGCTTAAGGCGTCCACCAGTTTGTCGAACGGTTGTTGTGGTCGTTTTGAAGTTTTTGCTACTAGAAAAGAGATACATTTATTCATGCATAACATTATGCATGAATCAATATCTGTTACGATACATACATTTGCCAGCTTCAGTATCGTCGTGATCAATTTCACCTTCAGAATCTACGTTGTTTCGATCAGCTATGACGTTAGAAACAGTTCTGAGAAAGGATGACTGATTAATGTATTTCATATACCACATAAAAAATAATTGGTAATGGATCATAATTGTTTCTTTCGCATACCTCTTCCGGTCGAGATTCACATCTCGCACAAATTTCATGATCTCATAATACTGCCATTTCACCTTGCTTGTTGCAGCAGACCCACTACGAACATCCTTTTCTTGGTTGTCATATTTTTTAAAGGTGTCATACAGATTCTTCCACCTTTTCTTTACCTCTGGTACGGTGTAATACCCTGCAACATGAACAATTTATTACATTGAAGTGATGAAATCCCTGTGAATAAATCTGAAAAGTTTTTATGACTCTTCATTAAAGTTACCTTTCAATGACGCACATATTTCTTCCCACAGTCGATCTTTGGTGTATTTATTGCGCTGAGCTATAGGAAGTCGAAAATTCCATAGCGGCTCTCGAGCCTTGACAGCTTCTATAAGCTGCTCATCGCGGCTTTTTTGTCCACCTATTTCATTCTCAGCCAACAAAATTTCAGCCACTTGTATTTCTTTACCATTAACCAGGCTTCTTCTTAATATTGTACCATCGTCTGTGAAACAAATTCTACGTTGAACAGTAACTGATATTAGATGCATAAATCAAGTGGTATTTAATATGCTTACCACATTGCGGATAAAAATAATTATTCGAATCTACGAAATACTGAGTATAATCAGTCATGCAGGGGTGCACATCGATCTCAGCTGCGGTACAGATCGTTTCACATAACCCACATATATAATGAAGTATTATATCCTAAAAATGAAATTTTTACATTTATAATAATATCATAACAAATATAAATACCGTAGGGTACGTTGCACGGTATATTATGGAAATAAATCAGTTTATAAGTAACATTGCTCACCTCAAAATCGTTATCTTCTTCATGAGGATCCCTTTCAGTTCGCACAATCCACAAATTGTCGCGTATTCTATTTGAAAATGGAACCAGCGTTGCCGCCACATTATCGCGAATAGACGCTAGAAGTTGGATAAATCGAACTTCTAGCGAACAGATCTAGCGGTGAAATTGTGAGTCACGTGGTACGTTAACGCTGAAAAAGTAGCGTCTGTTCGCTGTCGTGAATAGGCACGTTTAATTAAGATTTTCAACACTAACTCTTGCTCAATTACGAAACCTCGGGACGCGTCCGTGCACTTTGCAACTTTTTAGACGAAAGACAAGTTATTCAGTTTGGATGCGGCGACGAGGCCGCCGTTGCATGCATAGGTGTTACTGCGCGTCGTAATTAGCCTATCGGAGACCTGCGTCTTTACGTGGATGAGTGAAACTCATCGCTCCTGGCCGCTTTACCCAAGACAGCGTTCCGCGGTCCCAATCTCAAGACAGTCTGTCTGGAATAACATTTACCATTTCATATACTCTGATTCTTGACAATTCTCATCACACATTCTTCCATACGTTTTAATGAACAGTTTGTTATTATTGAGAATATCCTTAGTGGGTTGGTTGATCCTATTTGTTCTTAGAAATATTTATTTATTGAGAGAGAAGTCACATCGAACCGACTATACAGTGCTGGGTCAGCAAAACCCCACTGCTGTATCCACTCTTAACTTACCTCAGGATATTAAGTTCTTATCGCTAGGACCCGACCGGAGTTCGTGACTTTTAAGCAGAGAGGGTTTTGAAACCGAAATATTTTGTTTCCCCTTTTTCGGATTATATGCTTGCAATCTTCTCACGGTTTTTATCTGTGGGAACTTAGAAAATATGAAATTTTGAAAAGTGTGGGGCCGTACGTAACACCGGGATCGACGGGTGATAAGAAATCCCAACCCTGAGCATCCTGCATTTCTGAAGCATTCTCCTCCGCTGTTATGATATGGAAGGTAAAAAATAAGAGGTTAGGAAACATTTATAGAGTTCATCAGAAAAAACAGCTGTATAATAACTTCGATATACAAGCTTCCGAGATTCACTCACGTTCTGCAGAGCTAAAGTCGACGGAACAGGGCGATGACACGTCCGACTCGGATTCATCGGCATCAGAATCCTCCACTTCAATTATGGAGACCTGTGACAGACGCTCGATCGTTTCACCTACCACCTCGACGCTCTGGTGGGTTTCGCCCTGAGAAGCTAAGCGGGGTAGCGGGGGGCGCTCGCCGGTTACCACCCGAGTCGCCGAGGTACCCGCTACGCAATTACCCGCAGCCATTTTCGCGTTCGCTGTAATATTATTATTCTCTTATTATACACAGCTCTGAGATATGGACAAGCAGTTTTTTAGCACGAAAGAGCTACTTACAGGTGGAAGCACCGCCACTGCTACTCTCTACCGTACCGCAGACCTCAGACACGTCATACGCAACGGCTGCTTCGAGAAGCATCTCGTCATCAGTAACCTCCTGTCGGAACCTGCCTAGCTCTGGAAATAACAGATCTAGATGAGATACGATTATCACCACGCCGTACACTGAGAGAAAAGTTCAGTAGAGGCTACCGATGTCAGCAGAGTAATGGTTACTTCCTATATGGCAAGTAGTAGCTACCGGAGTTTTCGGTTGCTACAACTTGCCGCATGCACAGCAACGCCATACAAGCTGAGCGTGCTTTGTATTGGCAAGTACTAGCTACTTGCCAACCGAAGTAGCCACAACTGAACCTATGCCTACTTGTCAGAGGCAGGTAGTAGCTACCCGAGTCTCAAGTTGTGACTACTGAACTTTTCTCTCAGTGTAGTATAATATGAAGGGCAATTAGTTGTTTTTTACTTACCAGAGACAACGGAGCGATCCTGATCCTCTACTTCTCTCAGGCTTTGGAGGAAGGGTTGAATCATAGCATCTTTCTCGACCTGACAATACCGCACATGACGCTCCACTGCTCGCATGCAATCCAAGTTGCTGTGCAAACAGTTTGTACGGTGAATCGCAGCAAGCACTTTCACATCACACCCACTTATTATTACGCGGAAGTACGATAGTAACTCTGTGACATCGGTTTCGCGCGGTATAATTTTTAAAAAGCTCCGCATCTGGTCACTAACAAGAGCGTTGTGGTACTTTATCAGGTAGCGCAGCACCGCCAAAGAAGCTCTCCTGATTCCGGCTACGATTCTAGACATTTTCACTCGGTAAAAACAAGTAAAAACGGTGTAAAAGATTTAAAATTCACTTCAAACAACGAACGGAGTTTTCGGCTCTGAGGTGTTTTCAGATCTGATGCAGGTTCGCATTTGACCTTCCTCTTTATTCACCCTATCGGTCAGTTCCACCACCACCTCCCACAAACGGTTGAAGGGAGTGGGTGTTAGACGCTTTTACCGCCCATCTACCCTTAATTGTTTTCAGACCCGCTCTATTGTGACAATCGTGACTAGCGGTGGCTAGTATAAGTGATACTCTGTTAATTATTTTCTTTTGAACACGGGGGAAAGGTTATTAAATAGCAAATCTGCCACGCTTCAGTATCACGACCCGGAGGTAGGTAATCCCTATTGTTCATAGTGCAAAATACCCCTGTGTCGCATGAGCGAGGGTATACCCGTACCCCTCGACACGCTCGTTGTACGGAAGCGAACCTCAGGTATACGACGCTTCATTGAACAGCGCGGTTACCTGTGTGTCGAGTCCGAGCGCGTAAAACCCTGCCCGAGCCATTGCAGGATAGTTATAAACTGGGTCCTTCTTTTCACATAGCTTCATGCCCACGCACCGTCATTAGGCATGTTGAGACTCGCAAGCTGAAACCTTCCCCTTCACTGCCGGGTTTCTCCCATGACAGGGTTAGGCGTACGCTAAGCCTTTTTTCAATCAGTTGAAATTTTGAAAAAAGCCATAAACAGACTAGTGTATTCAGAACCTAATTACATTTCATTGTCTAAGGAAGGAGTCGCTCACTCCATACTGTTCTGTACAACTCCGTGTCTAGGAGTAATTCAAAACATTTTTTATACCTGGGGTAAAATTGTTGAAGTATAATAACCAGCGAAGTTCTTCGACTGGACAGGACTTGTCGCAGTACCTTCCCCGCTTTATTCATCGGTACGATAGGTATTAACCATTCTTTGAACCCTTTTTTTTTCAACTGGCCAGAATTCTGGAAACTCCTCAAACAGACGGGAGTTTCAGAGAGTAATTGCATTTTATTACCCTAGACGAGCGCCGCTCCACTCTCGCTATTATGAGCTGTACACATTTTACGACCGGCTCAAAACACTGTTTTCTGTCCTTGGACAGGATGGGACTTGTCGCAGTACCATCTTCTAGAAAGCTAGACAAGCATCAGAATCCTCCTTTTGATGCAAAAAAGGAGCAGAAAAAACTACCACCACTCTCAGACATGGCTGTTTCGTACCGGAGTCTGGAGGTGGAAACCCCTCAAATAAGATCCCATTTTCCCAACCGTTACTCAAAATCAGCTCGAACCTCGAGGCGCGAACATCTCTGAACTTGTGAGCTACGTAACGTGTAAAATAATCATGTCTGCTAACGAATCTGTGTGCGATACCTCCGACTCCGAAGGGGTAGTCGGTAAACTCCTGAAACAACGTAGGCTGCTACTACTGTCAACCATATATGGACTAAATAGTTCCTTCTCTAAAACGGCGGTGGTCGGGTATAAATTATCCAGTACACTCCACTTCGAACCTGTTGTACAAATTAACGGAGCTGGTGCTAGCGGTGTTACCCTGAGTATAACGGCATGGCGGAATTTGAAAAAAAAATTCGCAAAGATCTCTGCATACTTCGAATCTACGGAGTGCCCCACTGGCGAAACCCCGAAGAAGGAAATTCTGGACCCTGAAGGATCATCCCTATCGTTTTCCACTGCTTACGGATTGAAATTAATTATTCTGACAGAGGCGGAGGGATTGTACCCCAAACATCCACGGGCACCGAACCACGAGTCCTTGCCTAAGAAGTCAAAACCAACATCATCCTCCTTCATCGTGATGCAACAAACTACGTTTGATGGTCTTGTCACTGTCGCACCCTGTATCACCATGTATACCAACAGCCTCAGGACTCGCTGTGATCTAACGAATCAGTGTAAAGACGAGTTGGCTAAAAATCTTGCCGCGCTAGCCACCTGTGATGATCTCCTAAACTCATCGAGCGAAGGGTTCACGTCTCTGGTGTCAAGAAAATTTGACGAGGTGGCACGCGACCTCACGAGCGTCAACAACTCAGGTTTAATGAAAAACTTTTTCGCACAGACAATGGTTGAAATGAAAGCCCTGTTTACCACCGCACTTGCCGTGGCGGTTCAAGATGTTTTAGTCTGTACCAGGGGTTTGGGAGTACAGGTAGTTAAGAGTAAATACGGAACAGTATCAGTCGTGTAAACTGTATCCAGTGTTGTCGCCGTAAAAAGGCCTAAGCCTTCACCGTGTATATCTCTCTTTTCTTTTTTTTTCTGTATAATATTTAGAAATAAGTATTTCCTGTTCACTAGTAATAATCTGATTTCATCATATACGCCGATAGAAGAATTTCTTAACCGTTGGTGAATACATTTATTTGTAAATTTTTTTTTTTAAATTTTTTATTTTGAAAATGAATAAGTATTTTACAAGGTTTAAGTAATCATTTTTGTACACAAGAAATATTCATCAACCGTTAACAAATTCCTCTATCAGCGTACGATATTCACTTAGGCTTATATATGTCTCGTTATAGTTAGATTTAAATCCATGATGTGTGTGTCTGAATTGAAATGCATGAATAAACACGAGTTCAAACCATAAACAATGTGTCGTTCATTCAAAAACTATTATAACCATTGTCTCCTCAGAGTCCGCGGACTGTCCCGTCATAATCCCGACCTCCAAAAGACGGAAACCCTTATACCTGCATCCCCTAGTAATAAAACTGAGGCTTAGCACCGCAGCGTAACGAGGTTTGAACCAAAATATATATATATTGTAACAGAGATTCCTACGAGTTCGGGTATTACCCGCAGGAACTACGATCTATTATCAAAAACAAAATTGGAACACCAACGCTGAACCTCCTCCGACTAGCAACGTAGATGTTGGGCGCCAGACTTCTGAGAGAAGTCTTCTCTCTCTCTCTCTCTCGTCGCAGCTAGCCTGTCGGTAGAGGGATATTCGTGGGGGCGAGAAATAAAAATACCAAACACACTAGAAATATATTTAAATTGATTATTTATTGATTAAAAAGAAAAAAGAAAAAAGATAACATTAATTTGTTCAGCCTGTTATCTGGCTTCGGCTCTCTCTCACCGCTATTTTATGTTTAAAATAGAAATTAAAGGAAAGAATAAACTAGAAGAAAGAAATAAAATAAATAAAGGACTCTACTATATCAAAAGACTCTACGCTAAATATCTCCAAAAATAATAATAATAATAATGACTCGGAATTACTAACAATTAATTACTCTAATATTAAGAAAGCTAGAAAAGAATAGGTATAGTTGACAAATATCACAGACAGTTCAGTCTCTTCCTCACTACTACCAGCTGGAGGTCCGGCTGTCAAGTCGATTTCGAGCAGTGTTGTGAAAATTGTAATTAAATTTTTTTTAATTACTCATTACTTTCGTAATGTGTAATTGAATTTTTATTCAATTACACATTACTTTGGTAATGTGTAATTAAATCGAGTTTATACCATATTACCAAAGTAATGTGTAATTAAATGAAGTTCAATTACACATTACAAAAGTAATGTGTAATTAAATAAAGTTTAATTACACATTACTAAAGTAATGGGTAATTAAATAAAGTTTAATTACACATTACATATGTATATACATTAGGGTGTCCGTTATTTCCCGAATTGACTTTTTCTACTTGGGTATGGGCCAAATCATTAGTTTAGAGCCTAAAAAGAATTATCCTATTTTTTTTTATTTTTTCAATTGCCACTAACCCCTGCCTGTAGGACGATACTTGTCCCATTTGATTATGAGGTTGAAGTTCGTAACGTTAACGCAACAAAATAATTGTGCAAATATCGTGATTTCATGACTTGAACGGTTCAAAAACAGCAAAATACGATCCATAATTTCCCGAATCGAGTAAAACACACCTATCTCGCCTACTTGGCAACTTTAACAACGTTGGAGTCATGAAATAGTGAATTTTTTTCCAAAGATTGTGTTACGTTAACGTTACGAACTTCAACTTCATATTTGATTAACATGGGATTTTTGCCCTTTTTAGACTTTAATTTTTTTTTCGCTTACTACTTTCATTACCTCATCAAATATTGTTGATTCTACTACTGTGGTGACCTCTTTGGATGGACATATTTTTATATTGATGGAAAAAAAATTTCTGAGTTTTGAAGCGGTAAAATTTTTTTTTACCATATTGTCTAATATCTTTCAAATATTTTTCAATTTAAACAAAAAGCATTGAAAAGTTAATAAATTCAAAAACATTCGAAAATATTCGAAAATTACTGAAAAATACAATAAAAATAAATTTTGAAAAAAACATCAAAACTTATGAAAACTTTTTTTTTTCACCAATATAAAAATATGTCCATCCAAAGAGGTCACCACAGTAGTAGAATCAACAATATTTGATGAGGTAATGAAAGTAGTAAGCGAAAAAAAAATTAAAGTCTAAAAAGGGCAAAAATCCCATGTTAATCAAATGGGACAAGTATCGTCCTACAGGCAGGGGTTAGTGGCAATTGAAAAAATAAAAAAAAATAGCATAATTCTTTTTCGGCTCTAAACTAATGATTTGGCCCATACCCAAGTAGAAAAAGTCAATTCGGGAAATAACGGACACCCTAATATACATATGTATATATACATAGGGTAATTCCGGGTGAGATGGCCATAGGGGAGAGATGGCCTTCGATGATATTTCTCAGCCTACTCAATATATTACACTTTCTATTTGGGGTAGATCGGTAGTAGTACTTTGTACGAAGCGATCTACTCTAAATAGGAAGTGTCATATATCGAATAGCATGAGAAATATCATCGAAGGCCATCTCTCCCCTATGGCCATCTCACCCGGAATTACCCTATATATACATTAG
The DNA here is from genome assembly GCA_943736025.1 of Tenthredo mesomela. NCBI lineage: Eukaryota > Metazoa > Arthropoda > Insecta > Hymenoptera > Tenthredinidae > Tenthredo > Tenthredo mesomela. Next base: position 34,780,210 of record OX031014.1, read on the forward strand.
GGTGTGTCAAAAAAAAAAAACGAAATTCGAATTTATTTTTTTGACCGCTGAATGTGTGTATCCTAATCTCGAAATACACCTCGCAATAAGAATCCGCCGAGAAAAATTCTCACGATGTGCTAATCGATATTTATCGATAAAACTAGACATCGATTGAGCGACCTCTTAGGATCGTTTTTTCGGGCATTCCTTTTGCGTGGTGCATTGTGAGGGGTAAACCTAAGGTTCAAGCCTTGGGGAGGCGAAAAAACATAAAATTTGAGAAAAAAAAAAAAAAAAAAATTATTAAATTTGAAAAAAAAATTAAAAAAAAAAAAAAAAAATTAAAGAAAGCAGTGGCGAAAATAAAAAATTCTAAACAATATTTTGACATTTTTCTCAACTTGGTCATTTTGCTCGACTTGCCTAAAAGCGTCGCCTATGCCTCGTCGAGCGTATGTGAGCAGATACTCAGTTTCTTTTTTTTCCAGATAATAAAGTTTTCTAGCATTTTTTTAGGAATTCACTTTGTGGATAAAAATAGTTAATTGTCATCGGATTTATCGAAAGACATACTCGAAGCTAAGCTATATTTTTAATGATGGCAATGAATTTATTTTTGGAATTCGGCAAAATAGCTGGTAGGAATCTATCCTACTTACGACCTACTTACGGTTTAAATTTAAAATATAAGAATATTAAATAGGCACCGTTACAGAATTAACGAAATAGAAATATTACTACAGAATTAAAGAAACAAAAATATTAATTTGGGCACCGTTACAACGGCGAACAACCGTCTCCGTCAATTATTTATACCATCTCCAGTATCTCGGCTCTGTTGCACAGAAACCGAGGAGAGCCCATTTCTGACTAGTTAACTACCCTACGGTGGCCGCCGTGAGCTTGCATACGACCCGATACTAGGTGAGCGCCTGAAGTCGCGCGCAGAACGTGGGCGATCAGTTGATAACCAAACGCCATAACTGGGACGAATTCTTATTTGGCATTGGTAGCACAGTGATTTAAATAGTAAAAGAAGTAGAAGTGAAAGAATGAAAAGGGGGACGTTAAGTGCAGGAAGAATGTCTATCAGCGCGGAACGAAAAAATTGTATTTACTTGATTGGCCAAGTAAATAAAGTTATTGACGGATCTGATTCACCTACCAACCGGCAGATTTTAAGTCTGTTTTTCTATAAGCATCGGTGCCTGAACCTTTCAATTAAAATGAGTGCAACAGATACTGTCGCGGAAGTTGAAGATTTTTGGAGTCGAAACTCCGAATCACCCAATATCATAACCTGCCGAAAACAGCATTCGATTCGAAGACTTGAGAAACTGCATTGTGAATGGTTGAAACTCCATAAGAACCGCTATCGAACAAAATCTTGTACACAGAAGTTGCGTGAAGAAGATTACGTGAAGAAGCTGGATCAATTGTTCGATATCGCGTGTCATTACACTAATCGTAAGCAAGCACTGACAGAAAAAGAACAAACGTCTCTGAAGTCGCAAGAAGTAAAACTTCATGGATTTGCATCAACAAGCAAAGATGGTACGCTACCCATTGATGATGCTTCAAGAAATGATCTTACAGCCGATCATATTGAGGGAATTACTGAAAACGACAGTAGTCACGGTACATCGATTTTTTTCCGCTGATTTTTGTTTTCATCTGCTTCCTCGCAGACGAAGCATTGTTCTCACAAACAATTGAGGGGACGGGTGCAATAAGGGGATATAACTTTTTTACCCGACTACGATAAAATGATCATATTCCATCCCTGCAATGCAAGAGGAAAGTGACCAATTTTTGACCAGAGGGGAGAAAAGTGATTTCGCGGGCAAAAAAAGTAAATTAGCGGGTAAGAAAGTAAATTTGCGGACAAAAAAGTAAATTAGCGGGAAGAAAAGTAAATTTGCGGGAAGAAAAAAACTCCAAGTTTGACTGATTTTAGGTTTGATTGATTAAATTGCTGTGTTTGACTAGTGCGGGTGCAATATGGTCATTTTATCTAGTCGGGTAAAAAGGAAAATATACCACACGGGAGGTGCATCGCTTCGCTTTGTTTTACTTTTCGCTCGTTTTTCCTTATTTTTATTCGAAGGGTTATTCTATAGATACGGATCAGCCTCTCAGCGGACACAGCGAACCATCACATGGTTTGAGTCAGTCATCGAGTGCTTGTAACTCAAAGCGCACTATCTCGAACTTTGAAGATGAAATGAGTCCCGAAGATGAACCTAAGCCCAAAAAACTAAACATTATGACACCGGCCCTAGCATGCGCACTTGACAGAACAAACACCAGTAGCAGGAATGCAACGTACATTCTAGCTGCAACTGCTTCTAGTCTTGGATTCGATATAAATGACGTCAACTTGAGTAGCAGTACGATTCACAGGAGTCGAATCAAATTCAGGGAACAAGCGGCAAAGCAGCTGAAAAAAGATCTTCGTGTGGCAGATTGCTTGGTGGTACACTGGGATGGTAAATTACTGCCTGATATTGTTGGCACGGGGAAAGTTGAGAGATTACCAATAATTATATCTGGAGTCGGTACGGAACAGCTACTCGGCGTGCCAAAGTTGCCGACTGGAACTGGAGAAAATCAAGCAACAGCTATTGTCAACACATTATACGACTGGAATCTCTCCCAGAAAGTCAAAGCTATGTGTTTTGACACGACAAGTACCAATACAGGTATTAAAGTCTAAATAATCATTTTTGAAACCGTCGGTTATTGAATATTATTCAAGCAAAGAATGTGTGAGTTTTGAATAATCAGTTCGATAGTGTATTAAACGATTTAACAATTAAAAAAAAAAGTATGTTTAACGCACGTTTAACACTAATACGATGTCTAGTGTCTTTAAATCCGACATAAAAAACGTAATCTACGTATTAGAACGCCTTATTTTATGATTAAAAAAAAAAAAACGTAATTTACGACGGAGCAAAACGTAATCTACGTTGAAAGAATCGGGAATGATGATAATAATAATAACGTTCATCACGGTCTTTATATCCATAATTTACGACGAAAAACGTCGTCATTTCCGAGTCAATTGAACTTTTTTTTTGTATTTGTTGGATTTTTTTTTTAAATAAAAATTTCTCGTGGATGTTTAGACTCACACGTGCAGCTATCCTCTAATATAAAATTTCTCGTAATTTAATGAACAACTAATCGTAATTTACGAATTGAAAAACATGAAATAAGGAGAAAATTGTCTTACTCTACGAATACGAAATCGTATGTGAAGGACATTCGATCCTATTTTACGACAACGCAAAGCGTGATTCACGTTTGTCCCTAAAAACGTAAATTACGCTTATAAAAACGTCAATTACGCTCATGAAATCGTAAATTACGACGGGTCAATCGTGATTTAGGTTGAGATTTTTCTGTGTGTATCATTATTAGTATGAATTTGAAATTTACCTGCATTCCTCCGTTAAGGTCGTCACAATGGTGCATGCGCGTTAATTGAGCAGCAATTGGGAAAAAAATTACTCCATTTGGCTTGTCGTCATCACGTATATGAGCTGCTTCTCAGGAGTGTTGTCGAGCTCTACTGGCCCACGACCAGTGGTCCCAACGTTCCGATTTTCAAACGATTTTATCAAAATTGGGTAAATATCGATACATCACAATACGAGACTGGATTGGAGGATCAATCTGTAGCCGAAATGATCACGGATAGAAAGGATGAGATTCTTCGATTCGTACACACATAAAAAAGACAACTTGAATCAAGCAATATTTACTTGAATCAAAAGTATTCGAAGGAAGACGAACTTTTTTCTCCGTTCAAGAAAATATTTCTCTTGGATTTGATGTTCTTGGCGTGAAAACATTTTTTTTTAGTTCATAAGTTTTTTATCTTCATCTGACAGAATATTATTTCCATTTGATAAAATTGAATTCTTCAACCAATAACCTCCAATTTTTATTTGAGTGGTAACTTATTGTTTCAAAAAAAATGACAGCTCAGTCCAAGTATTTTATTCTCTTGGTTTAAGTGATTGAGCGGCAAGCCGTCAGATGTCGAGCCTCGATGTTTTTACCAAACGGCAATCGTTTATTACTAGACAGCCATAATCAAAGACTTGGTAACCACTGAAACAATTGCCGATCCGACTCTCGGCCACCTCAACACAACTTATTTGTTATTTGCACGATTGCATATAATAGGGCGTACGTTCGGCTATCTTCTGATCTAGGCTTGTCACTCATCCACTAAAATACCCATAATTTTGTCACTACATCACATGATTGTAGATAACTAATTAATATTAATAATCAGATTAAAAGCAAACAAATAAATTATTTTGATAATTTCTGTAATCGAAAACGTATAAAGAAAGAATGCGGCAAGTTTTTTTGAAAAAAATGTATATATCCGAATTAATGCTTTATAAATTCGTTGGTCGCACAAATTTTTTTTTTCTTGTTCTCCAACTGATTAAACCAAATAAAAAATCTACGATACCTATTTTAATAAATAAAAAAATATATTTCATTAATTCTTAAACAAGGTGTTAAGTATATAGTAAATAAAATTCATGATTTGGCAAGAATATGTTTCTTTATTCAATTCAATTCAATTAAATAGAGAACAATGTGTCAAAATAAACAATTGTACCAGTGTATCTTCCTCTGTTAAGGTCGGTGTTCCTCAAGGTACAATTTTGGGTCCCCTGCTGTTTATTTTGTATTTGGATGATATCTTTTCCGTACTACCTGATAAAGCTTTAGTTTCTTATGCTGATGATACGGCGGTTCTTTGCTCAGCCAATTCTTGGCTGGAAGTCAAAGATGTGCTTACTGGCTGGCTGGAAAAACTAGATCGTTGGCTAAAAGAAAATCAACTCTCCCTTAACATTGACAAGTCAACCTATATAACTTTTGGTAGTTACGTTGATAGTATTCCTGCCAATTATGACCTGTCCATAAATGACAAAGAACTCAAAAGAGCTGAAAGCTGTAAATATCTGGGTATCTATTTCGACTGCCACATGAAATGGAATCTGCACGTTTGTGAACTAACCAAAAAAATTCGCTTTTTTTCATTCCTTTTTTTTAAATTAAACAAGTGTCTCAAGCCTGCTGTCTTAAAGACTGTTTATCATGGGCTTTTTGAAAGCGCAATAAACTACGGTATTTTAGCTTGGGGTGGTGCGTATGATAACTCTATTAAGCCTATCATCACCATACAAAATCGGTTGATCCATCATTTAGCTGCTTGTACTGGTATAGCTGCCCCGCTCAATATGAAAGACACCTTTATTGTTGAAGCACTGACTTATTATTACAACATGTGTAAAGGCCTTTTTTGTGATAGGAAATTGCAAACTCGTTTTAAGTCACTAATGTTACCTAAAATTAATAAAACTATTAGCTTTAAGAATGCCCTCTATGTGGCAATTAAGTATTTCAATCTCCTACCTAATAGGTTGAAAATCCTTAATTGTTCGCAAAAACTTATTCGGAGGAAGTTGAGAAGTTGGATTACCTCAAGGACAGTCTAGTCACTCTTGTTTATATGTTTTTCTATGTTTATCTTTTTGTTACTTCTGACTATGCACTGTATTTTTATTTTTACTTCTTATTCTATTTTATTGATGTTTTTTCTTTTCTGAGTATTTGATTTTGTATCTGTTTTTGTATTTTTTTGTATTTTATATTTTTTTCTTTTTTTAGCAGTTTTTTATATTGTATGCTATATTCTGGTTCTATGTACAGGTGCCTGCGCACCTCTATAGACTGTATGCCGGAATTAAAACAAATAAATAATAATAATAATAATATCAAAGTAACAATCTTAATTAATCTACATCCTCTATATCTATATGCTATAATTATTATCAGCGTAATTAGATCAATTATAATGTGTATGTATGGGATGGTGTAAATCGTGGAAATTGTCATTTGTTATATATTTATATTTATTTATACTATATATAATATTATGCGTTGATCACGTAGGTGTGAGAAAGACTTAACACAACATTGATGCATTCCAATGCTAATATACACTCCTAACAAAAATTAGCGGGCCACCCAATTTTTGCTTCGAAAAATGTTCGATTTCAAAGTCTCCTAATTCGGCGAAAAATTGACTTAGCGAGTCGTTTGTAAAAGCATTTCAAAGCTTAAAGCTTCATCTTTCAGATGCTCACTTTCGATTGCGTTTATGTTTTTCTTGTCTTGAGCTATGGTCCCTTGAACCATCTCGTGCCAAATTTGTGTATTGATGTTCCAACTTCAAAACAACGCACGGGGTCGGTCAGTATCGGAATTCTGATTTCAAGACATTCATTTTGAAGCTTGGAATGTCCTCTTTAAAACCCTTTTTTTTAAATTGCCCTACGATTTTTTTTCATGGAGTTATGCGTTGCTGAAGCAAAAATGGTCTTTCAATTTTTGATCGCATGCCCTGGGCGAACGAGTCCTCGTACCGAGGTTCCCAAATATGGCTTTTGAAGCTCAAATCTTCATTTTTCTGAAATCTCATTGCAATTTTTATTCGGTGACGTTTCCAAGCCATGATCACCATCCAAACGAGACCCTCCAAACCGCAAAATGGAAATTCGAACTTTGACCTCAGGTAGCACGCGCAAAAATAGCGACACAGGTGGCCCAAGGTTAGAACTTCAACTTTGAAGTCTTTCCTTCGAAACCATATCTTGGAATTCGCTCTACGATTTTTTTTCGTAAAGTTATTCGATTTTTAACACATACGGACGATTTAAACAGTACCTCCGGCATTAGCATCACTCAAAGTGGTGGAATAATCACGAGATCGGTACGACCATGCATGGAAATTGCACCACACACCAAAAATTGAAAGACCATTTTTGCTTCAGCAACGCATAACTCCATGAAAAAAAATCGTAGAGCAATCTCAAAAAAAGGGTTTTGAAGAGGACATTACAAGCTTCAAAATGACTGTCTTGAAATCAAAATTCCGATACTGACCGACCCCGTGCGTTGTTTTGAAGTTGGAACATCAATACACAAATTTGGCACGAGATGGTTCAAGGGACCATAACTCAAGACAAAAAAGAACATAAACGCAATCGAAAGTGAGCATCTGAAAGATGAAGCCTTAAGCTTTGAAATGCTTTTACAAACGACGCGCTAAGTCAATTTTTTGCCGAATTACGAGACTTTGAAATCGAACATTTTTCGAAGCAAAAATTGGGTGGCCCGCTAATTTTCGTTAGGAGTGTAGTATAATACTAAGAGGTTTCCGTGAAACATCGCAGTCAATCAATTATCTAATTATTTATTTTATTCTTACATTTATTTATCCATTTATTTAATTATTTATTTATTTAATAATTTGACGGCCTTTGAATGTTTAAAATTGTAAAGGGGATGGCCAGCCTGCAAAACACAGACGAAAAACTTGGGTAATGCCGAGTAGGAAGTGATTGACTGCGATGTTTCACGGAAACCTCTTAGTATATGCATATCCAATGTACGTGCGCCATTGTTACATCGAATTGTAAGTCTTGTAAAGCACAATCAAATGCTGTTAGTTATCGATGATATCAAATATATCATAATATATAATACATATTTCAATTATATGATTTTAATAATTTTTAACGTGCCACATTGCAATAACGAAGATTACCCAAATCCTCTCGTGTATATACCTTAGGGTGTTTCATTTTTAGGCAATATAATTTTTTTCGATGGCATACCAGAGAATCTTATACTTTATAAAAAATGAAAAATTTTGCCGCCTGGCAAAAGGTTTTAGGTCTAATAGCGGCTTAGCTCATTCAAAAATTCGATTTCCTACCTAAATAACACAGGAAATTTTTTTTTTTTTTGTTTAATTGAATTTTTCTTTGTTAAAAATTTTTTTTTCGACAAAATCTTTGTATAGCTTTTGAAGCAAATTAAATTCTCTACAAAAATGTCTATGTGGTCGAAGACCGTACAACCAGTAGTTTCGGAGTTATAGCGAAAATTGTTTATGTTTGACGCGCTATAACTCCGAAACTACTGGTTGTACGGTCTTCGACCACAGAGACATTTTTGTAGAGAATTTAATTTCCTTCAAAAGCTATACGAAGGTTTTTTCGAAAAAAAAATTTTAACAACGAAAAATTCAATTAAACAAAAAAAAAAAATTTTCCTGTGTTATTTAGGTGGGAAATCGAATTTTTGAATGAGCTAAGCCGCTATTAGACCTAAAACCTTTTGCCAGACGGCAAAATTTTTCATTTTTATAAAGTATAAGATTCTCTGGTATGCCATCGAAAAAAAAAATATTGCCTGAAAATGAAACACCCTAATATACCTACACACAGAGAATTTTATGGTAAATACTACTACGCATTATTGTAAAAGCACACTACAACCGATTCAATAAAAGCGATTAAACCGTATTGTTCCGAATATAAGTCGAGGTTTTTTGTTGCCAATATCTTCGGCAAAAATCGCCCTTGCCTTATATGCGATGTCGACTTATATTCGGGATTTTTAGGAAATTTACCTTAATGACTGAAAAAAAAGAAACTTCTTATTGAAAACAGTGCAATACCTATGATGAATTTCCATGTCAACGGTTTTAATTTGAGTAGCACTAAACTCGACTTATATTCGGTATTTTAAAAAAAAGTTCCTAAAATATAGTCTGGAAACTGGGGTCGACTTATATTCGGAACAATACGGTACTTTCTTCTTTTATTTTACAGCTTCTCCATCACATCAACAATGTCAATGATATTGAGTGGCAAAATATCATAGTCGGTTTTCAATTTATACAGGCATCTTTGAATAAGTAGATGTGTATGGCTTGAAGCTTTAGGATATTGTGCCTGGAAAACATGGAATGATTTAAAAAGACAATCGAAGGCACTAGTTGCAGATGAAAATTGATATTTGATATCATCGATAACTAACAGCACTTGATTGTGCTTTCGTAGGTTGCCTTGTATGATAACATACGGTTGCACCGTGTCTTTCTTCTCCAGTGCTCGCTGCTTTTTGTTTTTCACTTCGGTCGTTATGTCCCCAGGATTCTGGAAATGAATGTTACATTTCATATACATTTATTTGATAAAAATTATACATGTACAGAAAAAAAGTTAACTTTAACCAATAATAGTGTTTTTCGATACAAGAGCGCAAAGTAGAAATCCGCGCACGAGTGTGAAAGCACCTCACTCGCTACCTTATAAAAATAATTATGAATACTGACATTTTTACGTCGTCAAACATAATTTTGGTCTTCATAAATATTTTCTTGAATCAAGAATATTTATCCTGAAGTCAAAAATAATTTTTTTTCTGTGTGCCAATCGTATAATAATTAGTTAATCTATCACATACGTCAACGAAAGTGAACAGGAACTCCAATGATTCTTTGGTGGAGTGTTTGTGTTTATTGGATGTTCTCCCTTTCGGTGGCACTAAATAAGCCAACATTGACAATTCAATTGCCATTTTCACTGCAAATTTGAAAAACTTCGATTGACATGCATTTTTATAAAATTTTTAAATGAATATTTTAAACTGTATTGAATAAAATAACGATCATACTTCATATCGAATTAAAGCATATTGACTTACGATCATTAAACTCTGGACCGCTTTCGAGTTCTGAAATGACTTCTTTTAATGATTGAATCATTTTATCATTTGAATATTTGAATATCCTCATTGTCTTAACACGGTCAAAAAATGTTGGCCATCCCGTAACAAAATTACCACCTTTTCCCGGATACAGCTGTTCGAAATCCAAAGAAATCTGTAAAAAAACATTGATTTTAATTGATTCCTCAGTTGATATATTTTGTTATCTGAAGACCAAATTAAAAGAACAAAGTGAATAATTATTGATGTACCAAAGATGTACTCCGTAAATCATTTAGGATGTCCCACTCTTTTATAAAATCCTCGACGGATGTGTGATCGGAATTTTTTCTAACGTCGAAAGTTTTCGACCATTTTTGTTCAACAAGCTCCCATGGATCCCTGTTGTTTTTTAGCCATTCGATGTCTTCAACATGCAAAGCTACAAATAATTAATTCTATATGTATATCTGTTTCAAAACCATGATCTTACGTGCAATTGTAAACATGTAAGCAGGTGCCTTTAATACAATTTTTTCTTAAATTCTTGACACTTCAGAATTCATTTCCTATTTTAATTTTATAACAATGTCGACGTTCAAAAATGTTACTATGGAAATAGTAGATAGTGCCGTTTTTTCAATGCCAGTTTGAAGGAAAAAAAAATCAAATTTTTATATTTTGATTTTTATTGTGAAATTATTTTTTACAACATGATATTAACAAATTCATAGCGAATTGTTCTGAAATATCTACAGTGACTGTAAACATGTTGTATAATTATAATATAGATATTTTAAATACCAATGAAACACAAATATTACTTCACATATGGTTACTATTGTTATAATCAAATCATTGCTATTCAACGATAAATTCAAATTCATAAATTTATAGACAAGATCGGGATGTCTCGCCTTCTATACCGAAGACAAAACATCGCGATACCGATAATTCTCCATTTCGTTATTCTTATTAATCTCCAGTTTCTGCGAACTACAGTGGAGAGTAGTTCAAGATTAGACACCTTGCCTTTTGCGCTCATGCCTTTGAGACACTTTAACGGCGTCCTATACGCCTATGCTAAAACACCTTGCGTCAGCATCTCGCTGACGATGGGTAGCAACGTAAGTTGCCACATTCGGATTTTCACTCTTATTCTAACCGCCAAACAGCTTGTATCAATAATAAAGCTCATTCAAATTTGTCTTCAAAACCAATTAAATTGTTATAAACCCGTCCCCACACAACAGTGGTGTCAGAAGCGAGATATTGGATTGAAGACAATAATTAGAAAACAGAGGCCGTTGTAATAAATCAACGTTAACAAAAATCACTGTGCGTGGATTAACACATAATTCACCGTTGTACGAAATCAACGTTAACAAAACCCTATTCGTTAATCGTTGTTATACATCAACGCTAACAAAAATCACTGTGCGTGGATTAACACATAATTCACCGTTGTACGAAATCAACGTTAACAAAACCCTATTCGTTAATCGTTGTTATACATCAACGCTAACAAAAATCACTGTGCGTGGATTAACACATAATACACCGTTGTACGAAATCAACGTTAACAAAACCCTATTCGTTGTTATACATCAACGTTAACAAAAATCACTGTGCGTGGATTAACACATAATTCACCGTTGTACGAAATCAACGTTACCAAAACCCTATTCGTTGTTATAAATCAACGTTAACAAAACCCTGTGAAGTGACCAACAAACCAAAGTATACCGAAGTTACATTACGTGCCCTATATGAAGAGGCGCTCAAGAAACCTCAAGATCCGTCAAGACATAAACGCAAGAGGATTCCAGTAAACCAACACCAAAGCAACCAACTACGGATCCGACGGTACAGCGAACTCGAGCTTTCAACACTGATAACGTTATGTATTGGCTCACCCTACTGTTACTGTAAGTCTTACGAACTAGCAATAGTAATTTGTAAATAATATTCGAAATTTGTAATTGAAATCCTAGAAAATGCCAGTATCAGCTGAAAAATTAGCCAAACTCCTTCCCGTATTTACTGGAAAAGATATTAGCGTCAGAGAATTTATTGACAAATGCGATCGCGCGATCAAACAATGCATTACTACAGAATCAGAAGAACTTTACGAATATATACGTATCAAAATCACTGGTAAGGCATATGAAAGGATTCAAAATAGGGAAATTAAAGACTACGATACTCTGAAAAAGGAGTTACTACTGTTTTATGGAGCCAAGGGAACAAATAGACAATGGGAATTGGAACTAAGTATCTGTAGGCAACGCCCCGGGGAATCTGTCGATTCCTTCTATCAAAGAATAGAAAATCTGTGCATAAGAGTAGTAGAATCTGGTCCGGTAAGAACTAAGGAAGAGACTGTATTTTACGAGAAAAACATTACGACAAAAGCACGAGACTGTTTCATTTACGGACTTAACGAAAAACTACGTGACATCCTAAGATTAAAAAACCCTAAAGACTTACTTCAAGCTTACAATTGGGCCACAGAAGAAGAAAAATTGAGGGCAACCGAAAATCAAATAACTTATCTTGCAAAAACCGCTACTACTAGTAGAACTGATCTCGTTTGCCAAAATTGCAATAAGATCGGGCACACAGCAAAAACCTGTTTTAAGAAACAGAGGTCCGAACCAATAAATACCATTGAAGCAGGTTATAGTTCAGAATCCGACCAGTACGCAGACTTAGACCACCAATCAGAAAACAGCTGCTCACAAAACTGTTCCGAAATCATAAATGGCTATGACTCTATAACAGAAGAGATTACATGCGACGAATGCCAACGAATCTATCCTATCGATAGTTCCAGAATTAAGTGCTTCTTTTGTAAAAAGCCCGGCCATATAGAAAACAAGTGTTTCAAAAAGAAAGCTATGTTAGCCGCGAAAACTAATCAAAACCATGTAGGAACCTCGAATTTTGGGGAACGGACTGCGTCGACGAGCGGAACGAAGTCCGTAATAGAAAACCGCTCAACACAAACGGCGGAAAAATAGAAATACCAGAACATAAGATAAATTTAATCGGGTCACCAAATAACGTAATTTTGTCAATACCCGAGTTGAATCAACCTAAAACCTTGTTGATGTTAGACACTGGAGCCTACCCATGTTTGATCAAGAAGAAATTTATTATAAATTCATCACAGATAAACCCACAAGAGCGGATTAAATTAAAGGGTCTAGCTAGTGACTCACAAGCATATACATTAGGAACCATTGAACTTACACTCGATGGAGGAGACGAAGTTAGGCCGATCAAATTTCACGTAGTAGACGATTCCTTAGACATAACGCAAGATGGTTTAATAGGCAACCACCTCTTAACCCAATTCAATAATGTGCTGATCAGTTATAGATGCAGAGGCATGGATAAGCCCGAGTTGCTATTAGGTAGCCTCAAATACAAATTGCAAAATCAAAAACAATTCACGATTCCCGCCAGGACAGAAATTTTAACAGACATCCCAACCATCGCCGAAGATTCCTTAAAAGAAGGCTCAATGTATAGGGTCGAGTTACAACCGGGAGTCGTAATAAGCGAAAGCTACGTGACAATTAGACCCGATAACACGGCTATCACAAGCATCATCAATCTAACAGACACGGACCATACTATCCATATCGAACCACAAAGAGTTTACAGAATTCTAGATTCTGAAACTGACGAGATACATTCAGTTAATTGTATAAACGAAAATACTTCAGCTGACAGAATCAAAAAATTAAAAGACGCATTAAGATTAGACCATTTAAATTTAGAAGAAAAGGAAAGTATAGTAGAAGCTTGTACCAAGTTTAACGAACTCTTCTATTTAGATGGGGACACATTACCAGGTACGCAAGCCTGTACCCACAAAATTAAAACTACCGATGACACACCGGTTCATGTTAGACAATACCGGTACCCTGAAATCCACAAAACAGAAATAGATAGACAAATGGAAGATCTCCTAAATAAAGGAACAATTCGAAATTCAAACTCACCATGGAACTCACCCATCTGGGTGGTACCAAAGAAACTAGACTCATCGGGGATTAAGAAGTGGAGAATAGTCGTAGACTACCGAAAATTGAATGATAAAACAATAGGGGATGCTTACCCGCTACCGAATATAGTAGATATCCTAGACCAGTTAGGAAGCTCTAAATACTTCACCGTACTCGACATGGCCAGCGGGTTTCACCAAATTCCAATGAATCCCGACGATATGCATAAAACCGCGTTTTCCACCCATAAGGGACATTTCGAATTCGCATTCATGCCATTTGGGCTCAAAAACGCCCCAGCTACATTCCAGAGATTAGCAAATACCGTTCTATCGGGGTTACAAGGATTGAAATGTTTAGTGTACCTAGACGACCTAATAATTTACGCCGACTCACTTCAAACCCATACAGAAAAACTTTGGGGGTTATTACTGAAATTGAAAGAATATAACTTACGATTACAACCAAATAAATGTGAGTTCTTGAGAAAAGAGGTTGCTTACTTAGGACACATAATATCAAAAGACGGAGTTAAACCTGACCCAGACAAAGCCAGAGCAGTCAAGGAATTTCCTACACCCAACACACCTACGAAAATAAAATCATTTCTCGGGCTTGTAGGTTACTATAGACGTTTCATAAATAATTTCTCGATGATAGCTAAGCCATTGACAGAACTTTTGCGGAAAAACGTACCATTCGAATGGACGTCATTACAGCAAAATTCTTTCGAAGAACTAAAGAATGCCCTAATATCCGACTCAGTCTTAATATACCCTGACTATACACAGACATTTAATCTAACGACAGATGCCAGTAACACTGCTCTAGGGGCCGTCTTATCTCAAGGTGTCCCAGGTGACGATAGGCCTGTTGCATATGCCTCGCGAACTCTAAACAAAGCAGAAAGTAACTACTCCACAATCGAACGCGAGCTGCTGGCAATAGTATGGGCGACCCAACATTTCAGACCATACCTGTTCGGGAGGAAATTCAAGATATTTACCGATCATAGGCCCCTGACTTGGCTGTTTAACATCAAAGATCCAAATAGTAAATTAGTCAGATGGCAATTAAAAATCTCGGAATTCGACTACGAGATTTGTTTCAAACCCGGAATAAAAAATCAGAACGCAGATGCGCTTAGTAGAAATCCTATTGATCCACCAACTAATCACGTGTTCAAAATATGTCCTATCAGAGTGACGAACTCTCTCCCGTCGTACCCTGAATACCTTAAACTCATAAAAACAACGATAGTGCAAAACTCAAGCATCGTAGAAATCCACGATGACCTTTTCAATCGAATCGATAACTACGCACACACTGTTTCCACCGACCTGGAAATGAGTCAGGGAATAGCATTAGAATTCAAAACTAGATACGGCAATGTTGAGAACTTGAAAGAATCAGCTGAACTATACACGACTGGTAAACTCACCTTACGAGACCGTAACGTTTATTACATAATGACGAAGCAAAACTACTGGGATAAGCCTACATATGAGGATTTATACATAAGTTTGATAAAATTCAAGGAAAAATTAGAAGTAGACTCGATCAAAACAGTTTCTATACCCAGGATCGGTTGCGGGATCGATAATTTAAAATGGCATAAAGTTCGGACGATGTTACGATTCATATTTAAAGGATCGGGAATTAAAATAACTGTCTGTACGAACATAAAAACCGATCTCAATCGAAACCACATTCAAGACGTTATCAAAGAATTTCACGACAGCCCTTCAGGTGGACACCAAGGCGTGAGCCGTACTATGACGCGACTTAAAGAAAGATACCACTGGGATTCAATGAAAAACGATGTAAAAACATATATTCGTAATTGCACGACTTGCCAAAAGAATAAAACCGATCGACAAAAGACCAAAATGCCAATGAAGATTACGACCAGCAGTAGCAAACCATTTGAAAAGGTTTTCTTAGACATAGTTGGGCCCTTACCGACTACAAAGTCAGGTCATAGTTACATACTGACGCTACAAGACGACCTAACAAAATATTCCCAAGCCTATCCACTCCGAGCTGCCACCGCTGAACATACCGCAGAAGCTTTCATACGAAATTTCATATCTAACTACGGAGTACCACTATCAATCCTTACAGACCAAGGCACAAATTTTATGAGTGACCTGTTCACCCAAGTCACAAAAATACTAAAAATAAAAAAGTTAAATAGTACTGCATACCACCCGCAAACCAACGGGGCACTCGAACGCAGTCACGGCACGTTAAAAGATTACCTTAGGTGTATGTCTACTACAAACGACTGGAACGAAACACTCCCAATTTATATCCTCGCGTACAACACAACACCTCATACTACCACTAAAATATCACCTTACGAACTTATATTCGGACAAGTAGCCAGAGTACCTTGTAGTGTGCCTCACGATCCTAAGGACGAAACATATAAAGAATATGCTCAAAGACTCTCCGAAAAATTGATGAACAGCCAAGCCCTCGCGAAACAGAACATAGATAAATCCAAAGAAAAATCCAAGGCCTATTACGACCAAATTACTCGACCACAAAACTTCGAAATTGGGGACTTAGTACTAATGAGTAACGAAACTGCCGGACCATTAGATCCAAAATTTCTGGGGCCATACCCCATCACTGATCAAATTAATGAAGTGAATTATGAGGTAAAAATCAAAGGGAAGAATAAAATAGTGCATGCAAACAGATTAAAACCATACCACAAGTCAACTGATCCAATAGAACCGATTCAAATAGAATATGGATAGGGATCATAGAGAATAAACATACGTTACACACTCAAAGAAATTTACATGGAACTCAACAAAATATTGGTGTGCAACCATGGGAATTTCTTTCAGTGCACTCTATTTGTTCTTATTAGGAATAATTAATATTAAGAATAACTATATGTAATCAAATAAACGGCTGAGAAGAGCTTTTATAAATTCTCATCCGCACAGAATAATATTGTAACCGTTCGTATTAAGAATAATTATATGGCTATATAACAGTTGAGGAAAGGTTTGTAATCCTCACCTAAAATATTTATTTTAACCGATGAATATTTTGCTTCGCTTCACATTCATTCTTAAGGGGGAAGGTGTTATAATCAAATCATTGCTATTCAACGATAAATTCAAATTCATAAATTTATAGACAAGATCGGGATGTCTCGCCTTCTATACCGAAGACAAAACATCGCGATACCGATAATTCTCCATTTCGTTATTCTTATTAATCTCCAGTTTCTGCGAACTACAGTGGAGAGTAGTTCAAGATTAGACACCTTGCCTTTTGCGCTCATGCCTTTGAGACACTTTAACGGCGTCCTATACGCCTATGCTAAAACACCTTGCGTCAGCATCTCGCTGACGATGGGTAGCAACGTAAGTTGCCACATTCGGATTTTCACTCTTATTCTAACCGCCAAACAGCTTGTATCAATAATAAAGCTCATTCAAATTTGTCTTCAAAACCAATTAAATTGTTATAAACCCGTCCCCACACAACACTATTATAGGCCCATTGCGTAATATACAAGCAAAGTAAATTAAGCTTGTGTGGCGTATACATAGACTGTTTTAAAAAAAACAAAGTTTTTTTTTTTTACTAAAATTTGTTAAAAGACGTTGTAGAAAATAATTTACAAATCAAAAACAAAATATACAAATTATTATTTTTTTTTTTTTTCAACCGGCCCCCATGAAAACGGCACTATCTGCGATTTCCATAATTAGGTTTTTGAATGTCAAAATTGTTATAAAATAAAAATCTGAAATGAGTTCTGAAGTGACAAGACTTTCCGAAAAAAATAAGTTTGAGGCACCTGAGGTAATTAATGAGAATAAAAAAAAAAGATTGTCAGGCATTATGAATTCAAAGATGAAGAGATGAATATCATATGACTCACCTAAAAGTTCATCGTATCGCTGCCGTCTTTCACCTGTAGATTCGGTATTATTTTGAGATTTCCGCTTGCGACTCGTGCCAGTGATGTAAATAATATTCCGGATTTTGTCGGGTAGTTTGCCTCTCATCGGAATTGGTTTGTTCGTATGGTACGATCGCTTGGGAATCGGGGCCATAAAATATACCCCTGTGGGTTCTTCAGGAAAAACTTGTTCGATTTTTTTCATGATGGACAAATAGTGATCTTGTTTCATTAGACTATAGAGGAAGTGACAATCCGGAACGTTACAACATACAAAAATACCATTTACATAACAACAAGTAAAAATGATACTAAATAAACTGTAATCCCTAATATAAAATGAAAATATAACATTTAAATTTATAATTACTTCTTTTGCAACCAAGGGTATAACCAGCGGCCAATGACATTGATCAATGCTTGTTGGTTGGTAGGAGATAACCTTTTGGTGGTTTCGTAATCTGCAAAAATGCTGCATCCTTCGGGCGATATTTTTAATAACTCGGCGAGATTCAATTCTCTAAAATGGTCAGGAACGTCTGCAATAATGCCGTTATTACTTGATGATCCGACTGCACCAGTATCGTTATTGGACGTATCTTCGACGTTCGATTCACATTCCTTCTGAAAATTGTATAATTTGCATGAATTAAATTATTGTATATGCTACACTCCTAACGAAAATTAGCGGGCCACCCAATTTTTGCTTCGAAAAATGTTCGATTTCAAAGTCTCGTAATTCGGCAAAAAATTGACTTAGCGCGTCGTTTGTAAAAGCATTTCAAAGCTTAAGGCTTCATCTTTCAGATGCTCACTTTCGATTGCGTTTATGTTCTTTTTTGTCTTGAGTTATGGTCCCTTGAACCATCTCGTGCCAAATTTGTGTATTGATGTTCCAACTTCAAAACAACGCACGGGGTCGGTCAGTATCGGAATTTTGATTTCAAGACAGTCATTTTGAAGCTTGTAATGTCCTCTTCAAAACCCTTTTTTTGAGATTGCTCTACGATTTTTTTTCATGGAGTTATGCGTTGCTGAAGCAAAAATGGTCTTTCAATTTTTGGTGTGTGGTGCAATTTCCATGCATGGTCGTACCGATCTCGTGATTATTCCACCACTTTGAGTGATGCTAATGCCGGAGGTACTGTTTAAATCGTCCGTATGTGTTAAAAATCGAATAACTTTACGAAAAAAAATCGTAGAGCGAATTCCAAGATATGGTTTCGAAGGAAAGACTTCAAAGTTGAAGTTCTAACCTTGGGCCACCTGTGTCGCTATTTTTGCGCGTGCTACCTGAGGTCAAAGTTCGAATTTCCATTTTGCGGTTTGGAGGGTCTCGTTTGGATGGTGATCATGGCTTGGAAACGTCACCGAATAAAAATTGCAATGAGATTTCAGAAAAATGAAGATTTGAGCTTCAAAAGCCATATTTGGGAACCTCGGTACGAGGACTCGTTCGCCCAGGGCATGCGATCAAAAATTGAAAGACCATTTTTGCTTCAGCAACGCATAACTCCATGAAAAAAAATCGTAGGGCAATTTAAAAAAAAGGGTTTTAAAGAGGACATTCCAAGCTTCAAAATGAATGTCTTGAAATCAGAATTCCGATACTGACCGACCCCGTGCGTTGTTTTGAAGTTGGAACATCAATACACAAATTTGGCACGAGATGGTTCAAGGGACCATAGCTCAAGACAAGAAAAACATAAACGCAATCGAAAGTGAGCATCTGAAAGATGAAGCTTTAAGCTTTGAAATGCTTTTACAAACGACTCGCTAAGTCAATTTTTCGCCGAATTAGGAGACTTTGAAATCGAACATTTTTCGAAGCAAAAATTGGGTGGCCCGCTAATTTTTGTTAGGAGTGTATATACAGGGTGGTCCATTTTAATCGATGCAGGCGAATATCTCGAAAACTAACAATTATAAAAGAAAAAGTTTTATACAAAACTTGAAGGGTTTCGAGGGGGAAAGATAATGCTGATATGTGTTGACTTGTGGACTTCGCCAATTCCGAGATTTCGCAAGCAACTTCGGATTTTAGATAGGGAACACATGTTTTGGTTTGGGGCATCTGATAGTGCGATGAAAGACTCATTCAAACACGCAAGCAAAAAAAATTGGAAAAAAAAATTTTGCAAAAAAAAATTGGAATAAAAAAATTCGCGAATTTTTTTTTTTTTTTTTGCAAAAGATTGCTTTTTTGTCCCTAGCTTTCGAACACATTCATTGTTCATCACTCTAGCTCAAAATTTTTCTCGCCAATTTTGAAATTGGAAAGATTGAATGTACCAGATTATTGAAAAAAAAATCGTAGATCAATAACGCAAAGTGATGAACAATGAATGTGTTCGAAAGCTAGGGACAAAAAAGCACAATCTTTTGCAAGAGAAAAAAAAAAATTCGCGAAATTTTTTTTTGCAATATTTTTTTTCCAATTTTTTTTTGCAAAATTTTTTTTTTCCAATTTTTTTTGCTTGCGTGGTTGAATGAGTCTTTGATCGCGCTATCAGATGCCCTCAACCAAAACATGTATTCCCTATCTAAAATCCGAAGTTGCTTGCGAAATCTCGGAATTGGCGAAATCCACAAGTCAACACATATCAGCATTATCTTTCCCCCTCGAAACCCTCCAAGTTTTGTATAAAACTTTTTCTTTTATAATTGTTAGTTTTCGAGATATTCGCCTGCATCGATTAAAATGGACCACCCTGTATACTCGGACAAAGAAACGAACCCATCCTGCCGAAGCAAAGAGAAGCACAGGCCACTATATCTATATATTTCAGCTCAAAAAATTCGAATCATACTGCCAAAGCGAAAAGAAGCACGATAGACGATTAGATCTTAGGTTAAAACTGATAAAACTCACTTAGGTTACTATAATTGAAGCTCAATTAGGTCAGAATCCATAGATTTGGCTAGATTTAGAAAATTAAAATTAAAATTAGAAAAAAAGATGGCGGCGATTCCCCCCTTCTCCCCCCTCCCAGCGGGGGGAGGGGGGGGGGGGGGGGGGGGCGGCATTTTACGGGGGCCTGTAAAATAGGATCCATACTCCACCCTCTCTACTGATGTATTTTGGCGCAAAGGTGGAACTTTTAATATCAGATACACACATAGAAGTTCAAGAGCTGGCCAATTTCAAAGTGCGTGCCCTTGATTTTTATGTTGAGCTTTGTATGCAAATACAGCGACGCCTTGATTTCAACAACCCTATGTTGAAGTACGTTGAATTGTTTTCTATTACAAATGTACTGAATGGAGAAACTCCCACCATCGTTGTTGCAACTGCGAAAAATTTCCCAACATTATTTGAAAAAAACTGATTTTGACAAGTTAGATGCAGAATGGCGACTATTACTAAACATAGATGACGTGAAAAAGCATCGTGATCTGGATTGCGTAAGCTTTTGGATCAAAATAGGTTCCCTAAAAAACAATTTGGATGAAACTATGTTTCCTTGTTTATACAAACTATCCAGAGCAATCATGTCACTTCCCCACTCATCGGCATGTGCGGAGAGGATATTCTCTCAATTAACACTTTTGAAAACTAAAACGCATAATAGACTGTGTGTTGAAACTTGCAGTGCGATATTACATGCTAAAGGCCTTTTAAATAAAGAAATATGCTGTAAGTGGCAACCTTCAGACACATTACTTGCCAAGAAACCTAATAATTAAGCTTCCTATCTTCTCAAACACTTGTATAAGTTACGTACAGTAATGTTGATTAATGGGTTCCCAGTGGCTAACTGTTTTTTTTTTCGGACATTTTCGGAAACGAGACTCCATTCTAGTCGTATTTGATGTGTCGATAGCCGAAATTATAATAATAATAATTATTACCCCTTATAAAAGTAATATAATATTATTTTATTGATGGTATCCGAAAAAAAAAGTCCGAAAAAAACAGTTAGCCACTTGGAACCCATTAATGAACATTACTGTACACTAAACGTAATGGATTCTGATCCGGACGAGTTGGACAATTCTAGAAACAGCCAATCGGCGCTCTGGATTTTTTTAATCCAGAGCGCCGATTGGCTGTTTTTAGAATTGTCCAACTCGTCCGGATCAGAATCCATTACGTTTAGTGTACCTGCACGGGGAAACGTTTGGCACGGCAGCCGTCACGTAAGGCGACGGCAGCGCTTCCCCATGCTGCTGAACGGCAGTGGTACGAGTTTTAACTCATAGCTGCCCAACTTGAGTGTAGCGGCAGGCGCTCCTCTCTAACAACAATGTAAAAACTATGGTATAACAGACATTCGTCATGAGGTGGCACTGCTACAGTCTCATTTTAGCGCGCAGCTCTACCTCAGTAGAACTGCAGCGACTCAGCGTCGAGCGCCTGACGCTCCACAACGTGGAATCGACAGAGCTCGTCATTTTGCGCTGCTGACGTTCTGTGGAGAACTGCTGCTGTGCCAAATGTTTCCCCGTGTGCGTGAAAATATTTTTATTCTGTGATTCCTACCTATTATTAAAAAATGATGTATGTATGTACCTGGTACTGACCAAATATAGTGGATATACTTATAATAATCTTTTAATTTCGCCGATTCCAAGATTTAACTGACATAGGGTGCGTTCGGCTTGCTCGCTTTATCGCTAAAAGCGTGCACGAGTGTCACTTTTGCCGTTCGTCTTGACGCTTCGAAGCGCTGCGGTACAGCGATGACGTCATAAGTTCAGAGCGTTTACGTCATCAGTTCACGCTAACACTCGCTTACTCGAAATAGGTAGGGCGGCAATGGCGCGGGTCTTATTAAACGCCACGGTCCAAGACGAACGCCGTTAGCGGTAGAGCGATAGGAAAACCAAACCTAGCTTCGATGTTTTGAAAGTGACAAGTATTTCACGATGGACAGAAAAATTAGGTCAACTGCCACTAAATCGGCCAAACAATAAAACTGAAACTGTTCATCGGTATACTGAGGCACGATAACCTCAAAGTAATTTGGTATCCGTGGAATTGACTGTTTTTGCTTGAATGAATTCGGAAACATATGTTCATCATAATCCTCGCTTTCATCCGATGAAGATGAAGCCATGCATGATTTCGTAAAATTGATGTATAACTCAATTCAGTAACTGACGTTTATGTTCTGCCGCCATTTTCACAAACACCCGGAGCACCGCTATCGCCTATCAGCGTTCGCCTTGTCGCTGACGCTTCCACGCTTGTTCACGCTCTAGCCAAGCCGAACGGACGAAAACGTCACTTGAAAGCGCAAGCGCTAACAGCTTCAAAGCGAGCAAGCCGAACGCACCCATAGGCCGTGTTCGGGGAGCGCGCTTAAAGCGCTTTAAAGCGCTGAAAATCAAGAGAGAGAGAGAGACGGAGCTTGGGGAAATCAAGAAGTGTGACAGAGACACAAGATTACTGACAGCGCTAAAAGCGACTCCCCGAATACGGCCATAGTGATATCTATTACTAAATCGTGCAATCTAGTACGGTTTCGGAGCGCCATCTAGTACGCCCGATAATCTGTAAAGGCCCTGGCACGATCAAACGCGAACGCAAACGTGAGCGCAGACGCCGGAGCAGCGCAGCGGCGCTCCTGATTGGTGGTTGACACGACTTGTCCTACTTCAGACCAATGAAATTTTGCTGTCCAATAAAGTTGCACATGATCTTGGACAAATACCTAAGGATACTACGCTAATGCAAATTTAGAACCGTTTCTAAAATGGCGTGCGCTTGTATCCCTAGGTATTTGTCCAACATTATGGGCAACTTTATTGGACAATAAAATTTCATTGGTCCCAAGTTGGACAATCATGTCAACCACTAATCAGGACCGCCGCTGCGCTGCTCCGGCGTCTGCGCTCGCGTTTGCGTTCGCGTTTGATCGTGCCAGGGCCTTAAATGGCAACGCTGATCCTATCTACTTGCGAGTAATAATATTCACGTGTCCAGCGATCAAGGCACAACGTATCCTCAGCAAGCTCCCGATGCAGCTTGCTCCTGATGGCAAATATGTGCCTGAAAAGTAACAGATTATATAGTATGGTAAATAGGAAGTGTACGGTGGTGCGTGTGTGATGATAGTCATACTATTTATTTATATAGTCAATGATTGTATACTGTAATTGTTGTTTCGTTGCCGCAACGAAATACGGCTTGTACAAATTGAGCCCCCGGATCATAAAAGGGATCGCACGGATAAAAGCACATATATAAGTATTGTCACTTCTGAACATATGCCAATCGGAAAAAAAAACCGAAAAAAACAAGGTGATGAATGAAAAAATAGTCACTACTTTTTAATTTACCTTTTTTTTTCCTTTTTTCCGATCGACATGTGTTCAGAAGTGACAATACTTGTATGTGCTTTTATCCGGGTGATCCCTTTTATGATCCGGGGGCTCGATTGTTAAAATTAAGTGCAGCTTTATCTTTCCACTTTGGAAACCAAATCTCGTGTCCGAGTTTCATAAAATATACACATCTAGAAATATTAAGCGATAATTTTAATTTAAATAATTTTACCTGCATGGTAGCCTAGACCGGTTCAAAAAAATCGACTATTCTTTTTTTTTTCAATTTTCGCATTGAAATACCTTCGGGGGGCTGAAAAAAGATGCCTGTTAGAAGCGGAGCTCTTAATGTTAAGATTTAGAGGTCGCTCATCGCGGATTTCTATTTTCCATTTGAATAGCATAGGAAATTTTTTTTTTTTTCCAGAATTTCGTAGCTCACAAACCAATGAACAAATCCAAATGACTCTTACATATTTTGATAGGGGATTGAACACTCTAAAAAATGTATCTATCATTGTGGAAAGAAAAATCACAAAAAAAAAAAACAGTTTACTTGACTGTAAATTGAAATTTGAGCTTGAATAACTTTGGAAGGAGTGAATTTATCAAAAAATGATAAGAGAAGCTTTTTGTAGAGTGTTCAATTTCCTATGAAAATATGTTTGAGTCATTTGGATTTGTTCATTGGTTTGTGAGCTACAAAATTATTAAAAAAAAAAAAAAATTTCCTATGTTATTCAAATGGAAAATAGAAATCCGCGATGAGCGACCTCTAAATCTTAATATTAAGAGCTCCGCTTTTAACAGGCATCTTTTTTCAGCCCCCCGAAAGTATTTCAATGCGAAAATTGAAAGAAAAAGAATAGTCGATTTTTTTGAACCGGTCTAATATTTATACTGCTTATAATACACCGATTCTTCGCAATTTCCGCAAGGGTTGCCCTTTTGACCAGAATTTCGTTATAATTTTCTGCGTGTGAACTTTGGCTAATATTTATATTATTACGATTCTTTTACACGTTGATAACGCGAAAACCTTAAATGATTTACCATATTTTTCTTGCAGAGCTTTGACAGTATTAGTCAAATTATTTTTCTTCTTCACTTCTTCAAACTTCTTTCTCCAAACAAAGGCGACTTATATTCTATGGCATGAATGAGCATTCCAATTATTTATTATATGTGTCTCGGATATGACTTTCGCGAAGCTAGTTTCTATTTGTGATGATATACAGTCAGAAAAATATCGTTGCGCGTAAGTGTACGCCCACACAGCATTTGATATTCATTGTATATTCGAAAAAAGTACACAATGTTCAAAAAATATCCCGAATGTTGTAAAAGATATTCTATGTACATGTCCAGAAGAATATTCATCCATGGGCTTGAGGTGAATATATTATATATTCCATGCACGTTTCTAGAAAATTCCACGATATTTCAGCGATATGAAAATCTAATATGCTGTGGACATTGACCCTACATATTCCACGTATGTCTTCGAGTATTTTTATCGATTAAATTTCAAATATGTGCTAATTTTCCTAATAACCCTGGTGAAAATAATTTCTACGCCAAAATACGAAAACATTCAAAGCGTAAAAAAGCGTGAAGAATCGTAGTTTTTCGTAGTGTTTCGTCGTTTTCCGTAATTTATCGTAGTTTTAAAAGTAAAAAACTACGAATTTCCACGACAAATTACGAAAATCTACAGTCTTCAAGCACCGGAATATCAGTTCTACGATTATCTATGAAAATCTACAAAGATCTACAAATAAAATGGAGCGAAGTCTTTTTTTGAGTTTATCTTGTAGTTTTGGAAGTAGAAATCTCCAAATTTTCATGAAAAATCATGAAAACCTCTAATCTTCAAGCGAAAGAATATCAGTTCTACGAATATGTATGAAAAACTACGAAAAATGATTTAGCTTCATTTCGTTCGTAGGGCTTTGTAAATTTTCGTAGATATTTGTATAATTGATATTCCGCCCGCACGAGAAAAAACCCTCAAATTTACCATCAAAATAACCCCCAAGTATACCCTCAATATTGGGGGTGATTTCGCACCCCCAATTGAGGGTTCACCCCCAACTTCGCGGTAAACCCTGAATTTCGGGGTTTCTTCAACTTGAGGGTTTACCCTCAGACCCCTCGTTCGGGGTGCGAATTTACCCCCAATTGAGGGTTAACCCTCAGTCCCCGGTTAACCCTGGATTCCGGGGTTTCTTCAAATTGAGGGTTAATAACTGTATAGGTATACTATATCACAGCGCGCGCGCTATTTTATACTTATACTATCATTTTATATTTTCTGACAGAGCAAAAAATATATTATTTCTTGCGAAACAACGATTTTTGACATTTTTATACACTGACCGTTTTTTTTCTGTAACTATGTATATAATTTACTTTTTGTAACAACCTCAAATCTGAGGGTATTATACGCTGAATGACCGTTGGGTGTAACCCTCAAATTTAGGGGTTACCCTCAAGTCTGAGGGTATACCCCCAAAGACCGTTGGGTGTAACCCTCAAATTTAGGATTTACCCTCAAATCTGAGGGTATACCTTGAAAAACCGTTGGGTGTAAACCCTCAAATTTAGGGGTAACCCTCAAATCTGAAGCTCAACCCTGAAATGTGAAGGTTAACCCCGTAAGGTTAAAGGTATACCCCCAACGTTAGGTGTTTACCCCAAAATGTTTGAGGGAACACCCCGTAATGTTAGGGGTATACCCCCACCGTTGAGTGTTAACCCTCAAAGTTGAGGGTTTACCTCGGAATTTCGGGGTTTAACACCCAAATTTGGGGGTATACCCCCAAAGTTCGGGGTTTTTTTTCGTGAGGGTGGTGCAGGACTATTAGTACTTAGTATACAGTACTAGTAGTATTTAGTGCAGGAGTACTAGTACTTAGTACAGGGAACTAGTAGTACTTAGTACATGAGTACTAGTATCAAGTACATGAGTACTAGTACTGATTCAAAGAGTACTAGTACTAGGTTGAAGAGTACTATTTCTAAGTACAAGTGCATCACAGTACTCAGTACTGTGACACTTTAAAATATCAGTGCAAGATTGAGTGATTGATTGATTGATTGATAAATTTATTATGCCTTGGTGAACCTTGAGGCAAATTTCACATCGTGTGGATAATAGATAAGAGTTAATCACAGCAAATAAGCATGCGATACAGTTGATACAGCGGGTAGTTAGCACTTAGATTAATATAAAAAATAAAATATAAAAATATAAACTATACGTGTCTAAACTTAATGCATGAGAATGCGAAACAGAATATATATCGCAATAAATAAAATACAGTAGAATAAATAGTAGTTAAAATGGCATACAGGCATTCGTGCATCATTCAATGAAATATAAAAGGAGATAACTAATACACTCCACTCATGGCATACAACTAATAAACAAACATACAACTAATAAATAAACAATTTCATTTCCACTCAATCGCAGCCAGCCGGGCAGCAAGTTAGGAGGATTCAGTATCAAGTGAAAAGAGATACTGGAATAGGCCACTCTTGAACGTACCAATGGACGGAGAGGAAGTAATATTTCGCGGCAAAGAGTGCCAAAAGTAAACGGCCGTAAGAAAAAAGGAATTTCTAAATACACAGGTACGATGCACCAGCGTGTGGAAAACCGCAAGAGAGGCCTGACGCAAAGGACGAGAGCTGCTTGACCTAGGTGGAATGAAAAGGTCAGACAAATAAGTCGGCAACGCTCCTCGCAAGATGTTGAAGACCATAATGCCCAGGAAATATTGACGCCTCAATCTCACTGAGAGCCATCCCAGCTGCCTGCGGTAAGAGGTAATGCGCTCATCGCGACGCAAATCAAAAATAAATCTAATCGCGCTTTGAGAAGCCTCTGAAGCACAAGGTTTTGTTCACCCGTCATATCGTTAAAAACAAGACAGCAATAGTTAAGCAGGGGGAAGATGAGAGAGACGACCAGAGAAGATCTTAACTCGCGAGACAGAGCATTGCGGTGATACTTGAGGCGAAAAAGCGAGAAATTAACCTTGTTAGAGATGGTCATAACATGAGTGTGCCAGGAGAGATTAGCGCACATCATAACTCCGAGGTTACGGACGCTACTGACATAAGGGAGTATAGTCTGAGCAATAGAGATAGGTGGTAGACTAGTCAAGTCAATCCGATTTATAAAAGTACCACTTTCCTGAATAAGGACCTTTGACAAGTTGAGTTTAAGCCCATTCAATCTAGCGAAATCAGCGATGACCCCGACGTCGTGGGTGATCCTCGCAATACCGTCGACAATCTCAGAGGGAGGACAAGATAAATAGATCTGCGTATCATTAGCAAAGATAAGGTGCTGAGAGTGTTGAAGCTTAGCGCCGATGTCATTGATGAAGAGAGAAAAGAGGAGGGGACCAAGCACTGACCCCTGAGGGACTCCAGATGACGTGTCAAGCCAAGCCGAACATGCACCCTGAGTATCCACGACGGCCTGCGAGCGACCGACGAGGTACGAAAAAACCCAGCGCAGGGCCCCCTCAGAGAAACCAATCCCCCTAAGCTTCTCAAGTAAGCGAAGGTGATCCACCGTATCGAAAGCCTTGCTAAAATCAAAAAGGACCAGGATCGTGACACATCTTTCATCGACACCCCGCCTGACATCGTGGCAAAGACGCAGCAACGCCGTTTGAGTGCTGAACCCAGCTCGGTAACCCGACTGACGCGGGTCCAAGATGTTGTGCTCGTTAATGTAGCACAATATCTGCCGGTGAACAACCTTTTCAAAAAGCTTACCCAATTCGCAGAGATTAGCAATAGGACGAGTGTCAGACGGAGAACGCGGTCGACTAGTCTTTAGGAGGGGACGAATATAGGCACGCTTCCAATGAGACAGATAGATAGATAGATAGATAGATTTATTATTATGTCTATAGCAATGTTAGACTATGAACATGAAAATTTTACTAGACAAGAGTACCAGTACTATAGGTACAGAAGTACTCACTGTGATTAATACTCCAGTACTAGTTCTCGAACCAATACTGCAGTATTAGTACTCGGACCAATACTGCAGTACTAGTACTCGGACCAATACTGCAGTACTAGTACTCGGACCAATACTGCAGTACTAGTACTCGGACCAATACTGCAGTACTAGTACTCGAACTAATATCACAGTACTCGAACTAATACTGCGATACTCGAACTAGTACTGCAGTACTCGAACTAGTACTGCAGCACTCGAACTAGCACTCGAACTAGTACTGCGGCATTAGTCCAAGTACTATTATACTGCAGTACGTGGACTTTATATACTGTACTGAATGGTTTTAGCTAGTACTTATTGGACTAATACCGAAGGGCTAGTACTCAAAGTAATACTTCAGTCATACTACACTAGTACTTGGCACGTACTTATATATCCCTTCATAGTAATTTTTGTACTTAAAGTACTATGAGTACTGTGTATACTCGCGCAATAGGTACAGCAGTACTTTGGCAGTACTTCAAGTACTGCTGTACTGGCAGTACTTTCAGTATTTTTTTTCCGTAAGGGTACCGTCAGTAAATAAGCGCTTCTTTCCTTTTTGCATTTTCTTCGTTTTTTTATTTTTCTTTTCTTCATAAATTCTCTTTTTCTTGGCTTCTTTAGCTTCCCTCAAATATATCGCCTCATCAAGTTCGTCTTTGTAAGCACTACTGGTTAGGATTGCAGAGCTCCCACTTCGGCGACTCGTTGTCTGTCGCGGTCCCAGCAGTTGCGGAAGTGGATGGATCTCAGATGGAGAAACTTCGAGAGACGAGTTGGGTGATCTTGAAGCGTTTTGAACTGTAGAAGCTTCATCAATAGCATTGTTAGCAGGGGGAGTCGTGATTACATCAGTATTATTGATGGCCATCAGAATCGGTTCTGTCGGTGGACTAGCAGATGCCTGTGAATTATCAATTTCTGGTTGGTTCGTTGTTTCTGCAGCGACGAAGCCGACGTCAGTGAAAACATGTGGATCAATCGAAAATATTCCACACTTGCGAAAACCGTTGATGGCATTCGTGGGTGTTGCGGCTTTCAAGTGGGCCTCGCAGAAGAGGCGACTCACTTGAAACATTCTTACAACTCTCCCAGGATTGTTGTTCAACCATTTCTCGAGGCTCTGGTCATAATACTTCGAAAGTGAAAACATGAATGAAACATCCAAGGGCTGCATGCGGTGTGTGCAATGGGGAGGTAGACAGCGGATCGTTACAGACAGTTGTCTCGCTTCTTGGATGACAGCCAAGTTCTTAGTGTGGGTAACATGGCCATCTAATATGAGCAGCACAGGGTCATCAGCTGTTGGTTTGGTGTGACTGACGAAATGGTTAAACCACGAAGCGAAAATTTCATACCGCATCCACCCGCTTTTGTTGCACGCAAAAATAGATCCAGGAGGTGCACCGTCCATAAGCTCAGGCTTCATGCGCTGACGAGGGAAAATAATCATTGGTGGGACAAATGTTCCTCCAGCCGACATGCAGATAACAGCGGTGCATGTTTCCCCACGTTCTGCAGATACAACTCGTCCAACTTGCTTGCGGCTTTTTAGCGCGAAAGTTTTCGAGTTTTTTTGTTGGCACGGTGCTCATTGAGGTCTCGTCGATATTGAAAATTCTGTGTGGTGGGAACGGCCCCGATTCCTTATTGTTGACTTCTTTTAATAGATTGAAAAATTTATCAACGACAGGTCGATTAAAGGCTCTTGCTCTTGCCGCCGAAGTTGACTCTGGAGCACATAGAGAAATATTTGGACGACGCTTACGAAAGCCTTGTAACCATCCTTCCCCAGCCGCGGCCTCGTCTCGAGAAAATGAATGCTTGAGATTATTTTTTTCAGCTAGTTGAAAAGCAAGACGCCTGACATCAACAGTAGTCATTCCGTACATTCTGGCGTCCAGGTCTATAGAATGTGCTTGACCATTTCTTCTTCTTGTTCATCATTGAAAACTGCTTGCACGCTTCCCAGGACTTTCGCTGCGTCAACAGCTACCTTATTTTTACCCTTCACCCGCCTTTTCAAGCTCATCCTGGGTACTTTGAACTGTTTACATGCAGTATTAACAGGCATACCATTTCGAACTGCTTCAAGAGCGCGCTGCATAGTTTCAGAGTTCCAATTTTGTCTCTGTGTTTTACGCTTGTATGTTCGCACCATTATTCCGACTGCAACAGACAGCAAGTGTTGACGAAAATGGTGAGGAAATGAAATTATGGTCTTAAAATCGTGCGTGTCCAAATCAAATAACGATTAGACCACAGGGATTGCAAAGTTTTCGAACAATATGCTTGAATCTTCTATTTTTCATTTTTTTTTAACGCATGGGGTAAAATGATCACCATGAAGTGGTGATCATTTTGCCCCATGCCGTAAATGATCATTTTGCCTCAAGCGCATAACCGGAACTGGATCCAATTTTTCGGCGGGAAGAAGTCCCGAATGAAAGAAGTTTGCTTACCGAATTGAAGCCATAGATGCATCACAATCTTCAGGTTATCTCGACATTTTGTTTATAAATGGGATACAACAGTTACAGAGATCGACGTAGGGCACTTACCTTAGATCGTCGAGTCTCTAATGTAGTTTTTCATAAGCACAACACGTAATACTTGAGACAGCGTCCTTCTGCTGACACGCACTTTTTTCTACAACTACCGCGCTTATTATTTGTCCAATAACTAGTTGCTTAGCAACGCCAATCAGCTAATAACCTAACATGATCGTTTTGCCCCGCAGGATCATTTTGCCCCGGTCTCCCCTATCAATGAAATATATCGCGTCTCTGATGCCATAAGGACATATCGTCGTTCTTTGCCTTTATGGCATACTAAGACCAAAAAGGCATATAGTTTTTTCGGGATTCACCTATCACTCTGAAAACATGAAAATAGCACAGTGCGCAAGATTCGATTTTTTTTTTACATTTCATTCTCAACACATTGATTATTCTTATTGTTCAAATGAAATCTATTTTTTCGGTACTCGGGGGGCTTTGCCCCCCGAACCCCCTACCGGGGCTTCGCCCCTGGACCCGACCTGCCCCTGGACCCTGGTAGGGGCTTCGCCCCTGGACCCCTCACAGGGGTGAGACTGATCAATGGTTTTTTAATTATCCATACAAGTTACCTATGCTGTAGAATTTTGCGCAACTTGTTTCACAAAAATGTGTATTTTTGGCGATTTTCATCGTCGCATTGTCTTGTATTTTTATAAAGAGCGATTCTAGTTGCGAATTTTACGGCAAAGATACCAAAAAATAATGTTCGTCACTCGGCCGTAAGATTTCACGGCCTCGCGTGATCCCGGCATACTCGGGCCGTGAAGATCACTTTTACGGCCTTGTAACGAAAAATACTATTTCTTACCTGAAGTGATAAAAATATATAATAATAATAAATGAATCTTTTCACTTGTTTGATAAATCCATATAATTTTATTAAAAGCAAAAAATATATATTTCAATTACGAATTCTCTTAAAAATTATACTGTCAATATACGCAGATATCGCCCTGAAATTCACGCATCAATTGGCGCTGCTGTCACGCACGGAGCCAATACACATCGTAAAGCGCGAAGACTCATCCCCCCACCCCCCACAAGCGTTACGATTCGTTGCAACTCTCGCGTTTGTCGACATAACCAGAGAACAGCTGTGACGTCATCCAGAGAGGCGCCATTTTAAAGAAATCAAAAAATGAACAGATACAACATTCAAATCTTCCCGCTTTAGTTGACTTCCGGTTACGCTGCCATCTTAGCGTGACGCTATTTCCGTTGCATTTGCCAAGTTTGCGCCACATACCGAAAAGAGAACCATTTTCAATGGTAAAATGTAGTATGCCAAAAGGACATATCTTTTTGGCCATAGGCTGTTTTAGTTATAGGAAAACTGATTTTTTTTTTTCAACTTTCTGCGATTTTCATGTTTTCGAAGCGATAGGCAAAGTTTGAAAAAAACTATATGCCTTTATAGCATTAGAGACGCGATATAATTATATTTTGTACAACTAATATTATCCGCGAAAAGAAAATATAGAATATGCAGAGGTCAGTATCTGACTGTTCAATAGACGAATCAAGAAACAACGGTGTAACAATGTAAGTTCCAATGCAAAACTCTCCAACTCGCGGGCTCGAGACAAAGTCTTAGGTATTGGACCCGACCCGATGATGTTTATTATTATCTGGTTCTCAGTCATCAATATACGATAAAATTCCATCGGGAAAATTGCGAGTTCAGTTAATCAATCCCGATTAAAAAAGATTATATATGATTATATATGATTGTATATGAAAAATAGCCCTATATAAATATATATAAATTATATATGAATAAAGGCTATAACTTTTTATATACGAATATACACGAATATATACAAATATATATAATTACCCTGGTAGAAAATTGAACGGAATATGGCCAGAATCCGTTGAATTTTCTGCTCGGTGGGCAGATTCTGGGCAGAAAATATGGCCAGAAACCCCGCGGTCTGACGACGGATTCTGGTGAAGGATCTGGTCAAGTCATCAGCTGTTCATACACATACATAACCTACAGTCCTGAACTTTGTATGTATGCGTGTACGTGTGACACACGGCAAACTTCCAGAGACAGTGGGAGAGAAAGAGAGAGAAAGAGGAATAGTGAGAAAGAGATAGAGATACCTGCGTGCGCATCCACCTATAGCTATGTATAAGGGTAAATTAACCGTGGCTTCTGATTTTTGGTACACTAAACGTAATGGATTCTGATCCGGACGAGTTGGACAATTCTAGAAACAGCCAATCGGCGCTCTGGATTTTTTTAATCCAGAGCGCCGATTGGCTGTTTCTAGAATTGTCCAACTCGTCCGGATCAGAATCCATTACGTTTAGTGTTTTAGTGTACACGTGTCATCGGCATACTATGTTTGAAATATATATTTATAAATTTTAAGTTTAGAGGTGTTGAGCACGATCATTTTCATTCATTTTTCCAGCTTGTAACATTGGGTTTACATAACCTCAAACATAGGAGCTAGGAATCATTCACCAGATTTTGGTCAGATACTC
The DNA here is from genome assembly GCA_943736025.1 of Tenthredo mesomela. Lineage (NCBI taxonomy): Eukaryota > Metazoa > Arthropoda > Insecta > Hymenoptera > Tenthredinidae > Tenthredo > Tenthredo mesomela. Next base: position 34,814,101 of record OX031014.1, read on the forward strand.
GCCAAATACACCATGAATATCTGGGCAGATTCTGCCCAGATGATCTGCGCAGAATCTGTTAAAAGGCCAGATCGTCTGGTCAATTTTCTACCAGGGTATATATAATTGTATATGAATTATATATAATTTATATATTGCAACGTTTAGGTCTTTTTTAATTAATTTATTATTCAAGAAAATAGACTGATGGTCCCGTGGAGTGTTGCATAAAATTTATATTTCGAGCGTTGGCGAATCAAATCTTGTTGAAAAGCTAAGCTGTCACACTGAGAGAATTATATACTAAATATCCGCAAAAAAATATGGTGATTTACTTCATACAGTATAGCCGCGGTTGGATGTACCTGAAATATGAGAAATAATCAAATACAGTATAGGAAGAATCCGGACGGGTTTTATAGTATACAGGTTATATCATTAAATCTGTGCCAGTATAATATAAAGGAGCACAGAGTATATGTTTATTCGTACATCCCTGTATAGTAGATTATATCATACAGGATGGAAGAAGAATATATACCGGGCAACAGTTTTTGACTACACTGAGTATACAGGATATTCTTATACTCGACTCGAAGGAATCGTTACGTATAGCACGAAAATTTACGAGCCCGCGTATACTAAATATCAGTATACTAATCACGAGTGGCACCCATACAGTATGACAGATATCTGTTACCATAGCGTAGATATTCCAATGCTGCATTGCAATTCTTGATGCTATAAATATTTTAAATAAAGGAATAGGGATAGGATTTCCCTGACGGCTTTTGACCAACGTATAACGTCGGTATATCAACCGTGAACACGTGGTATTGGTATAAACAGAGTAACCGCACCGTAGTAAAACTGTGTGTTGTAGGAATAAATACCGTATTTTTGAGCTCGGATGCATACCGTCTATACACCGTAGGTAATCACTAATAATACGGTATTGAAGCAGAATGTTCACAGTCGTAATGGCAGATGAAGTACGCATGAACAGAGTATGAGTCACGTATGTAAAACGTATGTAAACGGTGTATTTTCTCGAAACATACGGTATGTATCGAGTTGTATGACGGTATTTTTACTCCAAAAATACAGTATGTATCCAGTTGTACGACGGTATTTTTTTACCAAAAATACGGTACTATGTACCTTAGTTATATGACGGTATTTCTACTTACAAGTTATTTTTGCAAAGGATCTAGATATTTTTCGGATAATTCATAAACGTATAACACACCTAAGCGTATAAAGCGTATAACTGTACACGCCTTGGAATGAAATCCTGAACAATGTTGTAAAAAAAAAATGTGGAAAACATTTTGGGTATATTGGGATTCTGTACTGCAATAATTTCAAACAGCAATTTGATTATCAGTATAAAAATAATATTTATTATGTGAAAATAACGTGAATGAAAATGAATATAAATTTATATCATATTATTTATATATTATTTATATAAAAATCCTATTAATTCAGCGAAACAAAAGTATGTGAAATTTATGACTCATGAAACACGTTAAAACCGTTATGGTAGTTCTCCAGCAGGGCGATAAGCGTCGCGGCGTTCGCTCCGCCATGCCTTGACCTGTCAAAGCGGTATACTCGTTCGCACGTATCGGCATAGTCACTCAGCTTTGCGTTGAAATCAGTCGTCAAAAAAATTGGTGAAACTTCCTTGACTCTCGTGTGTACGTAGCGTTCATCTTTGACGATACGTAAAGCCGTTGTACAATGCCTCGATATACCCGCGTTGGAATACGATAAAAAGTTAGAGACATAACCTAGAAAATAGTAGGTACATTCCGCAGCGTGTTAATAATTTTCAGAAGGTTGGTGTGTGCTGGAGGTTAGTGTGTGCTGGAGACGAGCGATACAACGGGACATGTGGTGATCCCGGAAGAAAGGGTCAAAGTACCGAACTCGTTCCAGTCACCACGGAAGGTCTTATAACGTGTTCTGATGGATTATTAAATCTTAATATTATTGAAAATTGGGTGAAATCGTTTATTGAAATCAAGCAGGTACCATGGATGATGCGAGAGGGCAAATGTACTTGAAACGCGCCGAGTATGCGGCTGCTGAATTATCGAGGCCACCTCCGACGATATTACTTCGTCATGCGAGGCATGGAAGACCGTGATACTACGGACGGAAAATGCAGTTGTTCCCAACTAGTGTTGCAAGTCACCAATTACATTTTTAATTAAATTACTCATTTAATTACACATTAGCAAAAAAAGTGAATTATTATAATTTCCTGTCATCAATAAATACCATGTACAGAATAGTCCGATATGTCTTGCTCAGAAAAGAGCGACGCTTTGGTACGAAGGCATACAGGGAATTTCCTTTAGAAATCATGCTATCCCGGCGTTGGTTGAGATCTGCTGAAGAGCTCCATTTCTAAATGAAATTCGCTACATGTCTTCTGCCGCCAAGGCGTCGCTGTCTCACACTTCCCGATTTTTTTTATTGAATTTTTTTTTCAGGTCTGGATGCGGTTCGAATAGGGTATTCATGTGGTGTGAATGTGGTGAGAATACGGTATGAATGTGGTAAGAATACGGTATGAATGTGGTGAAAATACGGTATGGATGTGGTGAGAATACGGTATGAATGTGGTGAGAATACGGTATCGAAACTGTTGAACTACGGTACACATACTGCAGTCAAACCTAATTTTTTAAAGGGAACAGGAAATTTGTCGGTACATACAGGGTACGGTAACGGTGTTCGTACCGTATGAAAACTGTGTTCAGTACCCGTGAATACGGTAGAAGTGCCGGTAAAATACGGTATGCAGAGAGGCGCAAATATACTGTATTTCTGAAGTGATTACCCGTGGTAAATCCGGAAATATACCGTTTAATATCGGTATATGAACCTTCTCACAACCTTGCGCAAAAGTCGTTAGGGTTTGGAATTCCGAAAGGTGACTTTTACAATGTAGTATAATGATATGAATTATAATCTGCATGTATCACAGAATTACCTTTACAATAATAAGACTGTTCTGTAATATGTGATACGAATCGTATTCGGTTTATAATTCAATCATCCTCCATTGTAAAATCTGCACGAGAAAATTGCTCAAACACATCCAACTTAATATAGCCGTAACAATTTATTTATAGATATTAAGATATTATCAATCATAAGCTTAATTACTAATAGTTTGTTTTTACTTATGAAGAAAAATGAACTACTTTCCAATCCATTTCTTACTTATATATAAATATCCATCGCTATGAAATTTGCTCATGTTATGTTATGTTATGTTATGGGAAAAGTTAAACATACGGTATCTTCATTCTCGGTAATCTAATTCGTCGTTACGCATGGTGTTTTCGACGCTCGAGTTTTCCCTGCTACTTTGAGATATCTGTGTCTGTAGTGCAGGGATCAAGTTGTGAGAAGGTATTATCTCCGACGGTAGACTGTCATTTTCCTGTACGGTCAATTATTAATTTTTATCGTGTCATTAGTGATGTCAAGAGTTTGAGTTTGTGATTGTCAGACGAGCTTGAAACCTTGACAACTTGCAAATAACCCCTACATAACATATCAGTGACTGAGTCATCTATATAACCATCTGAATTATCCCTGCAGTAATGTACATACAGTATAGAACCTCGATTATCCGAACCCTCTATTATCCGAACGATGACTTAGTTTTTCCGAACGTTGGCGCGAAAGATACATTGTTGCTCGCTGCCACCGCCGTGAGCAACAATGTATCTTTGCGAGAATACCTAACGCAACTTCTTCTTCTCAAACGGCTGCGAGACTTAGCCACTCAAAAACGCGTTACAGCCGTTCGTCAATTAAAAATTGACGATTTTATAAAAAAAAAGTATAAAAAAAAGCATTCGACTTTTTTCAGGTGTTTAAAATACATATATATATATCGTGCAACGTTTAGGTCCTTTTAATTAATTTATTATTTAAGAAAATAGACTGATGGTCGTGGGATGTTGCATAAAATTTATATTTCGAGCGTTGGTGAATCAAATATTGTGAAAAGCTAAGCTGTCAGACTCGGTACGCCACGTAGGGTTTACAGAGCTAAAATCCAGAGTTAAGAGTGTCCAAAGCAGCGGATACGGATTAGAAATCAATACCGATGCAAGTGCACCTGAACCTGGTGTCCCTAAAATTCCGGAGTTAAGAGTGATCAAAGCGGTGGATATGAATTAAAAATCGATACCAATGCGAGAGCACCTGAACCTAGAATTCTGTAAAGTAAAGGGATTCATGAAATGTTTTAGGTTTTCGTAAATAAGGTTTTGTCAGATGAACATCCAGTTAGTTTAAGATTATTTTAATCAAATAATGCAGGAAATAGAGAATATAAAAAAATAATACAAAAAGAAATAATAAATCTAGTCTTAAACTTCTAATTTTGAATTTCCAACGGTTCTCTCGAATCTTCTATTTACAAGGTTGTTTTCTAATGCTATGTTTGTTTTGGCTATCCCGACAGGCGATAGTTTTTTGACTCGAAGAAATAATATGCCGCGTTTGGCTGTTGCTAAGTTGAATATTTTAATAAGATAAACCCGACAGGCGTTATATCTGAATTTTGATTTTAGAATTGAAATTGAAGCTAAATAATCACTCGGTGAAGACCCCCAGTATGATTTTGCAAAGAATTGATCGAAATGAGCTAGAATACCCCGACAGGTGGCAAATGCTCGCGAGTAGCCTGACAGTGCCGAATGTATACCTGTGATGACGTCACACTGGTCTTCGACCGTTGAGCTGCCGGTGCGCGCGCCGATCGGATTCGGAGACGGCTTGATATGTTACAATAGGTATATACCGCGAGTATTCGGTGAGTCTGAACGACCCCCTCTCTACGTAAAACCAACACAGGCGCGCACTGCGTCGGTAGAAGCGCCACTGGCCGCCTAGCCCCGCTCGCCGAGCCTCGCGCACGCAGTGCGCGCCTGTGTTGGTCTTGCCCCAGGAAGGGGGTCGTTCAGACTCACCGAATACTCGCGGTATATATATTAGACTGTTTCAAAAAAAAAAAAAATTTCAAAGAACATTGAAAAATCGTCAGAGTATGTCTAAACAAAGACCCTGTTCAAATGTGAGCCCTTAATATTAATATTTAGAGGTGGCGCTTTTCATTTTTCTATTTCCATTTAAATAACATGGGAAAATTTTTTTCTGAACTTCCGAATTTTATTACTCAGAAACGAACTATCTTACAATAATAACTAAGATAGCTTTTTGTAGCAAATTTGACGCTCTATAAAAAAGGTTTGAATGAAAATTTGCGTGAGGCGAGCCGTTTCGGAGTTATCAAGCCTCAACCATTGAACTGTTCAAAATAATGATAATTTCTACTTATACGCGACAAAATCGACTCATATAACTTAAATACCCACTATTGTCAACTTTAAAACCAATATCTATAAATTTTCAATTCAATGTTGATCAAAAAATTTTATTAATCAACAATAAGTGATTAATTTTTTTGATCAATAATCAAAAATACGGGTATATCACAAATAAATGATGAAATTTCATCATAAATTTCATTTACAATGCATCAATAATTCATTTCAATTTAATTTTAATTTTGATTTTAATTTTGAACAGTTCATTGGTTGAGGCTTGATAACTCCGAAACGGCTCGTCTCACGCAAATTTTCATTCAGACCTTTCTTATAGAGCGTCAAATTTCCTACGAAAAGCTATCTTAGTTATTATTGTAAGGTCGTTCGTTTCTGAGTAATAAAATTCGAAAGTTCAGAAATTTTTTTCCCCATGTTATTTAAGGGTAGGAGATACTGAAAACTGCCCATCTGAACCAATTGCTATTTTGAAATGAGGTTTAACACACATGTTTGCCATCTCAAAACATAGACATTGTGCAAATTTCAAGTCATTTGAAACAATAAGTACAGAGTTACTCCTCATAATGCTTCTGAAATAGCCTTTATTTGAAAACCTTCCATGCGTCTCAATTATTTTTGAATCTTGCTGGGCTTGCACACACATATTTCAGGCTGCCCAAGCCACAAACCCACGTCGGTTTTTAGAGATAGCTACGATACTTTGATTTTGACACTTTTTTTTATGAAAAAAAATAAAAATATAATTTCAATTTTTTTTTCTAAAATCTGTAATTTTGTCTCGATTTTCAAAATCCGACGTGGGTTTGTAGCTAGTGTGTGTAGGAATGCACCCTGCAAATTGCAGAAGTCTTCGACAAAAACTAAGAGGCATGGGACTTTTTCAAAAGGCAAAACCATAGTTTTGAGATAAATCGCTTTGAAATTTTTTTTCGAATTATTCACAAAATTCAAGATTTTTATTACTGCATGATCCAAACTAGTTTCAGACGAGATTGCTAATAGTTTTGAAGCATGTGACGTTAAAAAAAAAAAAAAATAGCTCGGCTCGCACAATATTTGAGTGGAATTCACATCTTCATCATGCATTTCAGAAATTACGGTTTCAAGGAAGTTGGAAAGCATTATAAAGCATATAAATTATCACAACTTGAAAAAATTTCAACATTTATATTTTAGCAGTTCGGTTGATATAAACTTGGTCTTGTCAAGTCTAAGCAATTTGATCTGCGGGCAGCGAATCGTGCGGTTGATGACTTGTAAATCTGGTTCTGTAAAATGAATACAAACATTTGGGAGAATATTGATTTGCTATATGAATTTCAATGCTTATCTCTGGTGAAGTGTGTGACCAAAAACTTCAATAAGATTTCCAACCGTAGAAAAACATATTTTGGAGTTGTTGTCTTATGGGAGTATACACACCTTGAAAATGATTTTTTTCCAAATCACTGCTATGCTCTGAGAAAACATTCTGGTGACTCAGTTCTTCCACAATTGATTAGTGCTATTTTGATACATGGTTCATGATTTTCCCAGATTTTATGTCCTCCGCTGAACCAAAATGTAGTCCACCGAAGAAAAAGTAGTTGTCGTAAGGTACAGTATGCTGCGTTGCATGAAATTTCTCCAAATTGAGGAAAATATTCTGTATGAATGTAATTTAGGGGCAAACCAATAATATTTCATGAATTCAAGTTCCAGACATAGAAATTTTTGATTGTAAGAATTTTTTTTCCATCGTTTTGGAAAAAATATTTTACAATCAAAAATTTCTATGTCTAAAACTTGAATATACATGAAATATTATTGGTTTGGCTCTAAATTACATTCATACAGAATAGCTCCTCAAATTTTGGGAAATTTCATGCAACGCAGCAACCTGTACCTTACGACAACTACTTTTTCTTCGATGGACTACATTTTGGTTCAGCGGAGCACATGAAATCTGGAAAAATCATGAACTTTGTATCAAAATAGCACTAATCAACTGTGAAAAGACTGAGTCACTAGAATGTTTTCTCAGAGTGTAGCAGTGATTTGAAAAAAATTATTTATTATTTTATTATTTTTTTTTTATTATTTTGTTATCTCACGTGAAAAATGCATCTCAAGTTTCTTATTTTCACAAATTGAAATGGCATTAACCGAAATATAGGAAAATTAGAAACTTCTATTGTAACATTATACGTTTTATTGAGTAAACGGGGCTTAATCATTTTTTTTCGGTTCAAGTATTTGTGTACGTATAGATAAGGGTTCAAATAACACTTTTCCGTAAAAAACCGAAAATCGATTTTTTTCAAATTTTTGCACTCAAATTTCAGTATCTCCTACCCTTAAACGGGAATAAAAAATTGAAAAGCGCCACCTCTAAATATTAATATTAAGGGCTCACATTTGAACAGGGTCTTTGTTTAGACATACTCTGACGATTTTTCAATGTTCTTTGAGAAAAATAAAATAATCGCTTTTTTTGAAACAGTCTAATATATATGTGGGCAATTCCACCTCAAATCGGCCAATTTTGGGTGTTTTTTGACCTCGTATTTTTTGAATCGCCTTAAACTTTTTTTACGTAAAATCTACGTCAAAAAAGTAGACCCGTATTTTTTTGTTGGTCCAAAAAGTTTTTTTTACGCTAGTTATGAATTATCGAATTTTACTGTAAAAGTAGCGCGAGGGCGGCTTTGAGAATTAATATCTCGGGTTCCCTTCACCGTAGAGAGATGTTTAAAAACGCGTTTTAAAGGCGATGAAAGCCACTTTTCGATAAAATTTTTCAATTTTTTAAAAAATATAGTTTTGTTATTTTTATGAGTAATCAAAATGTTTATCGATTTTTTTCGCAATCTAAGGCCATTTTTAAAATTCTAAAAAAAATATGATCGCATTCCTTATTCAATTCTGAAGATGACGATTTTTTAAAAAAGATGGAGCTATTTTTCTAAGTATTTTTTTTTACAATTATTTGTCCGGCGTTGCGTGAGGTTGCCGCGCTGCGTGCCTTGCTACTACCACGTTATTCCATGTATGGAAAGCCGCGCGTCACCCGAGTCGAAATCTGAGTCCTCATTTAAGCCTCCAGACCCTCCATTTCTTTGATGTTCAGATTTGCCGACACGAATTTAGACCTCATTTACGTCTCTTAGGTCCTCACATACCAGTTGGACTCGATAGAGCCTCCAAGTTCTCTAATTTTTTGGATTGTAATTGAACCTCGAGAGCCTCGAATTCAGTAAGGCCTCGAAGTTCTCCAAATTTTAAACCTCATTTAAGCCTCCAGATTCTCCTTTTCGTTGTTGTTCAGATTTGCCGACACGAATTAAGACCTCATTTACCTCTCTTAGGTCCTCACATACCAGTTGGACTCGATAGAGCCTCCAAGTTCTCTAATTTTTTGGATTGTAATTGAACCTCGAGAGCCTCGATTTCAATAGGGCCTCGAAGTTCTCCAAATTTTTAGCTCGACATTGCACCTCGAGATACTCACAGTACTTACTCTCGGCGCCACAACGCGGCGCCGGTCTTCGACTCACCCGCAGAATAGCCGCAATTTTGTTCTCGCGAGTAAAGTACTACACCCAGACACATAGAGAGACCCCGGCGTCCTACCACGCGGGCTCGAGGACTAACTGAGGTCTCGAAGAGAACCTCGAGGCCTAACTGAGGTCTGGAAGAGAACCTCGAGGACTAACAGAGGTCTTGAGACTCGAAGAGAAGCTCGAGTACTAACTGAGGTCTTGAGACTCGAAGAGAACCTCGAGGACTAACTGAGGTCTGGAAGAGAACCTCGAGGACTAACTGAGGTCTGGAAGAGAACCTCGAGGACTAACTGAGATCTGGAAGAGAACCTCGAGGACTAACTGAGGTTCAAGCTAGGAATTGAAATTGAGGTTCTGGAGGACCTAATGAGTCCCAATATTGGTTATCATTAAGACCTCGACAGTCGGAATCGGCCCGTAAGCGCACTCTTGAGGTCCTAATGATACCCAATTTACGCAGGCTTTCCCTATACCTGAAAGAAATCTTAAGCCTCATATGAGTCTCAAAGACCTCGCGAGAATCTCGAGGCTTAAATGAGGACTCAGATTTCGACTCGGGCACGCCATTGGCCGAGCCCCGTACGACGTGGCAGTAGCGAGGCCCGCGGCGCGCCAACCTCACGCAACGCCGGACAAATAATTGTAAAAAAAATACTTAGAAAAATAGCTCCATCTTTTTTAAAAAATCGCCATCTTCAGAATTGAATAAGGAATGCGATCATATTTTTTTTAGAATTTTAAAAATGGCCTTAGATTGCGAAAAAAATCGATAAACATTTTGATTGCTCATAAAAATAACAAAACTATATTTTTTGAAAAATTAAAAAATTTTATCGAAAAGTGTCTTTCATTGCCTTTAAAACGCGTTTTTAAACATTTCTCTACGGTGAAAGGGACTCGAGATATTAATTCTCCAAGCCGCCCTCGCGCTACTTTCACAGTAAAATTCGATAATTCATAACTGGCGTAAAAAAAACTTTTTGGACCAACGAAAAAATACGGGTCTGCTTTTTTGACGTAGATTTCACGTAAAGAAAGTTTAAGTCGATTCAAAAAATACGAGGTCATTTCTCGGCCGATTTGAGGTGGAATTGCCCATAATTGAAAAAGCCTAAGATCTTGTAGATTCAGTAACGTCTGTTAGTGAGTGCTAAAGAGCCTTAATTAAGGTAAGATTCCAACTCTAGACAACCCTTCGATTGATGATAAATTGATAAAATAAAAAGAGATTCATTTCTTATTGCGTACTTGGGTCAAGCCTCAACGAGGGTGACGCCATTAACATATCATCGAATTGTTGGGCTTCAGTTTCGTCTAATTATTGATTGTTGATTATATTATCGATTATTGTGTTCTCAATTATATGTAATATTGCCTTATTGATCGATTTTTCGAGAAAGTACCGTCATTAATTATCGTATCGTCATTGATTATCGTATCGTCATTATCGTCATTTATTATAGTATCGTCATTATCGGCATTTATTATCGTATCGTCATTATCGTCATTTATTATCGTATCGTCATTATCGTCATTTATTATAGTATCGTCATTTATTACCATATCGTCATTTAATTATCTTACTGTTATTTCTTTGTATTTTGGTTGTGTCTTTCCGTACCTATTCTCTTGTAAACGTTATTAATTGATAGTCTGAGTTCCGGTTATTATTATTTTGTCAAGTCCCAGAAATAAGAATCCCCACGTGGAAAAATTAGTTGAGTAGTAAAATACGATAATTGATCTCGACGGCTTGTTGAGCCACGTGTTTCTGGAAGAATCGATCTACTGGTTGTAGATCTGATATCGTGTTAATATTCCGATTAATCTAGTCTCTTTCCGATTAAAAGTAGCTTTAAGACCTTAGTAAAATCTTGAGCTGGTATAATTATTATGTTTCGGATTATTATTTGTAATAGGTTTTAGCGTCCCTTTTGTTAGCTTATTATTGTGTAGCCGACGCCTGTATATCGTGTAACGTTGCCTTTGGCCATCTTTGTGTGAACTTATTTGAATTAGATTCCGACGCCTTGCCCTTGTCTAGGGAAATATTCTGTAATACCGACTTGTTCATTAGTTACTAGAAGTCCCCAAATTATTGATTCCGGACTTTTGATCTATCTACGATATCGACCTATTTTTTATAACTAATACTCTCCCATTATTTATTTCTACCGTACCATAAGATAGTTGTTTCCTTTCTTGTTCTGTTATTTTATTTGTTCTACATTACCTATACCTTGTTTATATTATCTTGTGTCCTACCTTACCTTATGTTCTATATTGTCTAATGTCCTACTCTTTCTTTGGTGACCTAGTCAGTCAGCTGTTTCCGATTATTTTAGTTTAAGTTGTTTAACTTGCGTTAGTCCCGACCCAAGCGATCGGCTTTGATTGTTTAATTAGTTTATCGTGTGTTTGATTACTCGGGTTAATTGTTGTTACCGATATTTTGAATAAAAGGGTTTCTTTGTGACTTGATCCATAAACCATAAAAATATATTAGTCTTCCCCTATATTATTTCGCCCCCATGTTCCCCTCACGCTGAGCTTACCATGTAATACCGTACTCGTTTCATTTACCTAACCTTTAGTTTTATTTCATTTATTACCTTTAATTAATTTCGTTCTGTTTATTTCATTTAATTCATTTCGTTTATTATTATTATTCTTTCATTTTGAGTTTTTGGAGTTTTGCTTCCGTACCGCGGTACCTGAAGGTACCTGGCGCCCAACATACCGTAAATTCAGTTAGACTAAGCTATATTATAAGAAGTCGTATTTAATAGCCAAACTTTAATGGAAATCAAACGTTGGAAGTGTCTGATCTTTGTAGTCGCGTAGCTGCCCGGAACAAATCCCCCACCGTCGGCGGTGCCCGTCACAAAGCATACATTTTCAATCTAACCTCACTTTTTACTGTCACGACAGCAATAGTTACTTCCGTCACAGCAGTGAGTACTGTCAGAACTATAGTGAAAACTGATTTGCACATCACGGAAAAAAGCAAATACTATATCGACTAGACTAATGTCCTGCGCAGCACAGCTCACTGTTTTTTTTTTCTCCGTGTAGAGACCCATGATGACGGACGAAAAAAAGGATTTTTCAAGCCCCCCGCAGAGGGAATTATTATTATTCTTCGTTCCCACGGTATAAAAAATAGGTTCCACTACCTCAAATCAATGCCGATACAGTGTTGAACTCTCAAGACCAATTCTCAAATATTGTCTGTAGTAATCCCTCATGAAAAAAAAAAACCCCGAACTTTAAGGGTATACCCCCAAATTTGGGTGTTAAACCCCGAAATTCCGAGGTAAACCCTCAACTTTGAGTGTTAACCCTCAAAGTTGAGGGTTAACACTCAACGTTGGGGGTATACCCCTAACATTACGGGGTGTTCCCTCAAACATTTTGGGGTTAACACCTAACGTTGGGGGTATACCCTTAACATTACGGGGTTAACCTTCACATTTCAGGGTTGAGCCTCAGATTTGAGGGTAACCCCTAAATTTGAGGGTTTACACTCAACGGTTTTTCAGGATATACCCTCAGATTTAAGGGTAAATCCTAAATTTGAGGGTTACACCCAACGGTTTTTGGGCGTATACCCTCAGACTTGAGGGTAACCCCTAAATTTGAGGGTTACACCCAACGGTCTTTCAGCGTATAATACCCTCAGATTTGAGGTTGTTACAAAAAGTAAATTATATATAATTTACGACTTTTGCGCAAGGTTGTGAGAGGGTTCATATACCTATATTACATATATTAAACGGTATATTCCCGGATTTACCACGGGTAATCACTTCAGAAATACAGTATATCTGCGCTTTTCTGCATACCGTATTTTACCGGCACTTCTACCGTATTCACGGGTACTGAACACAGTTTTCATACGGTATGAACACCGTTACCGTACCCTGTGTGAACCGACAAATTTCCTGGTCCCTTCAAAAAATTGGGTTTTACCGCAGTATGTGTACCGTAGTTCAACAGTTTCGATACCGTATTCTCACCACATTCATACCGTATTCTTACCACATTCATACCGTATTCTCACCACATCCATACCGCATTTTCACCACATTCATACCGTATTCTCACCACATTCACACCACATGAATACCCTATTCGAACCGCATCTATACCTGAAAAAAAATTCAATAAAAAAAATCGGGAAGTGTGAGTCAGCGACGCCTTGGCAGCAGAAGACATGTAGCGAATTTTATTGAGAAATAGAGCTCTTCAGCAGATCTCAACCAACGCCGGGATAGCATGATTTCTAAAGGAAATTCCCTGTATGCCTTCGTACCAAAGCGTCGCTCATTCCTGAGCAAGACATATCGGACTATTCTGTACATGGTATTTATTGATGACAGGAAAGTATAATAATTCACTTTTTTTGCTAATGTGTAATTAAATGAGTAATTTAATTAAAAATGTAATTGGTGACTTGCAACACTAGTTGGGAACAACTGCATTTTCCGTCCGTAGTATCACGGTCTTCCATGCCTCGCATGACGAAGTAATATCGTCGGAGGTGGCCTCGATAATTCAGCAGCCGCATACTCGGCGCGTTTCAAGTACATTTGCCCTCTCGCATCATCCATGGTACCTGCTTGATTTCAATAAACGATTTCACCCAATTTTCAATAATATTAAGATTTAATAATCCATCAGAACACGTTATAAGACCTTCCGTGGTGACTGGAACGAGTTCGGTACTTTGACCCTTTCTTCCGGGATCACCACATGTCCCGTTGTATCGCTCGTCTCCAGCACACACTAACCTCCAGCACACACCAACCTTCTGAAAATTATTAACACGCTGCGGAATGTACCTACTATTTTCTAGGTTATGTGTCTAACTTTTCATCGTATTCCAACGCGGGTATATCGAGGCATTGTACAACGGCTTTACGTAACGTCAAAGATGAACGCCACATACACACGAGAGTCAAGAAAGTTTCAACAATTTTTTTGACGACTAATTTCAACACAAAGCTGAGTAACTATGCCGATACGTGCGAACGAGTATACCGCTTTGACAGGTCAACGCATGGCGGAGCGAACGGCGCGACGCTTATCGACCTGCTGGAGAACTACCATAACGGTTTCAACGTATTTCATGAGTCATAAATTTCATATACTTTTGTTTCGCTGAATTAGTAGGATTTTTATACAAATAATATGATATAAATTGATTTTTATTTTCATTCACGTTATTTTCACATAATAAATATTATTTTTATAGGTGAGTGCACCAGTGAATGAACGATCAAGCGCACGGTCAGTTTCAAGGAAGGTTTTCTTTGTACTGGATGGTTATTACCTTACAAAACCAGTTCTATTCGACACATTATATCCTAAATATTTAGGATCGCTTGTTAAAACGTGTTATCCGAACAGGAACCTATATGAAAAAACCTATTCAAAACGAAAATAGCAATTTCACCAGTAATTGAACACTGGGACCCAATCAATAAACAGCCTTTGCACCAGTAAATGAACAGACTGATTCAGCAAATATTAGTATAGATAATCGAAAGTGGTGTCGTTCATTTACTGGAAATACCGGTTCCAATGAAGGAACGGTGCCGTTTTCATATCGTTCATTCACTGGATTTACGTATACCAGCGAATAAACAGCGCTGTTCATTCAATGGAAAATCGCGGTTGTCAGGACTAGTGAATAAACACTGACCCTTCGAAAGTATTTCGAGGTTATGTATCATAAAAATTGTGCAAAACGAAAGTTTAGGCTTTCTATTAATCAGAGAATACAATATCATAAGGTATTCAACACTTTTGATTTAAGGGGGTTTCCCAGTCTGGAGCTCCAGAAAGCGTGTGTGTTTGTTGAAGCTTTGTGCCGTTAAGGGTTGTAGAAGGAGAATAAATGAGAAAATATGTTTTGAAAGTGCTCAACTTAAGCTTCAATTTGAAAAAAAAAAGTTGACAATATCATTAAAATTACGACCTCTATGGCCATTGAAGTCATGGTCTGCAAAAAGCAGCGTCGAAAACGGTAAACAACATTGTAACCGAACGGAGCATCTGAAACCCAAAAACAAGGAGTCATTTGATTGGTCAAGGCACCATCTAAGCTTCTATGGAACTGATTTGTCGTCCGTCTTTTGGTTTATCAATAACTTGCAAAAACAGTTGTCAAAATCGAGGAAATCTAAGTTTTTTGATTAAAAAATTCGCAACTCACCCAAATTTAGGTTTATCAAAAATCGGTTCCATAGGAGCTTAGATGGTACTTTGACCATCAAAATGACTCCTTGTTCTTAGGTTTCAGATACTCCGTTCGGTTACAATCTTGTTTACCGTTTTCGGCGCTGCTTTTTGCAGACCATGACTTCAACGGCCATAGAGGTCGTAATTTTGATGATATTGTCAACTTTTTTTTTTTAAATTGAAACTTAAGTTTCGCTCTTTCAAAACATATTCCTTCATTTTTTTTTTTTTTCCTTCTACAACTCTCAACGGCACAACGCTTTGAAAAACATGCACGCCTTCTGGAGCTCCAGACTGGGAAACCCCCTTAAATAATATGTCCTAAAAATGAAGAACAAAAGCGGCCATACTTACTTATTCCATCAATTTCTCGCGATGAGCCGAGCACTCGTCTCGAAAATAATTTATTGTATTACTTCACGAGCGAACCGTACGTATGTGACAAGTGAAATTGTTGAGTAAAAAAATCAAGATTTCTCTGCAAAAAACGGACGGAAACAAACGTCTACGCGGAAGCCTTACTTTTTCATGGAGAACGTGATGTTGTTCATTCACTGGTGACTGTTCATTTACTGGTGCACTCACCTACTGATAATCAAATTGCTGTTTAAAATTATTGCAGTACAGAATCCCAATATGCCCAAAATATTTTCCACAATTTTCTTTACAACATTGTTCAGGATTTCATTCCAAGGCATGTACAGTGTTATACGCTTTATACGCTTAGGTGTGTTATACGTTTATGAATTATCCGAAAAATATCTAGATCCTTTGGAAAAATAACTTGTGAGCAGAAGTACCGTCATATAACCAAGGTACATAGTATATACCACAAGACCTTCGAAATTATCGGATATTTCCCGATTGTTTTGCTGCGTGGCATCGAGAGGGCTAAGTTTTGCAGATTTTTGTGCAAAACTTGGCCCGTTCGTTGCTACGCAAGATCAAAACAACTTTTTTCCGTCCATCATTGTGGGTCTCACGCGAAAACATTCAGAATTGAACACAGAATTTTTCGTAATTTTTCAAGAATTTTCGAAACGTTGGAACATGGTGTTTCGTTGGTTCAAAATGTTACATGTGCTGAGAAAAAAAGAAGGAATAATGATTCCATCATGGGAGGGGTGTCGAAATGATCGAAATGAAAAAAAAAAAGATTTTTGAGAATTTTTCGAGATTTTTGAAAAACGCCCATTTCAAAATGGGTTTGAATAATCATGGAAAATTGACGGTTGGAGGGAAAAATCTGAAAAAATTCAGCAGTCCTTTTTCGAGGTAGTAGAATCGTTTAAAAAATCGTGAAGCGAATCAAAAATGGTGACGGAAAAACATTGGTCGAGTTCACGTTGAATTCCCCATGTATTGTGACGTGGATTTTTCCTGATCCTCAGACCAGACCGGATAGCTAGGCTGAGAACCATCCACTCGACAATTAGCCAACGAAAATTACTAATAAAACCAAAATGTTGGGCGCCAGGCTTATAATCGCCATGTTCTGAAAATCTAACTAATAAAGACAAAATATGAACTACAGATACTTGAGCGCCGGCTAGCGTCAGTACCGCGGAGAGGGGTCGGGATTTTGAAGGATTAGCAGGGCGTTGATTAACGACTCGATGTATTTGAATTTAATAAAGAAAATGGAATTTATTCAAGTAAAATAGAAAATAGAAAAAGATAGAAATTAACAAATCGTGTACCCGAAGGTACTCCCTCTCGGGTATAAAACGGCTACAGGTCGTGTAAAGGCGACCTGGCCACGCTTGACGAGTTTTACGATAATAAATAATTAACAGCTTCCACGTAGGACAGCAATAACAAGAAAAAATATAGCAAAATTAAATAACTCGACAAATTAGGTCCTCGTAGGACAATAAACTAGCTAAAACACGAGATACTTTCCACGAGGAATATTAACAATCTTAAAACTAACGATGAATGAGCCTAAGGCTCGCAATAATAACAAAATAACAAAATAACAGAATATAATCGGAAGGCTCACGAATCAAACAAATTTACACTAATAAAGAATCGCCTAAGCGATCGTTAGTCGTTTTGGTGTGACTAGCTCGCCTCCGAGAGGCGAAGCCTCCCGTTAAAGAAAACTCTGCAAAGAGTTATTATTTCCAAAATCTACTAACACTAACTTAACCTAACTCTGCCATCGTAGGCGAAACAAAACTCAAAATAACGATCTGGATCTCCTCGTGAGAGGAAGAGAGCGCGACAGTGACGTACTACGACTATCTTTCTCGCACTCAGGTGCGAAACCTACGGTTCTACAGAATTACTAACACGCAACACAAAACTCTAAAAATCTTATGCAAAACTGAAACGCAAAACTCTATTATGATGTGAGACACCCCGTACGGAAAAAACTACTGAAATACTACTGGGAAACTACTGGAATAACTACTGATAAACTACTGCTATACTTTTGAATACTACTGCCATTTTTCAGTAGTTCTCAGACTGTAAATTCGCGAATACTGGGGACTACTGATAAGTAGTAACTACTGATACGTAGTAACCACTGATGAGTAGTGACCATCGGCGAGTGGTAACTGCGCGCGGGTAATGTAAATCATGTTCCAGTAGTTCCCAGACTGTAAATTCGCGAATACTGGTGACTACTAACCACGGACGAGTAGTTATCATTGGCGAGCGGTGACTATCCGAAAGTCACTACTTCTTCTTTTTCTTCTTCTTCCTTTTCTCGACTCAACGCTCTTTCGAGCATGTAGTCAGAATAGTCACTACTGTCGAGTAGTACACTAAGTATTGTCCAGTAGTTATTGCGACACAAAGTCGTACACTGCAGGTAAGAAGTCACCAGTAGTGTACCACTCATACATGGTGTAATACTACTCAGTGAACTACACAACAGTATAGTGACTATTCAATAGTCACCACTCGTCAATGGTAACTACTCATCAGTATACTTATCGTCAGTAGTTACTACTAAATTACTACTTACCGGCAGTAGTTACTACTCATTTACTACTTATCTTCAGTAGTTACTACTGACATCTTAGAAGTTTTTTCCGTACGGGACTGGTGGCGGCTTACCGACTCGAAGGTCGTCTTAATTTGATTCCAAAGATATTAATTAGCCTCGTGGCTCGGACAAGAGAAGATGGCGGATGGCTGTTCGCCGAATTCAAATTACTTTGAGTCAAATTGGCTAACGCTTACCGTTTTCCAGCCAGAATGCAAGGCCTCGTGGCGTCGCGACGACGAGCCCTCAGGTGCACTAACTCGAACTCAAAAACTCAAACGCTCGTAACAAAAAGTCCCTCGAAGGGAGTACTAACAAATTACAATTAGAGCAAGCACTAGAGCTCCGCGCCCTACCTGCGAGGCAGGCCTACGGCAGAGTGATCTTTGACCGCCGGGTGCTGATAATTCGCACCCTGGTCATATGGTCGCCTAATAATTTGAGTATTGACCACTAGATCGCCTCACGTAAGGTCGTAGATCTTGGCTTAGCGCTAAATTCGAAGTTCACCACGGTGTTAGAAGCTCGCTAAATCGGAGGATCATTGGTTGCAGGTTCTTCTTGGTGGCGGGAATCTCTTCCACCACCGATATCCCACGCTGTAGAATGCCCTTGGCACTCCCCCGTGTCCTCTCTCTCGATGGTGGAGGTAGCCCTGCAGTAGCTAGCCTCCTGAGCTTTTTGGTGGCGTTTGTCGAAAAGGATCCAATGCAGTTCTCAGCTTCTTAGTCGTCGTACAGGCCTCGTACTCGAAAATATCGGCCATGTCTCCCACATGATAGAGAAAAGGTAGAAAAAGAACAAAAGAATAAGAAATAGATTCGATAGTCTTAGATCGGTCACGGTCGCCTCTCGGAGAGTTCATAGCTTTGGGGCTAACCTAACGCATTCATGCTTCTTTCATGCATCCACCCTACGTAACTAGGGTCGTCTAAGGGTTCGGGAGTCACTTGTAACACGCGTTGCAAAATGCAATGTTACAGTATATATAATATATATTGTGACAGGAAAATAATATTCCCTCGACATCGTACCAAAGTCGTGTCGTCATAATTGTGTTGTCCTAAATTGTATTGTCCTTAATCTTAGGCATCTTATTAATTCATTTAATTATTAATTAGACGAGAGATTTGTCGGGTCGGTAGAAATCTAGTTTATGTCATCATCTACTACCGCTCGACAGATAAACAGAATAGCGCTAATTCGAGGGATGACACGCATGCGCGAGCTTATTGATTTTCGTTGAGTAGAGATCTAGCGACAGTAGAGTGGAGGAAAAGGAACAGATCCTTCGCCAATTACCGTAAAGGAATACTTCCATACTCGGTCACTTACTTACATGTAACACTCTGGTCAAAGGCTTTGACTAGATCACATTGACAAATTAGCGAAGTCAACCCTCGAGAAGTCTCGTCGCAATATATAAAAATCTCGCTGTATTATTTAGATTATTATCGTTACGTTAAAGTAATCAATTATCGTCAATTATTAAATCTTAGTGTGTTAATTAATCATATTGTGAATTGTCAAACAATAAGGGATTGTCAATTAAGTGGATAGACATCCAGCGCCGGCAACTCTTGTGTTGCATGTGTTGCGCTGGCAACACTCGAAATCTTCCGTGTGTGGTCTGGCATTACTCGGAATTTGACCACTGCAACTGAAAATTCATGAATTTGAATACAACATTTTTCTAATTGATGAGTTTGTATCTCGAAATGCTGTCAGGAGCGCGACTTTTGCGATCGATGAATGAAAGATATGAAAAAAAATTTAGCCCCCCCCCCCCCCCCCCCCCCCCCCCCGCCGAATCCTAACTTGGCAACACACGGAAGATTAGTAAGTTGCCGGCACTGGAGACATCCAGAGGCAATCGTTGCGTTTAAAATCATTTTGTCAACAAACATAAGTCTTGAATTAACATATATATCTTTATCTTGAGCTATTGTCTATCTTGTTTCCTCTGTGCATGATCTATCAGCTTTGCAAATAATTACCTGGTCCACCAACTGTACCTACCCTGAGTTAATTGTCTTAATTAAGTTAATTAAAAATATAATTGTTAGTCTATCGGACTAGCTGGCGCCCAACATTAATAAAATCAAATAAACATTGGCTAGAGTCCTAGCAGTCGCTAGGACCACGACCGCGCTAGGTGAGGAAAATATTTCCGTCTTAAGGTGCTTTCCTAGGTCATTCCACCAGTCCTGAAAACATCGTGAAAAAATGTGATATTAAACGGAATATCTTTGCCTGGGCACCGAAATCAATGAAACAAAATACGTCGCGCAATTCTATGTGCGACTCCGAACATGTACAGCCCAAAAAATGTTCGTTTTGGGCGAAAATAGAGAAGATATCCATGAAAAACGTTTCTAAAACCGTTTTTCATGGATATCTTCTCTATTTTCGCGCAAAACGAACATTTTTTGGGCTGTACATGTTCGGAGTCGCACATAAAATTGCGCGACGTATTTTGTTTCATTGATTTCGGTGCCCAGGCAGAGATATTCCGTTTAATATCACATTTTTTCACGATGTTTTCAGGACTGGTGGAATTGCCTAGGAAAGCACCTTAATATATATTATCGTATCGCATTCTATGACTATCCATGAAAAACTACGGTGAACTACGGATATTTACTACAAATATCGCATACAGTATTATCCTTTGACTATATAACCCTGGACTGCTAACGCTAACTTCAGGCGTGTTGTCAGAATGTGGCGCTACAGGCAGTCAACGGTCGAGTTCAGAACTACTGAGTTTAATTGTTTCGTTCAGATCAGGGTGCTTATTCACTAACTTTTGCGTTATCATAACTGCAGAATAGCTGCAGAAAACAATGTCAATCCATGAAATAGGAGCAGCTCATTGGTAGCCGCCTATTGTTTTATCACCCGTATCTTTCTTCAAGTGAATTCACTCATAATCTCAAATTTCTCTGAAGTGAAAATCTTTTCATATCGCTCTATTAATATTTTTGTAACACATGCATGATTTCTGCGTTTTTTTTACCTAAAAATAGGGTCAAAAGTAGCCGTTTATTGACCGCTTAAAAAGAGCGGGCAATAAAGAATTCTTTATTGCCCGCTTCTTCAATAAGCGGGCAATAAAGGATTCTTTATTGCCCGCTTCTTCAATAAGCGGGCAATAAAGGATTCTTTATTGCCCGCTTCTTCAATAAGCGGGCAATAATGGATTCTTTATTGCCCGCTTCTTCAATAATATATATATATATATATATATATATATGGGGAATTCCATACCAACTGGGTCCACTCAAAACCCTGACCCCTTTCGATTTTGTCGTTAATTTTTTCTTAGATTCAACAGGCTCAAAGTAATTCAGTGTATTTTTTTCAAATTTTTATCTCCCATGGTCCTCGAGTTTCAAATTTTTGAAAAATATACATTTTCAATCATCATCAATCATTAGAACGCCTATATCATCGGTTCCTCGCTATGAATTTTCAAAAACAATGTGATGAAATTGATCAGCAGGAAACGTACTTTCTGGAAAAAATATTCGTAAATTGTTATGGCTTAGTCTTCACAGTTGAATCTCGAATCAAAATGTAAAAATTGAATTTTCGACATGTATGCCCCGATTGAAAATTATGAATAAATTCTAAAAAATACTTGCTTCAAAAACAAAAATTTTGAGCCGTGTCCGATCGTGGAACTATGATTCCTTCATATTGTTTTTAAACTTTTAAGATTTGGAATGATGACATTTTTTATACACCTCAGCCGCTCGGCACCCCAGACACGTAAATAGTTCAAAACATATTCTTAGACTTATTTGATATTATATACAATAGGGCGGTCCTTATTTGGGGTATGTTCGAATTTTTTTCGACGATAGTCTCAAATCAGTTTCAAATAAATCAGAAGAAACGCCTGCCATGTTTAAGCCCTTAATATTAATATTAACCCGGCCCCCACCACAGTCAAAGTTTTAAATGGGCAATTGCATGTATTTTTTAAAACTAAACATTGAATTTCCACAACTCCCGATGATTGTTGATGAAAAAATCTAAAATTTAGTATATTCATTTGCACTTGTAGGATGTACAAAATAGTGCATTCGAAATTTTTTAGATCATTATATTCTTACCTTTTGATGCTTAACTTTAAGGGAAATTTTTTTTTCATCACATTAAAAGGTGAGAATAAAATGATCTAAAAAAATTTCGAATGCACCATTTAGTACATCCTACAAGTGCAAATAAGTATACTAAATTTTAGATTTTTGCATCAACAATCATCGGGAGTTGTGGAAATTCAATGTTTAGTTTTAAAAAATATGTGCAATTTCCCATTTGAAACTTTGACTGTCGTAGGGGCCGGGTTAATATTAATATTAAGGGCTTAAACTTGGCAGGCGTTTTTTTCTGATTTATTTGGAACCGATTTAGGAATATCGTCGAAAAAAATTCGAACATACCCCAAATAAGGACCGCCCTATTGCATATAATATCAAATAAGTCTAAGAATATGTTTTGAACTATTTACGTGTCTGGGGTGCCGAGCGGCTGAGGTGTATAAAAAATGTCATCATTCCAAATCTTAAAAGTTTAAAAACAATATGAAGGAATCATAGTTCCACAATCGGTCACGGCTCAAAATTTTTGTTTTTGAAGCAAGTATTTTTGAGAATTTATTCATAATTTTCAATCGGGGCATACATGTCGAAAATTCAATTTTTACATTTTGATTCGAGATTCAACTGTGAAGACTAAGCCATAACAATTTACGAATATTTTTTCCAGAAAGTACGTTTCCTGCTGATCAATTTCATCACATTGTTTTTGAAAATCCATAGCGAGGAACCGATGATATAGGCGTTCTAATGATTGATGATGAGTAGTAGGTGCCAGCCATGGCGAGTCATAACAAATGACGTCACGAGGTCAGTGACCGGGAGGGAGTGGGGATTCGGCGTCAAAACAATGAGAGACAGCAGACTGTCCGATCCAAGATGGCGGCGCCCATACGCAATATTATAAACAAATATGGCGCCCGTTTTCCAATTTTTTCAAAATCCAAGATGGCTACTATTTTTTTTTTCAAAATCCAACATGGCTACTATTTTTTTTCAAAATCAAATATGGCTACTATTTTTCAAAATCCAAGATGTCTGATCTAAGATGGCCCCGCCCATACAAACCAATATGGCGGCTTTTCCAAGATGGCTACTATTTTTTTCCATATTCCAATATGGCTACTATGCCGGCTCTGAAATAATAAATTCTTATCCTATATATATCTATACTAGCTGAAATTGATAGAAAATGACAGGGTATATGCAGGGATTGACACAAATTATTTTCAAATATTCGTTTATTATTATTTTACCAAATCTAATTTTTTTTTACAAGCATATTTTATCAGATATAGTTTTTACAAGCATATTTTATTAAATCTAGTTTTTACAAGCATCTTTTTTAACGTAGGTACAACAGAGCGCGCTGACCCGTCATTCGCCATCGTGAGACAAGATCGCACCCCCGCATCGGTCATTCGAGACCTACCGAATCGATTAATCAAGCCGCGATCTTCCTCGTAATTCCGGTACAATCCTCCTGACTATATCTTGACGCATTCACACCTACCGGGAAGATTCCTTGATAGTATACACCTGACTGCCGTCGATTGCGCATGCGCCAAATAATTCATTTTCATTGGTCGGTAAGATCGTCCCGGGACAGTATTATGACGTAGGAGGCACGGGTGCCAACATGCGAAAAATTAAGCGAGAGCTGTCAAACTCTGGCGCGTAAAGTAGTCAATCGAGGTTATGTTGATATTTATTTTAATTCGACGTTAATTATTGAAAAAAAAAAGAAAAATAGCACGGACTAGCAGTTTTTAATAACGTAATCCATTTCGGAAGATTATTCAATGCATGCATCAAAGGATTTAATGGAAAAACAACAATTAATCGTTACAAAAAACATCTTAAAGTGATTTGTTGAAAGATGAAATCTAAAATCAAATCTGAAAGGTTATTATCAAATGACAGTCTGGACAAACTGAGGCAGGTGAGTGAAAATAACGTTTATTGAAAAAATATTCTTCATTCACATCGAATCGAAGCAAGCAATCAGCTGTTCGGAATAAATTCCGACGGTTCTTTCAGAACATCAAATTTTAACCTCGATAATGAAAGCTTTCCAAGCCTTTCTGAATCACTACCGCAATTTATTGAGATTTGAACCCAAAAAATTCGTATCAATTACATCGCCGTCGAAAACAAAGTTTGACAGCTAAAACTCGGGATGGCCAGCCTGCCTTAGCGGACGACGAAACTCGCGCATGCGCAATCGACGGCAGTCAGGTGTATACTATCAAGGAATCTTCCCGGTATGAGTACCCCAGGATAGAGTCGGGAGAATCATACAAGCCTTATGAGGAAGATAACAGCCGGATTTATCGCCCGGTAGATCTTGGACGACCGATGCTTGGGTACTATCTGGTCTCACGATCCGAAATACGGGTCACATTCATGCAAGACCGCATCAGATCCCGATAAGAGGTCATCCGAGGCCTACAGAATCGACGAAACCAAACTGCGATCTTCCTCGTAATCCCGCTACAAGCCTCCTGACGCTAGCTTAGCCTATTCATGAATGAATACCCCAGGCTAGCGTCGGGAGAGTCATACCGACATTAAGAGGAAGACAGCAGCCTAATTCATCGATTCTGCAGATCGCGGTGACCTCTTATTGGGATCTAATTCGGTCCCATATTAAGACTAGTTTTCACATTCATCCCTTATGTCGAACAGACTAAACTACAGAGCGCGCTGCCCCTGGGCTCGCATCATCCGCCATTCGCAATCACGTGACTAGAGCATATCCTCGCATCGGTCATCGGAAACGTATCGAAACGATGAACCAACCAGCCTTCCTCCGCGTCAACCCAGTACAGGTGTCCTGAGACTATCTTGACATATTCATGAATGAATACCCCAGGATGGTGTCGGGACGCCTATACTGAGCTCGCGCGGAGGAGAGCAGGAAGATTTATCGTCTCGGTACACCACGGATGACCGATGTTTGGGCTTGCTCAAGTCTCGTGATTCGAATCGTGCGGGGATGAAACCCCAGGGTCAACGCGGGCTGACAGTTTATTTCTCTCACACATACCCACTTAACAATGAAACCGCGCCGACATATGCCGGTAATAATGCACACACACACTTCACTTATCAATTATAACACTCTGGCGTATGTCGGCTATGATGTAAGGTAAAAACAAACGGGTCAACTCGTGAAACACAACATTTAAATGGATATGGCCGAATTCCGCAGCCAGCATGCCCCTGTGGAGCGCATCCTTCGCCGCATCAGCCTCCTCGCACACCACGACACCGATCTGCTGCAGAGTGGGGGCCGTCATCTTTCTGGATCGCACGATGCCGGCAAAGTGACGAACCAGCAACTCCTTGCACTTGTCGACATTATCCACCATATCCTCCAGTTGAATGATATACTCGTCTATACAGCAAGCGATATGGCGCAGACCGTCAAATGTAACCTTCTGCATCACAATTACCGGCGAATAGGTTTTTCGTTTCTTCCATCCAGGTTCACCAGTGTTATCGCCCTCCTCCTCCTCCTCGTACCCCTGCTGACTTTCGGCAGCGTCAGGATTGCTCGCATAGAATGCAACTACTTTCGAACCGTGAGCCGATGTTAAACGCAAGGAACACCCTCCGGCTAGCGAGATGGTATCGCTCAGCAACGAACTCAGACTACCGGCGGGACGCTCGCTTTTCTCGAAATACTTTTCGATATCCTCGAGCTTTTCAGTCAGATCTGCCCATGCTTCGGCGGTGAGGGATACACCGCTCGAGTAATTATTTACGAATTTCACCACAGGCTCGAAAGTCCCATCCAACCGGAGACGAAGCCCGACGTTCACCTTTTTCGACCACGAACCGTTCAGCCCGTACGTCCTCGACAGTAGCAGGCTACGCTCGGATTTCTTCAGCGCTATGTCAAAGGTCTTAGCCAATCGACTACACCCGTCTTTCAACGAGCCTGTTTTCGGTGTGGCCATTGTTCTTGACTGTTCGGTTGCAACTGAAAGCTCCGCACCCGATCTAGTCTTCACCGAGGCCTACCCACCCCACCATTCTGCACACCTCAGCAAAAATACGCATCACCACGTGACAATCGCGCGACAGTCGCAGCAGCATCGCGCAGCGCGCTTCAGCGAAAATGTAACCTCATACCGATCATGCGAGGATTACTGTAGCTATGATTTTTCTATAACCACGTAATCCGACGCGCAACGGACGTCGTTATCTTCCAGGTATCGTCAACACGGTCTTCGTAATATTTCAACAATAAAGTCGTACGCCGACAGCGGTCACCCCTGCCTTTCGTAAAACGCTGATGGCACATCACGCCACTCCAGGTGTCCTGCATATTCGCGATGTATGCACACCCACGCACGCACGCACACACACACACACACACACACACACACACACACACACACACCATTTTTTTCATACTAGTCCTAGCGAAAACCTTATGAAGGGAATAGAGAGACTCGCATTACAAACCAACAGATAGTCCGGTGAAGAAGTGTTTCTCGACAGCAACAACAGAAAAGGTATGTCTTTACGACTCGTTCCCTCGTTCAACCCTCTAATTCCGAAGGATTCTGAACAAAAAAAAAAAATGTTTAAAAAAATTCAGATGGAACGGATCGCAAGACGTGCTCGAGTACTGCGGTTGAGGGGGGAGATGCGAGAGAGATATCTCACCAACGCGAGGGCGCTCTTGCAATTCCTGCGAGTAAACAATGTCGCAGAGGGGTTCGTGGCCGAGACCGATAATATCCATTATGAGATGCTCACCCATCTCAATAGGCAGTGGGAAATCAACGATTCTTTCGTCTACGGGACGAACCCCGCGGAGGCTGCAGGGGCTGTACAGAGCGAGGAGATTTCTTCAACCGTCGCTGAGGAGGAGGAGGAGGAGGAGGAGGAGGAAAGAGACCCGCTAAATTTGGACGAGCACGACGGTCTGAGCATTCAGGAAGAAGAAGAAGAAGAAGAAGAAGAAGAAGAAGAAGAAGAAGAAGTAGAAGAAGTAGAGGAGGAAGACCAGGTGGTCCCAAATCGTTCGCCATCACCACCACCTCCATCCCCCGCCTCGTTACCTCGCTCCCCGTCCCCACCCCCAGAGTCCCCCCGATCACCTTCCCCCCTATTTATCACCCGCCGTTGATTTAATAATATTAATAACCTTACGTATAATTTTTTACACGAATATAGATTTAATAAAAATGTAGAGAGTATATAATTCAATAATAATAACCGTAGCTATAATTTTTACATGTGATATATATATATATATATATATATATATATATATATCGCGTCACTGATGCCATAAGGTCGTAACTGCCAAAAATAAAAATTTCATGTTTTTGGTGGCAAAATCTTTTTCGTGCGATATAACATCGTTTGGATATATCCACAAAAAAAAATTTTTTGGCGCTTACGACCTTATGGCTTTAGTGAGGCGATATATATTGATTTATTAAAAATGTAGAACCTATATTATCTAGATTTAAGAAAAAATGTACCAAATAAATATATATTGATTCATTAAAAAATGTAGAACCTATATTATCTAAATTTAAGAAAAAAATGTAGCAAATAAACATATACACGTTCATATGTATATTATATATATATATATATATTGATTTATTAAAAATGTAGAGCCTATATTATCTAAATTTAAGAAAAAAATGTATCAAATAAATATATATATATACACGTTCATATATATATATATATATATACCCGACTCAGTTATTTGTTATCCCGTACCATCCTCACATATATATTTACAACATCTGCATGTATAGCAAGTACACGGGAGGTAGGGGGGATATGGCAAGATCTGGTATATAAGCGGTAGGGTATTATATCTTAAATATATATATATATATATATACCTATATACAGTAGTCTCTCTCTCTCTTTCTCATTTATACACAGACGCTCGTACGACCTGACGATGGAGGGGATTCAAATTATTGCGCTATACTGTAGGATCTGCTATAGGTGTGTGTGTGTGTGTGTGTGTGTGTGTGTGATACCTCGGATGTAGAAAATTTTTATGAAAACTACACCGGCCATCAGAGCATATATATATATTCACACTGCCTCTCACACACGTGCACGGGAGGGATTATGATTCACACACACACGAGACAGATGTAGTAGATGTGTAATATCAGCGAAATCTATAAATTTGGCTGCACCTGTTCAATTTGCTCAGTTTGAGTATAAACAGGCTAAAAAATGGAAGATAATAAATTTCAACGCGAATTAACGGGCGCTAACAGGGCGATTTACCGGAGCAGCGTGATTCGAACCGTGATACGCGATGTGCTGTATTGCGCCAGGAGGTTCGCCCCTCGATTCGTGCGAGAGTTTGACGAAAATTGGTTTCTCGAGCTGGTGGACCTTCCGGCAGCCGCGCTCCTCTTTCGCCTGAGAGGTCTTTTATGGAGTTGCACCGTGCCGGATATCGGTCGTATGTACGATCGGCATGTGTTTGACGAGTCTTGGGAAAGTATGAAGATTGCCGTCGACGTGGTACGTCAACGCGGTGGTCAGTCATACCCCGAAGTCACCAGAATGGTACGGGCGTACACGGATCACGAGGGTAAGTAACAACTCTGTTCTACGGACTCTTTGTCAACGGCTCGCTTCATAGTATTGTCGGGTGTTTTTTTTTTCGCACCAGACAACGCGAGTAGCGAACCCGAGACGGAGTGGTTGAACGGAAAGGAGGATGAGTTCGACGACGAAGATCAACTCCTGTACGACGCTGCGGCTCGTTACGAGCTTGCCGCGCGGGAGGAAGAGGAAGAAGAGCTAGAATTGATAAGGGTGACGGAGCAAGCCGAGGCTGTCGCGGATACACCTCTGCTCCAAGATGACCCTTCTGTTCGGAGCGATAAAACGACTGCCATCGCGGTACAATCACTACCGCGGTGTCCCGACTCCCCCGGTGAGTACCAGCGAGTACGCATTTTTGAGACGCCTCGTGTAACCCGGTTTTTAACTCTTGGTTATCAGAGCAACGCCGACCCGTCTACGTCGGTGGTATCAACGAGGGTGCCGGTACATCGGGCATACAGTATGGTGGGGGTAAGAGACAGAGAGCACCGCCACCGTCTCCCGAAAATTCCTCGACAGACGATGAGATGGAGGTGGTGTTTTCCGACGAATCTTCCGGTGAGTACACCCCCGAGTACGCATTCTCCTTTTTTTTAATTTTCAAGACGACTCGTGTAACCGGGACTTTACTCTTGGCCGTCAGAGCGGCGCCACGCTGTCTACGCTGCGTTGAAACGAGCCGGAGGTATCAACGAAGACGCCGGTATAGAGCAGGGCGGGGGAAAGAGAGAGAGAGCCGCTAGCACAGCTGCGGACGACCACATCGCGCGTCCTCCGGGTGTCAGATTTCTGATTGTAGACGAGAGTCGTAAATATTATCGTAGATTTGCCGTAACGGGGAGCGTCTTGACGTTGAAAATCATCACACCCCCGGAAACCGTAGACCCTGTTACCTGGCTCGAAGAAGCCGTCAGGGATATTCACAATTACGCCACGACCACTGCCCCGGACTCTGTAGATGATCCCGCTAACGATTATATAGGATTCGGCCTAGACACCCCCTCGTTTGCTCTGGGCACGGCCGGTTTGTCGTTTCGACCGGTCAGGGACTCTCGCTACGAGGATCTCTGGCGGCTCGTGTTCAGTCTCAGTCAAAGCGCCTCCGAATTTCGTGTGGATGACGCGTTCAGAATCACCGTTAACCGGGTCAGCGTACCGGTGGGTCGCGGGCGAAAGAGCAAACCTCTCACTCACGAGGAGGTGAGCAAAAGATCGCTTCTCGAGGTCGAACGCGACAATCTTTGTCTACCGCGCGCTATAATTTCTGCTCGCGCCTACCTGAACAGAGAGGGTATCGGGGGTAACGCAGCTGATCCCGCGCTTCGATGGTCCGACGTGCGTCACGCGAAATCTAGACTTCAGAGGGAGGCTGCCCTGGCTTTGTGCAGAGAGGCGCGCGTAGAAGTCCCCCCAGAGGGCTGTGGTATGCGAGAGATCGTTAGATTTCAAGAATATCTGGCTCCTCTGGGTCTAGCCGTCGTAATATACGATTTCAATACCTTTGGACGCGGAGGCGAGGCCGTTTACAACGGGGCGCGCGTACTGGCCGAGCGGGGTGAATGCTCCAGCGGCACATTGAACATACTGTACTTTCCACGTGGCGGTCATTACAAACCTATATTGAATCTTACCGCCGCAGCAGCCAACAGACGCTTCTGCGAGCCCTGCAACGTAGCCTATCGTTATACAGGCGATCACAGGTGCTCCAACAGATGTCCCGGCTGCAACACCGTTCCGCAGTGCGACAGATCGGGGGTACGTATGCCGTGCGTTGCCTGCGGCCGGTGGTTCTTTGGGGAGGAATGTCTGCGGAGACATCGCGTCGCGGGGTCGTTCGATCCTCGCAGAAGCGTCTGCGATACCCTGCAGATGTGCAGCGGGTGCGGTCTGTTCGTCGATCGTACTAAAAAGGGTCACTCCTGCGGCAACGCGTACTGCAACACGTGTGGATCCGTGCAGGCGGTAAACCACGAGTGTTACATGCAGCCTCTGAAGCCACCCACCGGAAACGCGGAGCATATATTCGTGTTTTATGACTTTGAGACCCAGCAGTGCGCCCCGGTGGCCGGCAGCGGAGATGTCAATCTGCACGTGCCGAATCTGTGCGTGGCGCAGCAGGCGTGCACCAGCTGCATACACGAGCCGGACATAAGTACACCCTGTCCTAGTTGCGGGCTCGTGCGCGAGTTCGTATTCCGAGAGAACCCCGTTAAACAGCTGGTGGAGTTTGTCACGCGGGACGTTTGTCGGTTCAAAAAGATCTTCTGTATAGCGCATAACGCCAGCGGTTTCGATTCTCAATTTATACTGCGTTACCTGGTAGAAAATAACAGAGATCCGCCGCAGGTGATCCTGAACGGTACCAAGATCATACTGATGGAGACGGGTCACACGCGTTTCCTGGACTCTTTGGCCTACATGCCTATGGCTCTAGCCGCGCTGCCCAAGGCATTCGGCCTACCTGTGGAATCGCGCAAGGGTATCTTTCCGCATCTGTTCAATACACCGGAGAATCGGAATTACATAGGTCCGTTGCCAGACGCGGAATTCTACTCCCCCGACAGTATGAAGACCTCGGACAGGGACGCTTTCTACAAATGGTACAGGGAAGCCACAGCCGGCGGGTACGTGTTCGATTTCAACCGCGAGCTGGTGGAATACTGCCGCAGCGACGTGGACATCCTTCGTCGAGCATGCGTCGCGTTTAGAGATATTTTTCTGAATTGCGGCGGTGTTTGCCCGTTCTCGCGAAGCACCACCATAGCGTCGGCCTGTTCCGTCGTGTTTCAACAAAATTTCCTCAGACCCCGCACCATAGGAGTGTTGCCGGCCGCAGGGTACAGGTTGGCCAACAATCAATCGGTGAAAGCGATCAAATGGCTCGTTTGGATGGAGAGGGAGCTGGGTACAGAGGTGAGGCACGCCGGACGAGGTCGCGAGTACAGGATTCCCGAGACGAGGCGGGTTGTCGACGGGTATTACACGGACGCGGCTGGGGAGCGACACGTGTTGGAATTTCACGGATGCTACTGGCACGGGTGTATTAGATGTCACACGATCAATCGCGACAAAGAGTTATCGTGCGGGGATACGATGGACAGACGGTGGCAAGAGACTGGGGCAAAAACGGCGCGCATGATCGAACTGGGTTACAGGGTCACGGAGATGTGGGAGTGCGCGTTCGACCAGATGATGGATGCCGATCCTGAAATGCGCGATTACGTCGAACAGCATCCGCTGGTCCTCTCCCGCGACTCGTTGAATCCTCGAGAGGCGTTTTTCGGAGGGCGTACGGGAAACACGAAGCGTTATCACGAGGCTGCCCCGGGGGAGGAGATCCGATACGTAGACGTATGCTCTCTGTACCCTTGGGTGTGCAAAACCGGTCGCTACCCCGTGGGCCACCCGCGAGTCTACGTAGGTAGGGAGTGCAGAGCGTTGACCGGTCCTTACAACACGGACATCTCCGGCCTCGAGGGTCTCGTGAAATGCGTTATCCTGCCACCCAGGAATCTCTATCATCCCGTGTTGCCGGTCCGTATGCGGGGAAAACTCATGTTTCCCCTGTGTCGCTCCTGCTGCGAGGCTTCTCTGCAGATCGATTGTCCGCACGAGTCGGAGGCCGATCGGTGGTTCGCAGGTACCTGGGTGTCTGCCGAGCTGCAGAAAGCCGTGGCTGTGGGCTACAGCGTGATCGACGTATCGGAGATCTGGCAATACGAGAGTACGGTGTACGATCCGGCCAGCGGTCAGGGGGGACTCTTTGCTCCCTATATAGACACTTTTCTGAAAATAAAGCAAGAAGCCAGCGGGTGGCCCGGCGAGTGCACCGACGAGGCTTCCCGCGACCGTTATCTCGCGGAGTACGAGCGGGTGGAGGGTATCAGGTTGCAGCGGGAGAAAATAACAAAGAACGCCGGCCTTCGTTCCGTATCCAAGCTCTGCCTGAACTCGTTCTGGGGTAAATTTGGCCAGCGCGAAAACCTCCCGCGTACCGAGGTGATCAGAGAGCGTCAACGTCTGCTGGAACTGTTGACGGATCCCGAGAACGAGGTGGTCGATATCTTGCCTGTGACGGATCAAATACTCTACGCGCGGTGGATTAATACGGAAGAGAGCATCGTACCGTCCCCCCTGGCCAACGTTGTGCTGGCCGCCTACACCACCGCTCAGGCTCGCCTCAAGCTGTACAGCTATCTCGAGAGGCTCGGGCGCCGGGTGTTGTATTACGATACGGACTCTGTTATTTACGTGAGTAGAAGCGGGGAATGGGAGCCGGCTACGGGTAACTTTTTAGGCGATCTGACGGACGAGCTGGCGGAATACGGTGAGGGGAGTTACATAAAAGCCTTTGTTTCCGGTGGTCCGAAATTTTACGCGTTCCTGGTACAAAAGGGAGACGGGGAGGTGGCTGAGGTTTGCAAAGTGAAGGGGGTCACTCTAAATTATCAGACTCGAATGAGGATAAATTTTAATTCGATCCGGGGCATGGTGGTCGAGGCTGACGAACCTATTCGCGTCGAGCGAAGAGCTATACAGCGTACGGCGTTGCACCGGGTCGTCACCCGCAGCGTGAACAAGATATGCCGTCCCGTTCAAACGAAAAGACGCCTCTGCGACACGGGCTACGACACTCTTCCTTTTGGCTACAAATCGCACAGTTGAATCGCTGTACATCTCGCTCTTTGGCTATAGAGCTCCGCAGCGAGGCTTAGACTCTCTCTCTCTTTCTCTCTCTTCACCTACTCTTATACTCTGTTATTCGACACGCGCATAAACAGAGATAAACCTCGACTCGCCGGACTACGGGGAGAGCGCAAGTGTGCAGCGGTGACTCATCGGCTCAGTAGGTCAGTAGTAGCGGTAGTATTCGCTTATCAACCCGAGCGTAAAACGGCTGGTGCGGGGCGTGTGTGCGGCGGTCTGAGAAGCTGAGATCACCGCACGCCGCGAGGCAACCCCGAGTAAGCTGACACGGGTTGCCTCAGCCGCTTGACGAGCTGCTTCTAGCCGGCGTCCCGTCTCGCTCTCTCTCGCAGCTGTTTAGAGAGAGAGACGGACCGTCACCGGACGCGCGCGCGCGTTCCCAAAAGCTTGTACGTAACGCGCGCACCCCGCGGGCCCCCCACCGCGGTTAAGCCTTCGAGACAGGGATGTAGACGCAAAACCGATTATATCTATATATTCGATTGCAGATAGGACGGGGTTGTGAGTCGCGAGGATGGACACGCGCTGGAAACATCCCTTTTCCGCCATCGTAGCCGGGCCTTCCGGTTGCGGTAAATCCAACTTTGTGAAAAACTTTCTGCAACACGCGAGCGAGATGTGCGACACGGAGTTCGCGAGGGTGGTCTGGCACTACGCCGAGTGGCAACCTTTGTACGGGGAATCGAGCTCGGTGGAATATCGAGAGGGTTTGCCGCAACCGGCCGACTACGACGCGGACGCGCGACCCAAACTGCTCGTCATCGACGATCTGATGCGCGAGTCGTCCAACGGCGTTGTCATCGATCTCTTCACCAAGGGTTGCCACCACAAGAACATGAGCGTGTTCCTGATCACGCAGAATCTGTTTCACCAGGGACGGGGGCAGAGGGATATATCGCTGAACGCCAATTATATAGTTTTCTTCAAGAATCCGCGCGATCGCGCGCAGATACGTCACCTGGCTCGTCAGGTACACCCCGAGGACCCTCGCTTCCTGCAGGAGGCCTACAACGACGCCACAGCGCGCCCCCACGGCTATCTGCTCCTCGATCTGAAACAATCCACCTCGGAGAATTGCCGCTTTCGCACCGATATATTTCCCTCGGATTCGCGTCACTACGTTTACGTGCCTCGCAGGGATATAAAGGGTGGAGGATCGCACGCGGCACCAGTCTTTCGTCTGTGATGAAGCCCGGAACTAGACGAGGAGGAGGAAGAAGAAGAAGAGGTTCGGCAAACAGGTTCAGCTCTTCCAACGCCGCGGCCTTGCACGCTATCTGTAAATCGGACCCCGCTCGGAGACGGGCTCTGCTGCGCACGGCCGACGACGCTCTGGTGAAAAACATTTGCGAGTGCGCTCTGAACACTCTGAGGGGTAACGTGAGCCTGAGCGCCGATCGGAAGAGACGTTTGAGCAAGCACAGAAAAACTTTACGTCGCCTGGCCTGCGACACGGGCAGCTGGAAAAGTAAGAAACGTTTGCTGCTTCAACGGGGTGGATTTCTACCGTTGCTGCTCGCCCCGATTATAGACAGTCTGATTGGCGGGTGAAGAAAATTGAGGCAATGGAGCGGGCCAAGAAAATGGTCCTGATACCGCAGGAGACGGCCGAACGTATCCAGCAGCGTCGACCCGATACGGATCCCGCGAGCCGGCTGGACAGCGAGATGCACGCTATTCTCAACGATCCGGGGAAAAACGATCGGGAAAAATGGAAGCTGTACAGACAGGTGCTGAGACGTTACTTGTTTTTTGCCGCCGAGTCGCGAAAACCTTTGCAATTCTCCATACGAGGGGTGGGTGGCGAGGCTGCCGGTGGTAATACCGCTGGCGAAGAAGAAGAAGCGGAAGAGATGGACGGGGTGACTGAGGGGAATGCAGCTGGTAACAGCGGCGTAGCTATACAGGATATCGTGGTGAGCGTGCCGGACAAGTTTCGGCGGAAAGCGGAGCTCTTGCTGAACTATCTGACCACCAACGGTCGCTCCGAGATCTCGTGGGACGACAAGGGGACGATAGCCGTAAGGGGGACTCGGATAGCCGGGACAAACATCATCGATCTGATAAACGACGCGGTACGCGAGAGAAAATCTATGCAGGCCAGGGGGAGGGAACAGTTCGCCAGGATCCTTCACTCGATCAACACGCCGCAAGAGTACATAGGTAATCCCGTTTTTCAAAAACCTACGCGTCACGCCTCGTCACGATCGACAGCCGGCCCATCTCATCAGAGGCGTATCAACGAGGAGGAGGAGGACTGGGGTGTGGACGGTGACATTGACACGAACGAGGCGGGTGAGGAGGAGGATACGGATTCGGACTCGATATTTGCCACACCCAAGAACAGACAACGACCAGGGCAAACCGGAAACGGTGCTTGGTTGAGACTCAGGTTGAAATGAAGATCCTCGAACGACTGTACTACGATCCGGCCAACGAGGCGGGTTACGCGGGTGCCAGGAACTTGACTCGATCCGCGGGTGAAAGAAAAAAGGGGAAAAAAAAAAATACCTCGCGCCGCGGTGGTCGAATGGTTGGCGTCGCAGGACGCGTACACGCTGCACAAGTCGATACGTAGGAAATTTCCCCGAGCCAGATACAACGTGCAGAATATAGACGACCTGTGGGAAGCGGATCTGGTGGATCTCAGATCGATCAAACAGTACAACGACGGATACGGCTACCTGCTGGTGATCATAGACGTGCTCAGCAAGTTTGCCTGGGTCGAGCCGCTCGCCGACAAGAGCGCGGCTACCGTTGCCGGGGCTTTCGAGCGCGTGTTGTCCTCCACGAAACGCTGCCCGATTCAGCTGCAGACCGACAAAGGCAAGGAGTTTGTCGGAGCTCAATTCCAGAAGCTGCTCGCTGCCAGAGGGGTGCGCTACAGAGTCACGCGAAACCCCGACATAAAGGCGGCCGTTGTGGAACGCTTCAATCGTACTCTCAAGGAGAGAATGTGGCGTTACTTCACCCACAAGAATACCCATCGCTACCTGGATGTGCTGCGACAGCTGGTAGGGGCGTACAACGCCACCACCCACTCGACCATTAAAATGGCTCCGTCGATGGTGACGCTGGAAAATGCCGCAGCCGCCCGCTTCAACATGGAAAAGGCACGCGGTGGCCCGCCGCGATCCGGTGCAAAGCCACGGTTTCGAGTGGGGGAGCGGGTTCGCATCAGTAAGGCTAAGGGTGCCTTCAAGAAGGGTTACGAGGCCAACTGGACCGAGGAGGTGTTTGAGATTCGACGCGTTCTGCACCGAGCACCGATCGTCTACCTGTTGGTTGATTTGGAGGGGGAGGAGATAGACGGCTTGTTTTACGAGGCTGAGTTGCAGCGCGTGATCAAGGACGATGTTATGACTGTGGATAAAATAATACGGCCGCGGGGAAAGGGGGCCAGTAAGAAGCTGTTTGTCAGCTGGCGCGGTTATCCGGAAAAGTTCAACTCTTGGATCGCTGCGAGCAGCGTGCGAAAACAGGCATGAAGGATCAGTTTTACATCACGCTGCCCAGCAACAGCTCGATGAAATTTTTTCCCCACAACACGACGGCTCGATTCACCACCCAGCTACCGCGACGGATCGAGCTTGTCGGAGAGTGGGAAGTCGCCCTGGTGGAGATCCACTACCCGCTGACGCTTCAAAACATAAACGAACCCTACAACGCGGTGGGATTTCACGTGCATCGGTCGGACACTCCAGTGGAAAATTTTCACGATATTTCATTGTTGCCGGGGGAAAAACGAGTGGCGCAGGGTAAATTCCTCATCGAACCCGGTATTTACACGGATATTTGGGAAATTATCCAAACGTTGAACGGTTTGCCGACCATCAAGGAGCATTTGGAGTTTGGACGAGCCGACAGCGCGGACGATCGTTTGGACGTGGTCAGAAAATGCAGCTGCAAGGATGGTCACTACCTCTCGTTTTCCGGCGGCATTCGTCAACAACTCGGATTTCCAAAGCTCACGACCAACATACGCGACAGGGTGGTGGCCAACCATCCTTTGAACCTACCAAGCGGGATACCCTCGCAGATGTTTGTCTACACGGATCTCGCGGAGCTCAGAATAGTGGGCGATGTCTACGCTCCGCTGCTGCGTATAGTGCGGACGGTGGGCAAAAATTTTCACAACGGTGTCTCGGAAAGCAAATCCCTGGCACCCCCGCACTACGTACCTCTGCTTCTCACCAATTTCCGTACCATTGAAATCGATATAAGGGACTCTCAGGGTAGACCCATGCCATTCACGCGCGGGACGTTGACGGCTACGTTGCACTTCAAGAGGTCGCACTGATGGCTCGCTACCTTGAACATTACGACGATCAGGTGGGTGGTGGTGGTATAGGCGGAGTTTATTCCGGTGCGCCGCTACAGCGTGGTAGCGGAATCGGTAGCTTTCTGGGGGGATTGTTTCGGCGCGTGATACCCATTCTGAAGAGCGGTGCGCGCGTGTTGGGGAAGGAGGCTCTGCGGACCGGTGTGAGAGTCGTGGAAGATATGGACGCCAACACACCCTTCAAAGAGGCGCTCAAGAAACGCGTCGTCGAGTCGGGTTACAATCTGAGGCGAAAAGCTACAGATAAATTGGGCAATCTGATGAAGGGGTCCGGATATAAAACGCTGCGCGGCGGACCGAGGGGGCAGTTGCTGCGGGGTCGCGGTGCAGGATCGATCGGGTCGCGTAGGAAAGGTGTCAAGAAAAGTAAACCGAGAAAGAAGAAGAAACCGGGGCTTGCCGGAATTAAAAAAAGAAAAAAAACAACTCTCAAGAAGAAGAAGAAGAAAAGCTGTTGCGGGAGTAAAAAAAGAAGCGTGGCTGATATCTTCGAAGCTCTCTAACAACGAAAATAATAAACATCGACCATGGCGTACTTGCACACACACTCCTGCGAGTGTCTGAAATCGGAGCTGGATTTGTTCTCTCTACCACCGACGCAAACCACGATCGAGAGCGGGCAGTGGGTCCACTACAAGCCTGTGTCGTCGCTCACGGATGACTCACCCATAGAGTTTATGGTGCCCGGCCTCAGCGACGAGTATCTCGACCTCTCCCACACTATGCTCAGCCTGCGTGTGAGTCTACAAACGCTCAGCGGGGAGCCGGCGGCAAAGGGGGCTGCAAAGGCCGTCGTGGCCCCTGTAAACAACCTGCTGCACTCTCTGTTCAGCCAGGCCGACGTGTTCTTTAATCAGAAGCTCGTTTCACCGGCCAACAACGCGTACGCTTACCGAGCCTACATAGAGTCGTTGCTGAATTACAATTCGGCTGCGAAACAATCACACCTAACCACCACCCTGTGGTACGGGGATACAGCGGGGAAGATGGATGAAATCGGATCGGCTAACAAAGGGTTTGCCCAGCGGCAAAAGCTTGTAAACGGTGAAACCAGCGTGGATTTGATCGGGCATCTTCACTGCGACGTGTTTAATCAGGAGAAGTTTCTGCTAAACGGTGTCGAGTTACGGGTACGGCTCGTGCGCTCGCGGGACGCCTTCTGCCTCATGGAGAGCACCAACACACACGGCGTACACATACTAGAGGCCTCGCTGCTCGTGCGACGCGTAACGATAAACCCCGGCGTCCTGCTGGCTCACGCCAGAGCTCTGGGTAAAGGCACGGCAAAGTATCCTCTTACCAGAGTGGAGGTGAAGGCTATGACTATTCACAGCGGTGTGCAGGGTGATACGTTGGACAATGTATTTCTGGGTCAACTGCCTAAAAGAATGATTGTGGGTTTTGTCGATAACAAGGCCTTCAACGGTGATAAAGCCTACAACCCCTTCAACTTTCAACATTTCAACATAAACTTTCTGTCGCTGTACGTGGACGGGTCTCAGATCCCCTCGAAGCCGCTACAGCCCGACTTTACGCGAAGCAAGCTCTACGTGGATGCCTACCACACCCTTTTCTCCGGAACAGGCATACATTTTCTAAACGAAGGGAACGGTATAGGTCGTGAAGATTTCCCCCACGGGTATTGCCTGACGGCCTTCGACCTCACCCCCGATCTGTCGGCAAACAGCGGCACCCACTGGAATTTGGTCAGACACGGCAGCGTTAGAATCGAGGTGCGCTTCGAGGCTGCCCTGGCAACGACGATAAATTGCATCGTGTACGCGGAATTTGACAACGTCTTGGAAATTGACGCGGCGCGGCAGGTTAAAGTGGACTTTGGAGGATAGACAGCGAGGTGAAACCTGAACCACCTCCCCCACCATTGAAAAAAAATAGCTGACGTTGCGTATCGAGGAAAGGTCGCTAAAGTCGAACGAAACACGCAGTATCCAGTTTTCCGTATACCCGCGAACACGTTTATAGCAATATGGTGGACTACGTGGTCGATGTGCAGGGTTTTCGAGACGCTCAAAACGGTTTTGCTGTCAAGGAGGTTTCCGTGTTAGCTTTGAATCGCGATCACATCGGGCACTGGGTAGCCACACCACCCTGCGCCTTCACGGATCTCCCGGCGAATATTTGTGCTCAGAACAATTATCTTTCGCGCAGCCATCACGGTATAGCGTGGTTCGACGGTGATATTCAAGACAAACAAATCTACAGAAAACCGCGCGCCGTGGCACGTTCGGCCCGCGTGATTTATACGCGCGGTGCGGAAAAGGCGAAATTGTTGAGGCGCGTTATGTCGCGTCAGGTGTCGAATCTGGAGGACGAGGACTGCCCCGCATTCGGAAAGTTGCCGCCATCGGATACGTACTGCATGCATCACGCTCTGAGCAATCCCGGGGAATTTGTCTGTTCGTTGAATCGCGCGCTGTGCTGAAATCTTGGCTGCTGGGGAGAGGGGCGACTGACGAGGTGGACGGTGGCGGGTTTTCTACAACCGAATCCGCAGAGTGCAATGAACAGTCTGGAACTGAGGAGAGTTTTGGCGTTGATACCGACGGCTACGTGTGGCGTGTACGCGGCTGATCGTATTCCTTTGCGGTGGTCCCGCCCGCGGCCCTTATCGCAAATACCGATGACCACACACAGCCAGGAAGTCACTGGGTCGCTTTCTACAACGACGAGTCCGGCAACGGGGTGTACTTTGACAGTTACGGGGTTGCACCCTTCATCCCACACCACGTGCGTCGTCTGCGGAAAAACTGTCCGCGCTACCGGTGCAACACGCGCCAGCTCCAGAGTGCATTTTCCGACGTGTGTGGTCAGTTTTGTGTCATGTTTCTCTATTATATGCATTTTGGTTACACGCTTGATGCTTTTGTGGATATTTTTACGGATGATTATGTAAAAAATGATTCGATGGCCGCGTCGTTTTACAATTGCGTGGCTAAAAAAATTAAGAGTTGCGACAAACTCGACGCCTCTTGTCTATCCTGTGTACAGATATGTTTAAGGAAACGTTGTTAATTATAGGCTAGTTTTAAGCAATATTGAATAAAGCGAAAATTTTGTAACGAAGTAGCGTGTGTCGTTTATTGCGAGCGCATCCCACCAGTATTTCAGCAACGTCAGCAGTTTTGGAGGTGAGAATGGTCATTTAATACCCGTCGGGACATCGAGACGTTTCTTGATAAGTATGTGCCTCTATCTCCCCCCTTGCTCTAGGTACGCGATGCAGCGAGGTATATTTCTCTGCAGGAGTCGTCACTCCATCTTCAGCCACCGAGTGAATTAAGAAGTGAGTGTGATTGTTCTCTGCTAATTTTGGCGAAAAGGATTGTGATTAAAAAAGTTTTTTTCGTTGCAGAAATGGAAGACTTCGTGGCTGCAGTGCTAATCCACGGTGACCCCCGAGATATGTGGTTCCTCAGGGAACATTTGATCGCGATGCTTGCCGAGGTTGACAGGGAGATCGAGGCGCGCGAGGCGGAGTTGCTAGCCCTTGACGGGGATAGCGACTTTGCCGAAAGCGCCTCGACGTTGAGCTCGGCTGCATCCACAATCCCTGAGGACAATGAGCACATTGTCTACGGGGGTCACGGGGGTGGAATAGTAAGAGAGAACGAAATTGAGGAGGAAGTACGTGATAATGTGGAGATTTGGATGGGCCGAGGGTGGGACGAGGGCGAGGAAGAAGAGAATGCTGGTGAGGAAAGAGACTTCGAGGAAGAGCTGAGGGAGATAGAGAGGTTGCGGGAGGAAGAGAGGTTGCGGGAGGAGGAAGACGAGAAAGACGAGGACCGGTGGTGGTTGCCTGCGGAAGACGAGGGGTACCAATCCGGTAAGTTGATATATATATATATATATATAATTTTCGTCGAATTTCGTTCGGTTATTGTACTAATAATTCCCGTATGTTTCAGACGAGGTACCCCGAGACGTTTAGATTGTAAATAGTTTTTAGTTAATTTATTTTAGTTTGTAAGAAATGTAAAATAGCTTTTAAATTTTTAATAAATTATTTTATACATTTTTTAAATATAATTTGCGTCATTTCCTGAATATACCCCCCACCATTTTGAAGAATTTCAGATTTAGATATTATTTAGTATAAGAGAGAGAAATTTAAAGCAGTCGCCATATTGGAATATGGAAAAAAATAGTAGCCATCTTGGAAAAGCCGCCATATTGGTTTGTATGGGCGGGGCCATCTTAGATCAGACATCTTGGATTTTGAAAAATAGTAGCCATATTTGATTTTGAAAAAATAGTAGCCATCTTGGATTTTGAAAAAAAATAGTAGCCATCTTGGATTTTGAAAAAATTGGAAAACGGGCGCCATATTTGTTTATAATATTGCGTATGGGCGCCGCCATCTTGGATCGGACAGTCTGCTGTCTCTCATTGTTTTGACGCCAACTCCCCACTCCCTCCCGGTCACTGACCTCGTGACGTCATTTGTTATGACTCGCCATGGCTGGCACCTACTACTATGATGATTGAAAATGTATATTTTTCAAAAATTTGAAACTCGAGGACCATGGGAGATAAAAATTTGAAAAAAATACACTGAATTACTTTGAGCCTGTTGAATCTAAGAAAAAATTATCGACAAAATCGAAAGGGGTCAGGGTTTTGAGTGGACCCAGTTGGTATGGAATTCCCCATATATATATATATATATACATATATATATCTACATATATATATCTACATATATATATATATATATATATATATATATATATATGTATATATATATATATCTACATATATATATATATATATATATATTAGACTGACAGTTATTTTGGCTTTTGACGAAATGTTTCGCTCCGAGTACATGAATGGGTTCGAAATAAATTAAAAAAAAGCCTCTCCAAATTTTAGCCCTTAATTTTAATATTTAGGGGTGCCGACAGCCCCTTACTTTTTCCCATTTGAATAACATGGGCTTTTTGACTGTTTTAATCAATTTTTTTCTCGAAGGCCCAATTATTCGTCAAAAAATCTAAGATTCAGCAACAATGTCGTTGATGATACTCTCTTTCAGTAAAACAAAATTTGTCCACATCCATTCGGAATTCCATGTTGGTTCCCATCTCTAACTTATTGTGAGACTTTCGAGCGAAGCGAAAGAATTGTTCTTTCCTACAAAGTTGTTGAATATTCTTCGTCAATGTCGTACCTCATCAACTCATCAAAATGTGTAACTCGCATTCATGTTCATAACTTCGAAAATCACCCCCATCCCCTAAAAATCGTAGTAAAAATGGTGGGTAAATTTAAAAAAAAAAGTGGTTTGGTTATAAAAATGATTCGTTTTCAACAGGAGGGTTACGCAAAGAATTTTTTTTTTTTTTTTTACATCCTTCTTCGATACATTCTTTGAGTTACCCCCACCTACGAAAATTGGAAAAATAATATTTTTAATTTTTTTTAAATTTTTTTATTTGATTTTTTTATTTTGTTTTATTTTAAGCTCGCTACATAGAATAACGCATCAACCAAAATCGATAACATTGGATAGCGATTTTTCCAATTTTTTGTAGATAGGGGTGACTTAAAG
Organism: Tenthredo mesomela; assembly: GCA_943736025.1. NCBI lineage: Eukaryota > Metazoa > Arthropoda > Insecta > Hymenoptera > Tenthredinidae > Tenthredo > Tenthredo mesomela. Next base: position 34,857,598 of record OX031014.1, read on the forward strand.
AATGTATCGAAGAAGAATGTAGTAAAAAAATAAAAAATATTCTTTTCACCACACCTGCACGGAAAGTACGACTTTCGCTCCCTTGCGTGAGCGGGAAGTCGTTCTTTCCGATGCAGGGGGTGGTGAAAAATAGTATACCTCACACGGGAGTGAAAAAGGCCATCCCAAACTGCGTTTTTGTCACCCTCGCCTTCGGCTCGGGTGTCAATCTCACACGCAGTTTGGGTTAGCCTACTTTCCCTCCCTAGGTGAGTAATATACTATTTTGTAACCCTCCTGTTGAAAACAGATCATTTTTATAGCCAAACCATTTTTTTTTTTTTTTTTTTTTTTTTAATTTACCCACCATTTTTGGTTCGACTTTTACGGGATGGGGGTGATTTTCGAAGTTATGAACATGAATGCGAGCTACACATTCTGATGAGTTGATGAGGTACGACATTGACGAAGAATATTCAAGAACTTTGTAGGAAAGAACAATTCTTTCGCTTCGCTCGAAAGTCTCACAATAAGTTAGGGATGGGGACCAACATGGAATTCCGAATCGATGTGGACAAATTTTGTTTTACTGGAAGAGAGTATCATCAACGACATTGTTGCTGAATCTTAGATTATTTGACGAATAATTGGGCCTTCGATAAAAAAATTGATTAAAACAGTCAAAAAGCCCATGTTATTCAAATGGGAAAAAGTAAGGGGCTGTCGGCACCCCTAAATATTAAAATTAAGGGCTAAAATTTGAAGAGGCTTTTTTTTAATTTATTTCGAACCCATTCATGTACTCAGAGCGAAACATTTCGTCGAAAGCCAAAATAACTGTCAGTCTAATATATATATATATATATGTATATATATATATATATCTACATATATATATATATATATGTATATATATATATACATATATATATATATATATATATATATGGGCATATCTCTAGAACTTTTCATTTTCAACATTTCAGAAAAAAAAAAAAAAAAGTAGTGTCACACCCTTTCAAACGGTCTTATCTTATTGTTTAAGTCTTAGAATGTAAGTAAAAAATATAGAAACTCAGTTTCCAAGCTCGGTAACGTATGAAAGGGAAAAATGGAAAAAAAAAAAAAAAATTTACAAAATTGATTTAAAAAGCAAAAATTTAATAATATTAAGGCAATTTTTTCATTTTTTTAATTCTAATTATGAAAATAACTAGAAAAAACAATAATTTAGTAACTATAAAAATTATTTATTTTTCATGAATTTTTTTTTATTTTCCTTATTTTTTCATTTCTTATTCATCTTACGTCTAATAAAAGTGTATTCAAACAAAGCGCGACGGTCGTAGAGCAGAAATAGCGTTTGTTCACATTGTGTGTGTCGATTCAAATTTTGACTTTTCAAAACTTTCGCCTTTAAAAGTAGTTTAGACTTCACTTACGCACTTACCAATTTACCGAAATATTATACAAGTGTAGAATAACAGTTTTCTAGTATAAAAAACCGTCTACTTGTTGATAAATAAGTGTGCCAGCTGAAAAAGTGATTTTTTCTCTCGAGTTTTTTTTCAGATACTAAATTTCTAATACTCATAACTCTGTTTCTATTAGAGGCACACATTCCATTCTGGTGCCATTTTATAGAGTACATTAAGTAGAATATAGTACTTTTCAACAGTTTTCCAAAACGGAACGGTAAAAAAGTTACGTGGGAAAAAAGTAAATTTTATATAAATTTCAATAATTCACTGTTACTATTTTGACAATTTTTTCTACCTTTCCCATGAGTGGCACACCTACCTACACTATATTGTTGTAATACTTAAGTATCTAAGATTATTGAAAAAAAAATTCAGCTCCCAAATCAATTCGGTAAAGTAAATACAACGTTAAACAAAAAAGAAAATTGTAAATCATCACATTGACTTACTGCCGTTTTACGTGGTTTTGGAGTTACAACGGACGGGTAATGGTTTGAATCGGCTGAAACATTATAGTTACCCTTAAAATAGTATATTTTCTTGTGAAAAATGCGTTTCAAGTATAGCATTTGTTACCATACACGTACGGAACTGTGCTCCATCACCAAAATCAAAAGTTCTAGAGATATGCCCATATATATATATATATATATATATATATATATATATATATATATATATATTATATATATATATATATTGTAACGAATCAGGCAACCCATGCCTGACCGTTAGCATTCAAACATCAGCCGTTGCGAACATCGAGAACAGTCTAGAACGATCGACAGCAGCGACGAGCTGAGTGACGTCACGACTAATATAAAAGTCGAGGCGCCGCTCAGCTCACCAGCTATTCTAGGGTAGACACCAGATAGACTCACAGTCACTTGTTGGTCATCACGAGCATAGAGCTCTGATGAACCGTTAGAATCAGCTATTACTTCGAATATCAAATATAAATTCACTTGCTTCAAATCAAACGAACAAAATATCAAATCATATATTCAAAGCATTAATCAAATAGAAAATTACAGAAGAATAAAATTAAAATACTATCGAACTATTATTATTAGAAATAAGCATAACAGAAAACTTGTACAGAAAGAGAAATAGAACATTCATTATCAAACCTTGTTTAATCAAGTAAGTAACGCTTAGGCAACGTGTAAATATAGTTTAGGGTTGCAACCGTAGTTTTAGTCAATTAAATAAATAGATTCTTGAACATTACAAAAAAGCAATTTACTCAGATGTCAAACCCCTTCCTCCGCCATTTCCAGGTTATAGTTTAAATCTAACAGAAAGCTAGATACAGCCTTGGTGGATCTCCGATCTACCCAGGTCTGGCACAGCTATTATTTGGGAATAAATTAACTTCATTAAATTAACATTTAACAGTTAAGAGGGTAGAGTGCAGCCTTAGTGCGTTATCGTACTCAGGTCTGTGGGGAGGCGGCTTCAGCTACACGGTAGTTCAAGTCCGTAATAGGCACGGCTAATAATTAATAGTAGAAGTCTCAAACAAAAATAAAAATCGAGTAAAGAAAACACAATAACCAACCGGTTCGCGTCACCTTCAGTGACGCTCACTATCCGTAAAGTTACAATATATATATATATATATATGCCGCTTATAAGCACAAAAACGCAGAAATCAATACATGCGTTACAAAAAATATGGTGTGTACCAAGGGCTAAGTGGGCTTTTTGACCTCGTGTGGTTGCAGTACTCGTCTTCGGCTCGCGGATGCACTCGTCTTCGACTCGTGCTCCCTCGCCTCCGACTAGTACTGCAAACTCCACACTCGGTCTAAAAAAGCCCACTTTACGCCCTTGCTACACAATATACTATTTTATCCGGATACTGATTTCAGAGTACCGACAAACGAGAATTAAAAAAAAAAAAAAATTATCTTCACGGGCCAATAAACAATTCGTAAAAATTACATTGAAACCAATTTATTACCCTTCTATATATTCCTGCATATAATATTAAGAACTTACGTAAACGTTTCCTAGATTTTCGTAACTCATAATATGCTTCATTTATTAAAAATTTTTACTATTCCGGCATTGATCAATGATATTATTTAGTAAACTACTCTTATTTTGTCCTGTCAAAAATACTAAAAAAAAAAAATACTAATACTAATACTCATAAAAAAAAAAAAAATAATAAAAAAAAAAATAATAAAAAAAAAAAAAAAAAAAAAAAAAAAAAAAAAAAATACTCAAAAAAAAAATACTAATACTAATACTCATCCAAAATACTAAGTACTCATTCAAATTTCCCGCGGAATTGACTGCCGAGAAGTCCAAGGAGTGGGGTAGATGTTGGAAACATCGGCTTCGCATACGGCTTATAGTGATGGCGATATTTGCTGATTATATCGATATTTCGTATCGATACGTATCGATCATCAGAGTATCGATACAGGTAAAATATCGGGAATAAAATATCGATGTTGTGAATATCGATATGAATGATACAAAAATTCAAAACTATAAGAAAACGTGTATTTATTTTTATCACAGATATTTGTTATTTGGTGAAATTACAGTTTAATGAAAATTATAATTTTCGAAAGAGAAAAAAACCTTAATCAAAATGCCAATCTTCGATCGGAATGGAGCCCAAGAACAATAATTGTTGGAGGTGATCTCCGGTTAAACGATTCCTGGCTTCATTCATGATTCGGCCTGCTTTTGAAAATAATCGTTCAGATGGAACGGAAGTTGCAATTGTTGCCAAACAACGTTTAGCTAGAACACTCAAAGGTGAAGTCCCCGCAACATTCCAGTACTTTATTGGACTGTCATCCATCTTCATGAGTGGTTGGTTCAGATAATACTGAAATTCTTGGGGCATTTCACCCTGGTTGTGATTGCCGGACTTTTGCGAATTTGATAAATTCACCAGATCCTGGTGATAAGACCAGAAATCGTCTTTTGGTTCTAGGCATCTACCTTCAGAAACTTCAATCACATTACTTTCGTTATTTGAAACAGTACTGTTCACCATCCTTGAAATTTTATTAACTGCGTGAGAGCAGGCTACTCTGTCAGAAAAATGGATTTTCTTGAATCTCGGATCCAAAATTGTCGCGATTGCTAAACTAGAAACTTGTTCAATGTTTTCAAACCTCTTCAAGAACTGCTGTAACAGAACTTGTTTCATGTGTTGTCCACTTTCAGTATTAGGCTCACACATTTGTAACTTCTTATTCAGAGTATTGACTATCGGTATGACTTTACTACCAGTGAGAAAGAATTCACCACAAACTATGTTTGTTGCATCCTCGAAGGGTTTAAGCAATTGAACAAATTCCTTTACAGTTTGTAACTCCGATGCGCTGAGCATTGCTGGAGCCGTGGGAGATTGCAAAAGTATCGAACTTATTTTGTCAGATAATTCTATGAACCTAGCAAGCATGGCGTGTGTTGAATTCCACCGTGTCTCTACCGATTGAATGAGCTTGAGATCGGAATGAGCTCGCAGTTGGTCTGCTGCTACTACAGATTTCTTGAAGTAGGTAACAATGCTTTTAACCTTTGTGCATACACAACTAACAGCTCCGTCATTTTCGATGATTTTTGAAGGGACTAGGTTCAATGTATGTGCAAAGCACGGTAGATGCTTATCAGCGCCGAATGCATCTACAATAGCTTTTTTTATATTAGCTGCATTGTCAGAGACAAATACCACAATACTTTCTTTCTTTATACTCCAAGAGTCTACTATCTTGAGTAACCATTGTTCTATGTTTTCAGCAGTATGTCTCTCGGCTAATTCAGTTACACCAATAGTGACAGATCTGTGACTTTCATTTAACAGAAAGTGAACAGTTACGCCTAAAAAGCTTTTTGCATTCAGGGAGTCCGTCCAAATATCGGTAGTAAGGGATAGATGCTGTACTGTTGACAGTTGGTTTTTAACCATATTGGACAGAAACTCGTATTTTCCTTCCATAAGACTTGTCGTAGTTTTTCTGCTAGGGATTTTATACAATGGAGCCACTGCCCTCATGAACGTTTGGAAACCTTCCTTTTCTACTACTTGAAAAGGCAAATTGTCCTTAGCTATCATGAACAAAAGCTTATTTGTAATCTCGGCCGCTTTGAATCCTCCATCTGAAGTCACATAATATACAGAATTTTCAATCAGAATTGTGCTTTTGATATCGTAAATAAAGTTGAAAAATGCATAGTCACGTACTGAGAAACGAATTTTGTTTTGCAAAGGTTGTATCTAGTCGAGGCTGCTTTGCTTTGGTTACAGTTCTACTAACGGATGACGAGGTGGAAGCACCAGAAGCGATTGACACCGTTGATAGTGTTGGGGACGGGGGGGACGCATCCAAGTATTCCAATTCGCTATCTTCGTCCTCAAGTTGAAGCTATTTACAGATTAAATAACAGATAGTATAGTATAGAGTCATATATAGAAAAACAGCAAATGAATGAATGCAATACCGGTTGTGTTCGTTTGAGAGATTCCGTAGACCTAGTGTCAGCAACAGTAGAACACATTTCAAGCTTAGGATGTAAGCGCTTGAGGTGGGATCGTAGATTGGTCGTATTACCGCTTGCCTTTACGTCTTGTTGGCAAACTTTACATTGAGCTCCTCCAGCAGTTTTTATAAAATATTTCCAGACAAAGCTTTTAGGTGCCACTGAAACAGTGCGTCAAGAATTTTAACCTATGCCACTAAAACAGCAATTTAGAAAATTTTGTAACTATTATTTCAAATACAGGAAGAGTTTGAGATCAATAAATAACAAATACATTTGAAGAATAGGATCATAGGAATTCTGTTTGCATACTGTTTTGGGATATGACATCGATGAATTAGTACTTAGTAGGGACTAGAAGGGAGCCAGATGGTATGGTCGTAGATTTTATTTTACCAGCCAATGCTACAAAAAACATCAAGAATTCATAAACATTCATGCATCAATACCATTATTTATTTGATTAGGAAGTAGAACCTCGAATACGTGCATACTGTACGTAGTGAAACAGAAATTGAGGTTAGTTCACATTAGGGTTAGGGTACTCTCACCTCAGATACGAAATTCGATGAATCTTTATGTAGAATGCAATCATTTATCACAGTATCACACAATGCCACAAATGTCGTTGAATTCGTACGAAAATACACTTTAAAAAAAAAAACACTTCACTGGCCAGTGAAATATCGAAATATCGATATTCATTCAGACCGTATCGATAGATGCAAATATCGGGTTGTGAAATATCGATACAAAATATCGATATTCAGCACGAAAAATATCGATATTGTGAATATCGATGCTGTATCGCCCATCACTAACGGCTTATGGGAATAGTGGGGGGCATTAGCAGTCCAGGGTTATATAGTCAAAGGTATTATCCCATTCTACGACTATCTACGAAACACTATGACAAAATACGGAAAATCACGATGAACTACAGATATTTACTACAAAGATCGAAATCATATCGAATTTCGTTCTAGAACTATCTACGAAAAACTACTACTTTGTGCAAAATCTGACGTAAAAAAAAAACTACGAAAAGTCCGAAATCCTCTACTTTTTCGTAGATCATTTTCGTAGTTTGGCGTAGAAATTATTTTCACCAGGGGTCGTATACTTTTTTTTAACTCAGTGTGCGAAATTTCGATTTCGAAAATAAATATAAATATAAATATGAATAAAAATATCTTTCATTCTGGAGGATATGAAGTTGCACCAGATTAATCTATCCTCTTTTTTCCTTCGTGATAATATGGACAAGGAAAAAAGAAGAAGACGATGGGACCAACTTCATACTTTACTGTTTTGTTTAAAGCAGTAACCAGATAAATAAATAAATAAATCACTTCGCACACTGCCCGCCAGAGTGCGTGAATCGGGCAGTTCGAACACTAACAATAGCATGATAAATCGAAATTTGCACACTGAGTTGAAAAAAAAAAATGTATTATGTATCTGATTTTAAAACTGTATTAAATACTTTTAGAAAACGGATCAGTTTTGGAAAAAATGATGAACCTATTGGTGAAAAAGCAAGGTGAATCGAACAGAAAGGGTACACTCAGAGAAAAGTTCGTGGGATCAACAATAATTTTGTATAAATCAACAAAAAAAATTGGTAGATATACAATCTACAAAATGCTTTGTTGCTTCAACAAAGATTGTTTGCTGGCTGATTTGGTTTGATCAACAAATGAACTAGAATCATTGAAGGAAAGCATTTTGTGAAATTAACGAAATTATTTTGTCAAATCAATGAAATTACTTTGTTGATATTATAACTAGACGGTTTTGAACGAACCCAAAAAAATACCTACATATGAATTGAAGCTTAGTTTTACACAGTATAATACAGTATCTGAAAATTACATCAATTAACATAGTGTCAGTACTCTAGGGGGTGTAACATATACTATCACCATACTGACTTATAGTCATAACCAATACAGGAATTAGGCGATGCTTAGAGAGGAGATTTTCTGCCTCTATATATACTAACCAGCTCCTATAAGTGGCACTCGTGAGAATATCGAAGGTGGTGGTCGCCGCCTTACGCGAAAATATTGAAGTAATGTACATGACCATGTCAAATCAACATAACATTTCGGCACTCCAACAAAATCAGAATACACAAAATAATTTTGTTGAATATATTCCACCGTTTTTGTTATTTCAACAAATTATTTGCTCATTCAAATGAAAACCACGTGACAAAGAAATTTTGCTGAAGCAAACGAGCAAATCTCAGCCATTTATGGCCGGTTGCATAAACGTGGGTTACCCGAACCTTCAAATACCCCGTAGGTAACCCCGCAGATACTACCCGTTCAACCGTTTTTTCATCTGACAGCTGTCATGAATCGCTGTTAACTTCTGACAGTCATGTAGGTTGAACGAGTAGTATCTGCGGAGGTTATTGAAATTTTTGGGTAACCCACCTTTATGCAACCGGGCATTAGTGATATCAACAAAACAGTTTGTCAATCTAACGGAAAAAATTTGTTGAATTGACTAAAATTGACCACCAAAAAAATGTTGTTGGATATACCGAATTTTTTCTCTCGGTGTACCTAAAATCCGAAGTTGCTTGCGAAATCTCGGAATTGGCGAAGTCCACAAGTCAATTACACATATTAGCATTATCTTTCCCCCTCGAAACCGTTGAAGTTTTGTATAAAACTTTTTCTTTTATAACTGTTAGTTTTCGAGATATTTGCCTGCGTTAATTAAAATGGACCACCCTGTATATCGACAGCTTAATAACATAGTCGCGTAAGCGCCAAAAATGGCCTATTTTTGAAACAATTTCTAATGGACGCCAAATTTTTTTCGGAGATACGGCTGTCAGCGAAAAAATTTTTTTTTGGCACTTACGTGACTATGTTATTAAGCTGTCGATATACCATATTATTTTCATCAAATATATTTCTTTTCAGAAATTGAGTTATTTAAGAAGTGCCATTGCTCCATCGAAGACAACCGAAGTGACGAGCAATAGGCGATCTTATGGGTTTCCACCACCGACTACTATAGAGATAAATGAGGGAGAAGGTGAAGATTTTGAAACCAAGGATACCGCTGAAAATGATTAATTATACGATCCATCGATATGCTTGACGATAACTTCGATCCTACTGATGATTCCAGATCTAATTCACCCCTAGAGATACTGGTAATCAGAAAATTAAATTGAAAAATGATTCAGAAATGCACTCTATTATTTCATATTTTTAAAACTCTCTCTACCCAATTGTATAATTTTTTTTGTCAGTCTTCCCCCGTATCTTTCACGTGTTCCCCTCTGAAAAGACCGTTAATTAGTTATTCTGATTCGGAGGAAGAAGAAAAAAACATCTCCTCGACAATAGTAAGATACTTTTTGTTTGTATTATACTACAAATTTTCATAAGTTATTTCCTACACTAAAGTTGATTCGTCATTTTCATTCTCTCATTAAATCTATTCAAGGACAAAGACATAAATTTACCTGGCTGTTCAGAGCGTAAAAAAGGAAAATTATCTCCTGAAAATCAAAATAAGATATCTCGGAACGAAATTCAACACGAGGAAGAAACATTTAATCCGCAAGATCCGGATGGGCTGTGGACATTAAGATACTTAGAGGCCGATGAAAAAACAAATGTGAGTAAATTTAGTCCTTGAATTATTTACATTTATTATGCATTAATGTATGAAATCCTTTTATTGGTTTTCACAGATCGTTGAACTGATTCCCGCAGAGCTGGACTTACCCAGGGTGCCGCCCTGGGGCACCGTGAAAAATGCCGCCCCATTACCTAAAGCCTACATAAAATGGGTAAAGGTTCGGTATACAATTTTCAAATAAATAAAATCAAAACAAAAACTTTCAAAAATTGTGAATAACAAGATACTTATGAGGGTTTCTTCTTGGTTTCTTCGTCGAACGGGGCCACCCATTTAATTTGAGGTCTTCGAACATTCCGTAATAATTCGTACATTTTATTGGGGATGAAAAACAAATTTTTCAATTTTTCCAGATTTTTTGGTCATTGCATTCCAGAAATATTTTTATACTCAATAATTTTCACGTAGTGCGATAAATTGGGGAAGGAGAGAAAACTTGGGATGAAATTTCTTTGTTTTTTTCTCAGCTTTTCGGTAAAATCAACAGAAAAAAATTCCGGCCCATTTAAACCCCTTTTATCAGAAAAAAAAAAAAACATTGAAAAATGTGCCTTGACCTAATTTGAACATTTTTTTTCGTTTAAAAAAATGTCTCAAAAATGAAATTCATAATAGCGTTTTTTGACAAAAAATGTGGAGTGGCGACTTCAATTCTCTCCCAGAAAAAAAAATAATCATCAGAACGATGATTCCTATCTATTTGAGAAGGGGCTCAATCAATCGAGTCGAGTCAGTTTATTTCGATTACTTTGGCCTGACGTTTCGGCAGTGATGTGCTGCCCTCATCAGAGGCTATTTATTAAAAAAATTACAAAAAATTAATACAAAAATGGTCAATGGTCGACAACATATTGAGAACAATAGAATTAAATTAACTCTATGTTAATTTAATTCTATGTTAATTTAATTCTATTGTTCTCAATATGTTGTCGACCATTGACCATTTTTGTATTTATTTTTTGTAATTTTTTCAATAAATAGCCTCTGATGAGGGCAGCACATCACTGCCGAAACGTCAGGCCAAAGTAATCGAAATAATCTGACTCGACTCGATTGATTGAGCCCCTTCTCAAATAAGTACTAGTTCGAGTGATAGCTTCATGATGAAGATGATTCCTATCCTTCGCTTCCATTTTTTTTTTTTTTTTTTTTTTTTTCTTCAAAAACTCTATTATGAATATAGTTTTTTTAGATTTTTTTTGAACGAAAAAAAAAAAACTGTCCAAATTAGGAAAAGGCACATTTTACGTTTTTTTTTTTTTTTTTTTTTTTTTGATAAATGCGGTTTAAATGAGTCGGAATTCTTTTATTCTAATTTCACCGAAAAGCTGAGAAAAAAACAGAGAAATTTCATGCCAACAACATTTCTCTCTTTCCCCAATTTATCACGCTACGTGAAAATGATTGAGTAAAAATATTTCTGGAATGCAATGACCAAAAAATCTAAAAAAATTCCCAACATTTTTTTTTCTTCCTCAATAACATTTACGAATCATCAGGGAATTTTCGAAGACCTCAAATTTAATGGGTGGTCCGTTTGACGAAGAAACCCTCTTATTTTCTTTACTAAAAATGTGTGTAAAATTCTAGAGACTGAAAGCTTGTTTCACAATTTTGTAAGAAAAACTTATGGAGGGTAGAGGTAAGGAGGACCAACTCTTATGGGGCATCAGCGGCAAAAGTGTCCGTAAATTAAAGTGCATTAAATAATAGTTCCAGAAGTACGCAGAATGGTGCTCGTAAGCAATCGTGGTAACCAGTGGTAACCAATCGCAAGATCTGACCTTGGCGATCACCAATGAAAATTCGGTATCATGCTACAGCAGCGCCATCTGATCAACTCGATTTCACGGACACTTTCTATACACGGAGTTGGTCCTCCTTACCTCTACCCTCCATAGAAAAACTGCAGTGTTTATAATTTTAGACACATTCTTATAATAATGAGAAAAAGTATTTTATTCATTTCAATTTATGAATGTTTTTAACACGATCACACCTTTCGAAGAATTTTCAATAACGCGAAAAAAAAAAAAAATTCTCACGTTTCAAATTTTGCCGCCCCTGAAAATTTGCCGCCCTGGGCACTGGCCCCTAGTGCCCCTAGTGTAAATCCAGCGCTGGATTCCCGGCTCTAACATATACGTAAATGCATACCAGTTAAAGACCACCATAGATACATGTGATCGACAAACGACTTTAGCCAGAGCGCTTTTGGAGTGTGTATTTAAAAAAAACGCGTTGAAGAAATGCTCAATCGCAGGAAGACAAGCGAATAACAGGCACGGATCTGTGATCGACAGACGGCCTGGTCTGTGTAGTAAAGGGGTGAACGCAGTACTAGGTAAATATCTTTGAGAAGTAATTAGTTATGAGTTGATTATATATATTTATATTAGGGTGGTCGTTAAAAAACAAAAATTCCACGCCATTTCCGTCATTCACTACAGTTTTACTTTAATTTACTTTTCCAGCGTATGCTCGCAAATTCGCGAAAAACCAATATGGTTGGGCAGTGAAGGATGACCAGACTGTAAAAGCCAGCCTTCGCCAAAAATCCTTAGAATTATCGGAGGATAAAATGTCACAACTACTGAAGAAAGAAAAATGATTATAAAAACTAGCATTTTGTTTTTCTTTGACTATTCACTAAGGTGGTCGTTAAAAATTAAATTTTCTCAGGCGCTCACTAAAAAGTTTCCTTTATATCTAAAAACGTGAGGGCAATTTTTTGTTTTTATATGAAAAGAAAAGAAAAAAATTGCCTTCATGTTTTTGGACGAACAGGAAACTTTTTAGGAGGCTCCTGAGAAAATTTAATTTTTAACGACCACCTTTCTATTCACATTATCTTCTATTCACATTACATCCCTATCAAAAAAATCCACATGGGAAACCATGTGGATCTCCCAGGTACCCAGTTCCCAGGAGAATTTTGGCAGGGAACCCATCTGGGATGTGGGTCTCCCAATAAGATCCCATGTGGGATGTGGATATCTCGATAGGACCCATGTGGGATGTGGGTATCCCCATAGAACCCATATGGGATGTGGGGTACCCCCATAGGAATATACCTCATACACAGAATATCAGTCAACTAATTGAAAAATCAAGTCTTATTTCGTGGGAAATAAAACCCAATCGTCGATGTTTGATCTAATCAAATGATCGACTTTTGTTGCTAGTTATCCCCGCATAAAAGAGCCATGTCACGATTTTTATCGAATTATCGAAATGCGATAAGCGCATTGTTGTCGTTTTATTCGTTCTGTGATTGGTGGCCGACGGGGATTAGTCCTTGCGCGCCGCGAGAGGCTGCGTTGTTTATCTGTCAGTTTGACAGTTGGCGCGCGGTTATACTATATGCCTTTGTCGTCGAGAAGTTAAATATTATAGTACCTATACTACGACGGGCGTATTCGTGCATCAAATATAAAATAGAGAATCGGCACAATTTTCCTGAGTGCCAAAAAGAATCCCATATATTCCAGGGCGTTGTTTTTTCACCCATCGGCGAAACCCAAAATTCACAAAGTTATCGCCAGATCTTCTGCAACGCTTAGAGACTTCAGAAGGTGCGTTTTAATTGAATTAATACGAGCTATATTGAACGAAATTGAATTGAATCGAACGGTATTGAACCGAATTGAACTGAAACTAACCATATTGAACTGATTTTCACTGAAACTAACCATATTGAACTGATCTAAACTGAAACTAACCACATTGAACTGATTTTTGAACTGAAAATAAAACAAAATTGTACACAAATTACCTATTTCTATTGAACTTGGTTGATTTGTATTATACAACTTCGACTGAATTAAAATTCGGGTAATACTGTACCTTAACGTCATTGATGGAAATAAACCAATCACTTTCGAACGTTCGTTAAGTCTAATTGTGTATTGTTGCAAAAAAAATCCCAATCATGGGCCGAAAAAGAGTTGATCGAACACCCGAAGACGAGGAGGAGTTCCAACGTATTCGGCGCGAGAGGAATGCCGAAAATCAGAGCGAACGCCGTAGAAATGCAATGGAGGCTTCAAGAAATGCTATGGACGAACAAGCCATCACGGTACAGAGAAACCTGTTGTGCGCATCCTCGAGTCCGATAAAGACAAGTACGTTTCGTGGATTGGAAACGCCTGCAGTTAGTACAGCGAATTCCCGAGATACTGTCGTAACAGCATTGCCATCGATAGAGGTAGTACCTTCTAATCGAGTCATAGCTTTACAATGAGAAGTAGTAGCACCGCTACCTGAGCCAATCGTTATAGACTTACAATCAGAAGAGGTGGTGCCATGTAGAAGCCAGGATCGAGTTCATCACGACACATTACACGCCGCACAACGACAACAATCGCGCCGTCTTCGAGAAAGAGGCTTCGGAGAAGGAAATAGGTTTCTTGCTGGTTTTATCCACAATGTTGAAGAGCACTACGGAGGTGGCATGACTGAGCTCTGTACACACTGCAGCGCTGTACATTTTGTGTCAGAAAAAGTATCAAATATGAAGAATTCTTTCCATGATTGCTGCACCCACGGAAAAGTGCGCCTTGAAGCATTATCAGCGATGCCAGATGAATTGTATACTTTATTTAAGGGTACTCATGAAAAATCGAATATTTTCTTTGAACGTATCCGAAACTACAATGCCTCATTTTCGTTTGCTTCATTCAACGCTAATTTGATAAACTTCGATGGGAGACGTCCTGGGCCTTATTGCTTCAAGATACAGGGCCAAATTTACTATCAAGTGAACACTGCACTCTATCCAGCACCCGATGAACTACCAACCTACGGCCAGCTGTTCATCGTCGATTCGGACGAAGCTGTCGATTCTCTGCAACGACGAAACACTGACCTCGACCGAGGTATATTGGTAACACTCGATCGCATTATACGTGAGAATAACGTTTTCGCTCAATCATATCGAATGATGGGCGAAGAGTTGCAATCCCAGCAAAATAATCAATCCGACGATGTACAACTTCCAGGTGAGTTACAGTTGCTGTTCACGTTGAAACCAGGAATGGATCGTCGGAGATTCAACTTTCAACGAAGTAACGAGGTTGCTGCCGTATTTTCCACTACCGCCGATGGAGAGATTCCGGAATCGTACGTAACTGTATCTAACAAGGAAGAAAGAAGATTACAATTGGTAAGTACGATGGATCCCAATGTTGAGCCTTGGGTCTATCCACTGTTTTACCCTTTTGGTACTCGCGGCTGGCATCGGGATCTACGACAAACAGGAAATAGTCCGAAACGACTGTCGAGAGAGGGTTACACCAGATATCGAATGGCGATTCGCGAAAATGAGCACGGAAATGCCATTCTTTTGGGGAGACGCCTTTTTCAGCAATGGGTAGTGGATAATTATGTGAAGATCGAGAGAGATCGCATGGAGTTTATAAAGGCAAATCAACGGAAGATACGCGCCGAAACCTACTCTGGACTGGTAGACTATATGAACACTGCAGCACAGAACGCAGACGCACGAGTTGGCAAAATCATCATTTTGCCGTCGAGTTTCAGTGGTTCGCCGCGAAACATGATGCAACATTACCAGGATGCTATGGGAATCGTACGAAAATTTGGGAAACCAGATCTCTTCATTACGATGACATGTAATCCGAACTGGCGTGAGATTAAAGAAAATCTTCTTCTTGGTCAGCAACCATCAGACAGACCTGATCTTACTGCGCGTGTCTTTGACATGAAAAAGAAATATTTGCTCGATTTAATCGTCCGTAAAAATTTCTTCGGCGAAACACGAGCATTTGTGTACACGATCGAGTCTCAGAAGCGTGGCTTGATGCACATCCACCTGTTGTTGACATTGAAGCACAAATTGTCTACGCCAGAAATGGTCGACAAGTGCATCTCTGCTGAAATTCCCGATCCGGAATTGCATCCCGATTTACATCGAATCATTATGGGTAATATGATCCACAGGCCTTGTGGAGCATGGTGCGAAGTGAACGGAAAGTGCTCGAAGCGCTTTCCAAAGCAATTTCGAAATGAGACTACAATGGATGCAGACGCTTATCCACACTATCGTAGAAGAGATAATGGAGCTCTGTACGAACGCCGTGGAGGACACGTCGACAATCGATGGGTTGTACCGTATTGCCCGACATTGTCGCTCATTTTCAATTGCCACATTAACGTGGAAATTGTAACAAGCGTCACGGCTCCAAAGTATCTGTACAAGTATATTTTTAAAGGGCACGATGCAGCAGCCATTCAGATCGGAAATAGAGGAAACGGGGAAAACGAAGAACGCGTTATTAATCATGACGAAGTCACGGATCACATTGAAACTCGATACGTTGGACCGAATGAGGCAGTTTGGCATATTTGCGACAAAAAGATGCAAGAGAAAAGCCATCCCGTGATACGACTCTCGATACATCTGCCCAACGAGCACAGCGTCACAATTCCAGCAGATATGAAAGATGACGGGATAAGGAATGCCATGAGTCGGATTAGTATGCTAAACGATTATTTTGCGTTGAACGTTCGCGATGAATCCGCGATACAGTTCGCATATTCGGATATCCCGTCCCATTACGTATTCAAAAGGTCAAGCGTCAATGGGCTGACAATGTCAAGATGGGAAAAACGACAACGTAGACATGATGCATTCGGACGAATGTACTCGGTAAGTCCCGCGCAAATTGAATTGTTTCATCTACGATTGCTTTTGTTAAAGGTAAAAGGAGCCAAAAGTTTCGAAGATTTGAGGACCGTGAATGGGCGAGTCTGCGAAACATTTACAGCGACATGCCTCGCACTAGGGCTGATTGAAGACGACGACGAGTGGCGAAAGGCAATCGAGGAAGCAGCAGTATGGATGATGCCCGGTCTCCTTCGCAGACTATTTGTCAGAATTTTAATTCATTGCCAACCAATACATCCGGAGGAACTATGGGAGCAGTTCAAGATCAAGTTTTCGGAGGATTACGCGAGACGCATGAGCATGCAACAGGCGCAAAGAAAAGCATACTTTCGAATCAGTTGTATGCTTATCAACGAAGGGTCCAATCTAGCTCAATTCCCAGGAATGGAACAGATAGTACTCGGAAACGAAGACGACGAGCCTGATACGTTACCAGCTCAGTTTACCGAAATAGGCACGACACAGTATGGACAGCTGAATGAAACCCAGAAGGTGTTCGTTGATGCTGTTTTGAGTGCTATCGACAATGATGATGACGTGAAAACTTGCTTCTACATCGATGGTCCTGGAGGATCCGGCAAGACTTTCACTTACACTACGCTCTCGAATCTCGTCAGAGGTAGAGGAAAGTGCGTCAGTGCTATGGCGCTCACCGGAATTGCAGCGATATTACTTCCCGAGGGTAAGACAGTGCACAAGACGTTTGGGCTACCAGTACCTTTGTACGCAGATTCCACATCAAGCATCAAGGTACAATCTAAGCAGGGTGAGTATTTGAAAAACGTAGATCTTTTTATTTGGGACGAAGCACCTATGGCTTCACGGCACGCGTTGGAAGTGACGGATCGAACATTGCGGGATATTATGAACAACAACAAACCGTTTGGTGGAAAAGTTATTGTTCTGGGAGGGGATTTCCGACAACTTCTTCCGGTAAATGTCCGAGAAACCCGTAGCGAAACGGTAAATCTATGCATCAAGTACAGTGCGCTGTGGCCACGCTTCTTCAAATACGCGTTAACTCAAAACATGAGAGTTTTGCCCAACGAAGTGGAATTCGCGAAATTCTTAATAGATGTCGGTGATGGACTTCTCAATGACCCGGACGATAACCTCAAGATACCGGATCGTTGCGTGGCACCTGCGGACAGAGATATTGTCGAAGACACCTACGGGCAAGCGGTACGAGCAAAACGCTTCAGGGGAGTAGCAAAATGTGCTATTCTGTCTGCTCGAAATGTCGACGTCGAAGAAATCAACTCCAGGGTGATGGACTTATTCGACGAATCTACCGAACGACTGTATACTAGCGTGGATAGTACAGAGAATTGTGGTAACAACGACCAGATCAATGAGACAATTTTGCCCGAATATCTGCATACTCTATTACCACCAAGTTTACCGCCTCATGAACTCCGACTCAGGAAATACGGTATTATAATGCTCATTAGAAACTTGAGCATCAGCGAAGGCTTATGCAACGCCCGTACGGAAAAAACTCCTGAAATGTCAGTAGTAACTACTTAAGATAAGTAGTAAGTGAGTAGTAACTACTGCCGGTAAGTAGTAATTTAGTAGTAACTACTGACGATAAGTATACTGATGAGTAGTTACCATTGGCGAGTGGTGACTATTCAATAGTTACTATGCTGTTGTGTAGTTCACTGAGTAGTATTACACCATGTATGAGTGGTACACTACTGGTGACTTCTAACCTGCAGTGTACGACTTTGTGTTGCAATAACTACTGGACATTACTTAGTGTACTACTCGACAGTAGTGACTATTGGATAGTCACCGCTCGCCAATGATAACTACTCGTCCGTGGTTAGTAGTCACCAGTATTCGCGAATTTACAGTCTGGGAATTACTGGAACATGATTTACATTACCCGCGCGCAGTTACCACTCGCCGATCGTCACTACTCATCAGTAGTTACTACGTATCAGTAGTTACTACTTACCAGTAGTCCCCAGTATTCGCGAATTTACAGTCTGGGAACTACTGAAAAATGGCAGTAGTATTCAAAAGTATAGCAGTAGTTTATCAGTAGTTATTCCAGTAGTTTCCCAGTAGTATTTCAGTAGTTTTTTCCGTACGGGCGGTACGAGGTTGATGATTTTAGAATTGGGTGACACGGTTTTGCGTTGCGAGATTCTTTCTGGTGATAAAAGTGGAGATATTGTTTTTCTGCATCGCATCACTCTTTATTGCGAAAATGATTATCCCTTTACTTTCAAGCGTCGTCAGTTTCCTGTGAAGCTAGCTTTTGCTATGACCATCAATAAGTCACAAGGACAAACGTTCGAACAAATTAGCATTGATCTGCGCAGGGACGTTTTCACTCACGGTCAATTGTACGTGGCTTTATCGAGAGTACGTTCGTGGGAAGCCCTTAAAGTATATCTTGGAGAACAGCGGACCGGAAATCTGATCAAGAATTTCGTGTACAAGGAACTATATCGATAAACAGAATCAACCTATACCTCTTTCAAACGGTTTGTAAGATCACAGCGTATCGCACAGTACATACAAATGATCCAATTCGACACAAAATCAAAATTGAATGTTCTAGGGCTAATAATAACCACGAAAAAATAAGAAAAGAAAAATAAAAAGATGATTTTTTTTTTTCATTTTTCATATTTTGTTTATTTTTTCATTTTTTGTGTCATTAGTGATCCAAAATAGGTCGCCATCTTTTATAAAAAAATCACTTCCGACCAAATTATTTTTTTTGGATTTGGTGCCCGTTTTGCCACCTCAACGCTGCTCCAAGTGTCCAGACTTAGACTTTCACCCTGTATGTAATGTATCAATATTTATTAGGAATGTTCAGAGGCGGGTTGAGGCGGCTGCGAGTGAAAATCAGCAATTGTTTTAGTGGCTACAGCCAATCAAGGACACGGCATATCACTTGTTTCTTGCAACTGTTATTTCGTTGCTATGTTTATGTTTATAACATCAGAAAAAAAAAATAATCATATCACCAAAAGCCGTTGAACGAAGAAGACGCTATCTCCCATAAAATATTTTTTTAAAACTTTAATCGTGTTGCATCAATTATCTGTGACTTTATTTAAAATTATGCCGCCCGCGCCGGTGAATAATACACCGAATAATTCAGCACAGAAATCACATAACGCCGAAAGTCGGACAAAAAGTTCATCGGCTACTGTGAAGTTTTCAAGCAATGAAACGATTGACTCAATCGACGACAAGGATAATACGATGTAAGTATTGGTTTTTATTTTAAAACTTTCAATTAGTTGTTCATCACTTGATATAAGGACGATGCTTGATGGCTGCTGATATTTTCTAATTACAAAAGAAAAAAGATACCGAAGAACATTTGAAACCCGAGATCTATGCCATTTTTTTTTTTTCATTTTCTTGATGCGTGAATTGAGCAAATGTCGATTCAACAATTTCGTAACGGCTGATCCATGCTCAGTTAAGGCCAACGCACACCATTGCCGCTCGGCACCGCACGGCAGCGATCGGCATTTATTCATCCATCTGTACAGAAAATTGCAAAATTGTTTGACTTCACGTTATTCACGGTAAATTATTGTGCACTTTTTTACGTTAGATTTTCATATTTTAGAGAAATTTGCGGATATGTGGATGCTCTTGAGCTCCCGAAAATCGTTGGGAAAGTACGACAGTATAAATTAATAAAATTCGTTTTAAACAACGGCTCTGGAAAAAGAATCCAGTGTTTAGCTTGGCAAGAACAAGCTGATAGAGTAGCAAAGGTCATCGAAATGCAGAAGGTATATTATATACTAAAAAAAAAAAGCCAATCACTTACGTGGCGAGCTAATACGAACATAACAATAAAAATAA
This sequence comes from Tenthredo mesomela, assembly GCA_943736025.1. NCBI lineage: Eukaryota > Metazoa > Arthropoda > Insecta > Hymenoptera > Tenthredinidae > Tenthredo > Tenthredo mesomela. The sequence goes on from OX031014.1 coordinate 34,877,779, forward strand.
TTATAGGTATAATCAAATTAAACAGAAGCGCAACTAATCGTAATAATTTTTCAGATAATCAGATTAAACGGGGCTGTTTCGAAAGAAGTGAGCCAAAAATTCAATGCCGGCAACGTCCCCTTCGAACTTTCAATCCGACAGCACACAGAAATTGAAGCAGACAAAGGTTTTTTCGGAAGACCAACTTCGGAACATACCACACCAGAAATAACCGATTGGGACAGGCTTGCAACTATGGAAGGCAAATTCATTCGTGAGTTTTCAGTTTTTGTTTGTTGGTTTCTATCCTACAATTTTTTATAGTTCTATAGATATTGTCGTGTATCACAATTATTTAAAAAAAAATGAAAACAAAAAGAAAATTCAATGCCTATCAGGCAAATTTTTTTTTACAAAATATAGTAGGAATTTACACTTCCACCTTAGTCTGAACAACTATAAACCAATGCTAAAGTGGCGCTAAAATGCATTAACAATTGTGTCAATAATAAAGTCTCTATTTTTTAAACAAGATTTTAAGAAAAAAAGTATGTTTGAGCCTATTTGACTTGAAAAATACATATCATGTTATTATACGACTTCGTACCTATTTTTATCGGAAGCACATTCAGAAATATTACATATTATGATGAAATTATTTTTCTATACGATAATCAGTTTCATAAAAAAAAAAAAAAAAAAATTACTGAAGAACATTTTTCTCTTATCTTTCAATTGATTCTAACAGCTTAGAATCAAACTAAGTATTTTTCGGTGGTCGGAAAAAATGGTGACATATTCAATAAACAATGCGTAATATTTTCTATAGAAATACCGGGATACTTGAAAATGATGTTCAATACAACGCAACACAAAACTGGGGAATCGGCGTACGCAGTCGGGGCGATTACAAATGGAACAGTGAAAATTGCTGTCAGGATCACGAGCCTGGAGAATCTTCCGAAGAATTTAACGAAGGGTTGTTCAATCAAAGTAACCGGAATATTACAAAACGATGGGAATCCCCATATAAATGTCGAAAACGGTTCTGGGATACAAGTGACGAACGGAACAGCGCTCACTGCGGATGACATGCTTGACATCATATCCTTCTCGTATAAGGTATTTCTAATCAGAAACAGTCTTCAAAATTGAATTATAATTTTTACTGAGATTTCCGAGAAATTTTGACTCCATTTCGGAATAAATATTAATTTATTCAAACAAATTCTTCACATTTTGATGTGCGTAAACACTCTTCTCATTAACAAATACTTTGAGTCATCAAAAGGAATTTTTGGGAAATAACAATAATTCCCTTGTAACATTACCAGTTTCTCTGGAATTCAGAATACTTTTGAAATATCTTGTCGATTCTTTAAAAACGTTTTACTATTGAAAAATAAATGATCAAACCCTTTGGAATTCCTAATTGTAGCAATGTGGGTACATTACCGGGTTTTAAGTAAATTACGAGTTATTTTTGGCACTTAGTACTGATAATTTTGTCATTGTTGATCCCCCGACTCAGACACTATTTTTTCATTTTCATAGAAACTGAAGACGGCGTAGCAGAGCACCTATATATCCCGACTATCACCGTTAAAATTTTACAATTGTTCGTTCATACGTCTTCGCAACGTTTTAAAATGGCATTAAGAAGTTTGACTTATTCATAAGTCATGCATTCAATTAGATTTGAAAAAATTTGATTACTAGAAAAAATAAAAAACAAATATTTTGAATTGCTGAGACTATAATTACCTAATAGTAAAAAATTACTTCATACCATATGTGAATTTATCGGACCAGTCGAACCAAATTTTTAAGTCTTCTAACTGAAGCTCACCTCTATATAGAGCGTGCAATCTCCAGATAGACCGAAAAAAACGGAAGTGCATCATAATTAAAAAAAATAATAAAAAAAAAAAAAAATAAAAAATAAATAAATAAATAATTATGATGCACTTCCGTTTTTTTCGGTCTATCTGGAGATTGCACGCTCTATATAGAGGTGAGCTTCAGTTAGAAGACTTAAAAATTTGGTTCGACTGGTCCGATAAATTCACATATGGTATGAATTAATAGGTTTCGAACGATAGAGTCACTACACAAGTAAAAAATTACATTATAATAACCTATAGAGGTTAAAACATTAATCAATTTTTATTTAAATTTTTCAAATTTTACACTTCATCTAAAAACTTCGAGGGGGTAACCACTTCAAAGTTGTGTGTCTCATCTATTTCACATTTGAAAATCATTTCATACGATTTCACAACTATTTCATATCATTTCACAAGCATTTCACAAGCATTTCATACCATTTTGCGATCATTTCACAAGAATTCCATACTACTTCACAAGCATACCATTTCATACCATTTCACAAGCATACTATTTCATACCTAAACATACCATTTCATACCACTTCACACTATTTTGCGATCATTTCACAAGCATTTCATACCATTTCACAGACATTCCAAACCATTTCAGACCATTTCAAACTATTTCAACCCATTTCACAATAATTTCAAGATAATTTCATACCATTTCGTATCTAACTGTCCCAACTATTTCACGAGTAGTTACCCCCTCGAAAAACTTAGTTTTAGCTTCGATAAAGTTACTCATTTTTCAAATCTATAATGGGAAATAGCGTCTTCTGTATCCAACGGCTTTTGGTGATATGATTATACTTTTCCTAGCTGATGTGAACATGAACATTAAACATATAGTAAAAAAAAATTCGTTTCTTCTAAGCCGCATTGAAATATCTGTATAATTTAATATATTATATATTTATAATATATATCATATATAATAAATTATATGTAATATATTACATATATGATATATGATATATTATATAATATATATATTATACATAATATATATATAATATATATATATAATATATATATATACTTGGTTCAAATTTTATAAAAAAAATACTTGGTTCAAATATTATATAATATATATATTATACATAATATATATATAATATATATATATAATATATATATATACTTGGTTCAAATTTTACGCTTTATCTAAAAACTTAGTTTTAGCTTCGGTCAAGTTATGCATTTTTCGAATTTATACTGGGAAATAGCGTCTTCTGTATCCAACGGCTTTTGGTGATATGATTATACTTTTCCTAGCTGCTGTGAGCATAAACTTATATAGTAAAAAAAAAAAAAAAAAATCGTTTCTTCTGAGCCACATTAAAATGTCTGTATAATTTAATATATTATATGTAATATATTACATATTATATATCGTCGGTGATAGTGCAATACCGGTGTAACTGAATATTACAATACCGCGTAGGTACAACAATAAAAAAATGAGATTTGGTGTGCATTCGATGTATAAAAATAAATATACATCGAATGCATACCAAATCTATTTTTTTTTTTTTTTTTTCTGTACTCACGCGGTATTGCAATATTCAGTTACGCAGTATTGCACTATCACCGACGATATGATATATGATATATTATAGATTATATACTTAGTTCAAATGTTTCGCTTCATCTAAAAACTTAGTTTTAGCTTTGAAAAAGTTACGCATTTTTCAAATTTATAATGGGAAATAGCGTCTTCTGTATCCAACAGCTTTTGGTGATATGATAATACTTTTCCTAGCTGCTGTGAACATAAACAAAAAAAATCGTTTCTTCTAAGCCAAATTAAAATGTCTGTATAATTTAACATGTCATGCAATTATAATAGATCAAATATCATATGTTATATGTTATATACAATAAAAAAAAAAAAAAAGATATAGGTATGGGATTTAATTTTATTTTTCAACACAAAAGTAAAAAAATTGTAGATTCTAAATAAAAAACTAATTTTTAAAAGTTGACAATATATGTTTTATGTTTCTCAAAGAAGTCATAGAATTATTTCGATCGAATGAAGAAAAATTTATTTAATAAAACGCTTCAAAATTTTTTTAATGCTATTACTATTAATTAAGAACAAATTATTACTATAAACAAAGAAACAAACGGGGAGTGCATGTTCTTTCGCGAAAAATCCAAGTAGGTATTATAGCAATGACCGGATATTAATTCGTGTGTTTGTTGTTACAGATCACCCGGAAAAAACATTTTAATAAAGAGCTTGAAACACCAATAAAATTTGTCGCATCATTTAAAAAATAGTTAATTAGCATTTCTTTCATACATGTAGATTATAATATTCCATGCAGTGATTACGGAGCAAGATTGAAAATGTTGGATTGAATGATGATACCCTGAAAGGTAAACTAGATGAGCACTGCAGTGCCACCAGAAAACCGCTCGCGCGCGCTAGCGCGCGTCTCCGTTCCCTAGTATACCTATATTGTTGATTGAATACAATTTTTCTAGCGAGCCTACATAAATATGATATCTATAGCCTATGTAGGCCAGTTGATATGTGGATTTACAGTTTTAACTAACCTAGATTGCATGGGTGTTCAATCAAACCTTTTGAATTCATACGTATCTAGGTTTCTCACCAGAGCAACGTGGCCTACCAGCAACCTATGTAGCTCCCTAACAGCCCCATCTAGGTTCCTATAGCAGACCCATGCGCTTTCCCAATACCCATCTGGGTATATAACGAACTCATACGGGTTCCTAGGAGTCCTACATGGGTTCCCAACACTCCTATGTGCCGCCCCCGATGCCCTATGTGGGTACCCAACTAACCTATGTAGGGTCCTCAATGCCCCATATCGGTTCCTAGAAGTGCCACATGGTTCGCCAAAACTTCCATGTGGGTGCCTAACAAACACGTGTTGGATCCCAGACGTCCTATGTGGGTGACCAACAAACCCATGTAGGCTTCTGCGACTCTACTCTCACATCGATTTTCACGACTCCCATATGGGTTCGCAGCCCTGCTGGAAATGAAAGGATAGAAAGGGATAGGAATGTTAGGATAGAAAGAGATAAAGATTTTTTATCCCTCGCAACTATATGATTTGCATCCCTCAAACGCTATCCTTTTCTATCCACGACTCTATCCTAGACGAACTCTGAAAAGCTATCTCTTCCTATCTATTAGTTCAATCTTTACTTGTATGTATCTCTTTGTATCAATAAGTCTATCCCTTACGTTTTGCCGAGTTTATCTTCTTCTATCCTGAGGTAGATCATTGCAGTTAACAAATTCTTATCCTTTTCTATCCACATTTATTTATCCATTGCTATCCGCAAAGTATCTCCGAAGGTCTATCCATCTGAATACCCTCTCGAATCTTTTATTGTCGGCAGCCATTTTTTTTTTTTTCGTAAAAAAATTTAATTACGAACCACATTTGTAGTTGATAGATTCAGACGGCGGAGTAAGTGGGGTGAAGTATATGAAATCTTTTTCAAATTTCTAACGCTCAGTCGGGGATTCGAACCCTCGACGGTCAGATTACCAGTCGCACACCATATGCGCTGTGCCACGCTCTCGTCTTATTTTTACAGTTCACTAATTCTACATAATGACTGTGATAGTGATTAGTCGTCGAATGTCTGCGAAATGTTGAAAAGTATGTTTGAAGCCTTGATTTTCTATCCATTCTTACTCACGGACTATCTATGTTAATTCCTTTCGATATCAATTAGAATTCAGAGTCCTGTCTATCCACTTGTATCTATTGGGATCCTTGGAATGGGCGTGGCTTTGAAATTTTAGCCTTCTTTGAGTAGTTCTATTTCCGTCACTAGTTGGCGTATTGAGGTTCTAAGCCCTCTCATTGGTTACTGTAGCCTTCTTTGAGTAGTTCTATTTTCTGCCACTAGTTGGTGTATCGAGGTTCTAAGGTTCCCAATATCTTTGCAAATCTCTTGCTATCTTCTTTTGAATCCAAACTAGGGTCTATCCTTTCCAATCTCTAATTTCCTATCCAAATCTATCCCTCGCCTATCTAATTGAATCCTTTTCTATCTCGATCTCGATATAAAATCAGGCCTATCCTTTTCTAACCCCGATTTTGTATCCAAATCTATCCCTCGCCTATCTGGTTGAATCCTTTTCTATCTCTATCTCGATATAAAATCAGGCCTATCCTTTTCTAACCCCGATTTTGTATCCAAATCTATCCCTCGCCTATCTGGTTGAATCCTTTTCTATCTCGATCTCGATATAAAATCAGGCCTATCCTTTTCTAACCCCGATTTTGTATCCGAATCTATCCCTCGCCTAACTGGTTGAATCCTTTTCAATCTCGATCTTGATATAAAATCAGGCCTATCCTTTTCTAACCCCGATTTGGTATCCAAATCTATCCCTCGCCTATCTGGTTGAATCCTTTTCTATCTCGATCTCGATATAAAATCAGGCCTATCCTTTTCTAACCCCGATTTTGTATCCAAATCTATCCCTCGCCTATCTGGTTGAATCCTTTTCTATCTCGATCTCGATATAAAATCAGGCCTATCCTTTTCTAACCCCGATTTTGTATCCAAATCTATCCCTCGCCTATCTGGTTGAATCCTTTTCTATCTCGATCTCGATATAAAATCAGGCCTATCCTTTTCTAACCCCGATTTTGTATCCAAATCTATCCCTCGCCTATCTGGTTGAATCCTTTTCTATCTCGATCTCGATATAAAATCAGGCCTATCCTTTTCTAACCCCGATTTTGTATCCGAATCTATCCCTCGCCTAACTGGTTGAATCGTTTTCAATCTCGATCTCGATATAAAATCAGGCCTATCCTTTTCTAACCCCGATTTTGTATCCAAATCTATCCCTCGCCTATCTGGTTGAATCCTTTTCTATCTCGATCTCGATATAAAATCAGGCCTATCCTTTTCTAACCCCGATTTTGTATCCAAATCTATCCCTCGCCTATCTGGTTGAATCCTTTTCTATCTCGATCTCGATATAAAATCAGGCCTATCCTTTTCTAACCCCGATTTTGTATCCAAATCTATCCCTCACCTATCTGGTTGAATCCTTTTCTATCTCGATCTCGATATAAAATCAGGCCTATCCTTTTCTAACCCCGATTTTGTATCCAAATCTATCCCTCGCCTATCTGGTTGAATCCTTTTCTATCTCGATCTCGATATAAAATCAGGCCTATCCTTTTCTAACCCCGATTTTGTATCCAAATCTATCCCTCGCCTATCTGGTTGAATCCTTTTCTATCTCGATCTCGATATAAAATCAGGCCTATCCTTTTCTAACCCCGATTTTGTATCCGAATCTATCCCTCGCCTAACTGGTTGAATCCTTTTCAATCTCGATCTCGATATAAAATCAGGCCTATCCTTTTCTAACCCCGATTTTGTATCCAAATCTATCCCTCGCCTATCTGATTGAATCCTTTTCTATCTCGATCTCGATATAAAATCAGGCCTATCCTTTTCTAACCCCGATTTTGTATCCAAATCTATCCCTCGCCTATCTGATTGAATCCTTTTCTATCTCGATCTCGATATAAAATCAGGCCTATCCTTTTCTAACCCCAATTTCCTATCCAAATCTATCCCTCGCCTATCTGGTTGAATCCTTTTCTATCCCAATTTCAATCGAATACCAGGTCTATCCTTTTCTAACCCCAATTTCCTATCCAAATCTATCCCTCTATCCCAAAATTTTCCATTCTTATGTAATGTGCATCTGTTGATTATATAATTGATTATCACTAGAAAAAGATTTATAGGTATATATACAGGCGCTGAATTATATATTTGAATATAATAATAATCGGGGTTAGAAAAGGATAGGCCTGATTTCATATCGAGATCGAGATAGAAAAGGATTCAACCAGATAGGCGAGGGATAGATTTGGATACAAAATCGGGGTTAGAAAAGGATAGGCCTGATTTTATATCGAGATCGAGATAGAAAAGGATTCAATCAGATAGGCGAGGGATAGATTTGGATAGGAAATTGGGGTTAGAAAAGGATAGGCCTGATTTTATATCGAGATCGAGATAGAAAAGGATTCAACTAGATAGGCGAGGGATAGATTTGGATACAAAATCGGGGTTAGAAAAGGATAGGCCTGATTTTATATCGAGATCGAGATAGAAAAGGATTCAATCAGATAGGCGAGGGATAGATTTGGATAGGAAATCGGGGTTAGAAAAGGATAGGCCTGATTTTATATCGAGATCAAGATAGAAAAGTATTCAACCAGATAGGCGAGGGATAGATTTGGATACAAAATCGGGGTTAGAAAAGGATAGGCCTGATTTTATATCGAGATCGAGATTGAAAAGGATTCAACCAGTTAGGCGAGGGATAGATTCAGATACAAAATCGGGGTTAGAAAAGGATAGGCCTGATTTTATATCGAGATCGAAATAGAAAAGGATTCAACCAGATAGGCGAGGGATAAATTTGGATAGGAAATTGGGGTTAGAAAAGGATAGACCTGGTTTTCGATTGAAATTGGGATAGAAAAGGATTCAACCAGATAGGCAAAGGATAGATTTGGATTCATTTTACTTATCCCTTCGTATCCGAAAGATTCAAAATGATTCAAATGGATAGACATCCTATCCTTTCACTTCCAGCAGGGAGCCAAACCATGTGGGTGACCAACAAACCCATGTGGGTTCCTGCAAATCCCACATAGATTTTCAAGACTTCCATGTGGGTTCCCAGCAGAACCATGTGGGTGACCAACAAACCCATGTGGGTTCCCAGTCAAACCATGTGATTTCCCAGAAAAACCATATGGGTTTCCATGTGTCCCACCTGGATTTTTTCAATAGGGATTGATGTTAATTTAATAAGGTTGAAAATAAATATTCAATTATGTTCAATCACGATTTATGAATATATCTGAAGCATTCTTTGTGAACCGGGCCACTTTTGTTTTTCAACCCCTCCGATTTTTTTCAAAATCTGACAGTTTGAAATATTAGTCAAAAGGAACGTCTGTGATTTTTTTCAGATTTTTTCAGGCATCCGTTCAGGTTTTTCAATTTTTCATCACAAACACTGTATCTCAAAGAATATTCATCAACCAAAAAAAAAACATGAGACTAAAAACTTTTATTTTTTTCCGCTTTATCGAAAAAAATCAAAATCATAATTTTTCTGCATTGGGAAACCTGAAATTCGGCAGAAAAATGAGAATAATTCGTTTTTAAGCCCAATAACACACCTTCGAGTTCGGTCCAAATTTTACAGGAGGTCTGTCGTTGGGTGAAGAGTCTGCAATAGCTATTTATGTATCAAGTCCGAATAGTGTCACAATCCGGTATGGGTAATTTCTAATATGAGCCGATCGAGTGTGCTGTGTCACAGGAGAACGAGTGTGAATTTATCGTTCGAGCGCAGCGAGGGCGATAATTCACACGAGTTCTTCTGTGACACAGCAGACTCAGAGGCGAATTTTGGAAATTACCCATACCGGACTTGACACTTCTCGGACTTGGCACATACAATATTTTATGCGATCCGTTGTTTGAAAGTTCACTTTTTGGAAAATCGGTGTTATACTCACTTTAGTTTCTAAAATTACTGGTGTTATTGCATCTTTCTGTATCAAAACGTTTAGACTCAGACATTTGACATTTTCAGACATTTTGGTTTATAATGTGTGAACGTAGTAAAAAATAACCTGACTATGTTTATTTTAATGAAACATATTCATATTGTACGATAATATTTTCATTATAGGCTCCTGTCCTATAATATTTCACTATATTTCAGTGACCTGAAATTGGTCACTTTGCGGCCCAAATCCGATGCTCAAAAAGTGAACTTTCAAACAACGGGTCGCATAAAACAAATTTTAGCATGGTACCTACAATGGTTACGATGAAAAAAAGGAAAAATAAAACAAAAAGTTGCTGCGTGTTATCGGTAACCATTTTTTGGGCATCATTAGAGAATATATATATTTTCTAATCATTAGAGAATATCATTAGAGAATATATATGAGGTATTCCATACCAACTCGACCAATGATTTTCCCTCACCATTTTTGATTTGGTTCATAATTTTTTCTACGGTTACTCCAACTCTAACAACCACTCATGAATTTTTTCAGATTTTTTACATTAACCGTTATTTATTCATGATTTTTCGAAACTTCGAACAGTGCGACACCTTCGATTTTTTTGAAAAAAAAAACTCAAAAATTCTACTTTCGAAGACGATCATTTTGACCCCTAGTCGAAAGTGGAAACTCTTTTCCTTATGTTTATACTGCTTATTTAAGAAAAAATTATTTCGTGAACGTGGTGGATAATGGCTCCCAGAATTTTTTCAATGCAAATGAATTGTATCTTCAGGATAATGGGTTGTAACTATCAGAGATACGTTTCATTTTATTTTCGAAAATTATTGTTATTATTATTATTATTTTTTATTTTAATCGTCGTTTGTTGGAAGGATTTTTTTTTGTCTCACAATAATTTATTGAAGCACTGTAAAAAAGAAAATTGTTTTTCGTGTTTGAAAAATATTTAAAACCCCCCTCCCAAAAAAAAATAACCCAGAAAAAATAATAATAATAAAAAAAATAATAATAATAAAAAAAAAACAATAATAATAATAATAATTTTCGAAAATAAAATGAAACGTATCTCTGATGGTTACAACCCATTATCCTGAAGATACAATTCATTTGCATTGAAAAAATTCTGGGAGCCATTATCCACCACGTTTACGAAATAATTTTTTCTTAAATAAGCAATATAAACATAAGGAAAAGAGTTTCCACTTTCGACTAGGGGTCAAAATGATCGTCTTCGAAAGTAGAATTTTTGAGATTTTTTTCAAAAAAATCGAAGGTGTCGCACTGTTCGAAGTTTTGAAAAATCATAAATAAATAACGGTTAATGTAAAAAATCTGAAAAAATTCATGAGTGGTTGTTAGAGTTGGAGTAACCGTAGAAAAAATTATGAACCAAATCAAAAATGGTGAGGGAAAATCATTGGTCGAGTTGGTATGGAATACCTCATATATTCTCTAATGATACCCGAAAAATGTTTACCGATAACACGCAGCAACTATTTTTTTTTTTTTTTTTTCATCGTAACCATTGTAGGTACCATTCTAAAATTTTTTTTTGCAGACTCTTCACCCAACGACAGACCTGTAAAATTTGGACCGAAATCGAAGGTGTGTATTGGGCTTAAAAAAAAATTATTCTCATTTTTCTGCCGAATTTCAGGTTTCCCAATGCAGAAAAATTATGATTTTAATTTTTTTCGATAAAGCGGAAAAAAATAAAAGTTTTTAGTCTCATGTTTTTTTTTTGGTTGATGAATATCCTTTGAGATACAGTGTTTGTGATGAAAAATTGAAAATCCTGAACGGATACCTGAAAAAAGCTGAAAAAAATCACAGACGTTCCTTTTGACTAATATTTCAAACTGTCAGATTTTGAAAAAAATCGGAGGGGTTGAAAAACAAAAGTGGCCCGGTTCACAAAGAATGCTTCATCTATAAATACGTCTTATAAGGTTTTCATATAAATTGTCGCAAACCTGGACTATTATTAAATATTTTACATATTTTCTATATAATTTTTATAAAGCCATTAACATATGAGCCGTTCTCTAGAAAAACGGCTTAAGTCGATTTAGGTCGTTTTTAAAATTCGTGAACTATTGCATTGTTGCACGCCTCTTTTATGTGCTTGTGAAATTTCAAGCAATTTAACAGCGATACTTGCGATTGAATATTTATGTATGTATTCAATGAAAATATTTAAATAGATGTAATTGGAATAATGCATAATCAATTTGAAATCAAATCATTGCAATACTATCACTTTAGCCTACGTGACGCATCTTTTTGAAGAATTTTCAGTCATTCTCCGTTAAAACGGCTTAAGTATTAATTCAATAATATGCTGATAAATATTAAAATATAATGTTTAATTTTTTCCGGGCGCTCGCAATTCACTATTGGATACTATAATTCTTAGGTGGAACATAATAACCTACGCTAAAATAAAAACAACCATTTATAAAACACTGTACAAACTTAAAACGCAATTATCTCAGAATGACATTTTTCGACTTAAGCCGTTCTTCGAGAGAACGGCTCATATAGGGGAGACCGGGGCGGAATGGGCTACCGGGGCAGAACGGTCTCGGTGGTCTAATTTTGTCTAGAGGCGCTAGACTGCACTTAGACTGACAAGTGTTCACCAAAACAATGTCTGTGATGGTTTAGTAAGGTTGCAATTGTTGTCGTACGCCAGGTACGTAGTCTGCCTATAAAAGTCAGCGAATTCGCTGTTCTATTATAACTTTCCGCACCGTTTCCGACTAAAGTAAATCTGTCATATTTTTTTCTTCACAATCAACGTTTTGTCCACTTAAATCAGCATATTCTGACCTATCTTTGTGTACAATGCAGTTATAAAGAAAAATTGTTTACGGTGGTTACTGAATATTTTCTCAATAGATATGCGTTTGGGGCGGAATGGTTTACTCGGTTTACTGGTATAGTCCTTCCCGCTGCGGTCGCCTTTTATTTTTCATTTGACGAATTCTACGGTATGTTTTGTCCTTCTCATTTGCAGATGATACGTGATTTTAATAATCAAAGCTCATTTGTAAGATGTGTCATCGAAGGAATTGAAAAAAGAAACGAAGTCCATTCCGCCCTGGGTACGGGGCGGAACGGACTAAAAGACACTTTTTTAGTTTATTCCCTTACGGAAAAAAAATACTGAAAGTACTGCCAGTACAGCAGTACTTGAAGTACTGCCAAAGTACTGCTGTACTTATTTCGCGAGTACACACAATACTCATGAAAAATTACTACGAAGGGATATGGGGCATTCCATGGTAAATCACACAGAATAAAACCCGACCGATTCCGATTTGCTTCATATTTTTTCGTGTTGTTGTTATCACTGAAAAAGACGTCTGTGATTTTTTTCAGATTTTTATTGCCAGTCGTTTGGATTTTTTTTTTTTTTTTTTTTTTTTTTTCAGTAATCGTAAATCCAATCAAACAAATGATTTGAAAAAATGATTCGGGCCAACTTTTTCGTAATTTCACGCAGTTTAACATTAAAATAATAGACAAATTTTTAAGCATCATGTCGAGCATTTTTATCTGGTTTAACGTAAAAAATATCGACTTTCGCTAAGTATGCCCCCTGCGATCCTGTTCAAAAAAATCACGAAAATTCCGCATTGAAAATCAAAAATTTTAAGCCCAAGGCCATGATGGAGAAATGATTCCTTCAGTTTTGTTAAATTTTTTTTGTAAATATTTTCCGTTGTTTTTCACTGCTTACTCCAATACGATAAAGAAAAAGGTGATGCCCATCTACCAACTCAATTTTTCTTACCAATAGCCATCATAAATAATCAATAGTTATCTTTTAAGCAGAAAATCATGATTTCAAATAATTCACATCCTATTTATATTATTCGATATTATTATTTATTATTTTGCTTCGGCCCCTCTGCTACACAGCATAAGCCAGCTTCGTATTGCGAATCATTGCGAATTCATTGAGGATTGGTTTAAATTCACGCATCAATTCATTCATCAAATTTATTTACGTTAACCCTTTGTGTCACACATTTTTTTTTTTTTTTTTTTTTAAACACAAAAAAAAAGTTTGAAAATTCGATCGAAATTGCTCAGAAAATGGTTATAAAACAGGTGGCACTCTCAGAGTGCCACCATGGCACAAAGGGTTAAATAAAATATTAAACGACATTCATATGGTCAAACTAAATTTCAAACTCCTTAATTTATTCAGCTTTATAGTAGGCCCGTTGAGTTTTCTAAGCCCCCTGAAGTAGAGGCACGTCTCAAAAATTATAATTCATCGTAGTAAAATAAGTAAATTCCTTACAAATTACATCGCGAAAATAATAAATAATAATATCGAATAATATAAATAGGATGTGAATTATTTGAAATCATGATTTTCTGCTTAAAAGATAACTATTGATTATTTATGATGGCTATTGGTAAGAAAAATTGAGTTGGTAGATGGGCATCACCTTTTTCTTTATCGTATTGGAGTAAGCAGTGAAAAACAACGGAAAATATTTACAAAAAAAATTTAACAAAACTGAAGGAATCATTTCTCCATCATGGCCTTGGGCTTAAAATTTTTGATTTTCAATGCGGAATTTTCGTGATTTTTTTGAACAGGATCGCAGGGGGCATACTTAGCGAAAGTCGATATTTTTTACGTTAAACCAGATAAAAATGCTCGACATGATGCTTAAAAATTTGTCTATTATTTTAATGTTAAACTGCGTGAAATTACGAAAAAGTTGGCCCGAATCATTTTTTCAAATCATTTGTTTGATTGGATTTACGATTACTGAAAAAAAAAAAAAAAAAAAAAAAAAATCCAAACGACTGGCAATAAAAATCTGAAAAAAATCACAGACGTCTTTTTCAGTGATAACAACAACACGAAAAAATATGAAGCAAATCGGAATCGGTCGGGTTTTATTCTGTGTGATTTACCATGGAATGCCCCATATATAAGTACGTGCCAAGTACTAGTGTAGTATGACTGAAGTATTACTCTGAGTACTAGCCCTTCGGTATTAGTCCAATAATTACTAGCTAAAACCGTTCAGTACAGTATATAAAGTCCACGTACTGCAGTACTAGTTCGAGTACTGTAGTACTGGTTCGAGTACTGCAGTACTGGTTCGAGTACTGCAGTACTAGTTCGAGTACTGCTGTACTGGTTCGAGTACTGCAGTACTGGTTCGAGTACTGCAGTACTAGTTCGAGTACTGCAGTACTAGTTCGAGTACTGCAGTACTAGTTCGAGTACTGCAGTACTAGTTCGAGTACTGCAGTACTGGTTCGAGTACTGCAGTACTGGTTCGAGTACTGCAGTACCAGTAGGAACCAGTAGGTTCGAGTACTGCAGTACTAGTTCGAGTATCGCAGTATTAGCTCGAGTACTGTGATATTAGTTCAAGTACTAGTACTGCAGTATTGGTCCGAGTACTAGTACTGCAGTATTAGTCCGAGTACTAGTACTGCAGTATCGGTCCGAGTACTAGTACTGCGGTATTGGTTCGAGAACTAGTACTGGAGTATTGATCACAGTGAGTACTTCTGTACCTATAGTACTGGTACTCTTGTCTTGTAAAATTTTCATGTTCATAGTCTAACATTGCTATAGACATTATAATAAATCTATCTATCTATCTATCTATCTTGGCGTCAGTATTTTCTCGGCATAATGGTCTTCAATGTTTTGCAGGGAACGGTGCCTGCGTACTTGTCTGACCTGTTTACTCGACATTGTCCAAGCGGTTCTCGTCCTTCGCGTCAGGCTGTTCCTACAGTTTTCCATACGCCGGTGCATCGGACCTGTATATTTCGTAATTCTTTTCTCTCAACTGCAGTATACTTTTGGCACTCTTTACCTCAAGACATTACCTCCTTGCCATCTATAGGTACTTTCAAGAGGGACTTGCATGCCTATCTGTTTTCTATCGACACAGAATCCTGCTGACATGCTTTCCTAGCTGGCTGCGTCGGGGGGTCTGACATCTATCTATTCAACGACTAAACCCAAGGCCAGTATGCCTACTTTAGTCTTAAGGCCACTATCACCTATTGTAATTCTATGTACTTATTTTACTTATTTACTTTATTTTTATCTTTATTTTTATCTTTCAAACCTGCTGTTCTAGACATTTTATGCAATGCTTGGCCTGCTATCTACAAATTGCCTTATGGCATATTTATGTATAACCACTTTCTCAAACTCTAATCATTGCTTGGTCTGCTATACAGACAAAAAATAAAAAAAAAAAAAAAAAAAAAATAAATATAAATGCAATATTTCTATTACTTAGTTTACTTATTATTAAATTTGCCTCAAGGTTCTCCAAGGCATCAATAAACAATTCGATCAATCAATCAATCAATCTTGCACTGATAGGTTAAAGTGTCACAGTACTGAGTACTGTGATGCACTGGTACAGCTAGTAAATAGTAATAGTACTCTTCAACCTAGTACTAGTGTTCTTTGAATCAGTACTAGTACTCATGTACTAAGTACTACTAGTTCCCTGTACTAAGTACTAGTACTCTGTACTAAGTACTAGTACTCTGTACTAAGTACTAGTAGTCCTGCACCAAGTACTACTAGTTCCCTGTACTTGATACTAGTTCCCTGTACTTAGTACTGTAGTGATAGTACTAAGTACTAAAAATTCGTGTACTAAGTACTGAGATTTGTGAACAGTACTAACGGGTTGTGTACTAAGTCCTGAGTTCTCAGTACTTTTTTTCCGTAAGGGTTGATATAACAAACGAAACACGTTATTTTATACTATCTTCATTTGTAAATTTGATTACAAAAATGTTTGAATAATCGGGTCCTACCTTAAAAAAAAAAAAATTTTCATCATTGAGACATCGAAAATTTGCTCCAAACGTTAGGTGGGCCGTTCCGCCCCGGTCTCCCCTAAAAACTTTATCAAGTTGATTTTATATAATTTTTAAACCGAAATTAGAAGTTTAAGACTAGTTTATTATTTCTTTTTGTATTATTTTATATTTCTTATTGTTTTTGCGTGTGAGAAGGAACGTAAACCCTACTGCAAATTTCCAGGTGGAAATCCATGGACGATTCCACCTGGACTTCCACCCGGAAATCTATATAGAGAATCCATGTGAATCCGTGGATTTTCTGCCGGGATTTGGAACTGGAAATCCATGGAATTCCATGTGGTTGTAGTCATGTGCAGAAACATGTGATCCCATGTGTAATGATATATCGAATCCTATGTGTAATATTATATTGAATCCTATGGATTGTCCGTAGTAGTTACTACAGAAATCTCCATGAACCCCGCTTAGTATACTGGAATATCCACTGATATCCTACGGTACCCCATGATATTTTTCAATGCTCCATGCAAAGTACCCCATGAATCCTTTCCACAATGACTCGTCCGGTCATTACCGAATTCAGATGTTCTTCCTTTGCCGAATTTCAGCCATACTCCGCTGGATTTTGTGTATATTTTTCCATGGATGACGAAATGATGTCACAGTGGAATTCCCATGAGATCGTATGGATTTCTAGGGACTTTCCACAATAACTTGTCTGGTCGTTCCCGGATTCAGATGCTCGTTTTTTGCTGGAATTCGGCCGAAATCTGGTGGATTTTGTGTATATTTTTCCATGGATGACGAAATGATGTCACAGTGGAATTCCCATAAGATCGCATGGATTCCTAGGGACTTTCCACAATGACTCGTCTGGTCATTCCTGGATTCAGATGTTGTTCCTTCGCCAAATTTCAGCCGAAATCCAGTGGATTTTGTATATCTTTTTTCATGGATGTCGAAATGATGTCACAGTGGAATTTCCATGAGATCGTATGGTTTCCTGGGGACGTCCTACAACAATCTGTGCGATTATATGCAGATAAGTTTATTTATTTTCTCTTGATTCCATACAGGATTTGATGGATTTGACACAACGTTTCACGTCAACAACGAGACTGTATCATAGCCATATTCACATGGAAATAAAAATATTTTCCTATGGACTGTCCATAGAAGTGTATACCATTACACATGGATTCACATGTTGAAGTTTCAGAAATTTCAGGTAACAGCCGGTAGATTATTTATGGTATTTCCCATGGATTAGGTCAGGACATTACCGTTATCTTTCTATGAAAATCTATATATATTCTGTAGGGTTTTACCATGAACAACCATAATATATATGAATGGAAATCTATGTACCCATCCACATGGATTTCTACTGTTGCATGAAATTGAAAAACCATGGAATATTCATGTGAATACTACTGCATCAACTACAGGAGAACCATAGATCAGCAACATGGATATTCCATGTTTCTGAATTTCTGGTGGATTATTATAGAATTTCATGGAATTCCATTCGCATCCATACTTTTCCAGATGGTTTTCCACCTGGAACTTTTCAGTAGGGAACTCCTCACACTGGTTGAATAAATAAATGACTCAGTTGTCTATAAATTAATTGAATATATTCAATATCTGTACATGGATGTAGCGTAGTTTGTGTGATGTGATTTATTGTGGATTTTATTTGAATGTTTAGGTTTTTAATCTTGAATATTAAAAGTCCTTATTCGGACTTTCTTTAACCTCTTTTATTTTGAACTGACTTCCCCGGCTAGTGCCGGGGTTTATATCGCCTTGTCATCCCCCTGCGGACCTCCCCCGTGGGTGGTGACAAAGTCCCTTGCCTATGGAGGCGTGCAAACTGTCCCAAAAATCGTGAGTGGGAGTTTTTCCCCCGGTGGAGGTCGCAGTGGGTTTCTCCTTCGAGTCGCGGACCCGGGAGGGAAAGTTCCCTAGTCATAAACCCTGGGTACGCGAACTCTGAGTTTTGGGCATCACCAAAGCCCATAAAACATCTGGCTGGCAGACTCGCGGATGAGCGACCCTTTCGTCTGCAGAGATTTGTTCAGTCCCAAAACATTTGGCTTTCACGGTTCCGCATGCTTGTAGGACATGTGGCCTGTAAATGTTGCTTCTTTAGCTGTATGAGAAATTCTGCGACTTTCGCTAAATTGGTCGCGCACCTCGGGAGTCCACTGGAATCGCCGATGCTTATGGGACCCTGGTGTGTCTATGCTAGCTAGCTAGGTTTTTACTTATAGCCTACACTGTAAAAAATTTTATTACTTTTAATGCAGTATTAATGCACATTTGCACATTAATTTTGAAGAACACGTTCAGAAATTATCAATTAATGTGCATTTACATTAAAAATCACAGGTATTCATTTATTTTCATGATCTTGTGCATGAAAAATGATAAATATGGTAACTAAAATTCAGTACAGTGCTTGCAATGGTACTTGATGTACATGAACTGTAACGTTCCGGGATGTTGAGAACCCTCAGGTTATGTCAACATACCGGTGTTACGGGTTCGAGAGTATTTAATATTGCTTTAATTTTAAACACTAAATTATTTACGGACTCCTCAGTACTGGTAGGTAGGGAAAAGGATGGTAATGCCATACAAAAAGCCACCTAACTCAGATTTTTATTATTTATACAATAACTACGCTAATCAACGGACTCAGGCGTCGCTATGACCTCCAAAGCCGTATATCATCCAAACCGAAGGTTTAGGCTACCTCCATAGAACCAGGGTGGCAATCCAAGCCTATGGTCCCTGCTATTGCGATTTTAATAATTAACTGCAGATCCAGGATGCTTTATCCAAGACTGCGATTCAGACTCGGAATCACAACACTTGGCCCTCGAACACGAGTCGGTTAGACTAATGTCGTACGCTCTTGTGTTGGTCTTCAAAGCTGCTAACCTTGGCTTGTATTTGGCTTTAAATCAAACAGAATTAAATAAGAAAATGTCAGGTCAATGTTCCAATAGCAGATTCTATTTCCTATGGAAAACCAAAAATACTTAATAATTAATTAATCTATATTTTACAAAGTCTTAATTTAATCCGTGACTACAGCTATTCTGTGGATTTGATTTTAATATAATTTAAATACAATGAGCTCTCCCGGTAGCGCGTTCTTTGATATTTCTAGTTTATTAGTATTTGAAATTTGTCTGATTTCTAGGTATTATCGTTTAATTGATAATTCTCGAAATAATAGTGAAGTTATAGAAATAGTTATACAAGATATCTAATATAATGACGGTTGAGTCGCTAAATGCGCTCGTAAGATTGGTTGTGAGTCGACTGGGCTATGCCGCAAGTGCGCTGAGGAGCTGTCTCAGCGCGTGCTTTTATACCATTTGAACTACGTCTCTGACGTCACGAGCGTTAGCTCGCAGTACGAGCTAACTCGTTCGGTCTCTGATGTACATGGCTCGACCAATCACAGACGTTGCTGGTCTGTGACGTCTGGACATGTTACAGAACATTAAATATAATTTACTCTTACATTACTTTTGTCATAATGTTATTGAAATTCATGCACAATTTTCAATGTCTTTGCACTGAAATCCATGATTATGTACCGTAAATTTATTGAAGTGAATGAAAGATATTTCGGGTACTTGGCAATTAATATTGGAGGACTTCTACTTTCATTCTCATGTAACGTAAAATATGAATCGAAATTCATACTACATATAAAAAAGGATTGATAATTAACTCTGATTTCGTGTACTTCTCATCTTTCAGGAAGTGCGAGTCGCTTTTCATATACTCTCGCTCCGATCTACGCGCGAGAAAAAAAAAAAAAAAAAAATCTTTACAAATACGTAAAGATTCTGTGGTGCACATTTATTTTCATATACAATACATAAAACTATGCGCTCATCTCGCAAAACAAGAATGCATGAAATTTAATGATCAGACATTGAAATTATTATACATTATACAAAATTTTGAAGATGAACATTAATTTGATTTCATGTGCGTTCATAACTTTTGCTTCATGCACTTTTCATTGATTTTAATGCATCAATTTTTTACAGTGTAGCTGTCATTACCCTAAAATATGAGCTTCGACGGTCTGCAGCCGTTTGAGTGCCAATAAAACATTTGGTCTGCAGCCGTTGCCCTAAGACCAACTCTTCGATTCTAATAATTTATAATATCTAAATGCCTCGGCGTTACCGAGGCTTCAAATATGTTATCTAAACTTAAACAATAATCTTAATCTAGCTAATGGTTACTTTAAATAGCAAAAGGCACCAGTGGGGCCGAACACTTATTTTCATGCATTATATTGAATAAAATAATCTTAAATCAAACACGGAAAGAAATTTTTCGCGTATATCACTATGCCAGTATGGGCGTGAAGGCCATGCTGTATGCTCTCTAAATATGAACCAGTGAAAATTTCACTAATTCAATCAGTGATTCAGTTTCTCACTGCAGAATCAATCATTTCGGTCAACATACACTGTATAATTAGTTAATTTGTTCAAAACGGTGAATCACGACTGACTAACCAGTGCCTTCGTGTACTGTCTGGCCAGTGGTTCCTTCTTTGCACTGATCCAGCAGTGTATTACGGTTACCCCTACTGAAAATTTCCAGGTGGAAATCCATGGACGATTCCACCTGGACTTCCACCCGGAAATCTATATAGAGAATCCATGTGAATCCGTGGATTTTCTGCCGGGATTTGGAACTGGAAATCCATGGAATTCCATATGGTTGTAGTCATGTGCAGAAACATGTGATCCCATGTGTAATGATATATCGAATCCTATGTGTAATATTATATTGAATCATATGGATTGTCCGTAGTAGTTACTACAGAAATCTCCATGAACCCCGCTTAGTATACTGGAATATCCACTGATATCCTACAATACCCCATGATATTTTTCAATGCTCCATGCAAAGTACCCCATGAATCCTTTCCACAATGACTCGTCCGGTCATTACCGAATTCAGATGTTCTTCCTTTGCCGAATTTCAGCCATACTCCGCTGGATTTTGTGTATATTTTTCCATGGATGACGAAATGATGTCACAGTGGAATTCCCATGAGATCGTATGGATTCCTAGGGACTTTCCACAATAACTTGTCTGGTCGTTCCCGGATTCAGATGCTCGTTTTTTGCCGGAATTCGGCCGAAATCTGGTGGATTTTGTGTATATTTTTCCATGGATGACGAAATGATGTCACAGTGAAATTCCCATAAGATCGCATGGATTCCTAGGGACTTTCTACATTGACTCGTCTGGTCATTCCTGGATTCAGATGTTGTTCCTTCGCCGAATTTCAGCCAAAATCCAGTGGATTTTGTATATCATTTTTCATGGATGACGAAATGATGTCACAGTGGAATTTCCATGAGATCGTATGGTTTCCTGGGGACTTCCTACAACAATCTGTGCGATTATATGCAGATAAGTTTATTTATTTTCTCTTGATTCCATACAGGATTTGATGGATTTGACACAACGTTTCACGTCAACAATGAGACTGTATCATAGCCATATTCACATGGAAATAAAAATATTTTCCTATGGACTGTCCATAGAAGTGTATACCATTACACATGGATTCACATGTTGAAGTTTCAGAAATTTCAGGTAACAGCCGGTAGATTGTTTATGGTATTTCCCATGGATTAGGTCAGGACATTACCGTTATCTTTCTATGAAAATCTATATATTCTGTAGGGTTTTACCATGAAAAACCATAATATATATGAATGGAAATCTATATACCCATCCACATGGATTTCTACTATTGCATGAAATTGAAAAACCATGGAATATTCATGTGAATACTACTGCATTAACTACAGGAGAACCATAGATCAGCAACATGGATATTCCATGTTTCTGAATTTCTGGTGGATTATTATGGAATTTCATGGAATCCCATTCGCATCCATACTTTTCCAGATGGTTTTCCACCTGGAACTTTTCAGTAGGGACGACCATCCCGCGCATTCTTACTGTACGCGCGTCTCGGTGCGTTGTTGGCCAGGGGGTGAAACGTCCTTATGGAGCAGTCGGTCCCGTGTTTTAGTTCCGATCCAAGTGGGGTATAGGGCTGGGGACACTGACGGTTGACCGACACCAGGGGCGCGTCTAGTTAGTGGTCGCAATGGTCGCGCGTGGTCGCGGAGTAGCTGAAAGTCGCGGAGAGTCGCGCGTGGTCGCGCTGCGAGCTAGTGCGATGTTGCCGGCTCTCATTTAAATCTCACTTTTCGCGCGGGTTCCAGCGTCAGTTGACACCACGTGAAAAGCCAGCACCGAGTACTCAGAAAGAGGAAAGGTCTAAGACAAAATAACCAGAAAGTACGGATATTAGCTGTGTTCGCGTTAGCTACACTTTCTACACTTTTCTTACACTTTTTACGCTCGTCCAATAGGAGGTGTGGATTTCTAGTGAAAAGTGTAAAATCTAATAAAAGTGTAGAAAGTGTAGCTAACGCGTGTAATATTTTTTTGAAGTATTTATTGAATTAGTATATGTATATATATATATATATATATATATATATATATATATATATATATATATATATATATATATATATATATATATATATATGTAGTTGAAACTATGTTTAAATTATAGAAATGCATGGAATCAGGTCTCATTTAGGAAATAAATAATGGTTATAAAGTTTATATGGAAATACTGTCAATTATATTTTTAACTTATGTTACTGGCAATTATATATATCATTATCGGTAATATTTCGTTTTATTTTTTATTTAATATTAGCAAAAGTTAAATTATCATTATTCATTCATTCTTAATTCCATACATACAAACATATAGTTTAAAATTATTGTCTTTTGTAATAAATCGGTGGAAAGGGCAAATTTGCAGTTTAGAGTATTGCATATCTAAATCAATAATAACAAATCAATTAGGTTAATAACTTATCTCTTAAATGTTAACCACATGTTGATGTCTCATGATGAGAATGGTTGGTTTCATGTCGTTTTAGATGATCTGATAATTTGGATTATTTTCTTCGTAGATTTATTAATGTTGATAATTATCACATAATTTGATCTCGTTATTATTTATTACTATCACTTATTTATCCATATTTATTAGGATTTTGATGTTATATGTGGATTCGCATACTTGCTTTGAACCACGCTGTTTTGACTATAGTTAGATTTGGTGAGTTTTCTCTCTAAATGTTTTGATTTGGTGAGTTTTCTCTCTAAATGTTTTGATAGTATATTTACATACACAATCACTGTTAGTTATACATTAATCATTAACTTTCGTCGATTTGCTTATATGATTCAATGTCGATTATATTTTAACTATATTTCAGGACATCTATTACTTGACGTCTGTCCTCCGTCATCGTTATTACAAGAGTGAACGAGTGTCGCTCGTTTCTCATCCACTTCCGCACTGATTACAATAGTCAAATATATGATTGAATTGACATTACTCTATGAGTCAAGTTTTGGCGGCTGGTTTTAAACATCAATATCGTTACATTTACCCTCCTTTTTTATGAGTTTCTTTTCACAAACTTATGAAAACAATTAAACTATAGTTATATTTTTCGTCATTAAAATTCTTATAAATAAATCATTCACACTTCATTCGCTGCATACTGTACTTAATAACATTGTTTCTTATTACTATATTTATTCATTTTACAATTTGTCAGGTTTCCTTAAAATTACTCTTTGGTGCGATGAAAGAACAACCAAACAGTTGCGACGGATCATTGCTAACATGGTTTAGATTAACTTGTCAATTGATCAGTGGATTGATAATAACGCCGTAACATAGTTCGGTTGTAAGTTACCCTGCTCAAAATCCCAGACTGAAATCGACAGGAGCGGATAGCTTTTCGGACAAGTTTCCAGACAAGACCAGATCGCGTGTCTGTCTGTCTGTGGTCTGTACCCTATCCGGTCGAAAATTCCTGTCTGGATTTTGCGCGAGCCTTGTCTACATTCAATCCGGCTCGGAAAATCCGCGACGGGGTAACTTATCCGGACCAATCGGCATCCTGTCGGTTGAAAAAATTAATCTGGTTTTTAGACTGGTTTTGTCTGGACTGTTTCCGGAACAAGCGCATCACCTCAGCTAATATTCTAAGTTTGAATCGGGGCTCTGTCTGTATCTATCCGGTTTGGGTCCCGCAAATCATCACGTGATTATTTACATCAAATTTTCCAAGTTGGGATTGGGGCTCTGTCCGTACCTATCCGGTTTCGTTCCCGCAAATCATAACGTGATTATTTACATCAAATTTTCGAAGTTGGAATCGGAGCTCTGTCCGTACCTATCCGGTTTCGGTCCCGCAAATCATAACGTGATTATCAATACAGCTAATATTCCAAGTTGGAATTGGGGCTCTATCCGATTTCGTGCCGTATCAATTGATAATCACGTTATGATTTGCGGGACCGAAACCGGATAGATACGGACAGCCCCCCGATTCCAACTTTGAAGATTTGATGTAAATTTAATGACTTTATGATTTGCGGGTACGAAACCGGATAGATACGGACAAAGCCCCGATTCCACCTTTGAAGATTTGATGTAAATATAGTAATCACGTTATGATTTGCGTGACCGAAACCGGATAGATACCGACAAAGATTTTCAAAGTTGGAATCGGGGCTCTGTCCGTACCTTTCCGGTTTCCATGTAATGTACATTACTTCAATATTTTCTCGTAAGGCGGCGACCACCGCTTTCGATATTCTCGCGAGTACCACTTATCGGAGTTGGTGAGTATACAGGGTGTTCCAGACCTCGCGACGAATGTTTCACAGGGTAAATCTTGATAAAAAATGGGATCGAAATTTCCTCAGCCGATTTTTTTTCAAATGCATATCTTTTCCGTTATAATTAATTCAATTTCAGTCAATGACGCGCGGCTTACGAACGGCCGCGCGTCGGTGTGCTTACCGCTCGGTTGTGTGCACTTTTTTTCGTGGCGACAATAGGGCGAGAGACGCGCACACAACCGAGCGGTGATCACACCGACAAACGGCCGTTTATAAGTCGCATGTCATTAGCTGAAATTAAAATAATTATAACGGAAAATCCATGCATCTCCGAAAAAATCGGCTGAGGAAATTTCGATCCCATTTTTGATCAAGATTTACCCTGTGAAATATTCGTCGCGAGGTCTGGAACACCCTGTATATAGAGGCGGAAAATATCATCTATATACTTGAGAGAAAAAAAAAAAAGAAAAAAAAACGAAAAAAAAAAAGAAAATAAAACGAAAAAAAAAACGAAAAAAAAACGAAAAAAAAAACGAAAAAAAAAAGAAAAAAAAAACGAAAAACAAAAGAAAAAAAAAAAAAAAAACTTCAATTTTTTGAAATTGGATCCGGATAGAACCATACAGGAAAAATACCTAGGGCGGGGTTACTTTCCGGATAGAACCCGATAGGAATGCTGACACGAGAAAATATTGGACCGTCAAAATTCCGGACAGGACCAGAAGTTTCCAGGTACACAAAAACCAGAACTCGGACGTATACAAGCGGATACAATTCCGCCTATCCGGTTTTCTGTCGGGGATTTTGAGCAGGGTTCCTTTCACTTGACTTTCATCATCTGGTTCAACTAAAACGTATGCATTGACACCTATAATCTTTGAAATTCTGTATGGACCTTTAAATAAATGGACAAATTTTTGAGTGACTCTATCGATTGCGCTAGATTGCATGGGTACTCGAATAAGTACTAAGTCGTTTATATTAAGTTTGACTTTCGATATGTTCTTTTGATATGTGCGACGCTTATGAAAATTTTTCAGTAGCCTTTCTCTTGCTAATTCTACTCTTATATCTTTATCTATCGTTGCTGTTTGTGGAAATTTGATTATCTGTTGTATCTTATCAATATGGTTTTCATTGAATTGAAGCTGATGTGGTGTGAATCCAGTACTTTGATGAATGGTGACATTCAATATTTGCTCAATTGTTGATATATATTTTGCCCATTTGGTGTGTTGTTCTGCACAATATATTCTAAAAAACTTTCCTAACTCTCGCATGACTCTTTCTGTAGGATTCGATTGTGGATGTCTAATAGATGAGTAACAAACTTTGATTCTTTGTTCTTCTAATCCTAATTTCCATGTTTTAGCCCTGAATTGAGTTCCATTATCGGATAATATTCGATCTGGTTTTCCAAATTTAGGAATATAGTGATTTATAATTTTCTTTAACCCTTTGTGCCATGGTGGCACTCTGAGAGTGCCACCTGTTATAACCATTTTCTGAGCAATTTCGATCGAATTTCAAACTTTTTTGGTGTTTCAAAAAAAAAAAAAAAAAAAAATGTATGACACAAAGGGTTAAGCTCATTGCTGCTGTAGCTTTTTTCACGGGATACAATGTGATATATTTTGAAAATGCGTCCAAAGCTACTAAAATATACTGAACTCCACCAGTGGATCGTGGTAATGGTCCATAAAAATCAACTGTAACCAAATCACCAGGTTTTTCTGACTTTACTAATTGATATTCACCTTCCATATTTTGATTCAAATGTTTAACGCGCTGACATAAGTCACATGATACTACAAATTTTTTTATATCTTTAGACATTTTTTTCCAGAAATAATATTCTTTTAAATAATGAAGAGTCTTATATACACCGATATGACCTAGCTTGTTATGTACATGATTAAGTAATTCTTTCGTTAAAACATACGGAATGACAATTCTCCATTTGATGTCATTATTATTGCTCATAAACAATACATCATTATAGACTTTATAAGTGATATGATTTTCAACTTGGTTATTCAAATCGAATTTGTTCTGGCAAAATGGATCTGTTTTTTGAAATTGTTGAATTTGTTTGATTTGATCAGGTATTCCACTGTCGATTATTAATGATTGGATTAATAATAATGATAAATTATCCTTGTTTAGAATTTCAGGTGTTCGATATGAATTTAACGTTGTTATAGTTTTTTTCGACTGATGTTGTTTCGTGAAATTTGCTATCAGGGTTACGACTGAAAAAATCAGCAACCATATTATCCTTTCCTTTACAATGGCTAATTTTAAAACAGTACTGTTGAAGTAAAAGACTCCATCTAATTAGCCGGGCATTTAAGTATGGTGTTTCTTTTAAGAATAGGCTAGCTGCGTAACATACAAGTACGCTACTAGTGTGTGTGTTTTTTGTGCACATATATGCCCGTCAGCGCCACCTATTTGGGGCTGAGGCGTAACTGGGAAACAATTCATGTGTATGTATACAACGATACAAGCTTGATTCTATGCATGTGGAGGTACGCAGCTAGCCTATATGAGTCCTTTATGATCTGTTATAATTTCAAACTCATGACCAATGAGGTAATATCTGAATTTTATAACTGAGTAAATTATCGCCAAAAGCTCTTTTTCGGTGGTGGTATTGTTAGTTTCGCAACTCGATAAACATCTACTAACTAAACCTATCAAATATTGTTCATTTTTGTCATTTGTTTGGTAAAGGACTCCAGAAATTCCTTTATCACTGGCATCTGTTTGCAATTTAATCGGGTGCTTGGGGTTAAAATGATGCAAAGTAACAGTATCAACGAAGTTATTTTTAAAGGCAACATAGGCTCTGGAATGTTCTTCTGTCCAATTCCAAATTGTACCTTCTTTCAATAATTCTCTAAACGGTTCTACATATGTTGCATATCTAATCGCAAATTGCCTGTAATAATTACACGTGCCAAAGAATTGCTGCAGTTGTTTTTTATTCTTTGGTTCAGCAAATTCTCTAATTATTTTGCGTTTTTCAGGATCCGGTGATATACCTTCAGTTGATAAAATAAACCCCAGGAAGGGTATTGATTTTTTAACGAACATCGATTTCCTTAATTTGAGTGTGAAGTTATATTGTCTTAATCGAGTAAAGACCAAATTTAAGTGTTCTAAGTGTTGTTGAAAACTATTTGAAGCTATAAGTAGATCATCTACATATGGTGTTAAAAATGTTGTAAAATCGTTATTAAATGCTAGATCTAAAGCTCGAATAAACCCTGAACCGGCAGTTTTTAAACCAAAAGGTATTCTGCAAAACTGATAAAGAGTCGATCCATGTAGAAAAGCTGTATATGGTCTAGATTCCTTTTCCAATGGAATCTGCCAATATCCATGTGTTAAATCCACACTAGAAAATACATCTACCCCATGATATTTTTGTAAAATTTCTGCAATTATTGGTGGTGACTCGTTATCCGATTCAATTACATCATTCAAGTAGCGGGCGTCTAAACAAATACGTATACTTTTGTCTTTTTTTCTTACAATACGAAGAGGATTGCAAAATGGACTTATTGATCGTTCGATAATTCCAGCTTCTAACATTTCATGTATTTCCAAATCTACAGCGTTTTTTAATGCTACTGGTACGGGATATGACCTACGAATGAACGGTTTACCATTGATAAGTTTTATCTTGTGTTCATATATATTGGTACATCCTGGCTTTTCTGAGAAGAGTTCTTTGTGTTGTAATATCAAATTGATTATGGATATCTTTTCATCAGAATTTCGTAACGTAAGTTGAGACGCGATCACTCGTAAATCTTCGAAAAAATTGTGATCTTCTTGCTTCTCATTCAAATTACATTGTATTGGAATTAATTCATCCGGTAAATACCCTCCTAAATCCCTGATAGACTCCAGTTTATCATCAGTCTCTTGAGAATGATCATTTGTATCATCATTGGGATTTTGGTTGCATGAATTTATATTGTAAACATTTAAATTATATGCTCTGTTAAGATCACTACCATATTCTGAAATAAATTCTTCTTCGAATGGAAATTCTTCTATGATAATTTCTGGAGTAACCCCCTCAATAGGCAAGTTCTCAATAGTAATTTCTGGAATAACTTCCTCAATAGGCAAGTTTTGAATAATAATTTCTGGAGTAACCCCCTCAATAGGCAAGTTCTCAATAACCACGGTATTATCATCACACATTTTTTTATATATATTATTTTGATCATTATTCTTATTAAACAAGCTTATTATATTATTACTATAAAGGGAATCTAAATTTGGTTCAAAATTATTTCCCTCCGATACCTGAGTCATTTTCTCACTCATCACGCGATAATTACTATCATCTATTTTATTTTCCTTATATTCTTTTTTATCTTTTATAAATTGGATATATGTAATATTATCTTCACATGGAAATTCTAACCTTTCCGAAGAGATTCGACTGTACGATACAAAATTACTGTTGACTTGAAGTCCTAAAATTTCAATTGTTCCTTTGTTATAATTTAAGATAACTCGATTCGATGATAGCCAGTCATCCCCAATATCACATGAACAGACAACCTAGGTACAACTAAAAATGCATAAGTCATCCTTCGACACTCAACCCACATATCAATAAGTATTTGTCTTTTGACTCCAACGCTGGATTTGCCAAATGCAGGAAATATTTTCAAATTTGTAACTGGCAATTCAGTTAATTTCATATTATTTGACAATTGTTCATAAAACTCTTCTGATACACATGTCAATTGACTGCCTGAATCTAATACATTGAACAGTATATCCTCCAATTGACACTAATAAGTGAGGACATTTTAAATGATCATCTTTTGCTTTTCTTTGCGGGTCTTGTTCAATATTTCCTGTTAGGTCCTCCACTAATTTATGATAGCTGTGACACGATGTTGGACCTTCGCCCATCGCATCAGTTATTAGTTTAAATGTTGATAATTATTCTGACTGTTATTCGGAATTCGACTCATATTTACTATTGGTGGTGGAAATTGTGTATTTGGCATAGAGAAGTTAGCTTGTGTTCTACCATTATTATGACAATCTGCCATTGGATATGCTTGATAACATTGCCTTTGTCGCATTTGTTGATCATAACCATTTTGTCTCTGATTTAAATTCTGGTATGATCCTTTATTGTTACTATTACTTTTCACATACTCAATACCTCTAATCTGCCCGTTATTATTATTATTATTATTAGGTTTTTGGTTATAATTTTGATATTTACTCGAATTTTCTTTTTCATCATGTGTACTATCCAAATTAGCGAATGTTTGTAAAAGGACTTGTGTATTAGAAAAATCTATTGTTGCCATCACATCTCTTACTCTATACGGTAGTTGTTGTACTATTGCATAATTTGCTTCATACGTTGATAAATTTGGTTCAAAATATTTGGCTCCACGGTTTTGACTTATAAAATAACTCTTCAACGTACCATCCTGTGACCTATATCTGCGAGCTGACCATTTGCTTTTCATTTTTACTTGATATTGCACCGAAAAGAATTCCCCTCTGAACGAACTTTTAAATTTATCATAAGTATCACACATATCTTTATTTAGATCTAACCATATTTTAGCTCTACCCGTCAATGAATTGTTTATAACCCATACCTTCTGCGCCTCCGATATAGAACTAGCATTAAAATAATTTTCTAACTCTTTTAAAAATTCTAAAGGGTGTTTAGTCTCCTCGTCACTAAACTTAGGAGCTTTTATCTCTAATTGCATACATTGAAAGTGATTTACCAATCCACACGGGAAATTTTAGTCAACTGTGACTGTATACACTGTAACGGTCCAGGAGAGCGATGCAATACTTTAAATTTATTCTATAGTTCGGACTCGTGTTATGGCGGTATTGGCTTTAATTTCTATATCTGTGAATATTCGACTATGCTCTGTTGCCGATGAACGTCTGTGTTGGTGGTGTTTACCTTCCACACACTCACGACCGCGTTGTATCTAAGCCTTGCCAGTCAGCTGTGGGGTCTTCGTACTCGGGTGTGTGGGACTGTCTCGATGTAATCTGCTGAAACTTTGCCTATATGAAGCCTGGATTCTTTATACGATCTCCCTTCCGCTCATTGAGTCAGGAAATGAAAAAGAATACCAGGAAGTGATAGGAGAATTAACAACAATGATTAGTGGCGCTACAATTACTAATCTTTTATTAAGACTCGTAATGAGATTATGTGTGGGTGTATGATCAGCGGAGCCGTTACTATCTGTCAGCCACTTATTGGGCGTCGAGATGAGTGATCTCCAGCCGATGTTTGGCCTTGAGTGCGTTATATTGCAGGACGAAGACGCTACCTGTATTAGGTGTTGTATTGCTTACCATATAACGCGACCTCAGCCGGATGTTAGGATGTGTTGTTAATCTGCTAGGTATTATAAGGAATGACACTTCACAGCACTTAAATAATAAATATAAACTGGAATATTTATTTCACTTTCACAAACTTGTCTTTATTTCGGTAATCTTTCTGATGATAACTGCGTCTACTGCGCGCGGCTAACTTTATTAATTAGGCAAATTATAAACGAAAACGGTTCAAGTAGAATTATTTAAATTATATAAATTATCTATGATAATATTTGTTCTGGTTTTTACGTACCGAGGAGACGAATTTTAAATCAGATGTACTGAGGATTATATTATTGACTCTATACTTATACAAAAATCTAAGTTTATTGCAAATTGACTCTAAGTTATAAAAATGACTCTATATTACTAAGCAATAAGTTAATCAACAATCTAGACGATTTCAGGAGTTATCTTTAATTGACCGATCTTAACTTCGCGGGTGTACTTGCACGACTGTGTCCTATGACACCTCTTTACGCTGCTTATATACTGATTTTGATCTTCCTGTAAGCGTCTTGATTGTTCTGGAAGCTTCTATATTGTTCGATCTTATTTTACATCTTATTTGGTACGATTCTGGCTAATTGGTGGAGTTTAATATTGCCTTCATACTGGCGCAAGTTCTTTTGATCCTATTTTCACCAATTTAGGTGTTATTATTTTGAAAGTCGCGCGTCGATAGCATCGTCTGCGATCGAGAAGCTTCTACGACCTTCTACCAATTTCCAGAACCTTCCATGCGTTTCGATGGACGATATCTATCAGCTATTTTGTACTAGTGACTTTAGATCAGGACGTCACAATGCCCCCCTTAAAAAGTAGACTTGAATCTATTATGACGTATACTTTTTACTAAATTCTATTCTGACTCTATTATTTATATATGGGGCATTCCACGCCAACTCGACCTGCCGCGGACCCTCACCATTTTTGATTTCTTTTTTCTTCGAGTATGATGGAAGAGAGGGCGAAAAATGAACGTCTGAATTATTTCAGATTTTTTGGGCCCCCGGTTCAAAAGTTGATTTTCTTTCAGGTAGAAATGTATTTGCGGATCCGTTAGTCGTACGAAAAAATCACCCAAATGAAAAAGTTTGCCAATAATATGAGGTGAAAAAAACTAATTTTTTTAGAATTTTTCAATATTCATGGACGCTGTTTTTTCGATAAAACACTCTTAATTTGGAATTTCCACTGTGTTAGCCGTGATCGATTTTTTTTTAAATTTTTACCACAAATTCTTTGTGAAAATACGAAACTTTTGAGACTATGCCAAAAGTGGTACTAGCTCTGGTTCAGATGCCAGAATCAAATGAATTTCGATTAAACTGAAAATACGAGTGAAGTGGACGCACTGCAAAAACGATTTGAGCTATGTTTGACGTATTGCATTTGTATGGTACCATATCGCGTGTCTAATGGTATAAGATCGTATCCGCCCTTTTTTTTTTCCCCTCAATTTCCGACTTCTCTGAAATATCGATGTATTTTTGCGTTTCAGAAGTTTTTGGACCATTGCAAAGAGAAAAAAAAATGGCGGATACGACCTTATACCATTAATAAATGTGATGAAAAAGAATAAGTTGGTGGTAAAAGAGTGGATCCACCAAACATACGACCTTTCACCTTTATTTATTTTTGCAGGTAATTTCAATTATGAATCCATATGTTTTGGGTACTTTTACAGTGAACGCCGAAAAAAAAAAAAAGTATACGACCTTTTACCACCAAAATCGCCTTTTTGGCGGATACGACCTTATACCATTAGACACGCGATATAATATCATACAAATGCAATACGTCAAACATAGCTCAAATCGTTTTTGCAGTGCGTCCATTTCACTCGTATTTTCAGTTTATTCAAAATTCATTTAATTCTGGCATCTGAACCAGAGCTAGTACCACTTTCTAAATGGTCTCAAAAGTTTCGTATTTTCACAAAGAATTTATGATGAAAATTTAACAAACATCGATGACGGCTAACACAGTGGAAATCCCAAATTAAGAGTGTTTTATCGAAAAAACAGCGTCCACGAATATTGCAAAATTCTAAAAAAATTAGTTTTTTTCACCTCATATTATTGGCAAACTTTTTCATTTGGGTGATTTTTTCGTACGACTAACGGATACGCAAATACATTTCTACCTGAAAGAAAATCAACTTTTGAACCGGGGGCCAAAAAATCTGAAATAATTCAGACGTTCATTTTTCGCCCTCTCTTCCATCATACTCGAAGAAAAAAGAAATCAAAAATGGTGAGGGTCCGCGGCAGGTCGAGTTGGCGTGGAATGCCCCATATATATATGTCTCTTACAAAATTCTAGAAATCTGCTAGATGAGCACTATTAGTAAGTTATTTATTTGCTAATGGGTTTTACCCTTGATATGCTGCTAAAAACAAAACTCTAATATTTACAGTTTGCTGAGACCGTTTGAAATCAAATTTGTATTTGGACTACAGCACGACTAGCGTTCTCTCACCTACCACATACAATTTTCACTCGCTGCGTAGGCCGTCCTCGAGGTCGTCTTCCGTGATGAGTAAGATGTCGTCATCGGCGTCTCCCAAACCTCTAACTGATTCCTGGAGCTTCATCAAGGGCTCTTGGAATCCTTCCATGGATGATTTCAGGATATTTAGTTGTTCCGTTATGTCACCGAGTTGTTTTTTCAACGACTCCACTTCTTCTTCCGCCTGGTTGGTCTTTGATTTCTGTTCCTTCAGGGCCAGTGGCATACTTATCAAAGCCAATGGGATCTGCACCTTTGCTACTGAGGTAATTCGAGGCAATTCTTTTCGGACCTCTCGTGTCGGTATATAAGGCTCTGGAGTTACCTCTCGTTTCTTCTCCTGCGGTGCGATTTGTCGAAGCTTCTTCGTTCTCAAATCTCGGTCGCTCGTCTGCGTATGCTTCTTCCCGGTTTTGCGGGTTGTTTGCGTGCTGGTTCCCGAACGGTAGTATGTGCCAGGACCTTCTCCACGCCATTCTTTTGGTTTAATTTGAGCTTGGATCTTAAATTTCTTCTTCTCCCATTTAGCGAATTGCTGCTCTGGAGTTGCCTGCACTCCTACGTCACACCGACCGAATTCTTCTGTTTGCAGACCCGAGTCGAAATTTAGCCCCTATTTTGATCCTCTCAGCATCTACCTCAACCTCTTTAGACCCCGCTATCACCTCAAGCGCCTATTTTGAACCTCCAGGCCCTCCGTAGCCAAAATTTAGCGCCTACTTTAGTACTCATAGCGTACATATGCACCTCTTTGAACACCGATCGACCTCGAGCGTCCGTTTAGGACCTCCAAGTCCTCCGCAGTCATAATTGAGGACCTATTTTGATACTCACAGAGCTCGATCAAGTGTCGAGTATACTCGAATGATAATAAATATTGAAATCTACACTCAGAAAATGATTTATTTGAATCTGGACTTTGTTTAAAATATAATTTTCACCAAGTACATTTTCATCTTTGGCAACCCAATTTCTTTCGTAACAATAAAAAAATGTATTTGCTTCAAAAAAATCTCTAATTGGCGGAAACAGAATCTACGGAATAAATATATTTAAAGTGAACAAATCTTCTCACTGTCACAAATATAGTTTGGCTGCCACAGATAAAAATTTACTTGCAGCAAATACATTTTTGCAATAAGTCAAAATTCAAGTAAATCGTTTTACTGAAAATTTCCGTGTAGAAATTTGTTCGGTAATTAGGCTTAATTGACAACACAAAGGCGCCTATCAGGATCAGTTGTGGATTATACAATAATAAATCCCAATATCACTGCTCGATCGGTTTACCGGATTTGTAAAATATGAAATACATAGGTTACACTGTTAGAGAAAAAAAAAAAATGTTCCAGGAAACGAAGTAAAATTTTTACGCTAGTTTCAACACTATTTTTAGTTCTTGCGACAGAACGATTTGCCACTGTGAGTGAATTTATGTTGTTTTAACTAAAAAAAAAAATTGCCGAAATAAACATAAAAATTATAGTGTACCTTCTGAAACATTTTTTTTACATCAAAATGGTATATTTAATTCGGATAAACACATATGACCGCGTAAACAAAAAATATATCATATAATATTCAGTAATTAATCGTAATAAAATATGCAAGGACTTTAATCTACACTGAGAGAATTTAATGATAGCGTCTACAATACTTGATTCGTAGTTTTTATCATCTGGAATGGTAATTGAATTTCTAGAAGTCAAGATTATAAATGTAATCATTTATTGGTTATAGCTGCTACAATCATTGGATAGAAATTTCTACGATGAAGCGATTGTACGATTTTTTATCCGGATGGTAACGGTTACCATCGGGGCTAGTCAAAGCTATCGGGATACAAAAACACCACGCAATAAACATAAACATGACATTATTTGATTATAAATGTTAAACTAATGTCTTGTAATTTGTAGAAATAAACTAAACAACTATCAGACTTCTGCTACCTTTAGTGTCATACCTTGATTATACATCTGACCTATACAGACATGCAATTTATTTCTAATGCATCCCGGAATTTTTTTTGTCCGTGTAAGTTTATATATTAATCATAAAGCGCGCGTTGTTTTGAAATTTAATAAAAGTAGTAATAGGTTGATAAAATATTAGTGTTTTATTATTATTTGTGATCATTTAATACTGAATATACTAGTTTGAGACTGCAGCGCTGAACGTTGGGGGAACAAAAAAACTAAAACAAGCTACGATGGTAATGATTACCATCATTGATCGTAGGATTAAAAATAAAGTTTGTAAAGGTTATTATTTTGATAATAAATTTTATGAGAGTTGATATTAACTGAAATAATAACATTCTAATAAATAAAACCAAGTTTGGATAGTTGAATATATAATAATAGATGTTTATAATTATGATTTGTGACAATAAAAATTACAATCTCATATAAACATAAGAGATGATAAAGATTATCATCAGAATGGTGAAGTTACTTATACATATCGTATATTCAATCATGTGAATGGTGTCCGCTATCATTGAAATCGGTTAGTGTGTTTTTACGATCATTCGATGGTAGTATTTACCATAAAATTCTCTCATGGCCGGTTGCATAAAGGTGGGTTACCCGAACCTTCAAATACCCCGTAGGTAACCCCGCAGATACTACCCGTTCAACCATTTTTTCATCTAACAGCCGTCATGAATCGCTGTTAACTTCTGACAGTCATGTAGGTTGAACGAGTAGTATCTGCGGAGGTTATTGAAATTTTTGGGTAACCCACCTTTACGCAACCGGGCATCAGTGTAGCCCTGCAAATGAAACATTTTGATGTCATTGAAATATTTCGAGTAACAACTTGACACTTTGATAGGCCCTGAACAAGTAAGAAAGTGTTGAGTCCCATGCCATATGGTAGTTTAGCGTAGTGGTTAGGGCGTGCGACTAGAAATCGAGCGGACGTGGGTTCAAATCCCGGCGGGGACTAATAATGCGGCGGTTTTTTCAATGGATGTAAAATGCGGTTTCATCGATATAATGCGTAGGTTCGGTCAATTGACGATAAAATTCGTAAAATTTGCTACTTTTTTTTCTACTATCATTACTTTTTAATTGCACGAAAATAAATTACGGGCTCCGATATGACGGCTAGCCCAATCTTCTACCGAGATTTCTACTAGGGAGCCGGGTTCTACGAGGTTCTCGCGAGGTTCTCGTGAGATCCTCATTTGACCCTAAAATGCTGCATTTGTCTGGTAACTACGAGTTTTAGGCGCTAAAGAGGGTTTCAATTCCCATACAAAATAAACCTCTCTAGACCCTCAAAAACCTCCCAACGGTAAAATTTTGAGGTTCTAATGAGGCGTTAAATTTCGACTCGGGGACGCACGTTCTTTCTCGACATGGCTGATTCGTGTCTTGCCGATCGATCACTGCCTAATGAGGTCGCAATTCGGCTAATGCGTGTTTATATAGGTCGTCTTTCCTTGGTTCACCTGTATTGCTGCCAGGTACTTGCGTTAGTCTTGGTTTGTTATGTATCTTCGCAAGCTGTCCGCGTGAAACTGTCCGCGTTCTTTGCCCGTGGTAGTGTCTTCCAGTATATATGTTGCTTGACCGATTCTCTTTCGTATTATATACGGTCCTTCGTAAATTGAAAAGAATTTTGCGATACGTTTGTTTTCTTTATCCGATACATTATTCGCTTTGAGCAACACCAGATCCTGCTCTTGATATTCCGATAATTTCTTGTTTGCATTGTAATTCTCAGCGCGTCTTTTTCCTTTGCGGCTGATCCTTTCTCGTGCTAAGAAGATTTTCTCTTCATGCGATGAATCCTGTTCTTGATTTGTAGTTTTCAACCACTGCTTCCAAACTCGAGTTGGTTTGCGGTTGAAATGTAATTCTACAGGAGTAAATTCTGTTGTTTCGTGGTGAGTTTCATTAATGCATTTTTGGATTATATTTATGTATGATGCCCAACCACCATGCTTTTCCCGTACGAATGTGCGGAAAAATCGTCCCAGTTCCCGGTTCACGCGTTCCACGATATTACTTTGAGGATGCCTGATAGAGGAAAATATCAGTTGAATCCCTTCCTCTCGCAATTTTGCAGCCCATTTTGTGGAAGTAAACTGAGTTCCGTGGTCGCAAATTATCCGCTTTGGTTTTCCAAAATTCTTCTGATAGTGATCGAATATCTTCCTTATTACTGTTTCCGTGTTTGCTCTACGGATTGGGTACAAAACCACGAATTTACTGAAGGCATCGATCGTTACTAATATGTATTTAACTCCGCCGACCGACGTGGGTAGTTCTCCATAGAAATCTATTGATAACAAGTCTCCTGGTCGCTCAGGAAGCATCGTTTGCCTCGCAACATGCTGCGCTTGTGTTGGATATTTGTTTCGCTGACATATGTCACAGGTGATGAGAGCTCTCCGCGCTTCTTGCCTTAGTTTATGCACGTGAAACCTTTCGGCGATCATCCGAGCGATTTTGCGCGTACCTACATGCCCGTACATCTCATGCAATTCTTCTATCAGTTGTTTGGCGAGGGTTGCTGGTAACATAGTCTTGATGTGCCCCCATGGCGTCTTAATGCATAGGATGTCGTCCTTCACGATGTATTTTCCGGGTTTGTTTTTGTCCTTCATCGTCTCGATGATTGATCGTAACCTTTCATCTTCTTGCTGCAGCGATGATAATTTCTTAAAGTTTTTCGTTAATTCTCTGCTTGGCTCTTTGGCATAAAGTGATGCGATGGTGATATCCTCGTCATTGTCTGTGTTGACATCATGCTCTGTGTGTTGGCATCGACTCAATACATCGGCTACCGTATTCTGTTTCCCAGGCAGATATTGCAACGTGAGATCGTAGTCTTGGATCGCAAGTGCCCACCGTTTTAGTCTTGCGTTGGAAAAGCGGCAGTTTCTTATAAACGTTAAGGCTTCATGATCCGTTCGTATAGTGATCCTTGTCCCTCGTAGATATGTACTTAGCTTTTCTAATGACCATACTATCGCTAAAAGCTCTTTCTCTGTAGTGAAGTATGCAAGTTGTGCCCCCGCCAGCGTTTTGCTGATGAAAACTATTACTTCTTCTTCTCCATCGGCGTTCAACTGGGATAAGACCGCGCCGATGGCATAGTTACTTGCATCTGCAGTCAAAATATATGGTCGGTTCGGATCCGGGTGGGCGAGCGTGACGCAGTCGATAAATAGTCGTTTAATCCTTTCGAACGCTTCTTGTTGCTCCTGTCCCCAGATGTATTTCGCTCCCTTTTTTAATAATTTGTTGAGTGGTACCGTTTCTGCTGCGTATCTCTTGGCGAATTTCGCGTAAAAGTTGACAAAACCGAGAAAGCCTCTCAACTCTTTAACATTTCTAGGGCGTTTATAGTCTTTAATCGCAGCTAATTTGTCTGGCTGCGGGCTGATCCCTTTAGTTGACAGGATATGTCCCAAGAAATGTACTTCTTTTCTCATGAAATGCGACTTCTTGAATTTAAGAGTGAGATTGTGTTGCAACAATCTTTCGAATAAGCTTTCTAGATGTTCCAGGTGTTCTTCAAACTTTTGCGAGATGCATAATAAGTCGTCAACAAAATTAATTATTGAGTTCTCCAGTCCTCTCAGCACTATCTCTAGTCCGCGTATGAGACTGGCGCTACTGGTTTTTAGTCCAAATGGTGTAACGTTGAATTCATAAATTCTCCCATTTACCATGAAGGCAGTGTATTGTTTACTTTCCTCCGTTAATGGTATTTGCCAGAAGTTACTGGTGAGATCCAGATTTATTATAGCTTGTACTCCATGACATTTTTGAAATATTGATTCTATGCCTTGCGGTGATTCGTGGTCATCGACGAGTTTTTCATTAAGTTTTCTTGCATCCAAGCACAACCGCACTGATCCATCTTTCTTGATTACCGTTACTAGAGGATTTATGTATGGGCTTTTGGACCTTCTAATGATTCCTTGCTCCAGCATCTTTTGCACCTCGGCTTTGACCTTGTCCCGATATTGCATTGGTATCGGATACGGTCTGATAAAAAATGGATCCGCACTCTTCAATCTCAATTCGTGCCGATATGCTTCCATTAAACCGGGTCTCTTCCTGAAAACCCTTCTGTACTTCCAGACCAACTTCTTGAGTGTCTTCTTGTGTTCATCACTCATACTCGAGTCTGTGCTTAGTTTTTCTTCTATTTCTTCTAAAGTAATTTCTTCCGTTTCATCCTCCTTTTGGGTTTGATAGTGCCTGATTCGTTGTCTCTCCTCGTAGTCCTCTTCAAAATCCTCTCTCAGTGTCATAGTTTCATATCCGGGTTCATCCTTCTTTGTCGGAAGGACCCTGCACGACAACTTTACTTGTTGTTCTCCGCTATTCACCGTAATGGTTTCCGTGCCTGCATCTATCAACATTTTCAATGTTTGGTGGGTGTCATATCCGATTATGCAATCCCTTATGAGTCGTGGGACCACAATGTAAATCCTTGGTTCCGAGATCTCTCCAAACTGCGTTTGTAGTAATATTTGGAACTTCAGCCGCGTTGGTTTGGCGCCTGTCGCCCCCCTGATCATTTTGCCTGAGATTGGAAGTATCGGACATTTCGCTAGCTCTTCTTTATGCGTGTTGTAGAATTGCTCGGAAATACAGGTTATTTCACTGCCCGTGTCGATAAGCGCTAATACCTTTATTCCTTCAATTCGGATCTCTACTTCCGGAAAGCGTTGGGATGTTTGCCCCACTTCGTCGTTGTCTAAGTCGTGTAATAGCTCTTCTCGTGGGTTATCAAATATTGTATTTACTTGATATGCACTGCCCTTTTGAGTTGCACCTGTCCATTCCTCTGCATGGAACGCTTCCGAGCTGCTAGGTACAACTCCTAAGCGTTTCCCGGCAGCGAGTCTTCTGTATCCTCTGGTTCCTCATATTCCAGCTCTACGATGTTCACCTGTTTTTCCTTCGGTCTTGCCCCCCTGTCTGTTACTGGACCTCTTCCTTGTTGGTTTTCCATGTCAGGTGTCCCCTTTTGATAGGTGCGCCCTCCGTGGTGCCGATTGTCAGGCCGCCCTCCGTATCTTCGCTCTGGTTGACCTTCATACCGATTTATCCTTGCGTTAAAGTCGCCCTTCGGATTCTGATTTCTATGATATCTATCATCTTTTCGGTCATGATTACTTCCCATCGCGTTAGGTCCATTATCATTCACGTTCTCTCGACTTTCTTTAGCCTTTGGTCCTTTCGCAAGTGCCTCCTCGTCATAATCGGTGAGAAGTTCGAAGAACTGGTTCCGATCCTTCATTCCCCTTCCTTTGATCGCGTATCTTATCTCCCGGTCAAAGTGTGTATGTAAGAATCGAATAATCTCCGCGTCGGAGTAATTTTCGGCTAAATCTTTCGCCATACTGAACATATTTGTCGCATAATCCACCATCGTGGTTTTTTCCGATGGATCATAGCTTCCCCATTCAAGTTTCTTTTTCACCGTTCTCTGGATTCCGTCGCTCCAGAATCTATTCTTGAATTTCTGCACAAAATCGTCCCAGTCTTGTACACCGCTTTCCGTCAAATACCACCACTCTTTGGCGGTCTGTGTGAAAGATTGTGATAGGATGTAGACGACTTCTGGAAATTCTGGATTCGTCACGCTGATGTAATTTTTCAATTCAGCTATAAATTTCATTGGTCGTTCTTTGTTGCTGCCTGAGAAAGTAGGGTTTTTGAATTTGACCCGCTGTGTTGAGTTGCCTATTGTGGAATTAAATAGTCCTGGTGTACTCGATCTAGCTCGGGTGACGTTTTGCATTCTTCTGTCCGTCGTCACAAGGTTATCTTCCACACGGCGTATTCTTTCCGTTAAATTCTGCGTGGCCTTACTAACTGCTTCACCGATGTCGCTACCGAGATCCTTGCTTAAATATTCGCCGACCTTTTTCAGCTCCTGGTAGTCTTTATCTTGGTTCTGTTCGATCTTTGAAAATCTCTGTTCCATCAGTCTCAAGTCTTCAATTTCTGTGACTAGAGTCGAGATCTGAGGATTCGTCTCCTGTCGTATCTCTCGTAGTTTTTCGTTCAAATATTCTTTCATTTCGTCTTTCCATTTTTTGTAGGTATTATTTTGGTCCGCCTTCAATGTCGTAGCTAATAAAAGAAACTCATTTTTGGTGGTCTCCTGCACTTCTTCGTTGGCTTGTGCTAACCGCTGTTGAAGCCTGTGCACTTCCTCCTCAAGGCCTTCCTTGTCTCGTAAGATCTCTTCTATGATTGCCTTCAAGTTCTGGATGCTCTCTTCTTGCTTGCAGACCATTTCGTATATATTCACAATACAGCCTGATGTTTGTGATTCCCACTTCAGCTTCTTGCCCGCTAAAGTGAGCGAATTATTTTCTCCTTCCGTCAATATGTCTGGCGTTTCCGCCATCTCATCGCTGTTAATTTCCTCCATTAGGTTCTGTAAATCTTTCAGAATGGTTTCCAAATGCTCACCCGCCGTTCTTTCTGGCTGTGGTGGCTGCAGATTTATTCGCGACTTACTTCTTGTGACCTTCGGAGACATCTTAACCGTGTGACTTGGTCGTTTCTCTGTAAATCGGGACTCCTTAAATTCGTCTTTGAAGTATAACTATTTATTTTATTTCGTTTTGTTTCTTTAATTAATGTTTAATTTATCCATTCGCGTCTTCAGCTCATCGATTCTTCCGTCTACTTGATCCAAAGTTCCGCTTTGTACGGTAAATGCGTCCGCAGTCCTGTCCACGAGTCGCAAGTGCGCCGCTGCTAGTTTTTGTACATATGTTCTGAGACCTGCGTTCTCTTCTTCAAGGTCTGTGACTCGGTTACCGAATTCTATTAATTTTTGCTCGAGTGCGTCGACTTTCGCGTCACGATCTTCCGTTTCCGACTTTACCGTAGACTTATTGGCTGAGTCTTTTATGAATTTCACAGTAGTCTGATTTGGCATATTTATCAACCGAAGTTGTGTCACGAAAGTTTCCTATTTTTCGTGATATAGATATCTGGTAAGAATTATCCAAATTTTCCGCCGACGAGTCCCTGTTCGGGCGCCAATTGTAACGGTCCAGGAGAGCGATGCGATACTTTAAATTTATTCTATAGTTCGGACTCGTGTTATGGCGGTATTGGCTTTAATTTCTATATCTGTGAATATTCGACTATGTCTCTGTTGCCGATGAACGTCTGTGTTGGTGGTGTTTACCTTCCACACACTCACGACCGCGTTGTATCTAAGCCTTGCCAGTCAGCTGTGGGGTCTTCGTACTCGGGTGTGTGGGACTGTCTCGATGTAATCTGCTGAAACTTTGCCTATATGAAGCCTGGATTCTTTATACGATCTCCCTTCCGCTCATTGAGTCAGGAAATGAAAAAGAATACCAGGAAGTGATAGGAGAATTAACAACAATGATTAGTGGCGCTACAATTACTAATCTTTTATTAAGACTCGTAATGAGATTATGTGTGGGTGTATGATCAGCGGAGCCGCTACTATCTGTCAGCCACTTATTGGGCGTCGAGATGAGTGATCTCCAGCCGATGTTTGGCCTTGAGTGCGTTATATTGCAGGACGAAGACGCTACCTGTATTAGGTGTTGTATTGCTTACCATATAACGCGACCTCAGCCGGATGTTAGGATGTGTTGTTAATCTGCTAGGTATTATAAGGAATGACACTTCACAGCACTTAAATAATAAATATAAACTGGAATATTTATTTCACTTTCACAAACTTGTCTTTATTTCGGTAATCTTTCTGATGATAACTGCGTCTACTGCGCGCGGCTAACTTTATTAATTAGGCAAATTATAAACGAAAACGGTTCAAGTAGAATTATTTAAATTATATAAATTATCTATGATAATATTTGTTCTGGTTTTTACGTACCGAGGAGACGAATTTTAAATCAGATGTACTGAGGATTATATTATTGACTCCATACTTATACAAAAATTTAAGTTTATTGCAAATTGACTCTAAGTTATAAAAATGACTCTATATTACTAAGCAATAAGTTAATCAACAATCTAGACGATTTCAGGAGTTATCTTTAATTGACCGATCTTAACTTCGCGGGTGTACTTGC
Source organism: Tenthredo mesomela (assembly GCA_943736025.1). Taxonomy (NCBI): domain Eukaryota; kingdom Metazoa; phylum Arthropoda; class Insecta; order Hymenoptera; family Tenthredinidae; genus Tenthredo; species Tenthredo mesomela. The sequence continues at coordinate 34,921,885 of OX031014.1, forward strand.
ACGACTGTGTCCTATGACACCTCTTTACGCTGCTTATATACTGATTTTGATCTTCCTGTAAGCGTCTTGATTGTTCTGGAAGCTTCTATATTGTTCGATCTTATTTTACATCTTATTTGGTACGATTCTGGCTAATTGGTGGAGTTTAATATTGCCTTCATACTGGCGCAAGTTCTTTTGATCCTATTTTCACCAATTTAGGTGTTATTATTTTGAAAGTCGCGCGTCGATAGCATCGTCTGCGATCGAGAAGCTTCTACGACCTTCTACCAATTTCCAGAACCTTCCATGCGTTTCGATGGACGATATCTATCAGCTATTTTGTACTAGTGACTTTAGATCAGGACGTCACAACACGTATGCGGCGATTGTGCACACTTCGAAGCCGTTCACTTGATACCTATGTGTAGCCATCTACTGGTGACGAAGTAGGCAACGGACGTATACAGTACTGTCAATCCCGGCATACGCTAAGGTAATCAGCTGTTACTGCTTATGCGTATTCGGCGATTGTGCACACTTCGAAGCCGTTCACTTGATACCTATGTGTAGCCATCTACTGGTGACGGAGTAGGCAACAGACGTATACAGTATTGTCAGTCCCGGTATACACTACCGGTATACTGCAGTGGCAGCGCTACACATATACAAAGAAGCGAAAGACCGGCACACAAACGTCTGAACTCTCGCTTCAGTTAAACTTTATTAATAATTATTACTTATAACATTATAAGACAATTAATTAGAGTGCTGTGTTGGTTATTTTAAATAGTGTAATGGATCAATTTTTTCAAATCCATAGTCATTACGCTTCCTTAAAGAAGTTATTTGTTGGTAAGTAAAGTAAACATAACCTCACTTATCGCTTTCATAATATATTATTAGAAGCTCTGTCAATGAATGTTGTTTTATGTAACAAATCCAAATTAATATGTGTTTTAAGCTACACACATTCATAAAAGCATGACCATTTTGTATATTTCATCAAACTAAATAAAATTAGTTAAATAAGATGCTGTATTTGATTTTTATTAATAATAGCTATTTCTAGTTACTAATCAGACACGTTTATTGCCTCAATGCCAAAATGCTTGCCACATTGCTTTATAAGATAGCATAAGAGCTAATAAATGTCTGAAATCAGATTACAAAATATAAATTCGAAAAAATAGGTATTTGCAAACAGCTTCCTTAACAATTTGTTTTTGAGGTAATATTGTACACTCAATTTCTTATATCGTAAATTTTTTTCATTTCAAACCTTTCGTGAAAGCTTATACTTCAGTATTTTTATCAATAACATTCAAACTATTATCTGCTACTTTTTTTGATTGATCGATTTATTTAAAGCACACATATCACTTTTAGTGCAAGTGGCATTTCTGCTAAACAAAAGTAGAAAAATAATTTTTACAATCATTTTAATCTATTTCTCTTATATGGCCTTTTACTTTTTCTCATTTTGGTTAACCTCGTACGGTAGTGAAGTTTTACACTATGCTGCATTCCTTGAATGAAAAGTGGCTGCATGGTTTATATTTCTAAATTTCTATGCCCTCTTTATTCTTTATCCATCTAATATTTTTAATATTTAGATGGTGGTGTCAATAATGAAAATTTTTATTCAATGGAGCATGGATTTATAAATAAATTGCTATCATCTAACAGCGATGTTCTCACTCGTTTCGTGGCTGAATACAATTATGAAAAAGCAAGCAATGAACTAGTGAAGGCTCGTTTAGAAAACAATTCGAAAAAAATGAAAATGCGTAATAGCATGGAAAACATGTTAGTTGACGAAACTGCTTGTTATAACTTTGAAAAAGTAGATGAAGTAACTACTGCGACGTCTATGAAGAGTTTAAACATTACTCTTTTAAATATCTCTCCGGAGTCCAACAAACCAACTAGTCCTGAAGAGTTAAATAATTTTACATTGGGTTCGACTAATTGCGAACCAACCAAATATGAAGGAGATCCTATGGACAAATCTGATTATCGGGCAAAACAGACCGAACACATTTCTTTACCAGGTTATTGATCTCTGCTTTTGCTAATGACATAATAATTGTCAGATGACACTTAGAATCTCCAAAAATCAATTTTTGTTATACTCCATTCTTACCACATCTAATATCATTTTGTTTCTAGATGAATTTGAATTTAAACATAACGATTTGTATTGGAAATGGAAAAGTACAGTACAAGGACGTATTTTATTAGGAAATTACAAGTATGAGAAATATCTAGACGTGGGTAGGCCTAAAGATATAATTATATTGGATGAGCTGAACAAGGATAAATATTCAGATAAAGATTATTCGTAAGGGCCTCACATACCTTTGGGGATATTTATGGTTTTTCAATTTACTTGAAATCTTTTTTTTTCAGGAATGCATTTCGAAAGTAGAAGTTTGAGAATAAAATTAAAATAGTGCAAAAGTCTGTGTGATTCTAACATTTGTGATATAAGTAGTTTACTTTATTTTGAGGTCTATCGCATATGATATACGATCATCATTTGTAATTCATAATATAATCAGTTCCAATATTAAATTAGAAATATTTATTGATAGATCATAATCCTATAAAAAATTATTTCATTTATAATTAAGAAAATAGTAGTTGATAGGTTTATAGTTTATTAATAAGAATTTGAATTGGAACTGTTTTCATATAAGTGTTGAAATTCTTTTTTCCTAAAGTTTTGCCACTCAGACTTTTGCTGATGCTTGCTATTACAAATAATTATTTATTTATTGCTTGCTTGCTTGCTGATTTTTGCTATTTGCTCAATGTACAATACATACAATGCTTTGTAATGATCAGACTGTGTAAGAATGTCATGCTAACTTTTTGTTAATGTATAGTTTGAAGTAACAATCTTCTAATGGTTATTAACAAAATTAAGCAAAAATAGCAGTTGTGTAACAGGAGAGTCAAGGCATAAATAATATTGTTTTAGACATAACCCTTACAAAACATAAATTGATATCTTTCACATAAAAAGAAGAAACTAAATTAAAAAAGTTCAAATTATGTCTTGGCCATCCTCATATATCCTTACCTTTCTAATAATGTTCTATCTTTGAAGGGATATTATCCAAATATTTTTTTTAGCATATTTTAAATATCATATTTGCACTTTTGCAGGATAGATCGAGACTTTTTCTTGTTTTGGGCGAGACAAATAGCAGAATTATTTCTTACGGTCAAAGAACATACATATTATCAACCATCTCATAAGGATCAGTACGGAATAAGAAAACCTCCTTCAGGAAGTTTGTATCGCTATTATTTAGGCATACGCAATGAGGCTCGAACAGCCAATGAACTGAAGAATAGTAAGGCTTCCTCAACTGTTAGTAACAGTGAAGTTACTGAAACAATTGTTGTTGATAATGGTATGAATAATTATTAAATAGTGTAATGTGCATTCATTTTTTCGATAATTCATTTCACGAACTTGTTAATTCTATAAACTTTAAATAAAGTATTTTCGGATTTGTTTGAAATTTGTGAATCTTTCTTTGGAAGCATATTATCAATTCAACGAGCAGCAGTGTTGACAATAATATGTAATAATATAATTATTCAATTTGACGACTTTCAATCAATTCTCAAATACTGTATCTTATAAATATTAATTTTACGTATTAATGAATACCTATACAGAGGATGAGTTCAAAAAAGGCTGGATTGTTTTAACGGATCTACAACGGAGTGATTATGAAGAAGTTGATGTTTTAAAATACTGGACAATCTTGTATAGCGAAAGGAAAAAAATTTTGCACACGGTTAAAAAGGACGTCATACATGTTCAAACAAAAATATATTTGAATACCTTTCCATGTCTCCAAAGAATAGCTGTTATTTTGGTAAGCTTATATGCATGGCTTTACCTATACCTATGTGCATCAGAATCTTGGTTATTCACGAACATGACAGGCATATACTAAAATAACAGACATGATGTTTGATTGGGTTATTTAAAGAAAGTATTAGAGATTCAAAGAAATATAGCGGTTTTAAAAATCGTCCCCGACAATTCTTCGCTCTAATGTTTTTGATTTACCTGTAATTGTATAAAAATGAATTAACTACTCGATCTGATTGACATGCCAATGCATCTATATTGCATCTTTATTCTTCATGCAGCTGAAATCGGATTTTAAAGTAATACTCCGAGAAATCGCATCTAAAGGCTTTATTGGTACAGACAGTATAGATTCTTACTCGTCATTATTCAAAGAAAAGTGGCCAATACTATCACATAATATTTGTAAGTTACTGAAAGATTTCAACCGAAACACTGTGACGAAAGAATTTTATTCGCAGAACCAAGATGGTAATTGTTTTTGGATTTTAGAAAAATGCATCTTTTCTAGTGAAGATTTGAAATGTTTATTTTTGCTTTCAACATTCACAGTTCCCGAGAATATCCTGGCATTATTTCTGGTGCCTTTGATGATTGGTGTTGCAAAATCATTCACAGTGAATAAACAAAAAATAACATTAACTAAAGATGAAATTATTCAGCACTACATTTGTATTATAGAGGTAATTTTATGTTTTTTTATATGTATAAAATATGAAAATTAAATTTTTTGAAATGCACTATAAATTAAGGTACTTTATACTTACAATATAGATATATTTGAAAAAAGAAGAAAATTTCCTCCTATCTCGTATGTTGAGGAAAAAGAGTTACATACTACTAAAAAAACTAAGCCCCTTTTAATCATGTCGCATTCTATGCTGTAGGTTTCGTAGGACTTTCATTGTTTTTACCAAGTTTCTTTAAACCTATTATTCTAAGATGACATAGCCTTTCTAATTATTTTTGCAAAGACCAATAGTTGAACTTTTATCATATTTGTTTAGGACCCCAGTAAGATATATGAAGCGAAGGGAAAATTCGAATCATCTCTACAAAAACTTAACTTACTGGTTCATCCCTACGTCATTTTCTGTGGGAGTCTTCAATCTATTTCGAGAGCTTACGTAGTGATAAATGGTGAACACTACGAATACGAAGATCCTATCGAAGCTTTTAACATTTGTTTTCAATCGTGCGTTGCACTGAGCTCGTGGTCAAATATATGCGATTTCGCTTGGTACTACTTCCAACTAGCAGTGTATGGCTTAGAATCATCTTGGTCCCCATCTCTCGTACCAAAAACGCATGCAGCGGTGAAAAAACTTGTTTCAAAAACAGCACAATAATAGGTGATCATTTGATTAAAAATGATGAAAAATGTGATATTATGATATTTATTTGATTAATCTTTGTTGAAAAGTTTGAGAAAAAGAAACTTTTGATTGCAAATGAGATTCATAAGTAAAGTACTTAGTTAAAATCTTTGATTAACAAATATTTGGTTAAATAATTATATTTACGATAAGTATAGAACAAGTACAAGTTAAATTAGTCCTTGTAGTCGTGTTGCCCAAAATTAGTTTTATTAAAAGGTTCAATTGTGGAATATTTTAATCCTGTGGGTGTATTTTTTGTAAGTTATTTAGTTCTAACTTAAATTGATGAACAAAAAGTATTGTTAGTGCCTTAAGTAATACTGTAATATTATAGTAATATATATAAGGATATTCCAAAATGTGTGATGTAATGCTTTCTCATATTGTTATATCTATTCTCCAATTATATGCTAACCCTTCTTTGCCGAAAAATATAGTCGATATAGTAATTGGTTTTATGAATACTTTTGTAAAATCTGTGTTTTTACCATCATTGAAAACAGAAATTCTAAAAATTTTGGATAATACTGTAAAATTTGAAAAAGAAGAAGATAAAGCAACATGTTTGACAAGAATTAATGAATGCTTTGATGACCATAGTAATATATTTCAAAAAGTGTTGAAAAAAAAAAATCGGTTAATTTTATTAAAACCATATGGTTATTCAGAGCCAGAGATAATAAATATGGGAAGAACTTTTGATACAGATTATGTGGAGAACAAGCTTGTTAAAGTACCATGTATGCTAACATGTGCAACTGTAAGACTGCGAGGAACCTTAAAACTCTTTTTAGAAATACCTGGCATGTTCAAGCAAATAATGGAGTACATAATAGTATATTGTGTAGCAAGGGCGTAAAGTGGGATTTTTTAGACCGAGTGTGGAGTTTGCAGTACTAGTCGGAGGCGAGGGAGCACGAGTCGAAGACGAGTGCATCCGCGAGCCGAAGACGAGTACTGCAACCACACGAGATCAAAAAGCCCACTTAGCCCTTGGTACACACCATATTTTTTGTAACGCATGTATTGATTTCTGCGTTTCTGTGCCTATAAGCGGCATATATATATATATATATATATATATATATATATATATGATATATATATATATATATGATATATATATATATATATATATATATATATATATATATATATCATATATATATATATATATATATATATATATATTATTGAAGAAGCGGGCAATAAAGAATCCTTTATTGCCCGCTTATTGAAGAAGCGGGCAATAAAGAATCCTTTACGCCCGCTTATTGAAGAAGCGGGCAATAAAGAATCCTTTACGCCCGCTTATTGAAGAAGCGGGCAATAATGGATTCTTTATTGCCCGCTCTTTTCAAGTGGTCAATAAACGGCTACTTTAGGCCCTATTTTTAGGTCAAAAAAACGCAGAAATCATGCATGTGTTACAAAAATATATTATCAAACGAAAGTAACTGCGTAAGCAATGTTATGCAAGGGCTTCTGTGGAAGGTCCAGTATGCCAGTAAATTTGTAGAGAATGAAATAATTTTGCCATTGTTTGTTTACTACGATGATTTGGAAGTTGGCAATCCGCTTGGCAGTCATGCGGGCACCAATAAATTTGGAGCGGTTTACGCTTCATTAGCATGCCTACCACCTAGATTAGCGTCACGTCTTGAAACTATACTTTTTTCCCATCTGATACGAGTTGAAGATAAAAGTAACTTGAAGAATGAAGAGGTATTTAATGATTTAGTCAGTGAATTAAATTTTCTTCGAGAGACCGGGATTGAAATTAATGTAGATGGCAAAACGCACGTTGTAAAGTTTCAACTTTTGATGTTGATAGGAGATAATCTAGGCTTGAACTCGATATGCGGTTTCGTAGAATCATTCACTACCGATTATTACTGCAGGATTTGCAAAGTGACTGCAGAAGAAGCAGCTAGTTTACTTTTTGAAAAAGCCTTGCGAGACCCGGTGAATTACGAAGAAGACGTTAAAAAGGGCGAGACTTCAGCCACTGGAATTAAAGAACCATGCACTTTTAATAGAGTTAAAGGTTATCACGTAACTCAAAACAAAGCAATCGATGTGATGCATGACTTTTTAGAGGGCGTTTGTAAATACGTTTTATCCGTTTTATTATTTACGTTAGTTTTTAAGAAAAAATATCTTACCATGCAAATGTTGAATGCGAGGATTAAATCTTTTAATTATAGTGCTAGCGAAAGATCTAACAGGCCACCGGTTATTAGAGAGAACCATGCTAAACAAAAATTAAAATTAAAGTTGTCAGCGGCAGAAATGCTATGTCTTGTGAGATATTTGGCTGTGATGATCGGTGATCTCATTCCTCTTGATGATCCTCACTGGCAACTTTTTAAATGTTTGCGGAGAGTAAGTGATAGATTAATGTCACCGTCAATGGTAAAAGGCGATGAAGATACCTTGCACGAAGACGTGAAAAATGTGAATGCTTTGTATCTCAAATTTTATGGTCCTGTAAAGCCAAAATTTCATTTTTTGCTCCATTATGCACGTATGTTAAAGCTATGTGGCCCTTGTGTCAATTATTCGACGATGAGATTTGAATCACGACATCGTCCTCTCAAAGCAAACGCTATTTCAGCGGCTGGAAGTAAAAACCTCATGAAAACGATAGCTAAAAAACAGGTCTTTTATATGTGTCAAGGATTCCAGAAGTTAAAATCTGCAACTTTTCTAAAGCCAGGTTCCATTGATGATGCTGTACAAGTTTTTCCTGATTTGAATTATGTAGCAGGGACAACATATCATAAAAATGTTGAGATAGATGGTACTATTTATCAAAAGGGCACTTTTCTAGTTACTTCCTTAGAAAACAAACAAATTGAATTTGGGCAAATAGTCAAGATTAAAAAAATTAACGATCAAATTATATTTTCCATGGAACTTTTTGAAGAATTAACGTTCGATGAGCATTTTCACGCATATTCTGTCCAACGACTAATAGGTAGAGATAGGGATGTTGCATTTAACGAGCTCCCAAATACAACACCTGCTTTATACGTTGTAAGAAAGAAGAATGAAATGATTGTTTTAAGACATAGTTGGTAACTGTAATTATTCATAAAAACCATATTACAATAAATTTTTATTAAATTTTATAAACAATCTTTGTAATAAAGAAAATACGATTATATCATTTGTTGTAATTGTTTATTTATAAATAAATACAGTTGAACCATTTCAAAAAAATCTGACCTTACGCAAGTTCCAATAAAAATGTTATTTGACCATTGACCAAAAGTAGCCAAGTGGAATCTGTCACATTTTGAGAGAAACAAAATTTTATTAACAAATTAAGTAATTTTCATTACATAAATATTTTATTATCAAAAATAAAGCTTGTTTTACGGTATTTTAAAAATCAATACCTATTATTTAGATTTAGATGACTTTTCGTTTTGGACTTGGCTAGTTTTGATGAGGAAAATTGGCTTCCAACTTTAAAAAAAAAGTCTACATTACAAGAAACATTTTATAAAAAAAAGTTAAAGCAATGTATCAATTTCAAATATTTTTCATATAATAGCATAATTTTTTGCGCGTAAGTATTTGAGTAAACTTTATACGTTGATTCTTGCCATACATATATTTTAAAAAATTTCATCAATAAAAATTAGAATATATTGAAACTGAATTAAAAATAGTTTACCTATTTTATAAATCTATCCCATTTTTTTTTTTTTTTTTATGATTTGATTATTCAAATCATGTAATATTTTACATTAAATAAGAATAGATCATAAAATAAAAAATGCAAATGTCAAGATACGCATATTTTTATCGTTTTCTCTCATATAACATTTCCGACTCTTGATTCATTAGGCGTCTATATATTATTTGACGTATTTTGATGAGGTGCGCGCGCACGTGCTGCAAAAGAATCGGTCTAATAAGTGAAGCTCGCTGAATGTGAACGGCGGCAACGTTCTCTGCACTGAAAGAAGATGGCGAGCCTGGCGCTCGCACAACTTTTTTGAAGCAGCACGGTCACACGCTCACTCTGCCCGCGACAGAGCATCCCACTTTCAGAGCGCCGTCATTTAAGAATACTCATCGTGCCGCGATCGTAGCTACTCTACGCGCGTGGTCATCGCACGGTAGGCAGGCCTATCCCGCTTTCTGCAATCCACGCGTTCTCAGACGGATAGAGCCCTATACTACCATACATGTGAGATCATCTGTAACTCACTCTGAGACGCTCGCCTTCTCGTTCTGCGAGCGTGGGCCGCGCACAACTCTCCGAGTCCAGTCGTCCTACTTCTACGACTGCGAGGCTCTTTCGTGCGAGCGCCAGGCTCTCAATCTCTTTTCAGTGTGTATACGCAGTGTCACCGGTAGACGGCTACACGTAGGAAATCAACTGCAGGCTTCGCATTCGTCAACAATACCTGAACACAGTGTGCGCCAGCTCCGCGTACACTCTGATTCTCCGCGACTGACTACACTGAGAGACAGTGACAGAGCACGAAATTTCCCCGTGCACCCATCAACTGAGTCGTATCTACCTGTTGTTGGCTTGTCGCACTCCTATTAACATATTCCCCTAATGTACGGGCTTGAGCTTCTTTTTCTCTTTGGAGTAAATTGACTTGTTTTATCAAATCCTCACGAGACAACAACTCCTCCTGTTGTCTTCTGAGTTCTTGTTTAGCCTTTTCCACCCGCTCCTGCTCCTTTTTCAACTGTTTGATTTGTTCTTCCATCGCTCTGCCTAATGTTTTTGATTTAAGTGTTCTTCTACGTTTCTCAACAGGCAACGGTAGGACAATAGAATGCAAACTATCTGTTTTTGCTCTTGATCTAGTAAGAATTATATTATCATTAGTTTTACCCATCAATAGGGTTCGTCATTATATCTAAACAAAATTTAAAAGTTAACGCTAAATGAGACTCAAATTCGTGCCTAGACGTTGGGCGCCAATGTAATATTTTTTTGAAGTATTTATTGAATTAGTATATGTATATATATATCTCTCTATATTATAAAAATCTCTCGCCGCGGCCGTCGCCGTGTCAGCAAAGAAACAAAAGAACAACGAAACAAAAGAACAACGAAACAAAGGAATTCTGGGAAAAACCCAGAAACAAAAGAACAAAGAAACAAAAGACATTCTTTTGTTTCTGGGTTTTTCCCAGAATTCCTTTGTTTCGTTGTTCTTTTGTTTCTTTGTTCTTTTGTTTCTGGGTTTTTCCCAGAGTTCCCGGGTTTTCCCCAGAATTCCTTTGTTTCGTTGTTCTTTTGTTTCGTTGCTCTTTTGTTTCTGGGTTTTTCCCAGAATTCCTGGGTTTTCCCTAGAATTCCTTTGTTCTTTTGTTTCTTTGTTCTTTTGTTCCCCCATAGATTTTCAAGGTCAAAGGTCAAAGGTCAAAGGTCCTGGGTTTTCCCCAGATTTCCTGGGTTTTCCCCATAGATTTTCAAGGTCAAAGGTCAAAGCTCCTGGGTTTTCCCAAATTTCCTGGGTTTTCCCCATCGATTTTCAGGGTGAAAGGTCAAAGGTCCGGGGTTTTTCCCACAATTCCTGGGTTTTCCATAGATTTTTAAGGTCACAGGTGTAAGGTAGATAGGTTGTCGGTTTAAAGAAAAAACCGAATTGCTTTACCATCCGGAAAACCAAATTCATTCAGATTCGCTCTGTGTATAGTGAAATATAAAGGAAACAACCACTGATTAATATTATAACTGGATAGCCGATCGTATATGACATATAAGCCGAGCAGTGAGGCCAGTTAAGTGTCCTTTTTTTTACGCTATAGATCTATATTAGATATAGTAGATCAGAATTATCCACTGATAGTAATGAATAATAAATAGTGAATAATCTTGAAATTATTAAGAATCACTCCTACTCTTTGTAAAATAAATACTATTATGATAATACAATTATAATATATGTTAATCTTTATTTTATAGTAAATTGAAAAATCAGTAAATATAGATAGATAAGTAGATAATATCATACAGTTATAATATACATCAATGTTTATTTGCGATCGCAATTTAACATAATAATTTTAACAAATAATCACATTTTAACTTACTTAATTATTTTATTATTTTAACAAAACTAATTAATTAATTAATTAATTAGAAACTATAAAAATGATCACACTAAGTAAATAATAGATCTGTATAGATCAGGATTATCCACTGATAGTAATAAATAATAAATAGTAAATAATTTTTAAATTATTAAGAATCACTTCTACTCTTTGTAAAATAAATACTATTATGATAATACAATTATAATGTATGTTAATGTTTATTTTATAGTAAATTGAAAAATCAGTAAATAAGTAGATAATTAATTAATTAATTAGAAACTATAAAAATGATCAAACTAAGTAAATAATATCATACAGTTATAATATATATCAATGTTTATTTGCAATCGCAATTTAACATAATAATTTCAACATCATTTCGATTAGTGATCGCAAAGTCAAAAGAATACACCTATAATTAACTAATTGACGTTATATCTCATTCTCTAAATATTTCAAATAGAGCAACCTTAAATTCCTTCTTTTTTTTTTTAAATAATTTCATGAAAATGCGGAATTTATAAATTGTGTATGTAATTGTAATCGTATGTAATCTGTTGAAAGATCTGTTCAAAATTTCCGTTGTTTTTACGTATACAAGACGCGGGGGGTTGGCGCGCGAAGCGCGCAGGGGGGAGGAGCCCCCCTAGTATATATATATATATATATATATATATGTAGTTGAAACTATGTTTAAATTATAGAAATGCATGGAATCAGGTCTCATTTAGGAAATAAATAATGGTTATAAAGTTTATATGGAAATACTGTCAATTATATTTTTAACTTATGTTACTGGCAATTATATATATATCATTATCGGTAATATTTCGTTTTATTTTTTATTTAATATTAGCAAAAGTTAAATTATCATTATTCATTCATTCTTCATTCCATACATACAAACACCCGGGAAAAAAAGTTCCATGTATGGTCATGTATGATCATGTATAAAAGTATATATGATCATATATGATAGGACATGCTCATACTCGATCATATCTGTTCGTATATGAATTTTGACCTGACATGATCATGTCTAATCACGTGCGTCATATATGATCATACACGGCCATATATGATGTTACGAGCTCATACATGATCATGTGCGGTCATTTCAGTTAGTAACCTAGCTGTAATAATCAGACTTATACATGCCCATATGTACTCATACATGTCCATGTATGACCATGTATGGTTATAAACGATCATAAATGAGCATATACACTCGTATCTGACCATACTAATAATTGCCCAATCTGAACTATACATGACAAACTATGATCATATATGATCGTATATGATCATGTATGATTGTATATGCCCATATATTGTCGTGTATATGATGCAATGAAGCCTTCAAATAGAATTATCGAACTCACGGAAATACGATTCAAATATTCTAGGTCTTCGAATTTCCTCTCTGCGTTTCACAGTACTGAGATTGTCACCAATTATAACACATAAAAACTATCCATCGTATGCCTGTGTGTTCAACAATAATGACTATACAATTTCCGATAAAGACCATGCAAAAATATCGTCGATTGATATGCTGTTATTGTTTTGATTTCATCAAATTAACTCACAAAATTGGGGTGGTCGGTTTGACGTGAAACGCTCCATATAGGGTGGTCCTTAGATAGCGAAAAAAAAAAAAAAAATCATGGATCCCCCCAAATCAGCTCCAAATAATTTTAAAAAAATTCCCTAATTTTTCCAGATTTTTATTTTGTTCCCCTAGTCTCCCTATTCGAAAAGGAATTTTCAAATGATTCAAAAACATGCTTATTCACTATATTTCATACTAAATTTTCTTTCGTGCTTAATCGTGGGCCAAAAATTCATATTCTCGATTATTCAGTGAGATTCATCTTCTTTTCAGTGAAAAATAAAAGAATCACAAATGGGGTATCCCATGAGAATAGTGTGCCTTATTATTATTTTATTCAACATAACAAATGATCAAATTAGGCAAAAATTCAATTATTCAATAATTGCATAACCCACATGTCAGCACTACGTAACATCAAACTCGATGACATGCAAAAACTGCCGTGATTTTTTTTGCCTAATTTGAAGAAGTGTCGTTCCTACAAAGTCACATTACTTTTACTTTTAAATGCTCATTTAGCTTATATAATGTGCTCATATATATTCACAAATGCTCAGACATGTTCGGATATGTTCAGACATGCTCGTATATGATCTTACATGCCCATACATCTTCATGTCATCTTTGATATGCTCATATGTGCTTCCACATGCTCATATATGCTCCCACATGCTCATGTATGTTCAGATCAGGTCAAATTTCATACCTGATCATGTATGGAAGTTCATATATGGCCATATCTGATCATGTGTGGAACTTTTTTTCCCGGGCATATAGTTTAAAATTATTGTCTTTTGTAATAAATCGGTAGAAAGGGCAAATTTGCAGTTTAGAGTATTGCATATCTAAATCAATAATGACAAATCAATTAGGTTAATAACTTATCTCTTAAATGTTAACCACATGTTGATGTCTCATGATGAGAATGGTTGGTTTCATGTCGTTTTAGATGTTCTGATAATTTGGATTATTTTCGTCGTAGATTAATTAACGTTGATAATTATCACATAGTTTGATCTCGTTATTATTTATTACTATCACTTATTTATCCATATTTATTAGGATTTTGATGTTATATGTGGATTCGCATACTTGCTTTGAACCACGCTGTTTTGACTATAGTTGGATTTGGTGAGTTTTCTCTCTAAATGTTTTGATTTGGTGAGTTTTCTCTCTAAATGTTTTGATAGTATATTTACATACACAATCACTGTTAGTTATACATTAATCATTAACTTTCGTCGATTTGCTTATATGATTCAATGTCGATTATATTTTAACTATATTTCAGGACATCTATTACTTGACGTCTGTCCTCCGTCATCGTTATTACAAGAGTGAACGAGTGTCGCTCGTTTCTCATCCACTTCCGCACTGATTACAATAGTCAAATATATGATTGAATTGACATTACTCTATGAGTCAAGTTTTGGCGGCTGGTTTTAAACATCAATATCGTTACACGTGAACACAGCTATTGACTACGTTTCCACCGGAGGGTCAGAGTCGGGTTAGGTTCAAATTTGAGCCAATGAGAAATAAGGTTTAAAAAGAAATTACGGTAGTCTTTTCAAATCTTATTTCTCATTGGCTCGAATTTGAACCTAACCCGACTCTGACCCTCCGGTGGAAACGTAGTCTATGCTGGCTTTTCACGTGGGAACTGACGCTGGAACCCGCGCGAAAAGTGAGATTTAAATGAGAGCTGGCAACATCGCATTAACACGCAGCGCGACCACGCGCGACCATTGCGACCACTAACTAGACGCGCCCCGGGTGGGAGTCGACGCTGGACGACGCCGAATCCATGACGCCATTTTTTTCTATGGTATAGCATTGTTGAAGTGAACTTGTGAAAAAATCTGAAGCATTGGATCTCTAAAATTTTACTTGTGCTTTGAGTAAAATATTTCTAAACTTAATATATTTAGTCTTAACAGTGAATTCTATTATAATATTGACAAGAAAAGTTTGTATTTAAGCTACATTCAGAAATCGTATTAGTATAAAACTTGTAGGTTAGTCACGTAATTCTAGCTTTACACGTTCGATATTAGATATATTATTGACTGTCAAATTGGAATCTTGTATTTCGTATGTCATTAATATTTACGTAAAAATAAAATGTAAATATTTCATTGTGTAGTGACTCTATCGTTCGAAACCTATTAATTCATACCATATGTGAATTTATCGGACCAGTCGAACCAAATTTTTAAGTCTTCTAACTGAAGCTCACCTCTATATAGAGCGTGCAATCTCCAGATAGACCGAAAAAAAACGGAAGTGCATCATAATTATTTTTTTTTTTTTTTTTTTTTTTTTTTTTTTTCAAGTAAAAACAGACAGTCACTGACTATATTCAAGCTTGGCGCTAAGAAGCCTATATTTGAATTAAACAATATCAATTTGAGCAATATCATTTGAGTTTTAATTTTTTTACGCGAGAATTAAAAAAAAAAAAAAATTAAAAAAAAAAAAGATAAAAAGTAAAAAATTAAAAATAAATAAATTAATCAATGTATTAAAATGTGTAAAATAATAATTTCAATTTTTTTACTCGAGCTGTGTGTAATATACAATCACAAGACGTATCCGATGTAATCTCGCTGATTTAAATTAGACCCATCTCAAATTAGGATTTTTACGAATTAAAAAAAGTTCATGTGAAAATAGCGTCCATAGGGAGTCGAATTAAAAATCTGAAAAAATTGGAGAACTATTTTTTTCACGTTTAGAACCGATGAAGGCCATCCAAAATAATTTTTTTTTTTTCAACGACCACCCTAATGTCGCATATATGTCGCATATATGTCGCATATATGTTGCATATATGTTTGGATATATATTAGGATATATGTTAGGATATATGTTAGGATATATGTTAGGATATATGCGGACATATATACCAAGGATGTATCCAGTGGATATATGAAGGGGCAAAAATTTGTATATGTCGGATATATTATGCATATATGATATATATATCTCGGCATATATTTCGGGATATATCTGCAGATATATCTCGGTATATATATTTTTTCCGTGGGGGAATGAGTTAATGAAAATATTTTCCATTAAAAATTTTACAACCCTGAGCCGCTCACGGTCATGCACACAGCGAATGGCTTTCTACTTTCCCGCCAAGTCTATTTAAAAATTAAAAGTGATCCAAAGTAATTTCAGAAAATTCCAGCAGTTGATGAGAATTTTTCCGAATAGAAAAAAATATTCAAAAATTGATGAAAATTTTTCTCATCAAATGATGAAATTCAATTTTTTAATGGAAATGTTTTCCATTGAACAATTAAATTTAATGGTTGATGGAAACAGTTTCCATTAGAAAAATAAATTCAATGGTTAATGGAAATATTTTCCATTAAAAAATTAAATTTAATGGTTAATGGAAATATTTTCCATTAAAAAAATTAAATTTAATGGTTAATGGAAATATTTTCCATTAAAAAATTAAATTTAATGGTTAATGGAAAAAGTTTCCATTAGAAAAATAAATTCAATGGTTAATGGAAATATTTTCCATTAAAAAATTAAATTTAATGGTTAATGGAAATATTTTCCATTAAAAAAATTAAATTTAATGGTTAATGGAAATATTTTCCATTAAAAAATTGAATTTAATGGTTAATGAAAATATTTTCCATTAAAAAATTAAATATAATGGTTAATGGAAATATTTTCCATTAAAACATTAAATTCAATGAGTTAATGGAAATATTTTCCATTAAAAAAATTAAATTTAATGGTTAATGGAAATATTTTCCATTAAAACATTAAATTCAATGAGTTAATGGAAATATTTTCCATTCAAAAAATTAAATTTAATGGTTAATGGAAATATTTTCCATTAAAAAATTGAATTTAATGGTTAATGGAAATATTTTCCATTAAAAATTAAATTTAATGGTTAATGGAAATATTTTCCATTAAAAAATTAAATTTAATGGTTAATGAAAATGTCAATGCATTAAAAAATTTAATGCATTATTTACAACTCTGCCCTGGTGAAAATAATTTCTACGCCAAAATACGAAAACACTCAAAGCGTAAAAAAGTGTAAAGAATCGTAGTTTTTCGTAGGTTTTCGTAGGTTTTCGTAGTTTTCCGTAATTAATCGTAGTTTCAGAAATAGAAAACTACGAATTTCCACGACAAATTCCGAAAATTTACAGTCTTTAAGCACTGGAATATCAGTTCTACGATTATCTATGAAAATCTACAAAGATCTACAAACAAAATGCAGCGAAGTCTTTTTTTGAGTTTATCCTGTAGTTTTGGAAGTAGAAATCTCCGAATTTTCATGAAAAATCATGAAAACCTCCAGTCTTCAAGCGAAAGAATATCAGTTCTACCAATATGTACGAAAGACTACGAAAAATGATTTAGCTTCATTTCGTTCGTAGGTCGTAGAATCGTAGAATAGTTTTTCGTAGGTTTTCGTAGGTTTTCGTAGGTTTTCGTAGTTTTCCGTAATTAATCGTAGTTTCAGAAATAGAAAACTACGAATTTCCACGTCAAATTCCGAAAATCTACAGTCTTTAAGCACCGGAATATCAGTTCTACGATTATCTATGAAAATCTACAAAGATCTACAAACAAAATGGAGCGAAGTCTTTTTTTGAGTTTATCCTGTAGTTTTGGAAGTAGAAATCTCCGAATTTTCATGAAAAATGATGAAAACCTCCAGTCTTCAAGCGAAAGAATATCAGTTCTACCAATATGTACGAAAGACTACGAAAAATGATTTAGCTTCATTTCGTTCGTAGGTCTTTGTAAATTTTCGTAGATAGGTATTCGTATAATTGATATTCCGTTGTTTGAGGACTGTAGAAACCCATGATGACGGACGAAAAAAAGGATTTTTTCAAGCCCCCGGCAGAGGGAATTATTATTATTCTTCGTTCCCACGGTATAAAAAATAGGTTCCACTGCCTCAAATCAATGCCGATATAGTGTTGAACTCTCAAGACCAATTCTCAAATATTGTCTGTAGTAATACCACAAGACCTTCAAAATTATCGGATATTTCCCGATTGTTTTGCTGCGTGGCATCGAGAGGGCTAAGTTTTGCAGATTTTTATGCAAAACTTGGCCCGTTCGTTGCTACGCAGGATCAAAACAACTTTTTTTCATCCGTCATCGTGGGTCTCACGCGAAAACATTCAGAATTAAACACAAAATTTTTCGTAATTTTTCAAGAATTTTCGAAACGTTGGAACATGGTGTTTCGTTGGTTCAAAATGTTAAAAGTGCTGAGAAAAAAAGAAGGAATAAGGATTCTATCATAGGAGGGGAGTCGAAATGATCGAAATAAAAAAAAAAAAGAAGATTTTTGAGAATTTTTCGAGATTTTTTAAAAATGCCAATTTCAAAATGGGTTTGAATAATCATGGAAAATTAACGGTTGGAGGGAAAAATCTGGAAAAATTCAGCAGTGCTTTTTCGAGGTCGTGGAATCGTATCAAAAATCGTGAAGCGAATCAAAGATGATGAGGAAAAAACATTGGTCGAGTTCATGTTGAATTTCCCATATATATTGTAACGTGCCAGGCTACCCTAGCCTGAGCGGTTACATTTGAAACTGTCAACGGTCGTGCGAAGCGACTAGAAGAGTCTCGAAGCTTCGCACAACGACAAGCTGAGTGACGTCACGACGGGTATAAAAGGCGTGACGCTGCTCAGCTCACCAGCAATTCCATGGTATAGCACCTGATTGACTCACTACGCTCTTATTGTTCGGACACTAAAGGCATAGCGCCTAGTGATCCGTTAGAATCACTTTATCACTTCAAATATAATTTATCAAAATCACTAGATCAAATAGAATCAAAAATATAGAAAATAAAAAATAAAAGATAACAGCATAAACTAAGAAAATAGAGAAATTAAAAAATATCATTATATTGAATAAAACGAACAAAGAAAAAATCACATTGAATAAAAGTCTTGTATAACAAGTAAGTAGTTATTAGGCGACATTGTAAATATAAAATAGGGTTGCAACAGTAGAGTAAGTTAATTGAATAAATAGATTTTGGTTATTATAAAAAAGCAATTTAATCAGATGCCAAACCCCTTCCTCCGCCATTTCCAGGTTATAGTTTAAATCTTAACGGAAAGCTAGATACAGCCTTGGTGGATCTCCGATCTACCCAGGTCTGGCACAGCTATTATTTGGGAATAAATTAACTTCATTAAATTATTATTTGACAGTTAAGAGGGTAGAGTGCAGCCTTAGCGCGTTTACGTGCTCAGGTCTGTGGGGAGGCGGCTTCAGCTACACGGTAGCTCAAGTCCGTAGTAGGTACGGCTAACAATTAATAGTAGAAGTCTCAATAAAAAATATAAATCGAGGAAAGAAAACACGAAAACGAACTGGTTCGCGTCACCTTCGGTGACGCTCATCATCCGAAAAGTTACAATATTGTAACTTTTGGCGAGTATCTTGAACCCGAAAGTTGAGAGATACCCGCAGTTATTGTGAGTTCTTTACCTATATAAAAAGGGATTTAAATTATCAAAATTAATAGGGCTTTTCTTTGAGGTACGTAGGTAGGGAAAAGGATGGGTTAGCCACCAAAAGCCACCTATGCAACCTTGTGAATTTACTTTATCTCAGGACTCGGGTAGATTACTCCACCAAAGCCTGTTCCCTTCGGACTCGGGTAGAACCAAAGCCGATCCTTCTCCTATTCGAACAGAGCCGGGAAGTGACTCCAAGCCTGCTTTCCTAAACACAAAACCTATTCTTTACTCGGATCCGGGAACCTTGCGATTCCAAGACCGTGTCTCAGACTCGGAATCGTATTTCCTTGGCCCTCGGACGCGGGAAGTTAATCCAACGCCGTTCGCATTAGGAATGATCCAAAGCTGGTCCCTATAAGGCTTATTCAGGGATGGAAATTGATTAGTTAGGAGTCAGTGCTGAAATATCCGACAAAGTTCAAATAAGAAAATAATAATTGTATTCAAATGAATTCTAATAAACTAATTTTTACAATGATTTACTTATTCTACTTCTATTCTAATTTCGTGACTCTAGTCGCGTTTGTTTGTTTGTTCCGTTTGGTTTTCGTTCTGTTTGTGTATTCTATTTTCATATTTTAGGCTATGCGCGGTTATGTTTTCTGTTATGATTCTATTTTGATTTCGTTATATTTCCTCTCATTCTCTTCGATTATATTTTAAATTGTGACCAGTGATATTTTATCTAAAGGCAATTGAATTTATTCTATATCATGAATTTATGTTAGTTATTCGGATCTAGGCGATCTGAAGCTATACAAGTGAATTTAATTTATCTAAGTTGTGAGTCGCACCGGTGCTCTACCTGACTACGCTAACGAGTGAACGCGCGAGCTGGTTATATACTCTCTATCCCCTCTTCTTAGCGTGACGTCAGACTTTTGGTCGAACGTAGAGGATTAGTGTAATCCTTTCCTTTGTTCTGGATCTGGCGTGATTCGAGGTGCAATAGTACCGAGTATGTTACATTGCCCCCTTTCATCAAGTAAACTTCTGCATCTTCATAGTCTTCTTTTTTCTTTGTTGATGTCCTGGAGTTTTGCTTGATGAATCTTCAGTCTTGTCAAGCCTTTCGTCTTGATCGGTCGATCTCCTTTAGATTTTCTCCTTTGTTATATTTGGTGTTTCATATTTATTTTATATGTCATGTCCGGTGTGTTTTATCTATAGTTGTTTAAGTCCTAGCGGATCCGTTGGGTCTATGTCCCTAATGTAATCCGGTAGTGTGGGTGCAACGAATAATGGCAGTTCTGGGAGTGATGGTCCAGGTAATTCTGTCTTCTTCGTCTTCAGTGCATCCGGTAAGGTAGGTGGTTTATGTTGTTTTATCAATGTTCTTTTATTGTCTATTGTCGGTTTGGTAGGTATGTGTGGTCTGTGTGAGTCGATGAATGCGTACATGTTTTTCTTATACTCTTTCTTCTCCTCAGGAGTTCGATCAACGATGTCGAGTCTTCTCATACTCCACTGCAGTCCAAGATCGATGCTCTTCTCATCCTTCGCGACGTCATCTTTCCAGCGTATCTTCTGGTCGTTCGGTAATATGACATCTTCTGTGATTATAGGTAGGTTTTTCTCTGGCTTATGCACCAGTTCCTCTATTTCTTGTAAGAGGCTATCTCTTATTTCCTCGATTCTCTCATTCGGAATTTCCACAGTTTCCGCGAGCATTTCTTCAATCAGGTTATTATTATCGTCACGTTTCTGTTTTTTAATTTTCTTTTTCAGGTCTAATGGTTTTCCTGGTTTCGGTGTCATCGTGTCTCTCACTGGTCGTGCCATTCCATATCCGCCGATGAAGTTTCCCGAGGGATAAATAAGTCTATCTTCTTCTGTGTCCACTTCATCTCCATCACGGTAAGTCTGCACCTCTTTATCTTGCACGCTTGTATATCCGTACGACATCATATTGATTAGCTGTACTGGATTATCCGAATTGACATGCCGATTTATATAGTCGAAAGCTATAATGGATTTATTTTGAATCCGTCACTCACGCCTTCGAAATGGATTATATTCATTGTTTTCACGAATATTTCGGACTTTGACATTATTATCCTACATTTAACGTTTAACTTATATAATGTTTGAACATATTGACGTGAAATCGTCCTCTTTCTTTCAAATTCGTTGGGTTCTCTAGAATAAACGTAGCGTCACCAATCTGACTTTTTATGCGATACGGTCCTTCGTAGAGAGAGAAAAATTTAGCCATTTTTTTGTTCTGGGTATCAGATACATTTAATGCACGAACTAATACTAAGTCGCCTATCTTAAAACTAGACATCCTATGTGTACTGTTGTAACGATCCGCACGATACTTTCCTCTCCGTTTTATGTTTTCTTTTGCCAATCTGAGTTTATACTCATGAGGTAAATCAAATTTATTTTCAAATATGTAATTTTCCCAAAATCTTTGAGGTTTTTCCTTCTTTTGTAATTCACAAGGCGCGAATCCCGTTGTGTCGTGATATACTTCGTTCATACACGTCTCGATAGTGTTTAACCATTTAATCCAGTCTGTATGTTTATCCGTTATGAAAGTTCTAAAAAATCTTCCGATTTCCCGATTAACCCTTTCCACAATGTTCCCTTGCGGATGTCTTATAGAGGAAAATATCGGCGTTACATTTTCGTCTTTCAACTTATCTAACCATTTTACCGATGTAAATTGTGTACCATGATCAAACTGTATCTTTTTAGGTTTTCCTAATTCTGGTACGTATTTATCGAATATGCTGCGGATGGTGGATTGCGCATTTGCAGTTTTTAGCGGGTACAATTTCACGTACTTACTAAAAGCATCTATAACTACTAACAACCACCGGTAGTTTCCACGGCTTGCAGGTAATGGACCAAAAAAATCAATAGAGATTAAGTCTCCTACACCAGCAGGTATGATATTTTGCATATTCGCATAACTGTAACAGTTTGTTACTTTGCATTTTTGACATATGATGCAGCGGGCTAGTTCCTTTCGTATGACTTTACCGAATTTAGGATAATAAAATCCTTCTCGCAATAACTTGTAGCATTTTGCTGATCCTACATGTCCATAAACTTCATGGCATTCAACGATTAGCATTTTTACTATTGATTCTGGCAAGTATACTCGTAATTTGCCCCCTACTTCTCTTTGGTACAAAATGTCATTTTCGTATTTAAATTTTAATTGATTGTTTGCTATTCCTTTTTCCACCAGATCAGCAATCCGGAGATCCGCCTTTTGTAACTTCGCTAAAGAACGGAGCTTTTCCATCAGATCTTCGCTGACCCTTTTCGCTAATTCCGCGATTACTTCGGCTGAATTTACTACACTTGACTCTTGATTCTGTTCCGGAGGATATCTACTGATAATATCAGCTACGATATTGTCTTTTCCTTTAATGTATTCAATTTTGAAATCATAATTTTGTATGTACAACACCCATCTGGTTAATCTTGAGCTAGTCAATCTACAAGTTAAAACAAACGAAAGTGCTTTATGGTCACTTCTGATAATTAATTCCGCCCCAATAATGAACGTTCTGAATTTTTCAAGTGAGTACACTATAGCTAGTAATTCTTTTTCCGTAGTAAAATAACCCAATTCTGCCCCCTTGAGCGTTCGACTTGCAAATCCTATGATTCTATGTTCGTTATCTTTGTCGATTTGATATAGCATACCCCCAATTGCATAATTACTTGCATCACATTCTAAATAATACTTTGCTTTTGGATCCGGGTGGTGAACTATCATCGTTTCGCAAAATAATTCTTTTATTTTTATAAAATACTCGTTAATTTTTTCTGTCCAATCCCATTTTACTTCTTTTCTCAATAGTTGTAAAAGCGGATAGGTTAGTTCAGAATAATCCTTAGTGAATTTATTGTAATAGTTCGCTAATCCCAGAAATCCTTTTAATTGCTTTACATTTTTCGGTACCGGAAAGTTTTTTATAGCCATGATTTTGTCAGATTGAGGTTGTATACCGTCTTGTGTTATTTTGTGTCCCAGAAATTCAACTTCTTTTCTAAAGAACTTGGACTTCTGGAAGTTTAGTGTTAAGTTATGCTTTTGAAATGTCTCGAAAAGCTCTTCCAAATGTTTTAAATGGTCTTCGACCGATGCAGATGTGCATAAAATGTCATCAACGGAATTTATTGTAAAGTGTGCTACTTCTTGTAATATAATATCTAACGCTCTAACAAGACTTGCTAAGCTTGTGTTCAACCCGTATGGAGTTACTTTAAATTGATAAGTTTTACCTTCAAACATGAAAGCTGTGTATTTTCTTGATTCTACTTCTAAAGGTACTTGCCAAAAACTGGCTGTCAAATCCAAACTAGACATCAGTTTTGTGTTTCCACATTTCTGAAAGAGTACCTCAGTAGATTGAGCACAGTCTCTATCAGGTATGATTAATTTGTTGATAAAACGAGCATCAAGTACTAACCGTATTTCACCGTTTTTCTTTGATACTACCACAATAGGGTTTACGTACTCGCTACATGATCGTTCGATAATTCCGTGATTTAACATTTTGTCTATTTCTTTTCTTACTTTTTCGCGGTGCATGATTGGCACTGGATATGACCTGCGTACAAAAGGTCTATCTTCGTAAGTCTGTATTTTATGTTCGTAAACTGACACCCTCCCTGGGATTCTGCTGAAAATGCCCCGATATTTCTTTAATAAGTCAATAAAGTTTCTTTGGTGCTCGTTTTCCAACAAATCGCATTCTGAGAGTTTGTCTTTGATCTCATCATCGGTTAACTCATATTCTTCACACATTTTTATTTGATTATCAAGTTGTGAATTTAAAATAGATAATTCTAAGTTTTCACCACCTGACGGTAACTCATTTGATGTTTGTAATATGACGTTTTCCGTTTCCGAATCAGTGTTTATCGTTAATATGTTCAAATCCAAGTTTAAATGTGCTTTCCACTTCCCTAGTGTGTCAATTCCAATAATTATTGGCTTTCTGAGTTTAGGGATAACAAGAAAAGGAATTTGATCAGTGAAATTTCCAATTTTGATTGTCATAAAAAGCTGTAATTTTACTGTAACTGGTTTGCCACCGGTGGCTCCTACGATTTGATAGTTCACCACTGGGAGTTTTTCGCAAGTTTTAAAATTATCTATGTTCTCTGAATACCAATTTTCAGAAATTCCTGTTACTTGGCTTCCTGTATCTATAAGCGCTATGTTTTTTGAATTCTGTAAATAAACTTGTATTGTTGGACAATATACGATTTCTTTCTGCTTTATTTCATATTCTTTTAATAAAAACTCTGTTGGATTTTCAAAAGGGTTTGAATCTACCTTTTCTGCCGCATTTATTTCGATTCCGCGCTGTGCCTTGCATTTCGGCAGTGCTGTGCTCACAGCGCTAGTTGGTTTTCCGAACCCAACTCTTCGATTTCGATTTTACCGTTATCGCAGACTTCTTCTTCAATTGCGTTTACCTGCCGAGTGTTTGTCCAATTTTGGCGACGATTGCCTTCTTGAGTATTTGATTTTACTTTGTTGTCATGAGAATCGTGTACATTTGAGTCTTCGCGTTGCGTGTTAGGTTTAACGTTATTGTTTTGCTGAGTATAGCCGCTTCGCCATGTGTATTGTTTTGGTCGCTCGTCAAGATGGCGAGTTGTGTTTGAATACCTGTTGGCATTTTGGTTTTGAGAACTCGATTTTGGAACATTAGAACGTCCGCCGGATTGCATCTGGTCCAAAAAGGTAAGCAAACTGTCTATATCTCGAATGCTTCTACATTTCGCTGCTTCTACTACGTGTTCGTCGAAGTGACGTATTATGTTATTTACGATTTCGTTTTCTGTCATTGAAGGAACCAAACCGCTTGCTGATGCATATTTCCTGCTGGCATATTCTGACCATCCTACTTTTCCTTCCGGTAAGTAATACCCGAATTCTAAATCTCTTCGGATTTCACGCTGAGTTTCTTCTCCCCAATACCTAGCTAAAAATCGTGTTTTGAACTCATCCCATGAATTTATTACGCTGCGACGCGCAATCCACCAGTCTTTAGCATCATTCGTCATACTTTGACCTATAAGCTTAAGTCCGATGTCGTCGCTAACCCCTAAAAACGCGAAATATTCGTCCAATTCTCTTATATAATTAACGGGTTTTTCCCATGTTTTTCCCGCATAAGTCGGTAATTTTAATTGTTTCGCTATTAAACCGGTATTATCATTAATAGTATCATGACCAACTCGCTGTCGTCTAAGACGTCTTATATCCGAATCTATTCCTATTTTTAAACTATCATGCTTATGACTAAGTTCGGTAATCATTTCTTGATTTGTTTTATGACTTTCTGTTATTTTATTTTTCAGAACTTCGTACGTGCTTACTTGTTCGCCTTTAAGAATGTTTTCGCATGTTTCAAGATTGTCTGTCCAGTCAGCAGTTTCTTTGTCTAATCTATCAACGACATTTCTCAGGTTTGTATTTATTTGTTCAAATTTGGCATTACAATCAATAACGTTATTTTCTAATTTATTATCAATTTTAGATTCATATTTTGCTCTTTCTTCTACGTTTTCCGCTTGAAATCTTAACAAATTTTGTTCCATTGACTCGAATTTAGATTCCATTTTCTTTTCCAGATTATCTAAAGAAGCTAAAATCTTGGCCATCGGATCTACCGGGTTTCCTTCTGGTACTTGAGCCATTTCGGAAGATTGTATACTGGATCTGCCTTCTGTAAAACCTGAATCTCGTCCCTGATTACCTAAATTGACGACACCGGAATCTTTTGATTTGTTTGATCCTTTGTCGGACATTTCAGCCCTGACTCTGATCAAATAACAATTCCAAGCCTGAAACACAGGTCTTTTGTCGGTCTATTTT
The DNA here is from genome assembly GCA_943736025.1 of Tenthredo mesomela. Taxonomy (NCBI): domain Eukaryota; kingdom Metazoa; phylum Arthropoda; class Insecta; order Hymenoptera; family Tenthredinidae; genus Tenthredo; species Tenthredo mesomela. The sequence continues at coordinate 34,948,236 of OX031014.1, forward strand.
TTGAACTTTGAAACTTGATTCTAGATTCTACTGATTTTACTGTTTTTCGACTGATTTTAACGTTAATTCAAGTGATTTTATTGATTTTATCTTTTATTCATGCTTTTTCCAAATGATTTTACTAAGAAAAGCCCCGCACGTTGGGCGCCAAATGTAACTTTTGGCGAGTATCTTGAACCCGAAAGTTGAGAGATACCCGCAGTTATTGTGAGTTCTTTACCTATATAAAAAGGGATTTAAATTATCAAAATTAATAGGGCTTTTCTTTGAGGTACGTAGGTAGGGAAAAGGATGGGTTAGCCACCAAAAGCCACCTATGCAACCTTGTGAATTTACTTTATCTCAGGACTCGGGTAGAACCAAAGCCGATCCTTCTCCTATTCGAACAGAGCCGGGAAGTGACTCCAAGCCTGCTTTCCTAAACACAAAACCTATTCTTTACTCGGATCCGGGAACCTTGCGATTCCAAGACCGTGTCTCAGACTCGGAATCGTATTTCCTTGGCCCTCGGACGCGGGAAGTTAATCCAACGCCGTTCGCACTAGGAATGATCCAAAGCTGGTCCCTATAAGGCTTATTCAGGGATGGAAATTGATTAGTTAGGAGTCAGTGCTGAAATATCCGACAAAGTTCAAATAAGAAAATAATAATTGTATTCAAATGAATTCTAATAAACTAATTTTTACAATGATTTACTTATTCTACTTCTATTCTAATTTCGTGACTCTAGTCGCGTTTGTTTGTTTGTTCCGTTTGGTTTTCGTTCTGTTTGTGTATTCTATTTTCATATTTTAGGCTATGCGCGGTTATGTTTTCTGTTATGATTCTATTTTGATTTCGTTATATTTCCTCTCATTCTCTTCGATTATATTTTAAATTGTGACCAGTGATATTTTATCTAAAGGCAATTGAATTTATTCTATATCATGAATTTATGTTAGTTATTCGGATCTAGGCGATCTGAAGCTATACAAGTGAATTTAATTTATCTAAGTTGTGAGTCGCACCGGTGCTCTACCTGACTACGCTAACGAGTGAACGCGCGAGCTGGTTATATACTCTCTATCCCCTCTTCTTAGCGTGACGTCAGACTTTTGGTCGAACGTAGAGGATTAGTGTAATCCTTTCCTTTGTTCTGGATCTGGCGTGATTCGAGGTGCAATAGTACCGAGTATGTTACAATATATAATATATATATATATTATCGTATCGCATTCTATGACTATCCATGAAAAACTACGATGAACTACGGATATTTACTACAAATATCGCATACAGTATTATCCCATTCTACGACTATCTACGAAAAACTATGATAAAATACGAAAAATCACGATGAACTACAGATATTTACTACAAAGATCGAAATCATATCGAATTTTGTTCTAGAACTATCTACGAAAAACTACTACTTTGTGTAAAATCTGACGTAAAAAAAAACTACGAAAAGTCCGAAATCCTCTACTTTTTCGTAGATCATTTTCGTAGCTTGGCGTAGAAATCATTTTCACCAGGGTACTTTGGTAATGTGTAATTAAATGAAGTTTAATTACACACTACTTTGGTAATGTGTAATTAAATGAAGTTTAATTACACATTACCAAAGTAATGTGTAATTAAATCGAGTTTAATTACACATTACTTTAGTAATGTGTAATTAAACTTTATTTAATTACACATTACATTGATATATATTGTAACGCGAATTCCCTTCAAGGGTGGAGGAAGAATAAGACTCCTCGCGATACCCTACGGCGCTTGTCTTTGGATTTATTCAAAATGCATAAAAATTAGAAATAATAATAATAATCAGAATTTTGTTGGGCGCCAGACGCGAACAGCGTCATTTATTAATTAGATACCAAATATACCAGAGACTTACGACGGATGTGCTTCGGCTAGTTCAGAATAAAAATCAGAGGGTAGAGGGGGGTAGGTCACCAGGTGGTTAATAGAATTAATCAAAGATATAACACAGATTTGAATCGATATAATATTTGCGTTTTTAATCAAAACTTGACATAAATTAGATTAACATGAGTTTGATTCTATAATCAATGAATTTTTAATGACAATATTCAGCAAGTAAGTTTCACATTAGTTCGAGACGATAATAAATAATAAGATTTACTCCAAACGAACAATAAATTCGAGACGATAATTAACAAGTCTCTAATTTAACGAACAATAAGCTCAATGCAAGCTGATAATTATTTTATCGAATTATAAAGAACGACATAAATCAGGGATTAACCCAGAACAATTAATAATTTATTAACTAACTTAATCCTAACGTGGAAATTTCTCAGAATAAATTATATTTTACATAAGAAAGAAAAACGGACGAGACTATTGCTCTCCACGGCTACAACTACGTTCGCAATACCCAGATTATAAAATTACTAATATTTCACTACTAGAGAATAAAGAAAAAGATAGTAGCTCAACTACAAAGAATAGGACACTAAGGTCCGCAATAACTAACTAATAGCGAATTTTGTGCTAGATTGCACGAGGATTATCCTCAAAACATGCTTAACCCTTTGTGGCTTGGTGGTCAATATATTGACCACCTATTGCGTCTTAGATTTTTGCGTATAAAAATTGTATTTATAGGTATATATTAGTGATTATACATTCTTCTATTAGCTAAAATGTTTCTCTATCATAATAAATAACAAAAATTAATATTTATTAAATTGTTAATTAGTTATAAATAAACAAATGGCGTAAAAAGCTCTTTTTTGAAGAAAAAAATCAATTTTCGCTTTGTTTTTCATTCAATCATTCTAAAAATTATTACGCGGGGGTTTTTGGGGTCACTGATTACGAATCTGAAGTCAGAATTTCAACATTTTTACATCCAAGATGGCGGATTCAAGATGGCGGACTCACTTTTCCAAAAAATAGACGTAGAGCACTAAAAACTTGTACTCGGGGGTTTTTGGTGTCGCTGATGACGAATCTGAGCTCAGAATTTCAAAATTCATAATGGCGGATCCAATATGGCGGACAAAAGTACAAAAAGTTGCTCGATGTGAGTAAAAACTTGTACTCGGGGGTTTTTGGGGTCGCTGATTACGAATCTGAAGTCAGAATAATGAAATTTTCACAACCAAGATGGCGGATTCAAGATGGCGGACTCACTTTTCCAAAAAATAGACGTAGAGCACTAAAAACTTGTACTCGGGGGTTTTTGGGGTCGCTGATTACGAATGTGAAGTATTGATAAAGTAACCGCGCTTGGTTGATTCCAGAGACACGAACGAGGACGTAGCGGTTATTGTCTCCATTTTCTTTTTTTTGTTTGTTTTTTTTTTTGTTTTTTTTTTTATTTTTTTTTGTTTTTTTTTTTTTGCTTTTTTTCTAAGAATTTAGTTTTTACATTTTATTTATAGTGTAACTGTTTATTGATGGTAAATTTGAAAACAGTTTTTCTCGGATTTTATGCACAATGGCACTTTGCAAGTACTGCAAATGTATATAGTTTTGTATGGTACAGCCCATCAAATAACTTCAAAAAAATTCAGGTTACTTTTAGTAGATGAATTAGCAAGTCATCGTTTACCAACAGCTAGAGGAAGAAAACGTCTACAAGCATCTCCATCAAACTTAGTTACAAAACCTGTTGTACCTATCGAGAAAAGGCGTTCTGAATCCCGTCATATGCCTGAATGTGTAAAGAGTCCAAGACGCTGTGCTCTTTGCAGTACAAAGGCTGTACCATACAAAACTATATACATTTGCAGTACTTGCAAAGTGCCATTGTGCATAAAATCCGAGAAAAACTGTTTTCAAATTTACCATCAATAAACAGTTACACTATAAATAAAATGTAAAAACTAAATTCTTAGAAAAAAAGCAAAAAAAAAAAAAACAAAAAAAAAACAAACCAAAAAAAAGAAAATGGAGACAATAACCGCTACGTCCTCGTTCGTGTCTCTGGAATCAACCAAGCGCGGTTACTTTATCAATACTTCACATTCGTAATCAGCGACCCCAAAAACCCCCGAGTACAAGTTTTTAGTGCTCTACGTCTATTTTTTGGAAAAGTGAGTCCGCCATCTTGAATCCGCCATCTTGGTTGTGAAAATTTCATTATTCTGACTTCAGATTCGTAATCAGCGACCCCAAAAACCCCCGAGTACAAGTTTTTACTCACATCGAGCAACTTTGTGTACTTTTGTCCACCATATTGGATCCGCCGTTCTGAATTTTGAAATTCTGAGCTTAGATTCGTCATTAGCGACCCCAAAAACCCCCGAGTGCCCATTTTCACTTTCATCAAGCAACTTTTTGTACTTTTGTCCGCCATATTGGATCCGCCATTATGAATTTTGAAATTCTGAGCTCAGATTCGTCATCAGCGACACCAAAAACCCCCGAGTGACAAATTTCACTTCCATCAAGCAACTTTTTGTACTTTTGTCCGCCATATTGGATCCGCCATTATGAATTTTGAAATTCTGAGCTCAGATTCGTCATCAGCGACACCAAAAACCCCCGAGTGACAAATTTCACTTCCATCAAGCAACTTTTTGTACTTTTGTCCGCCATATTGGATCCGCCATTTTGAATTTTGAAATTCTGAGCTCAGATTCGTCATCAGCGACCCCAAAAACCCCCGAGTGACAAATTTCCAGCCAATTGAACGCAAGGAAAAATGTGGGCCACAAAGGGTTAAGCAACCAAAAAGACAGCCAGTCACGAAATAACTCAATAATTAAGCCAAAGAATGTTATAGATTCGGCACGAGACGATATTATTAATGAAAAATACAACAGTCAAATACTACAGCACGACGAGACCTCGTAGCCCAACGCCTGCGTAGAAAATATACTATACTCAGAATTCGTACTCGATACCATACGATTTTTTTGAAAAAAAAAAAATTTTTTTTTTTTTTTTTTCGTAGCCCAACGCCTGCGTAGAAAATATACTATACTCAGAATTCGTACTCGATACCATACGATTTTTTTGATATTAACAATAGACTATAAATTTTGAAAGGAGACTCTAAATTATACAAAGAACACTATAAACGAAAACTCGAGACGAGACGATAAGGAAGTGCGTGTGTCACAGTCGACAGTCGAACGTAGAAGAGAAGGATTCTTGGTGCTTCCTTTGGCTCGCTAGGTGATGAGTTGCGAACTTACTCACGTGCTCCTGTGATTGGCCTAATTAGGCAACGTAAGTGGGGCGGATCTAGTGGACAGTTGTTGCGTCTCACCCTAGGATCCCGCTGACGGAATTATGCTTTCTTCTAGATCTGGATCGTAACTCGTCCGCGTCCTGGCAGCGATCTCAGCTGTTTTCTGTTTTCTCTCAGGGGGGGTGAGAAAAGATGCCTGTTAAAAGTGGTGCTCTTAAAATTAATATTTAGAGGTCGCTCATCGCGGATTTCTATTTTCCATTTGAATATCATGGGAATTTTTTTCAATTTTTATTCTAACAATTTTGTAGATCACAAACCAATAAACAAATCCAAATGACTCATACATATTTTCATAGGAAATTCAACAATACAAAACTTGTGAAAAAAAATTGAAAAAAATTAAAAATTACAAAAAAAAAGTAGTTGACTTAACTATAAATTGAACTTAGAGCTTGATTAACTTTGGAAGTAGTCAATTTATCAAAAAATGATACGATACACTTTTTGTAGAGTGTTCAATTTCCTATGAAAATTTGTATGAGTCATTCGGATTTGTTCATTGGTTTGTGAGCTACAAGATTCTGAAAAAAAAATTCCCATGCTATTCAAATGGAAAATAGAAATCCACGATGAGCAACCTCTAAATATTAATTTTAAGAGCTCTGCTTTTAACAGGCATCTTTTTTCACCCCCCTGAAAGTATTTCAATGCGAAAATTGAAAAAAAAAAGATTGGTCGATTTTTTTGAACCGGTCTAATATATATGTAGTACGGCAGTCTTATCACTTTCAGAATAATAGAAATGTGAAGAAATGTGAAGAAATGTATACGTATATATGAGCCGTTCTCTCGAAGAACGGCTTAAGTCGAAAAATGTCATTCTGAGATAATTGCGTTTTAAGTTTGTACAGTGTTTTATAAATGGTTGTTTTTATTTTAGCGTAGGTTATTATGTTCCACCTAAGAATTATAGTATCCAATAGTGAATTGCGAGCGCCCGGAAAAAATTAAACATTATATTTTAATATTTATCAGCATATTATTGAATTAATACTTAAGCCGTTTTAACGGAGAATGACTGAAAATTCTTCAAAAAGATGCGTCACGTAGGCTAAAGTGATAGTATTGCAATGATTTGATTTCAAATTGATTATGCATTATTCCAATTACATCTATTTAAATATTTTCATTGAATACATACATAAATATTCAATCGCAAGTATCGCTGTTCGGGGCGATTTGAGCGCCCGAACTGCAGGAATACACGGGACGCTGCGACAACTGCTGCTTCTAGTCGACTTTATAAGCTCATCCATTTGTTTAAATTGCTTGCAATTTCACAAGCACATAAAAGAGGCGTGCAACAATGCAATAGTTCACGAATTTTAAAAACGACCTAAATCGACTTAAGCCGTTTTTCTAGAGAACGGCTCATATTATATACCGAGCAGTTTCGTCCAAACAACGACCTGCTCCCAGCAGTCTGTTTGGACGAAAACGCTCGGTATGTACAGGATATAAGCAGTAGTATCAGCTACGTTACAGCTACTTTTGCGTAAATCAGCAAGTGAGCCTGTGTTATGAACGTCTGTGGGTGTGGTTTCTCTTTGTCGTCGGTGTCGTCATACTCGATCCAAGTACCCGGAGGTCGCAAAGTTAGGGTAGTGTAATGGCCGAGCGGATCCGACATATTTCCGTCACCTGAGAGACGAGTCCTCATCGCCGGTCCTTGAAACCGGCATATTCCGATTAGCGAATATTGCGTTAACCCAGATCCCAATGGATCATCAAATAGTCTCGGTATTTGTCCTAGTGCGAGATTAACTCCATTGTCAAGTTCGATAAATATGAACAGTCCTACGAATAATTGTTATTTTCATTATTGTAACGTTGACTATAGACGCAAAGTAAGAAAAACCAAAGTTGAAGTACGAAATATTTCAAATGGTACATGAGGCATGTCGACTCATTAATGCAAGTCTTGAAAGAATTTTAAAAAGTTAGCAATAACATAAAAATTACCAGTTTTCGAAAACGACGTAGATTCGAAACCTGAACATCCTTTTCTGCAGCACTTCCGTCTGCCTTTCAATGCTACCTGTTCGCTTAACACTGCTCTGAAATTATTAGAACGTAGCCCTTGACGTTGAAGCGCAATAAGGCGCAATTGTTTTTGACGGGGCGCGCACCCGCCGTCACACAGAGAAATTTCTTCCACGCTAGGACTATTTCCCAAAATTTTTCCGATTAAGGAGCCTACGTTGACGCGACAATCAACTAAATAGCAGTTCTCGGTCTTCTGTACAGTAGCATCTTTGAAGTTTGCTTTCAATATCACCGCCCTTTGTCGGTAGGTGTGTGTACGTAAGCCCTTTCGCATTATGGATAAAATCAATGCAAATAGAGGAACGTCCTTTTCCATGCTGATCAATTCTTTCTCGACCTCTGGATAGTCACATGCAGCTACTAACAAGACAGTCATAACACTGTCGAAGCCACAAGTGTTCCGAAAAGAATACTCGTCTTTTCCGAATTTGACAGCCTGTAAATATGAAAGTTAATAAAAATGTCTAGTACATTTGGATAAGTATCACAACGAAATTGGAATTAATTTAGTGACTGAATGAATCTCCCATAGACTCAACGTAACTGAACAATTTTCAAGAGTCAATAGTAGTTGTTTATTTTGCCAAAATTAAAAGCAACCTACACGTATACACAAAATAAATTTCAGCAGACAATATAGTTGATTGTGATGAAATACACAAACTAGACCTATACTCTGGTATAAGATGAATGAAGAAGTGAAGGGAATCATCAAGAGTACCGTCTTTTCGTTTCCCTGATTCACACCCACGGAGAAACGTAAAATTTAAAGGCAAGAAATATCGCGTGACTAAAAGCAAAAGGGCGGATGCGCCAAAAAGTCGAGTACCATAACAAAAGGGCGTATACCACCAGAATCACATATAAAGTTGCGGAAAAGCAAAGGGGCATATACGTCTTTTTGGTATTAATAGTGACATGACTAAAATCATAAGGGCGTATGTGCCATTTTTTTAATTTTTTTTTTTTTTTTAGCGTTTCGGTAATTTCAGTAATTGTTTTTTCTATCGATACGCCTTTTTGGTTTTCAAACTTCTTTTGAGGATACATGAAATTTTAGGAATCATAAGGGCGTATTTACATCACATACGCCCTTTTGATTTCGACTGAACGAGACGTACGCCCTTATGGTTTTACCGTTTATTTTTGCTTATACAGGGAGTGGTATACAGATACGCCCTTTTGTTAGCGATTTGCCAAAAGGGAATAAAATGGCTCATACGCCCTTTGGCCTTCAGTCACGCGATATTATTCAGAGGTTGCTCACTGAATGAAAAATTCAAACAATTTTTAACCGAAATCTGGATGGAAATTGATTGACTTTAAGACGACGTGAGTGAGAATTAAGATAAATGCAAGTAAAAAGATTGATTGTTGACCAACAATTCAATTTCTGCAATTTATTGTCTGTTAAACACTGGTTCACGTCTTATAGAAGAATAATTCTATGACCAAATAGAATTTAATTTTTTAGTGAGAACAAAATCTAAAAATTCAAGATCATAAAAGTATGTTGACGTATGTGTTGTCAGAAAATATACAGATCATCTGTTCAAAGTAGGCGTTGCCCTAACAAAATACTATGAATTAACCACCTAATGAATCCATCAATCGTATAAGGAACAGTATTTTTGTCCTTTTGAGTTTGTGGAGTGTAAGCCTATCGGTGAAATCTATACAATAAAGTGCAATGTACCTGAACTTTCAAACTGTGTCCATTTTTCATAATGGGAATTTTTGTTAGTTTCCGGTGTGCAATGGCATCATAGGTTTGATGGCTTTTATGCAAAAATCTTGACCGTTTGGTCATTGCACTTTTCAATGTCAAACCTCGCCAATCCTCGGCATGTCGTGCAGCTAAAATTTTTGGCGCACTGGAATCTGAGATACATTCAGAGCAAAGCAATCGCTCTTCTTCGTGCCCCGTCTCACCATATTTTTTCAAGGCCTCAATAGGTACCAAACACATAGCGCACAAATACGACTGGACTACGAAGTCCTCAGTTTTTGAGTCGGGATCTTGTGTTTCAGGAATATCGTTTTGTTCCGAAACATTTAAGGCTAATGGATTACTTTCATCTCCATCTGAGGCTCTCTCATGTATTACGCTGACATCGCCAGGGGAATTTATCGTCGATGAAGCAAACGAAGAGTTAAAAGAATCAACGATCTCTATTTGACCGTTGATCAGGTCGGTCTTTTGAGTTTTGCAAATGACGTTCGATTCCGAAACATCGGTGGCTAACCGATTACTGTCGTCGACACAAAAATCTTCATCTAAGGCCCGCTGATCAATGACGCTGACATCACAAGGGGCGTTCATCTTCGGGGTAACTGGCGAAGGGTTGCAAGCATCTGCAAGTTTTGTACGACCATTGATCAGGCCAGTAACATGTTTCTCCGCAAAAGCATCTACCCTGATTGGCGTGTCTGTATTCTTCAGAAGGTGGTTTTTAATAATGTTAAATTCACTCTCAACAAGAGCACTCGAGGCGGGAACGCGGCCATGTTGAAAATGCGAGAAGAATAAATTTCCCCATAGCGGCAGCCAACGAGCGTCATTTACTAGCCGATCAGCAAACTTCGGCAGGAAGTGAGCGTTAATCCGATCACCTTTTTCGGAAGCTGCGATTTCTTTAGCCTCATCATTTAATGGACTGACCCATCCTTTCCACGTGCTGCCATCAGAGTTATTGTCATCAAATATAGAAGATGATGGTGGACATTCAGGCTTGTTGGCATATTCATTGTCCGATGCGTTATCTGGCGTATTCGGATTCAACATATTCTTTAAGTGGGTGTAATGTACATCACAACTCGACGGCTCTCCGGACGCAAGTTCACCATTACTTTGGCAACGTGAAATTATCAGTAATGACCGTAAAATATTTTCGGCACTTGAAATATCACGTGCCAATATTAACTGGCCCATTGCTCCAAGCAATAAGGTGCGAACTAAGTTCGGGGTAGTTTTTAGAAAATTCGCATACATGTGTAGAAAATGTGCGACGTCGATTCTTACATGACACGATGGGAATTGTTGACCATCGGTACTAAAGGAATTAGCATATTGCTCGATCGTCGAATAGTCTGTAAATAGTTATTGAAATTAGAAACTGAGTAGAAAATTAATCAAGGTAATCTTGATTTTGGCTCCTTATTATATGATAACGCTGTAGCAGATCCGAGAGAGTGTCAGTTCTCGACCCCTTAGTCGAAGAACATATATGCTACCCGAAAATTTGCTTCAAAAACGTACTTCCCGAAAGTAAGCTTGGAAAATGTCCTACCCGAGAATGTGCACCCGAAACATGCTAGACGAAAATAAGTTTCATGAACATACCGATACCTGCGCGGAATAACCGGCTATCTCAGAGTCCGGTTGAAAAAGCGTTTGCGTTTTCGGTTTACTCATTCCACTGTTTATTATCGCATCGAATTATTTCGTATTTTATTCGGATCACGGTTGCCTAGGCTCAATAAACTTCTATCTACCCGTTCACGCAAATATATGTCACATGCATCGCCAATGCGTTTCACAAAAACTTCAAAGAAACTAAATATGAAAACAAATTGTAGGAAATGCGCAATCTGTACCTGTAAAAGCTTTTATGACACCTGCGAGCAGAGCTTTCGAGGAGTCGCAAATCACTTCGCGTGGGTGTGGAGCGCCTGACCGAGCCCACTCTGAAAGCCAATACATTATCGTATTCGTGTTGTGGCTCTCGCTCAACATCTGTGCTACATAATATTGGCTTCCCTTATCGTTGACGACGCAAATGTATAGAAAGATGTGCTTTGATTTTGAGCCATCGCATCGTTCTATGCGTCGGACGATACTACCTGTAGCATCGATACACACTGAAGCCGGGCATCGCTTTGCGTACGAACGATATACGTGGAGCTGCTGATTTGTCCAATAGTGCAAAACAAATGGGTTGAGCCCTATATTATGGAAGACAGCTTTCATGGATGTCATCATCATTATGTTTAAGGCTCGCAGTGGATCAGGATCGAGGAATTGGCGCATGACGTATTCGTTTTTGGCTACTCTCAATACACTCGATTTATATAAATGCGGTGGTTCTACATCCCCGGGAGACATCAGTTGATCTGCTGTTTCTGTGCGCCATATCACGGCAGATTTCTGACACAATTCCGCTCCTACTCGATCTCTGATGGGATCTCTTAGGTAACGTTTACCACATACTCCGGTACCTTTGTGCACAGTGCATCTGATTTTGACGTTACGTTCGCCGGAGTTGTCTATTTTACAATCAATTTTGCTACCACAAGAGCACGCACCTACATAGAGAGGTTTGTATGTATGAAAATTGTCACAATGTGATATAGAATTTCGAACAGAAAAAAAAAGCCATCGAATTTCACTGGAATATATAAATTAGACCGTTTCAAACAAAAAAAAAAAAAATCATCGATTTTTTTTACTAGGGGAAGGTAGGCCAAAACGGACCGGGAGGGCAAAACGGACCAGAGGGTAAAACGGACCGAGAGGGCAAAACGGACCGCCTGAAAAATTCCTTTTAAATCATCAAAAAAATTGAATGATCTATCGTGCAAGTAACCCTTGAACTTGGTAATTTTTGGAGGAAGGTCTCAGTCAATCAAGTCGAGTCAATTTTTCTTTTTTAGTCGTTTGCGATGACTTCACCGAGTCTGACTCGACTTGATTGACTGAGACCTTCCTCAAAAAATTACTAAGTTCGAGGGTTACCTTTACGATGAATAATCCGATTTTTCATAATAATTTAAAAGGAATTTTTCAGGCGGTCCGTTTTGCCCTCTCGGTCCGTTTTGCCCTCCGGTCCGTTTTGCCCTCCCGGTCCGTTTTGCCCTACCTTCCCCTACATAAAACTATACTTTGACATGAAAAAACAACCTGCATGAAGAATAAGCCCTGTCCTCAAAGATTTATAGGTGCCGCTGGGACTTTTATCTTTCTGATTTCATTAAGATGAAATATTCTTATTTAAAATAATGGATCACCCTCACGGAAAAAAACCCTCAAATTTAAGGAGTAAATTCGCACCCCCAAAGTTTTGGGGGTTTACCATGAAAACTCAGGGTTTATCCTGTATTTGGGGGTAAAATTTGAGGGTAAACCCTGAGTTTTCATGGTAAACCCCCAAAACTTTGGGGGTGCGAATTCACCCCGTAAATTTGAGCGTTTTTTTCCGTAAGGGCATGCTCCAAAGTCATATACTATATATTGTTACATTGGGTAAAACCGCTCTTGTTTTATTAATTCTTTGATTAGTATCTAGTAGCCTATATGATAAAAGACGTCTTTCAAAATAAGAACCTCGGTTGCTGCGTCAACAAACGGCAAACAAGTCAGTCTTGCTCTAGCTTATTACTAGTGCAGACCTGTATTTCAGAATACATAACCCCTTTTCTCAATTCATATAATTTCCCTTCGATTCACTTCATTTCCCTGGGGAACCTACTATTAACTTAGTTATTTTCATTGCAAAACACATTTTGCAACAATAAATATATTATATATTTTGGAGTGTGATCCATTATTTCGAACGAGAATATTTCATGTTAATGAAAATCCGTACCCCTAAGATCACACTGTAACATCTCAAAGAAATCTTGTCACGTTAAAATTGCCCTGAAACTTCATGTAATCGCATTTATCTACAATCATTTAAACACAAATTCTCTGAAAATAATTTTTTTGAGATGTTAGAGTGTTGCTCTGGGCATGCGGTTCGATGCGGCACCTCCAAATCTTTGAGGACAGGGCTCATTCTTCACGCAGGTTATTTTTTCATGTCAAAGTATAGTTTGAGGTATAGTTTAAAGCTAAAAAAAAAATTATCGATTTTTTTTAAAACGGTCCAATATAAATATTTGAGAGAATTGTTACGTATACGTGGTGCATCAGAGCTTAGTGCTAGAACGGCACAGCTTCGACGAATTATTCGAATGAAAGATTACTGTTGGCCTAGCAATGATTTTGTAATGTAACCATCCATTTACCTATTAAAATGAATGGTGCTTGGTAATCACCCCGTGCTACGCACTCGGGGGATATATCCAGTAAGAAGAAGAAGAAGAAAATGAATGAAGGGTACACTGGGGTAGTCGTTAATTTCTAACGTATACTTGCCACCCCTTGAATCGATAGATAATGATAAAAAAAACACCATGTTATTTTTTTCAGATTGTCAGCATGATTGAAAAGGGTGCCGAAATCAATTTAAAGTTAAAAATATTAACAAAAACAAAAAATCGGAGAAAAGGTCTCAATCAATCAAGTCGAGTCAATTTATGAAATGTGATGGCCTGACGTTTCGGCAGTGTTATGCTGCCCTAACATGGGCAGCATAACACTGCCGAAACGTCAGGCCATCACATTTCATAAATTGACTCGACTTGATTGATTGAGACCTTTTCTCCGATTACTTCTACTTCGAGTGATACATTCATGATGAATAAAAACAAAAAATATTTCCTCAATTTTCGAGTAAAAATTAAGGAAACTGAGGTTCACGTAATATCATATGATAAAGTCAGAAAAGTAATTGACTCAATAGTTTGGTCAGAAAAAAAGCGGGAAACCAATGTAGAATGACAAAAAACGACATCTTTTCGACAAAAAAAGGTGTTCTATAGTATATAATCTTAAGCGAGTACCCTCGGTAAATCAATTAACAAACAGAAAATTACGAAAATTTGCAGAGATGTCAAAACCTTTCCAAAAATGACTCAGTTCAATTTTTGTGATCTTTAGTTGACTTTGAAAGAAGATATTAATCATTTCATTTCGAAGCACATAACATGGGGTCTTATGGGGATCTGTGATTTTTACGCACTTTATAATTTATCAAGTTGGAATTAACAAACAGATTTTGATAAAATTTGAAGGAGATATAAACGAATATCCCATGAACATTTTTCTTTTTCCAAAACATGTAAAACTTGCTTGTGTTGGGAGAAATAACTGAAAAACAGACAAGATTTTTCAGCAATTCAGAAACGAGGCCATACCGCCGTATTTTAGGTTATGGCGCTTCATTCAAAGGTGAGTTACTGAACTGCAGCAGCTACGAAACGGTATGAACACGTGTAAATTTAGTCAATGATAAAAGCATAGTATTCCAAAAAAATGATTATATATATACTTATGACGAAGATTTTATGAGTATAATTCGTCAATTATTCCCGAAATTACCGGAAAAAGGAATGCGGTGTTGCCAAATTATATACTACGTTACGTCAAGTGAAAGGTTGAAATTCTCTGACTTACTGCGTACCGAGGGTACTCCCTCAATATATTACAACGTTATGTAAAATATATTTATTTCACATCAACATCTCATCCATGGTGTTGACGTTATATTTGAAATTGATGGAAAAAATAAAATGTTAACTTTAAATATAACTTCAAAAAACTTCAATTTTTTTTTCTCAAACTTCAAATATGACATTAACACCATGGATGAGAAGTGTCAAATAAATATAGTCTGCATAATGTTGTATTTGATACAAATAATATATGAATAAATAAATGAAATAGATGAAACAAAAAAAAAAACCAGAGAATAAAATGAATTAAAGGAAAGAATAGATGCATAAATGAATAAAAACTACACCTTAATTCAAACTAAATGTTTTTTATTAGTGTTGTCAACTGATGGAAAAAGTTTTTTTATTGAAAAATAACCGACATAAATGATTTATCATCGAAAAATGACTGATTTTGGAAATTGTTCATTTTACGGACCTACGTCCGTGAAAAATCATTTTACGGACTGAAAACGGGCCGTAAAATCGAATTTTACGGCTATGATACCAAAATAGTATATTACGCCCCAAGGCCAGAAAGTTGGATTTCCTGGCGTGCGTGACATGACGTGCGTGAAAAATGACTTTATGTGTCATAAAATTGTGTATGCCATACGGCCCATAAAGTATTTTCTGATGAATTTTATTAGAAAAAAATTACACGGTGTTTTTGGGCCATTATCTATCGATTCAGGGGGTGGCGAGTATATATTAGAAATTAACGACTACCCTAAGGTACACCTCAGATACATCATTTATTGTTGTGAGGTTGAAAAATGTACTCTTTCGTTCATTTTTCGCGAGGGATCTAATGACCGTAGAATAAAACAAATGAACATTTTTTTATCACTTTACCATTTTTTACGGATAGATCGGAGTATTGCAATATTCATCTACAGTAGGTTGAGTATATAATTTTTCGAGAAATCGAGAATATAATTAAGAACACGGGAATATATTTTTCATCCTCCTCATCACAATGCAATATGTAGCCAAACATTAGTCTATATTCTACCCTCAAGTGGAGGTGTCATATATTACTGACATATTTCAGATTACCACCTTTTTCCCTATTGTTACCAATAGTAAGTAACACTATACTTCCCGAATGAAAATTAATAAAAGCAAGTAGTAAAGTAAAAATGTGACATGTGTAACGGGCAATTCCACCTCAAATCGGCCGACTTTGGGTGTTTTTTGACCTCGTATTTCTTAAATCGAGTTAAATTTTTTTTACGTGAAATCTACGTAAAAAAAGTAGACCCGTATTTTTTCGTTGGTCCAAAAAAATTTATGTACGCTAGTTATGAATTATCGCATTTTACTATAAAAGTGGCGCGCGGGCGGCTTTGAGAATTATTATCTCATTCCATGCATGGAAAGCAGCGCGCCACGCCATTGGCCGAACCCCGTACGACGCGATAGTAGCGAGGCGCGCGGCGAGGCAACCTGACGCAGTGCCGGACAAATAATTGTAAAAAAAATACTTAGAAAAATAGCTCCATCTTTTTTAAAAAATCGCCATCTTCGGAATTGAATAAGGAATGCGATGATATTTTTTTTTGAATTTTAAAAATGGCCTTAGTTTGCGAAACAAATCGATAAACATTTTGATTGCTCATAAAAATAACAAAACTATATATTTCGAAAAGTTGAAAAAATTTATCAAAAAGTGTCTTTCATCGCCTTTAAAATGCGTTTTGAAACCTCTCTCTACGGTGAATGGGACCTGAGATAATAATTCTCAAAGCCGCCCGCGCGCCACTTTTATAGTAAAATGCGATAATTCATAACTAGCGTAAAAAAAAAATTTTTTGGACCAACGAAAAAATACGGGTTCCCTTTTTGAACGTAGATTTCACGTAAAAAAAGTTCGAAACGATTGAAAAAATACGAGATCATTTCTCGGCCGATTTGAGGTGGAATTGCCCCATAGCAAAACTCAAACCGCCACCAAATAGCTTTGGATAGAATGAAATAAAATTTTATTCAGTTTTATGAAAGCTTCTAGAAAAAAAATTAAAAAAATAAATAAAAATAAAAATAAATAAAAATTGAATTGGCCTCGGCACCTTCATACATATAAAATGGTAGTGATGGGCAGAACCGAAGTACAAAAATAATCAAACATACCATTCATCATGCCACTAGTGGCATCTTGTGTCACGCTGTGCTTACGGAAATTGAACGCACATTTCATACGCTTTTCCCGCCAAATTTCGTTCGTGATCCATTGCTGCCAAAGACCAGGTTTGAGAACAATGCACCGCCTATCATAGACTTTCCTCCTGGCATGTTCTCGCCTCATGTATATCCTCTCTTCGCAGAGTTTTTTAAATTCGTCCTTGTCAGCGAATATTGTAAAGGATGTCTGCATTTCAGAATTAGTAGCATCCAAATCACCTGTGGAATCCCCTGAGTTCTGCTCAAAACTAGAGTCGGGTTTTTTATGTGAGCCAATCGATTGATCGCGAAAATTTTTGTCGCATAATAACGAATATATTGTTCGTCCAGCTATCCGGTAATCCAGGTCTGCTGATATCGCTTCCCATACTGGACTCGTCTTAGATGGCAATTTTCCATCTTCTCGAATAATATCAACCTTCCTTATCTGAATCGCACTAATAATTTCGTCTCTTGTCGCTTTCGGTGGTCTTCCTGGACGTCGAATCATTGCAAAAGCTCTACGTCCGATCGCATACGGGATTGCTGGTGAACTGATTTTTGCTGTTGGTTTTCGGTAGACGAAGAAGGGATCAAACGATGCCGAATTATAAGAATATTCGAAAACAAATATCCTAGCATAATGATACTACATTGTCGCGCGCGGCTCGTCGAACTCCGAGCTTATTCATTTATTTCATAATACTCCAAGATGTAAGCATGATATTCATGTTGATGAACTTGGGGATCATGTTTTTAACGATTGGATTATAATAAAATAATAATAATAATAATAATATTATAATAAAATTGAAATGCACATAAATAAATTCGAACTGAAAATTTTTCAATATGAAACAAATCCGTTGAATGTACACTGTTGGAAAAATTGTGTATTGCTGTTAAAAAAATTCGCAGTTGAAAATATTATGTCAAATTCTATACATATTCGAATGTTAATTTAACAAATTCGATTTGAGTTAAGCTGGTATTTTATGTTGAAAATTATTATTAACATATTCGCACAAAACTTGACACATCTATTATGTCAACTTCAGAATAACGAAGAAATAACTTCATGTTTATGTTAAATCTTTGAAATAACATGTGGTTTATGTATACAAGAACTAAAAATTTATGTCATTCAATTGTAGATTCACGGCAAGATTTGATCCAAAGTTAAGTCAATTCAACTCTTCTTACATATTATTTTGACGAAGAAGATCTGTTAATATCTTTTATTACATTATCAGGCCAGTTGAATTAACACAAATATAATGTGAAAATTCGGTTCGTCACCCAAGAAAAGTGTTAAAATGACATATTTTTGAAGTAAAGTCGATACTTCGGACAAACTCGTGTTTGTTCGATTGACTTCGAGAGCTGGTAGTAGCGTGTGGGGGTCGAGAAGACCTCAGTTGTAGTGTCGGACGCAAGCGCGTAACATGTACGAACGCCGTATCAAGTCCTCATTGTAAGCCGCTAGAGATGAACAATGCCTATCATCACCAATGTATCATAACCAAATACTTTTTGTACCCTTAAGAAATGCAAATGTATTATATAATTGTAAGAAATTGTTCACTTGAAAAAAAAATGATAATGAACAATACTAGAATAACAAAATTTGGAGTTTTTTTTTAGACAAATTCATCCACCCTTTCACTGCGAATAATTAAAACTTGGAGGGTGTGAAATCGAAAGTAACACAAGGCAATTGTAAGAGTCAGTGAAAGTTATTTTCTAGTTGGGAAAATGATTTCATTTTCCATAGTTATACAATAAATTGTCAAGTATTGTATGACTGTGGAAAATAATTATTATTTTTTCAACTAGATCATACTTTTGCAGTGCTTCTTCAATTGCTCCGTGCTGTACTCCGCACCCCTCTGGAATAATAATGAGATAACATAAAGAAGAAGTGAAATTAACATTTCTGTACAGTTAGGATTAACATTAAAAGTATGTCAAAATTGACATGAAATTTGATTATTCCAACATTTAAAATTAGTAAATTCGTGTGAATTTGCATGTTGGAGTAACATACGTAAAATGTCAATTTCAACTGTATTTTCTGTTTATTTGACTCAGCTGTGATTCATTATGAACATTTAATTGTTTTCAATTTAACAGATAGATTATGTATTATTGACAGATGATTTGCGTCGAATGGAACTACAAATATGTTGAAGTTTCAACTTATATCCTATGTCAACTGTTTGCATAACATGTTTCTGTAAAATTAACTAAAAAAGTTAGTGGACCTAATGGGACATACGAAATGAGTTAAAATTGACATATTTTTTCCAACAGTGTAGAGTGAGTTAGTATATGGGTAGTAAGGACAGTAGGGTACACGGGGCGAATTCCGTGATATTACGTTTTTGGCGTATTATAGTCGAAATTAGGTTATTTGACTGGGTTACTTGGCGTTATGATTATCATTTAAACCCTCGTCAAGAATATGTGCTTTTCGTTCTGTGATAAACATTTCTTAGAATATGAAAGAAGTAATTCAAACAATCACGAAATAAATAGCTCAGCTTATCAAATAAGTATACGGTGCCTGAATGGGAAATAAATTAGCCATCTCGACGGTCGCTATTGAGAAAGACGTAACCCGTGTGGAAATTCAATTCGGGGGCTGGCTAGGTGTTGCCTAGTTTCGCTGTTCACTAAGCGGGCGCTGAACGGGCGGGCTGCTTAGTGCCCGGCAACGCATGTAACGCTCAGCTGTACAGCGCGAGCTGGCCAGCGCCCGTCTAACATTCCCGACAAATGCTAGAAGATTTGTCGGGTCGGCTGTACAGCGCCCGGCCAGACCCCGGTTAGTTTATTGATATCAGAAAGGGTTAAAGCAAAAGAGGTATGATTGACAAAATGAAACATTTCAGGAAAATATCTTTTTTACATTCAAACTGTTGAAATGCAAAAAAAAAAAAAAAAAAACACTTTTCCTGAAATGTTCAATCTTGTCATGTTTCTTTTTGCTCTAACCTCTTTATTTTCAATATCTTCATATATTTCTCATTTATATAATCATTCATCAAAAATTGATTGAAAATAAGAAATATAAAAATTATTATTTTTTCTTCAAATTCATAGTATTTTTCATAATAATTCATGAATATTTATTATAAGTTCATCAATTTGCTGCGTATACAAAAAAAAAAAAAAAAAAAATTACAAAAAGTATTATCAAAACCAATTTAATCAGAAAAACTTTAATTTCCATTTTCTCAAAACTCAATATGTGTCGTTTGATACACGAATGCGTAACAGGGTCCATATATGGTTACCGTCGAGAATATCGGGTTAATAATGAATGTTGATCGAAATTGTAAGCATATAAATAGCTCAGCTACAATTTCGGGCTCTCCCAACTAGGGCCTAGGCAAGTTTTGATGTGAAAACTCATGCAAGGCAAATATCTGGCCTTGCTAACCGGGGGCTGCACAGCTAAACTAGAAAAAATTATTTACAGTTATGCTATCTATTGCCCGTATAGCACCCGACTAGTTGGGCCATCTTCGGGATTACCCATCCGGGGGCTGGGCAAACACCGGGCGTTCCCGGAGAAATTTCCACACGGGAACTGGCGAGGGCTAGTTTTAAAAGACGTATCTCCTATGCTTATACACAGCAGATACGTCTTTTAAAACTAGCCCTCGCCAGTTACATCTTTCTCAATAGCGACCGTCGATCTGCACCATGGTATAAAGTGTTCTTCTAGACGAGTGTGAAGGTCACCCTCGCTTCGCTCGGGCGACAAACCTCACACTCGTCAAGGAGAACACTTTATTCCCTAGATGCATAATATACTATTATAGAAAATAAAAAATATTGCCGCCTGGTAAAAGGTTTAAAGTCTAATAGCGGCTTAGCTCATTAAAAAATTCGATTTTCCATCTAAAGAACACAGGAAAAAAATGTTTTTTAGTTTAATTGAATTTTTCGGAGTTAAATTTTTTTTTTTTCGAAAAAACCTTCTTATAGTTTTTGAAGGAAATTAAATTATCTACAGAAATGTCTCTGCGGTCGAAGACCGTACAACTAGTAGTTTCGGAGTTGTAGCGCAACACTGTTCATGTTTGACGCGCTATAACTCCGAAACTGCTGGTTGTACGGTCTTCGACCACAGAGACATTTTTGTAGAGAATTTTATTTCCTTCAAAAGCTATAAAAAGATTCTTTCGAAAAAAAAAATTTAAACAACGAAAAATTTAATTAAACCAAAAAACATTTTTTTCCTGTGTTCTTAAGGTGGCAAATCGAATTTTTGAATGAGCTAAGCCGCTATTAGACTTAAAATCTTTTACCAGGCAGCAATATTTTTTATTTTCTATGAAGTATAAGATTTTCTAGTATAACATAGATAAAAAAAAATATTGCCTAAGAATGAAACACCCTCATGAGTACCTACATAAAGAATGATCTTGAATGTAGGATGTATTTTGTATATACTGATCAATATAGTATAGTGTTCAGAGATGGGCACGTTTAATTACTTTCCGAAGTCATCGTTTGATTATTTTTTTAATATCTTCGTCGGTAATCATTATTCTGCAATGATAAGTCGAAAAATCTGTAGCCTATTGTTTTTACCCTTTAGTACCGAACCGAAAAATACTGATTTTGGTTCGAAGAAGGATGAAAAAAAAACAGAAGATTGAAAGTAATTAGCTAATTACTTCTTATAACTACTTTTAATTTCCTGGCTTCTTTCATATTTTCTCGAACAAATAAACTCATTTTTTTTTTTTCGTTTGGTATTCACCGGTAAGACAATAGGCTACAGATTTTTCGAATTGTGATTGCAGAATAATGATTACTGACGAAGTTATTAGAAAAATAATCAAACAATGACTTTGGAAAGTAATTAGACGTGCCCACCCTTACGGAAAAAACCCTTCAAGTTTGAGGGTGAACCTTCAATTTTCAAGGTTTCACCCTCAATTCTAGGGGGGAAACCCTGAAATTTCAGGGTTCAACCTCCAATATTCAGGGTAATACCTTTAATTCCTATGGATGAACCATCAATTGAAGGGTCAACCGTGAAAAGTTGGTGGATCAACCCTGAAAATTGAGGGAAAACCCCCAAGAATTGAGGAATATCCCTCAAACATTGAGCGACAACCTCCAACAATTGAGGGATAACCCTGAAACGTTCTGGGAGAACTTTGAAAATTGAGGGATGATCCTGAATAGTTAGGGGTCAACCCTGATGAGGGGCGGGTCACTTCAAAAGTCACTTCAAACAGTCACCTCAAAAACCCTGAAGTTGAAGAGACCCCCATTTGAGGGTTGTTCCTCAAGTTGAAGGTACCCCTCAATTTAGGGTTAACCCCCAAGTTGGGGGTACGAAATCACCCTGAAAGTTGAGTGCTCAGTTGAGGGTGATATTTTGAGGGTTTTTTTTTTCCGTAAGGGCATCTCTGATAGTGTTCAGGGGTTCAATAATTAATGTGTGCATGAGCGCAGATCTCGAATTGAAGTAATCCGCGCTGAGTCAGTCGGTTGTACCTAGCCATCGTTAATAAATCAAAGGCTCCTTATTGTAAAACTGATGGTTGAAATATAATATTCTTTCCATTTGTTATGAGATAGTGCTTTGATTTATTTTCTCACCATCACCTTTTGCCAGAAATATTCCACAGTCAATAAAATTGATGGTAGAAGGCGCAGATATGAGAAAAAAAAAATTAGATCTCAAATAGCGCGGCATCAAATTGCATCTGTTTATTCCGGAACTACAAAAGATTCACAGACGCCAGGCCAGATAGATCAATAACTTGGTTGAAACAATCACACATATTATAAATCTGATACCGAAGAGGCAATTGCAGCTGAGGTAGCAGCATAGAATGCGATCTGGCACGAGAAGTAGCAATCAAAAATTTGTCTCGGTTCAATCACCGGCCCGTGTCAGGCGCAAAGATCTTGAATCGCATGAGCATATGCAGAAATATATCCAAGTTTAGCTATCGTGGAATTTATAGATCTGAATGGAACCATTCTTCAACTCCTTTGGATTCAATTTATCAAAAATCGCATTTTGATGACTGAGTTCAGTGTCGTAGCGTAACTCTATGGCTGAGCCAAGCCAGCCACGTTATTTCCATGTTTCTAGGATTTGTTTCGAAAGCGCAAAGTTCGGGATTGTGGCATTTATATATAGCTTGAAATAAGCATAAAATTTCTGAAGAACCAGTTTCCCTAAAATATTTTCCCTTCCTATTTTTTTCAGTATGGCGGTACCGTCCAGGCGTCAAGCGAGCACTGCCACAGGTTTTTTCAGTATTTTCATAATTTTGGAATTCGGCACCGTGGCATGTGAATAGCCTGAAATAAGCCCGACATTCCTGTAGAATCAGTTTTTCGAAAATATTGTTCCTTTCAATGTTTTTCAGTGTGGCGGTGCTGACTATAAAGCGTTAGGCCAGCACCGCCACTGGTTTAAAATAAAAAATTTGAAATTTGGAAATTCGGCACCGTGGCATTCAAATAGCCTGAAATGAGCCTGAAATTTCCATGCAATCAGTTTCCCGAAAATTACCGTCCTACCTATTATTCTAATTCTAGTTTGTATTTACTTATTTTTATTTTCATTTTCATTTCTATTATTACTTATTTTATTTACTTATTAAAAAATTGAAAATTTGGAAATTCGGCACCGTGTCATTCAAATAGCCTGAAATAAGCCCGAAATTCCTGTAGAATCAGTTTTTCGAAAATATTGTTCCTTTCAATGTTTTTCAGTGTGGCGGTGCTGACTATAAAGCGTTAGGCCAGCACCGCCACTGGTTTAAAATAAAAAATTTGAAATTTGGAAATTCGGCACCGTGGCATTCAAATAGCCTGAAATGAGCCTGAAATTTCCATGCAATCAGTTTCCCGAAAATTACCGTCCTACCTATTATTCTAATTCTAGTTTGTATTTACTTATTTTTATTTTCATTTTCATTTCTATTATTACTTATTTTATTTACTTATTGAAAAATTGAAAATTTGGAAATTCGGCACCGTGTCATTCAAATAGCCTGAAATAAGCCCGAAATTCCTGTAGAATCAGTTTTTCGAAAATATTTTTCCTTTCAATGTTTTTCAGTGTGGCGGTGCTGACTATAAAGCGTTAGGCCAGCACCGCCACTGGTTTAAAATAAAAAATTTGAAATTTGGAAATTCGGCACCGTGGCATTCAAATAGCCTGAAACGAGCCTGAAATTTCCGTGCAATCATTTTCCCGAAAATTACCGTCCTACCTATTATTCTAATTCTAGTTTGTATTTACTTATTTTTATTTTCATTTTTATTTCTATTATTACTTATTTTATTTACTTATTAAAAAATTGAAAATTTGGAAATTCGGCACCGTGGCATTCAAATAGCCTAAAATGAGCCTGAAATTTTCATATAACCCGTTTTTCGAAAATCACTGTCCTTCCTATTTTTTTCGGTGTGGCGGTGCTGACTGAACGTCAAGCTGACACCGCCACAGGTTTTTGGGTTTTTTTCAAAAGCCTGAAATTCGGCACTGTGGCATTTAATTAGCCTGAAATGAGCCTTAAATTATGGCGCAGGTCATTTTTTGATTCAACGTTGTGGTGGTGCCAGCTTAACAGAGGTGGGAGAGTTCGGTTTTTTGCGAATATCTCAAAAACCATTTGAGATATATGAAATCGCAAAAAAGATCCTAAAAGAGCAGAAAATTTCCTACAAAAAAGCCCTACCTCCTCAAACTCTACGACCAATATTTATAATTTTAATTGTTCGGTGAAAAAAGGACTGAAATCGCGCGCGCAGCCGCCGCCTAACCTATTTTTAGTCCTTTTTTCACCGCACAATTAAAATTATAAATATTGGTTGTGGAGTTTGGGAAGGTAGGGCTTTTTTGTAGAAAATTTTCTGCTTTTTTAGGATCTTTTTTGCGATTTTGAATATGTGAAATGGTTGTTGAGATATTTGCAAAAAACCGAACTCTCCCTCTTTTTTTTTAATAAATTGTTTATAACTTTTGCAATTTTTTTCGGCCCTGTTTGGGACCCTTTCGAAAAGTTTCTAAATGCCTTTCCGAACCAAATGACACTTTGGCCATCATTTTTGGTGAATATACAAAAAAGTTATGAATAAAAGTCTGTTGACCGAACTATTAAAATGAATGAAAATCGTCGATACCATACAGCATGGCCTTCACGCCCATACTGGCATAGTGATATACGCGAAAAATTTCTTTCCGTGAACTGGATTTTCATCTGACGAAATCTTATTTATAAAAACCTAAGACACTTTCATGAATCCCTTTCTTTTCTACAGAATTCTAGGTTCAGGTGCTCTCGCATTGGTATTGATTTCTTAATCCATATCCACTGCTTTGATCACTCTTAACTCTGGAATTTTGGGGACACCAGGTTCAGGTGCACTTGCATCGGTATTGATTTCTAATCCGTATCCGCTGCTTTGAACACTCTTAACTCTGGATTTTAGCTCTGTAAACCCTACGTGGCGTACCGAGTCTGCACGGAGAGAAGGATATGCGAAAATTTACTATATTTTGTATCGTACTAGCTGGATTTACCGTCAGTATAAGGGTCAGAATGATGTGCTTACTGAATTCTGTCACAAGTGTAACAGGTAATGGTTGACCGAGTAAATGGAATATTGCTATACACGGTGCTCCTCAAGCAAGGAAAAGTGGACCAAAAATGGATCCAAAATCTGCTAACGCAGAAAGTTTCTATATTTTTTGTAGATTAAGAAAATGTTAAGCTGAAAATCCTAGCTGATCGGTTTCGCAAGTTATAGCCGTTTTTGTATTTATACCGCGCACGTTCATGAAAAGCAGGGTAGAACACTTTACTACGCACATGCAATCGACCTCTTGATCCCAATTATATGAGAAAATTAAGTATGTATTAATGATTTTTCATTGAAAGACTCGTTTTTTTTTTTTTTTCGAAAATTGATCGATTGATAGTCTGACTTTTCCACTATTCCCGTTTTTGCAACGTATCTTAATAACAGATTTCCTGATTTAAAATTTGAATAATTTTTAGCGTTCATGATATAATTTTTGAAGCAAGATTGTAGAAACCACTTTTAGCTTAACCCAGGATCAACGACAAGGACGTAGTGATTAACTGATCCCTTCTTTTTTTTTTTTTTTTTTTTCTAACAGAAGATCAGTTAATGAGGTTGGCTAGTCAAAAATGACTAGTTTTTCATGAATTGATTACGGCATAGTCGCCACATTGAGTATTAATCGGATTATTATATTCGTAAACTGATGGTTACCCTGACATGTCCAGAAACAAAATAATACCCAAATTATGAACAAATGGCTAGATATCAAGTTTTCATTTTGAATTGCTTTGAAACGATAAAACATCTAGTAGATTAGTGCGATTACAGTCTACGAAGGCTCATTTTGTCCAGAAAACTGTTTCCTACAAATTCACCACAGCAGATTATTTTCTCTGTCAATCGGCAATTCAATGTGGTTACAGTCGAACCTCAGGCACTGACAACTCGGGCACTGCTTTACCTCGGGTACTGGCAGAGATCTTACCTCAGGCACTGACAGCTTCATACCTTCTCGCTAGGGCCGTCACAGAATGATGCGCTTCGTAGGGAGGCCTCAGTCTCGAGGCTACATAACCTCCAATCCAACTTGTCAACCGGCAACTGGCGCGTGTTACATTACGCCTCATTACGGGATCGTGCTGTTGTGCTTTACATTTATGTATGTAGTGAAGTTGGAAAATATTAGTACATGAAAACGGTTATCATCAAATCTTGGTGAACATTCTGCGGCTAGAAATTATTGTAGTAGGAAGAAAAAAAACATTAGGCCCCGATTCGCAATAACATGACTACGGCCCTGGCCCAACGACGCTATTGGCTCGCGGGAAAGTTAGGTTATTTTGTCAGTACCCGAGGGAATGTTTCCCGAGCTCTGTCAGTGCCCGAGGTTCGACTGTATTTGTTGATTGAAATCGGTATACGTGCAATCTTGTAAAATTGAATATTCACCGTCACCAACATGATGAAAAAAAAGGCCTTAGGCGAATCATAGAGAATAGTTTCCTGCAGAAAATAAGTCATCGTAGACTGTAATCGAACCTATCTACTAGATTTTTTATCGTTTTAAAGCAATTGAAAATAAAAAAAATGAAAAAAATGAAAAATTGATATCTAGCCATTTGTTCATAATTTGGGTATTATTTTGTTTCTGGACATGTCAGGGAAATCATCAGTTTACGAATATAATAATTCGATGAATACTCAATATGACGACTATGCCGTAATCAATTTATGAAAAACTAGTCATTTTTTACTAGCCAACCCCCTTAATCACTACGTCCTCGTCGTTGATCCTGGGTCAAGCTAAAAATAGTTTCTACAATCTTGTTTTAAAAATTATATCATGAACGCTTAAAATTATTCAAATTTTCAATTAGGAAATCTGTTCATACGTTGCAAAAACGGGAATAGTGGAGAAGCGGCATTATTCAGAGGCCGGCAATTAACGTATCAAATAATTTCGGAAAAAAAACGAGACTTTCAATAAAAAATCATTAATACATACTTAATTTTCTCATATTGCGATCAAGAGGTCGATTGCATGTGCGTATTAAAGTGTTTTACTCTGATTTTCATGAACGTGCGCGGTATGAATAGAAAAACGGCCATAACTTGCGAAACCGATCAGCTAGGATTTTCAGCTTAACATTTTCTCATTCTACAAAAAATATAGAAACTTTCTGCGTTAGCCGATTTTGGATCCATTTTTGGTCCACTTTTCCTTGCTTGAGGAGCACCGTGTATAATGTCTCTTAAAATCCTTATATGATTTTTAGTATACGCATCAGCATCCATAAGACATTGCTATGCAAAATTTGCAATGTGTACGTTCAATTTTGTTAAAAGTATAGCAGACCCTGCTCAAAGTATATTCCAATATTAACCCTAGAATGGTAACCTTATTTTTTTCACCTATTATGGTAACCTGGGGTCAAAAACGACCCCAATTTTGAAAAATTCATATCTCCGGTAATATTCTACGAAAAGGGTTCAACTTAGGCTCATTCTCTTCGTTTTTTAATGCAGAATCACGTGAGCCCATGGCAATTTTGCTTGGAGTCGGAGAAAGTAGTAAAAAATGAGGTAAAACTGAAAAAACATGAAAAATTCGTAAAAATGACTTTTTTGATTGAATTTGCAATGTCTCCGTTGATTTTTAACGAAATTGAATAAAACTAACGGCATTATAAAGTGAAAATATACAGTTTTGAGACAGGTAGGTTAGTTTTACTCCATTTTCGAAAAAGTCTATTTATTCCGGGAATCGAAGTCTGGGAAGTTAGGTAAAGTCGAAATATTGACTTTTATCGCCAAAATTGGTGTAACAACGCCAAATTATGTGCAAATCGAATGGAACCAACTCCATTTTCAAGTGGAAAGGTGATTCTAAAAGATGTGTATTCATTTTTTTTTTTTTTTTAATTTATTTTGTCATACGAAAATTAGGAAACCGTTTACAAAGCCATTTGGCGTATAAATTGACTTATAAATATTATTATATAATTATAACAAAATTTCTACGTCTCGTTGAATACAAATAGTGCATAAGAGGTTCTTATGTTCTTGGCACACGGCCGCTTTACATCGCTGGCATCTAAAAAATAAAAAAATAAAAAATTGCAATGTTGACAAAAAAACTAACGCAAATGGTAACGTGGGGTCAAAAACGACCCCAGCCGCACTTTCGACGCTTCCTGCTCGGAGAGACGTGCGTAACTGAGGCGGCCAACCGGCTCTCGAGACTCTCTGAGGATGGAATTGAATTATGGTTAGGGTCCCGAGTCCTTAAAGTCACAGAGGGAGAAAGGGCGCGAGATTTAAAGTCGCCTGGGGTCGTTTTTGACCCCAGGTTACCATTCTAGGGTTAATATTATCGTTGTATAACATTGAATAAGAATACCGGTAGAGTAATACGTGCAACATAATATAAAGATTATTTGCAGCAACGAAAATTTCATTTTACTATCTTGGGTATTATACAAAATAATTTGAAGAATCTTCTACCAATTCCAAGACTGTCTGTGACTTATTCTTATACTGTATATGAACGTAAAGTCAATGTTGACGCCAATTTCTACAATCGGATACGACTGAAAATTTACGCGACGGATATTTTATTTTAACCCAGTCTGACTATGAATATTATTTTCCTAGTATAAGAATTGTCGTTAAACTCTTTCGAAGAAATTTCCAGACCCTCTTTCGCAGCTAGCTTGTTTACCTACCCGCCTCCCCTCCGTTTCCAAGCACTGCACATCAGTTGTTCTTCTGCTGGCGAAGCGAACGCATTCAATAGATAGTTTTGTGAAAGAATTAGAAAGAAAGAAATACAGAATCGAAGGTGCCTCTGGAGGATAATTTGCCAAAGTAAGTGTTATATCTTATAATTTATTATCTTCCATTTTCCAACATTAGTTTAGATGGTAACTGCCATGCAGATGTGTTGCTTTACTGCTTGCTTGTCCCTCTTTTTCTCTAAAATTATGTCATGAAGATTTTAAGGTATATACAAAAACGCATGCGGCACGCATCGAGAACTGGGGGGTCATAGAGCGGTACGGTAGGGTAATCTGCCACCATCTGCGGAATCAGATGAGGAAAGGAGGACGGAACCGTGTCCACGTAAGGACTTACGTGAGGGGCTTGATAGTTCAATTGTGGCGATATTATATAGGTGGCGTGCTGGTTAGTAGGCATACGTTGCGGAGTGATAGCCTGCACAACGTATTCCGGAGCTTGGTCGTATCCTGAACTTACTCCATTGACTATTGGACTTTCTGTGAAACTAACTCGCGGTGGATCAACGAGACCGGGATATATTGCGGTAGACTGACCATTCGGTATGGGGTGGTAAGAGGTTAGGTTCGGTAGAGGTGTACCGACACCTCCCTGGGGAATTACCGTGATTTCGTTAAGATCGGATTGCTGATTAGCGTTATCTAGTTCAGAGACGGGACATTCATCCTCTTCCGGGATCCAAGTTATGTTTTGCCCACGGCCACGTTGGTGATACCTCAATAACCGCCACCTACGCGCTTCAATGCTACCGGTCGTCCTTAAGGATGCTTGTTGAAGCAACCTATTTATGTCCGAGTCGGAAAGCGCGGCCAAACTCGAAATTAACACGGAAGTATCATCATGAAACGATATGACCGGAGAATACGGAGTATTTGAAGGGGTAGCGGGTGGGCGATTTTGAGTGGGATCCATTTCTGTTTTAAGGAGGAAATATACTATACCAGAACCAACTACTTACAAAAGACAAACACAAAGCGATATAAAAAAAAAAACTAGAAATTAAACAAAAATCAAGAAACAAACTACAAAGTCGTGACTAGTCAGGTACGTAACGATAACGGGGACCTAATTATTGTGGGCCCCACGTTGGGCGCCAAATTTGTGACGGGCACCGCCGACGGTGGGGGATTTGTTCCGGGCAGCTACGCGACTACAAAGATCAGACACTTCCAACGTTTGATTTCCATTAGAGTTTGGCTATTAAATACGACTTCTTATAATATAGCTTAGTCTAACTGAATAACTTAGTCTAACAGGCGTCGGCTACACAATAATAAGCTAACAAAAGGGACGCTAAAACCTATTACAAATAATAATCCGAAACATAATAATTATACCAGCTCAAGATTTTACTAAGGTCTTAAAGCTACTTTTAATCGGAAAGAGACTAGATTAATCGGAATATTAACACGATATCAGATCTACAACCAGTAGATCGATTCTTCCAGAAACACGTGGCTCAACAAGCCGTCGAGATCAATTATCGTATTTTACTACTCAACTAATTTTTCCACGTGGGGATTCTTATTTCTGGGACTTGACAAAATAATAATAACCGGAACTCAGACTATCAATTAATAACGTTTACAAGAGAATAGGTACGGAAAGACACAACCAAAATACAAAGAAATAACAGTAAGATAATTAAATGACGATATGGTAATAAATGACGATACTATAATAAATGACGATAATGACGATACGATAATAAATGACGATAATGACGATACGATAATAAATGCCGATAATGACGATACTATAATAAATGACGATAATGACGATACGATAATCAATGACGATACGATAATTAATGACGGTACTTTCTCGAAAAATCGATCAATAAGGCAATATTACATATAATTGAGAACACAATAATCGATAATATAATCAACAATCAATAATTAGACGAAACTGAAGCCCAACAATTCGATGATATGTTAATGGCGTCACCCTCGTTGAGGCTTGACCCAAGTACGCAATAAGAAATGAATCTCTTTTTATTTTATCAATTTATCATCAATCGAAGGGTTGTCTAGAGTTGGAATCTTACCTTAATTAAGGCTCTTTAGCACTCACTAACAGACGTTACTGAATCTACAAGATCTTAGGCTTTTTCAATTATATCTTCGGAACAAATAAAACAATTCAGGCTTTTCAAACAAAACAAGACTCTACGATACGATATCCAAGCAAGAAGTCAAGCGTCTAGCTCTATCTCTATGCAGATGCAATTTTGGGGTGGAGGGGCTTCTACGCATCTCATTAATGGGCGTATCTTCTTTCTGCCGGGTTTTGTCGCGGGCCTGACAGGGCCTTTTGGCACTTCAAGCTTTCGCCAGGGGGTTGTTAGATGGCTCGTCATGTTCTTAATTTTCGATATCCTGGAAGGCGGAATTACTGCAGTTTGGACCGGTGGACCAAGCCGGTACGGGACAGGTAGAGGAAGGGAGAAGGCTACTCCATGCGATTGATTCTTTATGCAGCGCTCTTCCAGGCATATCTCTGGATACGACGGCAGGATTCCCCCGGTTAATCACTCGAAGGCCGGGTGGCCCGCCAGGCCGGATGATCCGAAGGGATGATCGTGCTCGTTGTTTTCTCGGAACGGTACGATACATATGAGATATAGGGAACGGGTAAAAGTATTAGTACATGAACTTATAATTACTACAATGGACCTTGGGCACTTGAGCTGGGACTTCTCGCTTTGATTTCAATATTCTATATTAAGGTGGTCACTTTGGTCTGGGGAAAGAGGAGTTGGTTCATTTACGAGGCCTAATAATCCGCCTCGTTACAGCTTATAAATACTATATTGACTAGATTAATGTCCTGCGCACAGAGCTGGATTTACCCAGGGTGTCGCCCTGGGGCACCGTGAAAAATGCCGCCCCATTACCTAAAGCCTACATAAAATGGGTAAAGGTTCGGTATACAATTTTCAAATAAATAAAATCAAAACAAAAACTTCCAAAAATTGTGAATAACAAGATACTTATGAGGGTTTCTTCTTGGTTTCTTCGTCGAACGGGGCCACCCATTTAATTTGAGGTCTTCGAACATTCCGTAATAATTCGTACATTTTATTGGGGATGAAAAACAAATTTTTCAATTTTTCCAGATTTTTTGGTCATTGCATTCCAGAAATATTTTTATACTCAATAATTTTCACGTAGTGCGATAAATTGGGGAAGGAGAGAAAACTTGGGATGAAATTTCTTTGTTTTTTTCTCAGCTTTTCGGTAAAATCAAGAGAAAAAAATTCCGGCCCATTTAAACCCCTTTTATCAGAAAAAAAAAACATTGAAAAATGTGCCTTGTCCTAATTTGAACATTTTTTTTCGTTTAAAAAAATGTCTCAAAAATGAAATTCATAATAGCGTTTTTTGACAAAAAATGTGGAGTGGCGACTTCAATTCTCTCCCAGAAAAAAAAATAATCATCAGAACGATGATTCCTATCTATTTGAGAAGGGGCTCAATCAATCGAGTCGAGTCGAGGACCAGAGGTAAGGAGGACCAACTCTTATGGGGCATCAGCGGCAAAAGTGTCCGTAAATTAAAGTGCATTAAATAATAGTTCCAGAAGTACGCAGAATGGTGCTCGTAAGCAATCGTGGTAACCAGTGGTAACCAATCGCAAGATCTGACCTTGGCGATCACCAATGAAAATTCGGTATCATGCTACAGCAGCGCCATCTGATCAACTCGATTTCACGGAGACTTTCTATACACGGAGTTGGTCCTCCTTACCTCTACCCTCCATAGAAGAACTGCAGTATTTATAATTTTAGACACATTCCTATAATAATGAGAAAATAGTATATCGTGTAGCAAGGGCGTAAAGTGGGCTTTTTTAGACCGAGTGTGGAGTTTGCAGTACTAGTCGGAGGCGAGGGAGCACGAGTCGAAGACGAGTGCATCCGCGAGCCGAAGACGAGTACTGCAACCACACGAGGTCAAAAAGCCCACTTAGCCCTTGGTACACACCATATTTTTTGTAACGCATGTATTGATTTCTGCGTTTTTTGTGCTTATAAGCGGCATATATATATATACATTAGGGTGTCCGTTAAAAAACCCAATTTTGAATCGGACTAGACGCACCCCCTACAATGATTGGAAAAAAAATAAAAAAAATTTTGGTCGCAATTTGAGCCTTCTATCTCAATTGGAAGGCGTGCCTAAATGACGAAATAATTTCACATTTCAATAACATTGATTTTTGTCATTTCTTTTCAATTCCAATTTTTTACGTGCAAACCGTGACGTGCAACACCAGCCTGATGGAATCAGTACTTTCTTGTCCATTGCGTTATTGAAAGGATCAGTTCTTCATTTTATTTAAAAATTTATTTTTCCGTACATACACGACAATCGGCAAGGAGAATTTTTTTCTATGTACTTCCACTTATATGACGGAGATTTCAACTATCGAATGATTTTTTCTATCTTCTCTTGTCTACGTAAAAAATTGGAATTGAAAAGAAATGACAAAAATCAATGTTATTGAAATGTGAAATTATTTTATCATTTAGGCACGCCTTCCAATTGAGATAGAAGGCTCAAATTGCGACCAAAAATTTTTTTATTTTTTTTCCAATCATTGTAGGGGGTGCGTCGAGTCCGATTCAAAATTGGGTTTTTTAACGGACACCCTAATATATATATATATATATATATATACAGGGTGGTCCATTTAACTCTGTCATCTCGAATAATTTGGTTATTATCGATTATACAGGAAAATGTCATATGGAAAAGTTGTTGCATCTGAAGGGGGAAAATGAGTTTTGAAAGTGAAGGTCATCTGAAGGTCATATTTTATGAGATTTCGGCCGTTGCGATGTTTTTTTAAATGGGACTACCTATTTTTTTTCTCACTGCAAGGAAGGTGGCATCGAAACGCATCCAACCATGTGCAACAACATGACCTTCGAATGACCTTCGGCCCCACAATTTACTGAATTTTGGGGACTAAATTTTTTTGTAATTTTTTTATTTTCCATTTTTTCTTCCATTTCATTGTTTTATTTATTCAAATTCATTAGTCCATTCATTTAAGAAACGTATCATCAATGCGTGTGCAAGTGTTGCTCCAAAAATCATAGGCAGGGCCAGGCGATTCCATCATTTGATTATCAATTTTGGGGCTGAAAGTCATCCGAAGGTCATGTTGTTGCACATGGTTGGATGCGTTTCGATGCCACCTTCCTTGTAGTGAGAAAAAAAATAGGTAGTCCTATTTAAAAAAACATCGCAACGGCCGAAATCTCATAAAATATGACCTTCAGATGACATTCACTTTCAAAACTCATTTTCCCCCTTCAGATGCAACAACTTTTCCATATGACATTTTCCTGTATAATCGATAATAACCAAATTATTCGAGATGACAGAGTTAAATGGACCACCCTGTATATTATTGAAGAAGCGGGCAATAAGGAATCCATTATTGCCCGCTTATTGAAGGAGCGGGCAATAAAGAATCCATTATTGCCCGCTTATTGAAGGAGCGGGCAATCAAGAATTCTTTATTGCCCGCTTATTGAAGAAGCGGGCAATAATGAATCCATTATTGCCCGCTCTCTTTGAACGGTCAATAAACGGCTACTTTTGACCCTATTTTTAGGTCAAAAAAACGCAGAAATCATGCATGTGTTACAAAAAGTATTTTATTCATTTTAATTTATGAATGTTTTTAAGACGATCACACCTTTCGAAGAATTTTCAATAACGCGAAAAAAAAAAAAAATTCTCACGTTTCAAATTTTGCCGCCCCTGAAAATTTGCCGCCCTGGGCACTGGCCCCTAGTGCCCCTAGTGTAAATCCAGCGCTGTCTAATTTCATTGTATTCTACTTTATATACTGGCATTTTCTATGTTACTTTCTATTTATTTCATTCTATTTTTATTTTATTTTGCTTTGTTATTTTATATTGCTTTGTTATTTTATTTTGCTTTGTTATTTTATTTTATCTCATTTCATTTTGTCTTTATTTGTACCCTATGTTACTTTATATTCATTTACCTTACTCTGTTAATTTCATGTAAAGCCATGTAACTATCTGCGGTTGTTAGGGAGCTTGCTCCACGATCGAATAAATCTACTTTGTGTCTCTCTCTCTCTCTCTCTCTCTCTCTCTCTCTCTCTCTCTCTCTATCTTATTTTTATTGTATTGTATTCTTGTGTATTATATTTTGGCTTTTGGCTATTATCGTATTGTGTTCTATTGTGTTCTATTTTGTTTTTGCATTTTTAGTATTAATTTTATTTGTATGATTCTGCTGTACTCCCATTTGCCCCAAGAATGTTCAGGGCATAACTATAATAAATAAATCATAAATCTCTCTCTCTCTCTCTCTCTCAACGCCAACCAGTTGTGTGACTCCTATGATGCGCTAGATGTGCGCAATTTCTGTGCCTCTCGCTCTCTCTATCTTGTGCCTTTTGCTCCCACTTGCCACATGCACTCTTCTTTGCACTCTTCGGACACGCTATTGGACCTCTGCATTCTGAGTGACGAGGCTGCTCTCTACTCGTTCGACCAGTCAGCTGCGCCCTTCATTGCAGGGCATGACCTAATCTCTGTCGAAATTCGCAGGCCAGCTGCGACCTCCCCTGCTAAGGTCTACTCGGCGCGCTCTTATTGCAACTTTGAACCCGAGAACTATCTTCGGGAACTGCAAGGCTGCGACTGGTCAATTTTTGAGACCTCGACCTCTGTGGATGAGTGGCTTGATTCCCTGCAGGGCAACCTGACCCTAGCCCTGGACTCGCACGCCCCCTATCGAACGTGCCGGTCGAGGCCCTCCAGGCCGCCTTGGATCACCGCCGAGCTTGGTGTGCTCGTTCGCGCTAGGGATTCGCTCTACAGGGTGTTTAAGCGATCTAGGACGCAGGCATCTTTGGCTCGTTATCGTGAGGCGAGGGATGAGCTTCACACACGCATATCTGCGGCTCGCTCGGTTTTTTATGCGAATCGCCTGTCGGCTATTGAACAGCCTCGTGCTCTTTGGAAGGAGCTTCGGAACATCGGCCTCCTTGCGGGTGCCTCCAGTAGTTGTGGGGACTTCTCTGTGGAGGAGCTCAATCGGCACTTCGCTGCTATATCGCAGCAGCCGTCCTCTTTCTCTGAAGTTCAGGACTTCTTTGCTTCTTTGCCGGCACCTTGCTATCATGACTCGCTGTTCTACTTTAAAGACATCACGCCGGCGGCCCTTCTGCGGGCATTTGGCCATTTCACCTCGCAGTCCCGGGGGGTTGATGATCTCTCGCTGCGCAATGTGAAGGAGGCTCTGCCTGTAGTTTTCACCTAGCTGCTCTCTCTCTTCAACGGTTCGTTGGGCACCGCTATCTTTCCTGCTCGGTGGAAGCAGGCCAGAGTTCTACCGCTGGCGAAGGTGGGATCCCCCACCTCTCTGCAGCACTTTCGACCCATAGCCAACCTTTGTTTCCTATCCAAAGTACTCGAGCGTGTGGTATTGGAACAGATATCTGCCTATCTGGAAGAGCGCGGCCTATTAGATCCGAGGCAGTCCGGTTTTCGGCCTGGGTACAGCACGCAAACGGCGCTGCTTCGACTGACGGAAGACGTTCGCAGGGGCATAGACAATCGGAAGCTTACTATACTAGTCCTGTTTGATTTCTCTAAGGCGTTTGACACCATCTCGCACGCAGTCCTTCTTGCCAAGCTACTTGCTCTGGGCTTCTCGCAACATGCGTTGGCTTGGGTTGCCTCTTACTTGGGGGGTAGGTCGCAAGCTGTCGTTGGTCCCGATGGTCAGCTATCTTCTTGGGCGGCTCTGGACCGCGGGGTACCACAGGGGTCAGTTCTTGGGCCTCTTCTCTTCACCATGTTCGCCAACGACATCTCGCTCAGCCTGCGTCACTCAGCGCATCTGCTCTATGCGGATGATCTCCAGATCTACTGCCATTGCGCCGTGGAGGAGCTGCCTGTCGCGGTGGCCAGGATTAATGAAGATGTTGCGGCTATCTCAGGCTGGTCCAGGCAGTGCGGTCTTCAACTAAATGCGGCCAAAACGCAAGCAATGATCCTGGGAAGTTCAGCTTATGTCTCCAGGCTGGACCTCGCGAGCGTTCCCTCCATCGACCTCGACGGGGTGTCCGTACCGTACTCCGACTCGGTACGGGATCTTGGTGTCATCATCGACAGTAAGCTATCTTGGGCTGCGCAGGTTGGCTCCATCTCGGTCCGTGTGCACCGCACGCTTCGTCAACTCTCTGCCTCCAGACGCTTTCTCTCACAGCCGATTCGCAAGATGCTGGTGACTGCTCTGATCCTTCCGCTGCTGGACTATTGCTGCGTGGTGTGTTGTGACCTCTCCGGGGTGCTTAATACCAGGCTTCAACGGCTCTCCAATTCCTGCGTGCGCTTCATATGCGGTGCTGCTCGAGACGAACACATCACCCCTTATCGTCAAAGTCTTGGCTGGCTCACAGTTTCGGATAGAAGGACCTATTTCCTCCTATCCTTGCTCTTCATCATCTTGCGTTCAAACCGGCCTTCGTATCTGAGGGACCTTTTCACTGTTCGGGCTCCGGTAGCAGCGGAGAACTCCATGAGGCGGCCTCCCAGTTACTTTATTCGACCAAATGTCCGCACAGAGACGTTCAACAGATCCTTCTCGGTCGCTGGGATCCGCCTTTGGGACTTGTTACCGCCGCGGGTTAAAGGGGCGCGCACTCTCTCTGCTTTTAAGCATATGCTGTTCGAAGTTATTCTTGCGGGTGAACTTCGACGACAACCTTTAGCTTAGGTGCTCGCCTGTCTCGTCTGTTTCTCCCGTTTTCACGCTATGGGCCCTTTTGCTTTCTCGCTCGCTCTTTCGCTCGCTCTCACTTATCTCGCTTCTCGCTCTTCGTCTCTCGCTGTCTTCCCATCTCTCTACTAGCTCTAAGTCTTTCCTGCTCTCTCACTATACTCACTGCTTTCTTTCAGCTAGCTCTAAGTTTTATCTGTCTCTTATGTATCTATCTCTGTTACTTTACTCTATGTCACTATTCTTTCTCTGTTACTCTTGCTGTCTCACCAACTTGTCCAACATTGTTATGGTCATAATAAAAGCATCTATCTATCTATCTATCTCTCTCTCTCTTCCGAGAAAACTGCAGTACCGCCCCTGGAATGAGGCTGACTTTCGGTCAGCCGAGAATGTGGTATCGTCGCTTGACCATTCTCTGTTGGATAATCAGCCAAGCATAGATTGTAAGTTAACAGTATTTAATAGCATGGTCAATGAAGTCCTGGAGCAGGCGGTTCCATGGCGGGAAGTTGTTGTGCGGCGCCCTCCAGCGCCGTGGATTTCGTCAGAAATTCGTCACCTCATGCGCGAAAGGGATGCATGCTTTCGTACGGCTAAGCGGTCGGGCTCGAGCGTAGTATTTCAGAAATATATTGTCCTTAGGAGAGACGTGAAGACGAAGTTAGGTAATGCCAAATGTCAACATCTCCACGAGAAGTTTGAAGCAGCAGGAAATTCGCGCCAGTTCTGGAAAGTCATCGATGGTTTGGGGCTCACGAAGCCTGTTAGCCATCAACTTCCAACGCATCTCCCGCTTCAGATGCTGAATGAACATTTTGTTGCGGTCGGGTCGGGTGATCAGGTGCCGGCGCTTTCGGAATGCATCGGCATTGATTCTGATGGGGACTCTGCGGGTGGGGATGAATTTGTATTCCTGAATGTGAGTGTGAAGCATGTGGATGATGCAATGGCGAGAGTCACGACACGAGCTCAAGGTCCAGATGGCCTGCCTATACAAGCGTTTAAGGTATTCAAGGTTCTGCTGATGCCATTTCTCGTTACACTGTTTAACAGTTCGCTTGCAGAGGGAGCCTTCCCTGCGCTATGGAAATTTTCCTTTGTTAATCCGTTACCTAAATCTCGATGCCCGTCATCGTGCACGGATTTTCGGCCTGTCTCGTGGCTCTGTGCCGTTGCCAAGGTATTGGAGCGCTCGGTGTTCGATCAGATTATGTCGTATCTGCGGCTACGTAATTTACTTGATCCCCACCAGACCGGTTTCAAACAGGGTTCGGGGACTCAGACTGCGGTACTCAGGTTTGTGGATGATGTTCGTCAAGGAGTAGATGAGCGGAAGGTCACCATCGCGGTTTTTTTTGATTTCACGAAGGCTTTCGATAAGGTTGACCATAGGCTCTTGCTAAGGAAGCTTCAGGGGTTGGAAATATCCTTAAGCGCGCTCAGGTGGTTCCATTCCTACCTGCGTGGCCGGGTGCAAGCGGTGCCTGGGGAGGGAGGCGAGCTGTCTGAGTGGCTTTATCTCCAGTCAGGGGTGCCTCAAGGAAGCGTTCTGGGTCCCTTACTGTTCTCAATATTTATTAATGATCTGCCGGGCTCCTTGTGCCATTGCTCGTACCTGCTTTATGCTGATGACCTCGTCATTTACCTTAAATGTCGTCCGGATGAGATTGCGGTGCATAGTCAGCTGCTTAATGAGGACATTGATAGGATTGTCCTATGGTGTGCCACTAATAAGCTCCAGTTGAATGAGGGTAAGACGAAGGCGATGATTTTCGGTAGCTCACGCTACGTGAATGAGCTGCGCGATGCAGGTTTACCGATTGTCAGGATGGGGGGTATAGTGGTTGAGTACGTGCACTCCTTCAAGTACCTGGGAGTTGTACTCGATAGCACTCTGTCATGGTCAGAACATGTTATGCAGGTGAAAAAGAAGGCTGCTACGGCATTATATAGAATTCGGATGAATGATAGTCAGCTAAGTCTAGCCCTGAAACGTCGATTGATTGTCGCCTTGGTCTTACCATTCTTTGACTATTGCGCGCCGGTGCTGACCAACCTGTCGGGTGAACTTGAACGGTCAATCTTGGTGGCGCTAAATAATTGTGTGCGCTTCCTACTACGGATACCACGTGATGCGAGCATATCGCACCATAGGCGTGGCTGTGGATGGCTACGGCCAGGAAATCGGCGGCTACAGCTTATAGGGTGTATTTTTTACAAAGCATTGTGTTTGGGCGAGCCGGGGTTATTCGGCGATCAGCTGCGGCTGCGTGAAAATGTTATTTCGCGACGCGATCCAACTAGAACGGATACGCTCTATGTGCCAGCCGCCCGCACGGTTATGTACCAAAAGTCTTTTCTGATCACTGGAATACAGTTTTGGAACTCTCTGCCACCTAAAATCACATTAGCATCGACTCTTTCGGAGTTTAGATCGCGTAGCTATCGTTACTTGCTGGCGGCTGAGGAGCGTGAAGCGAATCCGGTCGGGTAGTTAAGCTGGTTGAAAAATGTATGTTGTGTGGGATATGTCGGGGGACAGATGATACCCGCCTATGCTTTCTGTACTCCTAGTTATGTATGTATGTTCTTTTCATTAGTGTCGCACTTTATTTCTTTATTTCTTATCGCTTTATGTCTTTATCAATATTAATATTGGTTATCAAGAAACTCGTATTATGTTAATACTATTATTTGCTAGGCATGACCTTATGATATTTGTAATACCTATTGTCACTGTCATTACTATTATGTTATTTTTTCTCTTTTGTAACTTAATTTCTGTGTTCCTCTGGGAGTTTACTCCAGGAACTAATAAACAAACTCTGACTCTGACTCTGACTCTCTCTCTGTGTGTTCTTTATA
Organism: Tenthredo mesomela; assembly: GCA_943736025.1. Taxonomy (NCBI): domain Eukaryota; kingdom Metazoa; phylum Arthropoda; class Insecta; order Hymenoptera; family Tenthredinidae; genus Tenthredo; species Tenthredo mesomela. Next base: position 34,989,009 of record OX031014.1, read on the forward strand.
GTTTTATTTACCTATTTGATTAGTGACTGGGAATATCTTACCTTGAGCGGGTTTGGATAAGACCATACAGGATTCACGGGTGTCTCGCCGGGTCGCTTAAATTAAAATTCGTCCTGTTTCAACCAATTTCAACCAGTTTCAACCAGTTTCAGCTGGGCGCGCCAGGTAATCTCTTGTCTCAGGGCTTCCTGCTCGGCCTCGGATAGTTTTGGAAGAGAGAAGTCGATCCCCAACCTTAGGAGAGGATCGGGTGGCGGTTTTTTTTTTTTTTTTAGTAAAAAGCTTATTTGACCCAATGATCAGAGAGCTAAATAAACTCTATGCGGGTGGCGGTTCGTGCTGCAGTCCTGAGGAGGACTGATTAATGATTTGTTATACTGAGCGGGAGTCAAGCGAAACATCCAATGATGTTAGTAGTAAAAGTCCGTTTATTTCACAGCTGTTGATACCTCTCTAGCGGTCTGGCGAAGACTGGTTCGTATTAGGCATACGGCTCCTACTTATATACCAGCGGCGCGGACCGTATTTTAACTCGGGTCAACTCGAGTAAGATCGTATGTGGTCGCGCCCCCCACTACCGCGGCCCCGGCCAATAAGCGTGGCGCGCCAGCTAGGTCGGTCGGCGCCGCCAGTATATAAGTAGGGGCTGTATGCCCAGTAAAAACCAGTCTTCGCGAGGCCGCTAGAGAGGTAACAACAGCTGTAAAATAAACGGACTTTTACCACCAATATCATTGAATGTTTCGCTTGACTCCCGCTCAAAAAAATAAATCAGTCCTTTTCAGGACTCTGCAACACGAGCCGCCACTCGACTCTTGCTCAGTATAACAAATCATTAATTAGTCCTCCTCAGGACCGCAGCACGAACCGCTACCCGATCCTCTCCTAAGGTTGGGGGTCGACTTCTCTCTTCCAAAACTATCCGAGGCCGAGTAGGAAGCCCTGAGACAAGAGATTACCTGGCGCGCCCAGCTGAAACTGGTTGAAACAGGACGAATTTTAATTCAAGCACCCCGGCGAGACACCCGTTAATCATGTACGGTCTTATCCAAACTCACTCAAGGTAAGATATTCCCAGTCACTAATCGAATAGGTAAATAAAACTATAAAAACCACACTGAGAGAGATTGATTGATTGATTGGACTTTTATTAGCCTTCGGCTACTCATAATCTTTCATACATGATTAGTTTATATTAATAATAAGTTATAAAATAATTAAAAGATAAATAAAATATTTTACTAGCTACAAAATACAATACTTTAAGATAATTTCTTGACACATTTGAATCCTTCTTCTACGCATTCTATATTGTTTTTTTTATTTCTCGTTTCAGCAGTCTTTTGAACTCACTCAGGTTTTGCGCCTCTCTTATCTCAGTTGGGAGTTTGTTGTACATAACGAATCCTTTGTATGTTATGCACTTTTGCCCATCGCTCGTCATAGAGTATGTAATGCTCATGTTTTCTCTTTGTCTCGTGTTATAATTATGTCTTTCGTTTACAAGTTTTATTTTATTCTTTAGGTAACTCGGCATTGCTCCAATTTTAACTTTGTGCACAAACAGACATACATTGTACCGCATTCTTTGCCTAATATTCATGAAATGTAGCGCATCCAGCATGTCGGTTATTCTTGCGAATCTATTACATCGTAGTATTGCACGCATCGCCCTATTTTGAGTTTTTTGTAGGATATCCATCCAGTATTTATTTACATTTAGTAGCAGGGTACCGCAGTATTCGAAGTGTGGGGCTACTATTGTCTTGTATATTGTTACCAGGGTACTTGCGCTAACATACTTATTTATTCTATACATAAAATTAACTTTTTTCGCTACTTTTTTTACAATAAATTCCGCTAAGCTATTAAAATTCAGATTGTCATCGATTATAATTCCTAGATACTTAATCTCTCTTACTTCCTCGATCCTATCCTCTTCTATCCGGATATGACAGCTCTCCTGTGTGTAAGGTTTTCTCGGGTCATGAATAATCATACATTTGGTTTTCGACGTGTTTAATCTCATTGAATTATTCCGCAGCCATTGTACGATTTTCTCCAAGTCGTGGTTTAACTTCCTTTCTATTTCGCAGGTATTCTTGTCACTCGTATATATGACTGTGTCATCGGCAAACATCTTGCATGAGCAGTACGTTAATTGTTCTACTATATCGTTTATATAACATATGAAGAGTAGGGGGCCCAGTACTGACCCTTGTGGTACTCCATACTTTGTACCCTTCTTTTCTGACATACTCTCTCCGTATTTTACTTGTTGTGTGCGGTTTGATATGTAGGATTCAATCCACTTCTTGGCTTGGCCTCCTATCCCATATCTACCTATTTTCTGTAGTAATACTTCCCTGTCTATTGTTTCAAAAGCCCTTTTAAAATCCAGGAAGACCACTCCTATTAGTTTGCCTTCATCTAAGTTTTTCCTCCACTCGATCATCGTGCTTTGCAGTGCAGTTTCACAGGAGTGGCCGTTTCGGAATCCCGATTGCTCATCAATAAGAATATTGTTGCCTTTTATGTATTCCACAATTTGATCTTTCACTGTTATTTCCAGCACTTTTTCGTAGACGGGTAGCATGTTTATCGGCCTGTATTGTTCTGCTTTTACACTGCCTGCTACTTTAGGGATCGGTATAATGGTAGATGTCTTCCATTCTTCCGGGAAAGTGCCTTCCTGTGGTGATTTGTTAATTAGTGTCAGCATAATCTCTCCTACATACGGCCACGCTGTTTTTAGGAATTTCGTACTTATTCCTTCGTCCGTTCCTTTTTTATTTTCTAGGTTTTGAACTATTTTGTCTAATTCGTTGCGTTTTATTTTCCTGAACGTCAGTAGTCTTGCTTCTACTTCATCTGTCGTCCCTATCTCTGTTTTTTCCCTTCCGTTTCCATCTACTATTTCTTCTATGCTTCGTAGGAAGTATTCATTAAACTTGTTAGCTATTTCTCTGTCTTCCTTGTGTATCTCTCCATCGAAGATTATCCCCTTCGCATTCATATTTCTCTTCTTATCTCCTATCAGGGCTTTTAGTGTGTTCCACATTTTCTTCGGGTCGTTTTTCACTTGATCGATGTTTTCTTCGTAGTATTTTTTCTTATTTTTCCTCATTGTTGCTACTGCTTCATTCCTTGCTTTTTTGAATTTCTCCCAATCATCATCCATGTTGGTCGTAACTACACATCTGTAGGCCTCATCCTTCCGTCTGCTTGTGTCTCTGACTTCTTGTTGAATCCATGGTATTTCCTTCCATTTGGTTGTTATTCTTTTCTTTTTCAGGGGTGCGAGAGAGAGAGAGAGAGAGAGAGAGAGAGAGAGAGAGAGAGATTTATGATTCATTTATTATAGTTATGCCCTGAACATTCTTGGGGCAAATGGGAGTACAGCAGAATCATACAAATAAAATTAATACTAAAAATACAAAAACAAAATAGAACACAATAGAACACAATAGAATACAATACGATAATAGCCAAAAGCCAAAATATAATACAAAAGAATACAATACAATAAAAATAAGATAGAATGAATGAATGAATGAGTGACTCTTTAATTTGTCATGGCCAGGCCTTAGACAAAAAATGAACAAAATACAGTACATCATATAACTATATACATAGGTAAAATAATATGGAATACGCATAAGTAAGACATATAAGATATCGCAACTCACTAGATAGACAGAATAATAATGAAAAAAATAGAAATAAAAATAAAATACAGCAAAGTAAGAAAATACGGTAAAACATCATATAACTACTAGAGAGAGAGAGAGAGAGAAATAGAGAGAGAGAGAGAGAGAGAGACGAATTAGATTTATTCGATCGTGGAGCAAGCTCCCTAACAACCGCAGATAGTTACATGGCTTTACATGAAATTAACAGAGTAAGGTGAATGAGTATAAAGTAACATAGGGTACAAATAAAGACAAAATGAAATGAGATAAAATAAAATAACAAAGCAAAATAAAATAAAAATAGAATGAAATAAATAGAAAGTAACATAGAAAATGCCAGTATATAAAGTAGAATACAATGAAATTAGATTTAGATTAAAATCGAAATTAGAATGAGAGAATTAGACTGAAAGGAGAATATACAGTCGACACATTTTCGTAATTTTTCATACTTATAGTACAGAAAGGTCCGGACCCGAATAGCAAATCCCCAAACCAATAGGGCTAGATATCCAGAAGTTTTCGAAAAAATGAATTTTGAAAAATGTAAAAAATTATATATACGCTAAAGTAACACCATACATGTAACGATTATTTTTGTACTGTAAGTTAGTTAGAATTAAGGAGAAATATAAATTAAACGGATTTCTTACATTACGTTTTTGATTTTTGTACAAAAAAGTTCATTCGTTATAAACATTCTCATGTAAGAGATGTGGGTATAGCCGTTAAAAGAGTTGCGGAAAAAAAAAAGAAAAAAAAAAGTTCATCGGCGGGATTCGATCCAGCGATCTACGGGATACTAGACTCGTGCGCTACCCGGTGAGCCACGAGCCTCGGTATCGATGACTTTAACTTTAGCGTATATATAATTTTGTACATTTTTCAAAATTCATTTTTTCGAAAACTTCTGGATATCTAGCCCTATGGCTTTGGGGATTTGCTATTCGGGTCCGAACCTTTCTGTACTATAAGTATAAAAAATTACAAAAATGTGTCGACTGTATATTCTCCTTGTGAGAGAGATTCAACGAGTGAAATCATGATTTTTGCTACAGTTAAATGTGGTTTTCGGTATACTTAGTTGCGCGATTCGATAACAAAAAAGAAATTAATTTCGTTGAGAAAAACACGAGAAGCATTAAATAATTAATAGTATAATGAAAAAGGTAACTTCTTTTTTACCTCACCAAATCTTGGCTTTTCAGTTCGATTCTTCAGCTCTTGAGATGATTTTATTGAACGAAATTTCTCGAAGAAAGAAAGAATGGGGATAAAACGGTTTTCCCATTCTTTTCTATTTACTGTACCTATTCTATTTTCTTCTCATTTGTAAAAAAAAAAAAAAAAAAAAAACTGGTCTATGGGCGGTTCCCCGGTTCATTCGAAAATTAAGGAATAATTAAAGATTCGCTATAAACAATTTCCATTCGCAACAAAGTAGTTGCAGATACTCTCATTCTCATTTTGCAGATTGCTCAACAAACTGATCAATTGAGGTCTGAGCTGCGCTCATTTTTTCGTAAAAAAAAAAAACAAAGCACTATGTCTGCCTGCAAAATGAGCTCGGAAAAGGGAATTAAATTCACCAACTTCAATAATTTCTACGATCTCTTTGATGAGCACCAACAGACCGAGAGGCAGGTTTTTTCTGTCAGTTCAAGTATACCTTTATCTAGCTCAGTGAAAAATCTTCCTAATGAGGAAGAATTGTTGTACTACAGAGTACGATACGCCTGCAAATTCGGAAAGCATAGAGAATCAAAAGCAACAGGACTAAGAAGCACCAAGTAAGTATTTGACTATATTTATGCAATACTTGAGCAAATTTGTGACTATAAGCGAACCTCGAAGATGTATACGTAATTCAAAACATTTCGTTGTTTTATTGCGTTTTGTTTATAAGATCGGAACTGCCTATGAATGTATTGGGATCCTTGGAATGGGCGTGGCTTTGAAATTTTAGCCTTGATAGAGTAGTTCTATTTTCGTCACTAGTTGGCGTATCGAGGTTCTAAGCCCTCTCATTGGTTACTGTAGCCTTGAAAGAACAGTTCTATTTTCTGCCACTAGTTGGCGTATCGAGGTTCTAAGGTTCCCAATACGTAATTTTTATCTTATTATTTCACGGCGTAAATTCTTTATATCGATGGGACAAAATGTTATTGGATAGTTAGTGTTCTGAAATACAAAAGGAGTTTACCAATCTCTATTAATATTACCAACCTCAAATCCAACTAATACAGGGTGTAAATCTTAACTCTGTACATACTTATAGGGTGTGTAGGGGCTGCCAATACAAGCATTTTGAGGTATGACACCCAAGGTCGGAAACTCATCCCAACGGCTGTGGAGGGCTTTGAAGATTCTGGTACCGCGCGCTTGTACCGCGCGCGTTTCGTAGTGTAATGAATCAGATGTGATCATTTTCGACCCAACATTTTATTCAGCGGTAGACAACAGTACAAATGTTTTTGCGTGAAATTAACAAAACGATAAACTTGGCAATACAAAAATTACAAAACAATTTGCGGTGCTTATGAACAAAATTTGAAAAAGTTATGGAAAACGAGAAGCCCAAGTGTGCAGAACCCCAATTCGTTTTCCATAACTTTTTCAAATTCTGTTCATAAGCACCGAAAATTGTTTTGTTATTTTTTTAACGCAAAGTTTATCGTTTTGTTTATTTCACACAAGAACATTTGTACTGTTCTTTACGGCTAAATAAAATGTTGGGTCGAAAGTGATCACATCTGATTCATTACACTACGATCAAGCGTGCGGTACCATATCCTTCAAAGCCCTCCATAGTGGTTAGGATGAGTTTCCGACCATGGGTGTCATACCTCAAAATGCTTGTATTGGCAGCCCCTACACACCCTATAAGTATGTACAGAGTTAAAATTTACACCCTGTATACCTATAATTATTTCGTTTTATTACAATAGTCCAAATAGCCAATTAAAGGCAAAGAAGAAGAATTATTTCGTTCATGGTTACCAGCTGAACCACACGAAGCATGCTGTTGAAATTTTTTTATTTTTTTTCATTTTATGCTTGAGGCTCGCTATCTTTATATACACGATTTTATTTACAGGACTTTCAAAAAAGGCTGCCCGGCATTCATATACCTGAGCTTGACAAGAGACAAAACGAGGATTGAAATCAAGAACTTAAATTTACAGCATGAAAATCATGAACAATCATCGGTAAGCATGAGTCATTCATTTAGTACGTTAGATGATCGTGGCTTATTGTGTGTATGGAAATTCGGTTTAATCTACATCGTATACAAATAAAATAGCGCAGTGAGATAGAGCAAGAGCAGCTAGAGAGCAAAGCTACTTCTGACTTATTATTAAAAAAAAAAAGTTAAGAAAATATATATGCTGTCATTCGAGCAACGTGAGTGTTCTCCGATTTGAAAAGTGTGAATAAAATGTGAGAAGATTCTTTGTAGAATAATTATATTTGGTAAAACACGTGTTATCACGTCGGGGTTCTATATCAGACTGGTTTTTACAATATTGTTTGATGCAGCAACCGTTAATTCATTTTTAAGCACGGCATTTCTTTTATCTTCGCCACCCTGGTTAAAAAAAATGATTCAAACCAATAGAAGATTTTGTATGGGTCGTAATCGGATTTCTGTTTAAGTTATTTCCTATTGAAAGGCCCTTTTCCAATTCATATTTCCAATCCGTTTGTATCGGTGTTACCCAATTAATTTCCTCATTTTGTCTATAGGATTCTATCGGTTTCAATCGTTTCTTCTAGCACGAAAAGAAAAAAAAAAAAATCAGATTGAGATTTTTTCACCAATAGTTGTTTCTTTCTTTAGCGGTAGAGCACAGTGAATATTGCAGGGTGTTAGAAATTATTTATTCACAGACTGAATAGATTTTTATTCATGTCGGTCACCCATCCAAGTTCGGATCGCAGTTGGAGTTGCTTAACTTCGTTGAGCATCTGATGTCCGGTGTCGATCTGGCTCTAATCGTCGACTGTTGCCATTTCCAACACTTTTCGACTTGATAGGTAAACTTTGATTCGTGAGCATTTACCTCGGGATTTATATCAATATGTATGTAACTAACTGTTGACCCGTGGTGGGTCAATTTTCAGTGAAATAAAAATAAATGATTAAATCTAGTGATAAATTCTGTCACCATATGGCATTCAAGTTACAGTTAATTATGAGTGTTAACGACGTCGTCGCCGGGAGTTGTCTTCGTAGAACATACGCTTTCGTTATCTGTGACCTGGAGCACCGCTACGTTGGTTTCGTCCTCAAGGTCGACCGCATCATAGTTTTCGTCCTCCAGGTCGACCGCTACGTAGTTTCCGTCCTCCAGGTCCACCGCCACGTCGTCTTTGTCCTCTAGGTCGACCGCATCGTAGTTTTTGTCCTCCAGGTCTACCGCTACGTAGTTTCTGTCCTCCAGCTCGAACGCTACATAGTTTCCGTCCTCCAGGTCCACCGCACCATAGTTTCCGTCATCCAGGTCCACCGCACCGTAGTTTTTGTACTCCAGGTCCACTGCACCGTAGTTTTTGTCCTCTAGGTCCACCGCACCATAGTTTTCGTCCTCCAGGTCCACCTCACCATAGTTTCCGTCTTCCAGGTCCACCGCACCGTAGTTTTCGTCCTCCAGGTCGACCGATTGCAAGTAATTATTGATGAACACTTGATGTTGTACACACGACGTTGATAATTCATGCATCATTATTTAGTAAATTGTTAACTACGGTGAGGTGGACCTGGAGGACGAAAACTACGATGCGGTGGACCTGGAGTACGAAAACTACGGTGCGATGGACCTGGAAGACGGAAACTATGGTGCGGTGGACCTAGAGCATGAAAACTACGTAGCGGTGGACCTAGAGGACGAAAACTACGGTGCGGTGGACCTGGAAGACGGAAACTACGATGCAGTGGACCTGGAGGACAAAAACTACGGTGCGGCGGACCTGGAGTACGAAAACTACGGTGCGATGGACCTGGAAGACGGAAACTATGGTGCGGTGGACCTAGAGCATGAAAACTACGTAGCGGTGGACCTGGAGGACGGAAACTACGGTGCGTTGTACCTGGTTACAGATAACGAAAGCGTATGTTGTATGAAGAAAACTCCCGGCGACGACGTCGTTAACACTCATAATTGTTGTATTTTTCATGCGAAGCGGTCGAATTTTTTTTCATAATAGTGAAGGCTTTATTATTTTTAATATAATATACACCGATATAAAAACCCTATTATTTCCGATAAGATTTCTTTTTAGGTCTGTATCAGCATTTCACAATTTCCTAAGTCGCAGAATAATGGAAATATGATTGAGTCCGATAAAACTTTAAATCCGATTGAGAGCCATTAATTCCAATTCATTTTCTATCGGCCGCCGAAAGCTACACCGATTGCCCCAATCAAATCCGATTCAATTCTAATTGGTTTCTATTGGATTTTATTGTTTTCTATCGCTTTTTTTAACCAGGGCAGTTACAAACGAGTAAATATTTTCAAAAATCATTAATTTTCATATTTGTGGAAAAAATGTTTATAAACATATGTTTTACGTGCAGTAGTATCCCAAATGTCGTTTTAAACAGCACGAGTATTTCTTTGTTATTCATTTTTATTTTTTTTTTTCAATTTCTTTTTCTCTTATATATGTTTTTTTTTTTTTTCCTAATTTTATTCTATTCTTTTCGTTTATTATACACGTATAAGAGTCTAGGCGCCGTCGAACCAGAGTGCGAATCCGACCAGAAAAATAGTTTTTCAAAGATTATTTCAAAAAGAAAATTGAATTTCAATTTTTCCTCCATCAGCACTTGACCGAGCCTTGAAAATGAATTATTCTAATTTTTTTCGTGTATACTGAGACTCAAGAACATAGATCATTCTAGTTTTATAGGTGTGCCGTCAATTTTTCCGAAATTTATTTTTATACCTCAAAAGTTAAAAATTCCATGGATATGCCCATACGTATACTTGTTCAATAGACTTTATAAGAATAAACAAAAGATTGAAATTTCTTGGCAAAATTCTCAAATCATAGAAGTGAGCAAGTGACAATAATATACACATGTTAAGGGGTCTGTCTAGTAGCTCGCGCCGAAAAAAACGCGATTTTCGTGATTATTTCTTGGGATACTGGATAAAGGTAATGATATAAAAGTTATTAGGCTTAGTAAATACACTCTTGAAATACATAAAAAAAATTTTTTCTTTTATTTTATACATGTATTATGACCAAAAACGTCAGCCAAACGCAACACCTCGAAAAGTAGGTAGGTCCGCCTTGTTGATAAAATCTCGGAGCTGTGTTGTCTGAAACAAAAAAATCAAAGTGCTTTAGGTTTGGTGTGACAATGGCTATGTCCCCTATGAATTTTATTCAATTATTTTAAAAAATAAAAAAATGGTGAAGAAAAAACAAAAAATTTTCAAAAAACCGGTTTTTTTTCGCCGATTTTTGAAAAAAAAATATAGTAAAATTCAAAATTTTTGAATAAAATTTATAGGGGACATAGCGATAGGTTTAAAGAATATGTGGTTCAAATTTCATAAGGATCGGTCGAGTAGTTTCGAAAATTTCATCAACAAGGCGAGTAAAATTTGCGGTCAGCGCGCTAGAGGTACCTACCTTTGAAGCGTTCAAAAATAATGTTAGAGTTCTCGGATCGTTCTAAAATTTTCACACAATATTTCTTAATATATTTACTTTCGAAAAAAGTAAAAAAAAAAAAAAAACGATTTTTCAAAAGTGAGTTACTAGACAGACCCCTTAAATGTGATCAACTTATGTATATGCTCAAGTTAAGTCAATTACATCAATTATACTACAAGAACCTACTTGGTTCATGTTTTATAATTGCGATGATTTCGAATTAAGAAGATATGATATAGATATTTGTTTTGCTTATTTTAGGAATACTATGAACATATTCCCGAAAATCGTATAAAAAAACTAACAGAAGTGCAACGTGAACATGTTCTGAATCTACTCGAATTAAGATCTAAAAAAAAGTTCATTCAAAATGAGGTCCTGAGTAAATTCAAAATTTTTCTTTCGCCAAAAGACTTGCACAACATGGCAAGTGAATTAAAAGACAATGCTGATGATGATTTGAAAAGTGCATTGGTGATTTTGAAAGCACATGGTATGTATATACATTAGACTGGCCGTTAAACAAAAAGTTTGCGCTCCAACTTGAAAGATATTAAGTTCACCTTGAAAAAAAAAAAATCCTCAAAGTTCCAATGCTCCATCTCATTATTGAGGGGTGCCGACAATTTTTCGTTTCATTTTAATTTCTTTTTTTCAATTTTGTTTTAATTCTTTAAAATTTTTTTTTTTTTTTTCTTTAAATCAGATTTTATTCGTTTTCAGACCTTGACCTTTTTGAATTTCAAAATCAAACGGAAGACCAATAAATCTGGGATTGAAAATACTTTTTACTCAAATATTTTAAATTTTTGATTGGTTTTCTTATTTTGTTAATATTCATTTTTTTTTTTTTTTTTGTTTTTTCAATTCTTGATTCATCTTTTGTTACTAATTTGATTTGTTAATAATTTATTCTAGGCTTCCTTGAAATTTTTTCTGACTAATTACTAGGCTATATTTTTTTTAGACGCCATGTTAAATATTTCATCATGAAAAATTGAAAATGTTTGAGTGAAAAGTATTTTCAATCCCAAATTTATCTGTCTACCGTTTGATTTTTTTGAATTTCACAGAATTCAGAAAGATCGAGGTCTGAAAACAAATAAAATCTCATTTTATGGGGGCAAAAGAGTAATTCAATTTTTGAAAAAATTGAAAAAAAAATTAAAATTAAAATCAAAATAAAACAACGAATTGCTGGCACCCCTTAATGATGAGATAGAGCATTGAAACTTTGAGGATCTTCTTTTTTCAAGGTAAACTTAATATTTTTGAAGTTGGAGCGCAAACTTTTTTTTTAACGGCCAGTCTAGTATACATACAATATACATACCTATATAGATTATACTAAACATTCATATAGTAGAGTAAATCAAGGTTCCAGTTATAATCTATAATGAAACTTTACAGATGCCAGGACTACAGTTATATGCGAGGATATCATCGAATCAGACGGGACTAGGCAGAAAATGTTTAGAGGGCTTTTTTCTCCACGCCTGACATGCGTAACGCCATGACAGCATGGCCAGAAATCTTATTCGTCGATGGCACATATAACTTATTTAAACGAGGATTCGTTACCATGATTATGGCCGTCGAAGATTCCAACACATACACTCAAGTAGCTGGTGTTGGAGTGTTAGCAAATGAATGTGCTGTCACGCTGGAAGGGCTATTTCGAAGTTTCGCATAAGATCACGGTGAAGCATGTGCCAAAATAAAATGCATCATGACCGACAAAGACCTGACGGAACGAAGGGTTCTACTGAAAACCTTCCCAAATGCTCATTTGTTCCTGTGTTTGTTTCATACATTGAAAACCTTCAAAATAAAAATCACAAGGTGTGCTATGAACATTTCAAACGAAGAGAGGGAGAAATCACTATCATTATTAGATAGGATGGCAGTGGCGTAGCCAGCATTTTTTACTGGGGCGGGCCTGGGGGGGGGGGGGGGGGGGGGGGGGGGCTGCCTTGACAAAAAATCAATTCGTCGCATATATGATAATATTATCGATAATCTTAATCGATTATTTGAATTCAAGTATACTATCGTTTTTTTTCTGGGGTGGGCATCGGGACTTCTGGGGGGGGGGGGGGGGGGGGGCGTGCACACCCCTGCCCCATCCTGGCTACGCCACTGTAGGATGGCCAAAAGTTCTATTAAGGGGACCAGTACAGCGACTTTTCGAGAAATTATCATAGTCCGAAATCAATTTATTTCATAACCAAAGTTCATTTCACATCAAAATATTTTTCTTTTTCAAAATCATGTGTCGTAAGGATTTTAGAGCACCGTTGGACCGATTCAGGTCATCTTGGATTTATTTTCTTCAGAAAACAAATCCTCATCATGTGAATGTAGGAATTTTAAAATAAAAAATTATGTCACAAGTTATGATCAATTTACCAAATTTGCAAAAATTATTATCACTCATTTCTTAAATAACTTGGCCAAAACGAAAAATTTTCAAAATTCCTACATTCACATGATGAGGATTTGTTTTCTGAAGAAAATGAATCCAAGATAACCTGAATCGGTCCAACGGTGCTCTGAAATCCTTACGACACATAATTTTGAAAAAGAAAAATATTTTTATGTGAAATGAACTTTGGTTATGAAATAAATTGATTTCGGACTATGATAATTTCTCGAAAAGTCGCTGTACTGATCCCCTTAAAGATGATTACGATAAATTATACACACAATTTTGCGCCGAAGTTCCAGGCACTGTCAGAGAATATTTCAATAAAAATTGGCACCCGAATCGGCATGAGTGGACTATCTATGGAATGAATATTCAGGGAAACTTTGCAAACCATACAAACAACAGAGTAGAGTCGCTAAACAGCAAAATTAAAGACATGATTCAGCCACATGGTACACTTGTTGATTTTTTCAAATCTTTTTTCAAATGGTACGACAATAGAAATTTGAATTTGAAACACAGATTAGTAGAAGGCATATTGAAAACACCTGTTACTACATATGAAGAAGGGAGTGTCGAAATTTTATATATGAATTATTTGACAGAGACAGCAGCTTCGACAGTTATAAAAGAATTTCTGAAATGTACCCATATGACGATTCTTCAGCCTAATCACGAGACGCAACAATGTACAATAAATTATAGACATGGCCAATTCACAGTTACTACCGACTCTTGCCAATGTGACATCCATGTTACATTACAACTACCTTGCAGACATATTTTTGCTGCTCGACGATTTTTTAAGTTGAATTTGTTCGAAAAAAACCTATGTGCGTACAGATGGACAAAGCAATATAACTATGAATCTCAGCCATGTCTGAGCACATGTGCAGAAGAAGACATAAGTCAACAGGCAATTATGGTACGACAAATTCAAACACCAAAGCCCAAAACTAAAAATCAACGCCGAAAATTTCTGAAACCAACGATCAGCAATTTGCTCGATATTGCTAGCATGTCCACAGGTGCAAAGTATGAAGCGAAAGTTGGGTTGCTTAAAGAGCTAGAAAATTGCTGGAGGAATAACATTGCAGTCTCTCTTCAGACAAGACATGAACACAGTAGAGAGCAACAAACGGTGACAACTGCGGAAGTGGATATCTCTCAGAAAATGTCTGATCTCTCATTTTCTGATTCTATAACACTGCCGACACCTATCAAAATAGCAGGACGTCCGAGTCGGGTTGCGAAATGTACAACACAGAAGAAAAAATAATACAAAAGCTGCATTTGCATTGAACTGGCTGGGTATGGGTAATGTGCATTACTTTTTTTTATGAAAATTCTGAGCGTGCAATCCTGTAATTAATCTTTCATTATGTTAAGGTTCATATAGATATATTAACACGTATTATTTTTTGTTTTCTTATGTTTTTAATTTTTTCAACTTTTATTATTGTTCAAGAAAAAAATAATATCTATATATATATATAAATTGTGATATGAAACTCGTACCTGAATGTACCTTAGCGTATAATATATTATAAGTACATATTATACTTTGGTATTAATTTTTCGAAGGCTACCTTAAAACACCTGTGATTATACCTCATATAATAAAAATAAAATGTATCTCGTTCATTTTGAAACACCTATAATTGTACCTTGTGTAATATAAACAAATAGAATTATAAAATTATGAAATAAAAAATAAAAAATAAAAAATATTATAAAATAGAATATAAAATATATTTCATTCATTCATTATAAATAGCTCGTACCTCGTGTAATATAAATAAATAGAATTATAAAATTATAAAATAAAAAATAAAAAATAAAAAATATTATAAAATAGAATATAAAATATATTTCGTTCATTCATTATAAATAGAGTATTTCTTTATAGTTAACTTTTATTCGTCTGCTCAATGAAAATTCGATAAACATCCACCATGGTTCATTCTTTCTTGTTTTCAAAAAAGGCTTGATACCCCGAAAATCACTTATACCTGAGTTTTTTGGTTTGATTCTGGCCTCCTAAGAGCTATCATTGTAATTAATCACCACGTTGTTCACGAAATATATTCCTTCGTATATTTGGATATGATTGGTGTGTATCATCTTTTTTAATCCTCTTTAAATAAAGCTTGAAGTCCCGGGTACTGTCATGGCGTAGGCACATGCGCGATATCAGTTTCCTGACTAGGTAAAAACATTGGGTGAGAAGTGAGAACCGCTGTAGCGCCCCGCATCGCTGTAACCAGCCAACGCGACGTGACAGAGAGCAGCCGATACGACTGCTCGCCTGGACAAGCTAGACGAACGAACCTAGTTAACTTTGCGACTGACGAAAAACGGTACCATCTGTTTCGTGAGTGACGAAATAATTTTCGTCACTCACGAAATAATTTTCGTCACTCACGAAATCATTTTCGTCACTCACGAAATCCTTTTCGGCACTCACGAAAAACGTTACAGAAAAACGCAAACCGCACTGCGGAAAATTTCGTCACTCACGAACGTTTTCGTGACCCACGAAAATTTC
Source organism: Tenthredo mesomela (assembly GCA_943736025.1). NCBI lineage: Eukaryota > Metazoa > Arthropoda > Insecta > Hymenoptera > Tenthredinidae > Tenthredo > Tenthredo mesomela. The sequence goes on from OX031014.1 coordinate 35,004,349, forward strand.
GTCACTCACGAAGTGGACTGCAAATAGACACAGTGATTTATTAATTATTTTTTCGCGTATTTATCTTCACCGCACTGAGAGAAAAAAGTGGTTGAATGAAACAAATATTCTTTGATCCAACTAAACGCGGCGGTTACGGGTGGCGAAATGAATATTATGTTGATGTGACAAAATATTGGTTGATTGAACTGAATTTGTTTGATTCAAATGAACAAGAGGTGTTATGGTAATTACGGTTTATTCATTCAGACAAAATTATGGTTGAAACAACTATTTATTAACAACAGAATCCATATGTTTGATTCAACCACTTTTTTCTCTTAGTGCGCGATATGCAGGCTAATCACCATCATTTTTGTTCTGGTCAAGCTTCTGATATAATGCAAATGAAGTGTTATGAAGTGTTATAACAGCGAATTCGTTGCGACAAAATTTTAATATAACTCACGCGGAGCATGACCCTGCCCAGCCCCTTGTCCCCCAGCCGCAGCCGGCTCCCGTGCATCATCGTACAGTTGCCTGTTCGGCTGATCATCTTCGTCTTCGAGGTTGAGGTCGAATTCTATGAACTGAACAATGAACAATGATTATCTATCGACGATTTAAATGTAAAAGCGGCACTGATAGTAGTTATTAATTAAAACTTACGCTGTTGGGACTTGCTCTGCCTCTTCCGTTAGCCATTTCGATATGATAGTTCTTTATTTCCTTGGCCTTCTTGGTTCTCCTTTTTTTTTTCTCGTTCAGCAGTCATTTCAATCAGATCGTTCTTTTTTTCCTTGGCCCACTTGATTCTACTTTCCTCACTTATCACTGATCATAATCGTAATGTGGTCCAGTCAATTTTCGTATAACTCGCTTTTACCAGGTTGTCATATTTCACAGCATAATGTGGCATGGATTGTTTTCAAAATTCACATATAAATCTAAGTGTACGTATCTTGTACATTTTACCATACGCTATCTTGTTATATATTCTATATATGCCCTCCAAACAGCACCGCGGATAGATACACAACGTTGCGGCTGGGTGGAAAATGCTACCAGTGCCCCGATGCCACAGGAGGAAGGTGTAGTCCACGGTGTCACATTTTTCTTTACATTCTTACCATTTTAAAAACTCTCAGCAGTGTCGTCGATAATAATATTATTAGTAATAAGCGATTATCTTGTTAGTCACTGAAATCAACCCCTACCTATAGTGAATCACTGGGCTTTGTAACTGCTATACCTAAAATAATTATCATTTCCGTCATTTCCACAGGTTGACCTAGATACCAATGAGGGGGTCAAGCCGTGAGACGGTGGCGACAGGATCGCTAGATGAATTTGATACACATGCTATATAAATAAAATGGCTAATTAATTACTCGTTCTTCGTTACGTCATTCAATAAATAATAACTCATCATCATTATACAGTTGTATCTTATAAATTTTGTATCGTCTGTTTATTTCTCATTTACTATACAAATTCCGTGACTTCCTCACAATAATTTATTTATGTATATGTCATCGTTAGTTAAGTAAAATTCATTTTGTTATCCGTATAATTCATGATTAAATTATTCTCCATATTTCTTGTGTAGTAGAAGATATATATTCATAAAAGTTTTATGATTTTTGTTTGCAATTGATTTTCGATCGTAATAATGTTCAAAATCGGCGGCCCGCTAGCGATTCAACTTCAAATCGATGACGTTGTCGCTAACCGAAACGCCATCTAGCCACTGACGCTCGTACTTGGTAGCTCTCAGGAAAGCCATTCTTTACTCGTTTTATAGACCCAAAGCTTTTGATTGCTGTGAAGTGTGTTCTGACTGAAGAAGGAGGAGGTGAACAAAAAATCCCGATGAAAACGTCTATTTTAAAACGTTGAATAATCATATCTCAGCTCTCCGTTCACCGATTTCATCGAACTATGGCTTAAATCGAAGCTTTTCTTTGCCACATCCTATGATAAATATTTCATCCCGTATTTATTGCGTAGCGTAAGAAAATAGAAGAATACTGTCTCCCCACCACGCCGTTCAGCTCTCGTTCGGGTAAATAGACTCGGTTGAGTCTCGCGCGGTGCATACAGATTTTTTTTTTTAATGCACTTGGCGCGAGAGTCTACCGAGTCTCTTGATAAACTATGAGAAATAATCATAAATAGTTTATATATAACTGATATGTAATACTTACCAGAAATCTCAACTATTTTTCCGATATACTTCTTAGCCTTTGGTGAATCCTCAGGCCATAAAAATGTCACTCCATCTCCTATCTTCAATATATCGTCACTTTTATTTATTAAGATGGAATGTTCGTAGATAATACAAAAAGACTTATCAGTACAGTGAATAATGTACTGAAGCTCAGCCATTACAGAAGTTATATTATTCTCTTACTAAACTGAATATCAACCTAGGAATCGCGTTACTGGCACTAATAAATAACTTTAATGTAGTTAGCGATAAAGAAACAATAGAAAAAACCATACGATCGATTGGTGATGTCAAATGTTTAACCATCTTTCGTTTTTGAAAAAAAAAAAAAAAAAAAAAAAAAAAAAAATGTGTGAAGGGTTGATAGCGGAATTTCATTAAATGCTGAGATATCGGCTGTTTCCCAACTTGTAAGGCTCGTTCCCTAGATCTTACCCTTACCCTTACGCTCATGCCTACGCCAATGCTCGAGCACTCTCGCGATATCTGGCGGACATGCACTTGACTAGGTGGCCGCGCGCATGCGCGCCGCGCCTTGGCGCGATATTTGTTTTTAATTGTTGAATCAATGCCCAATCTTTGAATGTTTGGTTCTTTACATAAGCAAGCGCTATTAATAACGACAAATATCGAATATTGATTAAGATAAATCAAAAAGTGTTCACGTGTTGATTTATTGTTCCTACGTTTGTTTATTGTTCCTGCGTTAGTTCCTTTTTCCTACATTTTTCCGGTTTCCGCTGTTGCGTTTTGAAAAATTCGTTGTTAAATGGTTACGGAGAAAGAATTTATCGTCGTGTGCTTGGCGATATGACGAATGTTTCGTCGGAATCTGGAGATGGAGGAAAATCGGGGCAGGAGATCGAACCGGTACTTTTTCCTGGCGTTGCAATTGCTGCAGCAAAGGAATAATCCGGTAAGTTTACACATGGTTTATCTGATAATACGAACGAACTGTAGTATAAGGGAAGCACGCTAATTATAAAATAATATGAAAATCAAATTGAAATCTTATATGTATAATCTGATGATGATAAAAAAAAAAATATAATAATGATAATAATAATATAATCCAATTATGAAAACTAAATATAATAATTATAATTATAATAATAATAATAAAACAATGGCTGGTATCAATAAAACGAAGTAGATGCTAATGCTTGAAGCAGATGCTTCGGATTCGGAGTAAATACTTCAGATGCGTAGCATGCTTTCGCTTCCGTAGTACCTACTCCTATGTGCGTAGTAGGTGCTTCGTACATAGGAGTTAATAATAGTGTTTCGTAGTACCTACTCCTAGCTCGGAGTAGGTACTCCGTTTTTGAGCCGGGCGTAGTATCTACTACAGTTTGAGTGAAGCTGCTGTCCGAGCAACTTCGCAGACGGGCTTCTTTGCTAAATAAGTAGAAATGGCCGCTTTTATGAATATTAGTCGACGGATAAAAGTTTATAATAATCGGAGGGAATATGACGAACACGTGTACCGCAACTTGATGTTCGGTATTTTATATCCAGAAATTATTTTATACTACTACTATAGTGTAGATACTACAGTATTGAAGCAAATGCTTCTTAGGAGTAGCAGATACTTCACTTACATAGCATGTACTACACGAGGGAAGCATCTACTACGCAAGTGAAGTATTTACTAGGAGGTGAAGTATTAACCCCTACATGCTTCGTAGTAGATGCTAATACTTGAAGCATTAGTATCTACTTCGTTTTATTGATACCAGCCAATATCTGTGTTTATATGAAATTTAATGCAGAGAGGTCCATATTGCATAACGCCTCCTGCGTACAACCAACGCGTGCTTGGGTCATTTCTGAGGGGTGACCCAACTACGATCAAACGGCATCTTCGTGTAAATGCAGAAAGCTTCAGGAGAATCGTAACGTTGGTGAGACGTAACAGAAAACGATCTGGGTGGTGCATCGAAGTCGAAGTGAGTCACATTTTTTATTTACCATTCTTTTTCCGAAGAGCGGGCCAGTCCGGGCACCTGAAATGTCCCTCTGATATTAATGATAACAATAATAATAATGAATAATAATAATGCTAATGCCAATATTAATAAAATTATGTTCGCAGAGGTGTAATACACACTAAATAACAACATGATTTCCAGGTAACCTTGTTCCTGTTCTGGCTAGCTACTGGCATTGCATACAGGGTAGTAGCAGTTGCTTTCGACATACCATTATCAACTGTTTGCCGAGTGGTGCACAAGATCTTGAACACAGTCATTTTCCTTTTACCCCAAATCGTACGACTACCATCAGCGGACAGATTAGACGACATCGGCATGGAATTTTCAAGAAAGGCAAATAGTGCGGTATTCCGGCAATGTGTAGGAGCCGTCGATGGGTGTCACATTAGAATAATGTGTCCCGTTCGCCTGCATGATCAGTACTACAACCGTAAACAGTTTTATTCTATAAACCTGCAGGGTTTGGTTGACGCCTCAGGTACATTTATAGATGTTGTCAGCGGGTTCCCGGGATCTGTACATGACGCGCGAGTCTTCAGGAACAGTGCCCTATTCCAGCAACATTTATATCCGCCGGAAGGCTATTTTATCATCGGAGATAGCGCATACCCATGTAGACCCTGTAACCATTATAACCCCGTTCAAAGAGCCGCTCGTGGATGAACAAAGGGCATTTAATCATGCATTGAGCCAAGCCAGAATGGTTGTTGAACGCACCTTCGGTATGATGGAGACACGATGGCGAATAATATTTACGAAAGCACTAGAAGTGAGGCTCAACACAGCCATCAAAGTAATTGCTGCTTGCACAGTGCTGCATAATATCTGTGTAAGTCAGGGTGACGTCTTAGTAATGAACGCCCGAAGACGCCCACTACCGCCACGTCGCTTTCCGCGTCCCGAACGAGCAGGGCTAGATTTGCGGAATTTATTTTTACGATTGTACACGCTCGAACAAATAAATAACCGATAAACATACCTCATTATTGTTTTTACTGTTAGTACTGTAACGTCCCACCGGACCCTATACCCTATTTTCTGTTTTCCACTATATACCATAGAATCACATAGAATACCAACATCATGTCATTACATTTGATTATAACCATTTTGTCCAGTTTACATACGTATAACTAGTACAAAAAGTACTGTCTACTAACTAGAAACGACTATGTCGGATGATCTTTTTCTTCTTCGAAATTATGCTATCTTTATTATAAAATATTACTTGAAAATTAATTAAATTAAATTAAATTAAATTAAACGCTATTTCAAAATCAACAATATATTTAAAAGTTCAAAATCAATGTTTATTTAATTTTTAAATTAAATTAAATTAAATGCTATTTCAAAATCAACAATATATTTCAAAGTTCAAAATCAATGTTTATTCAAGTCGAACATTTATTAAATTAAATATACTTATAAATATATTATATTATATATTATATTATATTATATATTTATATTTACATTTATATTTATTTTTATTTATAATTTTTTAATCAAATAAATAAAATGATCAATTCAATCAATTAATTATTCGATTTGTAAATTAAATTAATGTTAGAGTTGTCACGGTTTTCACAGGAAAAATGAGATCAATGTAAATATTGAGGGTAAGTGAACAAATGTAGAAGGTAGTGTCTACACAACGTTATTACTGCGAGTGGAGGGTGCATATATACATTATACATATACCTATGTGGTGAAGACGTTAAATAAAAATTGAGTACATTAGGATGAATGGGTATGAGAATATCAACTGAGACCGGAGTAAAATCCAATTTTAAATATGGTGAATAATATGAATAAAATAAAATTGATATACTACGTTAGAGGTTATAATGCACCGGTGAAGAACATGTGAGCAGTAATAACGTTGTATAAAATATATAAGCAAATCTCTTTTAAAAAAAGATAAATAAACTAAAGTGAGCAGAGATTAAGAGATAAAAATACTACAGGAAGGAAAAAAAGTGAATGAAACGCAGCTGGCTATGAATCTTTCTTTAAAAACTGCTTGATGACCTCGAGAAACTCCTGTTCAGTTTTACGAGCCTTCTCTCGGTCTTCGGCTTGCGCTTTCATTTCTTCGTGCCACATGATAATCAACCGGTCATCTTTTGTGGCAACCGATTGGACCCTCCTCTTCTTTGGTGGCTGTGCAAGCGGTTGATCAACTTCCTCGGCAGCTGAGGTGCGTGACGATGATTCTCCAGGAGTACATTCGGTTTTCCTTTTCATGCAGTTGTTCGTGCCAGAACCTCCCGGAGTGTTCACCCCCACAGCAGACTGAATAGTCAGGAGGGGATTTATGGTGTGCCGACCGGACATAAATTTGTGCATTTCCTCATAAAATTCCCAAGCGTGAGCAGGATGTTCACGCTCCTCTAAGCCCTCACCCGTTGGCGGCAGGATTACCTCCTTATATTTGATTTTAAGATTTTCAAATTTCTTTTGGCACTGGTAGCCACTTGCGCCACATCGTACATTTTCGGCTACCACAGCCCAACCATGCGCTCCCATTCCTCTCTTTCCCGTGAAAAATCCGTCCAAGGCCATACGTGTCTTGATTAGAGTTATAGTATCAGTTTTGTTCCCTAGAAAATAATAATAATAACTATAATAATAATTAACTAGGTGTAAGTATGAATAATTTATCATAATTGTTAAATTTAGGTATGATATTTGATTTTTTTAGAATAAATAAGTTTATATGTAGGTATATATAATAGAACTCGACCAATGATTTTCCCTCACCATTTTTGATTTGCTCAATGATTTTTTATACCATTCTCCGATCTCAAAAAAGCACTCCGGAATTCTTTCATTATTTTATTTTTTTTTTGTTATTTTTTTTTTCCAACACAATTTACGTTGAGCTTAATTTTATGCACGTAAAGCGGGCGTAGAATGAAACTTTACACACAACTTGTTGAAAATACGATTTTTGAGAATTTGATCATATTTTGAAAAATGGCGATTTTGAGCTGCGTTTGAATATAAACAAACATTAACGGTCGGAGGACACAATCACGAATGATTCGGAAGTGCATTTTTGAGCTAGGAGAATCGTAGAAAAAATCGGAGACATGGAATGCCCCATATATAAAGGAATTCTGTGTAGATTTTTTAATTTACAAAAGTTTGTTGATAGAAATCAGTGAAAACCGCGTGTAAAAGTGTAGTAAAAAAAGCGTAAAACAATGACGGAAATTCGTTAACAGATTACAAGGCAATCTGTCATATAGTAAAATACATTGGTAAATTATACTTACTGCGTAATAATACTACGTAATATAGGTAAAATACATTGGTAAATTATACTTACAGTTAAATCTCTGCAATGGAGCTTTGGCAAGCGACATGACCCACAAGGAAAAATATTCAAACACACAAAATAAATGGCATTGATTCAACAATCAAAAACAAATATCGCGCCAAGGCGCAGCGCGCATGCGCGCGGCTACCTAGTCAAGTGCATGTCCGCCAGATATCGCGAGAGTGCTCGAGCATTGGCGTAGGCATGAGCGTAAGGGTAAGGGTAAGATCTAGGGAATGAGCGTTACAAGTTCGGAAACAGCCATCATTCATATAGACGAAATACAGAAGGGGTTAGTACACATGCTAAAACAATTAGTAAAAAGGAATCCTCTTTACGCGACTTTAACCGTTATAGTTGCAAAATTGATGTTCGTTAAATATTCCATAAGCTCTCGCATGATTGTTATTAGCTAGGAAGAATTTCGAATGCGACATGGTATCGGTGGAAACGGACGAATGCATTAAGGGAAGACCCTGGTGAGATTTTGCCCGAAATCGTTCAAAAAATCGATTTTCTGTTTTTGCCGGAAAATTACTCCCGGGGCTTGTCCCCACCTTGTGAGAAACTTTCAAGGCCCTCCGATTTTTTTTGGTTCATTGGCAGCGAATTTTATAAATAAAATCGATAAAATTTTTTTTTTTTTTGCATTTCTTTCGTGATTATTTTCCTCTAGAATTTTAGAATTCCATCAAAATACTATTAAATGGAAGATTAGCAATATACAAGGTCAAAGTTTGAAAAACTCGGTAAATCTGACGCAAATTTGAAATTTGTGACGTCACAATTCCGTGTAGTTCGGGATCGAACCACCTGTAGCCAGTGTTGGGCAGATTTGTAATTAATTAATTACAAATTACAAATTACAATTGTAATTTTCAATTGAAAGTCGAATCAATTACAAATTACAATTGTAATTTGTAATTGGAAGTCGAACCAATTACAAATTACAATTGTAATTTGTAATTGAAAGTCGAATCAATTACAAATTACAATTGTAATTTGTAATTGGAAGTCGAACCAATTACAAATTACAATTGTAATTTGTAATTGAAAGTCGAATCAATTACAAATTACAATTGTAATTTGTAATTGAAAGTCAATCAATTACAAATTACAGTTGTAATTTGTAATTGAAAGTCAATCAATTACAAATTACAGTTGTAATTTGTAATTGAAAGTAAACTCAATTACAAATTACAATTGTAATTGAAATGTTTCTTCGAATCAATTACAAATTACAAATGTAATTGACACCTTTTTTCGAATCAATTACAAAATACAAATGTAATTGAAATGTTTTTTCGAATCAATTACAAATTACCAATGTAATTGAAATGTTTTTCGTATTCAATTACAAATTACAAATGTAATTGAAATGTCTTTCGTAATCAATTACAAATTACAAATGTAATTGAAACGTTTTTCCGAATCAATTACAAATTACAAATGTAATTGACACCTTTTTTCAGATCAATTACAACTTTTAAATGTTGTAACTTTTAATTGATTCGAAAAACTGTTTCAATTACATTCGTAATTTGTAATTGATTCGAAAAAACATTTCAATTACATTTGTATTTTGTAATCGATTCGAAAAAACGTGTCAATTACATTTATAATTTGTAATTAATTCAGAAAAAGGTGTCAATTACATTTGTAATTTGTAATTGATTCGAAAAAACATTTCAATTACATTTGTATTTTGTAATTGATTCGAAAAAAGATGTCAATTACATTTGTAATTTGTAATTGATTCGAAGAAACATTTCAATTACAATTGTAATTTGTAATTGAGTTGACTTTCAATTACAAATTACAATTGTAATTTGTAATTGATTCGACTTTCAATTACAAATTACACTTGTAATTTGTAATTGATTCGAATCCATTTTTTTCGTTGAGATTTTTTTGTTTCATAATGAGTGAAAATCACAAAATTGCAGAGTAGTTTACACTTGCTGTCAACAAGATGCCAGTTTGTAGTAAACTAACCACTAAATGCAGGAAAGCGCGGGAACAATCGGTAACTGGACGCAAGGTACTGTTTCACTAGTTCAAATTTCGAATACCAGATGGCGAACGCGTCTTCGCCATAAAGATACATGAATGACCCGATTTGAGTAGTACTGGTTTTGACCACGAGGTGGCTACGCTTCAGATACAGTTACCAATAGTCGATCATGCCCTGTGCTACAGGCAGTGTTGGGCAGCATCTAATTACATTTGTAATTAATTACATTTTAATTACAAATTACAATTGTAATTTGTAATTGATTTGACTTTCAATTACAAATTACAATTGTAATTTGTAATTAAAATGTAATTAATTACAAATGTAATTAGATGCTGCCCAACACTGCCTGTAGCACAGGGCATGATCGACTATTGGTAACTGTATCTGAAGCGTAGCCACCTCGTGGTCAAAACCAGTACTACTCAAATCGGGTCATTCATGTATCTTTATGGCGAAGACGCGTTCGCCATCTGGTATTCGAAATTTGAACTAGTGAAACAGTACCTTGCGTCCAGTTACCGATTGTTCCCGCGCTTTCCTGCATTTAGTGGTTAGTTTACTACAAACTGGCATCTTGTTGACAGCAAGTGTAAACTACTCTGCAATTTTGTGATTTTCACTCATTATGAAACAAAAAAATCTCAACGAAAAAAATGGATTCGATTACCTCACGGTGGTGCAAGTCTAGAAAATGCCTACCCGGGAAAAAAAGTTCCATGTATGGTCATGTATGATCATGTATAAAAGTATATATGATCATATATGATAGGACATGCTCATACTCGATCATATCTGTTCGTATATGAATTTTGACCTGACATGATCATGTCTAATCACGTGCGTCATATATGATCATACACGGCCATATATGATGTTACGAGCTCATACATGATCATGTGCGGTCATTTCAGTTAGTAACTTGACTGTAATAATCAGACTTATACATGCCCATATGTACTCATACATGTCCATGTATGACCATGTATGGTTATAAACGATCATAAATGAGTATATACACTCGTATCTGAGCACCCGGGAAAAAATGCCCAGATATGATCATATATGATCATGTATGAATACTCAGATCTGCTCAGATCCGAAAAATGGTCCTGCATGATCACGCATGATCAGATATGGCCATACATGATCGGACAGGACCATTTTTCGGATCTGATTATGCATAATCATGTAGGATCATGTATGGCTATATCTGATCGTATATGATCATACATGATCAGACAGGGCATTTTTCGGATCTGATCAGATCTGACTATTCACACCATGATGCATTTGAGAACTTCAGCTTCATATCCATCATGAGCTGAATCCTTCACTACGGCTTCCGATCTGATCATATATGAGTAGAGAGGGTGCAGTATGGATCCTATTTTACAGGCCCCCGTAAAATGGCCCCCCGCTGGGAGGGAGGAGAGGGGGGGAGTCGCCGCCATCTTTTTTTCTAATTTTAATTTTAATTTTCTAAATCTAGCCAAATCTATGGATTCTGACCTAATTGAGCTTCAATTATAGTAACCTAAGTGAGTTTTATCAGTTTTAACCTAAGATCTAATCCTCTATCGTGCTTCTTTTCGCCTTGGCAGTATGATTCGAATTTTTTGAGCTGAGATATATAGATATAGTGGCCTGTGCTTCTCTTTGCTTCGGCAGGATGGGTCCGTTCCTTTGTCCGAGTATATATAGATATAGACCCATGGTTATTTTTGCCTCGACAGTACGGGTCTGTTGCCTCGAATATATATATATATATATATTTTGGTTCAAACCTCGTTACGCTGCGGTGCTAAGCCTCAGTTTTATTACTAGGGGATGCAGGTATAAGGGTTTCCGTCTTTTGGAGGTCGGGATTATGACGGGACAGTCCGCGGACTCTGAGGAGACAATGGTTATAGTTTTTGAATGAACGACACATTGTTTATGGTTTGAACTCGTGTTTATTCATGCATTTCAATTCAGACACAGACATCATGGATTTAAATCTAACTATAACGAGACATATATAAGCCTAAGTGAATATCGTAAGCTGATAGAGGAATTTGTTAACGGTTGATGAATATTTCTTGTGTACAAAAATGATTACTTAAACCTTGTAAAATACTTATTCATTTTCAAAATAAAAAATTAAAAAAAAAAATTTACAAATAAATGTATTCACCAACGGTTAAGAAATTCTTCTATCGGCGTATATGATGAAATCAGATTATTACTAGAGAACAGGAAATACTTATTTCTAAATATTATACAGAAAAAAAAGAAAAGAGGTATAAACAAGGTGAAGGCTTAGGCCTTTTTACGACGACAGCACTGGATACGGTTTACATGAGTGATACTGTTCCGTATTTACTCTTAAGTGTCTCTACTCCCAAACCCCTGGTAATGACTAAAACATCTTGAACCGCCACGGCAAGTGCGGTGGTAAACAGGGCTTTCATTTCAACCATTGTCTGTCCGAAAAAGTTTTTCATTGAACCTGTGTTGTTGACGCTCGTGAGGTCGCGTGCCACCTCGTCAAATTTCCTTGACACCAGAGACGTGAACCCTTCGATCGATGAGTTTAGGAGATCGTCACAGGTGGCTAGCGCGGCAAGATTTTTAGCCAAATCCTCTTTACACTGGTTCGTTAGAACACAGCGAGTCCTGAGGCTGTTGGTATACATGGTGATACAGGGTGCGGCAGTAACAAGACCATCAAACGTAGTTTGTTGCATCACGATGAAGGAGGATGATGTTGGTTTTGACTTCTTAGGCAAGGACTCGTGGTTCGGTGCCCGTGGGTGTTTGGAGTACGATCCGTCCGCCTCTGTCAGAATAACCGATTTCAATCCGTAAGCACTGGAAAACGATAGGGATGATCCTTCAGCGTCCAGAATCTCCTTCTTCGGGGTTTCGCCAGTGGGGCACTCCGTAGATTCGAAGTATGCAGAGATCTTTGCGAATTTTTTTTTCAAATTCCGCCATGCCGTTATACTCAGGGTAACACCGCTAGCACCAGCTCCGTTAATTTGTACAACAGGTTCGAAGTGGAGTGTACTGGTTAATTTATACCCGACCACCGCCGTTTTAGAGAAGGAACTATTTAGTCCATATATGGTTGATAGTAGTAGCAGCCTACGTTGTTTCAGGAGTTTACCGACTACCCCTTCGGTGTCGGAGGTATCGTACACAGATTCGTTAGCAGACATGATTATTTTACACGTTACGTAGCTCACAAGTTCAGAGATGTTCACGTCTCGAGGTTCGAGCTGATTTTGAGTAACGGTTGGAAAAATGGGTTCTTATTTGAAGACTTTCCACCTCCAGACTCCGGTACGAGCCAGCCATGTCGGAGAGTGGTGGTAGTTTTTTTGGTCCTTTTCTGTATTAAAAGGAGGATTCGGATGCTTGTCTAACTTTCTAGAGGATGGTACCTCGACAAGTCCCATCCTGTCCAAGTACAGAAAACAGTGTTTTGAACCGGTCGTAAAATGTGTACAACTCATAATAGCGAGAGCGGAGCGGCGCTCCTCTAGGGTAATAAAATGCAATTACTAACTGAAACTCCCGTCTGTTTGAGGAGTTTCCAGAATTCTGGCCAGTTGAAAAAAAAGGTTCAGAGAATAGTTAATACCTATCGTACCATTGAATAAAGCGGGGAAGGTACTGCGACAAGTCCTGTCCGGTCGAAGAACTTCGCTGGTTATTATATTTCAACAATTTCACCCCATGTATAAAAATGCTTTGAATTGCTCCTAGACACGGCGTTGTGCAGAGCAGTGTGGAGTGAGCTATTCCGTCCTTAGATAATGAAGTGTAATTAGTTTCTGTATACCCATGTCTGTTTATGGCTTTTTTCAAAATTTCGACTGATTGAAAAAAGGCTTAGCGTACGCCTAACCCTGCCACGGGAGAAACCCGGCAGTGAAGGGGAAGGTTTCAGCTTGCGAGTCTCAACATGCCTAATGACGGTGCGTGGGCATGAAGCTATGTGAAAAGAAGGACCTAGTTTATAGCTATCCTGCAATGGGTCGGGCAGGGTTTTACGCGCTCGGACTCGACACACAGGTAACCGCGCTGTTCAATGAAGCGTCGTATACCTGAGGTTCGCTTCCGTACAGCGAGCGTGCCGTGGGGGTACGGGTATACCGTCGCTCATGCGACACAGAGGTATTTTCCACTATGAACAATAGGGATTACCTACCTCTGGGTTGTGACAGTGAAGCGTGGCAGACTTGGTATTTAATAACCTTTCTCCAGTGTTCAAAAGAAAATAATTAGCAGAGTATCACTTATACTAACCACCGCTAGACACGATTGTCACAATAGAGCGGATCTGAAAACAATAAGGGTAGCTGGGCGGTAAACACATCTAACACCCACTCCCTTCAACCGTCTGCGGGAGGTGGTGGTGGAACTGACCGATAGGGTGAATAAAGAGGACCGTCAAATGCGAACTTGCATCAGATCTGAAAACACCTCAGAGCCGAAAACTCCGTTCGTTGATTAAAGTGAATTTTGAATTTTTACCTCGTTTTTACTTGATTCTACCGAGACATAATGTCGAGAATCGTAGCCGGAATCAGGAGATCTTTTTTTGCGGTGCTGCGGTACCTAAAAAAGCACCATGATGCTCTCGTGAGTAGACGGATGCTGAAACTCGCCGATCTTATAAAGCGTGAAACCGATGTCCCGGTGGTGATATCGTACTTTCGCGAAATAATAGGGGGGTGTAATTTGGAAGTGATTGCTGGGTTACTCAGTGGAAACTGTTTACACAGCAACTTGGAGTGTATGCGAGTGATGGAGAGTCATGTGCGGTATTGGCAGGCCGAGAAACTACCATCGATGAAACCCTTCCTCGAAAGCTTGCGAAAAGCAGAGGATCAGGCTCGTTCCGCTGTCCCTGGTAAGTAAAAATCAGTTAATTGTCCTTCATATTATACTACGGTGTAGTGATAAGCGCATCTTATCTAGATCTGCTATTTTCAGAGCTAGACAGGTTCCGGGAGGAGGCTGCTGATGACGCGATGTTTCTCGAAGCAGCCGTTGCGTATGACGTGTCTGAGGCCTGCGGAGCGGTAGAGACTAGCAGCGGCGGTGCTACCACCTGTAAGTAACTCTTTCGTGTTAAAAAAACTGCTTGTCCATATCTCAGAGCTGTGTATAATAAGAGAATAATAATATTGCAGCGAACGCGAAAATAGCTGCGGGTAATTGCGTAGCGGGTACGTCGGCGACTCGGTTGGTAAGCGCTGAGCGTGCCCCGCTACCCCGCTTAGCTTCTCAGGGTGAAATCCAGCAGAGCGTCGAGGTGGTGGGTGAAACGATCGAGCGTCTCTCCCAGGTCTCCATAATCGAAGTGGAGGATTCTGATGCCGATGAACCCGAGTCGGGCGGTTCCGTCAACTTTAGCTCTGCAGAATGTGAGTGAATCCCGGAAGCTTGTATATTGAAGTTATTATACAGCTGTTTTTTCTGATGAACTCTATAAATGTTTCCTAACCTCTTGTTTTTTACCTTTCATATCGTAACAGCGGAGGAGAATGCTTCAGAACTACAGGATGCTCAGGGCTGGGATTTCTTATCGCCCGTCGATCCCGGCGTCTTTAGCCGGGAGGAATGTAAGTACTGCTCGTAATACGTATAATAGACGATCTCCCCTGATAACCGTTGACAATCTTTCTCAATCTTTTTTTCTACATCAACTCAATCCGTAACAGCGGATACAACGGAGAACTCTGTTGAGGCGCCTCAAATCTCCATGGTCGTAAACCGCAGTTCGGATATTAACCGGGAAAATCTTCCATCGGATTTCGATTCGATGGAAACAATAATAATACCGTCCCCGTATGGCGAGCTTCCAGCAGGATTTCTCGCGGCTTCTGAGGAGGAGTAGTTCTGATTGTACGCCTCCTTCCTAGCTCATAGTTTAACATGTATCGATTCAATGTCAAAAGATAATATAAGGTTTTTACTTAATCCCCGCAGGTGCTCAACCAGCCATCAGGCCTCGCTCGTCTAGCTGGCTATTCGGGTCGAATAACGGCGCCGCTAGCTCGAGCATGCAGAGGGGAGGGACTCGCTCTTTGTCGATCAGGCGTCGTGCTCCTGTGGCTGATCTTCCTGCCGAGAGGGTACAGCAGTCTGACGAGGAGAGCAGCTCTGGCGACGGCCCAGTAGAGGATGTGAACCCTGAACATTCACCCCGTTTCAAAATCGGCAGACGGGTAAATCGACGATACCGGCGTTTTGGTCTAGGAGGATGTCAGGTAACTGTGACAATGGGTGTACCACCCGAATCTGCGAATCCAATCGTCTGGTTAGAGGAGGCCTTCCACGAACTATACAGATATTTCTCCTCACTCTGCACTCCAAACGATATTATGGGTATTAGTTTTAACACAGAGGGCTTTACAAGGGGTTCTGCGGGGTTAAGTTTCCGACCGGCTCGCGATTTTCGCTTTGAGGATTTATGGGGTCTTGTATTCAGGGTTACACAGAGCGCGAGTGAATTCTCAATTGATCAGCCGTTCACGGTAAACATAACAACTATCGCTGTTCCGGCAGGTCGGGGGAGACGTTTACCGCTGAATGGGGAGCAGCTAGTCAGTAAACGCTCCATCCTGACTATAACGAACGACGATAATTTATGTTTACCGAGGGCTTTGTTCGTCGCTGTAGTGTATGTGAGGAGAGGTGATCTACGTGATGGACCGTTACAGGCCGAGTGGAACAGGGCTAGGGCATCGAGTAAAAGATACCAGGGTGAGAAAGCTCGCCAGTTAGTAATAGAGGCTGGAGTCGTCATACCTGAGGACGGGTGCGGTATCGAGGAAGTTGCACAGTTCCAGCAATATTTGGCACGGGATGGTTACGCGATTCTAGTTTACGACAGCGAGACGTTAGGTAAAGGCGGTCGGCCGCTTTTTAACGGGGAGGATTTTGTACTGGGTACGGGTTACCGCGGTATAGTACAGAAACTTAATATTATTTATTATAGTCCTAGAGCTCACTATGACACGATTTTAAATATGAGAGCGGCTGCTGCCTATGATTTCTTTTGTCAACCGTGTAACATAGGCTACGCTCACGGTAACGAGCATAGGTGTTCCAATAGATGTAACCGTTGTCTCTCGACTCCTGCATGTGACAAGGGAGTCGCAAAAGTCGAGTGCGATGAGTGTAATCGTGATTTTTACGGGGAGGAGTGTTATAGGCGACACGGGTTGCAGGGTTCGTTTAGCGGCAAACGCACGGTCTGTGGTACCTTACGGGTATGCGGAACCTGCGATATCTTTACGGATACTTCGAGGGGAAAGCATACTTGTGGGTGGACATACTGCAGGACCTGCCGCTCGAACCAAGAAATTAATCATCGTTGTTTTATGAGACCTGTAAAGCGGAACACTGGCGAGGCACCTAGTTACATTTTCATTTTTTACGACTTCGAGACACGACAAGACGAGACTGTGGACGGTGACGAGACGATAAACATACACGTGCCAAATTTGTGTATTGCGCAACGGACCTGTACACGCTGTATAGGTGCGAGTATCCTCGACCCCTGCCCCGGGTGTGGCGTACAGCGAGAATTTGTTTTTAGGGATGACCCGGTCCGTGAATTGGTAGAACTCGCTGATAGTAAGGTCGGAGGCTACCGGAAAGTTATTTGTATCGCTCATAACGCAAAAGGTTTCGACGCCCAGTTTATACTCCGTTACCTAGTGGAGAAAGGCGCTGAGACACCGCAGGTAATACTAAACGGTAGTAAAATAGTCTTGCTAGAAACAGCTAATATCCGTTTTCTGGACTCTCTTGCGTACATGCCGATGGCTTTAGCCGCGTTACCAAAGGCTTTCGGTCTACCTGAGACCACGCAAAAGGGTCTATTTCCGCACCTCTTTAATATACCGGCTAACCAGTTCTATGTGGGAGTATTACCTGCGGTTGAGTTTTACGCGCCGGACTCCATGACGGTAGAGGGTAGGGCCCGTTTCTTCGCGTGGTATGAAGGGGCCGTAAGAGAAGGCTACGTTTTTGATTTTAGTAGGGAAATCGTTGACTACTGCCGGTCAGACGTCACGATTTTACGGTTAGCCTGCCTAGCATTCCGCGATATATTCTTACGTACCGGTGACGTCTGCCCGTTCACGGAGAGCATGACCATAGCCTCTGCATGTTCAATGGTATTCCGGAAAAATTTCCTTCGCGATAGCAGCATAGGGATTATTCCGCCCGCCGGCTACCGTCTAGCCGATAAACAATCCTCCAAGGCTATCCAGTGGTTGGTCTGGAGGGAACATGAGCTAGGTCGGGAGATCTTACATGCGGGTAGGGCTCGGGAACAGCGCGTGCTACGACGTAGAGTTGACGGCTACTACGAGTCGGTGGACGGAACACGCCACGTACTAGAATTTCACGGCTGTTACTGGCACGGCTGTCCACGCTGTTACCGCGTAAATAGGGATAACGAAATTGAGGATGGCTTGGACATGGATAGGCGACTTGAGGAAACTCAGGCAAAGACGCGGCGTATGCGTACCGAGGGTATCGTAGTGGAGGAGATATGGGAGTGCGAGTTTTCCCGTCTGATGGATGCAAGGCCAGAAGTGCGGGCATATCTCGAGCGTAGCGGTTTTCTACCGAGTGTGGAGAATGCCAAGCTGAACCCGCGTGATGCATTCTACGGTGGTCGGACGGGCAACACGTCGAGGTTTCGCGAGGTGGACCCCAGACTCGGAGAGGAGATCCGCTATGTGGATGTTTGCTCCTTATACCCTTGCATCTGTAAAACTGGAAAATTCCCGAAGGGTCATCCCGTAGTACTAGTAGGTGAGGAGTGTAAGAATCTGACCGGGGTCGGTGGAGTAGATCTGTTTAGAGTTGAGGGTTTGATTAAATGTAAAGTACTGCCGCCCCGGAATCTTTATCATCCGGTATTACCTGTTCGTATGCACGGCAAACTAATGTTCCCTCTCTGTAGCTCATGTTGCCGTGACATGGAACAGGGTCCATGCCCTCACAACAATCCCCGTGAGAGGTGTCTAAGCGGGACATGGGTTTCAGACGAGGTGAAAAAGGCCGTAGCAATGGGATATAGGGTAATATCGGTGTCAGAGATCTGGCAGTACGAGGTGACGGTGTTTGATCCCGCTACCCGGGAAGGTGGACATTTTTCGGAGTACATTGATACTTTTTTGAAAATAAAACAGGAGGCTAGCGGCTGGCCCGCCGGTTGTGGTAGTGAAGAGAGCCGGTCTCGATATATCGCTGAGTACGCCCGGGTAGAGGGAATCAAACTAGATAAGGCTAAAATAGAAAAAAATCCGGGGCTGCGTTCTGTGTCGAAGCTATGTCTTAACTCCTTCTGGGGTAAGTTTGGCCAGCGAGACAACCTCTCAAAAACAACCGTGGTCAAGACCAGAGAGGAGCTGCTAGGTCTGGTGACAAGTCCGTCAATTCTGTTGGAGGACCTAGTAGCCGTAAATGATGACGTTCTGTACGCTCGCTGGTCATACAAAGATGAGAGTGTGGAGGCATCGGCTCTCGCGAACGTGGTGATAGCCGCGTATACAACGGCACAGGCGCGGCTCAAACTGTACGGTTATTTAGAGAAACTGGATCGTAGGGTATTATATTATGACACTGACTCGGTCATTTACGTTCGGTCTGGTGCACCTGGAGAATATGAACCGCCGGTCGGCAGTTTTCTGGGTGACCTGACCGATGAACTGGAACAATACGGCGCGGGTAGTTACATACGGGCCTTTGTATCAGGCGGGGCAAAGTTTTACGCCTTCATTGTAGTATCGCCAGATGGGAGGGAAACAGAGATCTGTAAGTTCAAAGGTATTACCCTCAACTACACCACTCGATTGAGGATAAATTTCAACTCTATACGGGAAATGGTAGTTGAGGAGGGAGAAAGCATCAATCTCAGGTATCGTGCGATCCGACGAACCGCAATGCATGATGTGGTGACTCGTGATCAAACGAAAACATGTCGCCCAGTTTTTGTAAAAAGACGTTGTTGCAGGAATAGTTTTGACACCCTCCCATACGGGTATAGAGAGGTGTAACAGTCTCCGCTCCTGGTCCGTATGTAACAGCAGACGAAGGGGCTAGGAATCAGAGCCCCCAGCGCATCCAGTTTCGGTTTAAGTTAGTTTTTACTGTATTTTAGTTGTGTATAACCTTTGTAAATTTGTCATATAATTAGGTCTTTAAGCTATTACTCGCAGTATATACCTGTGATATTAGAAGTAGTATAATCTAGTCTACGGCATGTATTACTACCTTGTACCTGCTCTGTAAAATAAAAGTACCATTAGCACTAAGAAATTGTATGTATAGCAATACGGTTTGGCATCGTTTAATTGCCAGTATAAAATGTAGCACTTGACTCGCACCTCTCTTGGTCACGATATATTATACACATCATTTACCTTACTTACGGTTATACGTAATAAAAGAATCTATGAAGCAAAATGTATCAGTTTTACTTGATTATCCTCCCACACACACTCTGCTAGCAGGGACTTGAGTTTGAATAAATCTGTTAAGAAATTATCTCTATCCCTGTGTATACCCTTATTACCACTCCCCTCAAAATACCTCAAAATAACGATCCTTGTTCGCAAATAGACCTTGTTAAGACTATGTCATCTATGAATAAAAAATTTGATTAAAAATAAGATATATAAAATTAATTTTAAAACACTGCTGATTTCTGGTTGTTGACTCACCGGTGAGCTGTTGCATATGCTCGCTAGATAGTCCATAGCGGGTCGATCGACCGGTGTTAGGTCCCGCTGAGTTCGTATGTTCCTCACACTTTTAAATGTGTAAAATCAACTAGCTTAAGCGGATAGTCTAGATGAGCAGCTCACACGCCGGTTATCAGCTGATTGCCGTCCGGAATACTGAGAGCTTGACCGCGCCCGCTATTAGCTGATTACCGTCCGGAATGGTGAGAGCATGAGCGCGTCCGCTATTAGCTAAAAGATGGCGCGCAACGCGGCGCCGGGGCCCCCCACCGCGGAATAGAAAATTTATCCTAGTCGTATGTAGTAGCTTTTGTTATTCTGATTTCTCCATATCTCTCGAGTTGTTCGCTGGGAAAGGTTGAAGACGTCGTGTTCCATTCGCGTGAGAAAATGGATACTCGTTGGAACCACCCGTTTTCTGCTATAATAGCCGGCCCCTCTGGTTGTGGGAAATCAATCTTTGTTAAGACGTTCCTGCGTCATATCGAGGAGATGTGCGATACACACTTTAATAGTATAATTTGGTATTACGCCGAGCAGCAATCGCTCCCTAGTAACGGAGCCAGCACATCTCTCAGCGACATCGAATATCGGGAAGGGCTACCTCAAGAATCCGACTATGACTCGAACACGCTGCCCAAGCTGCTTATAATAGATGATCTTATGCGAGAGGCCTCCGGTAATATAATCGTTGATCTCTTCACCAAGGGTTGCCATCATAAGAATCTAAGCGTGTTCTTCATCACACAGAACCTGTTTCATCAGGGTCGTGGACAACGCGATATATCACTCAACGCGAATTATATCATATTTTTCAAGAACCCGCGAGATCGCGCTCAGGTACAGCATCTAGCTCGACAAGTCTGCCCTGAGGATCCACGATTTGTCCAGGAAGCCTACCACGATGCAACAGCGCGCCCACACGGTTATCTTTTACTTGATCTGAAACAAGGCACCCCCGAAAACTGTCGCTACCGTAGCAACATATTTCCGACCGACAGACACCACTATGTATATGTCCCGAGGAAAGATATAAAGTCCCGCACTCAGCACGGTTTACCAGTCGTTCGTTTGTAATGTCACGCGTTGTACAAGCAGACGGGTGCGCGGGCTCCGTACAAACCGGAGGTGGTTCTAGACGTGGTGCTGAGGCACGTAGACGATTCGGAAGTGCGAACACGGTGACTCTAAAGGCCCTTTGCAGCCTGAAACCGCAGCAGAGACTAGCTTTACTACGTACCGCCGATAATAGGCTCGTGAAAAATATATGCGAATGCGCTTTGAACACTGTACGCGGCAACGTCACTCTCACCAGGCAAGAAAAGGCCCGACTAGCCAAACATAAACATCTTCTTCGTAAACTGTCGACCAGCAAGGGAAGCTGGAAGAGCAAGAAAAAATTACTAGTTCAACACGGTAACGGATTTCTGCCTATGCTGATAGCCCCCATTCTCGGAACGCTTTTTACCCACCTGTTCGGTCAATAAACACGAGAAGAACGATGGAACATGCAAAGAAGATGGTACTAATACCATCGGAGACCGTGGAACGTTTTCAACGTGGTATAACCTCCTCAGCGGCAGCCTCCGCCGGTGACAACGAAAATAACGAACAGAGCACAAACTCTCCGGTATCCAGGCTCGATAGAGAGATGCGCGCTATTCTGAACTCTCCCGACCTGGATGACGCAGCAAAATGGAAGCTTTATCAACAACTATTACAACGTTTCCTATATTTTTCCGAGGACTCCAGAAAACCGCTTCGCGTGGATCTTCACTCCGTTCCCGATAAAACTGATCCTGCTGAACTCGTACATGGACAAGAAGGAGAAATACCCGCTGACAAGCAACAACGGATATCGAAGATTGCCTTGACAGTACCAAAAAAATACCAGTCAAAGGCTGAACTACTTCTCAAACATCTGGCGGAGTTCCCCACACGTTTTTCCTGGGACAACCAAGGCGCCGTAACCATAGACAACAAACCTCTCCCCGGGACAAATATCGTCGATCTAGTTAACGACACTGTGCGTTCTAGAAAAGGTTTCCAACCCCATGGTAGACATGCGTACGCACGTCTTCTCCAGAGCATCAATGTACCTCGGGAATATGTCGGGAATCTTGACGTCTGGAGGAATGCTCAATCGGCCTCGCCATCGGCTGCTGTAACCCCAGCGAGGCGAAATCAGGCTAAAGGACGCCGAACACCGCACGGTTCCAGGAACCCCGGGAGCAGTAACACAGATCATTCAGTCAGGGACGCTGCCGGTTCCGGTAACGCAGACGACGACTCCTTCTTCTCACCGTCGAAATACCGTCGACCGGAAGAATTACCTAAAAAAACGTCGCCCTCGCCGAAAAAAGGCTGGTTGTCACTTGCATTAGGGAAATGAGGGAGTTAGAACGGATATACTACGATCCCGCCCACCCAGCTGGTTACGCTGGGGCTAGGAAGTTGAAAAGGAGTGTTCGGAATGTAAACGCGGGTGCAATAGAAAACTGGCTAGGTATTCAGGATCCCTATACCTTACACAAACCGGTACGACGAAAGTTCCAGAGACTGCGGTACAACGTTTCAAATATAGACGATCTTTGGGAAGCTGATCTGGTGGAACTTGTTTCTATAAAGGATCATAACGACGATTTTCGTTACTTGTTGGTGGTCATCGATGTTCTGAGCAAATATGCATGGGTGATTCCTCTGTACCGTAAATCGACCAGCGACACGGCTGCTGGTTTCAAACAGATATTATCTTCTACGGAGCGTCGACCAGTGACCCTACAGTCCGACAAGGGTAAAGAGTTCGTGGGAGGTGCGTTTCAAAAACTCCTTACCGAGAACGATATAAGTTTTCGTGTGACCCGTAACCCTGATATAAAAGCTGCCGTTGTTGAACGATTTAATCGTACGCTGAAGGACCGAATGTGGAGATATTTTACTCATAAGAACACACACCGTTACATCGATATCCTGCAAAAGCTCGTTAGCTCGTATAATGACACCATACACTCGAGTATCAAAATGGCTCCTTCCGCCGTGACACTCTTCAACGCGGCGGAAGCACGCGCAAACATTCAACGTAGTCGACCGTCGCACAAAGCACGAAAACCAAAATTCACCAAGGACAATCTTGTACGTATAAGTAAAACGAAGGGTACCTTCGCGAAGGGATACGAGGCTAATTGGAGCGAGGAACTGTTCAAGATTCGACGAGTTGTAACAGGTTTACCGAACGTTTACGAACTAGAGGACCTATCGGGAGAGGAGATCGACGGCTATTTCTATGAACCCGAACTACAACGTGTGACCAAAGACCTCGAAAGTACAGCGTTTCAAATTGATAAAATCATTCGCAGCAAGGGGCGCGGGCGTAGTAAGAAAGTTCTTGTCAGCTGGAAAGGATACCCTGACAAATTCAACAGTTGGATACCTGCAACTAATCTACAGAATCTCTCATCATGATGAAGACACAGTTCTATATAACCCTACCGAGTAATAGCTCGATGCAAATTTTTCCCGATAACAAGACCTGCTGCTATATCACTCAGCTACCACGCACAATCAACCTTCCTGGTGAGTGGGAAGTCGCTATTGTAGAGATCCAATACCCTTTAACATACCTGGACCCCAAAAAAGAAGAGGAAGTTAGACGTAAAATAACAGCAAGGACCGAAGTTAGTGGAGAACCCGTTGTCACCAGGCTTGAGAAGGATGGTTCTATTTCCGAACCCTGGGATCAACTCACCATGACAGAGGAAACCATTGAAGTGTACCCGCAAATTCCATCGCTCATGTTTGTCTATTGTGACATCATAGAACCACGCATCGTTGGAGATGTATATGCACCGCTTCTGCGTATACTTCAGGCAAAGCAAAACGCCGATAACGGGGATACGGAAGTGAAAACATTTTCACCGCCGCACTATCTACCCTTACTTCTATCGAGTTTCCGGACTATCGAAATATCTATAAGAGACCACCAGGGTAAATCTATACCATTTGACCACGGGATCTTGACGGTCACACTACACTTCAAGAAAATATACTAATTCAGTACCGGTGTTGAGAATAGCTGGAAAAACGGGATAATACCATGACTCACTACTTAGAGTATTACGAGTCGCAAATAGGTGGGGGAATCGATCGTGTTTATGTCGGGGCGCCCAATCAAAGGGGTCACGGCATCGGCAGTTTTCTCGGTGGTCTATTCAGAAGAGCTGTTCCGCTGTTGAAAAAAGGAGCACGTCTACTTGGTAAAGAAGTTCTGCGTAGTGGTATGAATTTCATGACGGACCTGGACAATGACATACCGTGGAAACAGGCGTTTCGAACACGCGCCAGTGAGACAGGTCAAAACTTGAAGCGGAAGGCCCAGGATGGTCTTGAAAAGGTTATGAAGGGCGAGGGTTATAAACTCAGGTACGGGGGAGGGCTGAGCCAGTCTGGACCTGTCCTTGTACCGAGTTTATCGATAGGAGCTACGAGGACTAAATTGCGTGGAAAGCGTAAAACCCCTGCGAAGACAAAGAAAAAGAAAACGACCAGGACCGTTTCGAAGAAGAAGAAGAAGACGCCGAGTACTAAAGGAGCATCTGGTAAAGCTAGGAAGAAAAAGTGTTGCAAAAAAAGAGCCGTTACGGATATTTTCGGACCCTTGTAAAGACAGAAGCTGGAGTGATTAGTCTTACTGGCTCTCGCTATAAAAATGGCCTACCTACATGCCCGCTCTTGTGAATGCTTGAAATCCGAACTGGATCTCTTCACTCTACCACCTACACAGACATCCATCGAAGGTGGTCAATGGGTGCAGTACAAGCCTGTGTCCGCACTCACCGATGACTCACCGATTGAATTCACCGTACCGGGACAGGGTGATGAGTACCTGGATCTCTCACACACGATGCTCCGAGTATGTGCACGTGTGTACAGAACCCGGACCGATCCAGCCTCTGCAGATTCACTTGTAGCCCCTGTTAACAATTTCCTGCACACTATCTTCAATCAAGCTGATGTATATTTTAATCAAAAACTGGTTTCTCCGAGTAACAATTCATACGCATACCGAGCTTACATCGAGACTTTGTTAAACTACGGTGACGCAGCTAAAAATTCACATCTCACATCGGGCTTATGGTATTCCGACACAGCCGGCCAGTTTGAGGAGACCACAGGTGTTAACAATGCCGGATTTAAAAGTAGAAGTAAATACGTCAGCGATAGCAAGAGTGTGGATATGCTCGGGCGTTTGCATTGCGATGTCTTCAATCAGGAAAAATTTCTGCTAAACGGGGTAGAGCTCCGATTGAGACTTGTCAGATCCAGGGATGCCTTTTGCTTGATGGAGTCTGGCGACTATCATAAAATGGAAATTCAGGAGGTGACCTTACTCATACGACGCGTCAAGATCAGCCCTGGTATTTTACTAGCCCATGCACGAACCCTTGCCAAAACAACTGCGAAATACCCAATGACACGCGTAGAGGTCAAGACAATGACAATACATAGTGGAGTGCAAGCCGAGACACTGGATAATGTTTTCCTTGGGCAACTACCGAAACGATTAATCATCGGTTTTGTGGACAACAAGGCCTATAACGGTGATAAAAAACTGAATCCGTTTAATTTCTCATCATACGGACTCAGTCACCTATCCCTATATATCGAAGGCACTCAGATTCCATCGAAACCGTTACAGCCCAATTTCTCGACCAAGTTATTTGTGGATTCCTACAACACCCTGTTCACGGGTACCGGTATACATTTTCTCAACGAGGGGAACTCGATTCCTCGTCAGGGTTATGCGGAGGGATACTGTCTTACTGCATTCGATCTTACACCCGACCTCTCAGCCAGCGATAACGGACATTGGAACCTCATCAAGCATGGCAGTGTTCGAATTGAAACACGCTTCGAGTCCGCTCTGACCACGACTATAAACTGTATCGTCTACGCAGAATTCGATAACGTGATTGAGATTGATTCCATGCGGCAGGTCATCACAGACTTTGGCAATTAAACCTGCAAGTTAGCTACGTCTGTCCACTGTATCCTGTTGGATCCTGTACTTCATAAATCCGCAGCTGGGTCTTCCCTTTCGGGTGACGAGCTGTGCCCAGTGTAAAACCTGCTAGAACTTGCTCATCCCTACCCTCTCACCATATACGAAAAGGGCTGGTTAACACCATAAAACAGAAAAGCTTAAATATCTGCACCAGACTACTCCTACCATCAGTCTACTAGTAGTGCTCCGGACCTTCTCGAGTAACAATCGTTCAGTTCTTCAAGTAACCATGAACTACATCATCGATATACAAGGCTTCTGCGCTGAGAACGGCCAGCTCATGCCGAAAGAGGTTGCAGTCGTCGCCTACGAGAATAAGGCCATGGCTCACTGGATCATCACACCTCCGCACTCCATCGGCGAGCTCTGTTCATCAAGACGATCGCAAAACAATTGGTTGACAAGTAATCACCACGGAATAGAATGGTTTGAGGGCGATGTGACGCATAAACAACTGAATGCGAATTTACGCGCTGTCACGTATATGGCGAAGAACATTTTCTGTCGCGGAGTGCAGAAGACTAAATTTCTTCAAGAGGTGATGTCACGTGAAATCGTAAACCTGGAACGTGGTGAATGTCAGTGCCCTGCGTTCAGAGACCTGTCATCGACCAAGTCATGTCTTCTACACTCTGGTTCGCGAAAGGACTTCAGCTGTGCACTGCGTAATGCTATGAAACTGAAGAAGTGGTTGCAGTCACGCGAGTTATCCGAAAAAAGCATCTCTTCAATCCCTTTCCGTACCGGACTGTTAAATTCGCCTGAACGACCTGGGGATAGGGAGAAAGAAACTGCGAACAATCCTCTCGAGCAAGGAGAGGACGAGTGCGGCCGCAACGGTATAGAGGAGATATCTGCACGCATGAAGACTGCCTGCCAGACCCTGTGACTGAAGATCTCACAGTTTCTCCATCAAATTTACCAGTGAGTCCACAACTGTCGGAGAGGATGGATACCTCACAAATTTTTAGCGCACTGGAACAAGCACCTGCCCGGACGAAGGGAGTTTACCCAGCTGATCAAATCCCGTTGCGCTGGATATATCCGACCGCTATCGTAGCGAATACAGATGTCCATACTCAGCCCGGTACACACTGGGTTGCTTTCCATGTAACAGCCGCTGGAGAAGGCGTATATTTCGATAGTTTTGGACTACCCCCTATTATACCCCACCACATCAGGGCTCTGCGTCGGAACTGTATAGTCTACCGCTGGAACGATAAACAGCTACAGAGTTCTTCCTCTCTGGTATGTGGACAGTTCTGCATCATGTTTTTATATTACATGACGCAGGGGTTTACTCTCGAGCAATTTACAAGTATCTTCAGTCAGAATCTGAAGAGGAACGATAGACTAGTCACTTCATTTTACAGACGCTTAAGACTAAATAAGTTTAAACGTAGAATACGGAACAGTATCAACCGTGTAAACTGTATCCAGTGCTGTCGTCGTAAAAAGGCCTAAGCCTTCACCTTGTTTATACCTCTTTTCTTTTTTTTCTGTGTAATATTTAGAAATAAGTATTTCCTGTTCTCTAGTAATAATCTGATTTCATCATATACGCCGATAGAAGAATTTCTTAACCGTTGGTGAATACATTTATTTGTAAATTTTTTTTTTAAATTTTTTATTTTGAAAATGAATAAGTATTTTACAAGGTTTAAGTAATCATTTTTGTACACAAGAAATATTCATCAACCGTTAACAAATTCCTCTATCAGCTTACGATATTCACTTAGGCTTATATATGTCTCGTTATAGTTAGATTTAAATCCATGATGTCTGTGTCTGAATTGAAATGCATGAATAAACACGAGTTCAAACCATAAACAATGTGTCGTTCATTCAAAAACTATAACCATTGTCTCCTCAGAGTCCGCGGACTGTCCCGTCATAATCCCGACCTCCAAAAGACGGAAACCCTTATACCTGCATCCCCTAGTAATAAAACTGAGGCTTAGCACCGCAGCGTAACGAGGTTTGAACCAAAATATATATATATATATATATTCGAGGCAACAGACCCGTACTGTCGAGGCAAAAATAACCATGGGTCTATATCTATATATACTCGGACAAAGGAACGGACCCATCCTGCCGAAGCAAAGAGAAGCACAGGCCACTATATCTATATATCTCAGCTCAAAAAATTCGAATCATACTGCCAAGGCGAAAAGAAGCACGATAGAGGATTAGATCTTAGGTTAAAACTGATAAAACTCACTTAGGTTACTATAATTGAAGCTCAATTAGGTCAGAATCCATAGATTTGGCTAGATTTAGAAAATTAAAATTAAAATTAGAAAAAAAGATGGCGGCGACTCCCCCCCTCTCCTCCCTCCCAGCGGGGGGCCATTTTACGGGGGCCTGTAAAATAGGATCCATACTGCACCCTCTCTACTTATATGACATCGTGCATGATCATACACGTATCTGAGCATTATTTCTGTATACAGCTGCAGATATGATCATGTATGAGCATGCATGGCCATATATGACATCATGCATGATCATACACGGGGTCATATATGAGTTCATATATTATCATGTATGAATAGACATGATCGTATCTGAGCATTATTTCCGTATACAGCTGCAGATATGATCATGTGTGAGCATGCATGGCCATATATGACATCATGGATGATCATACACGGGGTGATATATGAGTTCATATATTATCATGCATGAATAGACATGATCTTATCTGAGCATTATTTCCGTATACAGCTGCAGATATGATCATGTATGAGCATACATGGCCATATATGACATCATGCATGGTCATACACGGGGTCATATATGAGTTCATATATTATCATGCATGAATATATATGATCGTATCTGAGCATACATGGCCATATATGACATCATGCATGATCATACACGGGGTCATGTATGAGTTCATATATTATCATACATGAATAGACATGATTATATCTGAGCATTATTTCCGTATACAGCTGCAGATCTGATCATGCATGACATCATGTATGACCATATCTGAACTCAGATACGATCATATCTGTTCATGTGGGATCATGTATGAGCTCATGTATGATCATATGTGATCATATCTGAGCTCGGATATGATCATGTATGATCATATCCGATCATATCCGAGCATTTTTTCCCGGGGCATACTAATAATTGCCCAATCTGAACTATACATGACAAACTATGATCATATATGATCATATATGCCCATATATGATTGTATATGCCCATATATTGTCGTGTATATGATGCAATGAAGCCTCCAAATAGAATTATCGAACTCACGGAAATACGATTCAAATATTCTAGGTCTTCGAATTTCCTCTCTGCGTTTCACAGTACTGAGATTGTCACCAATTATAACACATAAAAACTATCCATCGTATGCCTGTGTGTTCAACAAAAATGACTATAAAATTTCCGATCAAGACCATGCAAAAATATCGTCGATTGATATGCTGTTATTGTTTTGATTTCATCAAAGTAACTCACAAAATTAGGGTGGTCGGTTTGACGTGAAACGCTCCATATAGGGTGGTCCTTAGAGAGGGTAAAAAAAAAAAAAAAAAATCATGTTGGATCCCCCCAAATCAGCTCCAAATAATTTAAAAAAAATTCCCTAATTTTTCCAGATTTTTATTTTGTTCCCCTAGTCTCCCTATTTGAGAAGGAATTTTCAAATGATTCAAAAACATGTTTATTCACTATATTTCATACTAAATTTTCTTTCATGGTTAATCGTGAGCCAAAAATTCATATTCTCGATTATTCAGTGAGATTCATCTTCTTTTCAGTGAAAAATAAAAGAATCACAAATGGGGTATCCCATGAGAATCGTGTGCTTCATTGTTATTACTATTATTTTATTCAACATAACAAATGATCAAATTAGGCAAAAATTCAATTATTCAATAATTGCATAACCCACATGTCAGCACTACGTAACATCAAACTCGATGACATGCAAAAACTGCCGTGATTTTTTTGCCTAATTTGAAGAAGTGTCGTTCCTAGAAAGTCACATTACTTTTACTTTTAAATGCTCATTTAGCTTATATAATGTGTTCAGATATATTCACAAATGCTCAGACATGTTCGGATATGCTCAGATATGTTCGGATATGTTCAGACATGCTCATATATGATCTTACATGCCCATACATCTTCATGTCATCTTTGATATGCTCATATGTGCTTCCACATGCTCATATATGCTCCCACATGCTCATGTACGTTCAGATCAGGTCAAATTTCATACCTGATCATGTATGGAAGTTCATATATGGCCATATCTGATCATGTATGGAACTTTTTTTCCCGGGTAACGTCTAAAAATAGGGATGTGCCGGATATAGATTTGGCCGGATAACCGGATACCGGATATCTGGCCGAATTCATTTGCCGGATACCGGATATCCGGCCGGATATCCGGTCAGGCAATATCCGGCCGGATATCCGGTATCCGGCACAAAAAAATCGCCTAATGTTGGGCTTCCATCAAACACTAAACACTTTGAACTAAGAATTTGAATTTCCTGCTTATTTGAGATTTGACCACTTTAATTTTTTTTTTTCCATTTCTTTCATCTTTACTAATAGTACAATTATCTTCTGGGCAGTACATTGAAGATTATTGCTATCCGGTTATCCGACCGGATAGCAGTGCTATCCGGTTATCCGACCGGATAGTAAAAAACAGGCCGGATAGGCCGGATACCGGATACTTACCGGATATCCGGCACATCCCTATCTAAAAACGAGCAGGGTAAAAAAAATCTTGGAAATAAATTCCAATCGACGGACTTTCCCTCTGGAAAACAAGTTGGTCATCAACAATTGCGTTACGAACCGGAGCCTGGCCCATCCAGAATACAATTAGGACCGAAAAAGATAAGTAACCCTCTAGGACCTAGTACATCATCTACTAGCAAAAGAAAAATTGAAACTTTTGTTTCATCACAGTCGTCGGAGCCAGGCGATGCTTGTAAAAATTATTTATTTGTGCATTCCAGTACCTACTACCTCCGTGCTCTCTTTGTCGATCATCCTAACGCGGATTTAGGCCCTAGTAGGCGTCCGAGAGGTGATTTTCTCGTCCCCCGCTTCGCCACCGAGGCCTTCAGAAGGTCTTTCGCGGTCTCGGGCGTGCTTTTCTGGGAATCCCTTCCCTCTGATCTTCGTGGATCCTCGTCTCTGCCTATTTTCCGGTCTCGCCTGCGGCAATATCTTCTCGACTCTGAGCTAGCCAGGGCCTAGGTTAAGTGCTCTATCTGAATTATTTTCGTCGTACTCTGCTCGCCTTACTATTTACTTTCTTTGTTAAGTTTCTTACTTTATTTACCTTTATGTTCTTGTTAATTTTGTTATTTCATTTTACCTTTACTCTCTCTGTTAAACTTTCTAACTCTTTGTCTTTACTGTAATGTTACTTTGTATCTTTACTGTAATACTTGTCCAACATTGATATGGATAAATAAACTTTCTATTCTATTCTATTCTATTCTACCTGGCAGGAGCTTTTTAAAAATTTAGCATGCGCTGAATGTGGACAGAAGCGCCTCGCTGGGCAGATGAGAGAACGAAGAGGATTCGCAGCACGGCTGTGCGTCAAATGCGAAGACTGTGGCTTTCTTTCCGCACAAAGTTTTACGAGTCCGCGAACAACAGACAACACCAAGCGGCGACCGTTCGATGTCAATAGAAAAATGGTGGAAGTTTTCTCAGAATCTGGAGGGGGACATGCTCAAATGCAAGAGTTTGGAGCAACAATGGGCATGAGCGTGATGGCATCCCAGACATCCTTCGCACATTCAAAGCGATTGGCAGACGAAGGTGAGTCGCTAAAAGAAAAGGTGCTTGCCAAGGCTCGCAACGCTGTTCGACAGGCTTATGTGAACAGGGACGAACAGGTGATGAAAATCAGTACCAAGATTTTGAAAGAGCGGGACACTCAACGGAAAAGAAAAAGCGAGTGGCAGAATGAAGCACGACGAAAAAAGCTTTGGCGTGCTCTCAAATTGACAAAGGCGCAGCTTGAAGCTTTGAACATCAGAAAGGAAGGGACAACTTATGGAGCAGGACAGTTCTAGGCCAGGCAATGTCGAACCAACATTCAATAATCATTCAATAATAATAATAATAATAATAATAATAATAATAATAATAATAATAATAATAATAATAATAATGATAATAATGATAATAATAATAATAATAATCAATTATTTGACCCCCACTATTACTCTATTAGAATGCTCATTTTTGTTTTTAATTTTATTCCATGTGACGGTGAACCTGGAAATGTCACGCGAAGATAGTCCGTGCTCCGAGATATGTCGGAGCAAAAGAAATCGAGGATCTAAGATGCGTTCATCAGAAAGTGTAACATTATGACCTCGGACCATATATTCTGAAGAATTTATTTAATTTGTCACAAATTTTCATTAAAACACGATTTACTCAAAACTACATTTTCAGCTACGCTAAGAACTCCTTGCGTCATTGTTTTGCTCCGATCAACTTCTCCTTCGCAGAGGAAGTTCACACATACCTTATGCACAAATTCACTGATCAGATTTTCCAAATTGTGAAAGGAACATATTTTTCAAGTCTCAAATAACATGAGAAATGCAAAAAAAATTTGGAAGTGAAAATAGTAAATGCTCTTAAACAAGAACGAAAAATTAATTCGCAAATCTGATCAGCAAATCTCTTCGCCTGAGTGTCTCAAAGATCATAGTTCAAGATGAATATGATTCGATTAAAGTTATGACGCAGGGGACTTTTTGAAGTTCAGTATGTCTTTACCATTAAATGTTGCGTAACTTCCACATTTATCAAGTAATCTGTGGGATCAAGGTGGGATTTTCTTAGTTCCTGAGTACACTTTCACATGATCTAAAAATAATTTCGATTATGAAAGAAATGTCGAAGTTTTGAGTTTCACCAGGGTCTTCCCTTAATGTTTGCCGCATCCGATACCGATTCAGCTAGTAATGACGACCGTTTCGGTGTAGATGATGAACGATCGCTGGAACATGAGGTTCGCTTTAATTTTATCCACAACACCTATTTCAAACATAACTCAATTAAACGCAGTGAATATCTGAGTATAAATCTATTCCTCGTTGTAGAGAACAACCAGTAATAATAGTAGCATAATCGACGAAAATGAAACCGAAGATTTACGATTTGTCCCTCCTGTCCCTCCGGAGATTTCCCAATATTCGAGCAGTGGTGAAACAGATTCTGAAGATAATGGCAGTTTCAAAGAGTTTTTCGAGACTGAACCAGATAAAGAGGAAATTTGGACACAAAAATTGCATAATTACACAGATATTAGTGTAGGTGAAACTGTTTATAAAATTCTAGATTTGTATTTGAAACACGCGACAACTAAAAGTGCGCTCTATGATTTCTTATCCGTTATTGATTTATTATTACCAAAGCCAAATAATCTTCCGAAAACAAAATATTATTATTATGAAAATTATTGATTCGATTATACCAGAAAGCAATGAAATAATGAGTAAACACAAAATTTGCGAAAATTGCAGTAACTACCCGCGTGGAAAAAAATATATCAAAGTATATATGCCAATATGTATGTTGAAATTCGAATATATGAGCGAATCCACGTCACTTCACTCAAAAAAAAAAACCGTTAAGTCACGGATCTTTGCGCCATTCGACATATCTTTAGTACTAAGGGGAAAAAAAAATACAACTTCAGGGATTTTGAAAAATTTTCAAAAATGGCGGAGTTAGAGCTATTTGAATGTTGGTAAGTCGCTGTTGCACCGCTATGTTTGAAAATTCATATCTCCGAAAGTATTTACCGGAGCAGACTGATCCCGGAATCATTTTGTTCGTAAAAGAATGCGCTTTCATAGAAAAAATTTTGTTTTCAAAAAAAAAATTCTTTCTATTGTTTTTCGTCGTTTTTATTTTTAATTTCGCTGCCATTTCCGCGGGACCTACAGGAATCCATGGAGATAATTTTTTTCGGATAGCCGAATCCTTCCCCTTCAACCCTAAAAAAAAAAAAATCATGGAGAACCTACCTGGGCCGGAGAAAAAAAAATAAAACGTCTTGTCGCGCGTCGCCCCGCGCCGATCTTTTGCAATATTTTGGTGGCTCTGAAAAGGGCCGATGTTTCTAGCGATGATTTGCTCGATGGCACTTAGTGTAGGACACCTCTGTTTGAAATTAATTCATAATTTTGATGGACTCAAAATTTTCTGATGCGGAAAATAATTTTGTTTTTACGAGTTTATGAGATATTGGAATGACCGCATGTAATTTTAGAGTGCCACGAACTGTCAAGGCTTTATCAAATCGATTTTGTAGAATAGATTCTTTCGGTTGATGTTCTGCAGCCGTACAGTACGCAAAAGATATGCTCCGAAAATAAGAACATGCCCAATTATATAGATCCAGCGGTGTTTGAATAGGATCAGAATTGCCAATCAGTTGTAAACTCGCACGTGAAGCTAATCTCTTAACAGTTCCACCTACCCCATCACACGGCCCTTTTCCATGTGATGTAGCAAAGAAATGCCATTCGGCGTGGCATTGAAAGTCTTCAAAGTGATGTGTTGAATTTATAAAATTCTTTTTGTTCTTATATTGGGAAGCTGCTCCATCAGAGAAATAAATTATTTTGTCTATGGGAATTGAATCTTGGAACTTTTCTTTCATAAAGTTGACTAATTTTTTTTTAAATAAATGAACCGCAACTGTATTATGTTTCAGATGCTCTGAAATTATCACAAAACTAAAATGTCTCAACTGGTCGTCACCGTAACTTTTATAGTAAACCACGATTGAATGAATAGTCGCCTGATTATTGCTCCAGTGAAACCCTTGCGTGGAATCTTGTACAACAAATGCATAATTCTCAGCGAAATCGCATACCACTAAAAATTCCCCCATTTCAAGCTCTCTTTCATCTTCTGCGAATAACTAGTTTGCTGCTTCGCAATGAAATCATGTGCAACCAATTTTGACAATTGATCACAGAAGTTATCCACAAAATTGCTGAGCCTTTTATTTCAGGTCAGTTCAAAAGATGCCTTACACCAGGTGCAGGCAACTTGGTGCAATTGTTGCACTTGGTAAATGCGGCAAGAAGGGATTAAGTTGATCCTTACACGTGGGTCACGCATAAAGGACCAATTTGACCGCGCTCGACTGTTCCGGTCCGCTTGGGCCATAAGAAACAATGGATACTTCGAAACCTATAGTTATGCCTGTCACAGACATTGATGCTTCAATGGATTTCCCTTTTCAAAACAACCCCGTAGATTGAGGGATTATATTCCGATACAAGTAAAGGGATTAGTTACTTTTAGATATTTAACACAAAACGATCAGAGTTTGCGCAGTTGGTGACTTCGAATTTCCAGAACAGGTATAGGTATATGTAACTCCGAGAAAACATTACCAGTAGACGGATAAGCGAAGACTAAGGTGGTTAAACAACTATTTTCGGAGAATGAATAGCCCGGGTAAGTAGAGAAGCATCAAATGTAATTTAACTCCACTACGCAACACGAGGAGCTCGCCGCGCGGCCGTGGATTGACGCCCGCGGCGACGCGCGACAAGACGTTTTATTTTTTTTTCTCCGGCCCAGGTAGGTTCTCCATTAATTTTTTTTTCTAGGGTTGAAGGGGAAGGATTTGGCTATCCGAAAAAAATTATTTCCATGGATTCCTGTAGGTCCCGCGGAAATGGCAGCGAAATTAAAAATAGAAACGACGAAAAAAAATTGAAAGAATTTTTTTTCTTGTAAACAAATTTTTTTGTATAAAAGCGCATTCCTTTACAAACAAAATGATTCCAAGATCAGTCCGCTCCGGTAAACACTTTCGGAGATATGAATTTTCAAACACAGCGATGCAACAGCGACTTACCAAAATTCAAATAGCTCTAACTCCGCCATTTTTGAAAAATTTTCAAAATCCCTGAAGTTGTATTTTTTTTCCCCATAGTACTAAAGATATGTCGAATGGCGCAAAGATCCGTGACTTGACGGTTTTTTTTTTGAGTGAAGTGACGTGGATCCGCTCATATAGCAAATGAATAAGCAAGATCTCCAAGGGCTCGATTTATTGCTCGTTGAAAAACGGAAGGAGCATTTCGTAATTCAAACGGCATTGAAAGATACTCATACTGCCCATCAGGAGTAACAAAGGCAGTTCGCTCCATTGATTCCGAATGGACAGGAATCTGATGAAAACCACTAGCCATGTCAAGAGATGAAAAATAATTTGCACCTCCTAACCTCTCAATTTGATCCGCTATAAGAGGTAATGGATACCTATCCGGAACAGTATGACTGTTGAGCTCGCGATAATCTACGCACATACGATCCGAGCCGTCTTCTTTTTAACTAAAAGAATCGGGCTTGCAAATGGCGAACAACTAGGTCGAATAGTACCTGCTGCAATCAATTCTTTGACTTTATCACGAACTACCTGTCGCTCAATCGGACTAAGTCGGTACGGTCGTCTTTGGACAGTACGATTCGGATCAATGAGACGAATTTGCAACTGTCCAGTAGTTACGTTACTATTCGGAGTACCTTCGACGAAAGAAGCAGAGTAAGTGGACAAAAGAGAAAGAAGAGAACGTTTGTCTTTTTCTGGAATATCAGTAACTACATTTTCAAAATTCGCCACTTTAACCCCCAACTCGCAAATATTTACAGTCTCATTCCTCTTAAAAAGTATATAGCCCAGTCACTTTAGGTTTTCACTTCGGAATAAATCCCACCAAGCTGGATCTTGGTATACAATTTCGATTTAACGTCTCAAACAACATATCAAAAGTCTCCACCGATTGGTCGCCGGCATCCTTTATAAATGGCGGCTAAAGGTGCAGAAAATCAGCTTATCCCAAATATCTCCGAATATATCAATGCTACGATAAAAATGGTGCAGCACTAATATGAAGTTATTTAAATTTTCTACAAAAAAGGTTTGATATATTTTTTTCGTACAAGCAAGGGTTTTTGCGTGAGCGCGCGTGCAATATGACCGTAGCGTTCGAAGTGCGGCGGTAGGCAATTTTCCTCAATAGTATATTACTCACCTAGGGAGGGAAAGTAGGCTAACCCAAACTGCGTGTGAGATTGACACCCGAGCCGAAGGCGAGGGTGACAAAAACGCAGTTTGGGATGGCCTTTTTCACTCCCGTGTGAAGTATACTATTTTTCACCACACCTGCACGGAAAGTACGACTTTCGCTCCCTTGCGTGAGCGGGAAGTCGTTCTTTCCGATGCAGGGGGTGGTGAAAAATAGTATACCTCACACGGGAGTGAAAAAGGCCATCCCAAACTGCGTTTTTGTCACCCTCGCCTTCGGCTCGGGTGTCAATCTCATACGCAGTTTGGGTTAGCCTACTTTCCCTCCCTAGGTGAGTAATATACTATTTCACCACCCCCTGCATCGGAAAGAACGACTTCCCGCTCACGCAAGGGAGCGAAAGTCATACTTTCCGTGCAGGTGTGGTGAAAATATCTTTTCAATGAGTAATCTTAAGGTTGTTAGCTTGTAAAAGCGGTTACCGACAGATCTGTGTGAAATTTTACTGGTGAATAGCTTGAAACACGTTCTACAACATGATATGAAGTTCATTGATTTTTGCCGTATATTAGTGATGAAACAAATTATTGAAGTTTACATTATTTGCATACGTACATAGGGAAAATACCAACTTTTATCACTCTAACGTTTTTCATGATTCAACTAGGCGACAGATTTCAATAAAAAACTAGTATGTTATGAATTGAAATTTAACGAACATTTTGAGACTAGAAACAAAAGTATTTCCCGTGTAATAAGGAAGATATTGTTAGTTAAACTCAAGTCTCTTTTAGATATTTGCGTGTAAATCAAATGCTGATGTGATAGACGTGACAACAGCGCTCACGTAGCTCAAACGGACGGCTCGAGCGGATTCTTCCGTTATATACACGCAATGTTGCCACGATCTATTATAACTTCGACTCAATGCGCGTGTGCCTATGCCTAAAAGAAATGTGAACTGTACCTTGACAAAAGTTTGTCAACTTGGCCGTTTTAAAAAAATCTTAAAAAATATTAGAACGACTTTGTTTAACTATCAAAACATTTTGATACGGTTTGCATATCATAGCATGTAATTGATAGTGTGTATATTTGATTTTGTGACTTATTTATTACTGTGGTCATTCTAGAACTATCGTCAACTGAAATAAACTTTTGGCTGTGACTATAACAAGCTAACAACCTTAAGATAAAGATTGTAGAAATACAAGTCGGTGCAAATTAAGCTTTCTGTAAAAAGTACTATTTCCTAACTATTTTTGACACCACCCTGGTAGAAAATTGAACGGAATATGGCCAGAATCCGTTAAATTTTCTGCTCGGTGGGCAGATTCTGGGCAGAAAATATGGCCAGAAACCCCGCGGTCTGACGACGGATTCTGGTGAAGGATCTGGTCAAGTCATCAACTGTTCATACACATACATAACCTACAGTCCTGAACTTTGTATGTATGCATGTACGTGTGACACACGGCAAACTTCCAGAGACAGTGGGAGAGAAAGAGAGAGAAAGAGGAATAGTGAGAAAGAGATAGAGATACCTGCGTGCGCATCCACCTATAGCTATGTATAAGGGTAAATTAACCGTGGCTTCTGATTTTTGGTACACTAAACGTAATGGATTCTGATCCGGACGAGTTGGACAATTCTAGAAACAGCCAATCGGCGCTCTGGATTTTTTTAATCCAGATCCAGCGCCGATTGGCTGTTTCTAGAATTGTCCAACTCGTCCGGATCAGAATCCATTACGTTTAGTGTTTTAGTGTACACGTGTCATCGGCATACTATGTTTGAAATATATATTTATAAATTTTAAGTTTAGAGGTGTTGAGCACGATCATTTTCATTCATTTTTCCAGCTTGTAACATTGGGTTTACATAACCTCAAACATAGGAGCTAGGAATCATTCACCAGATTTTGGTCAGATACTGGCCAAATACACCATGAATATCTGGGCAGATTCTGCCCAGATGATCTGCGCAGAATCTGTTAAAAGGCCAGATCGTCTGGTCAATTTTCTACCAGGGCAGCTGCAGTGTTTATTCACATACGAGTTTCTTCGCATTCAAATGTACTCTCTTCCACACCACCTACGGGGTCGCGGAGTGCCAAGCGCATTTTTTTTAGCTTGGTATCCCGAAAAGTCGGTCTAATCCACGAAATGAAAGGTACAAATAAATAATACACAAAAAGTTATATACATTTATTTACAAGCTGTGGTTATATAATGTTTTTTTTTTTTTCTCTTTCTTAATTTTACTTGTAAGATTATCTACTATCTTACTTAACATTTTTCTATTTTTATCTTTACATTAAAACTTCAACTAAACTATTGAGTATGGGAGACGAGGAATCATAAATAAAATTTCATACAAATATTAGATTGATAATGGAAACATTAAAAGTTTTATTTATTATCGAATGTGTTCCTACGTAAGAAACTAATCATGTTGGGAATTATTTTTCAATATTTAATGAATATAATCAGATTAATCATTTAAAACATTGACATCCCTACTGAAAATTTCCAGGTGGAAATCCATGGACGATTCCACCTGGACTTTCACCCGGAAATCTATATAGAGAATCCATGTGAATCCGTGGATTTTCTGCCGGGATTTGGAACTGGAAATCCATGGAATTCCATATGGTTGTAGTCATGTGCAGAAACATGTGATCCCATGTGTAATGATATATCGAATCCTATGTGTAATATTATATTGAATCCTATGGATTGTCCGTAGTAGTTACTACAGAAATCTCCATGAACCCCGCTTAGTATACTGGAATATCCACTGATATCCTACAATACCCCACGATATTTTGCAATGCTCCATGCAAAGTACCCCATGAATCCTTTCCACAATGACTCGTCCGGTCATTACCGAATTCAGATGTTCTTCCTTTGCCGAATTTCAGCCATACTCCGCTGGATTTTGTGTATATTTTTCCATGGATGACAAAATGATGTCACAGTGGAATTCCCATGAGATCGTATGGATTCCTAGGGACTTTCCACAATAACTTGTCTGGTCGTTCCCGGATTCAGATGCTCGTTTTTTGCCGGAATTCGGCCGAAATCTGGTGGAATTTGTGTATATTTTTCCATGGATGACGAAATGATGTCACAGTGAAATTCCCATAAGATCGCATGGATTCCTAGGGACTTTCCACATTGACTCGTCTGGTCATTCCTGGATTCAGATGTTGTTCCTTCGCCGAATTTCAGCCAAAATCCAGTGGATTTTGTATATCTTTTTTCATGGATGGCGAAATGATGTCACAGTGGAATTTCCATGAGATCGTATGGTTTCCTGGGGACTTCCTACAACAATCTGTGCGATTATATGCAGATAAGTTTGTTTATTTTCTCTTGATTCCATACAGGATTTGATGGATTTGACACAACGTTTCACGTCAACAACGACCCTACTGAAAATTTCCAGGTGGAAATCCATGGACGATTCCACCTGGACTTCCACCCGGAAATCTATATAGAGAATCCATGTGAATCCGTGGATTTTCTGCCGGGATTTGGAACTGGAAATCCATGGAATTCCATATGGTTGTAGTCATGTGCAGAAACATGTGATCCCATGTGTAATGATATATCGAATCCTATGTGTAATATTATATTGAATCATATGGATTGTCCGTAGTAGTTACTACAGAAATCTCCATGAACCCCGCTTAGTATACTGGAATATCCACTGATATCCTACAATACCCCATGATATTTTTCAATGCTCCATGCAAAGTACCCCATGAATCCTTTCCACAATGACTCGTCCGGTCATTACCGAATTCAGATGTTCTTCCTTTGCCGAATTTCAGCCATACTCCGCTGGATTTTGTGTATATTTTTCCATGGATGACGAAATGATGTCACAGTGGAATTCCCATGAGATCGTATGGATTCCTAGGGACTTTCCACAATAACTTGTCTGGTCGTTCCCGGATTCAGATGCTCGTTTTTTGCCGGAATTCGGCCGAAATCTGGTGGATTTTGTGTATATTTTTCCATGGATGACGAAATGATGTCACAGTGAAATTCCCATAAGATCGCATGGATTCCTAGGGACTTTCTACATTGACTCGTCTGGTCATTCCTGGATTCAGATGTTGTTCCTTCGCCGAATTTCAGCCAAAATCCAGTGGATTTTGTATATCATTTTTCATGGATGACGAAATGATGTCACAGTGGAATTTCCATGAGATCGTATGGTTTCCTGGGGACTTCCTACAACAATCTGTGCGATTATATGCAGATAAGTTTATTTATTTTCTCTTGATTCCATACAGGATTTGATGGATTTGACACAACGTTTCACGTCAACAATGAGACTGTATCATAGCCATATTCACATGGAAATAAAAATATTTTCCTATGGACTGTCCATAGAAGTGTATACCATTACACATGGATTCACATGTTGAAGTTTCAGAAATTTCAGGTAACAGCCGGTAGATTGTTTATGGTATTTCCCATGGATTAGGTCAGGACATTACCGTTATCTTTCTATGAAAATCTATATATTCTGTAGGGTTTTACCATGAAAAACCATAATATATATGAATGGAAATCTATATACCCATCCACATGGATTTCTACTATTGCATGAAATTGAAAAACCATGGAATATTCATGTGAATACTACTGCATTAACTACAGGAGAACCATAGATCAGCAACATGGATATTCCATGTTTCTGAATTTCTGGTGGATTATTATGGAATTTCATGGAATCCCATTCGCATCCATACTTTTCCAGATGGTTTTCCACCTGGAACTTTTCAGTAGGGGAGACTGTATCACCCTACTGAAAAGTTCCAGGTGGAAAACCATCTGGAAAAGTATGGATGCGAATGGAATTCCATGAAATTCTATAATAATCCACCAGAAATTCAGAAACATGGAATATCCATGTTGCTGATCTATGGTTCTCCTGTAGTTGATGCAGTAGTATTCACATGAATATTCCATGGTTTTTCAATTTCATGCAACAGTAGAAATCCATGTGGATGGGTACATAGATTTCCATTCATATATATTATGGTTGTTCATGGTAAAACCCTACAGAACATATATAGATTTTCATAGAAAGATAACGGTAATGTCCTGACCTAATCCATGGGAAATACCATAAATAATCTACCGGCTGTTACCTGAAATTTCTGAAACTTCAACATGTGAATCCATGTGTAATGGTATACACTTCTATGGACAGTCCATAGGAAAATATTTTTATTTCCATGTGAATATGGCTATGATACAGTCTCGTTGTTGACGTGAAACGTTGTGTCAAATCCATCAAATCCTGTATGGAATCAAGAGAAAATAAATAAACTTATCTGCATATAATCGCACAGATTGTTGTAGGACGTCCCCAGGAAACCATACGATCTCATGGAAATTCCACTGTGACATCATTTCGACATCCATGAAAAAAGATATACAAAATCCACTGGATTTCGGCTGAAATTTGGCGAAGGAACAACATCTGAATCCAGGAATGACCAGACGAGTCATTGTGGAAAGTCCCTAGGAATCCATGCGATCTTATGGGAATTCCACTGTGACATCATTTCGTCATCCATGGAAAAATATACACAAAATCCACCAGATTTCGGCCGAATTCCAGCAAAAAACGAGCATCTGAATCCGGGAACGACCAGACAAGTTATTGTGGAAAGTCCCTAGAAATCCATACGATCTCATGGGAATTCCACTGTGACATCATTTCGTCATCCATGGAAAAATATACACAAAATCCAGCGGAGTATGGCTGAAATTCGGCAAAGGAAGAACATCTGAATTCGGTAATGACCGGACGAGTCATTGTGGAAAGGATTCATGGGGTACTTTGCATGGAGCATTGAAAAATATCATGGGGTACCGTAGGATATCAGTGGATATTCCAGTATACTAAGCGGGGTTCATGGAGATTTCTGTAGTAACTACTACGGACAATCCATAGGATTCAATATAATATTACACATAGGATTCGATATATCATTACACATGGGATCACATGTTTCTGCACATGACTACAACCACATGGAATTCCATGGATTTCCAGTTCCAAATCCCGGCAGAAAATCCACGGATTCACATGGATTCTCTATATAGATTTCCGGGTGGAAGTCCAGGTGGAATCGTCCATGGATTTCCACCTGGGAATTTGCAGTAGGGCATAGCCATATTCACATGGAAATAAAAATATTTTCCTATGGACTGTCCATAGAAGTGTATACCATTACACATGGATTCACATGTTGAAGTTTCAGAAATTTCAGGTAACAGCCGGTAGATTATTTATGGTATTTCCCATGGATTAGGTCAGGACATTACCGTTATCTTTCTATGAAAATCTATATATTCTGTAGGGTTTTACCATGAAAAACCATAATAT
Organism: Tenthredo mesomela; assembly: GCA_943736025.1. Lineage (NCBI taxonomy): Eukaryota > Metazoa > Arthropoda > Insecta > Hymenoptera > Tenthredinidae > Tenthredo > Tenthredo mesomela. The sequence goes on from OX031014.1 coordinate 35,048,219, forward strand.
ATATGAATGGAAATCTATATACCCATCCACATGGATTTCTACTATTGCATGAAATTGAAAAACCATGGAATATTCATGTGAATACTACTGCATTAACTACAGGAGAACCATAGATCAGCAACATGGATATTCCATGTTTCTGAATTTCTGGTGGATTATTATGGAATTTCATGGAATCCCATTCGCATCCATACTTTTCCAGATGGTTTTCCACCTGGAACTTTTCAGTAGGGATGAACAATAGGTGATAAATTTGTAGAAACAAATCTTGTAGATGTTTAAAAAAAAATGTCAATGATTTCAGAAATACTAAAGTGTAATTTTCTTTATATTATGCTTAGATAATAAAATTGATGGACACATAATATAAATTAATTATACGAACTAGATCGACAAAACATGGACAGAACAGACAGCACAGTACTCTATAGGGATGTAAAAATCCGTGTATTGATAAAATAATGATACCGCTGATTTCGAGTACGGACAAAACATGCGATATCATGAAATTACATAGAACATAGAAAGATGATTGTGCTTAGCGCATAAATAATAGATTAAATAATATATTGGCGGAGCGACTGCAAGGTATGATACTCAAGTTTTATTGTAGTTTTCTTCATTTATTTCTTTCGATGAAATGATATATACAGGGTGGTCCATTTTAATCGATGCAGGCGAATATCTCGAAAACTAACAATTATAAAAGAAAAAGTTTTATACAAAACTTGGAGGGTTTCGAGGGGGAAAGATAATGCTGATATGTGTTGACTTGTGGATTTCGCCAATTCCGAGATTTCGCAAGCAACTTCGGATTTTAGATAGGGAATACATGTTTTGGTTGAGGGCATCTGATAGCGCGATCAAAGACTCATTCAACCACGCAAGCAAAAAAAATTGGAAAAAAAAAATTTTGCAAAAAAAAATTGGAAAAAAAATATTGCAAAAAAAAATTTCGCGAATTTTTTTTTTTCTCTTGCAAAAGATTGTGCTTTTTTGTCCCTAGCTTTCGAACACATTCATTGTTCATCACTTTGCGTTATTGATCTACGATTTTTTTTTCAATAATCTGGTACATTCAATCTTTCCAATTTCAAAATTGGCGAGAAAAATTTTGAGCTAGAGTGATGAACAATGAATGTGTTCGAAAGCTAGGGACAAAAAAGTAATCTTTTGCAAAAAAAAAAAAAAAAAAATTCGCGAATTTTTTTATTCCAATTTTTTTTTGCAAAATTTTTTTTTCCAATTTTTTTTGCTTGCGTGTTTGAATGAGTCTTTCATCGCACTATCAGATGCCCCAAACCAAAACATGTGTTCCCTATCTAAAATCCGAAGTTGCTTGCGAAATCTCGGAATTGGCGAAGTCCACAAGTCAACACATATCAGCATTATCTTTCCCCCTCGAAACCCTTCAAGTTTTGTATAAAACTTTTTCTTTTATAATTGTTAGTTTTCGAGATATTCGCCTGCATCGATTAAAATGGACCACCCTGTATATCGTGAAGTATTGTGATTCCTTGTTATACTTGGAATTATACGTAGTTCAGTTTATGTTAACATTTCAGAAAAACTAAGTTATTATATTTGAATAAATAACTTGACAAGGACGTAAACACGTCTGCTCTTTACGGTGGTTCTTGGCCGAGAGAGTGATTGACGACAGGTGTCCGGTCAACCGGCAATTACAAGTATAGTCAAATGTTTAATTTCGTTGTGTAACAACGTAGGTCAAGAATTGCGCGCTACATTTTGAATCACTTAGATACTATGTAACGTTTCGGCTTTTACGAACCTATTGGTTATAGTAAAAGTCGGTTGCTACGGGTTCGAAATGATCTATTTTCTGAAATTTAATTAATTAAGTATTATTATGGACTCCTCATACTGAAAGGTGAGGAAAAGGATGGGTATACCATGCAAAAGCCACCTTATTCAGATTTTATCTCCCTGCGCTAGCTACCGGACTCGGATAGTTTTAATTATCAAAGCCGTATTGGTTCTGAATTTAAGATTCAGAATTCTCACTACAGAGCCGGGTTTTTACGCCAAGCCTGTCTCGCCTGCTATTGATGATTTTATTGACTAACTACAGATCCGGGTTTTTACACCAAGACTGCCTATCAGACTCGGGTTTCCAACGGTTGGCCCTCGAACACAGGTTTTTACGCCAATGTCGTTCGCTTCTTCCGTTGTTCGCCAAAGCTGTAACTACTCGGCTTATTCTGGTCTTTATTACTGTCAAACAGGATGATAAGAAAATACCAGGCAAAATTTATCAGTAGTAATTTGATTCCCTGTATTGTTAAGGGACTGTCCATATATTACGTAACGCAAAATGCTACAGTGTAGTATAGGGAACGCCATGCACGCACTATCCCAAAACGCGTTACGTAATATATGGACAGCCCCTAAACCAAAAATAAAATATCAACAAAAATAGTACAATGAACTTATTCTATCTTATTCTACGTTAAAGTCTATTTCAACCGTATTTATCTCCTTTCTACTAAATGTTTGTAACAATGCTGCTATAGCTAATGCTCAATATAATATTATGCTTCTATACCCGTATTGGCGTTACTAGAATTGAATTATAAGATTTGAAATTGTCTAAGCAAGTGATTCTAAATGGGAGTCGTATCGGTGCTCTACCTGACTACGCTCAATGTGTAATTGTGAGTCGCCGGGTGCTATACCACAAGTGCGCTGTCGAGCTCTGTCGACGCGTGTTTATATACTCTTTTGCTTACGCTTGTGACGTCACAAGCGTCGCTCGCTCGTCTATCTGAATTTGTCTAGTTGTCCGGTATTTACGCCGACCAATCATAGCCGACCCCCATCGTGACGGTCGGACACGTTACAACTAAGTTCGTTACATCTTGCCCCCCTATTATCTTTATAGGGTTTGTCATATCAGCGCAAAACACTTAAAGAGAATCAACACAAATTTAGAAATAACACAGAACATAGATACAAATACGCCTCATATTGAGAAATCTTCATAAGCAATTTATATAGTTCCTTATAATTATCCTATAACGTTAGCAATCGATTGGTAGAAACAAATGAAATATTGAAACTCGAACGGTTTGCTATTACAAGCTTTGAGTAACAAAGCATATGCTAGATACCCGAGTAGAAATTCACCCCGGCATGCCTAACGTCACATATGGCCCTGATCACGGAGAGTTAAGGAATACCCTCATAAGAGAACCCGGGCCCGGCCCACGGCAGGGCCACTTAGAGTTTGCCCTTGTAAGGGACTACGAACCTGAGCCACGTTAGGCCAAGATCTGGCTCACCGTACCGGGGCCGTCCACGTCCGGACCATTTCAGTCGGGATTAGGGTTTGCCCTGGCAAGGGACTACGAACCTGAGCCACGTCGGGCCAAGATCTGGCTCACCTTGCCGGGGCCGTCCACGTCCGGACCATTTTAGTCAGAATTCGGGTTTGCCCTGGCAAGGGACTACGAACCTGAGCCACGTCGGGCCAAGATCTGGCCCACCTTGCCGGGGCCGTCCACGTCCGGACCATTTCAGTTGGACTCTGGGATTGCCCTGGCAACGGACTACGAACCTGTGGAAAGATCCGGCTCACCTTGCCGGGGCCGTCCACGTCCGGACCATTACAGTTAGACTCTGGGATTGCCCTGGCAAGGGACTGCAAACCTGAGCCGCGTCGGGCCAAGATCTGGCGCACCTTGCCGGGGCCGTCCACGTCCGGACCATTTCAGTTACACTTTGGGATTGCCCTGGCGACGGATTACGAACTTGTGACCAGATCTGGCTCACCTTGCCGGGGCCGTCCACGTCCGGACCATTTCAGTTAGAATTTAGGATTGCCCTGGCGACGGATTACGAACTTGTGACAAGATCTGGCTCACCTTGCGGGGCCGTCCACGTCCGGACCATTTCAGTTAGACTTTAGGATTGCCCTGGCGACGGACTACGAACTTGTGACAAGATCTGGCTCACCTTGCCGGGGCCGTCCACGTCCGGACCATTTCAGTTAGACTCTGGGATTGCCCTGGCAAGGGACTACGAACCTGAGCCACGTCGGGCCAAGATCTGGCCCACCTTGCCGGGGCCGTCCAAGTCCGGACCATTTCAGTTGGACTCTGGGATTGCCCTGGCAACGGACTACGAACCTGTGGAAAGATCCGGCTCACCTTGCCGGGGCCGTCCACGTCCGGACCATTACAGTCAGACTCTGGGATTGCCCTGGCAAGGGACTACGAACCTGAGCCACGTCGGGCCAAGATCTGGCGCACCTTGCCGGGGCCGTCCACGTCCGGACCATTTCAGTTAGACTTTAGGATTGCCCTGGCGACGGACTACGAACCTGTGGAAAGATCCGGCTCACCTTGCCGGGGCCGTCCACGTCCGGACCATTACAGTTAGACTCTGGGATTGCCCTGGCAAGGGACTGCAAACCTGAGCCGCGTCGGGCCAAGATCTGGCGCACCTTGCCGGGGCCGTCCACGTCCGGACCATTTCAGTTAGAATTTAGGATTGCCCTGGCGACGGATTACGAACTTGTGACAAGATCTGGCTCACCTTGCGGGGCCGTCCACGTCCGGACCATTTCAGTTAGACTTTAGGATTGCCCTGGCGACGGACTACGAACTTGTGACAAGATCTGGCTCACCTTGCCAGGGCCGTCCACGTCCGGACCATTTCAGTTAGACTCTGGGATTGCCCTGGCAAGGGACTACGAACCTGAGCCACGTCGGGCCAAGATCTGGCCCACCTTGCCGGGGCCGTCCACGTCCGGACCATTTCAGTTAGACTTTAGGATTGCCCTGGCGACGGACTACGAACTTGTGACAAGATCCGGCTCACCTTGCCGGGGCCGTCCACGTCCGGACCATTACAGTTAGACTCTGGGATTGCCTTGGCAAGGGACTACAAACCTGAGCGACGTCGGGCCAAGATCTGGCGCACCTTGCCGGGGCCGTCCACGTCCGGACCATTTCAGTTAGACTTTAGGATTGCCCTGGCGACGGACTACGAACATTGTGACAAGATCTGGCTCACCTTGCCGGGGCCGTCCACGTCCGGACCATTTCAGTTAGACTCTGGGATTGCCCTGGCAACGGACTACGAACCTGTGACAAGATCTGGCCCACCTTGCCGGGGCCGTCCACGTCCGGACCATTTGAGTTAGGCTCTGGGATCGCCCTGGCAAAGGACTACGAACCTGAGCCACGTCGGGCCAAGATCTGGCCCACCTTGACCTGGCCGTCCACGTCCGGACCATTTTAGTTAGACTCTGGGATTTCCCTGACAAGGGACAACGAACCTGAGTTTCGCATTCGGGCTAGCGGACGTGGATCCATATTGTTTAGGCTCTCAATTTCGAACCGTGGGGCTTGGCGTGTTTCCTATTGGCTGGAATTATTTTGGCTGAAGCCTTATTAGTTACTGTCATCCAAATCATGCGGAAGGTCGCCAAATCGATGGGATTTAGTCCATGTTACTGAATAAGAGTTCTGCACTTGACTATAATTTCAGTCCATACCTAACCCTCAAATCGCAGTTACTATTCTTAATGTATACACCTATCCGGAAATCATTATGCAACGAAAAGTTAGAGAACGAGAAGCAACACGGTTACGTGTGCAGAGATTTCGTGCGGCTCGTCAAAATCGATGTGAAATTGGTGAGAGAAAAAGCTCAAGTGTGAATAACCAAATGCAAGGATATATAACATTCGCTGAATCGTATATATTTTGTCAAAATAAATCAAAGTTGGTATTCAACGTTCCGATTAATGAGATCTATATTGTTCATTCTATTGATGTTAATTCTGTTTTAAATGAATAACGAATTGTGAATGGCGGATGAGTCGATGTCGGTATGGGCGTCGAGGCCAATAGGTTATGTTTCAATTATATTCTTTGAATATATATTGTCCATAAATATTATAAGATTGAACCCAATATTTATAAATGGAATTATATATGAAAACAGAATATCAATAATTTAATTATACCTATGTTATTATTGACATTAATTATTTTCGGTGTTGAGTACAAATTTTTTTTTCAACTTTTTACATGAATCGGTGTCAATTGAATAATAATAAGGAAGTGCGAAAGTGTTGATTCTCGGAAGAGTGTGAAGTTTTTCGCCCGAGCGAAGCGAGGGTGGGTTCTTCAATAAGCGGGCAATAAAGAATTCTTTTTTCGGCATAGGCATTGAAAAGTCACTCTTTGACGCCTGTTTTCGATCCACAAAGTGTCACTTTATACGGTTGATTTCAGAACTGCCATATAAAGTCTTTATACGGCAGTCTGGATGCGCAGTTCGAAGTGCGCATTCCAAAGCTGCCGTATAAAGTCTTTATACGGCAGTTTTGATGCGTGGTTCGAGGTGCGCGACAGATCACACCATAACCTCACTCTTCGTCTAGTGAATCTCAACAGGCGTCAAAGTGACTTTTCATGCCTATTTCGAAAAAAATACAGTATGGGGCGCACCCGTAAACCGTTTTTGACTCGAATAATGATTTCAGAACTCGCGTCCGGCTCGCCTTTAGCTCGTCCTGAAATCATTATTCTCGCCGAAAAACACTTGGTTTACGGGCATGCCACATAATATACTATTATTGCCCGCTTCTTCAATAAGCGGGCAATAAAGGATTCTTTATTGCCCGCTTCTTCAATAAGCGGGCAATAATGGATTCTTTATTGCCCGCTTCTTCAATAATATATATATATATATATATATATAGATAGATATATATATATATATATATATATATATATATATATATATTATTGAAGAAGCGGGCAATAAAGAATCCATTATTGCCCGCTTATTGAAGAAGCGGGCAATAAAGAATCCTTTATTGCCCGCTTATTGAAGAAGCGGGCAATAATAGTATATTATGTGGCATGCCCGTAAACCAAGTGTTTTTCGGCGCCACCCTAATATATATATATATATATATTAGGGTGGCGCAAAAAAACCGACTATTTTTTTTTTTTTTGAGTCTCGAGTGAAAAAATGTTAGTTTTTGATGTTTTAAGAGCCCTCTCCAAAGGACAGCTCAAAAAAAAAATTTTAAGAGGTCGCTCCAAATTTTTTTAAATTTCAAAAGTCGTCAAAAATCGTCAAAAATCGAATTTTTTTTTTTTCTAATTCGAATTTTAATTTTTTTTCTCGTTACGGTATAATTTTACAGACCAAAAAAAAATAAGTTTCTGAAAGTTTCAGTTCAAAATTTAAATTTTGAAAGGTCGCTCATAATTTTTTTTAATTCATCAGTGCATTACTTTAGATTTTTTAATTATTTAATTATTAAAAAATTATGAGCGACCTTTCAAAATTTAAATTTTGAACTGAAACTTTCAGAAACTTATTTTTTTTTAGACTGTAAAATTATACCGTAACGAGAAAAAAAAATTAAAAAAAAAAAAAAATCGATTTTTGACGATTTTTGAAATTTAAAAAAATTTGGAGCGACCTCTTAAAAATTTATTTTTGAGCTGTCCTTTGGAGAGGGCTCTTAAAACATCAAAAACTAACATTTTTTCACCCGAGACTCAAAAAAAAAAAAATAGTCGGTTTTTTTGCGCCACCCTAATATATATATATATATATATATATATGCCGCTTATAAGCACAAAAAACGCAGAAATCAATACATGCGTTACAAAAAATATGGTGTGTACCAAGAGCTAAGTGGGCTTTTTGACCTCGTGTGGTTGCAGTACTCGTCTTCGGCTCGCGAATGCACTCGTCTTCGACTCGTGCTCCCTCGCCTCCGACTAGTACTGCAAACTCCACACTCGGTCTAAAAAAGCCCACTTTACGCCCTTGCTACACAATATACTATTTCAACACAGCGCGCGTTAAGTTGAATTTCATGCACGCGAAGCGTGCGCAAAATCGAACTTTGCGCACGCCGTGTGGAAAAGTACATTCCCTCCCGCTGAGTGGATATTCCGGACTCTCGTTCGAAACACGTGATTTCCCCCACGCATGACAATCATGAAAGAAGGCTCATTTCATGCACGTATTATGAAAAATCTATTGTGGCACACCTTATAGTAACACAGCCGTACTTTCAACGTAGTATGGCACTCAAGCCCATACTGTCTAGTCAAACCTGCTGTACACACATGTAAAAAATGCAAAATTGTCAGTACTTTACAGTATAGTAAATAACGCCATACTTATTGGGACTCGTTGTGATAGTGTATAGGAATATCTCGGAAACTGTTTCAGTATCTGCCTCAATACCATACCAGTATGGTGATAAACGCCATAAATTTCTTTCCATGATGGGTAATTTCGTGTCATATAGATGCGGTGTCTGCAACATCAACAATTCATCTGTCGACTTTACCAACGGAGCTTAATCACCTTCAATCTACGAACAATGGAAACGAATCGCACATCGAGTATGTTCACAAAACTAGCCAACATCGTGGAAGCGAACTGGACGCTAATCTTGAGAACTATGGAGAAAATGATCTTGGAGCGGGGTGTCGGCTATCAGAGCTTCATCATCTACGGATGACTATTGCGGAAGAAGCATGTGTGCGAAATGAAGACAATGCCGCAGAAATTCACTCTGCAGACGTCAGAAATAGTGCACTTAATAATGATGACGATGATAATAATGATAATAACGATGGCAATGATGATAACGATGATAACGATGACAATGGAGATAACGATGACAATGATGATACCGATGATAGTAATGATAGAGATAATATTGATAATAATGCTGATGCCGATGATGATAATGATGATGATGATTACGATGATTACGATGATGAAATAATGCAGCTACGTCAGTGGGCTATGAGGTCGAATGTATCGCAAACGCACTTGGATGACTTGCTGAAAATTTTGCAGAAAAGATTATTACCAGCCTTGCCACTATCTTCAAAGACATTTCTCAAAACAACCGCTGCCGCATATAACATACGAGAATTAAAAGGAGAGGGTGGCACTAAAATCGGTGATTTCGTATACTTTGGTATCGCAAAAAATCTTCGAAGACGTGTGAATACAAGGTTCCATAGAGATTCGATTAATTTACAATTCAACATCGACGGTTTGCCTCTATTCGCGTCAAGTAATCAACAGTTTTGGCCAATACTATGCAAAATACACTATCAACCAGACGTATACCAGCCATTCCCGGTAGCTGTATATGCAGGTACTGAGAAGCCAAACAATCTTAAAGAATATCTAGAAGAATTTGTCGAAGAAATGAATGGATTGTTGCGCTGTGGAATTGACGTTGATGGAAAGAGGTTTGAAGTATTCATCGACTGCTTCATTTGTGATACACCTGCACGAGCGTTAATAAAGGGTGTAAAAGGTCATGGAGGATATTACGCATGTGAGCGTTGCAATGTTCGTGGGGAGAGATATGATAAAAGAATGGTGTATACTTCGACAACCTGTCTGGAAAGGAATAACGAATCCTTCCGAAATCAAACCAACAAAGAACATCATCGTGGCATATCACCTCTAACTTCAATAGAATCGCTTGACATGATAAACAAGTTTCTGCTGGACTTCATGCACCTCGGCTGTCTAGGTATCATGAAAAAAATGTTGATTGATTTTTGGTTGAAGGGTAACCGGGTCACAAAATTAAGCCAGAATAGCAAGCGCCTTCTGTCTCAATACTTGATCAGCTTACAAAACCAAATACCTACAGAATTTCAACGCACAACTAGATCGATATTTGACGTCGCAAAGTGGAAGGCCACCGAGTTCAGGTTTTTTTTATTGTATTGCGGACCGATTGTTATGAAGAAGCTTCTGCCGACCAAACTTTACAAGCATTTTCTACTTTTTCATACTGCTTGCAGAATACTGTGCTCAAAAGGTTCAGCCATACGTTACAATGCACAAGCCAAAACATACTTAAGAAGTTTTGTTGCCCTAGCCCGTTACTACTATGGAAAACAAAGCCAAGTTATGAACATGCATAATCTGATCCACCTCGCAGATGACGCTAAACATATGAATTGTTCGCTGAGTGAAATAACCGCTTTTCCTTTCGAGAACATGCTAGGCAAAATGAAAAAAATGATACGCAGCGGTAATAAACCTCTAGCGCAACTGTGTCGACGTATGCACGAGATGGTTTTTGCTAACGTCCCAAAAGCAATGCTGCCACCAAAAATAATAATATTAAAACAAGGCAAAGCAGAACCTAAGTCCGAAACAATTATCATCAAAAAATTGAAGTATAAAGAAGCAGTCCTTTCGCTGAAACCACCTGACAATGCCGTATTACTTCACACCGGACAAATATTACAGATTGATCGAATGTCGATGAAAACAGCTCAAACATCAGCTGACATCAAGGTATCTGGAAGTATTTTGAAAATAAGAAACGATATATTTACGTACCCATGCAAGTCTTCGAGCCTTAGAATGTGGGAGGTAACTGATCAGCGAGACAGAAGGGCAACATATAGTCTGAGATCAATTGACGTGAAGATGGTAATCATACGTATCGGCAATGATGCAACTAGCCGCAAAAAGATGTATGCCATGCCCCTTCTCCATGTAAACTAAAATTGTTAAAAACTTACGGCGCACACGACTCCACAACTCCATGGTGTCAATCAAATTTGGTGGACTTTACTGTATACATATAAAGGTACGTAGATGTATGTTTATACTCCGAATGCCTGTCAATGTTCGTCATGAATATGCGATATATGTATGTGTAAAATCCCATACCTATATACAGGGTGATTCAGAATTCGTGACGAATCTCTTGAGGGGTTAATCCTCGTCAAAATGGGGATCGAAAGTTCCTTAGTCATTTTTCTGAAAAATGATTTTTTTCCTTGAAATTGTTTTTTCCGACAGATAATTTTTTTTTTTCGACAATTTTTTTTTTCGATATCATTTGTCAATTTTAAAGAATCCCATATGATGCCGATGAGTTTTTTTTCAATATTTTCAACAGCCGTTAGGATGAGTTTCCGACCTTGGGTGTCATACCTCAAAATGCTTGTATTGGCACCCCCTACACACCCTATAAGTATGTACAGAATTAAGATTTACACCCTATATTTATGATGACCTGGTTATTCTAAGGTATCAAAATTGTCAAGAAACTGGACCGAAAGCGTAATCTAAATTAGGCTGTACATGCAGGTATGGCCGTGTTCTGGCCCCTGCACGCCAGGCACCAGCACAGCAAAGCGGCGAGCGGCGAGCGGTAGCCAATGACAGCGTGGACAGCAGAACTTTGGTTCGGCAAAGCGACGCTGTCATTGGCTACCGCTCGCCGCGCTGGTATGCAGGGGCCATTTCGGTGCCTTAACAGGGACAGACGCGAGTACTAGTCAAGTAGTACTACTTCCGGGATCCAATTTTTTCCAGATCAGTTTTTCTATTCGTGATAAATCTCTAGTATCAGTTTCACCGATTAATAAATGTTTTAGCCTCCTAGTACAGTACATAAAATTTACGATCTAACGCAGTAGGTGATATATATCGCATATGTATTTGACCCTAGCTGATACCTTACATGTCTATAACCACCGTGCGTCTGCGCCGTTTCATTCGTTTCCGGTAGCCTACAATTCTCCGCCATCACGTCGTACCACCCAGTAAACACCAGTGTCTGAAAGTTGCCTTCAAGATGTCTGTTTTTAGATAACTTACCGACACGAGTAAAAGTCGACCACAAGATAACTTAGCTAAGATATCTGGAAAACGTATACTAGCAGTTTACTTGTAGAAGTCGTCTAGAAGACAACTGATCAAGACAACTGCTAGTCATATTTTCTTATTTACCGAATGTCAACATATCCTAGTAAACGCAACGTCATCTACTGGTAGATGTCTGTCAGATCGATAATATTGTTATCTCGAAGTCATCTTTTCTAGTCATAACTATAGCTGCAGAATGCAGATATAGGTTATGTATAGGGATAATGCCATACCAGTCAGAATGAGGATACAGAGAAATTTAAGATCTTAATTAAGATGGAGGCTGTAAATGAACGCGCATAGACCGAAAGTATAATTTATATATTCAACTTTTATAAAACAGACGACAAATGTATGTTCATATAATATTAAAGTAGTTATAATAGTATTGCTATGGCTTAATATATAGATTTAAAAAAAGTGACGTATATTTTCTATGCTTAAAGATATGAAAGCTATTATAATAGGTTATGATGAAGTGTGAAAAACTAAAGAATTTTATAATTAGATAAGACTAATGCAAATATAGCTATATGAGAAATATATCATCAGTCATTATTTATATATATAATCGCATACGAATATTGTACCAAATATGTATTATACATCTAATTGTTATATATGTAATGAATGGAAATTATTTTGTGTCCTCAAGATAAATAAATAAATATATATAAATGTATAAGTAATGAATAGAAATTAATATATGTACTAAAGATAAATAAATAAATATATATACATATGTATATATATTTATTTATTTATCTTTAGTACATATATTAATAATATATATTAATCTAATACCTGTCTGATACCTGACAATTTAAAGACAACGTCGAGTTGACCTGCGTGAAAAACATTTAGATGACTCCAAGATACCTTTTTCTGATACAAGAAGATGTCATGTAAACGTCGACTATCCGTTTCGTCAAAAAGACATCTTGGGGCCATCCCGCAGGCAAAGAAAAGTTAACATATAGATGGACATTCGTTGTCCATACAGTGACTGTACGATGACTTAATGGCTCGCGAATAGACGACTTTTGTCTGCAAACGCCATCTTACAGTCAACTACCAGATGACATCATGTTTACTGGGCAGTTATCCGTTAAGCTCAATAAATTCGTTGGAAACAGATCTCTAAGAATCAGATAGAATCGAGCTGCTGCATCTTTGTGCTAAAAGCATTTCTGCGGCATTCGATCGTCAGCTTTGAAACAAGGTAATTTTTATCAATCCTCTTTTTCAACTCTTCAAAACTATCATGCTACCCGTTTAGTATGACGCGATGCGGGAAATCTGTTGTCTCAAGAAATGAGGTTGTTGAACGCATTTTTTTTCCCCGAATTGAAAGTTATATATATATTTTTTTTTTTTTTTCAACAAATTTTCAAGCATATAGTGTTTGTCTTTTATTAGAATCACGTGACTTAGTGAATTTCGATCAAATAAAAGTGATTATTAAGGTAGTAGTCTCGCTACGCTGTGGTCAAATGACGGCTTATCAATCGTCGAAATAAAACAATGATAAGAAAGGTTTTCTGTATTGCATAAATCTTTGGTCGATTTAAACTTCACGGATATAAATTCGAATTTTACGATCTACGATTATAAATGATTCACAACTGCTGATTTGATTTGGTTATGATCGGCAGAATACATAGAACTTATATTACTGGAAGGGGAATAGGAGTTGTCGCACTGACGCCAACATGTTGAGACAGAGATATATCTCTCTCTCTATTCCTAACGTCCAGTCCCCTCTCCGCGCACCGCCCTAGTCGTAGCGATTCCTAACCTAATTGTTTGTTGCTTTTATAATTTTCGGGTGTTGTATACATACAATTTGTATACATATTTATGATTAATGAAATAAGAATTTCTAATCTGCATAAAACGGATTTTATTAGACATGAGTACACAAAACTTATACACTTTAAACATCAATAAAGACAGGCTTCATATGTAAAAGTCTATTAGCAGTTCTAGCGTTTCCTCATTCTTCATTCTTCTCCACCATCCTGTTCGGAAAATAAAAAAACAACCATAAATTTTTTTCTTTCATATTATGAGGTATGAGATGGTATGAGATAGAATGAATATATGAATTTCGTCCTACCTGATAGTTCACGGTATACTTATACCCAAATCGCCAAATTCATCGTCACTTCTCATGTCATGTCAAACCGAAAATTGTGATAGCATGTGAATTTATAACCATTGTCAGTACTGTAGTACTGTATAGTAACAAAATTATTTCTGTAATACATAATAGATTACAAGTTTGCGCTAACCCTAACGGCTTAACCTATCAATCTTCGCACGGTACAATTCCGGCGAGGACGTTAAGAATGGAGAGAGAGATATATCTCTGTCTCAACATGTTGGCGTCAATCTGCCGCTCATTGCGCAAATGGGCTATTCCCCTTCCAGGAATATAAGTTCTATGGCAGAATATGATCAACCACTTCATGGCGGTCGATTTTCTGCTATTTACTGACATTTTATCAAGGATATCTTAAAAGTTCTCTTAACAATAACAATATAATAATAGTTAATATAATAATAGTTCTCTTATCTAATAACAATTGTAGCGAGACTACTACCTTAATTCATTTTCGACGGTTCACTCGATTCAGTTCACTCAATTCAGCTCAACACATATTTGCATTGCCGTAGATGCAACGTATATAGATATAGATCAGTGGTTTAACCGAGGGCAAGTGTGCATCAAGTAGACTTCCCTTAACCAAATGAGACACGTCAAGTACCAGAGCAAACGAAAGTAGTAATTTTCTGAAATCAGAATATTGTTGTCTGAGGTGGATCTACTCGAAACAAACTACTGGTGAACTCGATATGTCATATCAAAATTTTGTTTTGCCTCAAGACTGATGAGATTGTGCCCAAGAATACATAATTGAAATTTGTTTTTATCTTATCTGTAAATGTAGATGGATGAACGACTGTATAAAGTTATTGAATTCACTGGGAAATTAAAAGGAAAAAAAAGTGTGGAGTTTGTCCCGTCTAATTGGATTGAGTACGATAGAGACATTCATGACTTGGTAACGAGATTCATACCAGCGCCTTATACCAAGGAAAGTGTGGCTTTATTGGATGAGCATATTAAACTTCTGAAATCAGCTCCCGATAACTGGCCCAAGTTTCCTGTTGCTATCATTGGCGATGCCAGTAAGTTTTTTTTTTTGTAATTACTTAACACTGGGGGTACAGTTTTGCACTCATGAGAAGGACAACATCCCCTCAAGTCTTAGGCTAGAATGGAGCTCTGACAGTGATTACTTTGGTTAAAACTTGTAGTTCAGTCTATTCGATTCATTCTCATAGGCCTTTGGTCTCCTCATGAATCTCAAGTTATACTATCATTGGAGGACTATTTCATTGTAGACTTTCCATCATCGTCGAAAATGGAAACTTCAGGCGCACTTATTGAACTAATATTGTGATCATGATTGATCAAGGGGGTACACCTGTAAAATAATGTTTTTCAAATCTGCTACGCTCTGAGAAAATATTCTAGTGACTCAGTTTTTCTACAGTTGATTAGTGCTATTTCAATACATAGTTCATGATTTTCCCAGATTTTATATCCTCCGCTAAACATAAATTCAGTCCATTGAAGAAAAAGCAGTTGTCGTAGGTCACAGGTTGCTGCGTTGGATGAAATTTCTTCAACTTTGAGGGAAATATTCTGTATGCATGTAATTTATAGCCAAACCAATAATATCTGATGAATTTAATTTTTGGACATAAAAGTTTTTGGTTTTGAAACATATTTTCCAAAACGGTAGAAAAAAAGTCTTATAATGAAAAAATTTCTAAGTCTGAAACTTGAATTCATGAAATATTATTGGTTTTGGTCCTAAATTACATTCATACAGAATATTTCCTTAAAAGTTGAAGAAATTTCATTCAACGCAGCAATCTGTACCCTACGACAACTACTTTTTCTTCAATGGACTGAATTTATGTTCAGCGGAGGTTATAAAATCTGGGAAAATCATGAACTATGTATCAAAATAGCACTAATCAACTGTCGAAAAACTGAGTCACTAGTATATTTTCTCAGAGCGTAGCAGTGATTAGAAAAAAATTATTTTAAAGGTGTATGGATCCCCTTAACAGGATTATATTCAGACCTTTTTACGTCATTTATTTTATTCTTCCTTATTATCACACAAAACAATCAATTATTGGATAATACTATACAACTATAACTCAAGGTACACAAAGTAAATAAAGACCTATCAAAATGGATGGAACAGACTATGTCTTAGCCCAAGGAATCACCTCGAAGAACCACATTCAAATTCATGAACCGTAGTATGGTTACTTTTCTTGTCAGTGTACCGTAGAATACCTAGTCCAAGATCTGTCAGTTCGGTACCAGTCCATTGGGACTAGTTTCCTGATGTATGGTTGAAATTCAGTGTTCAAATTGGCCGATAATAAGTTTACTAGAAAAAATTTTGATTAACGTTTTGCCGTAAATATTTGTCTGCAATTCTACAGAAACCTTCGACGACGCTGTAGCTAAGGTAAAACTAGTGGAAACTGAACGGTACGCATTCTCGACAGACTGCGATGATCATGCACAGATTAAATCATTAGCTGCAAAGAAGTCGTATCAATTAAAAAATATCTCTAATAGTGATGAGGATTTATCTGAACTATTGAAAGTTCCAACACTAGACGATAGCACAGTGTCACGTAAGTTTTAAATGTCTCTCCTCAGAACTCTATCTTATGGGAGTAATCCCTTTTTGTTGTGCTCCAATGTTATCCCAGCTACATCTCCTGACGTTATTTACAGCGTCTGACTCATCGGATTTGTTACAACACGAGCGACATACTGAATCAACAAGTGTAAGAAGAATACCGACGAACAGAGTTCCCAGAAATCAAAGTAAATGGTTTATGCAGTTGTTGGATTTTATTAGACCATTAGAATTGTGTGACCAGTGAAATTGATGCCCGATCAGCATCGTCCACATAATCAATAGTGAATTATGATTATTGTTGATCCCATTGATTGATTCTATTTATTTATAAATTCTTAGGTGGGTTCAAGAGTCTCAAATCAGACCCTAAGATCACTACGGTTGAGGTCACTGAGGTTAGGCATAACAAACCCTTGACGCATAACAAACAGCAAGATGATGATGATAATAATCAATCGACTGGAAAACCAATACCCCCACCAGTCGTCGATACGCCTCCACCAGTCATAGGCGAAGGACTTTCTGTAAAATCCTTACCCATACAGCTTAACCACTCTGTCCAAGAAAATGATGGTGATTCACTTTTTGCTGACAATTGAAAATTTGCCGTCGATTTCTATTATAAATATGTCAACCCTTGTTGTTCTATATTTTCTTAGAGAAATTTGAAGCTTTAGTGACAGCGTGCCGAACTCATGGTACCAAACTAACTCAAATGGAACTAACCTTGATTGAGATAAAAAATATAGTTAAAAAACTGTCGGAGAATCAAGAACAAGGACTGACACAGCAGTCGTTTACTGTAGCCGAAAGTTTTGCTGCGAAAAATAATATTGTTCTACCAATAACAACTCTTGCTGATTTTGAAGAATTTGATAAAAAACTTGTGGGAAGTGATTGCGAACAACTTGTAAGTTGACCATTCGTCAATTAATGATCAATAATTGAAAACTTCATTCATACAACGATGAATTCGGTGATTTCAGAAACGTGACATATGGCCTTTAATAGAAGCAAAATCCAATCTGTCTCGTAGTCTCAGCAACATATTGAAAAAATATTTATCCAGAATCATTATGATAGAGTTTACTGCGGTCAAACGAAGTCCGGGTAAAAGAATATTTAACACGACCTGCTTCTGTGGTATTGTGAAAGGTAATATAAATTATTCAGTTCTTTTTATTTCAATTCAGAAAGGTTTGGCAAGAAATGAAAACATAAAATGACAAATAAAGCCATGAATCAGATTTCATGTTCTGATACAGTATGTCCTGCATACCATTGTTCAACTTTTAGTTGTAGCATTTTTGCATACGGTTGCCCAAGAGAGCATCATTTTTACTTTCATTAACACCCACTTTATATTGTATGTTAGATAGCCTCATGGCAGAGTATAACAAGCACACGACAAGATCCCCAATTAATGACAAAAAATTCTATGATGCTTTGGGAACCGTTATAAACAATGCGAAGGATTGGGAGGGACATCGCTTGTTAAGAAAGAAGAAACCTGTCAACGGCGATTTGGTAGATAATAGTACCCCAGTAGGAGACAAAAACGCTGCGATACAGAAAGAAACTGAAGAAACTAAATAAATAGTTGAATCTTGATATAGTTTTAGGTTGATGTATATACCTGTACACATACTATATATATATATCAATATATATATATATATATATTAGGGTGGTCCTTATTTTGGGTTGACATTTTTTTTTACAAATTCACCTCTTAGTTCGACCCGAAATGGTTGAAAAAAAAAGATCTGAAGAAGCTGTGGCCTCTAAGTTAACGGCAAGGGGTGCCGGCAAGCCCGGTCTTTATTTTAATTTCAATTAAATTTGTATTTGCTAAATGTGAAATTGCTTTTTTTTTTATTAATTTCCGTTGATGCAACAGTTTTTTATTAATAAATTCAGAAGAATTGCTTTCTTCTGCATTTCATTTTTCAATCATTTCACTTTTGAAATCCCACCGCCTAATCATGTGTTTTCGATGAATCCTTGAATTCTAATATATTTAATTGATGATTCTGATAATCTTGAATGACTTTATCAATGGTAAGAAACATCGCTGCAACATAAAATGCCTTTTTGTTTTACCATTTCGTGCTTGCCGGCACCCCTTGCCGTTAACTTACAGGCCACAGCTTCTTCAGATCTTTTTTTTCCAACCACTTTGAACTGAACTGAGAGGTGAATTTGTAAAAAAAAGTTTCAACCCAAAATAAGGACCACCCTAATATATATACATATATATGAATAATATATATGTATAATATGCTTGAACAGTTTGAATTTCTGATTCACCCCAAAGAAAACGTACTCAAAAAGTACTAATAACAGTTCCTACTCTTTGCTGCCATACAGTAAAGACCAGTTTTGATTTTATAGCTGTTTACAATGCAGTTACGCATTACTTGCACCATTGATCTGATAAATATAATAGTTACCTCGACTTTGATGCATAGTTTTAGGTTGATGTGTATACATGTACACATACTTTTATATATATATACATATATATTAGGGTGGTCGTTAATTTCTAACATATACTTGCCACCCCCTGAATCGACAGATAATGACTCAAAAACACTGTAATTTTTTTCAGATTTTTAGTTTGATGGAAAAGCGTGCCGAAATCAATTTGAAGTTGAAAAAAATCAAAAAAAAATAAATACATTTTTTTTCCCTCTAATTTTCGAGTAAAAAAGCGGTAAATAACCGTAGAATGACAAAAAAGGAAAACTTTTCGATAAAAAATGTATTTTATTGTAAACTCATATTCAAATTACAACTCCATGTTAGACTATGTTTATTTATTTTTTTATTGTATTTTTTTCATTTCATTTATTCGTTTAATTCTTATTTTTTGTTTTAATTTTTTTTTTTTTAATTTTTTCTTCATCTATTTTTTTTTTTTTAAATAAAGTCTTTATAACGTTGTTTTCGTCATTCTACATTTTTTTCCTGCTTTTATACTAGAAATTTGAAGAAAAAAAAAAATTTCTTCAAATTCTCCAACTTCAAATTGATTTCGCTTTCCCATCAAGCTAAAATTCTTTAAACAATTACACGGTGTTTTTGGGTCATTATCTGTCGATTCAGGGGGTGGCAAGTATACCTATGTTAGAAATTAACGACCACCCTAATATGTATAATATACATTGTATATATACATATATATGAATGATGAATAATATATATGTATAATATGCTTGAACAGTTTGAATTTCTGATTCATGTCGAAGAAAACGTACATACTTAAAAAGTACAAATAACAGTTCCTACTCTTTGCTGTCATACAGTAAAGACCAGTTTTTATTTTATAGTTTACAATGCAGTTACGCATTACTTGCACCTTTGATGTGATAAATATAATAGTTACCCCGACTTTGATGCATAGTTTTAGGTTGATGTATATATCTGTACACATAATATATATATCTGTATATTATATATCTATACATATATATGAATAATATCCATGTATAATATGCTTGAACATTTTGAATTTCTGATTCATCTCAAAGGAAACGTACATACTTAAAAAATACTAATAACAGTTCCTACTCTTTGCTGCCATACAGTAAAGACCAGTTTTTATTTTAGAGTTTACAATGCAGTTACGCATTACTTGCACCTTTGATGTGATAAATATAATAGTTACCCCGACTTTGATGCATAGTTTTAGGTTGATGTATATATCTGTACACATTAGGGTGTTTCATTTTTAGGCAATATTTTTTTTTTTCGATGGCATACCAGGAAATCTTATACTTTATAAAATATAAAGAATTTTGCCGCCTGGTAAAAGGTTTTAGGTCTAATAGCGGCTTAGCTCATTCAAAAATCGATTTTCCACCTAAATAACACAGGAAAAAATTTTTTTTTGTTTAGTTGAATTTTTTGTTGTTAAAAATTTTTTTTTCGAAAAAACCTTCATATAGCTTTTGAAGAAAATTAAATTCTCTACAAAAATGTCTCTGTGGTCGAAGACCGTACAACCAGTAGTTTCGGAGTTATAGCTAAAATTGTTCATGTTTGACGCGCTATAACTCCGAAACTACTGGTTGTACGGTCTTCGACCACAGAGACATTTTTGTAGAGAATTTAATTTCCTTCGAAAGCTATACAAAGGTTTGTTGGAAAAAAATTTTTTAAGAACGAAAAATTCAATTAAACAAAAAAAAAAAAATTTTCCTGTGTTATTTAGGTGGGAAATCGAATTTCTGAATGAGCTAAGCCGCTATTAGACCTAAAACCTTTTACCAGGCGGCAAAATTTTTTATTTTTTATAAAGTATAAGATTTTCTGGTATGACATCGAAAAAAAAAATATTGCCTAAAAATGAAACACCCTAGTACACATACTATATATATCTGTATATTATATATCTATACATAGATATGAATAATATCCATGTATAATATGCTTGAACATTTTGAATTTCTGATTCATCTCAAAGAAAACGTACATATCTAAAAAGTACTAATAACAGTTCCTACTCTTTGCTGCCATACAGTAAAGTCCAGTTTTTATTTTATAGTTTACAATGCAGTTACGCATTACTTGCACCATTGATCTGATAAATATGATAGTTACCTAGAGTTGGATGCATAGTTTTAAGTTGATGTATGTACCTGTGTTTGTATACCTATATATATATATTCATATTAGGTTAAAATTATATACAAATATATGCACTTGGGATGGAATTCCCCGTATACATATATATTATATATACTTATATTAGGGTGGGCCAAATAAACCGACTATTTTTTTTTTTTTCTCAAGGCACTCTCAGAAACTCGTTCTTTATGATCAAATAACGAGCCTCGAAGTATTTTATATCTTAATATTCAGAGGTTGCTCATCGCTATTTTTTACTTGCCATTTGAAATGCATGGGAAATGTTCTTGCGGCACTTTTCGATTCCTATATCTCAAGAACTGACCTACTCAGAAAGATTCTGCAAAGCTAGTTTTGTTCAAAATTATACGCTCCAGAAAAAAAGTATCCTAGTCTTTTTCGATAAATCTAACCATTTCAAAGTTATTTTGGCCATTCTGGTCATTCAATGGCAAGTATAACTTGAAAACGTTAGATTAGAAGAGACCTTTTTTGTAGAGCGTTCAATTTTGAACAAAAATAGCTTTGTAGAATCTTTCTAAGTAGATCAGTTCTCAAGATACATCTAAAAATCGAAAGGTGTCCCAAGTAGATTTTCCACGTATTTCAAATAATGGAAATCAAAAATAGCGATGCTCGATCTCTAAATATTAACATTTAAAGCTAAGTTTTTTCGAGGCTCGTTATATTTGATTATGAAGAACGAGTTTCTGAGAATACGTTTTGGAAAAAAACAAAAACAGTTGGTTTATTCGCCCAGCCTAATATACACGTATTTAATAAGTATGTATAATCCATCGTCTTTAAGTGCTGTGCAAAAACAGTACCAGTGTTTAAATGATGTAGACTATTTTGCTTGTCCAAAATAAAAAGTACTCTATATCTGATGATTGTCAAACATATTATTGCTACGACCCTTTTACCCGCCTCGGAGAAATGGCTCAATACATGAGCCCGTGCAGGGCCCGGTGCAGGAATCTGATCAGGACCCAAATAGTGAACCTGTTCCGGAGACGATGCGGGTGCTATTCGGGACCCGATCGGCAAACCCGTTCGGGACCCGATACGAGTGCCAATTCAGGACCCGATCTGCAAACCCTTTCGGAACCCAATACGAGTGCCGATTCAGGACCCGATCGGTAAACCCGTTCGGGACCCGATACGAGTGCCAATTCAGGACCCGATCTGCAAAACCTTTCGGAATCCAATACGAGTGCCGATTCAGGACCCGATCGGTAAGCCCGTTCGGGACCCGATACGAGTGCCAATTCAGGACCCGATCTGCAAACCCTTTCGGAACCCAATTCGAGTGCCGATTCAGGACCCGATACGAGTGCCAATTCAGGACCCGTTCGGTAAACCCGTTCGGGACCTGATACAAGTGCCAATTCAGGTCCCGATCAGAAAGCTCGTTCGGGACCTGCCCACACGCACCGTTACATGCTTGATCAGGGCCCAATCAAGTTAGCCTAGTCCGTGCCTGACGATACATACAGCCGAGCCTTATCCGAGCCTGATCAGGACCCTATCAAAATTTCTACTCGGGTAGGTTGATAATATTTCCGTAAATTAGTTTTATTATAAATTCCTTTTATTTTGGTTGGATCGTTGGGATCTGTTAATTCAAAAGCATTACACCCAATGATTCGTCTTATTTTGAAAGGTCCTTGATAAAGGTGAAAAAATTTTTGTGTTACTTTGTCTAATGCACTAGATTGCATTGGTACGCGTATTAAGACTAAATTGCCAATATCAAGTTTTATTTTAGATTTGGTTTTTTGTTGTTTTTGACGCCTACGAAAATTTGATAAAATTCTGTCATTTGCTAATTCAATTTTTACTTGATGTGGGGTTACTATTGATTGAGGAAACTTAATTAGTTGTTGAATTTTATCTGACGGACTCTCTCCAAATTGTAATTCATGTGGTGTAAAACCAGTACTATGATGAACTGTGATATTTAAAATTTTTTCGATATTCAATATATATTTTCCCCACTTGGTGTGATGTTCACTACAAAATAATCTAAATAATTTACCAAGTTCTCTCATTACTCGCTCCGTAGGGTTAGATTGTGGATGACGTACTAATGAAAAACATACTTTGATATCTAAGGCTTCTAATTCACGCCTCCAACTAAACGAAGTAAACTGAGTTCCGTTGTCAGATAAAATTCTTTCAGGTTTACCAAATTTTGGTATGTGACATTCAATAATTTTCTTTAAACTGATTCATCTTGTGATTTGTACCTACGCAAAGACCACCGATTTTTTGCTTTTACTTGATATTGGATGGAGAAAAATTCTTCTTTAAACAATTTTTTAAAATTATCATAGGTGCCAAAAACATCTCTGTTGATATCAAACCAAATTTTCGATCTACCTGACAAAATACTCCCAACAACCATCCACATTTGATTTTCATTAGCACTGTTAATTGTAAAATACTTATCTAATTCTTTTAAAAATTCAATTGGATTTTGACTATCCTCGTCAGAAAATTTCGGTGCTTTTATATCTAATTGTATACATTGAAAATGATTCATCAACCCACCTAACAAACGGTTTGTTGACTCAGTAGTCTGGTTGAACGCGCTCACATTGATCTGACCTGTAGCTTGACTAGTTGCTTGTTTTTCTGCTTGTAATATTCGGAGCTGTTCGGTTAATTCCTGTTGTGTATGAAGTTTCTCCATTTATTTTTGCAACTCCTTCTTTTGTGAGCAACCTTCTCCTGTTCGATTTTCAATTGCTTCATTTGTTCCTCCATCCTCGTCGATTTAAGAATTTTTCTCTTATCTGATTTACTAATAGGTGATGGCGTAGACACCGAATGTAATAGTTGACTGCTTGCTTTAGCCCTAGTGACAATTGGACTATGGTTAACTTTACCCATCAACAATTCATGAAAATACACATAATCAACACAAAGAACAATTACAAGAACAATTTTTTAAAACATGAAATAAGAGCGAGACAATGAACTCGTGTTCCGCGTTGGGCGCCAAATTGTAAGATTATCTACTATCTTACTTAATATTTTTCTATTTTTATCTTTACATTAAAACTTCAACTAAACTATTGAGTATGGGAGACGAGGAATCATAAATAAAATTTCATACAAATATTAGATTGATAATGGAAACATTAAAAGTTTTATTTATTATCGAATGTGTTCCTACGTAAGAAACTAATCATGTTGGGAATTATTTTTCAATATTTAATGAATATAATCAGATTAATCATTTAAAACATTGACATGAACAATAGGTGATAAATTTGTAGAAACAAATCTTGTAGATGTTTAAAAAAAAATGTCAATGATTTCAGAAATACTAAAGTGTAATTTTCTTTATATTATGCTTAGATAATAAAATTGATGGACACAAAATATAAATTAATTATACGAACTAGATCGACAAAACATGGACAGAACAGACAGCACAGTACTCTATAGGGATGTAAAAATCCGTGTATTGATAAAATAATGATACCGCTGATTTCGAGTACGGACAAAACATGCGATATCATGAAATTACATAGAACATAGAAAGATGATTGTGCTTAGCGCATAAATAATAGATTAAATAATATATTGGCGGAGCGACCGCAAGGTATGATACTCAAGTTTTATTGTAGTTTTCTTCATTTATTTCTTTCGATGAAATGATATATATATCGTGAAGTATTGTGATTCCTTGTTATACTTGGAATTATACGTAGTTCAGTTTATGTTAACATTTCAGAAAAACTAAGTTATTATATTTGAATAAATAACTTGACAAGGACGTAAACACGTCTGCTCTTTGCGGTGGTTCTTGGCCGAGAGAGTGATTGACGACAGGTGTCCGGTCAACCGGCAATTACAAGTATAGTCAAATGTTTAATTTCGTTGTGTAACAACGTAGGTCAAGAATTGCGCGCTACATTTTGAATCACTTAGATACTAAGTTCGTTACATACTCGTTCTCGCATTCCTGGATGATCGGGCAGAAGGTTTCAGAGCTTTCTCCATCCATCAGATTTGAGTTTTCTGCAATAATGTTCTCCGATCTTTGGTGAGAATCCTCGCTAGGAGGTATGTTAAGGGGGTATCCCCACCTTTAAATGAGTTAACATTCTAAGAAAGAGATTGATATTTTACAGCGAATTTGAGAGTCTGATCAAATCCAAAAAAATCAAGAAGTTTAGGGAGAGTTTGACCCTCATTATCCATACTTAACATTGAATATTACTTTGAGTCTATTAGTAGTTACGCTGAATATAGAAAAATACAAAATTACTCGGTTGTCGCAAAGAATCAGTAGTACCGTTGGATCGATTTTGGAATTTTTGGTCTTCAATTGTTCAGAAGAGATGTCTCTATCATATGAACATAGAACTTTTTGATATGACTATTTTTGGTTGAGATAATAGAAAAAATAGAGAAAAAAAATTGAAGAATTAGAAAAATCTCAGTAAAAACTAAGCGAGTCAGGCAATTTTCGCGATATCGAAAAGTTCTATGTTCATTTGATAGAGGCATCTCTTCTCAACAATTGAAGACCAAAAATTCCAGAATCGATCCAACGGTACTACTGATTCTTTGCGACAACCGAGTAATTTTGTATTTATCTATATTCATCGTAACTACTATTAGACTCAAAGTAATATCCAATGTTAAGTATGGATAATGAGGGTCAAACCCTCCCTCAACTTCATGATTTTTTTGGATTTGATCAGACTCTCAAATTCGCTGTAAAATATCAATCTCTTTCTCAGAATGTTGACCCATTTAAAGGTGGGGATACCCCCTTAAGGCATGTTTGTCCAGAAAATTTACCGCAAACCATCGAGCAATTGAGACCTGCTTTTCTGCATCCGCACATCGAGCCGCAGCCTTTAGTGCAGTTGCAGAAAATCATTTTCTGGAGCGTATTTGATGCAGCAGACTTCGTTGTAGTATTAGGGATTATAATATCATCTTGCAGCTTCCATACCAAATCTTCCGCATGAAGATTATTTCCCTGCCAGCTTTGGACTTGATGGTAAACGTGATACAAGTGTTGTTCCGCCGCGCTTTTCGTGGGTGGTAAAGACAGCTAATTTTCCAGCTTTGTTTCTTCCAACTGACCTTGTAAAAGACGAAAAGCGCGGCGAAACAACTCTTGTATCGCGTTTACCATCAAGTCCAAAGCTGGCAGGGAAATAATCTTCATGCGGAAGATTGGGGATGGAAGCTGCAAGATGATATTATAATCCCTAATACTACAACGAAGTCTGCTACACCTGACACGCTCCCGAAAATGATTTTTCATCATTTCAACCTCAAAATCGCAACTTCATCGCGATTTCTCGGCAATCCTGATGAAAAATAATGATCGTTACTTGTACGTAAAGGCTTTTTGACGAACCTCGTTACAGCACTCACCTTCGGCTCGTGCCGTAAACCTCTCGTTTCGTCAAAAAAGCCTTTCCTTACTCGTAATGAAATGTACTATTTTATAACTTTGTGCGAAACTCGATTTCTCATGTCTGTTGGTAGTGTGCGAAGTGCCCGATTCACACACTGTTGCGCGCGTTGTGCTGAGTAGATACATTTACGCATTCAGTGCGCGAATGTATCTGGAGTAGATACATTCGCGCACTAAGTGTTGAAACGTTATTTACTTCTCGTTTATGAGTTTCTTTTAATTGAATGTTAATTATCTCTGGGCTACTTAAGCAAGGGCATCTGATTTTGAATTGACTCTATTCTCCTATCCTCCCACTTGCTGATTGGTAACCTTAAGGGTTATAATATCTAAGACCTGCGGCTGTGGAGATTTAACCCGTTAGCGTTAGGCGTATTTTTAGAAAGAGATAGCAGCTAATCGTGGCTGCGGAGTTTTAACCCGTTAGCGTTGAGCATATCTTACTATATGTGCGAAAGGAATAATCATTAATTGTGGCTGTGCAGATTTCTCCCGTTAGCGTTAATCATATAGTTTTGTAAGGGATAATCAACAATTGTGGCTGCGGAGATTTCACCCGTTAGCGTTAATCATATAATTTTGTATTGGATATTTATTAATTGTGGCTGCGGAATTTTAACCCGTTAGCGTTAATCAACCAAGGTAGGGTAATAACTTACGCAATGCACAATGATATTATGTTGATACTATTCGTCAAAGCTCATCTCGTCTAATTCTTCCGATTATTATTTATTTTTTTCGGCATAGGCATTGAAAAGTCACTTTTTGACGCCTGTTTTCGATCCACAAAGTGTCACTTTATACGGTTTATTTCAGAACTGCCCTATAAAGTCTTTATACGGCAGTCTGGATGCGCAGTTCGAAGTGCGCATTCCAAAGCTGCCGTATAAAGTCTTTATACGGCAGTTTCGATGCGCGGTTCGAAGTGCGCGACAGATCGCACCATAACCTCACTCTTCGTCTAGTGAATCTCAACAGGCGTCAAAGTGACTTTTCATGCCTATTTCGAAAAAAATACAGTATGGGGCGCACCCGTAAACCGTTTTTGACTCGAATAATGATTTCAGAACTCGCTTCCGGCTCGCCTTTAGCTCGTCCTGAAATCATTATTCTCGCCGAAAAACACTTGGTTTACGGGCATGCCACATAATATATTATTACTTTTATATTTGAATTTAGCAGTTTTTATTTTCTTTAGTTTTATCTCTCTATCTAGTAGATGTGATTTGTATTTGTGATTCTATGAATGAATTGCTCTGCTCGAGCACCCGTCTTATATAGTCCGAATTCCCACTCTAATTCTCGGATTCCCGGAATTTTCAAATACTTGAGAGGTTTCCGCAGTCTGTTCATAAAATTTTCTACGACTAGTAGATCTATTTGATGTAAGCTTCGACGAACTCTTTTATTTTTCAATAATTCCATGACAATCATTTTATTCTTAATCTAAATTAACATATTAATAATATCAAAGTCATTTTTCATATCTCATCTTTATAGAAGGTGAAGTAACGCTTCAGTGTAGAGAATGATTTATTCCGCACACTGTAAATAGTGTATCTGTAGAATATTGTCGAAAATACAGTATTCACATTCACGGCCGGTTTTCGGTTACTGATAAAAAGAATTTTTTGAAATCGAAATTCGCACACTGAGTTATAAAAAAATAGTATACGACACAGGTACTTCGCGCACTTGTATCGTAATCTACTATTCTGCAACTGCACAAAAGGCTGCGGCTCGATGTGCGGATGCAGGAAAGCAGGTCTCCATTGCTCGATGGTTTGCGGTAAATGTTCTGGACAAACATGCCTTAACATACCTCCTAGCGAGGATTCTCACCAAAGATCGGAGGACATTATTGCGGAAAACTCAAATCTGATGGATGGAGAAAGCTCTGAAACCTTCTGCCCGATCATCCAGGAATGCGAGAACGAGTAAAATTAAGAAAGAGAAAAAAAAACATTATATGACCACAGCTTGTAAATAAATGTATATAAGTTTTTGTGTATTATTTAGTTTTACCTTTCATTTCATGGATCAGACTGACTTTTCGGGATACCACGCTAAAAAAAATGCGCTTGGCACTCTGCGACCCCGTAGGTGGTGTGGAAGAGAGTACATTTGAATGCGAAAAAACTCGTATGTGAATAAACACTGCAGCTGGTGTAAGAAATAGTCACGGAATAGTACTTTTTACAAAAAGTTTAATTTGCACCGACTTGTATTTCTATAATCTTTCACGGAGAGAAGTGTACAGTAAATTTTCTCGTACTAATATAGTAATGGTGGGATATACCTTCCAATATGACGATCATTCCTTTACTTTATGCCAAATGTCATCACGCATATAGGAATATTTCTATTATACATGGTGACATTTGGTATAAAGTATAGGAATGATCGTCTTATTGGAAGGTATATCCCACCATTACTATATTAGTATGAGGAAATTTGCTATACACTTTTCTCCCTGTTATCTTAAGATTACTCATTGAAGAGATATTTGAGAAAAACTGCCTACCGCCGCACTTCGAACGCTACGGTCATATTGCACGCGCGCTCACGCAAAAACCCTTGCTTGTACGAAAAAAATATATCAAAGCTTTTTTGTAGAAAATTTAAATAACTTCATTATTCATCATGAAGGTAACACTCGAACTTCTTAATTTTTAGAGGAAGGTCTCAATCAATCAAGTCGAGTCACTTTTTCGTTTTGTTAAAAATGCCTGACGTTTCGGCAGTCATGTTCTGCCCTCATCAGAGGCTGTTTATTAAAGAAAAAATTACAGAAAATTATTAGATGTCTAACAATGTGTACAAACTATTAAAATTATGTTGAAAGTCAATATGATTAAAAACAAGCTTATCGCAAATAATACAAAGGAAGTCAAACATTAAATGGAAATCACATGTAGTACAAAGTAGAGAGACGGATAAGACCTAATCGTAAACAAAATCTAATTACCTTAATCGGTTGGTGTTAGGTGAAAAAACTTGGCATCCTTAATATAGCCATTGTCACACAACAGGATGAGCAGTCTGTCATCCTGTGATCGTGAAACGTTTAATGAACAAGAGGGGTGTGACAACTCTTATTATATACGGACTCAGCTGAGGCTCGTCTTGTTTACATACATCACAGGTAATAATGTGAATATTTCAAACTTTGTGACGTTAGCGAATGACGTCAATGACTGACGTCAATGGTTGTTTATATTTTTTTCCCGAATAGAGCCCACTCTCATAGTCAAGTTTTTTTCACCATTAACAACATCTAATAAAACTAGGAGCAACTTTTTGATCTAAATCTGTGTAGCATGTTGGAATAAGGTAAATGTAATCTTTTAGTGTCCTCTTTCTTGTTGAGGCTATTCGGTTGCAAATTTATTCGTAACATCTCCGAGGTGATGCGCTTGGACCAAACTGCTTCCCTATCAAGTATAACTGTCTTATCCCAATCAAAAACATGGTTGTATTCAATTTGGTGAGAGGAGACTACAGAATGTGATTCTGGATTTTTCTTAAGATTGTCTTGGTGTTCTTTCAATCTAGTTCTCAGTTCACGTTTGGTCTCACCTACATAAGATGCCGAGCAATCTTCGCATTGAATCTTATAAACTACATTACATTTATCTAGTTTGTCCGTGAGGTCTTTACCTTTGGTAACGACCGACCTAAGATTACTGTTCACACACATGACGGGTGTTAAGTCATATTTCCTAAGCGAGCTACCTAATCTTTCAGAAAAACCTTTGACGTAGGGTATCGGTACTAGTTTACGTTTCGACCGGACTGGACCACTGACCACTGTGATAACGGACGTGTTCTGTTCTGGGTCGGTTAACGTGATCATTATGTTGGTATTCTTATTATGTAGGCTCTTAAATTTCAAATGTTTAACCCTATCGATTATTAACTTTTCAAAGAAGGAGTCAGGATAATTATTATCACGTAGCAAGGTTCTGACCAAATACAAATTCTCAGTGTGGAATTTTGGGTGGGATAGTGATATCGCTCTATCCACTAAGTTGAAAACCATACCACGCTTTTGAGCCTGAGGGTGTGATGAGTTGAAATTTAAAAACCTACCAGAAAACGTTGGTTTACGGTACCAATTAGTAATTATCATGTTAGCATCATCCCGAATTACATGAATGTCTAGAAAACTAAGCCTACGTTCATCCTCCAGTTCATGCGTAAACTGGAGGCGGTCATGATAACCGTTAAAAATATCAGTTACATATTCAACGTTAGCCCTAGGTATGCACATGATGATATCGTCGACGTACCGATAATAAAACAATGGTTTCAACTTAGTGGATAGAGCGATATCACTATCCCACCCAAAATTCCACACTGAGAATTTGTATTTGGTCAGAACCTTGCTACGTGATAATAATTATCCTGACTCCTTCTTTGAAAAGTTAATAATCGATAGGGTTAAACATTTGAAATTTAAGAGCCTACATAATAAGAATACCAACATAATGATCACGTTAACCGACCCAGAACAGAACACGTCCGTTATCACAGTGGTCAGTGGTCCAGTCCGGTCGAAACGTAAACTAGTACCGATACCCTACGTCAAAGGTTTTTCTGAAAGATTAGGTAGCTCGCTTAGGAAATATGACTTAACACCCGTCATGTGTGTGAACAGTAATCTTAGGTCGGTCGTTACCAAAGGTAAAGACCTCACGGACAAACTAGATAAATGTAATGTAGTTTATAAGATTCAATGCGAAGATTGCTCGGCATCTTATGTAGGTGAGACCAAACGTGAACTGAGAACTAGATTGAAAGAACACCAAGACAATCTTAAGAAAAATCCAGAATCACATTCTGTAGTCTCCTCTCACCAAATTGAATACAACCATGTTTTTGATTGGGATAAGACAGTTATACTTGATAGGGAAGCAGTTTGGTCCAAGCGCATCACCTCGGAGATGTTACGAATAAATTTGCAACCGAATAGCCTCAACAAGAAAGAGGACACTAAAAGATTACATTTACCTTATTCCAACATGCTACACAGATTTAGATCAAAAAGTTGCTCCTAGTTTTATTAGATGTTGTTAATGGTGAAAAAAACTTGACTATGAGAGTGGGCTCTATTCGGGAAAAAAATATAAACAACCATTGACGTCAGTCATTGACGTCATTCGCTAACGTCACAAAGTTTGAAATATTCACATTATTACCTGTGATGTATGTAAACAAGACGAGCCTCAGCTGAGTCCGTATATAATAAGAGTTGTCACACCCCTCTTGTTCATTAAACGTTTCACGATCACAGGATGACAGACTGCTCATCCTGTTGTGTGACAATGGCTATATTAAGGATGCCAAGTTTTTTCACCTAACACCAACCGATTAAGGTAATTAGATTTTGTTTACGATTAGGTCTTATCCGTCTCTCTACTTTGTACTACATGTGATTTCCATTTAATGTTTGACTTCCTTTGTATTATTTGCGATAAGCTTGTTTTTAATCATATTGACTTTCAACATAATTTTAATAGTTTGTACACATTGTTAGACATCTAATAATTTTCTGTAATTTTTTCTTTAATAAACAGCCTCTGATGAGGGCAGAACATGACTGCCGAAACGTCAGGCATTTTTAACAAAACGAAAAAGTGACTCGACTTGATTGATTGAGACCCTCCTCTAAAAAAAAAAAAAAAAAAAATAACTTCATATTAGTGCTCTACCATTTTTATCGTAGCATTGATATATCCGGAGATATTTGGGATAAGCTGATTTTCTGCACCTTTAGCCGCCATTTATAAAGGACGCCGGCGACCAATCGGTGGGGACTTTTGATATGTTGTTTTAGACGTCGAATCGAAGTTCCATACCAAAATCCAGCTTGGTGGGATTTATTCCGGAATATGACCAATTTTTTGACTAAAGTGACTGGGCTAATAGCACTCGCCGTGTCTTTACCCGTCTTGCTCTTCATTGGCACGACCCAGGCATACTTTGAGAATATATCGATGACCGTGAGCATGTATTTGTAGCCTTTGTTTTCTCCCGCGTACAGTGTCATGTCAACGAGATCCGCTTGCCAGGTTTCATCCAAACCGCGAACATCTACACGACGACGCGGATAGTTCTTTCGAGCTGGTCTATGCAGCTCCGTCACGAGCAATAGCTTTTTCTCGTTCATTTTCCAACACCGTTAGTCTGGTGTCCAGCTTGAGAATGATATTGGCGGTGCGAGTCGATAAGTCTTGTACTGCTTCGATATCGACACCTAGGTTCCGCAGAGCATTCGTTATGCGAGAGTCCAAGACATGAATCATTGCGAGGATTTCGTTTATCACAATGTCGATCTCCTGACGCATGAGGTTCATAGTAACAGCGTGGCCCTGCTGCACAGGATTGGCAACGTTGCATAGTCGCTTGTTATCTATATCGTAATGCCCGTCGGTGGTGAATTTAAACCCAATACCGGGAGGACCGCGACTGCTTGGGGCGGCGCTCTTGTCCAACTGTCGTCCAAGCACATCGACGCTCATTTTGGAAATGACTGTGGAAACGATGGGAGGTTGATTAATAAATGACAAGCTGATATTTGTTCTCGTTCGCTCGCTTCGCTCGCTCACTCGATTAGTTTTGCGTTGTCCCTCACTCGCTACGCTCGCTCGGTTGTCAGTGGTTTTTGTGTTGTTCCTCACTCGCTACGCTCGCTCGGTTATCAGTGCTTTTTGTGTTGTTCAATTAAAAACGGGTGGCACACTAATGCCCGGTTTCATAAACGTGGGTTTTCCCGCGGGTTAAAATAACCCGTAGTTTACCCCGCAGATACTACCCGTTCAACCTTATGGACTGTTGAAGGTTAACAGCGATTTGAGCACTAATCAGAAACTTCAAGCCATTGCTTGTCCACTTGTCCATTGCCAACACGGATGTTACCTTTCAATGACATATACATGGATTTGTTCCATAAACTGCTTCCCTTCACACATGCCTCAATGATTTGTGTTCTACTGCCATGTCGTACAACAGGTAAAGTTTGTCGAAAATCACCGAAAACTATAACTATTTTGCCACCAAATGGCTCGTTGGATTGACATACGTCTCTCAACATGCGCTCAACTGCCTCTAGTGCATACTTGGATGCCATCGTGATTTCATCCCAGATTATTATTTCGTGAATATATAAACGTCACGGATTAGGCTGACTGAGGAATTGTTTGTACGTGGACGTGAGTATTATCCCTACTCGTGAACAAATCAGTGTGAATTTAGACATCATGTCGAACACTAAGGACGTCTTCAAGATAAACGGTAAGTCGAAACTATTCCTCAAATGATTAAAAAAAAGTATTTCATACACATATAGGATTTGAAATACTTTCAACTCAGTTGCAGATTGACTTTTCTTAGACCTCAATAGTAGTAGGCAACCGGAGCTTTTTTTAGGCTTCATTTCTTGAACATCCTCAAATAAACGTTCGTCGAGTAACAAATTGATTTGGAAGTGTGTTGAATTCCACAAAGAACGCTGCATTGGTTCCTTCAACATGGTTAATTTGACACAAAATGTCTAATTTATGAATATTGAAACACTGCCAGATTGCTTGAACGGATTGCAAATTTCAACGCGCGATGATTCAGAGATACATTGTAAGAAAAACTTTTAGGCGAACAAAATTCAATTATCTGTAATTCGAAGCTCACTAAATTATTATGAGCGATATTGCCAATATATTTACCTCGTGAAAACAAAATTGTACCTCGAAATGCGAGTACGTTGGCAGAGAAAGGGGGACAGAATGGGGGGGGGGGGGGGGGGGGGAGGCGAAAGAAAGAGAAAGGAAAAGGAGAAACGGAAACAGCACTGGGAGAAGAAAGACGGAGAAAAGAGAGCGTTAAGCAACGCGAGGGAAGTGACAGGCGGAAGGGTTGAACGTAAGCCATATTTGCAAACGCGTGCATGTATACCTATACCGGGGTACGGTACGTTTTGGCGCCGGACGTCTTGGCGCAGGACGTCTTGGCGCTGGATGTTTGAGCACAGAACATTTGGGCTAACGGATCTTCCGAATCGCGGCTACCTGTTCCAACCTATTGTAACCCATACTAACGTGTTCTAACTTATTCTAACCTTTCGAGAGCCACAGCCACTGTCTGAGTATTTTGCATCTGTGTATGTGTGTGTGTGTAGGATTAGTGGGATGGCCTAACCTATTCTAACCTTTCGGGAGCCACAGCCACCTTCCGGGTATTTCGCATCTGTGTGTGTGTGTGTAGGATTAGTGGGGTGGCCTAACCTATTCTTACCTATTCTAACCTGTTCTAACCTGTTCTAACCTTTCGGGAGCCACAGCCAAAACGTCCTGCGCCCAAATGTCCGGCGTCAAAACAGCGGCGCCAAAACGTCCTGCTCCCACCTATACCGTGCCATCGCGACGAAACCGAACGATGCCCGCACTATAGTTCGACCAACACACGCTCGCGTTGCGTACATGAACTTCTGCTGGAATCACTGGTTTATTATCCATACAACGAATGAATACAAGTTTATTCATTCGACAATTTAGAAACAAATAGATTCATTGAGCAATTGGAAATTGTAGTAGGTATTATCGGAGTAACCCTAAAAAAAAAAAAAACAAATCAACGCGGAATATTATGACAGTGCAATATTTATTCGAGTATATTTGATTCAGGGCTGTTAGTCGGTCACTTTTTGTCGGATTGGTAATATTTTTCCAGTCAGCTTGCATTGCGAAAATGTGACCAAGATCGTTGCCCTGATTTTCACGTTTTATATTTTAAATTTATTTGTGCGTAAGTGTCCAAAACTTGAGACGAACGGGGGTACCCGCTGGTCGGGGCTACCCACCTTTCCCCTGAAGCAAACGATACGTCAACTATCAATCCTTACACGGAGAGAAAAGAATAGTAATATTCACAATGTAACATAGTAACCATTACTATGTTACATCGTAACGTAGATTTTCAAACATTACATTTGCTCAGTTACCATGTAGCATAGTAAATATTACCAGAAAAATAGTAATGAATCCTATTTGACATAGTATCATTTACGATTTTATGAGAAATAAGTCTGGTTACTATGTTGGAATGGTAAATATTACTATTCTCTTCTCTCCGTGTACTTTAACTTTCCTTTTTCTTTACCTGTCTCACTATAGTTTTGACTCAGTTTTCGTTACATCCAATATTCGCTCTTCTTCGTCATATTTGGATCAATTTTCTGCCATACAATGAGGATATTTCGGTCATTTTTAGGTCATATTTCTCAATCTTCATCAGTCCCATAATCATATTTTTTAGGGGGCTTGACCACTAACAGCCCTATGTTATTCGAGTACATTTGATTCCTCAATCGCAAAAAACTCGGTTATCAGCCGGGAGGTGCAGGCGGGTAGAAATTCGCACCGAAAATGAATTCACGTCCGTCTCCTTCGATGGCCAAAATATAATTGAATGTTGGTCCGGAGCCATCTGCTGAGAAAACTGTTCTACTTTTTTTTTCGTGGCGGGGGATACACGGTACTTCCCAATATAGAAAAGATACAGGCGAAATAAGAAACCCTTGGTGTGAATTTGCATCTATACGTAATCGCAAGGTCATTTTCAATAATTCTGTCTAGGTTTCGTAAAGTATATTTATTCGAGCATTTGATTTTCCAACAGCACACAGAGGGACAAGGGCCGGCAACAGCGCCAGAGAGTGGCGGCGAAGGCAGCAGGCGGAGCGGTCGCGAAAGGAGGCCGTAGCCGACACTTTCGGGATTTTTCTAAAATCATTCATGTAAAAAAAACAAAATAAATATAATGAATAATATATCGTG
The DNA here is from genome assembly GCA_943736025.1 of Tenthredo mesomela. Classification (NCBI taxonomy): domain Eukaryota; kingdom Metazoa; phylum Arthropoda; class Insecta; order Hymenoptera; family Tenthredinidae; genus Tenthredo; species Tenthredo mesomela. The sequence goes on from OX031014.1 coordinate 35,084,593, forward strand.
AGAACAGGTGTTATTATTACTGTCCCTACTATACTTTTTTTATAATCTAAAATTATAATCTGAAAAACTCATGAATCAACTCTGGAACGATCTTGATAATCATATCATCATCAAATCATATAAACACACGGGACAGATCGGACACATGAGACATACGTCCTGAAAAATTTCGGGGACAGACGGAACAGACATTTTTCGTACTTTAATATATAGATATATAGATGTCAGTTTCACGCAATTCTTCGATTATCTATACGATTTCGTTGGTGTGACTCGAGTTTCCAGCTGCTTGGGATGCCAGGAGCAAACGAAGACGGTCCACCAGCTCGTTGGGGTCGTCCCAGTGAACGTAATCCGTTCCTTTCCCCTTGTAACGTCCCTTTTTGTGTGTCAGGGTATATTTTCCTTCTCTTATACAAAATACCCTTACGGCAAAAACCCCTCAAAATATCACCCTCAACTGAGCCCTCAACTTTCAGGGTGATTTCGTACCCCCAACTTGGGGGTTAACCCTGAATTGAGGGGAACCTTCAACTTGAGGAACAACCGTCAAATGGGGGTCCCTTCAACTTCAGGGTTTTTGAGGTGACTTTTTGAAGTGACTTTTGAAGTGACCCACCACTCATCAGGGTTGACCCCTAACTATTCAGGGTCATCCCTCAATATTCAGAGTTGTCCCAGAACGTTTCAGGGTTATCCCTCAATCGTTGGAGGTTGTCGCTCAATGTTTGAGGGATATTCCTCAATTCTTGGGGGTTTTCCTTCAATTTTCAGTATTGACCTCCCACTATTCAGGGTTATCCTTCAATTGTTGGAGGTTGTCCCTCAATGTTTGAGGGATATTCCACAATTCTTGGGGGTTTTCCCTCAATTTTCAGGGTTGATCCACCAACTTTTCACGGTTGACCCTTCAATTGATGGTTCATCCTTAGGAATTGAAAGTATTACCCTGAATATTGGAGGTTGAACCCTGAAATTTTAGGGTTTCACCCCCAGAATTGAGGGTGAAACCTTGAAAATTGAAGGTTCACCCTCAAACTTGGAGGGTTTTTTCCGTAAGGGTAGGCGTACTTATGTGATGTTGATCGAGAAGTTTATCTTCTGTATGGTAGTTTTTAGGATCTTTTCGGGTGTTTTTCGTAATTCCGCGAGATACGCCCTCACGAAAAAAAACCCCGAACTTTGGGGGTATACCCCCAAATTTGGGTGTTAAACCCCGAAATTCCGAGGTAAACCCTCAATTTTGAGGGTTAACACTCAACGGTGGGGGTATACCCCTAACATTACGGGGTGTTCCCTCAAACATTTTGGGGTTACCCGGGAAAAAAAGTTCCATGTATGGTCATGTATGATCATGTATAAAAGTATATATGATCATATATGATAGGACATGCTCATACTCGATCATATCTGTTCGTATATGAATTTTGACCTGACATGATCATGTCTAATCACGTGCATCATATATGATCATACACGACCATATATGATGTTACGAGCTCATACATGATCGTGTGCGGTCATTTCAGTTAGTAACCTGGCTATAATAATCAGACTTATACAGGCCCATATGTACTCATACATGTCCATGTATGACCATGTATGGTTATAAACGATCATAAATGAGCATATACACTCGTATCTGAGCATACTAATAATTGCCCAATCTGAACTATACATGACAAACTATGATCATATATGATCATATATGATCATGTATGATTGTATATGCCCATATATCGTCGTGTATATGATGCAATGAAGCCTTCAAATAGAATTATCGAACTCACGGAAATACGATTCAAATATTCTAGGTCTTCGAATTTCCTCTCTGCGTTTCACAGTACTGAGATTGTCACCAATTATAACACATAAAAACTATCCATCATATGCCTGTGTGTTCAACAATAATGACTATACAATTTCCGATCAAGACCATGCAAAAATATCGTCGATTGATATGCTGTTATTGTTTTGATTTCATCAAAGTAACTCACAAAATTGGGGTGGTCGGTTTGAGGTGAAACGCTCCATATAGGGTGGTCCTTAGATAGCGTAAAAAAAAAAAAAAAATCATGTTGGATCCCCCCAAATCAGCTCCAAATAATTTAAAAAAAATTCCCTAATTTTTCCAGATTTTTATTTTGTTCCCCTAGTCTCCCTATTCGAAAAGGAATTTTCAAATGATTCAAAAACATGCTTATTCACTATATTTCATACTAAATTGTCTTTCATGGTTAATCGTGGGCCAAAAATTCATATTCTCGATTATTCAGTGAGATTCATCTTCTTTTCAGTGAAAAATAAAAGAATCACAAATGGGGTATCCCATGAGAATAGTGTGCCTTATTATTATTATTATTATTTTATTCAACATAACAAATGATCAAATTAGGCAAAAATTCAATTATTCAATAATTGCATAACCCACATGTCAGCACTACGTAACATCAAACTCGATGACATGCAAAAACTGCCGTGATTTTTTTGCCTAATTTGAAGAAGTGTCGTTCCTAGAAAGTCACATTACTTTTACTTTTAAATGCTCATTTAGCTTATATAATGTGCTCATATATATTCACAAATGCTCAGACATGTTCGGATATGTTCAGACATGCTCATATATGATCTTACATGCCCATACATCTTCATGTCATCTTTGATATGCTCATATGTGCTTCCACATGCTCATATATGCTCCCACATGCTCATGTATGTTCAGATCAGGTCAAATTTCATACCTGATCATGTATGGAAGTTCATATATGGCCATATCTGATCATGTATGGAACTTTTTTTCCCGGGTAACACCTAACGTTGGGGGTATACCCTTAACCTTTCGGGGTTAACCTTCACATTTCAGGGTTGAGCTTCAGATTTGAGGGTTACCCCTAAATTTGAGGGTTTACACCCAACGGTTTTTCAGGGTATACCCTCAGATTTAAGGGTAAATCCGAAATTTGAGGGTAAATCCTAAATTTGAGGGTTACACCCAACGGTCATTCAGCGTATAATACCCTCAGATTTGAGGTTGTTACAAAAAGTAAATTATATACATAGTTACAGAAAAAAAAAAAACGGTCAGTGTATAAAAATGTCAAAAATTGTTGTTTCGCAAGAAATAATATATTTTTTGCTCCGTCAGAAAATATAAAATGATAGTATAAGTATAAAATAGCGCGCGCGCTGTGATATAGTATACCTATACAGTTATTAACCCTCAATTTGAAGAAACCCCGAAATTCAGGGTTTACCGCGAAGTTGGGGGTGAACCCTCAATTGGGGGTGCGAAATCACCCCCAACATTGAGGGTATACTTGGGGGTTATTTTGAAGGTAAATTTGAGGGTTTTTTTTCGTGCGGGCGGTCGCTAATCTATATTTGATAGACAGACCGCCCGACAGAAGCGATGTATATGACAAGTCTTTTGTAATTCCGCGGAATACGGTTGCTAATCTGCAATAGATAGACGAACCGCCCGACAGAAACAATGTGTATGGCGAGTATTTTGTAATTCCGCGGAATACGGTTGCTAATCTGCAGTAGATAGACGAACCGCCCGACAGAGACAATGTATATGTGTATTAGGTAATTTATATAGATATTTTAATGAACTGAAGATTATTAAAAATGTAACAAACAATGTATTTATTTCAATTATGAGGCAACGTGACTTTCCGATATAATATCTTTCCACACGGCGTTTCCCGGTGGACTTTAATATTTTGAATAGTATAGAGCTAATGTTGACTATAGCTAAATGTCGAAATAGAATGACGATCTCCGCTGAGTCCTGCGATCCTTATACAGGGTGTAAATCTTGACTCTGTACATACTTATAGGGTATGTAGGGGGTCTAATACCAATGTGCCAATACAAGCATTTTGAGGTATGACACCCAAGGTCGGAAACTCATCCACACGGCTGTGGAGGGCTTGGAAGGTTCTGGTACCGCACGCTTTTCGTAGTGTAATGAATCAGATGTAATCATTTTCGACCCAACATTTTATTCAGTCGTAGACAACAAGTACAAATGTTCTTGTGTGGAATCAACAAAACGATAAACTTGACAATAAAAAAATAGCAAAACAATTTCCGGAGCTTAGAAACAGAATTTGAAAAAGTTATGGAAAACGAAAAGCCCAAGTGTGCAAAACCCCAATTCGTTTTCCATAACTTTTTCAAAATCTGTTTATAAGCACCGGAAATTGTTTTGCTATTTTTTATTGCCAAGTTTATGGTTTTGTTGATTTCACGCAAGAACATTTGTACTTTTGTCTACGGCTGAATAAAATCTTGGGTCGAAAGTGATCACATCTGATTGATTAAACTACGATCAAGCATGCACGGTACCATATCCTTCAAAGCCCTCCACAGTGGTTAGGATTAGTTTCCGACCATGGGTGTCATACCTCAAAATGCTTGTATTGGCACCCCCTACACACCCTATAAGTATGTACAGAGTTAAGATTTACACCCTGTATAGTTCGGCGCGCTAAGCCTCGGCTAATCCGTCGTTAATCCTTAATGTTCTACACTATTCTATCTTGTCAAAAAATGGAACAATTAATATTTCGTTATTTTGGTATTATAATTTCTTGTTAGATTTTCTTTTCTCTGTAAAATGATCTGAATTTGATGTCGATCGGATAATATTTAGTAAACTATGAATGTTCTATGCACTTCTATTGTGTCCAGATTTTGTATGCATTTATATTTTAATAAGAATGTTCCGTCATTTTGACGGTGATGAATTCCTCTATCGGCTAGGTGTACTATAATGTTCGCATGCGTTTCCAGGTGCTTCTTATTGACCTCTTATGCGTTTCGCTATCCGCCCGGAGGCGCATCATACATGATAAAAAAAATATCTTACAATATATGACCCGACATTCATGTTGGACGTCGTACCCTCTTGAGCAACCATGAGCTGTGGAAGCACACCTCCACCCGTGTGTGAAAGCGGTCCGGTGGCGATGAACTTCTTAAACTTGGGGTTATCCACTGCTCGAATAGCTTGATCACTTCTATAGTATTTTCGATGTGCGTTGGTAGCCATTACGATTTCTTTATAATTCTTGATATCATTTGAAGTCACGTAGGTCTCATCGGGTATCTTTTTGAATAGTAGTTCCAACAAACCTTCGGTCTTTGTATAACGCTTGTTGCCCGCATGAATAAAGTCACTCTCAAAACTTATCGGTGCGTCACCCATCATCAACCTGCCGTCAGAAAGTATGCGTACACCGTACACGTTATCCAGATCTTTTTTTCTATTCACATCTCATAACATTTCAAGATACTCGTTGCTACCCTGATCTTGTTCAAGAAACTCATCCGTCGGTTGTATAGTCATATCCTCATCTGCTGTTAAAAAGGAATCATCGTCTTCTCGAGGTTCTTCTTCGATCGGCCCTTATTTGATCGGCTCTTCTTTCCCTGACGGCTTTTGACCAACGTATAACGTTAGTATATCAACCGTGAACACGTGGTATTAGTATTAACAAAGTAACCGCACCGTAGTAAAACTGTATGTTGTAGGAATAAATACCGTATTTTTGAGCTCGGATGCATACCGTCTATACACCGTAGGTAATTACTAATAATACGGAATTGAAGCGGAATGTTCACAGTCGTAATGGCAGATGAAGTACGCATGAACAGGGCAGTGCCGGCGTTAGGGCGGGGCGAGCCGGGCAACCGCCCGGGGCGCCAAATTTTCAGGGGCGCTGCTGCCTGCTCGGTGTTCCCAATATAAAAAAACATGCAAATGACAATACAAAAAAATACGAAAAATCAAACTAAAAAAAGGTACAAAACAAAAAACAAAGGAGCAACAAAACTTTCCACGTCCACGTCGTTGGCTCTGGGTAAAGCTAAAGGAAAGTTCCTACACGGAGAGAAAAAACTGGCGATTAACGCGTGAACATTGGCCACGCTTCAATAGCAAGCATTTCTCTTGGAAATCGCAAGGAGCTTCACGGAAAAAGTCCGTGAGCTCTCTTGGAAATATCCCTCGGACAACTTCACGGTATTAGCGCAAGGCAGCATTACTATGAATCCAACTGATTCTTGGCATCTTCGCATGGGCGCTGGTGCATTCAGGGCAAAAGGGTATGTCGCGCATTAAACCCATGAGGTCCTCTAGCAAATTGAGCAAGAGACGCTTGCGGTGTTCGCATAACAAATACTCCGCGTGTGAATCCCATGAATTCTCTTGCATTAAACCCTAGATTTTTCTCTCCGTGTAGAGTTTAAAATTTTCATAGTCATATGCAGAGCTGGATTTACTCAGGGTGCCGCCCTGGGGCACCGTGAAAAATGCCGCCCCATTACCTAAAGCCTACATAAAATGGGTAAAGGTTCGGTATACAATTTTCAAATAAATAAAATCAAAACAAAAACTTTCAAAAATTGTGAATAACAAGATACTTATGAGGGTTTCTTCTTGGTTTCTTCGTCGAACGGGGCCACCCATTTAATTTGAGGTCTTCGAACATTCCGTAATAATTCGTACATTTTATTGGGGATGAAAAACAAATTTTTCAATTTTTCCAGATTTTTTGGTCATTGCATTCCAGAAATATTTTTATACTCAATAATTTTCACGTAGTGCGATAAATTGGGGAAGGAGAGAAAACTTGGGATGAAATTTCTTTGTTTTTTTCTCAGCTTTTCGGTAAAATCAAGAGAAAAAAATTCCGGCCCATTTAAACCCCTTTTATCAGAAAAAAAAAAAAACATTGAAAAATGTGCCTTGTCCTAATTTGAACATTTTTTTTCGTTTAAAAAAATGTCTCAAAAATGAAATTCATAATAGCGTTTTTTGACAAAAAATGTGGAGTGGCGACTTCAATTCTCTCCCAGAAAAAAAAATAATCATCAGAACGATGATTCCTATCTATTTGAGAAGGGGCTCAATCAATCGAGTCGAGTCAGTTTATTTCGATTACTTTGGCGTGACGTTTCGGCAGTGATGTGCTGCCCTCATCAGAGACTATTTATTAAAAAAATTACAAAAAATTAATACCAAAATGGTCAATGGTCGACAACATATTGAGAACAATAGAATTAAATTAACTCTATGTTAATTTAATTCTATGTTAATTTAATTCTATTGTTCTCAATATGTTGTCGACCATTGACCATTTTTGTATTTATTTTTTGTAATTTTTTCAATAAATAGCCTCTGATGAGGGCAGCACATCACTGCCGAAACGTCAGGCCAAAGTAATCGAAATAATCTGACTCGACTCGATTGATTGAGCCCCTTCTCAAATAAGTACTAGTTCGAGTGATAGCTTCATGATGAAGATGATTCCTATCCTTCGCTTCCATTTTTTTTTTTTTTTTTTTTTTTTTTCTTCAAAAACTCTATTATGAATATAGTTTTTTTAGATTTTTTTTGAACGAAAAAAAAAAAACTGTCCAAATTAGGAAAAGGCACATTTTACGTTTTTTTTTTTTTTTTTTTTTTTTGATAAATGTGGTTTAAATGAGTCGGAATTCTTTTATTCTAATTTCACCGAAAAGCTGAGAAAACAACAGAGAAATTTCATGCCAACAACATTTCTCTCTTTCCCCAATTTATCACGCTACGTGAAAATGATTGAGTAAAAATATTTCTGGAATGCAATGACCAAAAAATCTAAAAAAATTCCCAACATTTTTTTTTCTTCCTCAATAACATTTACGAATCATCAGGGAATTTTCGAAGACCTCAAATTTAATGGGTGGTCCGTTTGACGAAGAAACCCTCTTATTTTCTTTACTAAAAATGTGTGTAAAATTCTAGAGACTGAAAGCTTGTTTCACAATTTTGTAAGAAAAACTTATGGAGGGTAGAGGTAAGGAGGACCAACTCTTATGGGGCATCAGCGGCAAAAGTGTCCGTAAATTAAAGTGCATTAAATAATAGTTCCAGAAGTACGCAGAATGGTGCTCGTAAGCAATCGTGGTAACCAGTGGTAACCAATCGCAAAATCTGACCTTGGCGATCACCAATGAAAATTCGGTATCATGCTACAGCAGCGCCATCTGATCAACTCGATTTCACGGACACTTTCTATACACGGAGTTGGTCCTCCTTACCTCTACCCTCCATAGAAAAACTGCAGTGTTTATAATTTTAGACACATTCTTATAATAATGAAAAAAAGTATTTTATTAATTTCAATTTATGAATGTTTTTAACACGATCACACCTTTCGAAGAATTTTCAATAACGCGAAAAAAAAAAAAAATTCTCACGTTTCAAATTTTGCCGCCCCTGAAAATTTGCCGCCCTGGGCACTGGCCCCTAGTGCCCCTAGTGTAAATCCAGCGCTGGTCATATGCGCTTATTCATCTATGCTCATTTAGTTCCCAGAACGTCCGTGAGATGTCGCCACGCGCTCGTTCCCAGCTTCTCAGTCAGAGATGATTGGACTACAGGTCGAGTCGCGTGGTACCAGGTGTATCAACGTAGTAGCGGTGGTGAAAAGAGAAGCTAGAAACGTAGCGCGTGGCGATATCTCACGGACATTCTGGGCTAATTGTTATTATATTAGCGGCCCATAGCGGCCATTGCCGCGATCAGCCGTGGACAATCGCGCAAATTACCACGAAATCTCGGAATACATTTTGCCCCTTCATCGTTGTCAAAACAAAGGTGTTATTGGATGGTTATGTTTGGAATTCCATTATAGAATCGGGCTACAGAGGCCGATTTTGCATTTTTGATACGTAGCACAGTGGGACAGAATCCCAAAAAGCTGGCCAAAACCTCGAAAACCAAGGTTTTATTTCAGGTTTCTTTTGTTGCGGAATGTGAAGTAGGGGTATCGAGGGTCCCCAAACAACCGTTCTCTAGGCGCAGGTGTATTTCTTGTGCCTGCAGGATCAGTTCGAATGTGACCGTTACACGAGTCTCATCGAACTACCGGGTTTGACGCGCACCATACTTCTTCTTCTTTTTCCTTTAATGACCTAACGCTCGTTTGAGCATGTGGTCTTACGCGCGCGCACCATACGCCACAGAAAAACCACGATATAACCGTGAAAAATAGTGTGATTGGAAAAGTGTGAGATGAATACTCTTCGTGAAGGTATGTAGAATGAAATACAATTTACATTGTTATTATAAAAAAAGTTATTCATTATGAATTGAGCGTGTCTTTTTGGGAAAACGCAAACGACAAGTAAACTTTCAGACAGACATAACTTTATCGCTCGTTCTCGCTCGTTCATTAGATTTTTTTTTTTATTGGATTGCTTATCTCCCAACGAAAAAAAAACGTGGTCGACGAACTTGCGCATTTTTTCGTGAACGGAGATATGATTTTTTTTCTGAAGCCGTGCAAATTTCGACGTGGTATTTTGGTATAAGGTGGTTTTCGGGGTCGCTGATTTACATATTATTTCTGAACTTCTTTCATTTCTAGTTATTCGTTGAGGATGAATAAGCATATGTCTTCAATAAATTATTGTGTACATTGAATAAAACATAGTATAATATGTCACAATATAGTAGTGTCACCTAAGAGCCGCGGTGGCTCGTGGACAAGAGCCCCGACTACGAACAGATAGATCGCGGGTTCGAATCCCCCTTGGCACCACTGAGATTTTTAAATAGAAAAATACTCATATGCCTCAACCGCGGCTCTGGTGGTTTGGATCCCACCTAAAACAGTAGAGCCAGTCAAGGTGCAAAAGTTGGAAGGAGGGAAAACGGAGAAGGAGGGAGAGGGGGAGGAGCACCTTGACTATAGGGAAAAAGATAACGAAAAAAGGTCGAACCCCGAGGGGAGTACCTGGGAGAGCCCAAAGCAAACCAATAGTAGTGTCACCTAGTATAGTGAGATGTTTTGTTTTCGCTCGCTGTTTATTCTATTCACGGGCTAGTTTCGGCTCCGAGGAATGTAATCCCATATTATTCACTGATTTCAGGAACTGCAGACATGAGAGAAGCACAGCAATTGACAAGGAAAGAGATATTCCGCATAATTAAGAATACTATTATGCTTCTCAAACTGTGGACGATGCAGCTCTCATTCTTGAAGCGCACGTCTCGTGCCAATTGGGCACGATGACACGTACACTGAAGACGACACTGACGTGTCCACTATACATATGAGCCATTCCACGTCAGACCGGACAAAATAAATCAAAAAATGACCTCGATGTTATCGATTTCGCTATCATTTTTTTCACGGGTTCTATGGAACAAATAAATGAATCAAACAATTTTTTTTTTTTTTTTTGTGGCCCCTATTTTCCAAGTTACACGGGGGTGAAATTCAGGAAAAAGAGCCAAAAATCGAAAACATACTCCTCTTCAAACGGTCATATCTTTGATTGTATTAATCCTAGAGACTTCATCCAAGAACCATTTCAAAGCTATTGAATGACACTATTATAATATATTTATTTCATTTCGCGGTAAGAAACAATTCTATTTGTTATAAACAAATATATTATTCAAACGTGATTTTCATAGAAAATACCAAGCGATAAAATTATCAAAAAATATGAGCGTATTTCTTGATCAATTCTCTACAAAATCGTTAAGTCAATTTTATGGAGAACCGATGGGAACCATGTTAAAACGATTTATTTATAAGCGAAGGCGCGCGCTGCCACCGAAAAACCGTACCCGAGCCGGGTCTTTCAGCGGCACCGCGCACCGTCGCTTATAAATAAATCGTTTTAACATGGTTCCCATCGGTTCTCCATAAAATTGACTTAACGATTTTGTAGAGAATTGATCAAAGAATACGCTCATATTTTTTTGATAATTTTATCGCTTGGTATTTTCTATGAAAATCACGTTTGAATAATATATTTGTTTATAACAAATAGAATTGTTTGTTACCGCGAAATGAAATAAATATATTATAATAGTGTCATTCAATAGCTTTGAAATGGTTCTTGGATGAAGTCTCTAGGATTAATACAATCAAAGATATGACCGTTTGAAGAGGAGTATGTTTTCGATTTTTGGCTCTTTTTCCTGAATTTCACCCCCGTGTAACTTGGAAAATAGGGGCCAAAAAAAAAAAACAAAAAATTGTTTGATACATTTATTTGTTCCATAGAACCCGTAAAAAAAATAATAGCGAAATCGGTAACATCGAGGTCGGAAAGCTGTCCGGTCTGACGTGGAATTGCTCATATACCGATAGTGAATCTAATGACAGTGAATGTGACAGATTAATCCAATGTAGATGTAGTGTACAAATTAAAAAAATTTCATTTTCTTTTCTAATTTTCATGTTTAATTCATTTGTACCTAGTTCCCGCCGGAATCTTTCTGATTCTCATACATTGCCGATGCAACTACGATTAAAATATTTTGTTTATTTGAAAACAAACATCTTATTCGTAATTAGCGCAATGTAAAACCCCCAGATACGAAATTTTTCCGAAAAATAAGAATTTTATAAGATACTCGGTCGCCATATTGGATCCGCCATTTTTTTTTTTGCCAAAATTGATATTGGATTCGTTATCAGCGACCCCGAGAACCCCCGAGTAGAAAATTTCAAAGCCGTTAGACAATGTTTTTGAGGTTTTGGTCAGCTTTTTGGGATTCTGTCCCACTGTGCGTAGGCTGTGATATAAGTCGAAATAAACGGCACGCCCACACTTTTCGATAGAAACAAAAAAAAAAAAAAACCCGATTTCTTCCGATCAAACATACCAGTTCGAACTCATTACTCGTCAAACATCGGCTGCCAAAAGGGCAAGTCGATTGATAGCCCCGTTTCCGAGATATTCGAGAGAATAGACAGGCTGGTAAAAATCAAGTAGACCCCCCCCTCCCCTTAACTGGGCGCCACACTTAAATCTTGCCCGGGGGGCCAGTGTTGCTAACGCCGGCGCTGGAACAGGGTATGAGTCACGTATGTCAATCATATGTATACGGTGTTTTTTTTCGAAACATACGGTATGTATCGAGTTGTATGACGGTATTTTTTCTCCAAAAATACGGTACTATGTACTTTAGTTATATGACGGTATTTCTGCTTACAAGTTATTTTTACAAAGAATCTAAATGTTTTTCGGGTAATTCGTAAACGTATAACACACCTAAGCGTATAAAGCGTATATGTTAGAGAAAATACGTTATCGCGTTGACTTGGTAACAATGCACGGAAAGAAATCCGTCGGGCCTGTTAGGAATACCATTCTGGTCCAGAAATATGGTAAAGCGGAAGAGAAATTCTGCTTCGATTGAGTGAATGAACAGTACCATTAGAAGGCCTGGGTTGCTGGATGCCCCGTATAAATATAGTTGTTCGTATTTAGCTAAACCATGCATTTGAATACAAAGGTTAGACAACTGTGACTTAGTTATCCTGGCTAGATACACATATTCCAAGAGTAAATCATAAGTACATGAGCACTATTGTTCTGAGGCTCGTCAGCTTCACAATTTGGTATTGCTGTATCACTGAACCTTAATTTTTTCTCCTTCATCAATAACTGCCTTTACTAGTATAGCTGATCAACTCATAATGCACTGTACCGGTCAGGATTCACCGAAGCCAATATCACTCATGACTACATTATAGGGTTTGCAGATTTAACAGTACTAGTATAGCTGGCAGAACCTTATTTTATTGCGGGATCCGCCTGCCAACTATAGAACAGTATCGCTGCATCGCGTATAATGTAATATTGCCCCTTTGACTTAGCTATACATTATAGCTTACTCAAATGTACCGTATGCAAGTTTTGGCGGGTTCAGGGGTTGACGGTCTCGTTAGTTCCTTCTTCATTCGGGAGTGAAGATTCGAGCTATTCGGACGTTACACAGCTTGTATCACAAAACATTCTACAAAGGTATGGAATTTAGTTTCCTGCATTCTATCTTTTGAAGGTAAGTAATAACTCTTGTATATTCTTATAATTTAACTATTCGAATTCAAAATATTCTTCGCCATCGTTTCATCCGACTATAGTAAACAAATTATCAATTACTTTCCGAACTTGGTCTAGTCTGAGAGAACAAGTAGTATGAAGTGTATTAGTATATTATTTTATTCGTTTCCGATGCAATTCCAGAAAACGAAATGGACGAGGAAGGCAATATGGAGGCCTATGGGACACCAGCCAATGAGTATTATAAACGAACATGGCTTACATTATATTGTTATGCGCAGTTGGCTCTAGCTATATAATCAAGTTTATACTTGAGTATAAACTTGTGTATACGTATATGATAAAAAATATGTATTCGCATAAAGCTAATATGAATAAATAGCGTTTGTAAAGTTTTCTATATAATTAATATATTTGTGTTCTTTCTTTATACTAGCTGAAAAAGATGTTTCCCGTTTTCCTTTCCGTTCATTATAATATATAATTTTCGAGCAACTAGGTCCGTATTGCTGTTCCCACAATACCTAGATTGTTGAAGTACCCAAAAATTGAAGATGCATAATGCATATAGTTACACAAGTCTAGCGGTACCGCATGCAGTTTCGTACAGGCATCACAGCTATACTGGTATAATTGATTCGCACGCTCGTGATTTCGTCTCCCAGCAAACTCAGAGTGCAGGGCCATTGCTAGTTAGGTGGAGGAATGCCGATACTTGAGTTGCCGAACCGCTGCCGGAAGACTTGTGATGGCCCTGTACCCTGGTGTCACAGTGGCCGACAGCTGGGCCAGTGCCGGCAGTGTTATACCGGCCCAACGGTTGGCCAGCGCAGGGCTAGCAATGGCCCAAATTGGTTGTCGGGCAGTCGTCAATGGCCCAACAAGAGCCCAATATTGATCAGCCGATGACCCGATCATTCGATTTTTTTTATTTTCGATATTATTCGGACAAAAAATATTTTTTTCACTAATAGTTGATTCTTTTTCGAGCGGTAGAGCAAAGTTCATATTCCCAGGATGTTAGAAATTAGCTATTCGAAGACTAATTAGATGTATTCATGTGGGTCACCCATCCGACTTCTGGCTGTAGTTGAAATTGCTCAACTTCGTTGATCGTCTGATGTCCAGTGTTGATCTAAACCCAAACGTCGCCTGTTGCAATACTCAACACTTTTCGACTCGATAGGTAAACCTTGATTTGTGAAGATTTACATCAATATGTACTTAAAAAAAAAAAAAAAATGATAGCAAAATTTCACGGTGACTTCGAAGATTTCTGATGATTAAATAGTATATACTTTTGTTCGATTGCATAAAAACATTCTTTTTCCGGTAAATTCGGTGGAAGTGTTAGAAATACTGCAGTCAGCAGAAAAGCTTATACTATGTACGCCGGCGAATCAACGACCGGATGCCGGTAGAAAAGTGCCGAAGTTGCCAATGCCGGGCCATCAAGATACAGATGCAAGTATGTTTGAAAACGGCCAACTGATGGCAAGTCGGTTGTGGCAAGATGTAAAATGCCCTGCAGGAAATCAGTAGTTGATAACCAACACCGTTCCATCAATGGTTGGATACTGGTAGAACTTCACCTAAATACCGCTATTTTACGTGTAGTGGCGCAGCAAAGGCTAGCCAACACCAGCACATTGCCAGCACTGCTAGTGCTGGGCCATTATCATTTCGGCAGTTCTGTGTTTGCTGGGCTGTGACTGCGATACTTACTAACCGTGCTGCTTCTATCCGGAATATCGATGTCATCCTAATATACTGAATCCATGGCAACGATCAACAGTAGCCAAAAACGTATGAGTTGAATAGCAATACGGTATGGCAGTGGCTGAGACAGCGATTCATTATGGTCGATCTAAGCAGAAATATCGCTAATAGCCCGAAAGATTTCTTTCCGTGTGTGTGCGAGCGTAAATACGCATACGCCCTCGGGCACAATCGGTAAAGCTCGGGTGTCCTTCTCGCACACTACCGGCATCCTAGCAGTAAGTTAGTTCTATAAGTAATGAGCATCAGAATAGACGTGAGAGAGATTCTGTATTCTTCTGAAAGTGCTATATTAATAAATCAAGTATTATTTCTGTTAAATAAAACGTTAAACTTTTTTTTTTTTTCCTTTCCAATCCTGGTTTCTGCTCTAACAGGTTATGGGCCCAGTTTACCCAACCTGCGGTGGAAAAGATTGCGAAAAGGAAAGGAGAGCGCTGTCGTATATCGGTATCGCGTGGTCAGTACGAAGAAAGTGGTCAGCCATCTTGAGATAAGATAGTGTACCGCGTGGAACGGACAGGTGTTTGAGTGATTCGCATCGGGTGTTGAGAGATTCGCATCCAAAATGTCTGCGGGAATCTCGACGAAGGCATTAAAAACATTTGATGGAACAAACTGCCAGTGCTGGAAGTCGCAAGTGAATGCCTTATTTCTGATGAACGACGTATTGGACGTCGTGGACGGCATGAGGAGGATGCCGGCAGCAAACGTGGGCCACGAGGCTGAGACCAAGAAGTTCATCAAGGATGGCGCAACAGCAAAATTTATTATCCTATCGTCAATGGATGAAGCTCAACAGTCAAGTATCTTATCCTGTGTAGATGCGAAAGCAATGTGGGATAAGCTAAGCCTAATCCATGAACAAAAGACAGTGACGAATAGAGTGGGGCTGATGCAACGGTTTCTTGGCAGCCAAATGTCCGAGAGTGATACCGCAATTCAACATGTGGCTAAAATTCAAAACATTGCGAGGCAGTTGAATGACATTGGTGCGCCGGTAGAAGGTGAAACGATTATTGCGAAGGTTCTCTCGAGTCTAACCGCGAAGTATAATACGTTACAAATCGCTTGGGATAGTGTACATCTGGACCTACAAACGCTGGAAAATTGGCAACAACGGCTCATTCGCGAGGATATGAGGCAGACTGTATATACCGAGGCAGAGAGTGCATTAGTAGCTACAAGAAAGGCAAATGTGAGAAAAGACAATAATCACGGAAAGAAAGAGTACCGTGGTAAACCAAAGAAAGACATTGAATGTTACCGATGCCACGGGAAAGGACACTTCATGCGCGAGTGTAGAAAACCGCGTCAAAGAGTCAGTGATGAAAGTTCTTCTCGTGAAAGTGCGTTTGTGGTCGAAAATAACGAAGCGAATTCTGTGAGAGACAGTGGCGTGAAATCCGCGAAAAACAGTGGCGTGAGGCCTGCAAAAGGCGGTTACGCGAGTGAACGAACCACTGTCGTGAGCGGTGCGGTGAGAGAAGTGATGACTGTTAGTCAGAACGAAGTCTGGCTAGCCGACAGTGGCGCGTCTCAGCATCTAACTTACCGACGTGAGTGGCTTACCGACTTTCGAAAGGAAAGAGATGGCGGTATGGTATCACTCGGGGATAATGGAGAGTGTAGAGTTGCCGGTAGAGGGACAGTAATGATAAACAAGCTCAAAAACGGTACGTGGCGTACCGGACGCATAGAAAACGTGTTATATATGGGGAATTCTCCGTCAAAACGTACGGAAATAATAATTCGAAATTTTGATTCCATCAACATTTTTATGGGTGATTACACCTAATGAGAGGAGCTTTCATGATTTATTTCGATTTTTTTCGTTCACGTGTTCTTGAGATATTTCTGAATTTTTGAATTTTTGAATTTTTCTTTTTTGAAAATTCATAACTTCTTCAAAGATTGACCAAATGAGATGTTTTTATTTTGAAAAGTTTGGTTTTTAACTATACTTTAAGAAAAAAATTACAAGAAACCTGAATATTATCAATTGTGGTATGATTTTTCCATTTAAAGATCAAACTTTGCGATTTCGAGAGGTTGGACACTTTTTTTTTTTTCTTTTCAATCCTCATAAAAGCGCTTGTTTTTTTCACAAATCACGCCGTTGGATTTATCGTGGGGTCACATCCCATTCTATTGTTTTTTTCAATTTTAAATTTCGTTCTGGAGAATAAGGCTTCTGTATCGAATCAGACAGGAAGATTTCGTTAAATTTTGACTCCCTCTGGAACTCGTTCACTTAAGTTCACTATTTTAAATACTTGGGACTATTTTTCACGAAATTTTCGCGAGTTAAATCCCGCTATCAATATCAAATAATCTGTCCATGCTGCGATGTTTTTTTTCTAAGTAGAAAATAAGTAGAAAATAAATTTCTGAGTAGAAAATAAACATCGCAGCATGGACAGTAGGGTGGTCCTTATTTGGGGGTCGGTGGAATTTTGTCCGTGCCGCCCCCTGGATTAGTTCGAAATAAATTCAGAAAAACGTGGGCCAAGTGTGAGCTTTCTAGCTCAACGGGAAACCGTGCCGGTAAGCCCGTACTTTTTCCCGTTTGAATAACATAGGATTTTTCATCGAATGAATGCATTTTTTTTTTACAAGCCTATCGTTCATCGGAAAAATCTATCATTCCGTCACTATATAGTATTATAGTGTGTAAGTTAGTGCAAATTTTGTAGGTCACCCGAAATCATATTCCACAGAGTAACTGCACGCACAAGACGACGATTTCAAAAGGTTACAACGATATTCATCCGAAAAGGCTCGTATCATTTTTTGATGATGATTTCACGGACAAAATTTAAATTTGAATAAAAATTTGAATAAAATATCAATATTTGTTATATTGATAAATAAATAGCATAAATATGAAATGGATTGGTTTTTATCGTTCCCAAAAAATAACTAACTACAAATGACTCAAAATTTGCAAACAGTCGCCGAGAATCATTGAAAATTGAAATTGAATTTGAATTTAAATTTAAATTTTGTCCGTGAAATCATTATCAAAAAATGATACGAGCCTTTTCAGATGAATATAGTTGTAACCTTTTGAAATCGTCGTCTTGTGTGTGCAGTTACTCTGTGGAATATGATTTCGGTTGACCTAAAAAATTTGCACTAACTTAGACACTATAATACTATATAGTAACGGAATGATAGATTTTTCCGATGAACGATAGGCTTGTAAAAAAAAATGCATTCATTCGATGAAAAATCCTATGTTATTCAAACGAGAAAAAGTACGGGCTTACCGGCACGGTTTCCCGTTGAGCTAGAAAGCTCACATTTGGCCCACGTTTTTCTGAATTTATTTCGAGCTAGTCCAGGGGGCGGCACGGACAAATTTCCACCGACCCCCAAATAAGGACCACCCCAATGGACAGATTATTTGACATTGATAGCGGGATTTAACCCGCAAAAATTTTGTGAAAAATAGTTCCTAGTATTTAAAATAGTGAACTTAAGTGAACGAGTTCCAGAGGGAGTCAAAATTTAACGAAATCTTCCTGTCTGATTCGATACAGAAGCCTTATTCTCCAGAACGAAATTTGAAATTGAAAAAAAAACAATAGAATGGGATGTGACCCCACGATAAATCCAACGGCGTAATTTGTGAAAAAAACAAGCGCTTTTATGAGGATTGAAAAGAAAAAAAAAAAAGTGTCCAACCTCTCGAAATCGCAAAGTTTGATCTTTAAATGGAAAAATCATACCGCAATTGATAATATTCAGGTTTCTCGTAATTTTTAACATTGAAAATGTTTATAGGGACGATTTGGCCAGCGTTACGTGATTTCCGGAAGTATTCGGGTGTGTTCGGGTGTCTGCCGAAGAATATTGAAAACGTTTAGATACAGAGAGCAAGAATAATAGTAACGAATAGAGTAATGAGAGTAAATATGAAGATGTAACAGATAGTAAAGGAAATAAAAATAAAGATGAAAATAAAAATAAAAAATAAGTAAAAATAAAAATCGAGGCAACAGATAATAGGAACAGGTAGTAAGTAAAATAAAAATGCAGGAAACAAAGAAATAATAATAATACTGAACATTTAAGGGCTTTTGAGCGCTCTGCTGTTTTACCGACGGAGTAGCATTTTTGGCGAATTCTCATAACCGCAATTTAGTCCACGGATCACGTCTCTATTGCTCTACTAATCACTCTCAGAATTCGTAGGGGTGATCCTCAGATTATCAGCTACACCGCGCTGGTATCCGACAAGTAATTGAATGAAATTTCAATTAATAATAGATTTATTTATACGAAGCTGTGAAATCAGCTGACACTAATACATGGCCGATACACAGACACAGGGTATTATTAACATTATTTTCTGTACTTTATCTGGAAAACTGGTGGGGGGGACAACCAGCGCGGTGTACAGGCTCTCGATAGCAATCTTTTAATATTATTCCGCGGTAAATCAGAGCAGCAGGAGCGATAACATCCGTGGACTAAAATCCGAAGTGACAGGCTAGCGTCAACACGAACACATGCACAAACTGTTCTATAGAAGTAGTTGCTGCTTCTGCCGCGCGCTGTTTGTGATATCAGCGCCATCCAGTTTCACGATATTCTATTCATTTAGCAGTGGAGCTCAAACTTACCACTAATGAAAACTTTTATTCCGCGACAGTGTTTTTATATTTCATAAAATATAATTTACATCGACAACTCTTTATTATTTTCAAATCTATATCACATACACACAGAAAAGCCTAAGTTTTACTAGACGTGATTCACTTTTAACACTAATACGATGTCTAGTGTCTTTGAATCCGACATGAAAAACGTAATCTACGTATTAGAACGCCTTATTTTACGATTAAAAAAAAACGTAATTTACGAAGGAGCAAAACGTAATCTACGTTGAAAGAATCGGGAATTATGACAATAATAAGAACGTTCCTCACGGTCTTTATATCCATAATTCACGACGAAAAACGTCGTCATTTCCGAGTCAATTGAACTTTTTTTTTTGTATTTGTTGGATTTTTTTTTTATAAAAATTTCTCGTGGATCGTTAGACTCACACGTGCTATCCTATAATATAAAATTTCTCGTAATTTAATGAACAACTAATCGCAATTTACGAATTAAAAAACATGAAATAAGGAGAAAATTGTATTTTTTTTATGTAACTTGTATGCCAATAAATTTGTTTCTGGAAATAGCGTTAGGATTAGTTTGAGAGATAATTTCGGTTACTGGCGTACTTTACGGCGACTATATCAAATAGTATATTTCGTATCAAAGGTATAAAGTATTACGCCCGTGTTGTGAACGATATTTTTCGATGCAGTTGGCGTAAAATTCGATTTTATCTAAGCAGAACAAGCTGTAAAATCGGATTTCACGCCCACTGCAATGACAAATTCAATTACATGGTTATCATGCATTTTGTCGAGTACAATTATTCATCCGAAACTGGTAGGTATTTTTTATACGTCAACTTGAGAAAATTATTGAGAGACGAATATCAGGATTCAAAACGAGTGGATAGGTAGAAAAAAAACGACATGACTTCCTCGTTCGAATTTTTCTGTTTTCTTATACTGCCGTGCTAATAGGGAGAAGGCAGTAAAGTGAAAAAAGTGAAATCAGAGAAAACTGAAATCTAAATTTCTGATATTTTTAAACTAAATCAATGATTTTATTTTTTCATAGCAACTATTGAATGACTAATAATATATCACATGATTTTATGAAAAGTCATTTAATTTCAGATTATAATTAATCAAAATGCCTAAAAAATGGATATACTGCTTTTATATGTAGAAAATGTAACCGATTCAAAATATTTGACAAACTTAAAAAATTAATATCTTTTTAAAATAACATTCTTAGTGATTCATTTTATAATTGAAACGTAGAGAATCATTGAAAGAATATATTGGCTTCAAAATAATAAAAGGCAGTAAATAAAGTTTACTGCTTTTTACCCAAGCACGGCAGTATAGTTCATGGGTTGCAATCTGGTTGTAATTTTATGAGTTCTAGTCGCTTCTGTGACATGGTCTAATCTATCCCCGCATCGAATTAGTAACTTACTGATACGGAATTATAAAATGAATGGGAGTGTAAATTAGAAATAACAAACAAGATATGCCGTGATTTTGAATTTTTTTTAACCCTTTGTGGCTTGGTGGTCAATATATTGACCACCTATTGCGTCTTAGATTTTTGCGTATAAAAATTGTATTTATAGGTATATATTAGTGATTATACATTCTTCTATTAGCTAAAATGTTTCTCTATCATAATAAATAACAAAAATTAATATTTATTAAATTGTTAATTAGTTATAAATAAACAAATGGCGTAAAAAGCTCTTTTTTGAAGAAAAAAATCAATTTTCGCTTTGTTTTTCATTCAATCATTCTAAAAATTATTACGCGGGGGTTTTTGGGGTCACTGATTACGAATCTGAAGTCAGAATTTCAACATTTTTACATCCAAGATGGCGGATTCAAGATGGCGGACTCACTTTTCCAAAAAATAGACGTAGAGCACTAAAAACTTGTACTCGGGGGTTTTTGGTGTCGCTGATGACGAATCTGAGCTCAGAATTTCAAAATTCATAATGGCGGATCCAATATGGCGGACAAAAGTACAAAAAGTTGCTCGATGTGAGTAAAAACTTGTACTCGGGGGTTTTTGGGGTCGCTGATTACGAATCTGAAGTCAGAATAATGAAATTTTCACAACCAAGATGGCGGATTCAAGATGGCGCACTCACTTTTCCAAAAAATAGACGTAGAGCACTAAAAACTTGTACTCGGGGGTTTTTGGGGTCGCTGATTACGAATGTGAAGTATTGATAAAGTAACCGCGCTTGGTTGATTCCAGAGACACGAACGAGGACGTAGCGGTTATTGTCTCCATTTTCTTTTTTTTGTTTGTTTTTTTTTTTGTTTTTTTTTTATTTTTTTTTTGTTTTTTTTTTTTTTGCTTTTTTTCTAAGAATTTAGTTTTTACATTTTATTTATAGTGTAACTGTTTATTGATGGTAAATTTGAAAACAGTTTTTCTCGGATTTTATGCACAATGGCACTTTGCAAGTACTGCAAATGTATATAGTTTTGTATGGTACAGCCCATCAAATAACTTCAAAAAAATTCAGGTTACTTTTAGTAGATGAATTAGCAAGTCATCGTTTACCAACAGCTAGAGGAAGAAAACGTCTACAAGCATCTCCATCAAACTTAGTTACAAAACCTGTTGTACCTATCGAGAAAAGGCGTTCTGAATCCCGTCATATGCCTGAATGTGTAAAGAGTCCAAGACGCTGTGCTCTTTGTAGTACAAAGGCTGTACCATACAAAACTATATACATTTGCAGTACTTGCAAATTGCCATTGTGCATAAAATCCGAGAAAAACTGTTTTCAAATTTACCATCAATAAACAGTTACACTATAAATAAAATGTAAAAACTAAATTCTTAGAAAAAAAGCAAAAAAAAAAAAAAACAAAAAAAAAAAACAAACAAAAAAAAAGAAAATGGAGACAATAACCGCTACGTCCTCGTTCGTGTCTCTGGAATCAACCAAGCGCGGTTACTTTATCAATACTTCACATTCGTAATCAGCGACCCCAAAAACCCCCGAGTACAAGTTTTTAGTGCTCTACGTCTATTTTTTGGAAAAGTGAGTCCGCCATCTTGAATCCGCCATCTTGGTTGTGAAAATTTCATTATTCTGACTTCAGATTCGTAATCAGCGACCCCAAAAACCCCCGAGTACAAGTTTTTACTCACATCGAGCAACTTTGTGTACTTTTGTCCACCATATTGGATCCGCCGTTCTGAATTTTGAAATTCTGAGCTTAGATTCGTCATTAGCGACCCCAAAAACCCCCGAGTGGCCATTTTCACTTTCATCAAGCAACTTTTTGTACTTTCGTCCGCCATATTGGATCCGCCATTATGAATTTTGAAATTCTGAGCTCAGATTCGTCATCAGCGACACCAAAAACCCCCGAGTGACAAATTTCACTTCCATCAAGCAACTTTTTGTACTTTTGTCCGCCATATTGGATCCGCCATTATGAATTTTGAAATTCTGAGCTCAGATTCGTCATCAGCGACACCAAAAACCCCCGAGTGACAAATTTCACTTCCATCAAGCAACTTTTTGTACTTTTGTCCGCCATATTGGATCCGCCATTTTGAATTTTGAAATTCTGAGCTCAGATTCGTCATCAGCGACCCCAAAAACCCCCGAGTGACAAATTTCCAGCCAATTGAACGCAAGGAAAAATGTGGGCCACAAAGGGTTAATAGAATATAAAACATGAAATGAATGATAAAATATGAAATATAATCTAAAACTAATAAATATGAAATATGATAAAATATTATGTCTTAGAATGTGTTCAGAAACACATTATGCGGCCGAAACATACACCGCTTTTTTTGCACATGGAGTCAGTCAGATTCCATCACGATCGTGATACTGGTATATGTATATGTTTCGGCCGTATAGTATGTTTCCGAACACACTCGCGTGGCCTCTGCTGTCCCCGCGCCCTCCGTGACTCCCACGACCCCTGTCCTCCCCCATGACCCCTGTCCCCCCACGACTCCTGTCCTCCCCCACGACCTCGTTCCCCCCACGATCCCTGCTTCCTCCACGATCCCTGTTATCCCCACGACCTCTGGCCAGCCCCGCGACCACTGCCCCCCGACGACCCCTGCTCCCACCACGACCCCCGCTTCCCTCACGCCCCCTGCTCCCCCCACGACCCCTATTTCCCGCACGACCCCTGCTTCCCCCACGACCCCTGCTCTCCCGTGAACCCTGCCTTCCTCTACGACCCCTGTCCTCCCCCACGACCTCTGTCCTCCCACGACTCCTGCTCCTGCTACGACTCCTGCTCCTGTTACGACTCCTGTTCCCCCCACGACCGCTGCTCCCCCTACTCCTGCTAATGCCCCTACTCCCCCTACTACCTCTATCAACCCCATGGCCCCTGTTCACGCCGTGGCCTCTAAATAGGGCGATGCTCGGTGGCGATGGTACCATCAGCAGCCGCGGCGTCAACGTTATCGGCGGCGGTGTCGCCGTTCGAGGCGGCGGTGTCGTGGTTGCCGTGGATTTTTGGGGCAGCCGCGGCCACGGGTCCTGCGAGGCTCGGAAGGCAGCCGCGTGGGCTACCTTCCCTTTGCCTGCGCTGCGGCTGCGCGAGCGGCGCATACGCTGGGGAGTATCATTTTCCTAGAAACACAAACATAAATTATATGTATGTCACGAAAAATTACCGTCCAATCTCAACTATTGGAATATAGGGACCTAGCAATATGTACGTTTCATATCATTTTATTCATGAATTTCTAACATGATTGCGTATAATACCTACCCACTAATGAAAGACGAAAGAAAGGCTTATCATACAGAAAATTGGAATTTCTTTTATATTCTTCTGATGCGGCGATATGCAGCAAGCGTTTTCGATTGTCTACGTATATAAAATCAACTACAATGAACAAACATACTTGTTTCAACTTTCAAATATACACACTGATAAATTCAAATGAATCTGTACAATTTCCAGGACAAATTTGACAAGTTACGGCATTTCCATACTATTTTAAATATTCACTGAATTTTAGGACAATTCCCGGATCGTCAAAAATAGCGAGAAATAAAATGGCTCCTCCACACCAGTGTTGCGAGTCACTAATTACATTTGTAATGGCATTACTCATTTAATTACACATTACTTTGGTAATGTGTAATTAAGCCAAGTTTAATTACACATTACTTTGGTAATGTGTAATTAAACCGAGTTTAATTATCCATTACTTTGGTAATGTGTAATTAAACCAAGTTTAATTACACATTACCGAAGTAATGGGTAATTAAATGAAAATTTAATTACATATTATCAAAATACTTACACATGAATAAATAATTAAATTTTAATTTAATTACCCATTACTTTGGTAATGTGTAATTAAACTCGGTAATTACCAAAGTAATGTGTAATTAAACTTGGTTCAATTACACATTACTTTGGTAATGTGTAATTAAACTTGGTTTAATTACACATTACCAAAGTAATGTGTAATTAAATAAAAATTCAATTACACATTACGAAAGTAATGAGTAATTAAAAAAAATTTAATTACAATTTTCACAACACTGCTCCACACTTACCCTCTCCGCAGTTATACCGCGATCTCCTCTGTGGCCACCGTGGCCACGTGGAGCTCCCTGTCCTCTCTGCCCTTTACGGGCTTTGTTTTCCTGATTTTCTGTAATCGCACGTAATAATCAATTGATTTGAAAGTCACACATTTATAGCCTTCCTGCGGAAAATAGAATAGCCTGCGGTCCGGTACACATGCTTGTAGTTACGGAAAAAAACTGTATAGCGCGTTAATGAAATCTCGTAGATCACAAGAATTCATATACATATGTATAATAAATTGGCATGCATTATACTATATGGGAGTATGGGACTTCTGTTCCAAATCGGTCAACTTCGGAACCTGACCCCCTTGGACCTTCATTTGATTTTCTGTAGTGATAAACGATACTTATCAAAATGAAAATATCAAAATTTTCACAGATTTTCATCTCAAGTAGTATTCTTAAAAATATTGACAGTGTATTTCACAAAACGACTAAATGAACGTATCTATCGAACAATTTCTAATCAATTCATGGAAGTTTACAGTTTGAAATCCCTCGCGAAACCTTAGGTATTTGATCAAAAAAGCAAAGCAAAAAAAAAAAAAAAAAAAAAAAAAAAAAACAAACATTTTTCGGAAAATTTTCAAAAATGAACCTTTCTTAAACACCCTCGACATAAGAATCTGAAAAAATTCCCCCATGTTTATGACGATGGATTGATAATTCCGAAAAATCACGCGAATAATCGACGGGGGTCGGACATGAAGAGTTGATCGATTCGGCATGGAAAATCCCATATACCTACTAGGGTGTTTCATTTTTAGGCAATATTTTTTTTTTCAATGGCATACCAGAAAATCTTATACTTTATAAAAAATAAAAAATAAGATTTTCTGGTATGCCATCGAAAAAAAAAAATATTGCCTAAAAATGAAACACCCTAATACCTACACTGACACTGGATAGCTGAGAATGTTGTGATTTTTGAAAAATTTTGATTTTCCAAACCGAACTGAAAAATAGGATATATTTGAGGGTTTCTTCATCAAACGGTTTGAGGTCTTCTGAAATTCCGTAATAATTCGTAAATATTATTGAGGAAGAAATTTTTTTGTTTTGATTTTCTCAGATTTTTTTATCATTGCATTTCAGTATAGTACATTACGATACGAGAAGAAGTTTTTCCGTTGAGTATAGTACAAAAACTTGTCGGGATGAAATTTCTTTATTTTTTTCTCAGCTTTTCGGCAAAATTAAAATAAAAGAATTCCGAACTATTTGAACCCCTTTTATAAAAAAAAAAAAACAAAAAAAAAAAAACATTCAAACACGTGCCTTTTCCTAATTTGGATATTTTTTTTCAGTTTCAAAAAATATCTAAAGAACGATATTCATAATAGAGTTTCAAAAAAAATATCGAAATGGAGACTTCCATAATCTCCCAGGAAAAAAATCATCATCAGCACGATGATTTTTTTCTCTGGGAGAAAATACGTTTTATTCCACACGGAGGCGATAATTGCAGAATATAATAATATTTACTTACTTTGCATAATATGGTCCTCGTATAGTCTCTCGTGGCAGTCGAGTCGCGTTTGACGGTTTCTGGAGCACGGTTTTGGAGCGTCGTGCGAACTAGCAGTCGACACAGCGGACGAAACGCGCGATGCACTCGACAAAGTAACGTAGCTCGAGCAACGAATGAAACAACAGCGTCTTCAACGTTTCGTATTATTTTATTGAACTCACGTATTGATTGTGAATTGTGACTTGTAAATTGTGTTCTGAAGTTATCATTATGGATAAGAAATTTCGTCGCGGTGATTCAGAACAAAAACAATACCGTCTGGGTGGGAAACGGCTTTCCTTATCGAAAGCTGCACGCAACAGGTAAGTGGATCTGTTAAAAATTGTTAGAAATTGTAGAAAAAAAGCAATGCGAAACCCCAATCTGTGGTTCACTTATATGCCTTGCAGTGTAGCCGTATTTGTTATTTTTTGCCCCGTACACGGAGGAAAAACTATCGCTGTCGTAGCGATCAAGTGGATCGCGAACGTAGTATCGTGATTATTACAAAACACTTTCATCATTTTTACGATACTTATACAGGGTGGTCCATTTTAATCTCCGCAGGCGAATATCTCGAAAACTAACAGTTATAAAAAAAAAAGTTTCATACAAAACTTGAAGGGTTTCGAGGGGGAAATATGATGCTGATATGTGTTAACTTGTAGACTTCGCCAATTCCGAGATTTCGCAAGTAACTTCGGATTTTAGATAGGGATCACATGTTTTGGTTGGGGGCACCTGATAGCGAGATCAAAGACGCATTCAAATACGGAAGCATTAAAAATTGAAAAAAAAAAATTTTGCCAAAAAAATTCAAAAAAAAAATTTCGCAAATTTTTTTTTTTTTTTGCAAAAGATTGTTTTTTTTTTTTGTCCCTAGCTTTTGAACACATTCATTGTTTATCACTCCAGCTCAAAATTTTTCTCGCCTATTTTGAAATTGGAAAGTTTGAATGCACCAGATTAATAAAAAAAATTCGCAGATCAATAACGCAGAAAACTAACCGCATTAGTTCGCCCGACATAATTACACTGACAACATGTTCCAGCTCATGCCGTACTTAAGCCTTTACACCAGTGTCAAGGTTGCGACTATGTAGAGGTTTTGTTATCTTTTTAATTTCAACTAGCTAATTATTGTGCTCGTTCGCTCGCTTCGCTCGCTCACTCGGTTGGTTGAGCGTTGTTCCTCGCTCGCTACGCTCGCTCGGTTGCCAGTGGTATTCAACACGTTTGGTGAGCATATTGTCGCAATATGCATTTCAGATGGGTTGGGTTAGGCCCCCCTACCTAGTCATCTATTCACTAATGAAATTCTTTCAATCGAAATAGATCAATATTCAATAATTTGTGTTACACAAGCTCATAAACAGCCGTTTTATTCAATATTTTCTGATATAGCTGGATACATATGATAATAATAGGATAATAATAATAACAATTCTTTTTATTTCATAAATGAGAATTTATATCTTTTCATAGGTAGTACATTTTTTTAACGTTAGGACTTCTTCATTTGTACAAAAAAAAATAATTTCATCATACAAGTTGCATATGATTTGGACTCTCAAACCCAATTTTTGCCGCCCCTCTGTAATGCCGCTCTACACTGAAAGAAGATGGCGAGCCTGGCGCTCGCACAACCTTTTGGAAGCAGCACGGTCACACGCTCACTCTGCGCGCGACAGAGCATCCCACTTTCAGAGCGCCGTCATTTAAGAATACTCATCGTGCCACGATCGTAGCTACTCTGCGCGCGTGGTCATCGCACGGTAGGCAGGCCTATCCCGCTTTCTGCAATCCACGCGTTCTCAGACGGATAGAGCCCTACACTACCATACATGTGAGATCACCTGTAACTCACTCTGAGACGCTCGCCTTCTCGTTCTGCGAGCGTGGGCCGCGCACAACTCTCCGAGTCCAGTCGTCCTACTTCTACGACTGCGAGGCTCTTTCGTGCGAGCGCCAGGCTCTCAATCTCTTTTCAGTGTAGGCCCGGGTCTCTCGGGCCTATAGGTAAATCCGGCGCTGGTGGCGCTCATACCCAGATGAGGTTTTAGCAGCTAGTTTTTGTAGCGCTCATACCCGGACGAGGTTTTAGCAGCTAATTTCTGTAGCGCTCGTACCCAGAGGATATTTTAGCAGCTAATTTTCGTAGCGCTTATGTCCAGATAAACAGGATTAGCAGCTAGTCATGTTAGACATTTCGTTATCATCATTGTTCGTTTGCCACTGAATCGATTGACTTACCCCGCGCGGAAATATATATATATATGCGAAAAATTTATGCGACATATTTGTTTTTTGCGCTAACATATATTTTTATAAGTTTGATATAAAATGTCGGATATATTATGTCAACATAAATGTTGCGGCATGTATGTCGACATCTATGTTAACACTATGTAAAACTCAATCAAACATATTTGTATTTTGCGTACTTATATGTTATATATGCGACATCTATGTCGCATATATTTTTGGCATATATATATATATATTTCGGTGCGGGACGAGGCACCTAGAACTTCTTTGTAGACAATA
This sequence comes from Tenthredo mesomela, assembly GCA_943736025.1. Classification (NCBI taxonomy): domain Eukaryota; kingdom Metazoa; phylum Arthropoda; class Insecta; order Hymenoptera; family Tenthredinidae; genus Tenthredo; species Tenthredo mesomela. The sequence goes on from OX031014.1 coordinate 35,113,512, forward strand.
TTTCTTGTACACGATTGATTATGAGATTTTTCACGATTAACAGTGACAGATTTCTGTGTCAACAACACTTTCAATTTGTGCGACTTATTAAATACGGGTTCGATTTTGTTAGAACCAATCTAGTGCCATTGCATAATCCCCGGGACAAAATCTTTAGAGGATTTCTTTGTAGACAATATTTCTTGTATACACCTTACCATTTGATTTTTCGATCGATTTCTTTGTCAGCAACACTTTCAAATTGTTTTTTGACCTAACTCTGGACAAAGCAACGTAGAGTTGACCATGACTGAACACGGGATTTGGTAAATACACTCCAACGCTATCGAAAGATTGGCCTTGTGACTTATTGACTGTCATCGCAAACCCTAATCTCACTGGAAACTGTCTTCTCACCATCTTGAATGGTACATCCTCTTCGCTCGGTGATAAGTCTATTCGTGGTATCAGTACAGTTTCTCCGGCACAATTTTCGCTTATAATTTCGGTACAGATCAGATACTGATTTAGCTTTTTGACAACCAGTCTAATGCCGTTGCATAGTCCTTGTGAGAGATTTAGGTTACGTAACAGAATAACGATACTTCCTACTTTTAACGTTAAGTTATGAGGTGGAAGACCATTAGGTGTCAATGAATTCATGAATTCGATAGGAAGTATGTTGCTCATATCTGTATTATCCCCATCTTCACCTGTGTCAACACTCAGATATACCACTCCAATTCCTTGGATTTTTGACATTATTTGGGTATTTATGGCAATGACATCGACATTGGTTGGAGCTAATATAACCTTACCATAATTCGAAGGATCTTGTGGATCTACACTTTCTCCGAATATTTCTCGCACAATATCACCATTCGAACGTATTTCCGTAGGAATGCTTACAACTTCGTTGTTACGTTCAAAAGAATCACAAAAAACATCATTGCCCACTCGCAGAAGCCATTGTTTGAAGTCTATTTGCCCATCGGAGACACGAATGTTGCCCTTCAATGACATGTACATGAATTGATTCCATAAGCTGCTTCTCTTAACGCAGGCTTCTAAAATTTGGGTCCGACTTCCATGTCGCACAACTGGTGAAGTTTGCCGAAAGTCACCAGAGACTATAACTATTTTACCGCCGAATGGTTCGTTACATTCACATATATCTCTCATACGTTCATTAGCCTCCAGTGCATACTTGGAGGCCATTGTTATTTCATCCCAGATTATGACTTTCGCGTTTCGAATGTGCAAACCTTGTCTGGATTTCGGTTTAATATTACACGTTGAGCATTCGTTGAATTGTAACGCTACGACGCGAGACGCTGAGACGCGAGAACCACGAACCGCGTACCGGGAAAAAAAAGAAAGAAAAAAAAAACTACGAAAACCACGTGGATGGGGACTCCCGGAGGTGGTCATCCTCGAGGAAACTGACCTGGGGCGCGAGAATCACGTGTCGCGACTCCCGGACATCGTAATCCCCCAGGAAAACGACCTGGGGTGCCAGAACCACGTGTCGCGACTCCTGATCATCGTAATCCCCGAGGAAAATGACCTGGAGCGCGAGAATCACGTGTCGCGACTCCTGGGGATCGTTATCCCCGAAGAAAACGACCTGGAGCGTGAGAACGACGTATCGCGACTCCTAGACATCGTAATCCCCGAAGAAAACGACCTGGAGCGCTAGAACCACGTATCGCGACTCCTGGACATCGAAATTCCCGAGGAGAACGACCTGGAAAGTAACGAAGCCTCGGAATTCAAATCAGAGAATATAGTAGCACACATATAACGAATCAAAATTCAAAATAACGAACTAAATTTCAAAAATTTGGGACATCCGAACATCCGTCACGTACTTTAATATATGGATTTTCAATAAATTCTTTTTTTTTTCTCTATCAACGTTTTTTTTTTTTTTTTGAATTTTTTTTGCAAAATTTTTTTTCCAATTTTTAATGCTTCCGTATTTGAATGCGTCTTTGATCTCGCTATCAGCTGCCCCCAACCAAAACATGTGTTCCCTATCTAAAATCCGAAGTTACTTGCGAAATCTCGGAATTGGCGAAGTCCACAAGTCAACACATATCAGCATCATCTTTCCCCCTCGAAACCCTTCAAGTTTTGTATGAAACTTTTTTTTTTATAACTGTTAGTTTTCGAGATATTAGCCTGCGGAGATTAAAATGGACCACCCTGTATACTTATATACTTATATATATACTTATGTATACTTATATATCGTTGGTACTCTGACGTAACCTCGTATCGCAGAAAACAATGGTTTACAGAAGAGATAAAGAACATTTTATTGGAATAAACCAAATCGAAAACTTCCGATTATTTGTTGCCAATTTAAAAGTTTGAGCAGTTTTTCATAGATGTAAATGATAATTATACTATAGAAAATATTTTGAGCCTAGTTTTTTAGTGAACCTTCAAAAATCGAGTTACGAGGTTCCGTCAGAGTACCGACGATATACTTATATATACTTATATAACGTTCCCTTATGATCGCTATAAGGTAAGCGCACCAATAGTGAAACGCCCACCGCTGTGTCTCGATTATTAACGGCAATAAAAATAATAAATTTGAAAGTTCTGGAGAAATTTTTATTCTGGGCTCACAGTCAAGTTTTGGGGCTGTAAACTAACCATATATTAGGTCTATATTAGCTAATAATGAATTTTTAAAAGAATTTCAAAGACTCGAGATTTTCGGAACAGAAGTGAAACAGCCAAATGAGTGGGGAACCAGTAGTGAAACAGCTAGATGACCAATTGTGAAACGCTATCACCTGTCAAACAGCATATACCTAACCTAAAAATGATTCGTCCATTTGCTGCCCTTGAAACTCGAAATTCTTTGAATTTCATACCTAAAATTTATGTAAAACTATCGAAAAAATCAATCTGATAAAGAAATTCACAGTTTAACATTGTCTGGGCACAGAAAATTGAAGAAAAAACCACAAAAAGCAGCTGTTTCACTTCTGGTTGCATCGCTCTTCCGAGGCAACCAGAAGTGAAACGCGGCTTTTTTTATAGGAAAAACTGTAATTTATTCTATTTATCTGCTGTTCAACGATAAATAAAGTGTCACTGCTACCGTTGTTGGAGTTTTTCAGCACTTGATTGAAAGAAATTACGTGCTAGCTCTCTTTTCGATGCAGAGCGTCAGCATCCCGGCGACGGGCAGACGGAGGCTAAAGAGCCCGCTCGTCGGAAGGGGAAACAGAAATATGACATTTTAAAATTCTTCCAAACGTTTTCGGCGAAAAAAAAATTTTCTTTTACTTTGTAAATATATTTCTTAACTAAAGCAATGAATTCCCCAAAAAAAAGTTATTGATAGAATTTGCAGAAAGAGAAATAACTCCGCTGTTTCACTATTGGTTAGTGTTTCACTATTGGTGCGTTTACCTTACGTTTCGTCAAATTCACAATACACTTGGATCGGGATAATTAGTATTCACCGTTTTCTGAGGTTTTACCGGGCGCTCAGTCCTTCTGGACCATTGTGCCCGAGCCCGTGAGGGCGCCTTGGGTGGTAGGAGCTAGGGTCGGTCGAGCCGCTTTAGCGAAATGCCGTAGCCCTCCCATCCCCATGTCCTCTAGTCTCTTGTGGCTGCCTGAGGATTAACGTCGCCGAGGGGCCCCGATCCCGTCGCCGAGCGCGGTGCTCGGTGCTCCCTCCTGCGTCGCTGTCTCAGCCTCCCTTTCTTGTGCTTACGCTGGGGAGTACAGTGCCTCCTGTCCCTTCTTAGCCCTTCGATGAGCCTCTTTGAGAGAGGCCCTCTCGTGGGCCGTGGTGGGCCAGTGGTCCCGCTCCCCCTCAGTCGCAGCTTTCTCTTTTTCTCATTCGTCTCTTGTGGCTGCCTGAGGATCAACGTCACCGAGGGGCCCCGGTCCCGTCGACAGCTACGGTGTCCGGTGCTCCCTCCTGTGCCGCTGTCTCGGCCTCCCTTTCTTGTGCTTACGCTGGGGAGTACAGAGCCTCCTGTCCCTTCCTAGCCCTTCGATGAGCCTCTTTGAGAGAGGCCCTCTCGTGGGCCGTGGTGGGCCAGTGGTCCCGTTCCACCCTCAGTCGCAGCTTTCTCTTTCTCTCATTCGTCTCTTGTGGCTGCCTGAGGATCAACGTCACCGAGGGGCCCCGGTCCCGTCGACAGCTACGGTGTCCGGTGCTCCCTCCTGTGCCGCTGTCTCGGCCTCCCTTTCTTGTGCTTACGCTGGGGAGTGCAGAGCCTCCAGTCCCTTCCTGGCCCTTCGATGAGCCTCTTTGAGAGAGGCCCTCTCGTGGGCCGTGGTGGGCCAGTGGTCCCGCTCCCCCCTCAGCCTCAGCAGATAGACAGGGCTTGACGGTCCACCCCCACAGAGCCTGCTATGCGGGGTAAGGCTGGATACAATGAGAGTTTGCCTGGCTCCCAAAGGCATCGTTTTCTGCACTGTTCCCCAGTGCCATTCAGCTTTCGGCACGATAGCTCCCACCTCGGCTTGGGGAGTTGGTCCACGGCCGAGGCTTTAGATCCCCTGGGCCGGTTTTTACGTCGGCCGGTTCACCTATAGCCCCGGCTAACCTGGGCGTACACAGTCTCCGTCTCATGTCCCGGTACCCTGCGGTCCCCGGTCCTCGAGACTTCCCCCGTGTACCACCCTGGTCGCTCTCCTATCCGCCACCCGGAGACGCGCTCGGTTGGCGCTCAACCCTGTTCCCCGCACTCCTCTACGGAGATAGGCGAACCCGAGATTCACCGTTTAGTGTATAACCGATGTATATAACAGTATATGAGTCAATCCACGTCAAGCGGGACACCTTTTTGACCTCATGTTCTTGAAAATCGTCGTAATTTTTTTTACATATTCTCTGGGTCAAATGAATGAATGAAACATTTTTTTTTTTTTTTTTAACTCGAAGGGCTTAGAAGTTACAAGGGGTTGAATTTTCGAAAAAACCACCAAAAATCGGAATCGCGGTCTCCTTTAAACGTTAATATCTCTGGTTCCCTTTGTCGTACAGACGTCACCAAAAACTCGTTTTGAAGCTTTTGAATCGCACTTTCATGTTATGAATTTTAAATTTATGGATTAAACAATTTTCTATTTGTTATTAACAATTATATTCTTTAAACGTGATTTTCGAGATGATTACACCCTTCGAAAATTCTGAAAAAAATACCAGCGTGTTCCTTGATTCATTCTCTACGAAATCTGTCAGTTTTAAAATGGAACTCCGATGGAAACTATATTTAAAAAGCGATTGATCCGTCCGGAACGTCGCGCGCGACTGTCTACGCGGGCGCGCCAGTGGCGCGCGACGTCCCGGACGGATCAATCGCTTTTTAAATATAGTTTCCATCGGAGTTCCATTTTGAAACTTACAGATTTCGTAGAGAATGAATCAAGAAACACGCTGGTATTTTTTTCAGAATTTTCGAAGGGTGTAATCATCTCGAAAATCACGTTTAAAGAATATAATTGTTAATAACAAATAGAAAATTGTTTAATCCATAAATTTAAAATTCATAACATGAAAGTGCGATTCAAAAGCTTCAAAATGAGTTTTTGGTGACGTCTGTACGACAAAGGAAACCGGAGATATTAACGTTTAAAGGAGACCGCGATTCCGATTTTTGGTGGTTTTTTCGAAAATTCAACCCCTTGTAGCTTCTAAGCCCTTCGAGTTAAAAAGAAAAAAAAAAATGTTTCATACATTTATTTTGCCCACAGAATATGGCAAAAAAATTACAAAAGAATCAAAAACATCGAGGTAAATTTTTGGCCAAATCCGTCCCGCTTGACGTGGACTGACTCATATGTATAATGATTATAACGATAACGTAAAAAGTTATTATAGGGATATGAAGCATGTACAGCAAATTAGGTTACAGTATCGTGAAAATGATGAAAGTGTTTTGTAATAATCGCGATACTACGTTCGCGATCCACTTGATCGCTACGACAACGATATTTTTTTTCCGTGTATATTTATTATTCTATAATTCGTGAAAATTACGAATTCTTGAATAATCTGTACATGTGGTATTTCAGCTCATCTCGACTACCTTCCAGACCTGACCCCCTCGGATTCGAGTGAAACTTTTTTTTTTTTTTGCTTCACTCAAGGTCCAAGTAGAAGCCTCAATTATTTTCAGAATGGCTCAAGGCTTAGAAAATTATGAAAATAATTGAGGTTCCAGCTTCCACCTTGAGTGAAGTAAAAAAAAAGTTTAAAAAATAAGATCAAGAAAAAAAAAAAAATGACACCTTTCGTTTCCACAAATCGTTGAGTTTGGAGAACCAGTCTTATCGTCGGTTTCATCGTAGTTTGCTTCAACTGTGCCTGGATTTATATCATTTTTATAGTATTTGTCAACCCGCTCTTGAAATATCTTGCATTACAACTCCGTATTTATTGTCATATGGGCAATTCTAGGAGAAACCGGTCAGATCTGAACGTTTTTAAACCTCGTATTTTTAAAAACGATTTGAACTTTTTCTATGTGAGAGACGTGAAAAAAACCGATATGTATTTGGTTGTTACGTCCGAAATATTGTTTCCCGGGAAAAAATGATCAGGCATGATCATGCCTGTTCATGTATGATCAGGCATGAAATTAGACATGGTCAGGCCTGTTTATGTATGATCAGGCCTGAAATTAGACATGATCATGTCTGTTCATGTCTGATCATGCCTGATGCCAGACCTGAACCTGTCTGTTCATGCATGAACAGGCATAATCATGTCTGAATCGCTAAATACGTTAAGGCCTGTTCATGCATGATCATGTCTGTTCATGTCTGATCATGCCTGATGCCAGACCTGATCCTGTCTGTTCATGCATGAACAGGCATGATCATGCCTGAATTGCTAAATACGTCAAGGCCTGTTCATGCATGACCATGCCTGTTCATGTATGATTATGTCTGATGCCAGACCTGAACCTGTCTGTTCATGCATGAACAGGCATGATCATGTCTGAATCGCTGAATACGTTAAGGCCTGTTCATGCATGATCATGTCTGTTCATGCATGAACAGGCATGATCATGCCTGAATTGCTAAATACGTCAAGGCCTGTTCATGCATGACCATGCCTGTTCATGTATGATTACGTCTGATGCCAGACCTGATCCTGTCTGTTCATGCATGAACAGGCATGATCATGTCTGAATCGCTGAATACGTTAAGGCCTGTTCATGCATGACCATGCCTGTTCATGTATGATTATGTCTGAAGCCAGACCTGATCCTGTCTGTTCATGCATGAACAGGCATGATCATGTCTGAATCGCTAAATACGTTAAGGCCTGTTCATGCATGGTCATGCCTGTTGATGTATGATTTTGTCTGATGCCAGACCTGATCCTGTCTGTTCATGCATGAACAGGCATGATCATGTCTGAGGTGCTAAATACGTTGAGGCCTGTTCATGCATGACCATGCCTGTTCATGTATGGTGATGTCTGATGCCAGACCTGATCCTGTCTGTTCATGCATGAACAGGCATGATCATGTCTGAGGCGCTGAATACGTTAAGGCCTGTTCATGCATGACCATGCCTGGAAGGTTTAAAACCTCCAGCTCTGATCAGGCCTGATACGTTGGTACATGTCTGACTAAACATGAACAGACATGATCATGTCTGATATTATAAATTGATTCAAACATGATCATGCATGACCATGTCTGTTCATGTCTGATATTTTGGATTATCTATACTTCAATAGATATACTTCAAATAAGTAATCTTTTTTTTTTTTGCTGAAAAAAGTGGAACGGTCATCTTGCCTCACATTCCCTAAAATACAAAAATAATCTTAGAATCGTAAGATCATCATAATCAATAAAGGGCATCGTAAGGATTGATAAAAACTTCGTGACGAATACCATATATATACTGCACATTCTAAAAGTTTCAATTATCAAATACGTGAAGTAGCGAAGTGGTATAAGCTTCGACTGATACGCAGAAGGACCTGGGTTCGAATCCCAGTACTAAACAGTGAAAAAATTTTAATCCACAAAAAAAAGTTAATGATCAGAAATAACCATAATTTCCAATCACTGCGACGTATAAAAGATATAAAAACGATAGTTCATATAATTTTTTAATTCAATCAACTGTTTTTTTTTCAATCGCCCGGGAAAAAATGATCAGGCCTGATCAGACATGAACAGGCATGAGTCTTCAGACCTGATCAGACATGAAAAATGACCGGGACTAAACAGGCCTGATCAGACATGAACAGACCTGATCATGCATGAAGAACCGGGACTGAACAGGCCTGATCAGACATGAACAGACCTGATCAGGCCTGTTCAGTCCCGGTCATTTTTCATGTCTGATCAGGTCTGAAGACTCATGCCTGTTCATGTCTGATCAGGCCTGATCATTTTTTCCCGGGTTTTTCTAAAGTTATAAATTACTGATTTTTTTTTGCAAAATTAGCGCTTTGGTAACTTCACGAATTATATCTCTGGTTTTATTCATCATAGAGAGATGAACCAGCGCTCTTTCGAAAGCTGAAAGAATAACCTTGGAGAAAATTTTTTCAAAGTTGCAAAAAAATGATAAATAATTGAATTATTGGAGGATTTTTCGGCAGAAATCGACCATTTTTTAAATTTAAAAAAAAATATGATGGAAATTTTATTTATTCTATATGTATATAAATGTGTCTATATAAATTGGATTCATTTTATATCGCGTGTCTAATGGTATAAGGTCGTATCCGTAATTTTTTTTTTTCTTTTCTTTTTTTTTGGAAACGCTCCAAAAACTTCTGAAACGCAAAAATACAACGATATTTCCGAAAAGTCAGAAATTTTTTATTTTGTCATTTTTTTTTTAATTCGAAACTAATGGTATAAGGTCGTATCCGTAATTTTTTTTTTTTTTTTTTTCGGAAACGCTCCAAAAACTTCTGAAACGCAAAAATACAACGATATTTCAGAAAAGTCAGAAATTTTTTTATTTTCAATAAAAAAAATTCCGACTTATCTCAAATATCGATGTATTTTTGCGTTTCGGAAGTTTTTGAAAAAAAAAGAAAACATTGCGGATACGACCTTATACCATTAGCTTCGAGTTTTTTTTTTTTTTTTTAATAACAAAATTTCCGACTTTTCGGAAATATCGATGTGTTTTTGCGTTTCTGAAGTGTCTGGAGCGTTTCCAGAAAAAAAAAAAAAAAAAAAAAAAATGACGGATACGACCTTATACCATTAGTTTCGAATTTTTTTTATTGAAAATAAAAAAATTTCTGACTTTTCTGAAATATCGTTGTATTTTTGCGTTTCAGAAGGGTGTCTCTCAATTAGTCACACAAACCTACACAGGGCGATTCCTCTTTGGAAGAGAAAACGATATCTCGCAGCGAAATCTTTGTCAGAGCAATAGTTCTCCAGCAATAGCAATAAATGGATTAGCCGATCAGCAGCCAGTTCAGCGTATAAATAAAGATAGGTACCAAATTAGGAAAACACCCCGCTCACGCAAATCGCGAGCGAGGTGGTCGCAACCGTCTTTGTTTGACTGCTGATTGGCTAATCTATTTATTGCTATTGCCGGCGAACCATTGCTCTGATGAAGATTTCGCTGTGAAAAATCGTTTTCCATTTCGAAGAGTAATCGCCTTATGTAGGTTTGTTATCATTAATTGAAAGACACCCTGTATATAATATATTTTTTCCACGAAAAATGATTATGAAATCCTGGGCGCATTACGCCATGACTATAAGGCCGATGCAGCCTCTGCCGCGGGTACTGGGGTGCGGTGCGTTGCTGCAGCGCCGTATTGAAAATAAAAAATAAAAACAAAAGAATAGACTCCATGAAACCTCCGTCGAAAACAAATTTTTCTTATGAAGAAGAATTGAATAAAGACTCCCATGATATTTTCTTCGAAATTTTCAAAATGGTCAATTTCTGCCGAGAAATCTTTCAATAATTCAATTGTTTACAAGAAACAGAAATTTTCGATTTTTATAACTTGAACAAAAATTTCTCCAAGATTATTCCTTTAGCTTTTGAAAGAGCGTTGGTTCATCTCTTTATGATAGATGAAACCGAGTCACCAAAGCGCTCATTTTGCAACAAAAATCAATAATTTATAACTTTGGAAAAAACAATATTTCAGAGGAGCAACAAAATACGTATCGGCTTATTCACGTCTATTTCACGTAAAAAAAGGTCAAATCGTTTTCACTCTCTTTCTCAGCTCTGTTCACGTTTCCTCACGGTATATTTAACTGTTACGGTCTTTCGTGATCGAATTATCTCAATTCTAAATCATGTAATGGAAATAATATTATGGGGTCATTGTGTAACTGTAGACGACAGCAACCTAAAGATCTTGCCAGCTCATCGACTGATACCATCAGCTCGATTTTCGTTGCGGAGACCTCGAATTCGGCTGCTGAATTTAACAAGAATAGTGCCGACCTTTTCAGTGACAGTATTTTATTCGCCGAGAGTAATGTGTCCGCGGAAATGGACATCCCTGTACGTTGCAGCGGAGAAGAGATTGCGTCCGTCGAAGCAAATCTGTGTACTTTGAGCATGAACACGGGAATCGCGTCGGAAAGAGTTGAACCTACTCATGAATCGAGGCAAACAAGTTGGCCAAGGATCGTCAGAGGTTCATTTCATCAAGGTGACTCTAGATTCTCGTCGCACACTCGAGGAAAGCAGTGTACTGCGAATGCCGTAGCAGCCCTGGCCATGTGCAAGAACACAGATCCCGGTTTATGGACTTCAGCACACGTGGATTCCGTGCTCATAACAGGCGATAAACTGTACACAGACAGCATTGCAGCCCGTAATGATGTTGATCCGAATGAAATGCACACGGAATTTTTGACAGCTACGGAGCTAAGTACGAACATTGAAATCGATTTTGAGAAATACATTCTTCGTGTAAAACCCGAGTGGATGTGCGGTCATTTGGACAACGATTATCCTGACGATGGTTTTCCAAATTTGAGAAATCGAATCTACGACTTCTTAGCTGAAGAGAAATTGAGCATTCTAACCGCCAATTCAATTTCCGTCGCTATTTTCAAGATGGGAGGTACAGTGTGGATGTTCGATTCACACAGTAGAAGTCAAGCAGGAGAAGTTACCTCCGATGGTCGAGCCTGTTTGTTGGAATTCCCAGACGTGGAATCCTTGTTCAAACTATTACGGAAGAATATTCCTGCTGGAAGACCAGATGACCCATCGCAAGATACATACGACCTTACAGAAGTTGACTTATTACGCGAGCGTGATCAAGAACAACAATATGTGCAGGATGAAACAGTATCTAGTCCACCGAGCGCACCTCAGATGGAATGTGATATACTTCCGAACGTTTATCTAGAAGCAAGGTTGCACTCGGAAGAAATGTCGATCGAAGAACGCGATCTCGAAATAGAAATTGCAAATATAGTCGAAGAAGAACGATTAATCGACGAACATGAAGTAGAAGTAAGCCACGATGCGATGGACGAAAGCTTGCGGGATGTCAGCGGGCTGGAAAAAGGAGTATATTCATTTCACCATGTCTGGAATAAGCTGCATGCGATGTTCGATGAACACCAGGTTAGCGTCGAATGTCATTTCCCTGACCTGCGACTCGTCGGATATCGCCATGTTGGACTGAAGACATCATTGCACTTCAAGTGCTCGATGTGTTCTTTCCAAACATCCATTATGAGTGAGCCTGAGGATGATGATGAGTTAGACGTCAATACAGCGGCCGTATTGGGGAGTCTGTGTGCTGGAATAGGACACTCTCAGCTCGAGCAGCTCCTAGGTGCGATGGATGTCAAATGTATGGCTGCTACAACATTTCGACGCACTCACGACACGGTGTACGATGGATTAGTAAAAACCGCAGCATCGGAGATGAAGTTAGCTGGTGATGAAGAGCGTGAACTTGCCATACAGAGGAACGACGTAATCAATGGGATTCCACATATACCCGTGGTAGCTGATGGCAGTTGGATGAAGAGGTCGTACAAATTAGGGAAGTACGATTCATCATCTGGCTTAGGAGCGATCGTCGGATTTCACTCGAAAAAAGTGTTGTTTGTAGGAGTGAGGAATAAATATTGCTCGATCTGCGAACCGGCAATAAAAAAAGGCGCGACTCCTAGAGAACATACGTGCTACAAGAATTGGGGACGCAACGCAAGTTCAACCAGTATGGAAGGCGACGCAATCTTGGAAGGATTCAAGAACAGCTTGGACCAACACGGGCTCATATACTCCGTTCTTATAGCCGATGGAGATAGTAATGTTTATAAAAAAATAACTGACTACAATCCCTATCGTAAGGAAGACATATACGTCTAAAAAGTGGAATGTGGAAACCACTTGATAAGAAATGTCGGCAGCAAAGTGAAGGAGCTTGCAAGAAGGAAGGGAATACCTGGCCCCCTTCGTAAGAGGATAACCGACAGTGTACCAAGGTTCAATGTTGCCATCAGAAAAGCTGTTCAGTATAGACTGCAGCAGAATATATCGTCGACTGAGACGAACAAGATGCTGCGAAAAGACATTTTGAACATTCCCAGTCACATTTTCGGAGAACATGCAAAATGCGCCGCTATTGGGTATTTCTGCAACGGTGTACCTAAATTGAACGAGAAAAATGTTGTTCCGGAAATGAAAAGATTAGAGCTATTCGATGCAATGGAAGACACTGTGTCACGTCTCAGCCATCATACTGATAGCTTGCTCTACAACGTTAATAACAATACCGTTGAATCATACAACGGCATAGTAGCTAAATTCATAGGTGGAAAGCGCATCAATTACGGCAAAAGAAATTCTTATATTGCGCGAAGCCTAGGTGCTGCTGTACAATTCAACAGTAAGGAAGTTTTAACGCGCTACAGAGAGGTAGCAGGTAAAGAGCCGTCACAGTTGGCAAGCGTCATTGAGAGTAACAAAGCACGGTGGGCAGAGTTACAGAAACAACGTGTCGCTCGTGCTAAAGAAACCAACGTCGTCAGACGGGTGGAGATGATCAGACAGCAAACAGTCGATAAAGATTATGGTCCGAGCTCAGAAAAAACAGATCTGAGTGAGGAAGCGTATGCTTTGGAACTTGACCGACACATCGCTAGATTAAAGGATTTTCAACATAATCGAATTACTCTAGAAAGAGAAACTGTCGATCAGGCGAACAGCACACTGTGGTTGTCTACGAGACGAAAACTGCTTACCGCGTCTAAATTCGGTCAAATATGTCACATGAGGAAAGGCACGTCTTGTAAAGCTAGCTTGAAGGCGATATTGTATTCAAGTACTTTAAAAAATACACCTACTGTAGAATACGGACGAAAATACGAAGACACCGCTCGCTTGGAACTCGAAACGAAAAAACATGTCCAAGTGCGCGAATGCGGTTTATTTGTTGACACCGAAATTCTTGGTTTGGGCGCTTCACCTGATGGTCTTATCGGCGATGATGGAATCGTAGAAATAAAATGTCCGTATTCTGCCCGCGATTTAACGCCAGAACAAGCTATTGCCAATAATATTATCGCTGTGCGTACAATATTTAAAAATGTCGACGCTTCTGAAATGAATGAGAAACATGAGTACTATTATCAGGTACAAGGGCAGTTACACATAACTGGAAGAGACTACTGTCTCTTCATGGTGTGGACACCTCACGGTTCGATAATCATAAGAGTAGCCAGAGATGACGAATTCTGGAATAACAAGATGAAATCTTATCTGCTAGATTTCTATGAAAACTGCTTGGTTCCTGAAATAGTGGACAGTCGGTATGTAAGGAGTATGCCTATGAGGGACCCACCGTACATACTCGAGGCACAGGAAGTAGCCGCCAAACGAAAGCAAGAGAAAGAAGCAAAAGTGGTAGCGAGAAAGAGACAAAAAGAGGGAGATGAGGGAGATCCGCATTAAATTTTAACGCGATGTTACTTGTAACGGCGTGTGCATGTATCGCGTTGAGTTTCGCGCGAGGAAGGTGCAAACAGCTGAAAAGTAAAACCGTACATAAATATTGCGTGCACAAGCGCGCAATGTGTCGGAGCTTCTGAGCTGAAGCTATATATAAACGTCCCGTACGAATATTGCGTTGAGATTCGCGCAAGTCGAGTACGGGCGTAGCAAAACAGCCGTACCTATACGAATTTTCGTCCGGCAGCACTCACACATATATATGGGGCTTTCCACGTCACATTTACCCCTTTTGTACCTCACCCCCTTCGATTTGGATAATTTTTTAATATGATGTTGCAACCGACCTAAAAGAGTATCTGAATTAATTTCAGATTTTTCCAACCAACGGCTAAAAAAAACGAAAAGTCGATTCCGGAAACGCCATTTTTGAAAATCTGAAAAAATTCACACATATTTCATAATTTAAAATATGATTTGTAAGCAATACTCGATAATGGGACCTCAATATTTACTATTTTTTTGGCAGGTTTTTAGGTTTCTCATATGTCAGAATTGGAGTTTTCATCTTTTTAATCCGTCATAACTTTCTCAAATAATAATGGATTTCAACTTCTCTAAATTTCAGAAAAGTTAAAATTCATTTTATTTGAGAAAGTTATGAACGATTAAAAAGATGAAAACTCCAATTCTGACATGAGAAACCTAAAAACCTGCGAAAAAAATTGTAAATATTGAGATCCCATTATCGAGTGATGCTTACAAATCATATTTTAAATTATGAAATTTGTGTGAAATTTTTCAGATTTAAAAAAATGGCGTTTCCGGAATCGACTTTTCGATTTTTTTTTTTTTTAATTTAGCCGTTGGCTGGAAAAATCTGAAATTAATTCAGAGACCCTTTTGGGTCGGTTGCAACATCATACTAAAAAATTGTCCGAATCGAAGGGGATGAGGTACAAAAGGGATAAATGTGACGTGGAAAGCCCCATATATATATATATATATATATATATATATATATATATATATATATATATATATTGCGTTGATTTTCGCGCAATGAAGATGCGACCGGCAAAAGAGTAATATACGTACTACGTAAATATTGTGTGCAAAAGCGCGCCGATACTTTCAAGCTGAAGCTAAACGTGACGCCCAAATATTGCGTTGAGATTTCGCGCAAGTCGCGGGCACGCGTATAACAGAACAGTGGAACCTGTACTATATACAATGGTTCGTCCGGCAGCACTTACATATATTGCGTTGATTTTCGCGCAATGGAGATGCAAGCAATCGCACCACTCTTGCTATCACCTGTATTCCCCCTACCTGATGGAAGACATCCCACTACCTTCTCGTGGTTTCCGTCGAGCAGTATCACTTGTACATAATTCATTGATTATAACACCGTATCATTTATTGTATAGGGGAGACCGCGGCAAACTGTGCACCTGTTCGGAAAATTTGAAAAATTTGTTTCGCGAATATTTCGAAAGCTTTTCTTTTACCTAAAAACCTAAAAACATGGTTGTTACTAACTTTCAATTTCCAAATTTCTTAACCTTTACAGGTCGCTGACCAAGAATGTACTTTATTCAGGGCTATTTATTATCGTTTATTCGGGATATGCGGCCAAAACTTTATTTTCCTCGAGATTCACCAGTATAAAAACTGGAAGCAAACGAAAATTTCTATCAAAATCGACATATCGAAACGGAAATTAAGAAATGGTCCCCCCTATTCCAACGGCAATACTTTTCAATATAGTTTATTAGTATTCAAATTGTACAATTGGTATTGGCCAAAAGTGGAAATCCCTGTTACTGATGTATGTAGAAATAATTAATAAAATGTATGTTATTGGGACCGAAGCATGTGCGACAAATCTACGCTCTGATAAACGTGTAAATAAATATACGAATAGACAATTCTATGAATCAGTTTGCTCCCGTTCGTATATAATGCGAAACCATACAATTTTCATGAATTTTTCTAGGTGAAATTTATTTTCAGTGCAACCGTTCAAATCGACCCAAATAAAATTGCCCTCTCTGAAGCATATAAGAGGGATTCTTCGTCAAGTGGGTCTCCAAGAGTTCCGTATAGTAATAATGTGTACACGTTATGGGGATGAAAAAAGAATTTCTAAATTTTTTCAGATTTTTCGGTGGAGTATTTTCGAAGATGATGTCATGTTGTCATTGCATTCCAGAAATATTTTCATTATAAACTCGAATTCGTCGGAAAATACTTCATCGGCCTAATGACATGATGTACTATTTGCGACCCATTCAAACCCCTTTTCCCGAATAAAAAAAAAACCATTCAGCAATGTGCTTTTTCCTAAGTCGGAAAGTTTTTATTTCGTTTTAAACAATGTTTAAAAAACGATATTCGTAATATTTTTTTTTTTTTTAAGAAAGGGAACGAAGACTTTGATTCTTCACCAGAAAAAAATAATGTAAATAATAATTTTTTGATGAGAAAAATTAACGGACGATCCGGGAATCGAACCCGGGATCTACGGACGCCTATCCGGGGACTTACACCCGAGACCACCTAGCTCGCCCAAGGATCGCCGCAACTTTTCTCATCATCTTTTAAATTCTTGTACTCAGTATATCTAATGTTATGATTCTTGGGTACTCGGTGCTACATACCCAAGAATCATAACATTAGAAAAAAATAATTGTACTAATAGATGTTGTAAATTGAATAAAATCTAATAAAATTTCCTATTCACCAAGTATCATTCAGTGCAATTTTGGGAATAATCTATCCTAGTAGTTTCCGAGACAAGAAATCATTATCATACCTATATGATCATATAACATAAAATATCTCGGAAACTACTAGATCGATTATTCCAAAAATTGTACTGAATGATGCTGGGTGAATAAGAAATGTTATTAGATTTCATTCAATTCTTAAAACTCATAACATCTAGTACGAGGATTTTTTTCTGGTAGAGAATTGAAGTCTCCGCTGCTTTTGTTTTTTCAAAAAACTTCATCATGAATATCGGTTTTGAGATATTTTTTAAAAAAGAAAAAAGAAACTGTCCAAATTGGGAAAAGGCCACACTTCTCAATGTTTTTTTTTTTTTTTTTTTTTTTATAAAAGGGGTGAGTAAAAGCTTGGGACTTTTCTAACTATATTCAAGAACGCAGTGGCTTGTCCATGTTTCATTAGATGAAAAAAAAAAAAAAAAAAATGGAATAACTTTTATTACTCATGGGAATTTCGCTCCGCACGGAAAAAAATAAATTGTTGTAGTAACCCCAATTGTGTTATCATTTACCACAATCGCATGCAACTATTGTGCCAGCCAGAGTAGCATGTAACCGTGACTGTTTAATTGTTGTTGAAGAATTGTAGCAATAGTTACAACAATCATGGGGTAGGACGAAATCTGAACGAAAAGTTACTATCACAAGTACTATATGACAGGTTGAACGCACAGCAAGGTGGTTTAACTAAACAAGCTAACGTGCTGAATTCACTACAATTTCGGACCACAATCTTGGTGTATTCTTAGCATATACGTTAGCATAATCCACATAACAATGTTGTTACTAAGATCGCAATTGCTGTCTCTTGTACAACAAAAATTTTACTCCACCGCTGTTGTTATGATAGCAACATCTTTTTTTTCCGTGCGGAAGCACGGATGTTCATATTTGTGAATTAGAGAAATTACACATAGCCCACTGTTGTTGTACCTCGATTTCATCCATCACTTACGAACTGTGTATTATACAAAAAGGCGAATATATACAAGTAGAGAGGTTCAAAAGAATATATCAAGAGACTCGGTAGAGTCTCGCGCCAAGTACATTAAAAAAATTTTTTTTCAAGCGCGAGACTCAACGAGTCTATATACCCGAGAGGCAACTACCCTAACCTATACCGCGAATTAGTATCTTCGTTTTCTTTCACCTCACAACATACACGATTTCGAACTAATGTAATCTAGGATGTGGGCATGAAAAGCTTTCATTTAAGCCCTAGATCGATTAAATCGGTGTCAGGAGTGCTGATTTATGATTAATTATAGATTCTGATACCCCGTTTCGTCGTATAATAAAATCCTTCTTGGTCTTCAGACCAAGATCGTTCACACTTAAAACCATTCCCATAAAATCACATTTCGTTGCTAACCGCAGGGCGTATGTCCTATGCTTATACATAGAACATACGTCCTTACGCATCTGGGAACATGACATAGAAGGGAAAATCCACACAAAAATTCAGACCAAGATTCATCCCATTCAAACCATTCCCATAAAATCACATAGTAGAAGGGAAAATCCACACAAAAGTTGTATCGAGTGGTGTAAGTACGAGAGTCATGACGTAGTCAGCGCTGGTATCGCAGACAGAAACCGTCTGCAACACTAGCAGACGCGTGTTGTCATTCACACTAAAACCATTGCCATAAAATCACATAGAAGGGAAAATCTACACAAAAGTTGTATAGAGTGGCGTTAGTACGACAGTCACAACGTAGTCAGCGCCAGTATCGCAGACAGAAACTGTCTGCTGGACTAGCAGACGCGTGTTGTCATTTCATGTTTTTAAATCCAAATAAAAGAAATAAAAGAGAGTACGAGCAATGCTTAATAAAAACTAGTGAATACCCACTAAAAGCCCCTTGAGTGCAAAAACCTTACGCCAACTACATTAATGTGATAGTCAACAATAAAAATGTTTCGATAGGTTGATCTTAAATCCTACGATCTCGAGCTTTTGAGGTTATGCGAATCGACTGACGTGAAAATTCATGCTGATAAATAAAATAACAATCGTGAACGGATAATTTTACGATTAGGTTTACCTTACATGACACAAGATTATCAGATGACTATTAACTGACTATTACCTCTACATTTTGTTCACTTATACATTGTAGATTTGGCCTATTTTCATTTATGAATGCAATTATCGAAGGAAACGTTTTTTTTTTTTAGGAATTCCAATTATTTAGCACGTTACCGCCTGAGGAAGTCTGACAATAGAAAATCAAGAGAAAATGTTGAAGTTGAAAAATATCAGGATAGCATGATTTGATATAAGGACGGCATGGAGCCAGACCAAGAAAGCCGAGTTCAAGCGTTGCATTGCTACGAATTTCACTTTAAGCTCTATGTTAGGCTCATCTTTAAAGGCTCGACTGCTCAGACCCAAATTGTGCGTCAACGTTATGCGTTGGATTCCGACGAGTTCTATAGTCTATCTCGGTATCCTCTAGTCCAAACGAGACTGTAAGTCGACGTTGTGCGTTGGACTCCGATAGGCTTTATTCTACACTCCACGACAACGTAGTGCTTTGACCTTCGGTGAAGATAATTTTTTAATCCATTTTTTACAAACAGCTTAGACCCTCCGCTCGGAACGATCTCAATCAAATTCAGATTAGTGCTATCACGACAAATGGTTGGAATGAAAATACTTATTCAATATTAAAGAAATGATCAATAGACTTCCTCTGTCTCAGATGATAGAGATTTGTATTTAATCATGAAAATTATAAAAACCATTTATTTCTCATTTATATTTATTTATTCATTGCACAACCTTTTTTATGGATTGTTTAATTTTGTAGCGGTTCGCTGTATGAGAAGAGAGGATGATGAGAGAAAACGCTGAAGTTGAAAAATAACGAGACAGTGTGATTTGATACAAGAAACGGATAGAGTCAGACGAATAGAGCAGAATGCAAGTGTTTGACTTCAAAATCTTCCATTTCATGCTCTACGCTAGTCTTGCATCAATAAGCTCAATCGGCTCAATTCTATATATTTCGATACTTTCTGTTCAGACCTGAATTCAAAGTTGACGTTATGAGTACGGGACGAGTACATGTTCTTTCTGCAGAGGACCTAGCTGCATTAAAAAAAAAAAACTACCTAAGAATTGCAAGACATATATCTCATATTTATATATATTCAATCATGAGCAGCAACTATAACCCTGCGTGCAAGTGACTCCGCCATTGCCGGTCCCAGGCCTAGATGAGACAGGAGGAGGGCTGCGCGCAGGGTTACACGTTCAGGCATATAGAATTATACCGGATTTTAACGAAACAATTCGTGGAACTTGATAGAAGAACACATGTTACGTCTGTCCACAAAAATTCAAGGCTCACAGAAAAGTATGAGCATACGTGTATATTATAACACTATAATGTTATGATTCTTGGGTATGTAGCACTGAGTAGTACGCAAGGCAAAGTCACATACACTATAGCACCTGTATGACGGATGTGTCACGAGCAAGCTGTGTGAGTTTATTGTATATAGCGGCCTTTTAATGTGCGTATTATTATTTATTAAGTAATTAATTAAATATTTTTTTTTTTTTTAATTAATTACTTAACTTATCTATCCCTGATTATTTAATTTGTAAATAATTCTTTTGATGAGAAAAATTAACGGACGATCCGGGAATCGAACCCAGGATCTACGGACGCCTATCCGGGGACTTACACCCGAGACCACCTAGCTCGCCCACGGATCACCGCAACTTTTCTCATCTTTTATATTCTTGCGCTCAGTATATCTAATGTTATGATTCTTGGGTATGTAGCACTGAGTAGTACGCAAGGCAAAGTCACATACACTATAGCACCTGTATGACGGATGTGTCACGAGCAAGCTGTGTGAGTTTATTGTATATAGCGGCCTTTTAATGTGCGTATTATTATTTATTAAGTAATTAATTAAATATTTTTTTTTTTTTTAATTAATTACTTAACTTATCTATCCCTGATTATTTAATTTGTAAATAATTCTTTTGATGAGAAAAATTAACGGACGATCCGGGAATCGAACCCAGGATCTACGGACGCCTATCCGGGGACTTACACCCGAGACCACCTAGCTCGCCCACGGATCACCGCAACTTTTCTCATCTTTTATATTCTTGCGCTCAGTATATCTAATGTTATGATTCTTGGGTATGTAGCACTGAGTAGTACGCAAGGCAAAGTCACATACACTATAGCACCTGTATGACGGATGTGTCACGAGCAAGCTGTGTGAGTTTATTGTATATAGCGGCCTTTTAATGTGCGTATTATTATTTATTAAGTAATTAATTAAATATTTTTTTTTTTTTTAATTAATTACTTAACTTATCTATCCCTGATTATTTAATTTGTAAATAATTCTTTTGATGAGAAAAATTAACGGACGATCCGGGAATCGAACCCAGGATCTACGGACGCCTATCCGGGGACTTACACCCGAGACCACCTAGCTCGCCCACGGATCACCGCAACTTTTCTCATCTTTTATATTCTTGCGCTCAGTATATCTAATGTTATGATTCTTGGGTATGTAGCACTGAGTAGTACGCAAGGCAAAGTCACATACACTATAGCACCTGTATGACGGATGTGTCACGAGCAAGCTGTGTGAGTTTATTGTATATAGCGGCCTTTTAATGTGCGTATTATTATTTATTAAGTAATTAATTAAATATTTTTTTTTTTTTTTTTTTTTTTTAATTAATTACTTAACTTATCTATCCCTGATTATTTAATTTGTAAATAATTCTTTTGATGAGAAAAATTAACGGACGATCCGGGAATCGAACCCAGGATCTACGGACGCCTATCCGGGGACTTACACCCGAGACCACCTAGCTCGCCCACGGATCACCGCAACTTTTCTCATCTTTTATATTCTTGCGCTCAGTATATCTAATGTTATGATTCTTGGGTATGTAGCACTGAGTAGTACGCAAGGCAAAGTCACATACACTATAGCACCTGTATGACGGATGTGTCACGAGCAAGCTGTGTGAGTTTATTGTATATAGCGGCCTTTTAATGTGCGTATTATTATTTATTAAGTAATTAATTAAATATTTTTTTTTTTTTTTTTTTTTTTTAATTAATTACTTAACTTATCTATCCCTGATTATTTAATTTGTAAATAATTCTTTTGATGAGAAAAATTAACGGACGATCCGGGAATCGAACCCAGGATCTACGGACGCCTATCCGGGGACTTACACCCGAGACCACCTAGCTCGCCCACGGATCACCGCAACTTTTCTCATCTTTTATATTCTTGCGCTCAGTATATCTAATGTTATGATTCTTGGGTATGTAGCACTGAGTAGTACGCAAGGCAAAGTCACATACACTATAGCACCTGTATGACGGATGTGTCACGAGCAAGCTGTGTGAGTTTATTGTATATAGCGGCCTTTTAATGTGCGTATTATTATTTATTAAGTAATTAATTAAATATTTTTTTTTTTTAATTATAGATCCTGGGTTCGATTCCCGGATCGTCCGTTAATTTTTCTCATCAAAAGAATTATTTACAAATTATAACACTATTGTTATGAATAAGGGGGAGATAGATAGTTAGATAGATAGATAGTTTATTTTTATCATCCATTACAATGTTGGACGAAGCCTACCTTGCATTTACAATTAGTATGCAAGGTAGGCGGAGGAGAATCTTAACCTAACTTAAACTAGGTAAAGAGAGAGAGAGAGTAGGTACATGGCTGTACGGAGCAAGCAGACAGGTTGTATATATAGGTATATAAATATACCTACATATATAGAAACACCCGCATTTGCACGAGGGACAAGGGAAACCGCCGGAAAAACCCTGTCCAGGTGTAGCCGGATCCAAGCTCAAACCACCGTGAGTCAAGTTTGCGCCTGAACGGCGGAGATAGAGAGAGAGCTGCCACCATTGTTATGTATTTAGATGAGTTCGTTCCTCGTTTTTACACCGTGGGGTAACCGGGGTTTTAGGAGACAGGTAGTCACAGTGAATTAGTATATTTTTATTGATAGCGTTTGATTTGTAGTAAGATTGTATATATATATATATGAGTTATAATTGTAAGATTAAATGATAGGTGAGTGAATTTATAATGCGAGCTAGATTATATGCGACTGCTCTGATTGACGATTTACTTGCAAGTGCCTTTGTCAATCTTCGCTACTGATGAGCTGATGATGAGCTGAATCGTTAGGTCATCATTTCCATTGTCCCGGGCATGGGCACGTTCGTGCAGGTGCAGTTTTATGGGAGCATAGGTAGGGATGGACTTCTTGGAATGTTAGGGTGAGACTTCCTCTGATTAGAGGTGGTGAGACTGGATGCGTGCAGGATATTATGTCTTGGGTGTTGAGAGTGAGAGAGGTATTGAATAGAATGGGATACGTAACACTATTTTCATTCATTTAA
The DNA here is from genome assembly GCA_943736025.1 of Tenthredo mesomela. NCBI lineage: Eukaryota > Metazoa > Arthropoda > Insecta > Hymenoptera > Tenthredinidae > Tenthredo > Tenthredo mesomela. The sequence continues at coordinate 35,136,647 of OX031014.1, forward strand.
AATTATACTACTACATTTAATATTGCTGCTTTTTGAGGAATTCGGATGATACAAAAGTATACATGCATTGAGATGTTCATAGGAACAATTGACAGAATGCTGACAACTGAGCAAGCCACGCGAGCGAGGATACAGGAAATCCCAATCGAGCGAGCGTAGCGAGCGAGCACAATTATTAGATAGTCGAGCAAAATTGTACAAAAAGTGGTGATATCAACCCCAAAAAGCACCCCTGGTGCAAAAACCTTTCGCCAAGTACATTAATGTGGTCACTACCCCCCAAAAAATCCACCAACCAAAATTCCTCCTTAAGAAAAGTGGTACCATTAAAATGTCTACTTACAAAAGGATTGAAATCAGATACAATTGCCAAGTACATATCTTCTGTATAACAAAAGTTTACAACAGAAGAACAGAAAACTGAATAGTCTTGTATCGTTCACTCGCTACGCTCACTCACTCGATCGGCTCTTGATAATTACAGGGAAAAAAATCAGTAAAAAAAAAAAAAAATTTAGGAAGTGGTACTTGGCGGGCCATTATATCAATATGTATCGAACAAATGATACATAGACCGAAGTGAAAACTCTTTTACTTACTGATAAATGGCCCGCAAGTACCACGTACTAAATTTTTTTTTTTTTACTGATTTTTTTCCCTGTAATTATCCAGAGCCGATCGAGTGAGCGAGCGTAGCGAGTGAACGATACAAGACTATTCAGTTTTCTGTTCTTCTGTTGTAAACTTTTGTTATACAGAAGATATGTACTTGGCAATTGTATCTGATTTCAATCCTTTTGTAAGTAGACATTTTAATGGTACCACTTTTCTTAAGGAGGAATTTTGGTTGGTGGATTTTTTGGGGGGTAGTGACCACATTAATGTACTTGGCGAAAGGTTTTTGCACCAGGGGTGCTTTTTGGGGTTTTTCTTTTACCTGTAATGACGATTGGTATATATTTGGGAATAATATATCATGAATCAATAATTTATCAAATTTATCAAAGTATACTGTTGAGTAAATCGATTTAGTGACGGTAAAAATGTTCGACATGTCACATCGTTGGAATGGTTAGCAAAGAAAATACACCTAACTGAATGTAATGAGTAGGGCCAGGGACTTCGTAGGGAAGGGGAAAACTACTACATATAAACACATTACATCTGTGTGATGGCTATGTTCAGGTTCCACAGTGGAAAAATGCAGTTGTCAACGCCAGGGATTTCGTAGGGAAGGGGAAAACTAATACATGTAAACACATCTGTGTGATGTCAGTTTTCACAGTGACAAAGTTCAGATGGCAACGAGAACTGTCAGAATAAAATGTTAAACTTAACCCTCCTGACGAGTCCGATAAGTGTAGACCATGCGAGAGTATGCAGTATACATGCAAGTTCAAGACTGCCCGTGCGTGGATAACGGGCAGCTCTCCGTGACTTATGCAGTAGATATAGAAAATAAATGTACGCCACTGCGTACTGAAAACCACTATTCTAACCTCGCTTCGTTCGGTTACAACGTGGTTCTTCTGGGCGTATTCAAGAGTGCCCGTGTGTATGAAAACGAGCAGCTCTCCGTAACCCAAGCAATTAAAATTAAAAATAATTATCCTATCCGAAATTTCAGAAGTTGGGACGCACTTAGACATGTTTCAGCTGATTTTTGAGGCTACTAAGATATCCGAGCCCATCCGTGCATATTCAAGCATGCCCGTGTGGTAAAAAACGGTCAGCTTTAGGTATAAAAAAAAAAATATATAAAATGAAAATATTTTATATAAAATATAGTTACCCGTGTATAGGAAAACGGACAGCTCGCTGTAACCTGTTGAATTGAAGTTAAAAATGATCGTCCTATCGGACATTTAAGGATATGTGACGCACTCGGACATATATCTGTGCTGATTTTTGGGGAAACTGTGACTTGCGAGCCCACCCTTGCATATTCAAGAGTTTCCGTGTGTAAAAAAACTGGCAGTCCTCCGTTACTCGTGCAATGATGAAAGAAAATACTTGCTCTCTTGAAATTACCTGGTGATATTGTCGTTCAGACGCGCTTCCGCCTAGTTTTGAAGAAACTACGATTGGCAAGCCGTAAAAAATGAAGCTTCTAATCAGCATTAAGGTCCAATTTAACCAAAAATAAGACAAAAATCAAGACAACTCAAATCAGAGATTTTTATTAGTACTTTTTAAACTCGTCCACCTTGCTTCTCCACTAATTGCTAAATTAAGAATCGTTTTTCTTTTTCAGCATAACACATGAAAAAAGCCTTTTTGTCTTTCTCTTTTCAAATAATTTATTTTTTTATTTTATACTGTAAGGAAGAACCACTGAAAATTGCAAATTTTTATATTCATTATTTCCTTACATATCTGCACAATTAATATTTTCGTAATATTACTCTGAATATTCAAAATATGAACAGATTTTTTTTTTTTTTTTTATACAAGTTCCAAACGCAACGAGTCAGCAAAACCTTTTATCTTACTATTATAGCAACTACCTGATTATTCTTCCTTCAACTCACTTCTTGACCAACCCTTTTACAAAAGACTCCCAAGTTACTTAAGGGGGTACATTAGACCGGTTCAAAAAAATCGACTATTCTTTTTCTTTCAATTTTCGCATTGAAATACTTTCGGGGGGCTGAAAAAAGATGCCTGTTGAAAGCGGAGCTCTTAATATTAAGATTTAAATAAAATAAATAAATAGAATAAATATTATAAAAATAAAATTAAAAATAAAAATAGAATAAATAAAATAAAAATAAAATTCCTATGCTATTTAAATGGAAAATAGAAATCCGCGATGAGCGACCTCTAAATCTTAATATTAAGAGCTCCGCTTTTAACAGGCATCTTTTTTCACCCCTCCGAAAGTATTTCAATGCGAAAATTGAAAAAAAAAAAGAATGGTCGATTTTTTTGAACCGGTCTAGGGTACATACACCTTTAAAATAATCTTTTTCAAATTACTGCTACGTTCTGAGAAAACATTCTATTTACTTAGTTTTTCTACAGTTGATAAGTGCTATTTTGATACTCAGTTCATGATTTTTCCAGATTTTAGGTCCTCCGCTGAACATAGACTTAGTCCATCGAAGAAAAAGCAGTTGTCGTAGGGTACAGGTTGCTGCGTTACAAAAAACAAGACAAAAATCAAGACAAAAAATAAGACAAAAACTAAGATAAAAATCAAGACAAAAAAATGAAAATAAAAATTCAAGACAAAAATCAAGACAAAAAATAAGATAAAAATCAAGACAAAAAAATAAAAATAAAAAATCAAGACAAAAAACAAGACAAAAAACAAGACAAAAAACAAGACAAAAATCAAGATGAAAATCAAGACAAAAAATAAGATAAAAATCAAGACGAAAACCAATACAAAAAATAAGACCAAAATCAAGACAAAAGTCTAGGCAAAAAATAAGATTGAAGTCAATACTAAAATCAATAGATACTTAAAATGGATCCTTCTTATTCACAGCAAACAAAATAACGGCAAGGAAAACAGGAATAAAATTATTAATATTGCTATTTCTATACTGTCATTGACAATTTGATAACCTGACTGTATTTTTTCAAAATGAAAATAACAAATCTGTAGTAATATAACGAATTTTTATTTTCATTTATTTCTGTACAGCTTTAATTATATAAAAATGAAATAAAAATGTGAGATAAAAATAAAGCCAAAGGTCTATACAAAAAATTAGATTACAGTCAAGACTTAAATAAAGACAAAATGAAAAATTGAAATAAAATCCAAAGTAAATACGAAAAATAACATTGTTACAGGTTTAACGTCATTGTGGTGTCTATAGAGCCCCGGCGCGTCGACTGATAAAATTGTCATTTTTCCTCATGGAAAAATGGTCAAATAGGTCATCTACGCCATTAAAAAAATAAAATAAAATATACTAAAATCAATAGATACTTCCAATAGATGACGTAAATGGATCCTTATTATTTATTCACATACGTTTTACAAGTGAAATCATCAATATTAACAATATTAACATTAACAGTCATCAATCCTAATTTAAATATTGAAAAATACCGTAATTCCGAATTGCTATTTCACAATTCATGAGAATATGCGAAGCACATTTATACCTAATAGTCTCTTTCCGAATGAAAACAGAAAAGAAGGTTCAAATTACAGAAAATCAGACTTCCGAACAGCCGTTACCTCGATGTAGCAAAATCCCGAAGATAAATATGTCAACACTATCAATCTGTAAAAGAGCCACCGCAAGAATGCTCGTTCATTTAATCAAGCGAATTACTATAATTTTCATTGGATATAAATATTCCAACAAATATTTATATAAAAAAAAAATAGGCAAATATCTTCAGGTCATATAGACGAGTCTGTCAAAAAATTTTGGATCAAAATAGTTTCGGTACAGTAAGGGATATTGCATCACATGCAAGTATCCATATTCGGGATTCTGAACCTTCGGCAATCTGACTGTTCGATATTTTGTCACTCTGGTATTTTATTTCGGAATTTAATTTTTATCAATTTCAAATCATCTGAAAATGGTTGACTTGCTTCCTCGAATATTTAGTACTTTAGTCATTCAGGTTTTTGGCTGATCGAAAGTTCGCCTATTCTGAAATAGCCTCAACAGTCGCTTATAACGAGGTAGTATTGTATATATAATAAAATATAGCAAATGTATAAATAACTTAGATGTGAACATGAGGTCATTGGGATGGCACATATTGTCTTAAATATAACTGGTATGTGGTCTGGATCATCTTTCTCATATGATACGTAGGCATTGTAATTGAAAATTCGGATAATGCTGTAGGACCCATAATATAAATGTGAATAAGTGTGCATCTTTTTTAAGATCGCATATGACGGGAAAGGTATTTTTAATAAAACAGGGTTATGAAAGAAACATAGATAAACTAATTGGAAAGATCCGTCCACGAGGTAAACACCTTTTAATAGTACATTACGATACGTATGCGGTAAAACTTTATCAATCCAGTATTGTACAAAATTTTACTTCATAAGGTGTGAAAATGGGGGTTTTATGCAAGCAAAGCTTGCATTTAACGTCCATTATTACACTGAGTGAAATAAAATATAACACTAGTCATTTCTATTCGCGTTATAGTATAATATTGAAAAATCTTAGAATCTATTGCGGAATGTACGTCTATCAATTAAAATCTGTGAGAGCCTCTTGATAAAAATAAAATTAATGGGCAGACAGTTGTAAGAAGCAGAAGACCGACAAAATCAAAAGCCGGATAAGATGATGTGGTGTGAATCCTTGAATTTCGTCGTGATAAGACGAAGGCAACGAATATGTAATTCGAAATTCGAAATTCTTCACGTACAATAACTTAGTACACCGAAATCTGACTATCAGCAAATATTTTATAATCATTCCCCATGAACGAGGAATTCCCAGTAAGCGCGATAATAATAATACCGCGGCATTACCGACGTTGGCGGGGAAACGGCCAAACTTGATCATTCAGAGGAAGTAAAAGTCGTAAGAAGGTTTAAATAATTATCAAAACCAACCCGTCTCTGCATTTCAGACTCGTCGCATAACGCACAAGAACGAAGTACATAAAGTACACTAAGTCGTGTATGTCGACGACCTAATAATCCTATCCAACGACGTCGATGAATTGTCAAGGATCAATAAGGAGCTTTTAAAGAATTAAAGAATTAAGCAAAACATATACTGGTAATGAGGATAACATCAAGAAACAGACCAAATGGAAAAGTCTGACTAGATCAGTCAGTTCATGAATACAAATTTTCAACTAACTGAAGAAATAACAGTATGGTGGAGTGACCTGTGTTAGTGTTGAATCGTGCATAAACGAACACTTTGAAAACTCTGTGGAATTTGAAAAATTTCTACCTATGGTTCGCAAGAATCTCTCCAAATTTTGTACAGGTATTTCATGACTTCGAAAGACTTGAACGCAAGATTAGAAATACTGACAAAGCTTCTTATCAAGTGCATTCATTTCCGCAACACGAACGCGATCGAGAAATTTTTCGAAAAAACAATAAAGGAATTCTATATGAAACCGTAAATCAAACGGATCTTCAATGAAGAATTTACTTATGTCTAAGGTTGGCAAAGATTTTATAATTATTCTACACGAACGAGAAATTCCCTGCAGAAAGCGCGATAGTGATAATACCCCGGCATTACCGATGTTGCCGGAAAGATGGCCAGACTTGATCATTCAGAGGAAGTAAAAGTCGTAACAAGGTTTAAATAATTATCAAAACCAACCCATCTCTGCATTTCAGACTTGACGCATGACGTACAAGAACTAACTAGGAGAGTATTACACCTCCGGGTCATCGATCTTGACCAAACTTATAGGGGTGATTTCTTGAGCCAAAATATTAATTACCCACTGAATAACTCTCCGGAATGGGCCTTTACTCTGTCAATTTACTTAAATGTACAACAGAAATCAGCGTAACCTGGGTTTTGCAAATCGCCATGAAATAACCAGTTTTGGTGCTGCGTTATGAGATTCTACGTTGCACTGAATATTTATACACTGAATACAGTCATTATTGTACATCAGATTGTTGAAATTTAACATCGCAGCTATAGAAAATCACCTTATTCTGCGCCTAATCGACACATTGCTTTTCATCGTCTGTCGCTCGTACACATTCATTGGGTGAATTTGAAGAATTACTCCCACTTGAAAGATGTTGAATACATGGTCAGTTTCAATACTGACACTGGCAGCTCAGAAATCCTATAAATAACCACATAACATTAGTTTGACCACAATACTATAGTTATTATTTCAGAAGAATATACCTATATTAAGGTCAACGCGCACTACGTGGAAGCGAAGCGAAGGTATCGGAAGCGATCGGATGCTATAGGAGTGTCCACATCTTAGAAAATGTGTAAATTCAAGTTAAAGTGAATTACAATATGATGGAAGGTTCGTTCGCTTCGCGATGACGTCCAGAAAAATGTGCGAAGGCTTCATACCCGACCCGCTTATAAACACTTGCAGAAGTTATAAACATATCAAGATTCGCGGCAGCGAATCGCCGCCAAGTACCCGTAGGCAGGCGAGAGCTAGCCGCGAGACTATTTTCTCGGGGGAACTCTTTATACCTGTAAGCACGAGGTCATAACTTCGGAACGCGTGGATATTTTTCGATAAAATTTACACAACAGCTATTCCCCCACCACACGACTTCACTGTATAAATTAGATCGAAATCGGTACACTGGTTTCCGATATATTAGTCACCAAAGTTGATGAAAAAGCATCTTCTTCTTCTTCTTCTTCCTGGTCATCAACATTTTCGCAGACGCTTGCTTGTCCCCACGTTTCTGAACGAACGGTGGCACGGATCGACTTGAACTTTGAAACGTGGGTATAAGCCATTGAAATCTCGCCCCCTATTGATTTTGGCATGAATCTGAATCCGCACTCGGTCGGTATGTAATAATAAAGTTACTAAGTGATACATAAACGTCGACGAAATCAAAATGGCCGTCGGATGGCTGTCGAATCGCGCTATTGAACAGTTAAAATATTCACATTTATATAGAAAACATATTATATTATTATATAATTATAATTATATATCGTTATTGTGTTATTGGCCGTGCTATAATGGTTTTATATAAGTGAATCAGTGAATCATTAAATAATTGAGAGTGAAATAGTGCGACGACCGTGGTTTCATGCCGATGACTGTTATTGTTATTAATATTTTGACATCTGCATGAGGGCCTTTTGTAATTACACGGAACGGAACAGATCCTCTGAGCTGGGTTCAAATATAGAGAATAAACCAACGAACCTGGCAGAATATTATTTTACTAATAACCTGAGCAAGTGAAAAATAGGTTACGATAGGTTACGATGACTCACATCAAACGGTATGTATACATTTATTTTCGCTAGATTTTATATTTGTTCACACAATAATAGATGAATAGAACATCCTCGACCTATTTATTTTCACTAAATGCATGACTCGTTATTTGTTTATTGATTTGTATGTCTCCTACCATCACTTGAAATGCGATTCTGAATCTCTTGGCGTTAACATACCGCCAATGTTAACTTTGAGCACCCCCGCGTTTCCCTGCTACACCCGTTTATCTCCGCGGGCCCCTATGTTTTGACAATCAACAATTGGAGAGGAGGAAATCCTGACTCTATGATAACGCTAACTATCGATCATCCATTACTGCCAAGAGTTTTCAGCGCCTGCGGTAACGCCAGCCATTTGTATGTAGCAATATACTGAAATCTCTCCTTTAATTCCTTGTTATTTTATATCTTTCACAGTCACCTGGACCATTCCTATCCTCTAATAAATCCATTGGTATAGACGAAGATAACACTTTGACAAAACGACGTCCCAGAACGAAGGTTCAGATTATCAATCCGCTAAGAGAGACGAACATAACACCTTGGCAAAACAACGTTCCGAGACAAAGGTAGCCCACAGCCCATAGCTCCAAAATAATAACAATGCTAGGAAAATTAGTAGCAATGTACTGAAATCTCTCCTTTAATTCCTTGTTATTTTATATCTTTCACAGTCACCTGGACCATTCCTATCCTCTAATAAATCCATTGGAATAGACGAAGATACATAACACTTTGACAAAACGACGTCCCAGAACGAAGGTTCAGATTATCAATCCGCTAAGAGAGACGAACATAACACCTTGGCAAAACAACGTTCCGAGACAAAGGTAGCCCACAGCCCATAGCTCCAAAATGATAACAATGCTAGGAAAATTAGTAGCAATGTACTGAAATCTCTCCTTTAATTCCTTGTTATTTTATATCTTTCACAGTCACCTGGACCATTCCTATCCTCTAATAAATCCATTGGAATAGACGAAGATACATAACACTTTATTGATCGCTTTATTGATAAGACGTAGAATTGGAAACCCATAGCTGGTGAGCTCCTACCAACTGACTAATAATTATTACATAATCAATGTTTCGACTGTTTTTTACAGAAACCAGAATCGATATAAGAAACTCAAAAAAGCTACCATTTCAAGACTGACGATTAGCTTCCCACCGCTAAAACCTGAATGTCTCCATAGATTCATAAATCACACGATCAATAATCAACATTTCTGGTCGCTCACTTCATTTTTCACCTGGCCAAGCGTCGCATGGGAACACATCTATTGTGAACATCATCCAAACTTGTACAGCTGCTATGCAACACGATTGGATAAATACATTGGAAGATCCTCTATCAAAAGGTACGCTATGGCATTGGTGCTCTCAAGTCACCTTGACCAATAGAACACAAAACCCAGAAAAACACCACTACAGCATCAAAGTATTAATTTCGTGTATTTTTTATGATTTGCAGGCGTAATGCGTCATAAGAGCCAATATTTCAGGATTACAGATGAGCCTGCAAAGATCATAATCTCCATTGATCTAGAAAACGATACATCACTCTTCGGCACATTCAGCTCCTAACGATACGTGAACCTAGTCAATCATCCTTCACTGGAATTATTATATGGCCATAGACACGCATGCAAGCTCAGAATGGCCAGTGTTTCAAAACCAAACATTGGCCTACTGTTGCTTCAAGGCTGTACAATCTCCACAATTCTATGGAATCTTATACCATGGAGTGAGCGAAAGAATCAATCTGGATATCACATATTCGAAGGTATGCTAGACAAGTCGATATTTCCCAGCTCACCTTCACCACAGTAACATGGGATATATTTTAGTAATTACTCTGACATTTCTATTAGATGATTGATTGTTTATTGATTTGTATGATTCTCACAGCGACCTGAATTGGATTGCAGTAGACAAGCATGCAAGCTCCGAACAATCAACGTTGCAGAACACATATGAGCCTGTTACTGCGTCAGGCAACACAGTCTTCCAAGCTATGGCTGAAAAATTACTGATTAAGTGCTAAATTTAAGTTAAAACTGTATAATGAGGTTGAAGTTCGTAACGTTAACGTAACAGAATATCGCGTTGAAGAAATGCAATATTTCGTCATTCAAATGTTATTAGAATTATAAAATATGCAAGATGAACATGTTTCACACAATTTGACGAATTATGCACCGTTCTTGATCCATTTGAACCGTTCGAGCCTTGAATTTGAGAATTTTTGGCGAACATTTTGTTGCATTAACGTTACGAACTTCGACCTCATACTGTATAAGACAAAATTGAGTTATATTTAATAAATTATCTATGTTTGTCACAGTTGACAATTGAAGTGAATGTGTTTGTCTTACACTGAATGTTTCTCCTATTGCCCAAATTCCGAATGTATTTCTTGTGATGATCGAACTATAATAACGTATTACCCTGATGAAATTAAATGAGCAATTCTTATCAATTCTCGTACTTGCAAAAAAAAGTGAAATCTCACAAAAAACATCCAAAGATGTAAAAACAGCCGCCAAGTACCCACACGAAAATCACAATTGCTTTATAAGCAAAACGTTTCGCCAGTCTCTGTCGTGAAATCAAGAAAAAAGCCAAGCACCGAACGTACCCCTGCGATCTTTCAGCAAGTCTACGTCGTGAAGTCGGAGTTTCATGTGAGGATATCGAAACATCATTCCAAGAGCTACGTACTTGGCGGGCACATTCGGTTCCTTAGAGCTATACGGTCAACCAGCTTAGTTTCACGCGTGATTTGAGTTTTTAATGCGAAAGCAATTAAATCCACTAAAAAACTAGTTATTCCATTCCAACCAACAATCGTATCAAAAAATACTTCTAAGTGTCCTTAACCGTCCGGTCAGCTACCAAACTCTTACCATTGATCCATTGACAACCTAATTAGTTAATAGCTTTTAATGAATGCTTAATTACGAAAAATTTCGACGGACAATTGTCGTCAAACTACTTCAAATTTGGGGATCCGGGCGGTCATAAAAATTTAATAAGCAAAAGTTAATAAATTCTACCTTAGAAACTGAAATGTATACCCGAGAATCCGGTTACTGACCGGACGGTTAATTATGTGTATGACTTTACAGACGTAAAGGTACCTTGTATGATAAATAAAAATTGTGGTCGTTCCAGTGTCATTGAATTATCAGATTAGACTCGGAACTCTGGACTGACGTACCTCACTATGGAGCCAATGCGCGATGTACTACAGCAAGTTTTCCCGTGATAGGTGACATACCGTAGAGCTTGAGTGTATAATATTAATTGTGGAAGAATGAACTTATTACTATACTTGCAAAACTGTCGAATCAAGGAAACTGAAATTTGCTATTTCGATATAATAGTATATTACTCACCTAGGGAGAGAAAGTAGGCTAACCCAAACTGCGTGTGAGATTGACCCCCGAGCCGAAGGCGAGGGTGTTAAAAACGCAGTTTGGGATAGCCTCTTTCACTCCCGTGTGAGGTATACTATTTTTCACCACCCCCTGCATCGGAAAGTACGACTTCTCGCTCACGCGAGGGGCCGAAAGTCGTACTTTACGTGCAGGTGTGGTGAAAACCCTAAAACTTGCAGCTACGTGTATGCTATAGGTAGCATAGAGTATGACAGTTTGATATAGTGATGAATGTAAAATTCAATTGATGATTGCTTTGGTGTACCCATACTATGTCATACAATCTTGCTCATGATGCATGCGTATGTGCAGGTGCACGAGCGTATACACGTAGTGGGAAAGATCAATTTCAATACCTGAAACCCACCCTCATAACAGTTTGGCCTCACTCGAGTGCCAAAATATTTTGTTGCTCATTCGCTTGTGAAGAATAATCATTCGCAACTACTCTTTCGTGGCAGGCCGAAAGATTAGCGCGTGCGAGTTTATGGGAGGGCTGTAGTGCGGGCGCCAAAGGCCTTCGGCCTTTGGCGTCCGCACTATAGCACTCCCATAAACTCGCACGCGCTAATCTTTCTGCCACGACAAAGTCGTCCCACAAAATCGGAAGATGCATTTTAAACAAGTGCGTATGGAACCAATGTTATATCTGCAAATCAGACATTCATCAGTTGATGCAAAATTCATGATGTGTATATATCCAGCGACCGGAAACAGAGTACTATGAGACATCCATCACCCGCAAAGTACCGATACAAGCAGATCGGAAGAACTGTCAGACAGACAGCCTAACACAAAATAGAACTGCAAGGAGTCGTGTCTTATCAATCGATGTATTTTACGTGGCAGATTTGATGAATAAACAATATGGAAAACAGTCAGAAAAAATCGTTCGCAAAATACGATAAAGTACTATCAATCCTAAGCCAGAACAACAAACACAAATAAAGAAAAACCGAATGTGCCCGCCAAGTACGTAGCTCTTGGAATGATGTTTCGATATCCTCACATGAAACTCCGACTTCACGACGTAGACTTGCTGAAAGATCGCAGGGGTACGTTCGGTGCTTGGCTTTTTTCTTGATTTCACGACAGAGACTGGCGAAACGTTTTGCTTATAAAGCAATTGTGATTTTCGTGTGGGTACTTGGCGGCTGTTTTTACATCTTTGGATGTTTTTTGTGAGATTAAAATTATCCCGAACCAAATGAGCCCTCAATCATATTTGAATTCACTTCAACTTGAAATTGAACGTTTTTTAAAATGTGGACACTCGCATAGCATCCAATCGCTTCCGATACCTTCGCTTCGCTTCCACGTAGTGCGCGTTGACCTTAATATAGGTATATTCTTCTGAAATAATAACCATAGTATTGTAGTCAAACTAATATTATGTGCTTATTTATAGGATTTCTAAACTGCCAGTGTCAGTATTGAAACTGACCATATATTCAACATCTTTTAAGGGGGTGCATACACCTTTAAAATAGCTTTAGTCAAATTACTGCTACGCTCTAAGAAAACATTCTAGTGACTTAGTTTTTTTACAGTTGATTAGTGCTATTTTGATACAAAGTTCATGATTTTTTCAGATTTCATGTCCTCCGTTGAACATAAATTCAGTCCATCGAAGAAAAAGCAGTTGTCGTAGGGTACAGGCTGCTGCGTTGAGATAAAATTGATGAGATGAAATTGATGAGATGATTGATGAGATGAAAAGATGAAATTTCTTCAACTTTTAAAGAAATATACTGTATTAATGTAATTTCGGACCAAACCAATAATATTTGATGAATTTAAGTTTCAGACACAGAAATTTTTAATTGTAAGAATTTTTTTTCCATCTTTCTGGAAAAAGTGTTTTGAAACCAAAAATTTCTATATCTAAAAATTAAATTCATCAAATATCATTGGTTTGGTCCAAAATTGCATTAATACGGTATATTTCCTTAAAAGTTGAAGAAATTTCATCCAACGCAGCAACCTGTACCCTGCGACAACTGCTTTTTCTTCGATGGACTGAATCTATGTTCAGAGGAAGACCTAAAATCTGGAAAAATTATGAACTATGTATCAAAATAGCACTAATCAACTGTAAAAAAACTAAGTCACTAGAATGTTTTCTTAGAGCGTAGCAGTAATTTGACTAAAGCTATTTTAAAGGTGTATGCACCCCCTTAAAAGATGTTGAATATATGGTCAGTTTCAATACTGACACTGGCAGTTTAGAAATCCTATAAATAAGCACATAATATTAGTTGGACCACAATACTATGGTTATTATTTCAGAAGAATATACCTATATTAAGGTCAACGCGCACTACGTGGAAGCGAAGCGAAGGTATCGGAAGCGATTGGATGCTATGCGAGTGTCCACATTTTAAAAAACGTTCAATTTCAAGTTGAAGTGAATTCAAATATGATTGAGGGCTCATTTGGTTCGGGATAATTTTAATATGTTTATAACTTCTGCAAGTGTTTATAAGCGGGTCGGGTATGAAGCCTTCGCACATTTTTCTGGACGTCATCGCGAAGCGAACGAACCTTCCATCATATTGTAATTCACTTTAACTTGAATTTACACATTTTCTAAGATGTGGACACTCCTATAGCATCCGATCGCTTCCGATACCTTCGCTTCGCTTCCACGTAGTGCGCGTTGACCTTAATATAGGTATATTCTTCTGAAATAATAACTATAGTATTGTGGTCAAACTAATGTTATGTGGTTATTTATAGGATTTCTGAGCTGCCAGTGTCAGTATTGAAACTGACCATGTATTCAACATCTTTCAAGTGGGAGTAATTCTTCAAATTCACCCAATGAATGTGTACGAGCGACAGACGATGAAAAGCAATGTGTCGATAGGCGCAGAATAAGGTGATTTTCTATAGCTGCGATGTTAAATTTCAACAATCTGATGTACAATAATGACTGTATTCAGTGTATAAATATTCAGTGCAACGTAGAATCTCATAACGCAGCACCAAAACTGGTTATTTCATGGCGATTTGCAAAACCCAGGTTACGCTGATTTCTGTTGTACATTTAAGTAAATTGACAGAGTAAAGGCCCATTCCGGAGAGTTATTCAGTGGGTAATTAATATTTTGGCTCAAGAAATCACCCCTATAAGTTTGGTCAAGATCGATGACCCGGAGGTGTAATACTCTCCTAGTTAGTTCTTGTACGTCATGCGTCAAGTCTGAAATGCAGAGATGGGTTGGTTTTGATAATTATTTAAACCTTGTTTAATTAAATTATTTAAACCACTCCACCATACTGTTATTTCTTCAGTTAGTTGAAAATTTGTATTCATGAACTGACTGATCTAGTCAGACTTTTCCATTTGGTCTGTTTCTTGATGTTATCCTCATTACCAGTATATGTTTTGCTTAATTCTTTAATTCTTTAAAAGCTCCTTATTGATCCTTGACAATTCATCGACGTCGTTGGATAGGATTATTAGGTCGTCGACATACACGACTTAGTGTACTTTATGTACTTCGTTCTTGTGCGTTATGCGACGAGTCTGAAATGCAGAGACGGGTTGGTTTTGATAATTATTTAAACCTTCTTACGACTTTTACTTCCTCTGAATGATCAAGTTTGGCCGTTTCCCCGCCAACGTCGGTAATGCCGCGGTATTATTATTATCGCGCTTACTGGGAATTCCTCGTTCATGGGGAATGATTATAAAATATTTGCTGATAGTCAGATTTCGGTGTACTAAGTTATTGTACGTGAAGAATTTCGAATTTCGAATTACATATTCGTTGCCTTCGTCTTATCACGACGAAATTCAAGGATTCACACCACATCATCTTATCCGGCTTTTGATTTTGTCGGTCTTCTGCTTCTTACAACTGTCTGCCCATTAATTTTATTTTTATCAAGAGGCTCTCACAGATTTTAATTGATAGACGTACATTCCGCAATAGATTCTAAGATTTTTCAATATTATACTATAACGCGAATAGAAATGACTAGTGTTATATTTTATTTCACTCAGTGTAATAATGGACGTTAAATGCAAGCTTTGCTTGCATAAAACCCCCATTTTCACACCTTATGAAGTAAAATTTTGTACAATACTGGATTGATAAAGTTTTACCGCATACGTATCGTAATGTACTATTAAAAGGTGTTTACCTCGTGGACGGATCTTTCCAATTAGTTTATCTATGTTTCTTTCATAACCCTGTTTTATTAAAAATACCTTTCCCGTCATATGCGATCTTAAAAAAGATGCACACTTATTCACATTTATATTATGGGTCCTACAGCATTATCCGAATTTTCAATTACAATGCCTACGTATCATATGAGAAAGATGATCCAGACCACATACCAGTTATATTTAAGACAATATGTGCCATCCCAATGACCTCATGTTCACATCTAAGTTATTTATACATTTGCTATATTTTATTATATATACAATACTACCTCGTTATAAGCGACTGTTGAGGCTATTTCAGAATAGGCGAACTTTCGATCAGCCAAAAACCTGAATGACTAAAGTACTAAATATTCGAGGAAGCAAGTCAACCATTTTCAGATGATTTGAAATTGATAAAAATTAAATTCCGAAATAAAATACCAGAGTGACAAAATATCGAACAGTCAGATTGCCGAAGGTTCAGAATCCCGAATATGGATACTTGCATGTGATGCAATATCCCTTACTGTACCGAAACTATTTTGATCCAAAATTTTTTGACAGACTCGTCTATATGACCTGAAGATATTTGCCTATTTTTTTTTTATATAAATATTTGTTGGAATATTTATATCCAATGAAAATTATAGTAATTCGCTTGATTAAATGAACGAGCATTCTTGCGGTGGCTCTTTTACAGATTGATAGTGTTGACATATTTATCTTCGGGATTTTGCTACATCGAGGTAACGGCTGTTCGGAAGTCTGATTTTCTGTAATTTGAACCTTCTTTTCTGTTTTCATTCGGAAAGAGACTATTAGGTATAAATGTGCTTCGCATATTCTCATGAATTGTGAAATAGCAATTCGGAATTACGGTATTTTTCAATATTTAAATTAGGATTGATGACTGTTAATGTTAATATTGTTAATATTGATGATTTCACTTGTAAAACGTATGTGAATAAATAATAAGGATCCATTTACGTCATCTATTGGAAGTATCTATTGATTTTAGTATATTTTATTTTATTTTTTTAATGGCGTAGATGACCTATTTGACCATTTTTCCATGAGGAAAAATGACAATTTTATCAGTCGACGCGCCGGGGCTCTATAGACACCACAATGACGTTAAACCTGTAACAATGTTATTTTTCGTATTTACTTTGGATTTTATTTCAATTTTTCATTTTGTCTTTATTTAAGTCTTGACTGTAATCTAATTTTTTGTATAGACCTTTGGCTTTATTTTTATCTCACATTTTTATTTCATTTTTATATAATTAAAGCTGTACAGAAATAAATGAAAATAAAAATTCGTTATATTACTACAGATTTGTTATTTTCATTTTGAAAAAATACAGTCAGGTTATCAAATTGTCAATGACAGTATAGAAATAGCAATATTAATAATTTTATTCCTGTTTTCCTTGCCGTTATTTTGTTTGCTGTGAATAAGAAGGATCCATTTTAAGTATCTATTGATTTTAGTATTGACTTCAATCTTATTTTTTGCCTAGACTTTTGTCTTGATTTTGGTCTTATTTTTTGTATTGGTTTTCGTCTTGATTTTTATCTTATTTTTTGTCTTGATTTTCATCTTGATTTTTGTCTTGTTTTTTGTCTTGTTTTTTGTCTTGTTTTTTGTCTTGATTTTTTATTTTTATTTTTTTGTCTTGATTTTTATCTTATTTTTTGTCTTGATTTTTGTCTTGAATTTTTATTTTCATTTTTTTGTCTTGATTTTTATCTTAGTTTTTGTCTTATTTTTTGTCTTGATTTTTGTCTTGTTTTTTGTAACGCAGCAACCTGTACCCTACGACAACTGCTTTTTCTTCGATGGACTAAGTCTATGTTCAGCGGAGGACCTAAAATCTGGAAAAATCATGAACTGAGTATCAAAATAGCACTTATCAACTGTAGAAAAACTAAGTAAATAGAATGTTTTCTCAGAACGTAGCAGTAATTTGAAAAAGATTATTTTAAAGGTGTATGTACCCTAGACCGGTTCAAAAAAATCGACCATTCTTTTTTTTTTTCAATTTTCGCATTGAAATACTTTCGGAGGGGTGAAAAAAGATGCCTGTTAAAAGCGGAGCTCTTAATATTAAGATTTAGAGGTCGCTCATCGCGGATTTCTATTTTCCATTTAAATAGCATAGGAATTTTATTTTTATTTTATTTATTCTATTTTTATTTTTAATTTTATTTTTATAATATTTATTCTATTTATTTATTTTATTTAAATCTTAATATTAAGAGCTCCGCTTTCAACAGGCATCTTTTTTCAGCCCCCCGAAAGTATTTCAATGCGAAAATTGAAAGAAAAAGAATAGTCGATTTTTTTGAACCGGTCTAATGTACCCCCTTAAGTAACTTGGGAGTCTTTTGTAAAAGGGTTGGTCAAGAAGTGAGTTGAAGGAAGAATAATCAGGTAGTTGCTATAATAGTAAGATAAAAGGTTTTGCTGACTCGTTGCGTTTGGAACTTGTATAAAAAAAAAAAAAAAAATCTGTTCATATTTTGAATATTCAGAGTAATATTACGAAAATATTAATTGTGCAGATATGTAAGGAAATAATGAATATAAAAATTTGCAATTTTCAGTGGTTCTTCCTTACAGTATAAAATAAAAAAATAAATTATTTGAAAAGAGAAAGACAAAAAGGCTTTTTTCATGTGTTATGCTGAAAAAGAAAAACGATTCTTAATTTAGCAATTAGTGGAGAAGCAAGGTGGACGAGTTTAAAAAGTACTAATAAAAATCTCTGATTTGAGTTGTCTTGATTTTTGTCTTATTTTTGGTTAAATTGGACCTTAATGCTGATTAGAAGCTTCATTTTTTACGGCTTGCCAATCGTAGTTTCTTCAAAACTAGGCGGAAGCGCGTCTGAACGACAATATCACCAGGTAATTTCAAGAGAGCAAGTATTTTCTTTCATCATTGCACGAGTAACGGAGGACTGCCAGTTTTTTTACACACGGAAACTCTTGAATATGCAAGGGTGGGCTCGCAAGTCACAGTTTCCCCAAAAATCAGCACAGATATATGTCCGAGTGCGTCACATATCCTTAAATGTCCGATAGGACGATCATTTTTAACTTCAATTCAACAGGTTACAGCGAGCTGTCCGTTTTCCTATACACGGGTAACTATATTTTATATAAAATATTTTCATTTTATATATTTTTTTTTTTATACCTAAAGCTGACCGTTTTTTACCACACGGGCATGCTTGAATATGCACGGATGGGCTCGGATATCTTAGTAGCCTCAAAAATCAGCTGAAACATGTCTAAGTGCGTCCCATCTTCTGAAATTTCGGATAGGATAATTATTTTTAATTTTAATTGCTTGGGTTACGGAGAGCTGCTCGTTTTCATACACACGGGCACTCTTGAATACGCCCAGAAGAACCACGTTGTAACCGAACGAAGCGAGGTTAGAATAGTGGTTTTCAGTACGCAGTGGCGTACATTTATTTTCTATATCTACTGCATAAGTCACGGAGAGCTGCCCGTTATCCACGCACGGGCAGTCTTGAACTTGCATGTATACTGCATACTCTCGCATGGTCTACACTTATCGGACTCGTCAGGAGGGTTAAGTTTAACATTTTATTCTGACAGTTCTCGTTGCCATCTGAACTTTGTCACTGTGAAAACTGACATCACACAGATGTGTTTACATGTATTAGTTTTCCCCTTCCCTACGAAATCCCTGGCGTTGACAACTGCATTTTTCCACTGTGGAACCTGAACATCCCTGCTGGAAGTGAAAGGATAGGATGTCTATCCATTTGAATCATTTTGAATCTTTCGGATACGAAGGGATAAGTAAAATGAATCCAAATCTATCCTTTGCCTATCTGGTTGAATCCTTTTCTATCCCAATTTCAATCGAAAACCAGGTCTATCCTTTTCTAACCCCAATTTCCTATCCAAATTTATCCCTCGCCTATCTGGTTGAATCCTTTTCTATTTCGATCTCGATATAAAATCAGGCCTATCCTTTTCTAACCCCGATTTTGTATCCAAATCTATCCCTCGCCTATTTGGTTGAATCCTTTTCTATCTCGATCTCGATATAAAATCAGGCCTATCCTTTTCTAACCCCGATTTTGTATCTGAATCTATCCCTCGCCTAACTGGTTGAATCCTTTTCAATCTCGATCTCGATATAAAATCAGGCCTATCCTTTTCTAACCCCGATTTTGTATCCAAATCTATCCCTCGCCTATCTGGTTGAATCCTTTTCTATCTTGATCTCGATATAAAATCAGGCCTATCCTTTTCTAACCCCGATTTCCTATCCAAATCTATCCCTCGCCTATCTGATTGAATCCTTTTCTATCTCGATCTCGATATAAAATCAGGCCTATCCTTTTCTAACCCCGATTTTGTATCCAAATCTATCCCTCGCCTATCTAGTTGAATCCTTTTCTATCTCGATCTCGATATAAAATCAGGCCTATCCTTTTCTAACCCCAATTTCCTATCCAAATCTATCCCTCGCCTATCTGATTGAATCCTTTTCTATCTCGATCTCGATATAAAATCAGGCCTATCCTTTTCTAACCCCGATTTTGTATCCAAATCTATCCCTCGCCTATCTGGTTGAATCCTTTTCTATCTCGATCTCGATATGAAATCAGGCCTATCCTTTTCTAACCCCGATTATTATTATATTCAAATATATAATTCAGCGCCTGTATATATACCTATAAATCTTTTTCTAGTGATAATCAATTATATAATCAACAGATGCACATTACATAAGAATGGAAAATTTTGGGATAGAGGGATAGATTTGGATAGGAAATTGGGGTTAGAAAAGGATAGACCTGGTATTCGATTGAAATTGGGATAGAAAAGGATTCAACCAGATAGGCGAGGGATAGATTTGGATAGGAAATTGGGGTTAGAAAAGGATAAGCCTGATTTTATATCGAGATCGAGATAGAAAAGGATTCAATCAGATAGGCGAGGGATAGATTTGGATACAAAATCGGGGTTAGAAAAGGATAGGCCTGATTTTATATCGAGATCGAGATAGAAAAGGATTCAACCAGATAGGCGAGGGATAGATTTGGATACAAAATCGGGGTTAGAAAAGGATAGGCCTGATTTTATATCGAGATCGAGATAGAAAAGGATTCAACCAGATAGGCGAGGGATAGATTTGGATACAAAATCGGGGTTAGAAAAGGATAGGCCTGATTTTATATCGAGATCGAGATTGAAAAGGATTCAACCAGTTAGGCGAGGGATAGATTCGGATACAAAATCGGGGTTAGAAAAGGATAGGCCTGATTTTATATCGAGATCGAGATAGAAAAGGATTCAACCAGATAGGCGAGGGATAGATTTGGATACAAAATCGGGGTTAGAAAAGGATAGGCCTGATTTTATATCGAGATAGAGATAGAAAAGGATTCAACCAGATAGGCGAGGGATAGATTTGGATACAAAATCGGGGTTAGAAAAGGATAGGCCTGATTTTATATCGAGATCGAGATAGAAAAGGATTCAATTAGATAGGCGAGGGATAGATTTGGATAGGAAATTAGAGATTGGAAAGGATAGACCCTAGTTTGGATTCAAAAGAAGATAACAAGAGATTTGCAAAGATATTGGGAACCTTAGAACCTCGATACACCAACTAGTGGCAGAAAATAGAACTACTCAAAGAAGGCTACAGTAACCAATGAGAGGGCTTAGAACCTCAATACGCCAACTAGTGACGGAAATAGAACTACTCAAAGAAGGCTAAAATTTCAAAGCCACGCCCATTCCAAGGATCCCAATAGATACAAGTGGATAGACAGGACTCTGAATTCTAATTGATATCGAAAGGAATTAACATAGATAGTCCGTGAGTAAGAATGGATAGAAAATCAAGGCTTCAAACATACTTTCCAACATTTCGCAGACATTCGACGACTAATCACTATCACAGTCATTATGTAGAATTAGTGAACTGTAAAAATAAGACGAGAGCGTGGCACAGCGCATATGGTGTGCGACTGGTAATCTGACCGTCGAGGGTTCGAATCCCCGACTGAGCGTTAGAAATTTGAAAAAGATTTCATATACTTCACCCCACTTACTCCGCCGTCTGAATCTATCAACTATAAATGTGGTTCGTAATTAAATTTTTTTACGAAAAAAAAAAAAATGGCTGCCGACAATAAAAGATTCGAGAGGGTATTCAGATGGATAGACCTTCGGAGATACTTTGCGGATAGCAATGGATAAATAAATGTGGATAGAAAAGGATAAGAATTTGTTAACTGCAATGATCTACCTCAGGATAGAAGAAGATAAACTCGGCAAAACGTAAGGGATAGACTTATTGATACAAAGAGATACATACAAGTAAAGATTGAACTAATAGATAGGAAGAGATAGCTTTTCAGAGTTCGTCTAGGATAGAGTCGTGGATAGAAAAGGATAGCGTTTGAGGGATGCAAATCATATAGTTGCGAGGGATAAAAAATCTTTATCTCTTTCTATCCTAACATTCCTATCCCTTTCTATCCTTTCATTTCCAGCAGGGATAGCCATCACACAGATGTAATGTGTTTATATGTAGTAGTTTTCCCCTTCCCTACGAAGTCCCTGGCCCTAGTAATGAGTTTTTGAAGATTTTTTTTTTTACAAAGAGATGTTCAATCTAGTAAGAAATATTCCTATGAAGAATATTCCCATGATTCTGTCCATGAGCGTTAGCAATATAATGCTGCCGTGTTATCTAATAGTAGTTCAATTCCTTCGCTAACAAACTAATAAAAACAGAACACATTTCCGAGTTTTCTCGTTATTATAAATATATTGATTTTCCCGGTGAGATTTTAGTCATCACGTGAATAGTAGCATGATCGTAAATATAAGAATACCAGTCCTAAACATTCACGTTATATCCAGATTATTACAAAAAATGCAGAGATGCAGAATTATTATCATGACGTCAAAAGAAAAAATTGAAAGGCGAATATATGTACGTGACTTTACAAATAGGTTGAGCGCCTCCAGCTGAGGCTCCGCCCATACCAGGTTCTCAGGCTCAGTGCTAGAGGCGCCACATACGCTAGATTATTTCAACAGGGTTCTTCGGCTGGGCGCTAGAGGCGCTCTTCCGAACGAGGAGTTGTCGGAGCTGGCTCAAAAGCCCTTAAGAACAAAAACTAACTGACTACTCGATAGCTAGATCGTGACTTAGAAAGAGGGGCCCATACATCCCACAGCAAATATCAAAATACGTTTTGTTGCTGTGTGAAGTATGCGAGTATGATATGTAGATGTAATGAAGACATAATTAGGAGCTAAGTACTACACGTGTGTATGGCTGTGTGTGAGACTCTGCTTAGCAACTAAGTCAGTCCCGAGCTAAGCCTCGAATTGTACACACGCCTGAATAAAGACATTCTGTTTACTGAATAAAAAATTATTCTCCGATTACTCTCTGCTACACGTTAAATGTCGAAAAAATACATATAAGAGAATGAAAAAGGGCAAAAAAGGAGGAAAAGATGAGCAGTGACTAGTATTGGTATAGGAAAAATGAATTGGCGAGAGTGAGAATGAATAGCAGACCGTCAGTATATATATGGGTGTAGGATTTCGAACGTATATTCAGCAGTACAACAAGAAATGCCATGGCGACGTGCCACATCAAAAAGATTCGACAAATGCTGGAAGGCACAAACGTTTATATTCGAAATGAATAAACTGAGGAAAAGCATCCATCATTTTCAGTGTACTTGACTCTTGCAAGATGCGAAGACTGCACATTTTTTCTTGAAGTATAGTTAAAACCCAAACTTTAAAAAAAAAAAAAAAAACATCTCATTTGGTCAATCTTTGAAGAAGTTATGAATTTTCGAAAAAGAAAAATTCAAAAATTCATATCTCAAGAACACGTGAACGAAAAAAATCGAAATAAATCATGAAGGCTCCTCTCATTAGGTGTAATCACCCATAAAAATGTTGATGGAATCAAAATTTCGAATTATTATTTCCGTACGTTTTGACCGAGAATTCCCCATATACGAAAGCTGAGGAAAAATTTGTTCTCAATCGGTGCATGCACGAAAAAGGGATTCGAAGTAAAATTTCGAGACAAAAACGTGATAATCATGCAAAATAACAAGGTGGTCGCGTCGGGAGCCATGGGGAAAAATAATATTTTCCGAATGTTTTTCAAAGTCATTAAACCCGCGAGTATCGCACAAGCGAATGTAGCAGCGTCGACACTAACTAGGAGAATTATCGCACCTCCGGGTCATCGATCTTGACCAAACTTATAGGGGTGATTCCCTAAGTAAAAATATTAATTACCCGCTGAATAACTCTCTCTAATGGGCCTTCACTCTGTCAATTTACCTAAATGTACAACAGAAATCAGCGTAACCTGGGTTTTACAAATCGCCATGAAATAACTAGTTTTTGTACTGCGTTATGAGATTCTACATTGCACTGAATATTTAATATTATTACTAGTAGCAATGTGTCAATAGGCGCAGAATAAAGTGATTTTTTATAGCTGGGATGTTAAATTTCAACAATCTAATGTACAATCATGACTGTGTTCAATGTATAAATATTCAGTGCAATGTAGAATCTCATAACACAGCACAAAAACTGGTTATTCATGGTGATTTTCAAAACCCAGGTTACGCTAATTTCTGTTGTACGTTTAGGTAAATTGATAGAGTAAAGGCCCATTAGGAAGAGTTATTCAGCGGGTAATTAATATTTTGACTTAAGGAATCACCCCTATAAGTTTGGTCAAGATCGATGACCCGGAGGTACGATACTCTCTTAGTAAGTGTATGGCATGCGCGACTAGGCCATGTCAACAACCGTGCGATACGGGAACTAGTAACGAAAGGACTTGTGAGCGGAGTCAATATAACAAATAAAGGTGAGTCTTTTTGCGAATCTTGCCAGTTTGGAAAATCTCATCATTTGGCTTTCAAAAAGGACAGAGTGAAAGTGTCAACTGTACCGGGTGAAGTTATACACACGGATGGGTGTGGTCCGATGCCAGTTGAGTCACCAAGCGGTTCGAGGTACTTTGTAACCTTTAAAGATGACGCGAGTGGCTATAGACGTGTGTGCTTTATGAAAAATAAATCGGAAGTGTACGAAAAATTCAAATAATACGAAAGAATGGTTGCAAACAAATTTGGTCGACCAGTTAAAGTCCTGAGATCGGACAATGGGTTAGAATTTTGCAATCGTGATATGAATCAGTATCTACGGGAGCGAGGTTTCTAAGGAAAGAAAATACAGCCCCTTAGACCCCGCAACAGAACGGTAAATCGGAACGGGATAGCCGTACAATCGTAAAGAGTGCGCGAACAATGATACTTGCAAAGAGACTTCCGAAAAGTCTATGGGCGGAAGCGGTAAACAGTGCAGTGTATCTACTCAATAGATCGGTATGTTCGGGCAACGAGAAAACCCCTTATGAAATTCGGGTCGGAAAAATACCGGATCTACGTCACTTAAGAATTTTCGGGTTGGACGCGTATGCTAACGTACCGAAACAGTTCAAAAAAAAGTTTGATGCGTGCGCGCGTAAAAGGATACTAGTCGGGTATCAAGACGATTCTACGAATTACCGGCTCTATATGATCCGACAACAAAAAAGGTTAGCGTGTCCAGAAATGTAACCTTCTTTGAGGGATTCGAAGAAGCATCCGCTAATACACAAGCAACAGAAGAATCTGACGAAGAAGTTTTTCTTCCAAGAACCGAAGAGTTGCAAGGTGAAGCTCTTCCGAGAGGGAATCGAGGTGACAGCGAGGACGAAGAGGAGTTTGAGGATGCTGGAGAGACTTCAGCAGATGAGCAGAGTCTAGAAGAACAGCTGCTTGAAACTCCAAGAACACTGAGAAATCGAGACACGATCAGACGTCCAATTCGATATGAGTGTGATGCAGCAGAGTATTCTGTACCGGTTTCCTACAAGGAAGCGACAAGTGGAAGCGATGCCGCGCAGTGGGCTAAGGCTATCCAAAAAGAACTGCTATCACATGAAGAAAATGGGACGTGGTCAATTGTACCGCGTACTCCGAATAAGAAGATCATCGATTCGAGATGGATGTTTCGAATCAAAACTGATCCCGAGGAGCAGATGCACAGGTACAAAGCGAGACTGGTCGCAAGAGGATTCTTGCAGATATACGGGACCGATTTCAACAAGACATTCGATCCCGTGGTACGATACGACTCATTGAGAGTCTTTCTCGCGATGGTAGCGCAGAAAGACCTGGAAATGTCACAATTCGATGTACAGACGGCCTTTCTGTACGGAAAACTCGAAGAAGACATTTATATGGTGTAACTTTTGGCGAGTATCTTGAACCCGAAAGTTAAGAGATACCCGCAGTTATTGTGAGTTCTTTGCCTATAAAAAAGGGATTTAAATTATCAAAATTAATAGGGCTTTTCTTTGAGTTCATAGGTAGGGAAAAGGATGGGTTAGCCACCAAAAGCCACCTATGCAACCTTATGATTTTACATTAACTCAGGACTCGGGT
This sequence comes from Tenthredo mesomela, assembly GCA_943736025.1. Lineage (NCBI taxonomy): Eukaryota > Metazoa > Arthropoda > Insecta > Hymenoptera > Tenthredinidae > Tenthredo > Tenthredo mesomela. The sequence goes on from OX031014.1 coordinate 35,162,727, forward strand.
AGATTACTCCACCAAAGCCTGTTCCCTTCGGACTCGGGTAGAACCAAAGCCGATCCTTCTCCTATTTGAACAGAGCCGGCAAGTGAATCCAAGCCTGCTTTCCTAAACACAAAACCTATTCTTTACTCGGATCCGGGAACCTTGCGATTCCAAGACCGTGTCTCAGACTCGGAATCGTATTTCCTTGGCCCTCGGACGCGGGAAGTTAATCCAACGCCGTTCGCTCTAGGATTGATTCAAAGCTGGTCCCTATTGGCTTATTCAGGGATTGAATTTGATTGGTTAGGAGTCAGTGCTGAAATATCCGACAAAGTTCAAATCAGATAATATAATTGTGTCCAATTGATTCTAATAAACTAATCTTACATCGATTTTCTTAATCTATTTCTATCCTATTTGTATGACTCTACGTCGCGTTTGTTTGTATTCGTGTCGTTTGAGGTTATCGTTCTATTTGTATAATTTATTTTTATATTTTAGGCTATGCGGATTTATGCTTAAATATTTTGATTCTATTTCATTTCTATTTCATTGCTCTCCTTTTCTCTTCGATTATATTTTATGATGTGACCAATGATGCTATATCTAAAGGTACCGTATTTGATTCTACTTTCAAGATTTTATGTTAGTCATTTAGTTCTAGACGATCTAATGCTATTTAAGTGAATTTAACCATGATTTGAGTCGCACCGGTGCTATACCAGAATACGCTAACGAGTGATTGCGTGAGCTGTTTATATACTCTCTATCCCCACTTCTTAGCGTGACGTCAGACACTTGGTCGAACGTAGAGGATTAGTGTAATCCTTTCCTTTGTTCGGTGTTTGGCGATATTCGATGTGCAATATAGCTGAGTATGTTACAATGGAGATACCGGAAGGGCTCAACAACCCGAAGATCAGCGAGCAATGAGTCGTGTGCGAACTACAAAAATCGCTGTACGGCTTGAAACAAGCACCGCGATGTTCGAATCAAAAGTTCACAAAATTTCTAAACGATTTCGCATTCATGGAATGTGAAGCCGATAAGTGCGTGTTCGTCGGCGAGTGGAATGGTGAACAAGTGTTTTTAGCATTATTTGTAGACGACGGTTTAGTCGCAGCGAACACTGTAGAGACAATAAGAATTATTTTCAAGCGTATGAATGATGCGTTTAAAATAACAATTGGCGACGCAAGTGTGTTTGTAGGAATGCAAATAGTGCGCGACAGAAAAGAGAAGACTCTGTTTATTCATCAGAGTGCGTATATAAAAAGAAGGATTGAAAAGTTCGGAATGAAAGACTCGAAAACAGTCAGCGTGCCATTAGATCCGCATACAGTGCTATCTCCTTCTGAGATAGAAGATGAAAAATCTAATGTACCATATAGAGAAGCAGTGGGGTCGCTTGTATTTATTTGAGCAGTATCACGCCCAGATATTTCATTCGCGGTAAATTCAGTTAGCAAATATCTGTGTAAGCATAATAACGGCTACTGGAGAGCAGTAAAGCGTATTATCACCTATTTAGAAGGTAACAGTGATCTCGGAATAAAATATACAAGTGGCGGTAGCGAGCCAGAACTAATTGGGTTCTCGGACGCAGACTATGCAGGAGACATAGAAACACGTAGATCAACGACAGGCTTTGTATTTTGCTTAGCAAATCGTGCTGTTACCTGGTCGTCCCAACGTCAGAAAATAGTAACGTTGAGTACTACAGAATCCGAGTACGTAGCTGCGTTAGCAGCAGCGCGAGAGGCGGTGTGGCTGAGAGCTTTATTGAGCGAGATAGGGATTCCTTGTGTGAATGAAACGATATTGTATGTAGTGTAACGTTCCGGGATGTTGAGAACCTTCAGGTTGTGTCAACATACCGGTGCTACGGGTTCGAGAGTATTTAATATTGCTTTAATTTAAACACTAGATTAATTTTGGACTCCTCTGTACTGGTAGGTAGGGAAAAGGATGTTGATGCCATACAAAAAGCCACCTAACTCAGATTTTTATTATTAACCCCTTAAGCGGCAAGAAAAATTTTACGCTAAGTGCCTCAAACGCGGAAAAAAAAAGTATTTGGATTTTCACGAAATTTCGTACTCCTGGGTTTCCGATGTCGCTGATTACGAATCTGACCTCAAAATACAGAAATTCAAAATGGCGGATTCAATATGGCGACTCAAAATGCAAAAATTGATTCGATTCGGATGAAATTTGGTACCCCTGAGTTTCCGAGGTAGCTGATTACGAATCTGACCTCAAAATGCAGAAATTCAAAATGGCGGCATCAATATGGCGACTTAAAATGCAAAAATTGATTCGATTTGGATGAAACTTGGTATTCGGGGGTTTTCTAGGTCGCTGATTACGATTCTGCCCTCAAATCACAGAAATTCAAAATGGCGGATCCAATATGGCGAACCGGAATACCAAAATTGATTTGAATCGGATGAAACTTAGTACTCGGGGGTTTTCTAGGTCGCTGATTACGAATCTGGCCTCAACGAGCAACTGGCCTTACGAATTTTGCATCTAAGTCCACCATGTTCTATCGATGAATTCGAATTTATCAATTCAGAGGCCAGATTCGTAATCAGCGACTTCGAAAACGCCCGAGTACCAAGTTTCATTCAATTAAAATCAATTTTTGCATTTTGTCCGCCATATTGGATCCGCCATTCTGAATTTCTGTAATTTGAGGGCAGAATCGTAATCAGCGACCTAGAAAACTCCCGAGTACTAAGTTTCATCCAAATCGAAATAATTTTTGCATTTTGAGTCGCCATGTTGAATCCGCCATTTTGAATTTATGCATTTTGAGGTCAGATTCGTAATCAGCGACCTCGGAAACCCAGGAGTACCAAGTTTCATCCAAATCGAATCAATTTTTGCATTTTGAGTTGCCATATTGAATCCGCCATTTTGAATTCCTTCAATTTGATGGTAGATTCATAATCAGCAACCTTAAAAACCCCAGGGTACCAATTTTCGTGATAATCGATCGACACAATCACGAAATAATTGATGTGCGCCATATGGCGTCAATGCCGCTTAAGGGGACCAGTACAGCTTGATTTAAGGAATATTAAGTGCTCCAGAACGACTTTATTTGTCAAGCAAAATTTGTTTTACATAAAAAAAGATGTTTCTCGAAAAAACTGTGTCGTAAGGTTTTAGTCACACCGTTGATCCAATTCAACATCTCAACGTCTCACTTTCTTCAGACAGCAGTCCTACATCTTATGAACGCGGGGATCTGAAAAGAAAAAAACATGTGAATACTTACAGTCAATTATCCAAAATTTCCAAAATTTGAGCAACTAATTTACAAATAACTTGGCCAAAACAAAAACATTGAAAAATTCCCTTGTTCATATGATGAGGATTTATTTTCTGAACAGAATGAGCCTTTAAAGACCCCAATCGGACCAACGGTGCTCCTAAAACCTTACGACACAGCTCCAAAAACATTGTTCTGAGATAAATGAGTTAGAAGATTTCGCAGAAAAATTGGTAGATAATTATATAGTCCTCCGGAGGCTCATACATCAAAAAGTTTGCTATACCAAAGTTGAGTGAAATTTTTTTCTTTTAATTTTAATTTTCAAAAAGAATTATTTTTTTTTTTTTTGTTGGAAATTTAATTTTTTTTTTCCTATCTGCAAACGATTTTCTCAGAACTTCTTTTTTCTATACATTTTTTTTTTTGTTTCTATGTGAAACAGCCTATAGCCAGCAGAATTGCTAGCCTCGTAGATACCACTGATTTTTCTATCCGAAGCTGTTGGAACCTGAGTACCCTGTTCATCAGGCGTTGTTTGTTTCTGTACAAATACTTTTGCCCTCTTTTTTGACCGGCCAATGCATCCTTTTGTGCCAACACCAGAACTCCTCTCTCTTCTTTTCATATTGGATATATTTTATATATTTCCTTTATGTTTTACTCAAAAATCTGTGAACAAAAAGCAAAAGGACTTCGACCGCACACACAGTTCGGCAAAAGCTTACTACAGATGTTACTATTTTGATTGAATACTTACTTTGAGGTTATAGTTATAGCACAAGTATTTATAGTTATAGCACAAGTCACAACACCCGCACACCGATTACACGCTATAGATATTAGGTGAATTTATAATTTTTTAGTACTGAAAAGTACTGTTTTTATTTATTTTTTCCAAATCCGGAACACTGGAAATCGAGAAAACGCTCACGCAACCTTGACAAGTATCGGACAAGTAATGGCGATCATACACCATGTGATCAATATCGAAATCAAGCGCCAGCGCCACTTGCGCCAGATCGCGATAGCCAAATGACGAAATTTTGTCGGTAACTCCGAAACCTTGACGATTTCGTCAAACTCAATTTTTTCACAGATGTAGAAGACCTTGAGGTAACATAAACTGCAAAGAACGAAAAACCGATCTTTTTGAAAATTCAAGCTGTACTGGTCCCCTTAAGGGGTTAATACAACAATCTATGCTAATCAACGGACTCAGGCGTCGCTCTGACCTCCAAAGCCGTATATCTTCTAAACCGAAGGTTTAGGCTACCTCCATAGAACCAGGTTGGCAATCCAAGCCTATGGTCCCTGCTATTGCGATTTTAATAATTAACTGCAGATCCAGGATGCTTTATCCAAGACTGCGAATCAGACTCGGAATTACAACACTTGGCCCTCGAACACGAGTCGGTTAGACTAATGTCGTACGCTCTTGTGTTGGTCTTCAAAGCTGCTAACCTTGGCTTGTATTTGGCTTTAAATCAAACAGAATTAAATGAGAAAATGTCAGGTGTAGAATCCATTAGTAGTTATATTTTCTATGAAAAACCAAGAATACTTAAACAACTAATTATTCACTAACCTACAAGATCTTAACTTAAATTTCTATATCTGCTAAATTGAGAATTTGATTTCAATGTTTTTTTAGTCAATGAGCTCTAATAGTTATGCTTGCTTTGCTATCTTCAAATTTGATAGACTTTGAAATGTGATTAATCTGATTTAATTAAAGTTATAATATGATATATCGATATATTGAGTGAAGCTAAGTTATTACCCAGTCAAGACGACCGGTATAATACGTAACGAGTCGCTAGGGTGCTATACCACTAATGCGCTGGTCTCTCCTGCCAGCGCGCGTTTATATACTGTTCTTCTTACGCTTGTGACGTCACAAGCGTCTATCGCTGGACTATGCGAAATTGTCCAGTTTCTCCTGTCTTTAAGGGAAGACCCTGGTGAAACTCAAAACTTCGACATTTCTTTCATAATTGAAATTATTTTTAGATCATGTGAAAGTGTACTCAGAAACTAAGAAAATCCCACCTTGATCTCACAGATTACTTGATAAATGTGGAAGTTACGCAACATTTAATGGTAAAAACATACTGAACTTCAAAAAGTCCCCTGCGTCATAACTTTAATCGAATCATATTTATCTTGAACTGTAATCTTTGAGACACTCAGGCGAAGAGATTTGCTGATCAGATTTGCGAATTAATTTTTCGTTCTTTTTTAAGAGCATTTAATATTTTCACTTCCAAATTTTTTGCATTTTTTATGTTATTTGAGACTTGAAAAGTATGTTCCTTTTACAATTTGGAAAATCTGATCAGTGAATTTGTGCATAAGGTATGTGTAAACTTCCTCTGCGAAGGAGAAGTTGATCGGAGCAAAACAATGACGCAAGGAGTTTTTAGCGTAGCTGAAAATGTAGTTTTGAGTAAATCGTATTTAAATGAAAATTGGTACAAATTAAATAAATTCTTCAGAATACATGGTCCGAGGTCATAATGTTACACTTTCTGATGAACGCATCTTAGATCCTCGATTTCTTTTGCTCCGACATATCTCGGAGCACGGATTATCTTCGCTCGACATTTCCAGGTTCACCGTCACATGGAATAAAATTAAAAACAAAAATGAGCATTCTAATAGAGTAATAGTGGGGGTCAAATAATTGATTATTATTATTATTATTATTATTATTATTATTATTATTATTATTATTATTATTATTGAATGATTATTGAATGTTGGTTCGACATCGCCTGGCCTAGAACTGTCCTGCTCCATGAGTTGTCCCTTCCTTTCTGATGTTCAAAGCTTCAAGCTGCGCCTTTGTCAATTTGACAGCACGCCGAAGCTTTTTTCGTCGTGCTTCATTCTGCCACTCGCTTTTTCTTTTCCGTTGAGTGTCCCGCTCTTTCAAAATCTTGGTACTGATTTTCATCACCTGTTCGTCCCTGTTCACATGAGCCTGTCGAACAGCGTGGCGAGCCTTGGCAAGCACCTTTTCTTTTAGCGACTCACCTTCGTCTGCCAATCGCTTTGAATGTGCGAAGTATGTCTGGGATGCCATCACGCTCATGCCCATTGTTGCTCCAAACTTTTGCATTTGAGCATGTCCCCCTCCAGATTCTGAGAAAACTTCCACCATTTTTCTATTGACATCGAACGGTCGCCGCTTGGTGTTGTCTGTTGTTCGCGGACTCGTAAAACTTTGTGCGGAAAGAAAGCCACAGTCTTCGCATTTGACGCACAGCCATGCTGCGAATCTTCTTCGTTCTCTCATCTGCCCAGCGAGGCTCTTCTGTCCACATTCAGCGCATGCTAAATTTTTAAAAAGCTCCTGCCAGGTACTGGAATGAACAAATAAATAATTTTTACAAGCATCGCCTGGCTCCGACGACTGTGATGAAACAAAAGTTTCAAATTTTCTTTTGCTAGTAGATGATGTACTAGGTCCTAGAGGGTTACTTATCTTTTTCAGTCCTGATTGTATTCTGGATGGGCCAGGCTCCGGTTCGTCAAGCAATTGTTGATGACCAACTTGTTTTCTAGAGGGAAAGTCTTTCGATTGGAATTTATTTCCAAGATTTTTTTTACCCTGCTTGTTTTTGGACGTTGGGCGTTGTCTAAACTTGCGCCACCGTGAGGTAATCGAATCCATTTTTTTCGTTGAGATTTTTTCGTTTCGCAATGAGTGAAAATCACAAAATTGCAGAGTAGTTTACACTTGCTGTCACCAAGATGCCAGTTCGTAGTAAACTAACCACTAAACGCAGGAAAGCGCGGGAACAATCGGTAACTGGACGCAAGGTACTGTTTCACTAGTTCAAATTTCGAATACCAGATGGCGAACGCGTCTTCGCCATAAAGATACATGAATGACCCAATTTGAGTAGTACTGGTTTTGACCACGAGGTGGCTACGCTTCAGATACAGTTACCAATAGTCGATCATGCCCTGTGCTACAGGTGGTTCGATCCCGAACTACACGGAGTTGTGACGTCACAAATTTCAAATTAGCGTCAAATTTACCGAGTTTCTCAAACTCTGACCTTGTATATTGCTATATTCCCATTCAATAGTATTTTGATGGAAATCTAGAATTCTAGAGGAAAATAATCACGAAAGAAATGCAAAAAAAAAAAAATTTCTTCGATTTTATTCATAAAATTCGCTGCCAATGAACCAAAAAAAATCGGAGGGCCTTGAAAGTTTCTCACAAGGTGGGGACAAGCTCCGGGAGTAATTTTCCGACAAAAACAGAAAATCGATTTTTTGAGCGATTTCGGGCGAAATCTCACCAGGGTCTTCCCTTAAGCCGACCAATTACCGCCGACTCCCATCGTGACGGTCGGACACGTTACAGTAGATAACCAAAGCGCGATGCAACTAGTTCGAAATCCGGTGTATCACAAGAGAACCAAACACATAGAATACGTTATCGCGTTGACTTGGTAACAATGTGTGCGAGCGTAAATACACATACGCCCTCGGGCACAATCGGTAAAGCTCGGGTGTCCTCCTCGCACACTACCGGCATCCTAGCAGTAAGCTAGTTCTTCTTCTTCTTCTTTCTCCTTTAACGACTTATCGCCCTGGGGTGGGCATGTAGTCGAAAGTAAGCTAGTTCTATAAGTAATGAGCATCAGAATAGACGTTAGAGACATTCTGTATTCTTCTGAAAGTGCTTTATTAATAAATCAAGTATCATTTCTGTTAAATAAAACGTTAAACTTCATTTGTCCGGACGACAGTAACCAAAATTACCATCAACCTTGCACTTTGTGATAGAAGTATGAAATTTGATATGGTGGTACATGAGACCCCTCTGTACAGAACCAAACGTGGAGCCACGCCTGCTGCTCTCCCGTTCCACCCTTGCGGGGCGGACTGCCTCTGCGGAAATGAACTATCGCGTTTATCTCATCCAGGGTGCGTCAGATGACGAAAATGTATGTTAGAAAAAAGATGCGTTACCCAATTTTAGACAAAAAATGTTTCCGCAATTCTTTCTATAGCGGCCACCATTTCGGTGTAAACGGGTATCTAGCTTTGCGGGCGCAGTAGATGTCAGGCAATTATACAAAATACCTCACACATTTTCCTCAGCTACTACTTGACTGCATCACGCACTTGAAATTTCTGTAGTGTTTGAGGGTGAATTGATAACAGGATTCAATTGACCAGGGTAATGTCAGAGTTTTGATCATGTACCTGATCTGAAATTTATTTTTTGTAACACATGCACGATTTTCGTGTTTTTTTTTTACTCATTAAGCGGGCCTGAAGTGGCGGTTTTCAGACGAGCGGGCGATTTCAGTTTTTATTTGCCCGCTTATGCTCGAGTAGCGGGCAAATAAACTATAAACGCCCTCTAAATCATTTTTCAATGTTTTCAAGAAAATGATCAACAATGAAGAAAAAACGCTAAAATCGTGCTGCGACAAAAAATATGGTGTGCACCAAGGGCTAAGTGGGCTTTTTGACCTTGTGTGGTTGCAGTACTCGTCTTCGGCTCGCAGATGCACTCGTCTTCGACTCGTGCTAGCTCGCCTCCGACTCGTACTGCAAACTCCACACTTGGTCTAAAAAAGCCTACTTTATGCCCTTGGTACACAATTTACTATTTTGTAACACATGCACGATTTTCGCGTTTTCATTTACCTGCAAATCGCGCGTAAAATCGACGTCTTTGTACTGGCGGGAAAAAAAATAAAAAATAGGCGAACTGTCGATCAGCCAAAAACCCGAATGATTAAAATACTAAATATTTGAAAAAGTAAGTCAAGCATTTTCGGATGAGTCAAAATTCAGAAAAATTGAATCCCGAAATGAAATTACAGAATGACCAAAGAAACAAGTGGTCAAAATACCGAATGATCAAATTGCCGAAGGTTCAGAATCCCGAAAATGGATACTTGCATAGAATACAATATCCCTTGCTGTACCGAAACTCTTTCGATCCAAACTTTTTTGACATACTTGTGTATGTGACTTGAAGATATTTCCTCAGCTTTTATTGCAAGAAATATCTGTTAAGATATTCCGATTCGATGAAGATCATAGCACTGCGCTTGATTAAATAAACGAACATTTCTGCGGTGGCTTTTTCGGGATTTTAATTTTTTGGGACTCTCAGCTTCTGTATTTTGACACATCTGATCTTTTCGTGTTGACGTATTGACCTTTGGAATTTCATTTCATCGAGGTAACGGCTGTTCGGAAATTTGATTTTCGGCAATTTTAACTTTCTGTTTCACTACAATCTGCATTTCGCTACGTCTCTATTTTCAAATTCGGAAGGACGGCTTTGAGGTATAAATGCGCTTCACATATTTTCATGAATTGGGAAAAAGCACTACGAAATGATGGTCTTTTCGAATATTTGGATTGGGGTTGATGACTGTTCCGCAGTAATGGTATTCGGGTATCCGATTTTCCGAATTTCGGTCATTATGAATTTTGGTCTTTCGGTTTTTCGATCCCCACTTCACGGGTAGACATCATCAATTTATCATAGCCCATATAGTCGCTGAAGCCTCGATGTTATCGAGTAGCATTTAAAACGAGTAGCTTTTCAAGGGCGGGGGGGGGGGGGGGGGGGGGGGGTACAGGGTACGTATAAGGACAGTGTATCGAAACGCTCCAAATCCTTCCAGATCCACCGCTTCGGGGATGGCGGCGCACAATGGTCGAAAACCACTCGATACTCGCGCATAATAGCCAAAAAAAAATTGAAACCAATCTTTTTTTTATGTTGCTCCAGTAATTGAATATATTCCAACAAGACAGAAATCCATAGTGTTATCTCAAGAAAAAATTACTTGGCCGTGTCACAATAGGCTCATTTTTGCTTTACGTTACGTGAAAGTCCCTGATAATTTCACACTCAGTTCTTAATTCATTCTTGAAGCGATGGAGCTTTACTCTTCACCCGTACAATAAAATTACTTTTCGTTCTTTTTTCTGTAGATGTTGACCCTCATTTTTGTTTTTGAAAAACTTGAATATGGTAATCCTGAGATGAGTTGTCGTCAGTTAAAGATAGACGTTTTGTGTATGAAAAATTTGTTGGTTTCAAATCAATATTGTACAGATCTTTTGATTCTCACCCGTTCTTATTCTAAATCTTTCTTGAGAATAAAGTATTACCCTTCTTCAATACGTGGAACAAAAGTTCATCTGCTAATACTTGCAATTCTTGATGGAAAATATTTTTTTATCGGGTACTCACACGTATTTTGGAAAAATTGTGATTTTAATGCAGCGCCATCTCTTCCTTTTGACGGTGTTCTTTGCGATGTGTTATTGTCTGAGCTCAATAATCTTAATATTGATATTAATAGTAAAATTAACTTAATATTAATAATAATAATAATATTAATAATCATATTAACTTGATATTTTTTTATCGAACTTTCTCGATTTTGTGATCAAGTTGTGTTGACACATACATATTTACTGATATATTGAATAATCGCGTTACCAATATGTCAAATCAACATTAAATATTATTTATAAATGATAAAATTTTTTCCAGGCCGTAAAGTCACGCGCGCGTGTGTCGTATGCTATTTTTTATAACTCAATGTGCGAATTTCGATTTCGAAAAATAATTTTTATTAATAACCGAAAACCAGCTGAGAATGTAAATACTGTATTTCAGACAATATTCTACAGATACACTATTTACAGTGTGCGGAGTTAATCATTCTGTACACTCATGTCAGTGCGCGAATGTATAATATACTCCAGATACATTAGCGCACTGAGTGCGTGAATGTATCTACTCAGCACACCGCGCGCCACAGTGTGTGAATCGGGCACTTCGCACACTACCAATTAACATAAGAAATCGAGTTTCGCACACTGAACTTTGAAAATAATTTTTTCCTAACTCAGTGTGCAAAATTCGATTTTGCGCACGCAAATGAGTGTGCAAAATAGTACTTTCCCGCACTAGTGCGCAAAATAAATATAATTGAAACACAACACCTTTTCTTTGTGTATTGTAACGTTGAATGAAAGAGAGAGAATTCAAGGTGCGGGGAGATAGAGCTGGTAAACGTAAATAAACAGGATCGGCATCGTTACCAATTCTTTTAAGCGGACACTTCATCCATCTTATATACAATAATTTGTATATACTTGAAAATTCAATATTTCATACAAGATACCAATGTTGTAGAATTTTGCGTAGCTCGTTAGGAAAAATAGTATACGTAACTAGTGCGCAAAATAGGTGAATCCCGCACGAGTCGGATTTGTCGCCCGAGCGTAGCGTAATCTACTATTTTCACACGGCGTGCGCAAAGTTTAATTTTGCGCACGCTTCGCGTGCATAAAATTCAACTTACCGCGCGCTGTGTTAAAAAATGAAGTTCGATACACGTGCGAAAGATTATTCTCGACTCGTGTGATTGTCACTCTCGCTTCGCTCGGGCGAAAAACTTCACACTCGTCCGAGAATCAACACTTTCGCACTAGTATCGAAATAGTAGATGACGATACAAGTGCGCAAAGTACGTGATTCTCGCACGAGTGTAGCTTGTTGCTCGAGTGAAGCGAGGGTGACAAAAACACGAGTGTGAGGATCACGTACGCGCACGTGTGTCGTATACTATTTTTTATAACTCAGTGTGCGAATTTCGATTTCGAAAAATAATTTTTATCAGTAACCGAAAACCGGCTGAGAATGTGAATACTGTATTTTAAACAATATTCTACAGATACACTATTTACAGTGAGCGGAGTAAATCATTCTCTACACTCAGTGCGCGAATGTATAATATACTCTAGATACTTTTGCGCACTGAGTGCGCGAATGTATCTACTCCAGATACATTTGCACACTGAGTGCGCGAATATATCTACTCCAGATACATTTGCACACTGAGTGCGCGAATGTATCTACTCGGCACACCGCGAGCCACGGTGTGTGAATCGGGCACTTCGCACACTATCAACAGACATGAGAAATCGAGTTTCGCACACTGAGTTATAAAAAGTACTATTTTCTAACTGAGTGCGCAAGATTTAATTTTTTTTTTTTTTTAGATTTCATTCTCAACACGTTGACTATTCTTATTGTATCAAATGAATGAAACATATTTTGAAACTTATTTTTTCAGTACTTATTTTTAAACTCGGAGATTTTCAGTACTCGGGGGGCTTTGCCTCTCACACTTATATATCGCAATATTTGGATACTAAGCTATACTTCCCTCTTCACTCTAGTTCTTTGCAGATTACGAATTTTTCACACTAAGTTAAAAAAAATAGTATACGATATGCGTGCGCGTACGTGATCCTCACACTCGTGTCTTTGTCACTCTCGCTCCGCTTGGGCGACAACCTACACTCGTGCGTGAATCACGTACTTTGCGCACTTGCATCGTAATGTACTATTTCAGTGTAAACGAATTATTCTAAATAAGTTCCTGTGCAATATAAATTCAATACTATACACAATTTCTTTTTCTTAATACGAATTGAAATCCAAGTATAAAATTACAAAAATTTCCTGCATGATATATTGCTTAACGTGTTTCACATATTCGATCAAATATAATTTCACGGGGAAATTTTCATCGGCCACCTCAAGGTGTGGAACTCAAGTGCTAAGACTTTCAGTTTAAACTTCGTTTTTTTTTTTAATTTTGTAGCGTGTTAAATCACCGAAATCGTAAAATTTAAACCTCATGCGCGCGTATCGAGTGATTTTCGACCATTGTGCGGCGGTCCGAGGATCAGAAATTTTGGGAGCCTGTGTGGACCAGTATCCCTTCAGTCCAAGAAACGTTGCTTGCGTTGACTAAATGTGGTTGCAAGAAGCAGTGCTCGTCTCGGTGCAAATGTATCGAAGCTAATTTAGAATACACAGAGTTGTGCGAAAGTGGAGGGTGTTTGCGTTTTTTCCTGTGTTACGTCCTGAGATAAATATTATTCAGAAGAAGCGAATCACTAGTTAGATCCAGTGTTGTGAAAATTGTAATTAAACTTTTTTTAATTACTCATTACTTTCGTAATGTGTAATTGAATTTTTATTTAATTACACATTACTTTGGTAATGTGTAATTAAATCGAGTTTAATTACACATTACTTTGGTAATGTGTAATTAAATGAAGTTAAATCGATGATTTCCACAAAAAAGGGATCAACCGCGCAAGGGGGGGTGCCCGATCACGTGCGCACCTCGTGTCCGAATTTATGAAATCTGAATTTATGCGACCTGCTGAATTTCTGAATTTCTGATTTCTGATTCTGAATTTCTGATTTCTGAATTTCTGATTTCTGAATTTCTACGACCTGATTTTTTCTGAGGGTCGATAACGTCGTCGTCAAGATCTACTTTTACGGTCGATGCGCAATCGTCGATGCCTACTTTACCTCCGCGCGCGCTCTTACCGACCGTCGAGTGTCTAAACGATACCGCGGAACGTTCAATTGCTTTTGGATATGTATTGGTGGTCCTGAAAACGACCGATTTGATGGTCCTGAAAAGGACCGATTTGTTTTTAATATAAGCTCTCTAATTTCTCCTCCTCCTCTTCTTTTGCGGGGGCTTTACCCCGCGGGTTGAGGACCCAGCAACGGCAGCAGCTTCTAGAAACATAGATCAATGACATTTAATTTATAGAATGAACAAAAAATATACTTTTGAATTGCACAGCGCAGGTAAAATTTAAAACGTATGCTATTTAGTTGAGAGCTCTTACCTTTATCATCATCCATCTCTGCGTTCAACGCCTCCGCGATAACCCCCGCCAACTCTTCTGATACGTTTCTAACGTCGTCGTTTCTTTCGGCTAAAAATAAATCAATGATATTTGATTAATAGAATAAAAAACTTTTTTTTTTTAAATTACACGGAGTAGGTAAATTTTAGTGTATGCTAATTAATTGAGAGCTCTTACCTTGGTTATCTAGCGCTTCGGCGATGACTCCCGCGAGGTCCATGGGTGCTGCTTCTTCGGGCTTGTGAATAAGATCAGAAGCATCGTTACCTGGAGCCTTTTTTAATAGACCCTGCTCATCATAATGATGCTTCTGATCTGCAGTTAGGTACAATTTGAATGCTGCATGACAGCGGCAGCATTTCTGCCAATTCACTTTCACCAAGGCGATGCCGCATTTCTCGCAGAAAAACATCGCCGGTAATTGGTGAATCGGTAAAATGCTATGCTGCATTTCTACACCCCATGGACCAGGTAATTTAACTACGCATCCCTCGCAGTATAAACCTGAAGTCGGGGAGTTCTCCTTCAACTGGAGGGATGTATAACAGCGTGCAAGCGCGCTAAAGGCTGCGAGCATCGCAGCCCATGTATCCTGAAGGGGCATCGCCCATCCCTTTATCAGCACACATAATTGCTTAATGCAGGGAGTTAAGAAAAGATTCGGAAGCGCTGTGATAAACCAGAAAATCAAAAAATCAAAATAACGCGAAAGAACTATTTTCACTAAATCACAAAATTCACAATGATACTTACACATTTTTTCTGTACAATTTTTTGTCTGATTTTTTTTTTTTTAAGTTTTTAGAGTATCACGATGAGACACTTTCAAAGTCTGAGCTGCGAATGAGCTCGGTACGTAACCCTTCATTAGTATGCGATCTCTTAAAACTAATGTACAGCGATAAAATTCAATACCTCGAATTGGTCATCAGCCTAACCCATGATGCCGGAACGAAATTATTATCCCAAGCCTCAGTGTTGTTTATAAACATATCGAATATCAAAAACTAGTGTTCTACCAAGCTACCGCACTACAACGGTTAAGGAGTCAGATAAGCTACTGGAAAGGAATTAAAAATAATTTATGTACGAAGACTGTAAAATTTACAGTGAATTCTTTTTATTCTTCAAATCAGAGAACACACAAATTACAGAAAGCGTAAATTTATTCAATCATTTGACATTGTGAGCAGTCTCCGATCATGGGAGGAGGTTCAGCGAATTCTCCGCTCTGCGATCCGTAATGTATTTGGCATCTCCGGCAGTTTGCGATATCTACATCCTTCTTCATAGCCTCCGATAGTTTGTCCCACACCTCATCGATGATACTCGAGCCGTAAATAAGAATGAAATCTTTAGTTAAATAGGCGATGTCTTCGGCCTTCATTCGTTTTAAACCTCCTACTTGAATGGATATGAGCAATGATTTATAAAGACACGGTTTGCACTCCTTCAAATACCAAGTTTTCAATCGCTGAACGTTTTCGAAGGCGCACTGATATCCGGGAAGGTTTCCGTGCTTATCTTCGTGCCAATGAATCACCTCGTAGTCTCGCATCCGTTGAAAACTTGGACATTCCAATTCTTCTAAATCGATCACAGGCTTGGACTCGTCGTTAATGATTTTTTTAATCCACTCTTTCTTCTCCTTCCCCTTAACGTAGATATAACTTGCATGCTCGACAACTTTTCGTACAACTTCCTGCACCTTGTCGTAAGATATATTGCCAGCGTTCCATGGTATTCCATGATAATTTCGCATCAACCAAGCATTGACAGCTCTACATTTAGCGGATAAGATTTTCCAAGCACACGGCGGCTTGAAGAGAATGCGTGCCAGGTCTTGCTTACCCGTCTCATCCGCTTGAATGGTAATTACACCGAGCTCTTTCAGCACGAATTCGTTGATAGGATGTCGGAAACCTTGTACATCCAATATCATCTCCATTGTAACAATTTTTAAATTTCTAGAATGGTACGATGCGGATTTCAGAAAAATCAAGCGTAAACTAATTTGAAAAATGTTCAAACCTCACTTTATACAGGGTGTTACAACTAACTATGTCACCCCGACGGGTGGTGATAGGGGGGACCTTAACTAACATTTTCGATATAGGAACCCATGTCCGGAAAGTTGACGTTACCTTGATGAGAGGGATTCAAAATTTTCGGCGAACGCCTGCAACGCTCGCTCACAGGCGCGGCGAAATCCTCGAGGATTTAGAAATAATCTAAGTCTAATTCAACTATTTATTACAACACAAAGAATCTATCACAGTTTTACAAGTATCACAGAAAATAAGTATTTTCGCCGTTCATTTCTACGAAAAACAACCAAGTCGCATTATCACATTTCTTTGACTCGACAAATAAAAACAAAACAATATAAGCATGACAGTTGTTTTTTGTAGGAATAAACGGCGAATATACTTATTTTCTGCGATATTTGTAAAACTGTGATAGATTCTTTGTGTTGTAATAAATAGTTGAATTAGACTTAGATTATTTCTAAATCCTCGAGGATTTCGCCGCGCCTGTGAGCGAGCGTTGCAGGCGTTCGCCGAAAATTTTGAATCCCTCTCATCAAGGTAACGTCAACTTTCCGGACATGGGTTCCTATATCGAAAATGTTAGTTAAGGTCCCCCCTATCACCACCCGTCGGGGTGACATAGTTAGTTGTAACACCCTGTATATCGTATATCCCCTCTTAACAAATAAAATAAACATATTTTTTCTTTCAGTGCTTACATATATTTTATAATCATAGTAAAGTACAGTTTCATAAAAATAGGTGTAAGTACAGTTATTGTCAATTATAGATTGCAGAATCATAAAATGTAGGATGACATAGTTTTTTCTTATGTTAATTTCTGTACACCACCGCTGATCGGGTTGTACTCAATAATACGATCGTGTAAAATCACACAATAGACTGAAGTTTGCGGTGGAAAAGGATACGATGACTCGAATTCAAGACGAATATCCACGGGTCCGGATTTCAGAGAATCGTTTTGCTTCGAACAATCGATAACGATGAGCGGTGCGTATTTCAGAAATTCGTTCTTACTCAATAACGGTTCGGAATCTTTAACGTAGTACGATGTCTGGAAGTTTGCATACATATCGTAAAGCAAAGCATACTGGTTGCGAGCAACATCGAGATTTAGGTTTCCGTAAGGATAACTCTGCGAGTTGAGAAAAAGCTTTACATCTCGGATGCTGCAGTGATCGAAATGACTTGCGTTCCTAGCTGCATTATTTTTTCGATCCGTCTGAAAGCCGACTACAACGTATCGGGGTTTTTCCAGCTGAGTGGAGGTTTTCACGACCCAGACATGCTTCGAGGTAGCGGGTACTAGTGGATACTCGTATAATTCCCACGAGCGGTAACTGATAGGGATGGGTGTATCTTTGGCAATATAGTTCAGCAACTGGATTTTTCGCTGATCGGAGACCTTGATGTACGGAATCATCCACTCGACTTTGAGTAGTGAAATTTTAAACTGTTCCACAGTACCATCGGCAGTTGTCTGTATAATTGCATTCGTGTCGGTGTTTGTCCTTGTAAGAATCAACTCGTGCTTAGCATTGACGATGATTCGACGGTAGTCCTTAGCGAAACCCAGTAACCAACTCAGCGGTATAAAGATATCGAAGTAACCGTTCTCATCAACTATTTCATTGTCGTTGTCGATCCAACCGGCGTTCTCTCGCAGAGACCTTTGGCTAGGACTTTGTGATATGTAATTCTTCATGAGGGTTGTGATACCGACGTTCTTATTTCGATCGATCTCAACAGCATTCAACTCGTAGCGTATATCCTCAAACAGATGACAGATGGAATTGTTGACTAACTTTGTGGCAGTGACCGGAGTTCGTCCATCAGCCTTGGTCAATCTGCCGTATACGTGCAGCGAGCTCCTACTCGGTAATAAGCACAAATCTTGATGTTGAACGGCGATCCGAATTTCATCGTTGTTATCAAAACTCGTTGATGCGAAGGGTTGATGCGCGTGAGTCTCGTAGTGCGCGACGGACTCGTCAAAGACAATTGGTCTTTGTATCTTTAGGATCTCCTCCATGGTACAAAGCAGACGATAGCGACACAGCAGAATTGTATTCTTACTTTCCGGAAAATCCTCTTCCACGAACTCTGAGCCCCAGACTCTTCAGGAACTTGATGTTTTGACGTCTGAGCTCTCCGGAAGGTGTGCGACGACTGCTCGCCCCCCGACATGTCGGCTCTATTTTATAACTCCGTCCGACTTTAGTTTCAAAAACGATACCCATTACGATTTCACGTGCAGTCTTATCGTTACCACTTCACCTTGGAAATTAACCAATCTTCCGTCTTGATCGACTAGTCTGAGCTGAAGATGATCTATTGCTTGAACGGTGATCGGGAGGTAAATGACGTTCGATGGTACTTCTATGATCTTATATCCAGGTGGGACGACGGGGAAAAATTCGTGAATGGTGTGCACTCGTTGTCCGTTAAGGTACGCACCCGTAGTGACGTTGCACTCGACTCGTAGGGAGTTCACCTTGAGAATAGCCACAGGCAAATCAGATGTGTGTGTAACATCTGCTTCAAGGGTGCGTGGAGTGAAGCCCAACAGTCGACCGATAGAGTCGGAGGGATTAAAATTTATCTTACGATTGCACTTGATTTCGCTACACAGCGTATTGTTGTTTGCTCGCAGATTGATGGAGATGTTACGATCTGCTAATACTTTTTGCACATAACTCTCGATGTCCTCAATTTCGTAGCTTCCGGTAGGTATGGTTATGACTTCACTTCCGTCGATGTAAAGCTTGTTGTTACCCTCATCGATGTTGGGAATCGAGTTAAAGGTTAGCAACTCGACAAGTCCTAACGTGTAATTTTTGAACGGTGATAGCTCGATGGGTGGGAAATAATAGGTTTCTAGTACGGGTGACGTACCCGATAATGTTAACGTAAAAGAATCACCCATGATGATCCGCGCTCAACTGATGTTTTGCGTGACGGAGGAAAGCGTTTTATAGCAGTCCGCCGAGGAATTTGAGACACAGATGTCCGCACACCACCGTATCATAGTCTTTTTTTTTATGATTATACATTACAATGCTACCACCACCGAGGTATGTCATTAGATCTTTGGGTGGCTGTAAATCACCAAAGCTATCAAAGTAAATGACTTTGTTGTTTTTCTTTCTGTACGCAACCCAGTGTGTACCAGGACCTTCTTTATTGTCAAGATTCACTATGGCAGCTTCGTACTTTCTGGGTCCACCTCTCGGAATTTCGTTTCTCATGTACACTCCGCGAAACCCAGGAATTTTCATGATCTTAGCGTACTTCAGCAGATCGAAATCGGTGAGTGCTCGGTGTGGTAGCCTTACGTGTTTTTTGAATTCAACTGAAGACCTAAACCTTTTTTTGTAGGGTTTCAGGTACAGCCCCTTTCCCAAAGCGATCACCTCCATAGCCTCGTTGTGACGTTGTCGCTCCTGTAATTCGCGTTTTGTTGCGCTTGCCTCGTTCACCACTTTTGCAATACCAGCTGCCCCACCGGCTAGAGCTCCGGTAGCACTCAACCCCGCGAATAGAGGTATGAGAAAGGGTAAGAAACCTCCAATTTTGGCCGGTATGGGAAGGATGCGTGGAGTTTGCACCTTGTTCCGACCACCCGCATTTTTTACAGCTTCGCGTGCCCCTTTGAGAGCCGCCTTGACGGGGCTGGCACTGTTCGATCCCATGGAAGCTCTTGCCGCCTTTACTATTTGTTTCAATGAGATTTTTTTCTTATCGCAAGTTTTTTTCTTTCGCATACCCATGCCTAACTTCCTTTTCGCTTTCATGGCGTTGGTCACACCCCAGGCGGCTGCCTTTTCCGTAACGCTTGCGTCTTTGGCGAGAACGCGGTGCCAGGCCTTCTCCGCGAGTACTTTGTCCGCCTCGTGTCGAGCAGCAAGATTATCCCGATCTTTGGAGTAGGCGATGTCGTGTTCCTTGCACGCAGCGTCGAGAGGATTGATGCCCGGATCACCGCGTGCGAGTCGCGACTTCAGTTTTGTTCCAGGGCCGCAGTACTGGTAGCCCGGTATGTGCAATTCAATGGGAAGTTTGTTGATGATTTTGTTGAGAAGACCTTTCCCCCTTGGTCGCTTGCGTTCTCCGTCACGTTTATGTACGATCATGGTTCCAGCACAACTGACTCAAATCCAATAAATAGCGAGCATTTATAGTTTCGGAGGCAGTCAAGATACGTCGGTGGAAAGCGCTCATTGATTGCACCTCTCACGTTGGTCGGCCATCATGAAGTTCAAAGAGCAAAGTACCAAATTACCGGTAATCAATTTCGATAAACTGACACAAGCAAATGTGAAGGAGCGGGGGAAACGTCACGGTCCGCTACTACCGAATAGCGTGCGCGCAGTGATTTGCGGACCGTCCAATTGCGGCAAGACCAATACCCTCTTATCTCTGATCACACATCCGAATGGTCTAAAATTTGCAAATATCTACGCTTATTCAAAATCGCTCAACCAGCCCAAGTACCAGTTTCTCAAAAAGCTCATCGATTCGGTCAAGGGTGTTGGATTTTTCCCGTTCAGCGAACACGAGCAAGTGATCAGACCGGAAGACGCGCGACCGAACTCTCTCATGATTTTCGATGACGTGGCCTGCGAAAAACAGGATAACATCAGAGCCTTCTTTTGTATGGGAAGACACAACGCGGTCGACTGTTTCTATCTTTGTCAGACTTATGCTCGTATTCCCAAACACCTTGTACGTGACAAGGCTAATATGCTAATACTTTTCCGACAAGATGAAATGAATTTGAAACATATATACGATGATCACGTCAACACGGATATGTCCTTTGCGCAGTTCAGAGACCTGTGCTCAGCCTGTTGGAGCGATAATAAACATGGTTTCGTGATGATCGATAAAGATAGCGATCTCAACGGGGGTAGGTATCGCAAGGGTTTTGACTGCTTCGTAACCATAAATATGAGGAAAGTGTTGTGACGACAGCAGTTATATGTCAAACTCAGAAGCATCAACATGCAGAGTGCTGATTTTCATCAACAGAAAGATGCGTTGCAGCAAATTGCAATAGCGAGAAATGCTATTCGCCGCAAGCATAAAATGCTGAAGATGGGTCGGGATACCAGCGAAAATGCTATGATTGAAGTTTTCAAACCTGTGACGGCACCTCTTCAGCAGCTGGTGAATCAGTCGCTGAAACAGGAGACTATCAAGAGTGAAATTCAACAGACGCCTACGAAACGGGAATTCCCGCAAAGGACCACGCGGGAGTCGGCTGAGTCTTTTGTAACGGCTGACGAAGAATCCTCCGACGAGAATGAACCTGTTACCCCCTTGGAGCGTGAATCTTCCACCGATGGCAATGATTTACCTCAAACGTATCTTCGAATGTTCGAAACAAACGAAGCGAAAGCCTTGGATACTTCGTACGGTGTTCGTAGATTGAAGAATAACGTTTTAAAGATTGGCAACTCTGAATTGACTTTTGACAACGATATCATTCGTATTGGAAGCACGAATTATCAAAAAACACCAGGCTTGCTCGAACTACTGTTCAAAAAGTCACCCAATGACACCATAGTGAACCAGGCTGATTTGGAGAATTACAACAAAATCGTGTTCAACACAAACGCGCATCGAAAGTATTATCGTAGTGATACGGCTGTTCGTTCTGAGAATAGCGATAAATTCAGAAAAATTATCTCTAAAATTCCCACCTCTGTGAGAGAGAAGAAGGGTGAAGCCTTACCGCGATTCAAAATTGTCGAAGGTAAGAAGAGCCGAATGGATTACGTGTATTGGGACGATCCCAATGAGCTAGTCGAACGACTTCGATTGCTCTACGCATCCCAGGCGGCCGGTAACACGAGTCACTCCAATGAAATTATTTCCATCATTGAGGAGTTGCGTGAGGCTAGAATTATATATTAGACTCTTGAAACAATTGTCATAGCTCAGTGTTAAAATGAGCGGTGACGTGTTTGGTAGGCAATTGACGAGGATGAAGAGTCTGTCGGGAAACCGCGGTCCTCCCGGTTTTGGCTTCAAAATAACCCTCGACGGACAGTACGACATGGATAACAAGAGATTGAGCAACCTCGCGGATCCTGTGGAACAAAATGATGCAGCCTCCATAAGAGTGGTGCAAAGCGCTGTACGGCAGGAAGCTCAACTCTTAGGTAGGAGGATCGAATCTCTGGAAAACCTTGTCACTCACCATTCTCAACTCATTTCACAACTGGAAGAGAAGCTGACAACATCGGAGAAAATCAACGATAGTGAAAACAATTTCATGATAAGAAGCCTGGAATCGAGCGTGAACGCAACTCTGAAACGTCTCGAAGCGGATAACAAAACCGGACAAGACTTGGCAGTTCATAATTCAGGAATAATAGTGCGATTGGACGAGCGTTTGACCAGACTGGAGGATGGAAGACAAAAAGCTGACGTTGGTGGAGGAACTTCATAGACCCGCACGAAGAAATTATCCGCGTCGCCGCGTCATCATGCGAGGAGTGGATGAGACCTGGCAGGCTGATCTAGTGGATATGATTGCTTATGCGAAATATAACAATGACTACAAATACCTACTGACGATCATAGATATTTTTTCAAAATTTGCCTGGGCAGTGCCGATTAAGACCAAGAGTGGAAAGGATGTGACAAATGCTATGAACTCTGTTTTCAAAAAGGGTCGCGTACCGAAAAAATTGCATGTTGATCGCGGTACAGAATTTTATAACACCGAGTTCAAGACTCTTCTACAAGGTTACGGTATTACGCTATATTCAACCTTCAGCAACCTGAAAGCATCGATTTGCGAGCGTTTCAATCGTATGCTGAAAAGTAACATGTGGAAGCGTTTTTCTCTCCGAGGAAATTACAAGTGGATAAATATTGTACCGGATCTGATGCTGACTTACAACAACACCAAGCACCGTACAATTGGAATCAAACCGAGTGAGGTTACAGCTCAAAACGAAAAGACCCTCTTGCGCAACGTATACGGAAAATTTCAAGTTAATCAAACACGGAAGAAGAAGTTCAATCTCGGTGATAAAGTTCGGGTTAGTAGGAATAAACATACGTTTGACAAAGGTTACACACCCAACTGGACAACTGAAATATTTACTATAAGTAAGATAGTGAATACTGATCTTGTCACATACAAACTCGTCGACTATCAGGATCAACCGATCGAAGGCGGCTTCTACGAAGAGGAACTCTCCAAAGTCAAACACCCTGATGTTTACCTGGTGGAGAAAGTGCTGCGGAAGCGTGGCAGTAAACTGTTTGTAAAATGGTTAGGTTTTGATAATTCACACAACAGCTGGATAAATAAAGCGGATATGTAATTTTTTATTCAATAAAGATACATAAATATGCAATACATGTTGAGTTTATTCATTTACGGTAACCCCATGGTACGGTATCGGTAGTGTTGGGGAGAATAACCCTCTTGTCATCGCACCAACTGAGTGCTATTTTCTTTTGTAATATGGTATGAACCTCATGTTTCTTACTTCTAATGAGGTACTGAGATTTAACTAAAATTTGATGTTGCATGAGACACTTTTTGTAATCATCGAACATGATTGTTCTCAACGTCGCCGCCTTAATATCTTTAGCTCGCTTTTGCTCTTTATCCTCCTCAAAAATTTTAAAAGTATACAATTTCGCTCGTAATCCTACAAATTCTTTCATAATCTTCCCGTTACATTCATCCTTCATTAAACCTACCACCTTCTTATTCGTTAATGGGATTCCATAGATATTATCAGGCGGGTAATCGGATGTATCGAATTTATGTAAATCACGTTTGATGTATTCGTATATGTCCGGAACAGTGAAGTGATACAGAAGACTATCTGTATCCGTGTACAATAACTTTGATCGATCAGCAAAGGTACGTTTCACGTAGTTGTAATGAAAATCGTAGATGAAGATCTTAGATAGATCGAGGATGGAAAATCCAGCGTAAATGGGTTTATTAAAGTGTATTTTAACCCGACTGAGCTCGATAATTACTATATCATTATCAAATATGGTACAGCTGTGAAAATTCGGTTTTGCGATGAGTGCTTTCGCTCCGTACCTCCCCTCCCACCCTGTCACTAATCTAACATCTTTTTGCTTTCTTACGTTCTCCATAGTCTCACCAAATACCGCATTATTCATCAATTTGAAGAAATTCTTTTCAAACTCGTTATTGGACTTTTTTCTCAATTCAGTGTTCAGATCTATGTACGGTTTCAATCATGGAGATTGTTCAAATTTTAAGACTCTATGAATTTTCGCTAACTTCATTCCCAAACCTAAGTATTGTTTCAAATTCTGGTAGGGAACAACGTATTTATTTTTCGGAAAAGGAGTAGTCATTAATTTAGAATTTTTACTGCGCGTGGGTGTATAGTGTTCGGGGCAAAGAGGTAGATCCTTGTGTGTCTCGTGAAGTTCCAAAGGATACTCCAAGTCCACCTCAAGAATGTATCCGACAGGTGAATCATCGGGAATATTGCAAACATCAATTGACTCGTATTCCCACTGGAAAGATCCACGAGGCAAGTACTGACTCATCGCTCCACCGTACAAATTGTTTACAACGAAGTACATGAGGTAGGATTCCCCTTTGCTGGAATCAAAGTCCTTACCCATGTATCTGTTATTACTCTCAGCGTGCCGGTTCGAGCACTGAGCTACACCACCTCGAATCCCTTTTTGGATAAACAAAAGCATCTCCACATCGGTGAGGAGTTCTAGCTCAACGCCCGTAGACTTGAGCATCGCGTCGAAGGCGAGTCCAGGAGCGGTGTAATAGTGCAGAGGATCCAGGCTATACGTAGAATGACAGTTGCGACGAAAATTTTCAAAAATATCCGCTAGGAGTAGAACATCCGTTTTCAAATATAAATCAGAGTATTCACCCAGCGTATTAATATTAAACGTGTCCCAGACTTTTATTGCATGTCGATAATTCACTTCCGAGACGTTAGTGTCGTTCAATTTTGAATAGAATTTTTCAATTGGTGGTAATTTTTTCTCATCAAGCTTTGCCCAACTATTTACATATTCGTAGGGAAATACCCCCTTTTTCGTAAGTTATTCGAATTCCTCTGCGCTATTACACATCCTTCGTACAATTGTTTTATCATTGTTATTCAAATACGATGTCAGTTTGTCTAAACTACTTGCCATAAACCTACACGAATCGATAAATCGTAGGCTTACATTTGTATCTTCAATCTTTTTTTGTAAAGGAAATGTACCGTTCTTTGTTGACCGGGAGAAAATTCAATTCACCGTCGAACAGTGTAGCCAAAGTTTTAATTAAGAAGTGTGAATCATAGCCGGACAGATTGTGAAAAACTACTGGAATAATATGCGATGATTTATAATTCAAATTACAGCCCGGATGCGCTACACCGCGGTACTTGCCTGTGAAATGACAATGATCGCGATGTTTCTCATCCGTTGGAGTGAATGGTTTCTCACAAATATGGCATATTTTAGTATTATTCAAATCTTGTATTTCCTCACTAGTGAGTTGCATCGGCACGTTTCTTTTTAGATAAAAATTTGTTAATTCTGCCAATTTTTGTAATTCACTGACGAACCATTGGATGCAATCGGGATTATGTTTGATTTCAAATTTTGAGAGAGAATCGTTGAAGGTACAGTGTAGATAATACGCTGTACTATGCGGAATATGCTTTTCGTACAAGGTTTCATTTTCCGTCGGCTCAAGGATACACTCTATATCAGCGTATACGACGAACGGTACAAACTCCTTATATCTATAATTTCTAAAACTTAAGATCTTATCTTCTTCTTTCGGCAATATCATCTTACACTTGTTTATATTTTCACAATCTTGTTTATGTCTTTCGTATGAGGCTTGAACTTGGAAATGACATAGACATCTATCACACAGATATTTCGCACTTTTATGCTTCGACAGTTGTGAACTTAACAATTGTAACGAACTTAGTATCTAAGTGATTCAAAATGTAGCGCGCAATTCTTGACCTACGTTGTTACACAACGAAATTAAACATTTGACTATACTTGTAATTGCCGGTTGACCGGACACCTGTCGTCAATCACTCTCTCGGCCAAGAACCACCGTAAAGAGCAGACGTGTCTACGTCCTTGTCAAGATATTTATTCAAATATAATAACTCAGTTTTTCTGAAATGTTAACATAAACTGAACTACGTATAATTCCAAGTCTAACAAGGAATCACAATACTTCACGATATATGATGAATTCCACGCGGAGCGGACCAAAAAAGACCTAGATGTCACGGATTTTTCTCATTTTTGGATGACCTTTAGTACCCTCAGAATTAGCATTTTTTATGTATGTACGATATATATAGCTTTTGTTACCTATGGTGTACAAGCTGTTTCAGTTTTTCATTTCTTACGCTCTTGATGTCTTTGGAGGCAAATATCTTAGAAACGGTATGTCATATGGAAAAAGTAATAGGGTGGTGATTTGTAGTATTCTTCACTCTTTTTCACCTCAGCCCATGATCTTGCCCGTGACTATCGGAAAACATGTCGAAAAATCATTTTCCAATCCAAAACTCCATTTTTATCCACTTATGTCATTTTTAGGATTTTTCTCGTATTTTTTTTCGAAAAGCTCGGAAAATTTCCCATCGAATCACGTTTGTTTCGGAATGGGACACGGCTGCATTGATGCTGTGTTGATTTTTCGACATGTCGAAAAAACGTTTTCCAACACAAAACTCTATTTTTATCCACTTATGTCATTTTTAAGATCTTTCTCGTATTTTTTTTCGAAAAGCTCGGAAAATTTCCTATCGAATCACGTTTGTTTTGGAATGGGACATTGAGGTCTTTTTGTGGTCCGCTCCGCGTGGAATCCATCATATATATCATTTCATCGAAAGAAATAAATGAAGAAAACTACAATAAAACTTGAGTATCATACCTTGCGGTCGCTCCGCCAATATATTATTTAATCTATTATTTATGCGCTAAGCACAATCATCTTTCTATGTTCTATGTAATTTCATGATATCGCATGTTTTGTCCGTACTCGAAATCAGCGGTATCATTATTTTATCAATACACGGATTTTTACATCCCTATAGAGTACTGTGCTGTCTGTTCTGTCCATGTTTTGTCGATCTAGTTCGTATAATTAATTTATATTTTGTTTCCATCAATTTTATTATCTAAGCATAATATAAAGAAAATTACACTTTAGTATTTCTGAAATCATTGACATTTTTTTTTAAACATCTACAAGATTTGTTTCTACAAATTTATCACCTATTGTTCATGTCAATGTTTTAAATGATTAATCTGATTATATTCATTAAATATTGAAAAATAATTCCCAACATGATTAGTTTCTTACGTAGGAACACATTCAATGATAAATAAAACTTTTAATGTTTCCATTATCAATCTAATATTTGTATGAAATTTTATTTATGATTCCTCGTCTCCCATACTCAATAGTTTAGTTGAAGTTTTAATGTAAAGATAAAAATAGAAAAATATTAAGTAAGATAGTAGATAATCTTACACAATCTAGATAGATTTTTGATCCAAGCAAAGTGGAAAACGAGCTGATCATTGATTTCTATGCAACTATCTATAGCAATAAGGTGGATCGTAGATTTAACTGACTTATTTTTACTCAAATACAGGGGTACTATTTCACTAGGTAATCTCGATTCGGTTTCCACACCGTACACGTTAATTGTTAGACAATTGATTCGTTCAAATTTCGAAATATCTTTGAGAGTTATAGGAAACTTGATACCCTCACAGTTGAATATCGTGCTGTGATGGGGATAAGAACTTGTTCGATCAACATGATTATCTGCGGGATAGAGAGCTGCAGCGATAGCCCACAGAAAGCAGAATTCGTCGCTGTTCTTGACGTTCACCACAGCCTTCTTCTGTATATCCGGAGGTAGATCCACGTAGGTAGATAAACCTCCACGTAGCGGCTCGTACCGATTGATATTAATCATTAGGTTAACAATTTCGATTAATGTCCAACCCGAGTCCTGCTCTTGAAAATCCTCAACTTTCACCAGGAGACGATCGATCAAATTCTCATCGAACCATCTCTTAATATCCGTGGCTGGAAGGATAACTTCATTTTTTGTGTTGAAAAATTTCATCTCTTCGACGGTTTCAGAGTTTTTCAGAATGGAAAACTTACAAGCCAGTATACCGTTCACTTTCAGATTACCTCGTTGCTGTAGAGAATTCTTTAATCGTATGACAGCTAAGGTTTTTGAATCCTGCAAAAAAGATCTCAGATCTTTGTGACGTAGATTTATTACAACACCAGTGCGTATTCGACCTTTAAATACAGATTCCAAGTCCCTCCACTGAACTCTGTCTTTTATCCTTCTCCGCGATCTTCCGATACCTTGACCACTTCGTTGTTTATCTTTGAATTTCTCACCGAACGATTGGAGTATGGATACTGTTGTAACGATTCTGTGTCTTTCTCCAACAGAAAGAGTAACTGTTCGCAAGATTTTATTTAAGAGTCTGATATTACGATTACACAAATTTTTCCATCGCTCGATTTGATGAGATGACGCACCGTCCAACAGTTTATAAGCACTTTCTATAATATTGATCAACTTCAAGCACGTTTCCGCATCCATTTCTGAGTCTGCAACTCACTTCAGAGGTACACAGATGAAATTTTTTTAAATTTTAATATTAATTGTTGAACACCCCGACTTTCAGAAAAAATCGGTATAGTAAAAGATTTATTAATGATTTTACAAATAAAGAAATTCACACTTGTTATATTGCCCACCGAGGTACCGTAAGCGTAGACGACCTTCCGCAGCAGCAGTTTTATGAAATTCTAACTGATCCTCGTCATTGTTGAATAGCTCGGTTACTCTGGATGGTAGAAACATCATAAAACTATCCTCCATCTCCACCATGACTTTAGGACCAAATCTGGTGTCAACAGATTTGAACGATGAAACTTTATAATCTTTCCCAACCTCCAGCTCTGATATTTTCTTCGTAGGTAAGAAGTCATCCATGCGACAAACGTTGTTTATTTTTTCAGAAGCCATTTTTTAATAAAATTCAAGATAGACACCAGTTTTCAAGAGTATACACCTTCTTGCACGACTAAAATTCGAATAACTGAAAATCGCTATGAATACACCATTTTATAGGGAAGCGAATTTAAAATGTATGCGTACGTGCTTCTATATTCCTGGAAAAGCTTATTATGCGGATGAATTATTTCGAAAGTTTCTTCGCTCTACATTCGTTCTTTACGTGGCAATTAAATAGTGGATTCAGTTTATGTAGATTTCGATACCGTTAGTAATACCTAATATGTAGGTACTGTATCGTTAATGTTCGTATATCTCTATAGAATTTAACGTCGAGCCATTCATGTTCGCTCAAGATAACGCGCATTCGTATTGTTTAATATATTCGAATATTTTATATACAGCTTGGCCTACGTTTATTTTTTCTTCCTAGTTTATCTAAGTATCAGCTATCGGTAACGTTCCACTCGAGTGTGTATGTGATACTCCATAAAGTAATTATACGTGACGAATACTTCTAAGTAAGTATATGTGTATATATATTTTAAATGTATTGATGTGTACGACTTTTGGGAGCTTGCACACTACTCCGAAGGGATGCGTACTGACCTCATTCGTAACTCAAACGGCATAGAGGTAAGTTCTTTCAGATTGAAAAAGAAATATGAATCTACACGTTTCATTTTTTAGTGGATTACAGTGATTTTTAATTTATTGAATTCTGATTTCAGCGTTGACGAAACCTTTCAAGTATTCATAAAAAGTAAGTATTTTCAAATTATTATAAATTGTTATTTACATCATTGTTTATCGTTATAGTTTTTTTCATTCGTCATATTTTTTGACAATCATGCGATATAGAACGTCAACTCATCCTATTCAACTTTCTTTCTTTACCATAGTTTTTTTGAAAAAATAATATTATAATTTTACAGGCATGGAGAACAGAAATTTCGATGCTGTACCTGCAGAGGTCCTCATCCACGTCGATCCTCGGGATCTGTGGATGTACGAGTTGGTGGAAGACAGATACCTCCTCCGCTGGGTAAGGGAGGGTATGGACCTTGGCTACGAAAGCGCTTCTGATGAGGAGGAAGTGGAGGAGGAGCTGTCTGACACCGACTCGGACAACTCAGACGATGATGATCGGCCAGAGTTGGAGGCCATGTGGATACGTTTTTTATGGCCAGATGATGAAGGTTATGAATCCTCGTAAGTTAATAACGTAATTTTTGAATACATAATTATGTCGTTCAGTTAGTGATATTAGGAATGTCGTTCAGTTGTTGATATTAGAATATCTGTATGTTTCAGAGAGGATGACGTTGAGGGTTAGAAGCACTATATTAAAAACAAATCGGTCCTTTTCAGGACCATCAAATCGGTCCTTTTCAGGACCACCAATACATATCCAAAAGCAATTGAACGTTCGGCGGTATCGTTTAGACACTCGACGGTCGGTAAGAGCGCGCGCGGAGGTAAAGTAGGCATCGACGATTGCGCATCGACCGTAAAAGTAGATCTTGATGACGACGTTATCGACCCTCAGAAAAAATCAGGTCGTAGAAATTCAGAAATCAGAAATTCAGAAATCAGAAATTCAGAATCAGAAATCAGAAATTCAGAAATTCAGCAGGTCGCATAAATTCAGATTTCATAAATTCGGACACGAGGTGCGCACGTGATCGGGCACGCCCCTTGCGCGGTTGATCCCTTTTTTGTGGAAATCATCGATTACCGTTAGGGGGAGGCGGTACTCGCGGTCGTTAAAATTGTGAAAGGGGCGGTTCTAGCGGGGGTAGATTCCGTTAGAATTGCATTACCGGGGTAGATTCCGTTAGAAAGTACCCATTAAAAATTGTGAAATCTTCGATTACCGTTAGGGGGACGTCTTAGGGGGACGTCTTTGCAGCAAGTGGGAGGGGGCTTGACCAATCAGAACACAGGGGGTTTCTGGACTAAAATTTGTGACCTAGATTGGTCCAGAACCCCCCTTGCCTATCTACTCTTTGCCAGTATAGGATTAAAAAAAAAAGCTGGGTTTCTTATGTGAAAAAGTCTCAGCTTTTCGAAGAAAGCTGAAATCTTCGATTACCGTTAGGGGGACGTCTTAGGGGGACGTCTTTGCAGCAAGTGGGAGGGGGCTTGACCAATCAGAACACAGGGGGTTTCTGGACTAAAATTTGTGACCTAGATTGGTCCAGAACCCCCCTTGCCTATCTACTCTTTGCCAGTATAGGATTAAAAAAAAAAGCTGGGTTTCTTATGTGAAAAAGTCTCAGCTTTTCGAAGAAAATACTTTTTTTTCGTTTATGCTTGTGAAAAGCTCTTAAAATTGAGTTTAAAATCTAAAAAGCTGTTTTTTGCCATTGCCCAAATTTTGAAAAAAATTTCAATACTTTTTTCGAAAATCTGAGAAAATTTCACATAATATACGTCATTTTCAAGGTGGGTTCTCGATAAACACACGAGAAGTGAATAGCTTAACAAAATTAACGAAAATTTTCAATTCATTTTATGCATTCAATGATTATTTTTTTCCGTCTTTCTCTCCCACGTCTCTCCTTCGCTTGAGGAATGGATGAAAAAACAGAAATTGGAGAAAATTTAGAATTTATTTCGGATATTTTATTTTATAATGTATAAAGTATGAGAATTATATTGAAACAATTTGGGTTATTGAAGATAACTAAATTGTTTATCGAGAACCCACCTTGAAAATGACGTATTTTATGTGAAATTTTCTCAGCTTTTCGAAAAAAGTATTGAAATTTTTTTCAAAATTTGGGCAATGGCAAAAAAAAACAGCTTTTTAGATTTTAAACTCAATTTTAAGAGTTTTTTACAAGCATAAATGAAAAAAAAGTATTTTTTTCGAAAAGCTGAGACTTTTTCACAGAAGAAACCCAGTTTTTTTTTTAAATTCTATACTGGCGAAGAAACTAAAAAAAAACATGAATAAAACAAGAAGTACAAAACTATACGAAATACCCCATATAATAACTTCTAAAATAAAAGGGATAAAAATCTGAAAAAAATTGGCATGCTGTCTTCCGATTAGGACTTTCAGCTCAAAAAATTTCAAAAAGATCTGAGGGGGTGAGACCGGATCCGACGTCCAGAATTGGTAGACTTGCTCATATATATCAATATATATATTGATATATATATATATCAATATATATATATATATATTGATATATATATATATATACAGGGTGTTACAACTAACTATGTCACCCCGACGGGTGGTGATAGGGGGGACCTTAACTAACATTTTCGATATAGGAACCCATGTCCGGAAAGTTGACGTTACCTTGATGAGAGGGATTCAAAATTTTCGGCGAACGCCTGCAACGCTCGCTCACAGGCGCGGCGAAATCCTCGAGGATTTAGAAATAATCTAAGTCTAATTCAACTATTTATTACAACACAAAGAATCTATCACAGTTTTACAAGTATCACAGAAAATAAGTATTTTCGCCGTTCATTTCTACGAAAAACAACCAAGTCGCATTATCACATTTCTTTGACTCGACAAATAAAAACAAAACAACATAAGCATGACAGTTGTTTTTTGTAGGAATAAACGGCGAATATACTTATTTTCTGCGATATTTGTAAAACTGTGATAGATTCTTTGTGTTGTAATAAATAGTTGAATTAGACTTAGATTATTTCTAAATCCTCGAGGATTTCGCCGCGCCTGTGAGCGAGCGTTGCAGGCGTTCGCCGAAAATTTTGAATCCCTCTCATCAAGGTAACGTCAACTTTCCGGACATGGGTTCCTATATCGAAAATGTTAGTTAAGGTCCCCCCTATCACCACCCGTCGGGGTGACATAGTTAGTTGTAACACCCTGTATATTAGACTGACAGTTATTTTGGCTTTCGACGAAATGTTTCGCTCCGAGTACATGAATGGGTTCGAAATAAATTAAAAAAAAGCCTCTCCAAATTTTAGCCCTTAATTTTAATATTTAGAGGTGCCGACAGCCCCTTAATTTTTCCCATTTGAATAACATAAGCTTTTTGACTGTTTTAATCAATTTTTTTCTCGAAGGCCCAATTATTCGTCAAAAAATCTAAGATTCAGCAACAATGTCGGTGATGATACTCTCTTCCAGTAAAACAAAATTTGTCCACATCCATTCGGAATTCCATGTTGGTTCCCATCCCTAACTTATTTTGAGACTTTCGAGCGAAGCGAAAAAATTGTTCTTTCCTACAAAGTTGTTGAATATTCTTCGTCAATGTCGTACCTCATCAACTCATCAGAATGTGTAGCTCGCATTCATGTTCATAACTTCGAAAATCACCCCCATCCCCTAAAAATCGTACCAAAAATGGTGGGTAAATTAAAAAAAAAAAAATCGTTTAGCTATAAAAATGATCTGTTTTCAACAGGAGGCTTACAAAAAGAATTTTTTTTATTTATTTACTACATTCTTCTTCGATACATTCTTTAAGTCACCCCTATCTACAAAAATTGGAAAAATCGCTATCCAATGTTCTCGATTTTGGTTGATGCGTTATTCTATGTAGCGAGCTTAAAATAAAACAAAATAAAAAAATTAAATAAAAAAATGAAAAAAAAAAATTATTATTTTTCCAATTTTCGTAGGTGGGGGTGACTCAAAGAATGTATCGAAGAAACATAAAAAAAAAAAAAAAATTTCTTCTTGTAACCCTCCTGTTGAAAACGAATCATTTTTACAGCCAAATCATTTTTTTTTTTTTAATTTACCCACCATTTTTGGTACGATTTTTAGGGGATGGGGGTGATTTTCGAAGTTATGAACATGAATGCGAACTACACATTCTGATGAGTTGATGAGGTACGACATTGACGAAGAATATTCAACAACTTTGTAGGAAAGAACAATTTTTTCGCTTCGCTCGAAAGTCTCAAAATAAGTTAGGGATGGGAACCAACATGGAATTCCGAATGGATGTGGACAAATTTTGTTTTACTGGAAGAGAGTATCATCACCGACATTGTTGCTGAATCTCAGATTTTTTGACGAATAATTGAGCCTTCGAGAAAAAAATTGATTAAAACAGTCAAAAAGCCTATGTTATTCAAATGGGAAAAATTAAGGGGCTGTCGGCACCCCTAAATATTAAAATTAAGGGCTAAAATTTGGAGAGGCTTTTTTTTAATTTATTTCGAACCCATTCATGTACTCGGAGCGAAACATTTCGTCGAAAGCCAAAATAACTGTCAGTCTAATATATAGGGGAAAGTGGGGCAGAATGGCCGGATGGGGCTAAATGGCCGCAAAAAAAAAAATTGACTCACTGGCATTTTCGCATCAAGGGGGATCATATGAGACGCCATGCAACACGATTCCGCTGAAAGTGCTCAAAAGTTTTCAGGGTGGGGCTAAACGGCCACCCTAATAAAAGTGGCGAAATTGCATTTTCCCGTCGAAGTGAGTGAAAATCGGTCAATTTCATATGATATTTAGTCACACCAATTGGAATTTATTTGTTCCGAATAAATATTTAATTACGACTATTGAAAAAAATATTTCGTTAATTCAATTATATTTTTTTCTCAGTGTAGGGTGAGCGACTTTGCCCCACCCTTTCAGTTTTGCATCGTTTTCAGTGGAACCACGCTGCATATAGTTTTATCTCACTCACTTCGACGGGAAAATGCAATTTCGCTACTTTTATTAGGGTGGCCATTCAGCCCCACCCTAAAATTTTTTGAGCACTTTTAGCGGAATCGCGGTGCAAGGCGTCTCATACGATCCCCCTTGATGCGAAAATGCGAGTAAGTCAATTTTTTTTTTGGCGGCCATTTAGCCCCATCCGGCCATTCTGCCCCACCTTCCCCTATATATATATTGATATATATATATATATATATTGATATATATATATATATATATATATTGATATATATATATATATATATATTGATATATATATATCAATATATTGTAACTTTTCGGATGATGAGCGTCACCGAAGGTGACGCGAACCGGTTTGCTATTGTGTTTTCTATACTCGATTTTTATTTTTTATTGAGACTTCTACTATTAATTGTTAGCCGTGCCTATTACGGACTTGAGCTACCGTGTAGCTGAAGCCGCCTCCCCACAGACCTGAGCACGTAAACGCGCTAAGGCTGCACTCTACCCTCTTAACTGTTAAATATTAATTTGATGAAGTTAATTTATTCCCAAATAATAGCTGTGCCAGACCTGGGTAGATCGGAGATCCACCAAGGCTGTATCTAGCTTTCCGTTAAGATTTAAACTATAACCTGGAAATGGCGGAGGAAGGGGTTTGGCATCTGATTAAATTGCTTTTTTATAATAACCAAAAATCTATTTATTCAATTAACTTACTCTACTGTTGCAACCCTATTTTATATTTACTAATTTTCTATATCTTAGACTTTATTGAATTTTTTAGTTTTGTAAATTAAAATCGAAGTGAAAAAGTGAAGCTAATGGATCACTAGGCGCTATGCCTTTAGTGTCCGAACAATAAGTGCGCAGTGAGTCAACCCTAAGGGCGGATTCAGGTATCTCGTTTGGGGGGGGGGGGGGGGGGGGGGCGATCGACGTTACCAGCATATTAAGGGGTGTGGGGGGTAAAAATGTACCTCAGTATAGTGGTAGATTCAGACTTCTAGAGGCATTTTTTTTCCAATAACAATACATTTTGTTGATATTAATATTATTCGCATTGAAAACATATTAAAACTTATCTTTATTTCAAAAATTTCCCTCCTTCCCAAGGTTTCGGGGGGGGGGGGGGGGGGGGGGGGGGGGGGCGATCGCCCCTTCCGAAAAAGCATTAAAAAAATTTTTCTTTTAGTTTTTTAATTTTTTTTCATAAAGAGCGTTGAAAAAGAAAAAAAATGACCCCCTATAAAGTGAGATTATCATGATTATAGTCAAAGATATACATTTTTTAAGCGAAAATCGATAACTCCGGAATGGATGGAGATAAAGAGCTGAAAATTTAGCTGAAGACTCCTTTTTACATGTATGAAATAGTACTTTTCGATACTAGTGCGAAAGTGTTGATTCTCGGACGAGTGTGAAGTTTTTCGCCCGAGCGCAGCGAGGGTGACAATCACACGAGTCGAGAATCATCTTTCGCACGTGTATCGAACTTCATTTTTCAACACAGCGCGCGCTAAGTTGAATTTTATGCACGCGAAGCGTGCGCAAAATCGAACTTTGCGCACGCCGTGTGGAAAACATATTAAAAAATCAAAAAAATCGAAGAGGGTCACCGTCGCAACGTCGTTGAGTTGATATGGAATGACCCATATATATATTGTAACATATCCAGCTATATTGCACATGAAATATCTCCAAACACCGAACAAAAGAAAGGATTACACTAATCCTCTACGTTCGACCAAGTGTCTGACGTCACGCTAAGAAGTGGGGATAGAGAGTATATAAACGGCTCACTCAATCACTCATTAGCGTATTTGAGCCATAGAGGCCTTGCGACTCACAATATTCAATATTCGAGCGACACGAGCAAAAGGCCGGTCGACACAAACAACACAGAGCGTAGTCAGGTAGAGCACCGGTGCGACTCACATCACTCATAATTAAATTCATTGATATAGCTTTGGCTCGTCTAGGGCTAAATGTCTAACTTAAATTCAAGCAAATAGAATCAAATCATATACCTTTTGATATAGCATCATTGCGTATAATATAAAATATAATTGAGAGAGAAAGGAAGAGAAATAGATAAAGAAATATAAAATCAAATAGATAGGTTATGTGTGTCTAGCACTTAATACTAAAATAAACTTATGAAATAGAACTATAGATTCAAGAAATCGAACACAACACAAACGCGACGCGTAATCAAACCATTAGCTTAAGTTAGGATAGAAAAATCAATGTAAAATCGCTTTATTATTCATTTAATACAATTATAATTTCTTATTTGAACTTTGTCGGATATTTCAGCACTGACTCCTAACTAATCAATTTCCATCCCTGGATAAGCCTATAGGGACCAGCTTTGGATCATTCCTAGTGCGAACGGCGTTGGATTAACTTTCCGCGTCCGAGGGCCAAGGAAATACGATTCCGAGTCTGAGACACGGTCTTGGAATCGCAAGGTTCCCGGATCCGAGTAAAGAATAGGTTTTGTGTTTAGGAAAGCAGGCTTGGATTCACTTCCCAGCTCTGTTCAAATAGGAGAAGGATCGGCTTTGGTTCTACCCGAGTCCGAAGGGAACAGGCTTTGGTGGAGTAATCTACCCGAGTCCTGAGTTAATATAAATTCACAAGGTTACATAGGTGGCTTTTGGTGGCTAACCCATCCTTTTCCCTACCTACGTACCTCAAAGAAAAGCCCTATTAATTTTAATAATTTAAATCCCTTTTTTTTATAGGTAAAGAACTCACAATAACTGCGGGTATCTCTTAACTTTCGGGTTCAAGATACTCGCCAAAAGTTACAATATATTAGGGTGGTTCATTTTAAACTTTTATTTTTTTTTTCTTCTCCCACCTGAAAACTTGGTGCCAAATTCGGAAAAAAAATTCTCCCTAAATCGGAGACCATGACAAAAAATATTTAGAGTCGCTACCGAGGAATAAAGAAAACATCAATCATTTTCGATGTATCATTCATGATTGAAAAAAATTCATGAGCGACATTCATGAGCGAAAAAAAAAAAGTAAAAAAAAAAAAAAAAAAAAAAAAAAAAAATTAATAAAAATCAAAAAATACCATGCTAATTTGAAAAAACTCGTTGCCGGTAGCGACCTCTAAATATTTTTTGTCATGGTCTCCGATTTAGGGAGAATTTTTTTTCCGAATTTGGCACCAAGTTTTCAGGTGGGAGGCGAAAAAAAAATACAAGTTTAAAATGAACCACCATAATATATATATATGGGGCATTCCATGACATCTCGACCAAGATCTGGCGGTGACATTTTAGATCTGCTTAATAATTTGTTATTTCAAACTACTTGTCAAAAAATACATACACCATTTTTTACAGATTTTTTCAAGCATCCGTATCTGAGATACGATTATCGAAGTTAAAAAAAAAACACCCATTTTCTAAAATCGGAAAAAATTCAGGAAAATCTAATTAAATATTACAAAATTTTCGCGCCCCATTTTCTAAAATCGGAAAAAATTCAGAAAAATCTAATTAAATATTACAAAATTTTCGCGCGCTATTAGAAGATGGAGGTTTGATTACAGGGAAAGGTGAAGTTGACGAAATGCCGGAAATAATATTTTAAAAATCGGAATGTATTTTCGACATACAAACAAACGAAAAAGTCCTCTATCATATGGGTCCAAAAAAGTATATTCTCAGAATTACCGGTTGATCAATCTTTTCAATAATATTATTAAGTATTGGTGTTGTAGGAATTATTATATCGCGTTACTAATGCCATAAGGTCGTAAGCGACACTATACGACCTTCTGGTTCTATTAAAACCAAAAGGTCGTATGTTTTTTTTTTTTCTTCGGAATCGCGATGAAACCAATGAAAAACACATAGATTTATCGAAATTCCCGAGAAATTGTTTTTTGGCGGATATACGTCCTTCTGATTTCAATTTTCTCGATTTTTTCCTGAAAATAAAGCCAGAGGGTCGTGTGCACCAAAAAACAATTTCTCGGGAATTTCGATAGATCTATGTGTTTTTCATTGGTTTCATCGCGATTCCGAAGAAAAAAAAAACATACGACCTTTTGGTTTTAATAGAACCAGAAGGTCGTATAGTGTCGCTTACGACCTTATGGCATTAATAACGCGATATAATAATTCCTACAACACCAATACCTAATAATATTATTGAAAAGATTGATCAACCGGTAATTCTGAGAATATACTTTTTTGGACCCATATAATACAGGACTTTTTCGTTTGTTTGTATGTCGAAAATACATTCCGATTTTTAAAATATTATTTTCGGCATTTCGTCAACTTCACCTTTCCCTGTAATCAAACCTCCATCTTCTAATAGCGCGCGAAAATTTTGTAATATTTAATTAGATTTTCCTGAATTTTTTCAGATTTTAGAAAATGGGTGTTTTTTTTTGAACTTCGATAATCGTATCTCAGATACGGATGCTTGAAAAAATCTGTAAAAAATGGTGTATGTATTTTTTGACAAGTAGTTTGAAATAACAAATTATTAAGCAGATCTGAAATGTCACCGCCAGATCTTGATCGAGATGTCATGGAATGCCCCATATATACATGTATATATCAATGTAATGTGTAATTAAACTTTATTTAATTGGCCATTACCAAAGTAATGTGTAATTAAATTTCATTCGCAACACTGGTTAGATCCTATGAGGTTCTGCCTTGCGATTCTGTAACTCTCCGCTAACTCCGCTAATTCCGCTAACTCAGCGGCGACCGTCCGTTGGCTGAGGAGCGTCCAATCAAAGATCGTTTCGGGTCGTCGGTACAGTAGGCATACGACCAAGGTATTATTGCGCTGTACTACCTACTGTTTCAACGATCCGAAACGATCTCTGATTGGACGCTCCTCAGCCAACCAACGGTCCCTGCTTAGCGGAGAGTTACAGAATCGCAACCCTGATCTTGAATTGGTAGAGTTTTATGTTTCTTACCGAGTCTTAGATAATTAGTTCTTCGGGACGCTCGTATCTGTTGAGGTGATGGGTTTTATCAGCCACCACTATGCGTGGGTGAAATAAATGTTTATAGGTTTCACTTTCAATTAAAACAATATTTATTTAACAATCTAATAATAACAATCTGCACAATAATTTGGTTGTTAATCTTCACGTGAGTGTTGATCAACTTTAGTTTGTAGTTTCTATTATTCATTTAGTAACCTACTTATTAATTATCTGTTACACTAAACACTTCCCGAGAAAAAGAGATCAGATATAATTAGATACAGGGAAAAAACCTTGATACTGCACAGTCGATGCGCCTAATTGTGCATGCGCCAAATAATTCAATTTTATCGGTCGGTGAGATGGTCCCGCGATAATATTATGACGTATGAGGCAGGGGTGCCAACTTGCGAGAATTGAAGCAAGAGCCGTCAAACTTTTGCGCGTAGACAAGTCAGTTGAGGTTATGTTGTTGTTCATTTTTATTTAACGTGAATTATCAAAATAAAAGTGGCATTTGAGATTATAACCTCAAAAATTCGTATCAATTACATCGCCGCCAAAAACACAGTTTGACAGCTGAAACTCGGGATGGCTAACCTGCCTCAGCGGACGACGAAACTCGCGCATGCGCAGTCAGGCACTTTGACTGTGCAGTATCAAGATTTCTTCTCGGTATAATCAGATATATTCAGATCTTTTTATATCTGACAATATCCAAGTTTTTGATCCGTTGATATATGAGCATTAGGGTGGCCGTTAAAACGGGAAAAAACACGAAACTCCCGGGCCGCCCCCCAAATCGACTCGGAATAAATCAAAACTCATCCTGTAATTTTTTCAGATTTTTATTTTAACGCTTGACCCTTGACCACACACGCAAAGAACAGTGCTATCGAATTTACTCTGTGAGCAGTAAATATATGGACAGCACTTTTTTGCAGTAGAAATTATCACAATTGTGGTCACATTCACTTGTATAGACATTGAATGCCACTTGCTCCAATGTACCCAATACTAGAATTGTGATAATTTCTACTGCAAAAAAGTGCTGTCCATATATTCACTGCTCATAGAGTAAATTCGACAGCACTGTTTTTTACGTGCAGAGGTTGAACTTCTCCATTTGAAATACACGGGGTTTCGCGGTCCTTTCAGTTATTATTCCACTGTGGGTCTAATTAATATAAAAATCTGAAATTCTCACAGATTGGTCCACGAGAATGCTGCTCTGTGAAAAAAAAATGGCCACCCCCCTGCCCTCAAAAATTTGTATGGTTCATCCCATGCCAATGTGATAATTTTTTTTTTTTTCTCCAATTTCATCGAATGTTGCTCAAAAACATTGGAAATATATATTTCCTAATGTTTTTTGGTTTGTTCACATTTCGTATGGGATATTCCGACATTAGCCAACATCATACGGACTTCAGGTCAAGGGAATAATCGAAAGTTGACTTGGTAACTCCTTGTTGATTTCTTTTGCGAAAAAAATCTATAATAAGTGAGTTGACTTTATTCCAAAATTACATGGATGACGTTAACAAAAAAATTGGCTGAACACAAAAAAAAAAAAAAAAAAAAAAAAACGAAAATGCTGCAAAAACACACCGAAAACCGCTTCCGTACAAAATGTGGGAACACCGGGAAACATATATTTTTAATGTTTTTGGAAAACATTCGATGGAATTGTAAAAACATAAGAAAAACTTTCGTAAAATAATGTCGGAATATCCCATACGAAATGTGAAAAAATCGAAAAACAAATTAAAGTCTAAAAAGGGCAAGAATCCCATGTTAATCAAATGGGACAAGTATGGTCCTACAGGCAGGGGTAAATGGCACTTAAACAAAAAAAAAAAAAAAAAAAAATAGCATAATCATTTTTAGGATCTAAACTAATAATTTGGCCCATACCCAAGTAGACAAAGTCAATTCGGGAAATAACGGACACCCTAATAATTATATCCTACTGAAAATGAGTCTGTGATAAATCGTGTAAAAAAGTATGTAATAATTCACGTGATAAATTGTATATCTTTATGACCGATATTGGTATTCCGATATTGGTATATGGTTCATCATGTGACCCTGGCGGCTTTTGGTTTGCGTAGAATATACGCTGTAGGGTGGATGCACCAGTAAA
This sequence comes from Tenthredo mesomela, assembly GCA_943736025.1. Lineage (NCBI taxonomy): Eukaryota > Metazoa > Arthropoda > Insecta > Hymenoptera > Tenthredinidae > Tenthredo > Tenthredo mesomela. Next base: position 35,204,636 of record OX031014.1, read on the forward strand.
TGACCGATTAGTAAAATATGGACATACGAATGTCTGTTTCAGGTGAAATAATTCCCTTACGCTAGTAGGATAATTTTTTGCGTGATAAGAATTAGCCCTAGTTCATTATACAAAAGCTTGAAATAGGGAAGATATTGATTGAAAGCAATAGATTGAGGAAATGTTGAGGCATGTCAAAATTCCCAGTGAATGACCGAGTACACCAGTGAATGACCCAATCAACGCTAGTGAATGACCTTCGATCTAGATACGTCTCAGGTGAAGTAGATACCTAGGTACCTAAGTACAAACCTACATACCTACCTAGGTATTTCATACCTAAATGTCATTTTTCATAATGGGGAAAAAACGAAAATGTTCACACTAATGATAACTCACAAGGAAATAAACCTATTGGTAAACTTTATTATAGTAATTATCGAGCAAATTGAACCATATAGGTATAACACTTCATCTATATTATAGACGTATTATCTAAATTAGATATCAGTTTTCTTTTTCTTGTTAGGAGACTGATTTTCAATGTTATTTGAATCACCTTTTCTACATTTCTTTGTAATAACTTTCATGCTTGTCGGGCGTGGGGAAAATCGCTTGTGTCGAACTACGACGAGAGCGGGAGGGAAAGTACTTTGCCCTCCCATTAAGTTAATTTTTGATTCGCTTCGCGATTTTTTATACGATTCTACGATCTCGAAAAAGCATTGCTGAATTTTTTCAGATTTTTCCCTCCAACTGTTAATTTTCAATGATTATTCAAACCCATTTTGAAAACGGCATTTTTTTTAAATCTCAAAAAATTCTCAAAAATATTATTTTTTATTTCGATCATTTTGACACCCCTCCCATGATGGGATCATTATTGCTTCTTTTTTTTTCAGCACTTTTATCATTTTGATAAAACGAAACACCATGTTCCAACGTTTCGAAAATTCTTGAAAAATTACTAAAAATTCTGTGTTCAATTCTGAATGTTTTCACGTGACACCTACGATGACGGACCAAAAAAAAGGATTTAAAAAAAAAAAGTATTTTTCGTCCGTCATCGTGGGTCACACGCGAAAACATTCAGAAATGAACACAAAATTTTTGGTAATTTTTTAAGAATTTTCGAAACGTTGGAACATGGTGTTTCGTTTTATCAAAATGTTGAAAGTGCTGAAAAAAAGAAGCAATAATGATCCCATCATGGGAAGGGTGTCAAAATGATCGAAATTGAAAATAATATTTTTGAGAATTTTTCGAGATTTTTAAAAAATGCCGTTTTCAAAATGGGTTTGAATGATTATTGAAAATTAACGATTGGAGGGAAAAATCTGAAAAAATTCAGCAGTGCTTTTTCGAGATCGTAGAATCGTATAAAAAATCGTGAAGCGAATCAAAAATGGTGAGGGAAAAACATTGGTCGAGTTCACGTGGAATTCCCCATATATATATAATATATATATATTATATATATCTATAATATATCTATATAATATATATGGGGAATTCCACCCCAACCCGACCCACGTCTGACCCTCACCCCTTTCGATTTGGATCATAATTTTTTATATTGTTCCACCTTTTCGAAAAAACACTCTGAATTTTTTTCAGATTTTTTTGAAACCGTCCGTTTTACCTATGATTTTTGAAAATGAACACATCGATAGCCCGAATCGAAAAATCTGAAAAAATTCTCAAAAATCTTGCTTGAGTTATCAAAATTTTTGGGCCTATAGCCAAAGTGGGCAAACGTTTGCTTCTCGTATTATTTAACGATGTTCTCGGAAAAAACTCTAAATATCATAGAAGCGAACGTCTGCGCACTCTGGGTCAAGGCTTGAAAATTTTGTTTAACAAAGCAGGATTTTTGAGAATTTTTTCAGATTTTTCGATTGAGGTCAACATTTTGAATTTTGGGAAATTTTGGAAATCTTGACCCCAATTGAAAAATTTGAAAAAATTCTCAAAAATCCTGCTTTGTTAAACAAAATTTTCAAGCCTTGACCCAAAGTGCGCAGACGTTCGCTTATATGATATTTAGAGTTGTTTCCGAGAACATCGTTAAATAATACGAGAAGCAAACGTTTACCCACTTTGGCTATAGGCCCAAAAATTTTGATAACTCAAGCAAGATTTTTGAGAATTTTTTCAGATTTTTCGATTCGGGCTATCGATGTGTTCATTTTCAAAAATCATAGGTAAAACGGACGGTTTCAAAAAAATCTGAAAAAAATTCAAAGTGTTTTTTCGAAAAGGTGGAACAATATAAAAAATTATGATCCAAATCGAAAGGGGTGAGGGTCAGAAGTGGGTTGGGTTGGGGTGGAATTCCCCATATATATAATATATATATAATATATATATTTTATATATATCTTTCATATATATAATATATATATATTATATATATCCCTTTTCCGATCGACGCACATCAAAGAAGGCCTATTTCGTGCCCTTATTATGAAAAGTACAGTGTGCAACTAGGGGGGGATGGCCATTTCTACCTCGGGTGAGACGTTTTTAGCACTCGTCGTCGTCTCGGGCACCTTCGGCGCCCTCTACTACGGCTCGTGCAAACGTTTCACCCTCGCTAGAAATGGCCATTTTCCCCCCCCTAGTTGCACAATATACTATTTCGTTTCATCGCAATGGTTCGCAGATAGGTAGGTATATTCCTGGGATAAGATTTGAATTTAATGTACAATTGACCGAACTTGCGGCTGTAGAAATTATTATGATTATTAATAATAATAATAATAATAATAACGATAACGATAACGATAACGATAACGATAACGGTAACGGTAACGATAACGGTAACGGTAACGGTAACGGTAACGGCAACGGCAACGGCAACGGCAACGGCAACGGCAACGGCAACGGCAACGGCAACGGCAACGGCAACGGCAACGGCAACGGCAACGGCAACGGCAACGGCAACGGCAACGGCAACGGCAACGGCAACGGCAACGGCAACGGCAACGGCAACGGCAACGGCAACGGCAACGGCAACGGCAACGGCAACGGCAACGGCAACGGCAACGGCAACGGCAACGGCAACGAGAACGATAACGATAACGATAACGATAACGATAACAATAATAATAATTATGATAATAAATATATATTAATATATATTTATTATTATAATAATAAATTATTATTATCAATAGTAATTATGAATTATTAATTATTAATTATTATTAATAGGAAACATGATTTATCAAAGTTCACGCAGTAACGAAGTGAACGGTCATTCACTGGAATTTGTTACAAAAGTCGTGCTCTATGAATGACCGCTCCGAAAGAAACGAAAGCTTCATGAATTTGGGATTATGAAGAAGTTCTCGAATTTATCAAGCTTTATAAATTTATGGAGAACAATCCTATCCTGCTCACGGTACATATGAACTTAAACAATGAAGTCACAATAGTTGTCCGCCATAACCTTACCTAGTAAGCCATACAGCCAGAACCGTTGGATGCAGCTTGCTGCTTCCTTCCTGAATTTATTTTCACTGACACTACCCGCGTGATAAGTAATTACTGCGCCATCTAGGTAAGAAACTATGTGGGATTGTTTAGTAAAAGTTTATATGCAGTTATCTACTGCATTATAAGGAGTTATTTATATTTTTTCGCCAAGGCAGTCATTCAATGGGGCCTGGTCATTTACTGGTGCATCCACCCTACGTACCCGGTAAATACGGTATGAGTATGATGACAGTAGCATGACCGCATCTAAACGTTGTTGTACCATATAAAGATGGTAGATTTGCGCTCAAAACGAACAAAGTTTAAACCGTATATATACGTGATTATACAATATGAAAACCGTATGTGCTTTAGTTAAAGTACGGATAAAATACGTATAAAGTACGGATGGAAAGGGTATAAGGTCAGCAACTACGACGTATATAATACCACATTTATACGGTATGTATTGAGTTAAATTTTGTCGTCCATTAAACGTCACTTATGAATCACACACTTCCGCATAGTTATTTGAATTCTTATTGAATGCTGAATGCGAATGACCGTGTTGGGCCGAATTTAATTGTAATATATCACCTGTATATGGGTAATTCTCCCGAGATACTCATTTTCCTGGTAACCGAGTTTATTTTCAATAATCGCTCTGATTTTTTAGATTTTTTTTTCAGAATCTATTAGATCGTGATATTTTGAGATAGTGCTACAGGACAGATTTTTTTGGTAAATCCTGTTAATCGTTTTTTTGCCATGTTTGACGCCTAAATGTCATTCCTCTGGCCTGTAACCATCACATCTTCCCATATTGTAACGGGCGCAAGAAGTACTTAAAATTAAAAACATTGCAAATCATCAATATTTTCTCAAACTAAAGAATATTTATAACCTTCTTTCGAAATCCATAAAAAATAAATGAGCATAGATATCTCACAATAAAAATCGAAATCTTGTAACCAGTTTTTCCGTCATTCCTCTGGGCCGTTGGAAATGAGTCGATATTAGTGCAATAGGTATCGGTAAGTAACCGGGCGTTCAAGAGCAGTGTGTCCTAGATCTAATTGACCGAGCTGACAGTTTTTCAAAGTTTCATTTTTCATGCTTATGACTTTTTTATTACGAAAAAGTGTGGCTTGAGTAGATGTCACAAGCTGGAGCGTCATTCCTCTGGCGAGTGTCAAATATATATTTTCAACTAAATTAAATCTTTGTGTATGTTTTTAAGTGAAACTATTGAACACTAAGTCATCACCGCGTTTTGAGGTTTAAAAAACCGCGCATGTTACATTGCGAACAAGAAATCGTCAAAATCGTCATTCCTCTGGCGTCATTCCTCTGGCCGAAAAAAAAAAAAAAAAAAAAAAATCCGCAAGATAGAACGGCGAGTTTGAACACAAAAAGTAAATTAAAAAGAAAAAAAAAAAAAAAAAAAAAAAAAAATAGTAATGCGAGTTTGTCCAAGTGGTAATTATGTCTTATTGATTCATAGTAAAGGTCATCGATACTTTGAAAAGCGAAAATTAACGGTTTTTTTAATTTTTTTTTTTGCACCCCGAAAAATGAGTATCTCGGGAGAATTACCCATATATGTATCACATATGGATATCGCTATGCAGCGAATGAAATACATATTTCGTTGAAATTTCAATACGTCCCTTTCACTAATATGAGAATATAGCGACGCCTCAGCGAAATAACTATATCGAATTTAATTCTAAAACAGCATGATTTTTTAATAAAACTCTATGTATGTTCTTTCACTGAGGCGTCGCTATTAAGGGGACCAGTACAGCGACTCTTCGAGAAATTATCATAGTCGGAAATCAATTTATTTCATAACCAAAGTTCATTTCACATCAAAATATTTTTCTTTTTCAAAGTCATGTGTCGTAAGGATTTCAGAGAACCGTTGGACCGATTCAGGTCATCTCGGATTCATTTTCTTCAGAAAACAAATCCTCATCATGTGAATGTAGGAATTTTAAAATAAAAAATTATGTCACAAGTTATGATCAATTTACCGAATTTGCAAAAATTATTATCACTCATTTCTTGAATAACTTGGCCAAAACGAAAAATTTTCAAAATTCCTACATTCACATGATGAGGATTCGTTTTCTGAAGAAAATGAATCCAAGATGACCTGAATCGGTCCAACGGTGCTCTGAAATCCTTACGACACATGATTTTGAAAAAGAAAAATATTTTGATGTGAAATGAACTTTGGTTATGAAATAAATTGATTTCGGACTTTGATAATTTCTCGAAAAGTCGCTGTACTGGTCCCCTTAATACCAATGCTGAAATTTAAGATAAATTTTTTTTTTCATCGCGGTACGGTTCGTTCTCAATGCGGTATGATTATGGTGTGAATGCGGTATGGATACGATACAATAAAGTACTGATACCGTATGACCGCGGTATAGATATCGTATCTTCACGTATATTTTGGAGGGACCACAAAAGGTCGCATATTGTATAGGCGGATGGACGGTATGTACACGATGTTCAAACCGTATGTTGAGGGTCTTGAGTACCCATCATACGGTACAAACTTTGTTCATTTTCGGCGCAAATCTACCGTATTTACTGCATGTTTATAACGTATTACAACGGTGATAGAACGATGGACAGACGATATATCTACGGTATATCAAGCGTGTCACAGAAGCTGCCAGGGGAATCATTGTGTGGCTTGTTACGTAATTTATCACAATGTGTGAAAAACACATGATTTATTATGTGAATTTTCATGTGATGAAATGTTTCTGAAGAAAAAAAAAAGTAGATGCGACCGGGAATCGAATTTGGATTAACCTCACAAATAATTATGATCATATTTGTGACTTCGAAACCTCACAAATAATTATGATCCTTGTGACTTCGAAACTGTGAAAATAGCGCGGCTGAGCTTTATGACTGTAAAACTGTGCGGTGCAACCAACACATGTAGTGGCCCAGGTGGTAGCGTCTCTGATTCCGAACTTGACGAACCAGAGTTCGATTCCTGGTCTGATCCATTTTTTTTTTTTTTGCTTCATATACCAAGATATCAGTATAGATGCTCAGATCCGAGTATATATACCCAAATCCGAGTACAGTCCGACCTCTCAATAAGCACGCCCGCAATAAGAACGCTTCCCCAACTTCCCGCTCGAGCACTACCCCCACTCCAAGCTCGAATCGCACTTACGTGCGAATGATTGATTGATTGATTGATAAATTTATTATGCCTTGGTGAACCTTGAGGCAAATTTCACATCGTGTGGATAGATAAAAGTTATAACAGCAAATAAGCATGCGATACAGACGATACAGCAGTAGTTAGCACTTAGATTAATATAAAATAAAATATAAAAATATGAGAGAGAGGGACAGAGAGAGTGAGTCAGTGAAGAGCAGACGCATGGTGGGGGTACTCGAATTCTTGGAAAAACTCTTCCCCTTGGGGGCTTTTCGTTCTTATTGAGAGGTCGGACTGTATATATGCTCGGATTGTGCCAAATCTCGGATCCGAGAATATACAAGCCATTTGGATCCAAACATATATGATTATGTCCGATCTTTTTTTCTCGGGTTTGAATTGATCATTCTGAGTTCTATGATTCTATGAGTTCGATCTTTACTGTTTGAGGTTTCGTGACTAACTGACTAATCATGAAGGAAAAGGATCTCTCCTCGCGGGTACGCGAAGAGGAGGTTTTGGAAAACTCGCGGGAAGGCGAGGTTTTTCCTATTGGTGAAAAGCTCATTAAACAGAAGCGGAAAAAAATATGGTTGACTGAAAAGGCATTTGCTCGAGGCGATTGGGTCAGAGGCCCAAGCGTCGAGGCGCCAAGCAGGGATGCTGTAGGCGTCATTGGTCTGTCTTCTTCTAAACAGAACTGTCTTTGTCTTTAGGCTTTTCCGCTTTGGGTCGTAAAAATCTGAAGGATCTAAAGATTTATGTTTCCTCTTTAAGGATATTTTCTAGCGTTTCAAGGTTTACTTAAGATTCAGGCTTTCAAATTTATGGTGTTTCAAGTGTTTCCAGACCTATTCGTTTCGATGAGAAAATGAGATGAAATTGTCTATATTATACTTAAGATTTTTCCTTTCAAAAGTATTGACTTATAACTATGAGTAAAGTATAATATAAAAGAATTAAAGGAAAAAAATTGTAAATGGAATTACATTAGTAGATGCATTATCAAAACTCTGATAGGAATCGCACGTCGGTATTCTCATACCTATGATAATAACTATGGTCACTGTTGTACCTATAGATTAGATATTCGGCTTCCAGCCTAGGACGTAACACCTGGTTAACTTGCAGTTTCTTTTTATTGAAGTACCTGTCAGCCCTGTCTTTATCATTTCCTTCATCCCCTTTTTATCTTCTGCTATCAGTACCACGTCATCCAGCGTATCCTAGCGTCCATATCTTTTCCCTTCCTATCACTGTGCCTCCGTCTTGTCCATTTCTCATAATCGCTTCCATATCTGCTATATATACAGGGTGATTCAGAATTCGTGACGAATCTCTTGAGGGGTTGATCCTTGTCAAAATTGGGATCGAAAGTTCCTTAGCCATTTTTCTGAAAAATGATTTTTTTCCTTGGAATTTTTTTTTTTCTAACAAGCAACTTTTTTCAATAATTTTTTTTTTCGTAACGAATCTCGAGGGGTTCAACCTTGTCAAAATTGGGATCGAAAGTTTGTTAGCCATTCTTCCGAAAAATGATTTTTTTCCTTGGAACCATAACATATTTTTTTAACATCTTCCACGAAAGAAGAAGCTCACTGAGAAATCTCTTTAATATTGAAAAAAAAAACTCATTGGCATCATATGGGATTCTTTAAAATTGACAAACGATATAGAAAAATAAAAAAATGGTTGAATAAAAACTTATTTGTCGGAAAAACAAAATTTCCAAGGAAGAAAATCATTTTTCAGAAAAATGGCTAAGGAACTTTCGATCCCAATTTTGACGAGGATTAACCCCTTAAGAGATTCGTCACGAATTCTGAATCACCCTGTATATTAAATAACGTTGGCCTGAGCGTGCAGCCCTGCCTTATCCCTGTATCCACCCAGAAAACCCTCGAAGTTTCCTTCGCTACTCTTACCCTGCACCTCATTTCTCTGTATATTCCTTTGACCCTTTTTTATCATTTTCTTCCCTATCCCTCTCTTCCTCATCGCTTCCCACAATATCCCTCTGTCTAATTTGTCAAACGCAGCTTTGAGATCATTCAGTATCATCGTATAGATCTTATAAACTGTCTGCGTCAGCGTTACTCCCCTGTAGTTCTTTACTTCTTCTGTATTTCCTTCCATATGTATCGGTATAACTATCCCATCCCTCCACTCCTCTACGTACCCCTTTCCTTTTCCACGCTCTCCAGATGATTTCCGCCAGCTTCTACTTTACTCCTTGCCCCCCTGCTAACCACGCTTCGTTCCTAATTCCATGCCCCCCTTCTGCTTTGCCTCTCTTTATTTTCTACATTTTCTCCCTCACCTCTTCTTGTATCTCTCTGTCCTCCTGTGCTTCTCGCTCCCTTTCCTTTGATTTTTCTTTTTCTACCTCTCCTCTTCCCGCCCCTTCTTCTTTCTCTTCTTCTTTTCCCCCCGTTTCCTCCTCCTCCTTCATTAATTTATTTCAGTTGATCAAATGTTCGTTACATCGGAATGAAAATATTCATCTGAGACTAATAAATCCTTTCTAAGGAGCCATCAATTGAAATCTACTTGAAACAAGTCAAATTTTTTTGAATCAATTTTTTTTTCCCCTACCCAATCATTCGACGAAAATCTCAACACATTTTCGTGTACCCTTTCGAAAAACATAAATTTTTTTGACCAAATACAGTTATTTTCCACACGGCGTGCGCAAAGTTCGATTTTGCGCACGCTTCGCATGCATAAAATTCAACTTAACGCGCGCTGTGTTGAAAAATGCAGTTCGATACACGTGCGAAAGATGATTCTCGACTCGTGTGATTGCACCCTCGCTTCGCTCGGGCGAAAAACTTCACACTCGTCCGAGAATCAACACTTTCGCACTAGTATCGAAAAGTACTATTGCTGCATTCAAGGGAATTGAGACTGTTTTTAAACTATGAAACATGCAAAATTTTCGAGATTTTCATCAAATAATTGAATATTTTAATTATATCATCTATACGTATAATATATCTCTTTTTGTTGCCTAATATTGGGTGGAAGTCAATAACTGTATTGCCTACCCAACTGTTTGTCTTGCATCAAATTACAGTTTATCCCAAAATAACCCTTGTTAAAGTGTCCGTTCTGCTGATTACTGATGCGCTGGAAAGTCTGCATACCATCCGAATGCACCATTTTCTCCCGTATGCCCACCAAAGTCTACGTAATCCAGAACGTGACTAGTAGCCTGCTCAATCCTGGGGACTGATTCAACATCCTCGGTGTGAACTGTGGCCATAGTGATCGGGACGACAGTCTCAACACGGCGAGCGACCCGTACCATTGAAGGTCCTGATGAAAATTTGGGATGCAGCTCAATTAATTCAGAACCGTCGAAGGGGATGGCCAGGTACTTGGAAAGAGCAGCCGCGGTGCTGGCAGAGACCAGGATGATGAGACTGAATATCTGAAATCATTTACCATGCTTTTGAAGTTTTATGTTTGTGTATTGGATTTCCTTGTGTTATAACAATCCTTATAGCCCTTCAAGCATGTTGAGAAAAAAAAAAATGGTATATAGAAAGATGTCTCATAATAGTACAAAATAGTTTCATAATCGTATAAGAAGGATATCTTGTTCAAAAAAAAGAATTGAAGAAGAAATATTTTTTTTCTCGTCGATCCTGTGACGAAAAATGACTTATTCGTTCCTCTTAAACTACTCTTATATATCATGTAAGACATCTATTTTTTTTTCAAGTTGATTGACTACATCAATCGAAAGAAAAAAATTTATTTTGAATTCTGATGAATAATTTTTCTCTCTACAACCAGTGAATAAAAATGACAAGAATTTTTAAAGTCATTATATTCCATGGGGTGTAACATATCCCTCATATGAATAAGAAATATAAGGGCGCAGCTCACCCACCCCGTACGGAAAAAACTCCTAAGATGTCAGTAGTAACTACTGAAGATAAGTAGTAAATGAGTAGTAACTACTGCCGGTAAGTAGTAATTTAGTAGTAACTACTGAATATAAGTATACTGATGAGTAGTTACCATTGACGAGTGGTGACTATTGAATAGTCACTATACTGTTGTGTAGTTCACTGAGTAGTATTACACCATGTATGAGTGGTACACTACTGGTGACTTCTTACCTGCAGTGTACGACTTTGTGTTGCAATAACTACTGGACAATACTTATTGTACTACTCGACAGTAGTGACTATTCTGACTACATGCTCGAAAGAGCGTTGAGTCGAAAAAAGGAAGAAGAAGAAAAAGAAGAAGTAGTGACTATTGGATGTCAGCGCTCGCCAATGATAACTACTCGTCCGTGGTTAGTAGTCACCAGTATTCGCGAATTTACAGTCTGGGAACTACTGGAACATGATTTACATTACCCGCGCGCAGTTACCACTCGCCGATGGTCACTACTCATCAGTGGTTACTACGTATCAGTAGTTACTACTTATCAGTAGTCCCCAGTATTCGCGAATTTACAGTCTGAGAACTACTGAAAAATGGCAGTAGTATTCAAAAGTATAGCAGTAGTTTATCAGTAGTTATTCCAGTAGTTTCCCAGTAGTATTTCAGTAGTTTTTTCCGTACGGGACGCTTAAGGAAAGACCCTACTGAGATTTTGAACAAAATCGCCTACGCCTAAAAATTCAATTTTGCGTTTTTACTGGAAATATACTCTAGGAGCCTGTCTCCACCTTGTGACAAATATTGAAGGCCCTCTGATTTTTTCTAGTTGACGGACAGCTAATTTTATAAAAATGTATGAAAAAAAAAAAAATTCTTTGCTTTTTCTTTCTAAGGCTTTCTTTGCGTCCGGGCTTCGACCCCCGAGCGTACCCCCTTGCCTTCCCTACAATCCTCCATTCCCATGAAATACGACTTCTCTTATCTTTTCTCCTCACCCAACTCCTGGGAATCACGCCACTTCATTGTTCTCACACCATTCTCAAAACGATGACTTAGCTAGGCTGATTCCCCACCAACTTCCACTTAAACCTTATTCCCTTTTGTCTAGCGGACTTCATCCTCGATCTTCCAACAGTCAACTTCTTCCTAAACCCTTTCTACCTATACGGACACAAATTTACACTTGTTACCGATCACAAACCTCTTGTCTGGGTCAGCAACGTTAAGGATCCAACCTCGCGAATACTCAGATGGAGATTCAAACTCGAAGAATATGACTACAACGTCGTATACAAAAAAGGCCCAATTAACTGTAACGCAGACGCACTATCACGCAATCCACCCGTAGAAGCTGATACACTATTACCAATAAACGCAAAACGCAACCGAAATTCTAGTTCAGACAATATATCAAAACCTGACGCAAAACAAAGAAAAGAAACTCATCAATTCCCAACCCGTGCGCGACAAAGTACAGATGACTCACCAAACCCTGCTCCTACGAAGAAACATAAAGACGACGTCGATTCAAATCCCGAAAAAGACGAACTCAAACAAATTCCTATGGACTGCTTACCGACAGGAAAAGAAACAATACATTTTCAAAATATACCTTTAACAAACAATTCATTAACTGATAGTTCGACAGACGACCCAATACCCACGAAAAGATTAATACACCCATTAGAAGAAGACATAGAAAATAACTCACTGACCGACACCGAAATGGACAGTCTCTCAGATAACTCGATACAAGATCTATCGACAGATGACTCAACAGACAGTTTTCCAATGCCAAAGAACCCAATTAACGTTTCAAAATCTACTAAACCAATAAAAATTGACTCATCTACCGACACTTCTGTCGACGACCAACCACTGTCCAAAAGAATCGATCAAAAACGAAACGCTACATACACCGATATCTCTCCAGACAATCTACCCGTAAATAAAAAATAACGTAAACTGGTAAACACTTCGGCACCAACTCCATTCGAAATTAATCAAGAACAAAACCAAGATTCGAACCCTATCACAAATCAGCCTAGCGATAATCCAGACTCAAGTGGCATGCATAATAATAAAACAGAACACAGCGAACGTAAGAGCGCGCAATCTCCAACGCACGAATACAAATACAAACTACGACCACGAAAGCGTAAATCTCCTTCACCACCACCTACTTCGTCGTCATCCGACGATGACCACGTGCCTTACTCTAAACAAAAACTCCCTACCTCCAGCGGATCGGGAACTTCAAGCTCTAAAACACCTTATTACAAACGAAAACTTCCTACCTCCAACGAATCATGGACCTCGAATTCCAAAGACCCCCCTCATAAAGAAATACTTCCGACTTCCAGTGAAAAACAGATTTCTAAACCTAATCCACGAAAACTATACTCAGACGTTGTCAAAGAAAAACAAGTGACAATACCTAAATTCACCACCCCACCACAACGCAATATACCACCAATCACAAAATCAATCTATCATAAACCATCCTATAAACAATTCCGAGAACTCCTAGAAATATTACCAGACCCGATAAACGAACTTATAAAGGAAACTGCTGAAGGCCTATTCGTACAAGACGACAATATAGCACATTGCATCCCAGCCGACTGCTTAATCGGACAAGGCATAGCACAAGTAATGATCGAACGAAACATTATAAATTACGATGTATTGAAATCAAAGAGTCCCCAAGTAGGTGACATTATAGTAACACCATACGATAATAACAACGTATACAATCTAATCACCAAAACTGAATTCCACGGCAAACCAACGTACGAAACTATGTACCTAATTCTATGTAAACTCAGACGAAAACTAGAATCGAATAACGTACAATCAATATCCATACCAAAAATTGGTTGCGGACTCGACAAACTAAACTTGAAAACCGTTCAATCAATGATTTATTTCATTTTCCAAAATTCTAACGTAAAAATAACTAATTGCGATTTTAAACCGACCCCAATGACTGTACAAAATCAAGACGATAGCGTTGCAAATCCTAACTCAAATAACGAGAATCCCATGCAACCTGACTACTCAGACGTACCGGGAAACCTCGAAAACAACTACACAGACAATATCCCAGAAAATAATGTGCCCCTCTTTAACGAAAAAAAAGAGTTACACAATATCGAAAATACTAATTTTGACAAAAAACGACAAGATCCACCACAAAATCTATCACCTATAAATCCACTACCTCAAGATCCAATTCCACATTACAGTCACACAGACCCAACACCAATAGCAACTAATATCAAAGAAACGAATGGCGATATCCTTATGAAAAAAGATAACTACGTACACTGCATGTCAGCCGACTGCGTTATAAAGAAAGGAGTTGCTAAACAATTAATCGACATCGGAAGTCTAGATACAAATTTTCTAAAATCTCAAAACCCTGAAATAAATAGCGTGATAATAACACCAAATAAAAAAAAAATTTATCTTCAGCTTGGTAACACAAAAGAAATACTACCAAAAATCAACAACGGAAGGAATATATAACACATTAACTATCCTTCGCGACATACTACAAACAAAACACATAAAATCTTTTTCAATTTCCAAATTAGGAAGCGGATTTGACAAATTAAACTGGTTCGCAATAAAAAAACATCCTCAGAAAAGTCTTTAACTACACAGATATCACAGTTAACATTTGCTTAAACGAGATCAACGTTCCTAAACCTGAACTAATTCAGGATATAATTCGCGAAAACCGTGAATCCGTAATAGCTGGCCACAAAGGAATAACTAAAACTTTTAAACGAATCCGAGCAATATACTTCTGGCCAAATATGAAAATCGATATAGAAAATTTTATAAAATCATGCGAAAGCTGTCAAAGACGAAAACTCGTGAGAAATGAAGTTAAACTCCGAATGGTAATAACAGACACGCCAACAACTGCTTTTGAAAAAGTATCCTTAGACATTTTTGGACCCTTACCAACCTCAAATTCACAAAACAAATATTTGCTTACAATTCAAGATAATTTAACTAAATAATTTAATAAATACTTAGAAGCAATACCACTAAAAAACCAGACGGCAATAACAATCGCTAAAGCATTCGCAGAAAATTTCATTTGCCGCTACGGAGCACCTGAATCAATCCTAACAGATCAAGGTCCAAACTTTCTCAGCCCTGTTATGAAACAATTAGCTAAAATCTTCCGAATTAAACAAATAAAAACCACAGCTTACCATCCTCAATCCAACGGCTCCCTCGAACGCAGCCATCAGGTCTTAATCGAATACTTAAAACACTACATCAACAACAAAAACAACTGGGACAAATGGATACGATACGCGACATTCTCCTACAACACATCGGTACACGAAGGCACCGGTAACACACCACACGAACTGATATTCGGAAAACTAGCACGTCAACTATCAAACATACGTACAGACAAAAACATTTCGAACAGATACGAAGACTACCTACATGAAATTATAACCCGACTGAAAGAAACTACCCGCATGGAAAAATATATATCAGAAATATGTATGGCTTATATATCAGAAAATGTATATTTCATAGATAAGAAGATATATGAATTATATTCAAAAAATATTCTATTATGGCCGCTTTTAGTATATCAAATATACCGCGAGGACCAGGTGAAAGAGAATGGTCCATCCGCCCAGGCAGATAATATTTCGTATTTTTAGGGGGATAGCCACTCGTTGCGCTGAAAAAATCCCTGGGGTGATTTTGGCGCGCGGTCGATGCAACTCGGCAGCCATTGTTGATACAAGCCGACTGACTGTCAATACATCGCGGAAGGTAGACAAGTGTGGTTATGTTCGCTTATTTGAAGCAAATGATAAATAAAGTGAATAAAACCTACGTGAATAAGCTAGGAATATTTATCAAAAATCGATCAATCAGTTTTAAATGATATCTTAATGCAATCAACGAATTAACCTAAGCTATAACTGGAAATTTATCAGAATCAAAGAGTTCATCGAGAACAACCAATTCGAACAAAATTATTGATTGTATCCTGGGCTTGAGGCATCAATAAATATCCATAGCTTATTCACTAGGGTGTCCCTTAAAAATGAAACTTTTTGACATGCCCCCTAAAAAGTTTCCTTTTTGTGTCAAAACATAAGGGAAATTGGTTTTTTGTCAAAAAAATGAAAAGAACCCGTGCCGACAGACGATCGAAGTTTTGGTTTTGCACTGCAGATTCGTCAAAACATAAACTTCGATCGTCTGTCGGCACGGGTTCTTTTCATTTTTTTGACAAAAAACCAATTTCCCTTATGTTTTGACACAAAAAGGAAACTTTTTAGGGGGCATGTCAAAAAGTTTCATTTTTAAGGGACATCCTATTATTCACGTAGGTTTTATTCACTTTATTTATCATTTCCTTCAAATAAACGAACATAACCACACTTGTCTACCTTCCGCGATGTATTGACAGTCAGCCGGCTTGTATCAACAATGGCTGCCGAGTTGCATCGACCGCGCGCCGAAATCACCCTAGGGATTTTCAGTGCAACGAGTGGCTATCCCCCTAAAAATACGAAATATTAGCTGCCTGGGCGGATGGACCATTCTCTTTCACCTGGTCCTCGCGGTATATCGTTGTATATTGTATATATATTCGACTATATATATTGATTATATATATTTCATATACTGTGTATATATGAGCCATTCCACGTCAGACCGGACAAAATGAATCAAAAAATGACCTCGATGTTACCGATTTAGCAATGATTTTTTTACGGGTTCTATGGAACAAATAAATGTATCAAACAATTTTTGGTTTTTTTTTTGGCCCTTATTTTCCAAGTTACACGGGGGTGAAATTCGGGAAAAAGAGCCAAAAATCGAAAACATACTCCTCTTCAAACGGTCATATCTTTGATTGTATTCATCCTAGAGACTTCATCCAAGAACCATTTTAAAGCTATTGAATGACACTATTATAATATATTTATTTAATTTTGCGGTAGCAAACAATTCTATTTGTTATAAACAAATATATTATTCAAACGTGATTTTCAAACAAAGGCCACGCGATACCATTCTCAAAAAAATATAAGCGTATTCCTTGATCAATTCTCTAGAAAATCGTTAAGTCAATTTTATGGAGAAACGATGAAAACCACGTGAAAACGATTTATTTATAAGCGACGGCGCGCGCTGCCACCCAAAAACCGTACCCGAGCCGGGTCTTTCAGCGGCAGCGCGCGCCGTCGCTTATTAATAAATCGTTTTCACATGGTTTCCATCGTTTCTCCATAAAATTGACTTAACGATTTTGTAGAGAATTGATCAAGGAATACGCTTATATTTTTTTGAGAATGTTATCGCGTGGCCCTTGCTTTCAAAATCACGTTTAAATAATATATTTGTTTATAACAAATAGAATTGTTTGTTAGCACAGAATTAAATAAATATATAAAAATAGTGTCATTCAATAGCTTTGAAATGGTTCTAGGAAGAAGTCTCTCGGATGAAAACAACCAAAGATATGACCGTAAGCATGCCCACCGATGCTTTCTCATGCTAGCCACACGTACCTGAGCCGGGTTTTTGGGTGGCAGCGCGCGCCGTCGCTTATAAATAAATCGTTTTCATATAGTGTCCATCGTTTCTCCATGAAATTGACTTAACGATTTTGTAGAGAATTGGTCAAGGAATACGCTCATATTTTATTGAGAATGGTATCGCGTGGCCTTTGTTTGAAAATCACGTTTGAATAATATATTTGTTTATAACAAATAGAATTGTTTGTTACCGCAAAATCAAATAAATATATTATAATAGTGTCATTCAATAGCTTTAAAATGGTTCTTGGATGAAGTCTCTAGGATGAATACAATCAAAGATATGACCGTTTGAAGAGGAGTATGTTTTCGATTTTTGGCTCTTTTTCTCGAATTTCACCCCCGTGTAACTTGGAAAATAAGGGCCAAAAAAAAAAAAAAAAAATTGTTTGATCCATTTATTTGTTCCATAGAGCCCGTAAAAAAAATCATTGCGAAATCGGTAACATCGAGGTCAGAAAGCTGTCCGGTCTGACGTGGAATTGCTCATATATTATTCATATGCAATATATGCCAGCTATTGAATATGATATGTTATGATGTACATAGTTTATATATAAAATATATATTTTTGAATATACGATTTAAATATCGTGTATATCTTCCGTATATATACTTATATAATATATGTATAGCTGGTATACGAAATATATATATTAGTAGACCGATTCAAAAAAATCGACCATTCTTTTTTTTCAATTTTCGCATTGAAATACTTTCGGGGGGCTGAAAAAAGATGCCTGTTAAAAGCGGAGCTCTTAATATTAAGATTTAGAGGTCGCTCATCGCGGATTTCTATTTTCCATTTGAATAGCATAGGAAATTTTTTTTTTTTTTTTTTATAATTTTGTAGCTCACAAACCAATGAACAAATCCAAATGACTCAAACATATTTTCATAGGAAATTGAACACTCTACAAAAAGCTTCTCTTATCATTTTTAATAAAATTAAATTGACTCCTTCCAAAGTTATTCAAGCTCAAATTTCAATTTATAGTTGAGTCAACTATTTCTTTTGTTTTTTTTTTCCACAATGATAGATACATTTTTTAGAGTGTTAAATCCCCTATCAAAATATGTAAGAGTCATTTGGATTTGTTCATTGGTTTGTGAGCTACGAAATTCTGAAGAAGAAAAAATAAAATTCCAATGCTATTTAAATGGAAAATAGAAATCCGCGATGAGCGACCTCTAAATCTTAATATTAGGAGCTCTGCTTTCAACAGGCATCTTTTTTTACCCCCCCCCCCCCCCCCCCCCCCCCCCCCGAAAGTATTTCAATGCGAAAATTGAAAAAAAAAAGAATAGTCGATTTTTTTGAACCGGTCTAATATATATGGGGCATTCCAAGTGAAATCAGGGAGTGATCTCCTTCACCCCCTACGATTTTGAGCTGTCGTTTTTATTTCACTTCTATGTGACCCCAAATGAGCCCTGAATTTTTTTCAGATTTTTCCTCTCCCTCCTTGTCATCCTGCCATGCGTTTTTATTCGTTGATGCAAGAGAAAACAGAAACACCAGTTTTAAACGAATTTTTTTTTTTTTCGTCAATTTGTCATCTAAAAACATTAATTTCTGTCACAATTAGAATATGGGCTGAAGCCTGCTAATATCCTTTTTCAATGATTTTCATTTTACAAAAATCCAAAATTCGCAAGATTTCGAATGAAAATGATCATATTTGTAATAAAAAAAAAAAAGTAAAACAAAACATCTCTTGCTAAAATTTGATATCTTGCTTAGTTTAATAATGACCTAAAAAAAATCACCATGATCGACTTATTAAACTAAGCAAGATATCAAATTTTAGCAAGAGATGTTTTGTTTTTCTTTTTTTTTTTTTATTTCAAGTATGATCATTTTTATTCGAAATTTTGCGAATTTTGGATTTTTGTAAAATGAAAATCATTGAAAAAGGATATCAGCAGGCTTCAGCCCATATTCTAATTGTGACAGAAATTAATGTTTTCAGATGACAAATTTATGAAAAAAAAAAAAATTCCATATCATATCATATCAGCCCATATTCTAATTGTGACAGAAATTAATGTTTTTAGATGACAAATTGACGAAAAAAAAAAAAAATTCGTTTAAAACTGGTGTTTCTGTTTTCTCTTGCATCAACGAATAAAGACGCATGGCAGGATGACAAGGAGGGGAAGGAAAAATCCGAAAAAAAAATCAGGGCTCATTTGGGGTCACATAGAAGTGAAATAAAAACGACAGCTCAAAATCGTAGGGGGTGAGGGAGATCACTCCCTGATTTCACTTGGAAAGCCCCATATGCAAATATACAATCTATATAACGTGTATATATTTCTTTGTATATATTTTTTTCGTATAAGTTGTATATCTATCAAAATACTAATGATTTCTCATGAGTAGTAGTGGAATTATGAAATTATTACTATAAAAATCATTTCCTCATAGAAAAAAATCAATAAAAAGGTTAAAAGTGAAAAAAGAGATAATAAAAAAAAAAAAAAATCATTATTTTAAAAATAGTAACTATCAACAGCTTGATACTATTTTCATTTATAGGAGCATGAAAACTATATTCTATAGATCATAAAGTTTCCAAAAAATGTTGAATGGTTAAATTTTTCTTTCAAAAAAGTTGTTTTATACGGGTTAAAAGATGAAAATAAATTTAAATTTAAAAAAAAATGGAACTTTCATTAGCTCTAGCTGAAACGGAGTTGATTTTTTATATTTGGTGAAAGGTCATCTTTGTAGAGAATTTAATTCCCTATAAAATCATACCAAGGTTTTATTTTTATTTGTTATATTTAATTGTTTATAAAAAGAAAACTAGCGGAAATTTTTTTTTTTTTTTTCATCGAAAATTCTTATTTTTGCGAGCGCTAACTGAAAAATGAAGATAAAGGGCTAAAATTTTGCAACAATTTTTTTTTTGTGACCGACAACATAATTTTCATATGGGACCAAAAAAAAAATAGTCGTTTTATTTGGCACAGTCTAATGTACATATGAGTCAGTCCACGTCAAGCGGGACGGATTTGGCCAAAAATTTACCTCGATGTTTTTGATTCTTTTGTAATTTTTTTGCCATATTCTGTGGGCAAAATAAATGAATGAAACATTTTTTTTTTTCTTTTTAACTCGAAGGGCTTAGAAGCTACAAGGGGTTGAATTTTCGAAAAAACCACAAAAAATCGGAATCGCGGTCTCCTTTAAACGTTAATATCTCCGGTTTCCTTTGTCGTACAGACATCACCAAAAACTCATTTTGAAGCTCTTGAATCGCACTTTCATGTTATGAATTTTAAATTTATGTAATAAACAATTTTCCATTTGTTATTGACAATTATATTCTTTAAACGTGATTTTCAAGATGATTACACCCTTCGAAAATTCTGAAAAAAATACCAGCGTGTTCCTTGATTCATTCTCTACGAAATCTGTAAGTTTTAAAATGGAATTCCGATGGAAACTATATTTAAAAAGCGATTGATCCGTCCGGGACGTCGCGCGCCAATGGCGCGCCCGCGTAGACAGTCGCGCGCGACGTTCCGGACGGATCAATCGCTTTTTAAATATAGTTTCCATCGGAGTTCCATTTTAAAACTGACAGATTTCGTAGAGAATGAATCAAGGAACACGCTGGTATTTTTTTCAGAATTTTCGAAGGGTGTAATCATCTCGAAAATCACGTTTAAAGAATATAATTGTTAATAACAAATAGAAAATTGTTTAATCCATAAATTTAAAATTCATAACATGAAAGTGCGATTCAAAAGCTTCAAAACGAGTTTTTGGTGACGTCTGTACGACAAAGGGAACCAGAGATATTAACGTTTAAAGGAGACCGCGATTCCGATTTTTGGTGGTTTTTTCGAAAATTCAACCCCTTGTAACTTCTAAGCCCTTCGAGTTAAAAAAAAAAAAAAAAATGTTTCATTCATTCATTTGACCCAGAGAATATGTAAAAAAAATTACGACGATTTTCAAGAACATGAGGTCAAAAAGGTGTCCCGCTTGACGTGGATTGACTCATATGCGTCTGACGGTGCACAATGTATATTTTAACAAGCCGTTTCTGGTTAAAAATTAAATATATCACGGATACATCGTTTTCATATTCGCGGATATTTCAAAATTATATTTTTCATGTATTCAGCTTATACATAATTAAAATATATAATTCGGAAAAATTAAATATGTATGAAATATATATTTCGATTAGCCGATTCTCAATTGTTATGCTGATATATTATTAATATATTTGTTTTATTCTTGCGAGTATATAACCGATATACTTTTTATATATCAGGCTAATATATAATCAAAATATATAAGTTCAATTTATCATTCGAGTATTAATTATATACACGATATATTAGTAGTATATCTCGTAAATATATCCAGCCATAGATATATAAGTGGCACATATTTCTGATATATATTTTTCCATACGGGTAGACAAGACGCGATAAAAAATCTTAACAATGCAAAATCAAAATCAAAGATACGATACGACGAACACATAAACACACACATTTTTCAACCAGGTCAGTATGTCTACCTGATCAACGAAACAAAGAAAAAATTAGATGACCACTATAAATGCCTTACGAAATAACCAATATAATTAACGACGTTAATGCAGAAATCAAAATAAATGACCATAGAACGAAAATAGTACACATAAATGAAATCAAACTAGCTAAATAAACAAAACATACTAATTCAGCACCCGGACACATCAACATTATAACGACATACATTTTCAGAACTGCAGTCGCCGACCCAGACGTCACCGACAGCCTGTACGAAATAACAACGTTCACAGATAACCCAGGAATCTACTACGAGCACATACAAAACCTCAAGACCTACAACGACGAATGGAAGCTAATAAATTTTATTGACTTAGACACACTAAACGAAAAATTCGAAGAACTAAAAAACTATTTACAAATACTAACAGAAAAATGCGATTCTTACACAGATAGATGTACAATGCGTGGACACATAGAAATGCTCCACAACCGAATATCAATAATTTCAGAACAACAAAACCAGATAGGCACCCTCATAGGCCAACACGACGAGACAAACATACAACAATACCTCGGAAAATACCTCAATTACAGACCAAAAAGGTCAGCCCCTTTTGACTTTATAAGTAAAATAAGCAAGACGCTATTCGGAACTTTAGATTCAGAAGACGCGGAACATCACAATGCAGAAATCGAAAAACTATACGCAAACACCAACCACCTAGCCTTCTTATTAAAAGAACAAACACATATTATACAATCTACACTGGTAGAACACAGAGCGCAACTCCAGGAACTCACAGAACAAATTTAAAAAATTAGAACTATAGAATTTCAAGAACTACTAGATAGTATGACTAGACATACGAGAACCAACGCCGGAAACATCATTTTTCTCAACCACATTCTAAAACTTGACCAATACACTAACGAATACGAACTTGACCTGAACAATTTAATCGACGCAATCCTATTTGCCAGACAGGGAATACTGCACCCCAAAATTCTCACACCTGAACGAATCATGTCAACAATAAGACAAATACAAAGCCACAACCCCATGAAACACTTCCCAGTCCCTCTAGAAAACCAATACGCACAAGAACTAATAAGACTCTCAAGACTCGAAATAGTCTATATAGACGCCAAGATCATTTACATTATCTCAATACAACTACTTAATACTTACACCTTTAACATATACCGATTAAGGGGAGACTTCGGTGAAATTTTGAAAATCGCTATTAGAGGTTGTATGAAAAAATCCTTCCAGCAGTTTTTGAATAATGTCAGTATAGACTGTGAAAAAAAATTTCAGCCTCCTGCGATGAAAATGTAAGCGCAAGGAACCTTGCGAAGAAGATTTTTCTCACCGCTGTCAAAAATTCCTTGCGCATACACTTTCATCGCAGGAGGCTGAAACTTTTTTTCACTATCTGTACTGACATTATTCAAAAATTGCTGCAAGGATTTTTTTATACACGTCTTTTCAAAGTTTTAAGAATTAAAAAACCTGTTTTTGCCAAAAATTTCACCGAAGTCTCCCCTTAATACCTATACCGGTGAAGCAGCATTACGACGCAACAGACGACAAATTTGCATATATAAAACCAAGTAGCGACTATATAGCAATCACTAGGGACAGAAGTTTAGACTTGAAACTAACCGAACTAAAATTCAGCAAATGTATGCTATCACTGGAAACATACTAGGGTGGCCCTTATTTGGTGAAAAAAAAATATTCGGTTTGCCGCCCCCTCAATCGCTTCCAAATTGAACAAAAAAAAATTCGGACCAAATTTTAGGTGATTCGGCCAATGGGAACACGTGCCCCAAGGACGTTAATTTTTTTAATTCTTTTTCTTCTTTTCCTTCCTTCACAGGACATAGTATGACAGAAAAGGAAGAGAAAACGTTGTAACAAATTTTTTTTCAACTTTCGGTTTGGTAGGAAAAGTAATATTTTGGAATTCTGTTAGCAAAAATCGATTAATACGTGTAAAATTACAATCAAAATGGTATGAATTCCTCTTAAGGGGAGGTACCTGAGTAAACAACGAGAAAAACAGGTAAACTTCGGGAATTTTTATCTCAAAAACCAATGTTCCGATTGGATCCAGGTTTTTTTCATTGGAAAATATGTACATTGAGGTATGTTCAGGAATTTTTTTTGAATAAATTCGTTGACTGGAAGCGCCATTGTTGTGGTCAGCGTCAGACGCGTTGTTCCTTGACATGGCTTGTGGTGCCAAGGATTCCGGGCAAGCGATTGATCTGAAACATGAAAACTTAACGGATTCCTGAAATACAATATACAAAGCAGTCCGCTACGTAGGATTTTTTTGAAATTTTCATTATTGACGGAATTGCGACCGTTTTGATTTATTCTTCGTTTTTCGTTCGCAATTTCCGACGATTTTGGTTGCATAAAAAAGCAATGGTTCAATCAAATGGAAAACCCCTACGTAGCGGACTGGTTTGTACATTATATTTCAGAAATCCGTCAAGTTTTTATGTTTCAGATCAATCGCTTACCCGGAATCCTTGGCACCGCAAGCCATGTCAACGAACAACACGTCTGACGCTGACACAACAACGAGTCAACGAAGTTATTCAAAAAAATTCCTGAACATACCTCAATGTACATATTTTCCAATGAAAAAAACCTGGATCCAATCGGAACATTGGCTTTTGAGATAAAAATTCCAGAAATTTACCTATTTTTCTCGCTGTTTACTCAGGTACCTCCCCTTAATGGAAGAAAAATTTGCTACAACCTTTTCTCTTCCTTTTCTGTCATACTATGTCCTGTGAAGGAAGAAAAAGAAGAAAAAAAATTTAAAAAATTAACGTCCTTGGGGCACGTGTTCCCATTGGCCGAATCACCTAAAATTTGGTCCGAATTTTTTTGTTCCATTTGGAACCGATTGAGGGGGCGGCAAACCAAATATTTTTTTTTCACCAAATAAGGGCCACCCTAAAACATACATATGTAGACAGAATCAACCATTTTTCCATTCAAACAACCACGCCATCTGCGAAGTGGGACTATTCATTCGACCAACAGAAACAGACAAAAAGACATGTGACATCAGACTAGGAACCTTCGAAGGAGTGTATTGGACGGAATTAACTACATCAAACTCTTGGATTTACTCCCTAACCAAATCAGAAATTATGCATATCGTTTGCGAAGACGAAGAACCAATACAAATAACACTACGCGATTCCGGAATACTGAAACTCAATAACAAATGCACCGCAAATTCACATACAATCTCACTATCAACAACTAAACACTATCAAACCATAGAAACACATTCATACGCACCAAAATTTAACTTGAACATTTCAACCATCTATGAGGAACCCAAAAACTTATCGTTCATCCCAACATCAATACTAAATAAAACTCCATTCTTAACGTCCAAAGACCTATCCGCAAACGGACTAACTTTAGATGACATTATCAAAAGAACAGACGAAATGACTCAGAACCAAAGAGCCGCAGAAAACGATAACCGTATCGAAAACATGCTTTATTATATCTCTTCCCTATTCGGCTCAGTATCGCTGGTCTACATAGCGCAAAAATTTGCAACAGCAGAGAGAATACTTGAAATATTCAGAAGATTTAGAAGTCCTAACCGAAATCAAGACTCTACCGAACAAAATAATCCTCCAGCAGTCACATGTGCACCAACTACGACAACTACACCAACTACACTAAACATAGAAGCAGCTCAGACAGCTCAAACATCTTTTTATACCTAAATAAGACATTTATAACTGATTTTATTGCCAATAAGTAATATTAACTATACTATAATCTATACTATAACTATTTCCAACATACCAGTTGTACTATCCATCTCAACGTAAGACAATTGTAACAAAATAATACACCTAAACAAGGTAGATTCACTAACGTGAATCTACGCGTAAATGAATCTACTGACGTAGATCCACGTACATAAATACATTCACTAACGTAAATATAAGTATACTTACTGCCGTGAATATACAACCTTATGAGCGGATCCACGTAACTTCACTCAAAAAAAAAACCGTCAAGTCACGGATCTTTGCGCCATTCGACATATCTTTAGTACTATGGGAAAAAAAATACGACTTCAGGGATTTTGAAAAATTTTCAAAAATGGCGGAGTCAGAGCTATTTGAATGTTGGTAAGTCGCTGTTGCACCGCTATGTTTGAAAATTCATATCTCCGAAAGTATTCATCAGAGCGGACTGATCCTGGAATCATTTTGTTCGTAAAAGAATGCGCTTTCATAAAAAAAATGTTGTTTTCAAAAAAAAAATTCTTTCCATTTTTTTTTCGTCGTTTTTATTTTTAATTTCGCTGCCATTTCCGCGGGACCTACAGGAATCCATGGAGATAATTTTTTTCGGATAGCCGAATCTTTCCCCTTCAACCCTAAAAAAAAAAAATTCATGGAGAACCTATTTGGGCCGGAGAAAAAAAATAAAACGTCTTGTCGCGCGTCGCCCCGCGCCGATCTCTTGCAATATTTTAGTGGCTCTGAAAAGGGCCGATGTTTCTAGCGATGATTTGCTCGATGGCACTTAGTGTAGGACACCTCTGTTTGAAATTAATTCATAATTTTCATGGATTCAAAATTTTCTGATGCGGAAAATAATTTTGTTTTGACGAGTTTATGAGATATTGGATTGACCGTATGTAATTTCAGAGTGCCACGAACTGTCAAGGCTTTATCAAATTGATTTTGTAGAATAGATTCTTCCGCTTTATGTTCTGCAGCCGTACAGTACGCAAAAGATTTGCTTCGAAAATAAGAACATGCCCAATTATATAGATCCAGCGGTATTTGAATAGGATCAGAGTTGCCAATCAGTTGTAAACTCGCACGTGAAGCTAATCTCTTAACAGTTCCACCTACTGCATCACATGGCCCTTTTCCACGTGATGTAGCAAAGAAATGCCATTCGGCGTGGCATTGAAAGTCTTCAAAGTGATGTGTTAAATTTATAAAATTCTTTTTGTTCTTATATTGGGAAGCTGCTCCATCAGAGAAATAAATTATTTTTTCTATGGGAATTGAATCTTGGAACTTCTTTTTCATGAAGTTGACTAATTTTTTTTGAAATAAATGAACCGCAACTGTATTATGTTTTAGATGCTCTGAAATTATCACAAAACTAAAATGTCTCAACTGGTCGTCACCGTAACTTTTATAGTAAACCACGATTGGATGAATAGTCGCCTGATTATTGCTCCAGTGAAACCCTTGCGTGGAATCTTGTACAACAAATGCATAATTCTCAGCGAAATCGCATACCACTAAAAATTCGCCAACTTTCAAGCTCTCTTTCATCTTCTGCCAATAACTACTTTGCTGCTTCGCAATGAAATCATGTGCAACCAATTTTGACAATTGATCACAGAAGTTATCCACAAAATCCTCGGACTTTTTGGTAAGTGTCTCCAAAGCCGTTCGATCCACTGATATCCACTGTTTATAAGTAACATCGCTGATGAAATTATCAAAACAACCCCGTAGATTGAGGGATTATATTCCGATACAATTGAAGGGATTAGTTACTTTTAGATATTTAACACAAAACGTTCAGAGTTTGTGCAGTTGGTGACTTCGAATTTCCAGAACAGGTATAGGTATATATAACTCCGAGAAAACATGACCAGTAGACGGATAAGCGAAGACTAAGGTGGTTAAGGGGTCTGTCTAGTAACTCACTTTTGAAAAATCGTTTTTTTTTTTTTTACTTTTTTCGAAAGTAAATATATTAAGAAATATTGTGTGAAAATTTTAGAACGATCCGAGAACTCTAACATTATTTTTGAACGCTTCAAAGGTAGGTACCTCTAGCGCGCTGACCGCAAATTTTACTCGCCTTGTTGATGAAATTTTCGAAACTACTCGACCGATCCTTATGAAATTTGAACCACATATTCTTTAAACCTATCGCTATGTCCCCTATAAATTTTATTCAAAAATTTTGAATTTTACTATATTTTTTTTTCAAAAATCGGCGAAAAAAAACCGGTTTTTTGAAAATTTTTTGTTTTTTCTTCACCATTTTTTTATTTTTTAAAATAATTGAATAAAATTCATAGGGGACATAGCCATTGTCATACCAAACCTAAAGCACTTTGATTTTTTTGTTTCAGACAACACAGCTCCGAGATTTTATCAACAAGGCGGACCTACCTACTTTTCGAGGTGTTGCGTTTGGCTGACGTTTTTGGTCATAATACATGTATAAAATAAAAGAAAAAATTTTTTTTATGTATTTCAAGAGTGTATTTACTAAGCCTAATAACTTTTATATCATTACCTTTATCCAGTATCCCAAGAAATAATCACGAAAATCGCGTTTTTTTCGGCGCGAGCTACTAGACAGACCCCTTAAACAACTATTTTCGGAGAATGAATAGCCCGGGTAAGTAGAGAAGCATCAAATGTAATTTAACTCCACTACGCAACACAAGGAGCTCGCCGCGCGGACGTAGATTGACGCGCGCGGCGACGCGCGACAAGACGTTTTATTTTTTTTCTCCGGCCCAAATAGGTTCTCCATGAATTTTTTTTTTTTAGGGTTGAAGGGGAAAGATTCGGCTATCCGAAAAAAATTATCTCCATGGATTCCTGTAGGTCCAGCGGAAATGGCAGCGAAATTAAAAATAAAAACGACGACAAAAAATGGAAAGAATTTTTTTTTTTCTAAAAACAACATTTTTTTATGAAAGCGCATTCTTTTACGAACAAAACGATTCCAGGATCAGTCCGCTCCGGTGAATACTTTCGGAGATATGAATTTTCAAACATAGCGGTGCAACAGCGACTTACCAACATTCAAATAGCTCTAACTCCGCCATTTTTGAAAATTTTTCAAAATCCCTGAAGTCGTATTTTTTTTCCCATAGTACTAAAGATATGTCGAATGGCGCAAAGATCCGTGACTTGACGGTTTTTTTTTTGAGTGAAGTGACGTGGATCCGCTCTTATACCTAAATTATATTATTATATACATTTTAACTTTTACAAAAAAAAAAAATTTTCTCCTGCTTCACAGGAGCAATATTTTTTTTTCCCCTGGGGATGGGCGTGTTACGTATTCCACCCTATTCCATACTCCTCTATGCTCTCTCACTCTCAACACCCAAGACATAACATCCTGCATGCATCCAGTTTCACCACCTCTAATCAGGGGAAGTCTCACCCTTACATTCCAAGAAGTCCATCCCTACCTATGCTCTCATAAAACTGCACCTGCATGAACGCGCCCATGCCCGGGACAATGGAAAAGATGACCTAACGATTTAGCTCATCTTCAGCTCATTAGTAGCGAATATTGACAAAGGCACTTGCAAGTAAATTGTCAATCAGAGCAGTCGCATATAATTTAGCTCGCATTATAAATTCACTCACCCATCATTTAATCTTACAATTTATAACTCATATATATATGGGGTATTCCAAAATATTTTGAACGGTCATTTACCCCGACCCCCATCGATTTCCGAATGAATTATTTTCACGGTAACCCTAGACTCAGGTATGATTGCTGAATTATTTCAGAATTTTCTGATTTTTTTTTTTAGAAGTTACGATTTTTTGAAAATCGCACTTTTCAGCAACAGCTCGTTTTTCATCAAATTCTAGTCGACAACCAAGGTATCCCATGGAAAAGTGACTTGTACAGAACTTTCCAGTTTTTTGGCGTACTTTGAAATGGAAATATTTGTAGATTTTTTCAGACACCGGAAGTGCCGAAATTCTTGTTTCAAAAATCAAAATCGTGGATTGTAAAAAGTCGCCGTAATCGATCTTTTTGAAATTTGTAGACGAAATTCGACATTGAAAGACGCAATTTTTAAGACCAGGCCGAAGTTGGGCCGGCATCGGGTTTAGGAGGTATGGCTATTTTAACCGGTTCACTGGTAAGGGCACATATATTTGCAAAAAGAAAAAGTGCCACAACTGGTAATGGCACATATATGTGCAACGTGGATATCTCTGTCAGTTTTGAACGGATTTGCATCAAACTTGATGTTTCCCAAGTTTTTTGGGCTTCATGTTGAATACGAAATTATTTCCTTTCACCAGTTTTGGCACAAAACGTTGATTTCGGGTCCACCAGTGAACCGGTTAATCACGCGAAAATTCATATTCCGGCGTTATTTTTGTTATTATTATTATTATTATTAAAATTATTATTATTATTATTTTTATTATAATAGTCAATTAATAATAATAATGGCAATGATAATAATAATGATCATAAAAATAATAATGACAATAATTTTAATAGCAATAATAATAATAACAAAAATAACGCCGGAATATGAATTTTCGCGTGATTAAAATAGCCATACCTCTTAAACCCGATGTCGACCCAACTTCGGCCTGGTCTTAAAAATTCCGTCTTCCAATGTCGAATTTTGTCTACAAATTTCAAAAAGATCGATTACGGCAACTTTTTGCAATCCACGATTTTGATTTTTGAAACGAGAATTTCGGCACTTCCGGTGTCTGAAAAAATCTACAAATATTTCCATTTCAAAGTACGTCAAAAAATTGGAAAGTTCTGTACAAGTCACTTTTCCATGGGATACCTTGGTTGCCGACTAGAATTTGATGAAAAACGAGCTGTTGCCGAAAAGTGCGATTTTCAAAAAATCGTAACTTCTAAAAAAAAAATCGGAAAATTCTAAAATAATTCAGCAATCATTCCTGAGTCTAGGGTTACCGTGAGAATAATTTATTCGGAAATCGATGGGGGTCGGGGCAAATGACCGTTCAAAATATTTTGGAATACCCCATATATAGGTGGTTTTACTACAAATCAAACGTTATCAATAAAAATATACCAATTCACTGTGACCACCTGTCTCTTAAGGGGTTAGCCTACTGTGACGAGCGTCGAAACAGACTAATTTTCAATAATTAATTACGGAAAAACTACCAATGCAATGTTGACAATTTTTTTATACGATGTCATGTACACGTTAAAGAGTGCGTTCAAAAAATTTTATAAAAAAAATTTACAATTGGATAGGTTATATCTCCTCGCGCGTTCCGGTGATTTTCGTCCGCGGTCGATCGGTGTACGTGATATCGCAAGTACCAGTGATCTTAAAAAAAAAAAAAATATGCTCATCAACTAAATTGTATTGGCTATCGGCGGACGGAGCTTTTTTTTTTTCCTCTTTGGTGACGAAAAAAAAAATTCCTGGATTTTTTCGAAATTTTTGGCTCAAAAAAAACGTGTTATTTTTATCAATAACTATTAACCAAAAATGAAAAAAAAGAAAAAGCTCCGTCCGCCGATAGCCAATACAATGTAGTTGATGAGCATTTTTTTTTTTTTTTTTTAAGATCACTGGTACTTGCGATATCACGTACACCGATCGACCGCGGACGAAAATCACCGGAACGCGCGAGGAGATATAACCCATCCAACTGTAAATTTTTTTTAATAACGATTTTTGACCGTACTCTTTAATATGTACATGACATCGTATAAAAAAATTGTCAGCATTGCATAGGTAGTTTTTCCGTAATTAATTATTGAAAATTAGTCTGTTTCGACGCTCGTCACAGTAGGCTAACCCCTTAAAACCCCGGTTATCTCACGGTGTAAAAACGAGGAACGAACTCATCTAAATACATAACAATTGTGGCAGCTCACTCTCTCCATATTCATAACAAAACAGAACTTATTATTCAATTATACGGTTTCTAATTTTGATAATTAGGGAAATTTAGAATTACGAATTGTTGAAAAACATTTAGCGCGTGAAGAAATTATTATTATATCACGTTTCCGATGTAATTCCCGGGAAAACTCAAAAGTACCTCGATTTTAAGAAATACATATGTACATACACCTGCACAGTGTTGCGAGTCACTAATTACATTTGTAATGGAATTACTCATTTAATTATCCATTACTTTGGTAATGTGTAATTAAACCGAGTTTAATTACCCATTACTTTGGTAATGTGTAATTAAATCGAGTTTAATTACACATTACTTTGGTAATTACTTTGGTTTGGTACTTTTGTAATGTGTAATTAAATAAAAATTCAATTACACATTACGAAAGTAATGAGTAATTAAAAAAAATTTAATTACAATTTTCACAACACTGCACCTGCATACTGATATAAAATATATATTTTTCAATAATTCACTACTATCTATATTAGGGTGGTCGTTAAAAATTAAATTTCATCAGACGCCCCCTGAAAAGTTTCCTTTTCGTCTAAAAACATGCAAGCATTTTTTTTTTTTTTTTTTTCATGAAAAGAACACGTGCCGCAAGACGATCAAACATTTGGTTTTTTAACCTGCAGTTTTTTGGAAATGTCTTACATAATGTGCAGATTAGACGAATAACCCATCAAAAAAAGATAAAAATTTGAAATTTTGAAATTTCGATGGGTTATTCGTCAAATCTGCACATCATGTAAGACATTTCCAAAAAACTGCAGGTTGAACAACAAAATGTTTGATCGTCTTTTCATCAAAAAAAAAAAAAAAAAAAAAAAAAAAAAAAATTGCTTGCATGTTTTTAGACGAATAGTTATATATAATTTTATACATAGTGTAATGTAAGAATGTAAGATTGATTTGTGTTTCATATATAGTCATATATAGTCATACATAATCATATATGGCTTTATATAATTATATATAATTATATATAATATTATATATGAATACATATGGCTTTATTTGACTGTGAGTAGATATTTATATGGTTATATATAATCATATATTGTTATATATAATTATATATAACCGTATAAACCTATGTATGGTTCCAGTTTTTCGTCAGATATAATTATATATGAATATACAGGGTGATTTTTTTTAATCGCCTCAGGCTGATATCTCCGAAACCAAGCAAAATACGGAAAAACACCTCAGACAAAACTTATGGGATATCAAGGGGGAAAGGATATGGGGCAATCATATCTTTTGTAGGTGGAAGCGCTGAGCTGTGGTGAAGGTCAACTTGGTTTTTTTAAATGGAATGGTAAAGTTTTCTTCACAGAATCTGAAAGAGCATCAGATTTTGCATCAAAAACACCTGACCAGATATTTTCTAAAGTTGATGGTTTATGAGATAAGAGCTGGGCAAGTTGAGTCAAAAGAGGAAGTCCAAATTACCTGAATACTGTTCTTAAGTTTTCTCGAAAAAGTCTGAGATACTTTTTTATGGAAGATAAAAATAACAAGTTGGTACAAACCGATTGAACCCAGAAATGACAGTAATGACGATAACATTATTGATCAAATTTATTGACCTCAACTTATTTGACCGTGATATCTAATCTTGACAACAATTTCAAGTAGAAAAGTATCTCAGACAGTTTCGATAAAACTATAAACCATCAACTTTAGAAAATATCTGGTCAGGTGTTTTTGATGCAGAATCTGATGCTCTTTCAGATTCTGTGAAGAAAACTTTACCATTCCGTTTAAAAAAACCAAGTTGACCTTCACCATAGCTCAGCGCCTCTACCTACAAAATATATGATTGCACCAGATCCCTTCCCCCTCGATATCCTATAAGTTTTGGCTGAGGTGTTTTCCCGTATCTTGCTTAGTTTCGGAGATATTAGCCTGGGGCGATTAAAAAAAATCACCCTGTATATATGTGGGGCATTCCATGCCAACTCGACCAGCCCGTGACCTCGACCTTTCCGATTTGGTCCGCGATTTTTTATATGGTTAATCCACCTCAAAAAGACACTCCAGATTTTTTTCAGATTTTTTCTATTATTAGGTTATTTTTAAATCGACTCGAAAGGTAAAAAAAGAACGCCCGCTCCAAAAAATCTGAAAAAATTCACAAAATTTCTAAAAAACATAACGAATTTTTTCATATTTATTTCAAGATGGAGAAATCGATAGATAGGCTTTTTATGGATAGCACTTCTATGGTATTGAAGGAATAAAATTTTTTTGATGTTCTTTCTATGTTTTTTGGCGCGCTGAATTCGAATCCAAAGATGGTTTTTACGTATCATGATTTTACAGCTATTCGAATCAATTTTTCAATTTCTCATCCAATGAAAAATTTCCATCTTGAAATAAATATGAAAAAATTTGTTATGTTTTTTAGAAATTTTGTGAATTTTTTCAGATTTTTTGGAGGGGGCGTTCTTTTTTTACCTTTCGAGTCGATTTAAAAATAACCTAATCATAGAAAAAATCTGAAAAAAATCTGGAGTGTCTTTTTGAGGTGGATTAACCATATAAAAAATCGCGGACCAAATCAGAAAGGTCGAGGTCACGGGCTGGTCGAGTTGGCATGGAATGCCCCATGTATATATGCAACTATATATAATCATATAAAATTCTATCTAAACTGATATAATTTTATAAAATTTCATCTGTCATCATATAAAATTTTATAAAATTTTAAAATGTAAAATATTTAATAAAATTATTAATAAAATTATTAATAAAATTATTAATAAATTTTATAAGATTTGGTAAAATTATACCAACGCCGTATTTAAGCACAGGTTAACTAGGCTATAGCCTAGGGCGGCAATATTTCAGAGGCAGCAGAATCGCGGGCGGCAACCACACGGAAAGATATAAACCCGACTGGTTACGGTTTTGCACACGACTCAGTCACACATGGAGCTGAGTAGGCACCGATAGCCAAAAAAAAGAAGAATAAGAAGAAGAACACGAAGAAGAATACACGTTCGCTGCTTAGATGCGTTAAATGTAAGCCTTAGCGAAAATGTCGAATTAATTGAGACATAAAGGAAGATTTATCAAACAAAAAGTGTTCGACAAAAAAGTCAAAGTCGCGGCTATCTCACAACCGAGGAAACGATCCAGGGATGAAGTTGAAGACGCTTCGGAACCCAGCCTTTGCCATGGAAAACGCGTCGTCGATTTGTCAGTACTTGGCGAAAATCTTCAGTGCTGCAAATGTCGACAGGTGCTTTCTTTACGAAAAATTGTGAACGAAAAACGACTCGGTTTGCATTCGATTTTGACCATTAGCTGTGAGAGCTGTGGTGTAAATACGTCAGTCCACACTGGCAAAACTCACGAGACGAGAAACAACGTCAAACATTATGATGTGAACACAACAGCAGTGCTCGGTAAGCTTAATATCATGGAGTTGTTTATACAGTGTGCAGTATTGCACATCAGGTTTTTTCACTTTGCCGGGTACTGATTGAGAATTATAACCCATTAGGTGCTGTACATGCTGGAGTCGGTAGCACGGCTTTAAACAAAATACTCGCTTGTTTGAACATACCTCCAGTATCCGAAAATTTGTTTAAGCGATATGAACGAGAACTTGGTCCAATGATGGAAGCGAATGCCAAAGAAAGTTGTAAGCGAGCTGCCGAAGAGGAGCGCAGATTGGTCATCAATAATGTCGACAAATTATGCCAGGAAATGTGAGGCTTTTGCATTGAAGCATACACGGAGAGAAAAATCTAGGGTTCGATGCAAAAAAATCTATGGAACTATTCCCAGAGAAAGGCTTGCTATTGAAGTGTGGCCAATATTCACGCGTTATTCGCTAGTTTTTCCTCTCCGTGTAGTGATCGCATATTGTATATCATAGATTCCGATGAAAAATTCACATTTCAAACGAGTAGATTAAAAAAAACCATACAAAAAAAAAAAAATACAAATGAAAATATTTATATGCTGAAATATTGTATGAGTCCAATTCTTTGACCCTTCTATTACTCCTTTTTGCATTAGGCCGAGTGAAATAGTCAAAGAAATTTATCCTCATCTGAATGTTTTTCGACCCTGTGCGAACCAAAATTATTACCAATCCTCCTACGAAGATCGTACTACTGAAACTAATTCTACGACGCCTCAGACACCGGAAAAATTCGACGGAGCATTGGGTAACATCGTCAACATCATCGTCTCCTATGATATGGGATGGAGTAAGTGCGGCAATGGGAGGAGTTATGATAGCCTCAATGGTTATGGTTGTATATTAGAATTTTTGAGCGGAAAGGTTCTCGATTTTGCTACGAGAAATCGAAAATGCAAGTATTGTAATGCTGGTCGAGCAAAGGATGACCATGATTGCCGGAAAAACTTTCAAGGAAGTGCTAAAGCGATGGAGCCAGATGTCGGAGCTGAGCTGGTTAACCGCAGCACTATTCTCACAGAAACGGGGCTCAATGTTCGTGTTTTGATTGGAGATGAAGATAGCTCTACTATAGCAGCGGTGCGTCGCGGAAATTCGCAACAAATTTTCAAATTAGCCGATACAAATCATTTGCGAAAACACTTCGTCAACGATCTATATGAGATACAGAAACTGTATGAAGAAATGAGGAAAAAAGAAGTAATCCCTCATTTGAAGAAATGTTTTGGATACGCTGTAGCTCAGAATAAAGAAAAACCTGTGGAGCTAGCAGACTGTCTCCGTAATATACCAAACCATATTTTTGATCGACACGAAAACTGTGGAAGCTGGTGCATTTGCCGCTAGACTGAATCAAGTGCTCAGAAAATTATATTAAAAGATCCAGAGCTCCACATGAAACTCACTGAAATCTTCACGAAGTATGCAAATAACGCGGCGAAATTTTCAGTCGTTGCTTCAAGTCAGTCAAACGAAAGCCTGAATTGCATTATGGCTCACAAGGCTCCGAAAAATCGCTGCTACAGCCAAAGCGAGTCCGCTGATTTTCGTTTGGCAAGTGCTGTATGTAATAAGAATGACGGTGAGAATTATTTATTAGCGGTCAAGAAAAAACTATGTGTTTCACCAGGCAAGCATACTGAAATATTCGCAACGAAGAGACATATAAAGCATATCCGAAGAATGACGAAGGCAAAATTACCTTCAACGAAAAATCGCAGAAATATACTGGCTCAAGAAAGAGAGGCGTTGAGAAGAAAAACTGAACAAACGGAAGGAATTCAATACCAATCCAATTGCGGTCTAGAACTTGATATCGATGACGTAGAGAGTAATTTTGAAAGCGAGCTTATTGGTGGCGATATCGGAAACACTTCCCTATCACCGGACGAGGTACAACTAGTGTTCTTTGACTTGGAAACTTCGGGACTCAAAAAAACAGCAGACATCCTCCAGATTGCTGCGAGATGCGAAGGGCACGCATTTTGCTCATATGCGAATCCTACACAGCCCATTGCGCAAGGTGCGACGAACGTCACTGGATTACATAATGTCGCAGGAGAGTTATTTCTGTATAACAGGCGGGTCCCATAAATTCCTTTGAAAGAAGTACTGTATGCATTCAAAGAATGGCTAGCTGCCTTATCTAAACCGTGTATTCTGGTTGCGCACAATGCAAGATTTGACACTCCTCGCTTACTCAATGCTTTGAAAAATCATTCGATGCTAGTCGATTTCAAAAACATTATCGTCGGATTTTCGGATACTCTTGTCATTTTAAGAAAACTCCATCCTCAGAGGAAAGGTCCTGGATCTTTCAAACTTTCTACTCTGGCCCAAGATTTGCTGCAAATAGAGCCGACTGGAAATTTTCACGAAGCAATGTACGATGTTGAAATTTTAGAAAAAATAGCATCTACCATTCCAAAAGAGAATCTCGTCGCAAACGGTAAATCTTTCACGGAATCACTACTCCACGAAAGTCATTTACAAAAGGCAGCAATGCTGGAACGATCATTGACAGTTCTGAAAGGTATTATATCGGAGGGAATGA
This sequence comes from Tenthredo mesomela, assembly GCA_943736025.1. Classification (NCBI taxonomy): domain Eukaryota; kingdom Metazoa; phylum Arthropoda; class Insecta; order Hymenoptera; family Tenthredinidae; genus Tenthredo; species Tenthredo mesomela. The sequence continues at coordinate 35,242,042 of OX031014.1, forward strand.
TAAAAAAAATTGCAAATGCATGCATCGATTATGCGAAATTACCCGAGTCGAAATTTTAGCCCTCCTTTGAATGCTCCTGAACCTATTTCTTTTGTATCGCGCAAGCCGCCACCCTCCGTTGAACCTACCAGGCCCTATTTGCAAAATTCAGTGTTGTCGGTGAACCTCCTTTCACTCCACTTCACCCTCCGATGGCCCTCCTAGACCTCTTTCAGATCGCAAATATCTCGCGGACATGAACCTACGTAGCCTTATTTGAATCCGAAGACCCCTGTCTTCACCCTACGTAGCCTCCTTTGGATCTAAAGTCTCCTACTCTGACCCTACATAGCCTACTTTGGATCCAATGCTGGCCAAGAACAATAGGACCAAAAACTTTGGATCCAAATGAGGCTATGTAGGGTCAAGGCAGGAGACTGAATTCAAAGGAGGTTACGTAGGGTCAATGCAGTAATCTGCATTCTGGGATATGTTTTTTTGTAACTCTACTAGTTCTTTCAACTCCGGTTCTTAGTTTATTATATCCATAACTCTGTGGTTCACACGAAAATACGTAATCCACAGATTCGTAAGCGTGCGCCCAACGCTCAAGCCTTGACAACTCAAAGGCCCCTATCAGGATCAGTTGTGGATCCCACAATAATAGGTGTCTATATCATTGCTCAATCGGTTCACCGGATTTGTAAAATATGGAATATATAGGTACACTGTCAGAGAAAAAAAATGTTCCAGGAGATCCACTAAAAGTTTTACGGTAATTTCAACACTGTTTTTAGTTCATACGACGGAAGTGGAATTTTCCACTTCAAGTAAATTTATGTTTTAAATAAAAAAAAGTGTCGAAATGAACATATACATTTTTGTGGACCTCCTGGACCATTTTTTTTTTTTTTTCTAACGAATTGTCATATTTCATTCGGATAAACAGATAACCGCGTAAACGAAAAATGCATAATATAATATTTAGTAATTAATGGTAATAATATATGCAAGAACTTCAATCTAGTCAAATTTCAAATGCCACGACGGAAGTGGAATTTTCCACTTCAAGTAAATTCATGTTTTAAATAAAAAAAAGTGTCGAAATGAATATATACATTTTTGTGGACCTCCTGGACCATTTTTTTTTTTTTCTAACGAAATGTCATATTTCATTCGGATAAACAGATAACCGCGTAAACGAAAAATGCATAATATAATATTTAGTAATTAATGGTAATAATATATGCAAGAACTTCAATCTAGTCAAATTTCAAATGCCAATACTCAAATGCCAAATTTTGATAACATTGAAATATTTCGAGTTATAACTTGACACTTTGATGGGCCTCGAACAAGTAGTAGAGTATTGAATCTAATGCCATATGATAGTTTAGCGTAGTGGTTAGGGCGTGCGACTAGTAACCAAGCGGACGTGGGTTCAAATCCCGGCGGGGACGAAAAATGCGGCGATCTTTTCAGTGCGTGCATAATGCGATTTTAGCAACATAATAATGCGTAGGTTGGGTCATCTGACAATAATAACCGTCAAATATCGTATTTTTGTTTTTTTTTCTACTATTATTAATTAATAATTTTCTGCCTCGCTAGCGCCCGGTTGAAATTTCTGCTAAAGAAGGAGGGTCTGTAGGGTCTACGCGAGATTCGATTCAGGCCGAGAGGAGGCTCTGTAGGCCCTAGGAGCGATTCGGTTCAGGCCGAAAGAAGGGTCTGTAGGGTCTACGCAAGATCGATTTAGGCCGAAAGCAGGGTCTGTAGGGCTGGTGTAACATCTGCAATAGGCCCAAAAGAGAGTCCGGAGGATTCGTTTGTACCCTCCATAACCTCCTTTGAATCCAAATGTTCAGTTTCTGCCACTTTTGTAGGTTCAAGTGGAGTCTAACATTAAACGTACCGAACCTCCTTTGACTCCTCGATACTCCCAAGATTTGACAACTCTCGACGAGACTACGAGGTTTAAAGGAGGTTCAAAGCAGGCCTAAAATTTCGACTCGGGTAACGGACGTGTATAATGAAAGTGGAAAACAGGGTATCGTGCAACTGTTGTCGGCTAAGCAGAGGGACAATAAACCTTTTGTAACCAAAGACAAGAAAATATTGAAAAAAAACATTGCACTATTTTTAGGTCGAACCAAAGCACAGCAATAGTTTAGTTATAGAAAAAGACTCAGAAAAATAAGAATTTTATATATTTCTTCAAGGATTCTACCTATATTCACAAATTGTCCTCGCAACAAATACGGTTAAAAAAATGGAGATATAGGTAGGGGAGAGTGGGGCAAGACCGGCAGTGGGGGCAAAACCGGCACCAAAAAAAAAAATGACCTAATGGTATTTTCGAATTAAGGCGAGTCATACGAAACGCCATACCGAGTGGTTTCGCTGAAAGCGATAAAAATTTTGGAGGGTGGGGCAAAACCGGCACCAAAAAAAAAAGCGGCTAAATCGTATTTTAAACATCTATAATTAATAGGCTTCGAACGATAGAGTCACTACTCAAAGTTGTAATTATAGATGTTTAAAATACATGACGAATCTTTCAAAAATGGCAAACCCACAGACTCGACCGTATATTTTATTATCTTGCCCGATTATAAATTCACATATTACGGCTCGTTGCGCTCTTAAAGCGGCGCGCCGGACCGTGTGTGCGCTATTGCCAGATCGCGACGCCCTCTCCCCTTCACGCAATCGTTCGCTACTCCGATACTTCCAATAACACCGCAAATTTCATTCTTCTCACGGCTATATGTCAAAAACTGTATGGTAAACCGTTTTCAGATTTCTTCAGAATATTTATATAATGCTTCTCTAGTCTCCCGTAGTTTTTTATCAAATTCTTAAATTACGCTCGGATGCTACGATGAAGTACGTGTCGTTGGTGTATGCTTGATGCATAAGATACATGCTAATCAGGCCAACTTTAACTTCAATTTTCTCCAGTTTGAAACGGTCAGTCGCTTTGAAATTTCACAGGCAATTAGATATCATCTTGATAAATACGTGGACAAAGTTTCACAGATTTCTTAAGAAATTGATTTCAAGGAGGTACTACCTTAATGCAGCTCGTACTTTTCACGGGTAATTATTATAAAGTATAATCTATCGTGATTTCCATAAATTGCTGGTTGTAATTTTTTTTATATAACGCAAGCATGATTTCCTCGCTTTTTGATGCCTTTGTATAGGACCTAAAGTAGTACTTTTAAGTACTAGGACTTAAAAGTACCACTTTTAGGTCCCATACAGAGGCATCAAATAGCGAGAAAAATATGCTTGCGTTATATAAAGTATCGTGTGCACCATGGAGGTGGGCTTTTTAACGCCTCGCACGATGTTTTCACTACTCGTCTTCGCCTCGCACGCTTCGCGCGCTCATCTACGACTCGTACTTAAAACATCGCACTCGGCCTTAAAAGTGCCACTTTACCTCCTTGGTGCACAATGTATTATTTCGTTTTTTTTTTTTTTTTCAATACATGAATTCTGTTTCGAAATCTAGATTCCCTAAAAATAATGATACCAAAAAGAAATGGATGAATGCTATTGGTTTATCGGTTGTTCCAAAAACTGCAGTTATATGTAGCGACCTCTTCGATGACAACGCATTTCATGATACTGATGGATACACAAACAGAAGACGATTACTGTCAGATGCTGTTCCTAGAGATAAAAATCTTGCAATTGGGCAACCCTCTGCTAATCATACACCAGAGATATCGACAAATATTGAAGCTGCTTGTAGTGCTCCAGGGCCGGCGGAACACAATTTTCCGAGGTCTGGAACAGGATTATGGGGGGGGGGGGGGGGGGGGGGGGGATTTTTGGGCATTTTCAAAGTGTGAAGGTAGATTTTTGTCCCAGGCTTAGCAGCATTTCAAACATTTTACAAAAAAACTGAAAAAAGTGAATACAGACTCAAAATTTGAGGTATGGAATTCCATACCCGCTAAAGTCCGAGGTCTGGAACGACGAGACCTACCAGACACGTTTCGCCGGCCCTGTAGTGCTCAGAACATTGAGAGAAATGATCCTCCAAGCAATGCCAAGAGTACTATAATCAAGGATAACGTCAGTAACAGTCTCAAAATGTTAGTTGAAATGTCTAAGAAATACAATTACACCCTATCTGTGATATTTACTTTGATACAGGAACGTATATAATTTATCCAATATTTATATATGAGTCATTCCACGTCAGACCGGACACCTTTCAGACACTATGTTCTTGAAACTCGACGTCATTTTTTTCACAGCTTCTATGAGTCAAATGAATGAGTCAAACAATTTTTCAAATTTTTTCATCTTCAATAGTTTCAGTGTTGCAGGGGGTTGAATTTTGTCAAAAAGGGGCAAAAAACGGAAACACGCTGTCTTTCAAATGCTCATATCTTCGGTTCTATCCATCTTACAGGCTTGATTCTGTGTTCGTTTCGAAGCTCTTGGAACAGACTTTTATATTATATTTTTCAAATGTTGGTATAGCGATAACGACTATTTGTTACAAACAATTATATTATTCAAATGTGATTTTCAAGGTGAGAACACGCTTTTAAAATTTTGAAAAAAATATGAGCGTATTTCTTGGACAATTTCCTAGAAGAGAGGTAAGTTTCAAAATGGAACTCGGATGTAAAGTATTTTTAAACAGTGATTAATTAAAAGAAAGTGGCGCCGCGCGACGCTGCTGGCGCGCCCCTTACATAGATCCACGCTTTTGCTTAATCAATCGCTGTTCAAAAATGCTTTCCATCCAAGTTCCATTTTTGAACTTACTTTTCTTTCAGGAAATTGTCCGAGGAACACGCTCTTTTTTTTTTTCAAAATTTTCAGAGCGTGTTCTCACCTTGAAAATCGCATTGCAATAATATAATTGTTTATAACAAATGGTGCAAAAACCTTTCGCCAAGTGCAATAATGAGGTCCCTACTAAAAACGAAAGAATAAAAAGAAAAATATCCACGTACAAAAATATTGAAATCATATACAGTGCCAAGTCTTCTTTAACATAATATACATGTCTTCTGTATACCATAAGTTTACAACAGAAAATTGAAGAGCCTTGTGCTCGTTCACTCGCAAAAAAAAAAAAAAAAAAAAAAAAAATTTGGCTTCCGTGGTACTTGGCGGGCCAATATTGTTCTCTCGTACTTGTCTACAAAGGGCCGCCAAGTACCACTACCTCCAAATTTTTTTTTTTTTTTGCGAGTGAACGAGCACAAGGCTCTTTAATTTTCTGTTGTAAACTTATGGTATACAGAAGGCATGTATATTATGTTAAAGAAGACTTGGCACTGTATGTGATTTCAATATTTTTGTACGTGGATATTTTTCTTTTTATTCTTTCGTTTTTAGTAGGGACCACATTATTGCACTTGGCGAAAGGTTTTTGCACTATAGGTGCTTTTGTTGTTGATTTCACTACTTTTTGTACAATTTTGTATTTTATACACGTATGTTTATATATTTTTTTTTTTTTTTACAGTCGTAACATGTGTGTTTTTTTTTCATTTAGTTCTACGAAGTGTTTCCTTATAATCCGTTATAATAACTCTATATGCCTGCAACGTGTAACCCTGCACGCAACCCTCTTCCTTTGTCTACATATTTTATTTATTCATGTGGTTACGCGAAACAAGAAGTGAACACGAAAATAGTGAAAAACGGAAAAAACAAGTACCAAGCTCTAAAAACGGCGCTGATGAAAAGCGCAGCTTCCTATTGTCCGCAGATTCATGATTATTCAAATATTCAAATAAATAGTTGAAAATATACAGGGCGACCATTCACTTTGCGCACACCACCTGCTAAGTTTTCGTCCTCCAGGTCCACCGCTACGTAGTTTCCGTCCTCCATGTCCACTGCACCGTAGTTTCCGTTCTCTAGGTCGGCCGGTACATAGTTTCTGTCCTCCAGGACTACCGCCACGTAGTTTTAGTCCTCCAGATCCACCGCTACGTAGTTAAGAACGTCGTGTGTACAACATCAATTGTTCATCAATAATTACTCACAATTGGTCGACCTGGAGGACGGAAACTACCGTGCGGTAGTCATGGAGGACGGAAAAACTACCGTGCGGTAGACATGGAGGACGGAAACTACGTAGCGGTGGACCTGGAGGACGGAAACTACGTAGCGGTGGACCTGTAGGACGGAAACTACGTAGCAGTGGACCTGGAGGACGGAGACTACGTAGCGGTCGACCTGGAGGACGAAAACTACGTAGCGGTAGTCCTGGAGGACAGAAACTACGTAGCGGTAGTCCTGGAGGACAAAAACTACCTAGCGGTCGACCTAGAGAACGAAAACTACGTAGCAGTGGACCTGGAGGACGAAAACTACGTAGCGGTGGTGCTGGAGGACAGAAACTACGTAGCGGTGGACATGGCGGACGGAAACTACGTAGCGGTGGACCTGGAGGACGGAAACTACTTAGCGGTCGACCTGGAGGATGAAAACTACGTAGTGGTCGACCTGGAGGACAGAAACTACGTAGCGGTCGACCTAGAGGACGAAACCGACTTAGCGGTGATCCTGGTCACAGATGACGGAAGCGTATGTTGTACGAAGACAACTCCCGGCAACGACGCCGTTAACACTCATAGTTTAAAAAAATATTATAAGAGCGCCATCTTGCAACTGATGTCACTGCTGTCTAGTGGTGGCCACTCTTTCCTCATTTTTATCCGCATAGCTTTAGTGAACTGTCAGATCTGGCTGAAGGAGGTGAAACGACGAAAAAAATTTCAGACGAAACGGGTACTTGAAAACTTGAAATAATCATACCTCAGCTTTCCGTGCACTGATTCAATCGAAGTTAGACTCATAGGCCAAGCAATAGAGCTAACAAAAGGTCGATTTCGTGACACAAATACTACCTGAAATCTGACTGTGCAGTAGGGTGGAGTGAAAAATGCACTTTTTTTAAATCGCTATCTCCTTAGCACTCAAAAATTGCGTCTTGACATCCTGAAAACCCACACCAAAGGATTTTTTTATGAGACCACATCTTGAGGTGCCTAGATGAAGATTACATTTTTACTTCACTTTCGGGAACTTCCAGACTCGGATATATCCTTCCATTCACTAGAATGCAATTTTCAGCTAACAATTAAAATTTCGAATAATGATCGAATTGGCTTCATTTCAAACTTTTAAAGAAACAACAGAAATTTGGTTATTCTGAGTATGACACGGAAATAACCAAATTTCTGTTGTTTTTTTGAAGGTTTGCAATGAAGCCAATTAGATCATTATTCGAAATTTTAATTGTTAGCTGAAAATTGCATTCTGGTGGAAGGAAGGATATATCCGAGTCTGGAAGTTCCCGAAAGCGAAGTAAAAATGTAATCTTCGTCTAGGCACCTCGAGATGTGGTCTCATAAAAAAATCCTTTGGTGTGGGTTTTCAGGATGTCAAGACGTAATTTTTGATTGCTAAGGAGATAGCGATTTGAAAAAAGTGAATTTTTCACTCCGCCCTACTGTGCAGTCATATAATAGGCAGTGCCTAGATGTTTTTTATCATAAATGCCACTCCTGAATCGTCTTGGTTTTTTTTTTGAGAAGCGAAAAATAGCCAAAAAAAGCAAAATTTTTGCTTTTTCGCTTATAAAATGTAAAGTATTGATCCAATCGCGAAGCTACACTGGCACTTTTTGTAGAGAATTCAAAGACGAAAAAATTGAGAGGTGACGCGTCTCAATCGGATCATTAGTTTCGGAGAAAAGTGAAAAAAAACGGAAAAAATCATCAATTTTTCAAAAATTCATAACTCAGTCAATTTTTGAGATGAAGCGTAGTCCCTTCGGAGTTGAGTTGTTATTATCATATACTTTATTGGTGCAAAACCTGGAAGCTGTCGGATAAATAGTTTCTGCACAATTGCAGTTTTTTTAATTTGATGTACTTTTTTCAAGAAGGTCGTGATGCTCGGCTAGTTGTTCGATTTGAATTTTTCTAAAAGCATTTTGAAAAAGAGAGAAAATACTTGAAATCGTATATTTTCCCGATACCGACAAATGATTTTTAGTGGGTGAAAAACGGTGCCAAACAGGAGCGAAAACGCTCGAGCGCAGGTTTCACCTCGCGTAGCGAGCGACCCCCACTCTACGACTACCTCGGCGCGCTCGAGCGTTTTCGCTCCTGTTTGGCACCGTTTTTCACCCACTAAAAATCATTTGTTGGTATCGGGAAAATATACGATTTCAAGTATTTTCTCTCTTCTTCAAAATGCTTTTTGAAAAATTCAAATCGAACAACTGGCCGAGCATCACGACCTTCTTGAAAAAAGTACATCAAATTCAAAAAACTGCAATTGTGCAGAAACTATTTATCCAACAGCTTCCAGGTTTTGCACCAATAAAGTATACGATAATACCAACTTAACTCCGAAGGGACTACGCTTCATCTCAAAAATTGACTGAGTTATGAATTTTTGAAAAATTGATGATTTTTTCCGTTTTTTTTACTTTTCTCCGAAACTAATGATCCGATTGAGACGCGTCACCTCTCAATTTTGTCGTCTTCGAATTCTCTACAAAAAGTGCCAGTGTAGCTTCTCGATTGGATCAATACTTTACATTTTATAAGCGAAAAAGCAAAAATTTTGCTGTTTTTGGCTATTTTTCGCTTCTAAAAAAAAAACCAAGACGATTCAGGAGTGGCATTTATGATAAAAAACATCTAGGCACTACCTATTATATGACTGCACAGTCAGATTTCAGGTAGTATTTGTGTCACGAAAAAAACCTCTATTGCTTGGCCTATCAAATGAAAGCTCTTGAGACCCACATTCTAGGATAAATATTCCAATTCCCTGGATATCGCGAGAAGAAAGAAATCAGGAAATACTGTTTCCCCACCACGCCGTTTAGCTGCCGTTCGGGTATATAGACTCGGTCGAGTCTCGCGCGTTTTTTTAATTTTTTTTTATTGCACTTGGCGCGAGACTCTACCGAGTCTCTTGATAGTAGTTGTTGCTATGGCAAAATTAAAAAAATCTATAATATTAAAGTACGAAAAACGTCTGTCCCGTCTGTCCCCGAAATTTTTCAGGATGTATGTCTCATGTGTCCGATCTGTCCCGTGTGTTTATATGATTTGATGATGATATTATTATCAATATCGTTCCAGAGTTGATTCATGAGTTTTTTAGATTATAATTTTAGATTACAAAAAAAGTATAGTAGGGACAGTAATAATAACACCTGTTCTTACGATATATTATTTATTATATTTATTTTTTTTTCATTAATGATTTTAGAAAAATCGCAAAATTGTCGGCCACGGCCTCCTTTCGCCACTGCTCTGCCTGCTGCCTTCGCCGCCACTCTCTGGCGCTATTGCCGGCCCTTGTCCCTCTGTGCACTGTTGAAAAATCAAATACTCGAATAAATATATTTTACGAAACCTAGACAGAATTATTGAGAATGACCTTGCGATTACGTATAGATGCAAATTCACACCGAGGGTTTCTTATTTCGCCTGTATCTTTTCGATATTGGGAAGTACCGGGTATCCCCCACCACGAAAAAAAAATTAGGACAGTTTTCCCAGCAGATGGCTCTGGACCAACATTCAATTATATTTTGGCCATCGAAGGAGACGGACGTGAATTCATTTTCGGTGCGAATTTCTACCCGCCTGTACCTCCTGGTTGATAACCAAGTTTTAGCGATTAAGGAATCAAATATACTCGAATAACAGGGCTATTAGTGGTCAAGCCCCCTAAAAAATATGATTATAATTTATAGGACTGATAAAGATTGAAAAATATGACCTAAAAATGAGCGAAATATCCTCATTGTATGACAGAAAATTGATTCAAATATGACGAAGAAGAGCGAACAATGAATGTAACAAAAACTGAGTCAAAACTCTCGTGAGGTAAAGAAAAAGGAAAATTGAAGTAAGGATTGGTAGTGAACCCTTTCAGTCACAGTGGGACCGCTACGGTCCCACCCTACAAGTATAAAAACCCAATGCCGGATTCGTAATCAGTGACCCCAAAAACCTTCGGATACCAATTTTCCTCAAAATCGGTGCACACCAAAAATGCGTGACTGAAAGGGTTAACGTATCGTTTGCTTTAGGGTGAAGGTGGGTAGCTCCGACCGGCGGGTACCCCCGTTCGTCTGAAGTTTTGGACACTTACGTGCAGATCAATTTGAAAAATAAAAAGTGAAAATTAGGGCAACGATCTTGGTCACATTTTCGCAATACAACCTGACTGGAAAAATATTACCAATCTGACAAAAAGCGACCGACTAACAGCCCTGAATCAAATATAGGGGAGACCGGGGCGGAACGGCCCACCTAACGTTTGGAGCAAATTTTTGATGTCTCAATGATGAAAATTTTTTTTTTTTAAGGTAGGACCCGATTATTCAAACATTTTTGTAATCAAATTTACAAATGAAGATAGTATAAAATAACATGTTTCGTTTGTTATATCAATAAACTAAAAAAGTGCCTTCAAGTCCGTTCCGCCCCGTACCCGGGGCGGAATGGACTTCGTTTCTTTTTCAATTCCTTCGATGACACATCCTACAAATAAGCTTTGATTATCAAAATTACGTATCATCTGCAAATGAAAAAGACAAAACATACCGTAGAATTCGTCAAATGAAAAATAAAAGGCGACCGCAGCGGGACGGACTATACCAGTAAACCGAGTAAACCATTCCGCCCCAAACGCATATCTATTGAGAAAATATTCAGTGACCATTGTAAACAATTTTTCTTTATAACTGCATTGTACACAAAGATAGCTAAGAACATGCTGATTTGAGGGGACAAAACGTTGATTGTGCAGAAAAAAATATGACAGATTTACTTTAGTCGGAAACGGTCCGGAAAGTTATAATAGAACAGCGAATTCGCTGACTTTTATAGGCAGACTACGTAACTGGCGCACGACAACAATTGCAACCTTACTAAACCATCACAGACATTGTTTTGATGAACACTTGTCAGTCTAAGTGCAGTCTAGCGCCTCTAGACGAAATTAGACCACCGAGACCGTTCTGCCCCGGTAGCCCATTCCGCCCCGGTCTCGCCTACTCGAATAAATACTGCACTGTCATAATATTCCGCGTTGATTTGTTTTTTTAGGGTTACTCCGATAATACCTACTACAATTTCCAATTGCTCAATGAATCAATTTTTTTCTAAATTTTCGAATGAATAAACTTGTATTCATTCATTGTATGGAAAATAAACCAGTGACTCCAGCAGAAGTTTCCAGCAGATCAAATTACATAAAAATCCTACTCGATCCGGTCTACAAAATTTTTTTCATCAACATAATCGCAATTTTTGGCAATTTTCAAGGATTTTTAGCAATATACTTATATTTAAAACGGCTTATGGCCCAAATCAACTTCAGATTCGAATTCAGCGGATCAAAATACATGAAAATCATGCTTGGTCTAGTTCAACAAAATTTTTTTCACAACAAAGACACCCAGTTTTCGCTATTTTTTACGGTTTTTTGCAATTTACTCGAGATTTTGAGGGTGTACGGTTAAAACTGACTCCAGATTCAGATTCAGCAGGTCGGAATACATGTCGGTAGGTAGGTGGCGTCAAATGTACAAACCACTTTTTTTTTGTGTGCCGGTGTAATTAATACGTCAGATGTAAAATTTTGTCTAATAAAAATTTAAATGTATGGAATTTGTATATTTCATATTCATTTAAGCTCGCAATTTCAATAACAAGTCTTAGGTGAGTCGGTAGCGGGCAGAGATGGCAAGCGCATGGTTCACGGATCGATCCCCGGTCGGGACCAAGTTTTTTTTTTTTATTTTACCCAGGGCCGATACAAGTATATAAAACTATATAAAATCATATAAAAATATATGAAACTATATACCGCCAAAACTCATATCTAATTTTATATAGCCATTTATATATAATTTTATATAATTATAAAAAAAAAAATATCCCGGGAAGTTTTCTAAATATGAAGAATCTAGATAGGCATCAAGACGGGTACGTCTACGTTATTGATAAACGGACAGACAACGTGATGTAAGTATAGTAGCCGCTGTGTGTAAAATGAATGCTTTATCCCGCATGGAAAAATATATATCAGAAATATGTGCTACTTATATATCTATGGCTGGATATATTCACGAGATATACTACTAATATATCGTGTATATAATTAATACTCGAATCATATATTGAACTTACATATTTTGATTATATATTAGCCTGATATATAAAAAGTATATCGGTTATATACTCGCAAGAATAAAACAAATATATTAATAATGACGCATCAGCATAACAATTGAGAATCGGCTAATCGAAATATATATTTTATACATATTTAATTTTTCCGAATTATACCCAGCAAACACAGAGTGTAGGGCCATTGCTAGTTAGGTGGAGGAATGCCGATACTTGAGTTGCCGAACCGCTGCCGGAAGACTTGTGATGGCCCTGTACCCTGGTGTCACAGTGGCCGACAGCTGGGCCAGTGCTGGCAGTGTTATACCGGCCCAACGGTTGGTCAGCGCAGGGCCAGCAATGGCCCAAATTGGTTGTCAGGCAGTCGTCAATGGCCCAACAAGAGCCCAATATTAATCAGCCGATGACCCGATCATTCGATTTTTTTTTTTTTATTTTCGATATTATCCGGCCAAAAATATTTTTTTCACTAATAGTTGATTCTTTTTCGAGCGGTAAAGCAAAGTTCATATTCCCAGGATGTTAGAAATTAGCTATTCGAAGACTAATTAGACGTATTTATGTGGGTCACCCATCCGAATTCTGGCTGCAGTTGAAATTGCTTAACTTCGTTGATCGTCTGATGTCCAGTGTTGATCTACACCCAACCGTCGCCTGTTGCAATACTCAACACTTTTTGACTCGATAGGTCAACTTTGATTTGTGAGAATTTACATCAATGTGTACTTGAAAAAAAAAAAAAAAAAATGATAGCAAAATTTCACGTTAACTTCGAAGATTTCTGATGATTAAATAGTATACCGCGATAATCAGGTGAAAGAGAATGGTCCATCCGCCCAGGCAGACAATATTTCGTATTTTTAGGGGGATAGCCACTCGTTGCGCTGAAAAAATCCCTAGGGTGATTTTGGCGCGCGGTCGATGCAACTCGGCAGCCATTGTTGATACAAGCCGGCTGACTGTCAATACATCGCGGAAGGTAGACAAGTGTGGTTATGTTCGTTTATTTGAAGGAAATGATAAATAAAGTGAATGAAACCTACGTGAATAAGCTAGGAATATTTATCAAAAATCGATCAATTAGTTTTAAATGATATCTTAATGCAATCAACGACTTAACCCAAGCTATAACTGGAAATTAATGAGAATCGAAAAGTTCATCGAGAACAACTAATTTGAACGAAATTATCATTTAAAACTAATTGATCGATTTTTGATAAATATTCCTAGCTTATTCACGTAGGTTTCATTCACTTTATTTATCATTTCCTTCAAATAAACGAACATAACCATACTTGTTTACCTTCCGCGATGTATTGACAGTCAGCCGGCTTGTATCAACAATGGCTGCCGAGTTGCATCGACCGCGCGCCAAAATCACCCTAGGGATCTTTTCAGCGCAACGAGTGGCTATCCCCCTAAAAATACGAAATATTGTCTGCCTGGGCGGATGGACCATTCTCTTTCACCTGATTATCGCGGTATACTTTTGTTCGATTGCATAGAAACATTCTTTTTCAGGTAAATTCGGCGGAAGTGTTAGAAATACTACAGTCAGCAGAAAAGCTTATACTATGTACGCCGGCGAATCAACGACCGGATGCCGGTAGAAAAGTGCCGGAGTTGCCAATGCCGGGCCATTAAGATACAAATGCAAGTGTGTTTGAAAACGGCCAAGTGATGGCAAGTCGGTTGTGGCAAGATGCAAAATGCCCTGCAGGAAATCAGTAGTTGGTAACCAACACCGTTCCATCAATGATTGGATACTGGTAAAACTTCACCGAAATACCGCTATTTTGCATGTAGTGGCGCAGCAAAGGCTAGCCTACACCAGCATATTGCCAGCATTGCCAGTGCTGGGCCATTATAATTCCGGCAGTTCTGTGTTTGCTGGGTATATTTTAATTATGTATAAGCTGAATACATGAAAAATATCTTTGACTATATACCTATAGACTGCTAACCGCTAACTTCACGCGTGTAACCAGATGTGACGCGATCTCGGGGGCTAATGGCTGATTTTGGTACTACGATCAGCTGCGTGTGTTATGTAGGTGTGACGCATCGGTTGTGTGGGTTACATAGGTGTAAAGAAACACCGACGTGACACACACACCGATGCGTCACACCTATAAAACACACGCAGCTGATCGTGGTACCCAAATCAGCCGTTAGCCCCGGAGGTCGCGTCACATCTTGGTACATGGGCCTCCACAGGCTTGGGATAGGGATTAGCAGTCCATAGGTATATAGTCAAAGAAAAATATAATTTTGAAATATCCGCGAATATGAAAACGATGTATTCGTGATATATTCAATTTTTAACCAGAAACGGCTTGTTAAAATATACATTGTGCACCGTCAAACGCATATGTACATTAGACTGTGCCAAATAAAACGAATATTTTTTTTGGTCCCATATGAAAATTATGTTGTCGGTCACAAAAAAAAAAAATTGTTGCAAAATTTCAGCCCTTTGCCTTCATTTTTCAGTTAGCGCTCGCAAAAATAAGAATTTTCGACGAAAAAAAAAAAAAAAAAAAATTCCGCTAGTTTTCTTTTTATAAACAATCAAATATAACAAATAAAGATAAAACCTTGGTATGGTTTTATAGGGAATTAAATTCTCTACAAAGATGACCTTTCACCAAATTTAAAAAATCAACTCCGTTTCAGCTACAGCTAATAAAAGTTCAATTTTTTTAAAAATTTAAAGTTATTTTCATCTTTTAACCCGTATAAAACAACTTTTTTGAAAGAAAAATTTAACCATTCAACATTTTTTGGAAACTTTATGATCTAAAGAATATAGTTTATGTGTCATAGGCCATAAAACCGCGATTTTAACCTCGCTTCGCTCGGTTTAAACGCGGTTTTTGGCCTGGACACATAAAATTCTGTATGCCATACGGCCCAAAAAGTATTTTCTGACGAATTTCATCATAATCCTCGCCTTCGGCTCGGATTATAAACTAAAATTCGTAGGAAAATACTTAATCGGCCTAGTGACATAATGTACTATTTTCATGCTCCTGTAAATGAAAATAGTATCAAGCTATTGATAGTTACTATTTTTAGAATAATGATTTTTTTTTTTTTTTTTATTATCTCTTTTTTCACTTTTAACCTTTTTATTGATTTTTTTCTACGAGGAAATGATTTTTATAGTAAGAATTTCATAATTCCACTACTACTCATGAGAAATCATTAGTATTTTGATAGATATACAAGTTATACGAAAAAAATATATATAAAGAAATATATACACGTTATATAGATTGTATATAAGGAATTCTCCGTCAAAACGTACGGAAATAATAATTCGAAATTTTGATTCCATCAACATTTTTATGAGTAATTACACCTAATGAGAGGAGCTTTCATGATTTATTTCGATTTTTTTCGTTCGCGGGTTCTTGAGATATGAATTTTTGAATTTTTATTTTTTGAAAATTCATAACTTCTTCAAAGATTGACCAAGTGAGATGTTTTTTTTTTTTGAAAAGTTTGCATTTTAACTATACTTCAAGAAAAAAATTACGAGAAACCTGAATATTATCAATTGCGGTATGATTTTTCCATTTAAAGATCAAACTTAGCGATTTCGAGAGGTTGGACCATTTTTTTTTTTTTCTTTTCAATCCTCATAAAAGCGCTTGTTTTTTTTTACACAAATTATGCCGTTGGATTTATCGTGGGCTCACATCCCATTCTATTGTTTTTTTCAATTTTGAATTTCGTTCTGGAGAATAAGGCTTCTGTATCGAATCAGACAGGAAGATTTCGTTAAATTTTGACTCCCTCTGGAACTTGTTCACTCAAGTTCACTATTTTAAATACTATGGACTATTTTTCACAAAATTTTCGCGGGTTAAATCCCGCTATCAATATCAAATAATCTGTCCATGCTGCGATGTTTATTTTCTACTCAGAAATTTATTTTCTACCTATTTTCTACTTAGAAAAAAAACATCGCAGCATGGACAGATTATTTGATATTGATAGCGGGATTTAACCCGCGAAAATTTTGTGAAAAATAATCCCTAGTATTCAAAATAGTGAACTTAAGTGAACAAGTTCCAGAGGGAGTCAAAGTTTAACGAAATCTTCCTGTCTGATTCGATACAGAAGCCTTATTTTCCAGAACGAAATTCAAAATTGAAAAAAACAGTAGAATGGGATGTGACCCCACGATAAATCCAACGGCATAATTTGTGAAAAAAACAAGCGCTTTTATGAGGATAGAAAGGAAAAAAAAAAAATGGTCCAACCTCTCGAAATCGCAAAGTTTGATCTTTAAATGGAAAAATCATACCGCAATTGATAATATTCAGGTTTCTCGTAATTTTTTTCTTGAAGTATAGTTAAAAACCAAACTTGAAAAAAAAAAAAAAACATCTCATTTGGTCAATCTTTGAAGAAGTTATGAATTTTCAAAAAATAAAAATTCAAAAATTCATATCTTAAGAACACGCGAACGAAAAAAATCGAAATAAATCATGAAAGCTCCTCTCATTAGGTGTAATTACTCATAAAAATGTTGATGGAATCAAAATTTCGAATTATTATTTCCGTACGTTTTGACGAAGAATTCCCCATATTTGCATATATATTAGACCGGTTCAAAAAAATCGACTATTCTTTTTTTTTCAATTTTCGCATTGAAATACTTTCGGGGGGGGGGGGGGGGGGGGGGGGCGGAAGATGCCTGTTAAAAGCGGAGCTCTTAATATTAAGATTTAGAGGTCGCTCATCGCGGATTTCTATTTTCCATTTAAATAGCATTGGAATTTTATTTTTTCTTCTTCAGAATTTCGTAGCTCACAAACCAATTAACAAATCCAAATGACTCTCACATATTTTGATAGGGGATTAAACACTCTAAAAAAATGTATCTATCATTGTGGAAAAAAATCAAAAAAAAAAAAAAAATAGTTGACTCAACTATAAATTGAAATTTGAGCTTAAATAACTTTGGAAGGAGTCAATTTAGTAAAAAATGATAAGAGAAGCTTTTTGACGGAACTCTTCATGGTAGCCTTTAATAACTTAGATATCTTGTTCAAATTGGCGTGTCATTTAAAATTTTTGACCGCACGATCTTCGAGATATTCGGAATGCGTAAAACGTGGTTTTTCACCTTTTCGAAGAATGGGTACCAAATTAAAACTTTTCTACGACGCGCCGATTCGAAGACAAACATATAAGTTGTCAAATGCTACGATACCGAGTTCTATCCGTTGTTTAGAACAATTATTATCTGGCTCCGACCGTCAGAATTGGATTTCTTGAGTGTTAGAATCAAATGGCGAATACAAAATCTCGATGCGCCACCGCTTAAAAAAATCGCACGGCGATTTCCTTTCACGAGGTTCAATATTATGTTGAAAACTATGATATTATGAAGCTGGAGATCAAAAAAACCAAAAAATTTTTTTTTTCTGAGGCAGTCTAATGTACATCTTCCATACATGACACTAATATATCACGAATATATGTTTTTGATACCAGCAGACATATATATATATGTATAAGAATATATTTTGCAGATCAAACGAACTTACCTGTAAGTGATGTTCGATCATAATTATATGAAGTCCTCGCTCGATTACATTACATGTGTAGTACCTCTTTAGTCCATTTGACTGCGCACGTATTCAGAGTCCGAGTAAAAACAAAGACGACCGGCATCGGTCCCCAATCCCCACTCCTCCTAACAGGGATTTCATATTTCAGAGTTTACAGTAGGCGTCACTGTTTTTTGCCAGACAAGATCACCTTTTTTAGGGTAGGGTTTTGATAATTTTTTCAAGGGTGGGTTGTAATGTAATCGAGCGAGGACTTCATATAATTATGATCGAACATCACTTACAGGTAAGTTCGTTTGATCTGCAAATTATATTTCGTCCTCGCTCTCATACATTACATGTGTAGTTATTTAGAGTTGACTGGCAAATTTGCACTGTGATAATAATGGATCTAGTGGTAGATGACATTAAAACATACGATTCTTATACGGAATTATTCATACTTTATTGTTTGTTTGTAGTACAACTTGCGCAAATTCAAAACCCGTTTTCAAGATGGGTCTTTTATAAAATTTCGCAAAAACTTGAGATCGGCCTGACCATCCTGCTGTTCGTCTAATTGTATCAAAATCCATGCCACGCTCATCAGCCACTGAGGTGGCGGCGTGTCTGGTTGAATGGCCAGTATATTTTGATACGTCTATGCCGCTTAATTTTAAACATTTTTTCAACCATCTACTAAATGTTTGTGTACAGATGGCATGAGCTGGTTTCTTAATACTAATAAATAGCTGATCTATATCGTCTCTAAATTGACTTGTTTTATTCTTATACATAGCAATGGTCGAGACAACGCATAAGCTTGGATTCTCATGAAAAGTTGGTAATTCCAAAACAGGCTGATACTTTCCTGGACCAGAGGTCTTCAAAGTGTCGGGAATATATATCTCTAAACCATTTGTAACTATTTTAATATTGCTTATTCTAATCTTACTTAAAGTCTGTGCTCTCTGAGCGGTACTTAAAGCTAACAGCATAGCTGTTTTCAAAGTCAAGTTTTCTATGCAAGAAGTATCTAGTTTTTCTAAGTAATCTAAAATGCTTGATACGTCCCATGTATTATTATACTTTGGTTTTGACGGCCTGAGTTTGGACACTCCATTCATGAATCGAACGATATCTGGGTGCTCACCTATCTTATTTTTTGATATCAAGGAAAGTGCACTTCTGGCTGAATTCAGAGAGCCATAACATGCGGCGACTAGAAAACGTTCCGTTAAAAATTTAAGAACCATCTTTGGTTCGATGTCCAGTGGACTTGATGAATTTTGATGGCAAAATTCCGTCCATTGTTTCAATGGAACACTATATTGTTTCAAAGTAGAATCACTCAGAGACGAAAGGATGATATCCAAAGATTCTACCGGTACACCTTTCTCTAGGAAAGCCTTCCTAATACTCTGCTTGCAATCAAACTGAGGTGTTGCGATCGGGGATGAATTTGTGACCTACAAGGTGACAGTAAAAGGTTTTCATTAGCTTTGAAATGCATCGGTTCTCCAACAATCAAACTCTCGAAAAGAGGAAACCAAGGCTGGTTTTTCCAATTGGGAACAACTATAATGCCTTGCGCTCCCTCCCGTTTTATTTTTGCAAGCGTTTTTAGAACGAGCGCAAAGGGTGGAAACGCGTAAAAATAAAATTGTGACCAATCAATTGTAAAAGCATCGACAAACATAGCATTGGTATCTGGTTTCCACGAAACGTATCTTTTGCATTTTGAATTTAAGGAAGAAGCAAACAAATCGATAAACGGTTGCCCAAACCGATGTACAATCTTACTAAAGTACAATTTATTTAGTTCCCACTCAATATCGACGTTTTTAATTCTAGATAATTTATCCGCAACTACATTTTCTGCAGAAGGAATATAGGCAGCTAACAAGATGATCTTTCTCGATTCGGCCCATTGCCAGATACATCTAGCTAGTTTTCCAAACGAATCTAGTCTTACACCTCCCATCTTATTGATGTATGATAGCGCCGTTGTATTATCTACCCTTAGCAAAATCTGACAGTTTTGAACTTCTGAAGCTAACGCCTCTAAGGCTAATTTGATAGCAAGCAGTTCTAAATAATTTATATGGAATTTAAATTCTAATGCCGACCAAAAACCGAATGTATTATTTACCCCATTTGAGGCGCCCCAGCCCGTGGATGAGGCATCCGTGTAAATGGTCATAGCAAAAGTTCCAGTCTTGATTGAATTACTATTATTCTTAATATTCTTCTTCCACCATAGTAATTCCTCTTTGACAGTTTCAGATAAAGTCATCGCAGACGTGTAATTATAATCATTAATAATAAGTTGAAAAAGTTTTTCTTTCTCTAATAGCTTTGTATAGAGCCATGCGTATTCTATAGCTGGGCAGCATGAAATGAACTTTCCTATTAATTGAGCAAATTCCTGAATAGTGCAACTCTTCAGATTTATGAATTTTTCTATCAAGGAAGCTATTTTTTCTTGTTTATCAACCGGTAGTTCAATTGAATATTTCACGGTATCGACAATAAATCCAAGAAATTTACATCTATTAGATGGATATAAGACTGATTTCATATAATTAATGAGAAAACCTAACCTTTCTAGTAGTCTGATTGTTTGTTTGACATTTTTTGCACATTTTTCGAGAGAATCCTCAATAATGAGGAAATCATCAAGATATATCACTGATGAAAATCCTTCACTTCTTAAGAAGCGAACGACTACTTTCAGTATCTTTGTAAAGACAAAAGGCGCGGTGCACAGCCCAAAAGGTAAGCAAATAAACTCGTAAAGTGTACCATTGAATTTGAATCTCAAATATTTCCTACTAGATTTATGAACAGAAACCAGAAAATAAGCGTCTTCTAAATCTATAGAAGCTAGAAAGTAATTAGGAAAAATTAGCTGTACGGCTGTTTTGAGATCCTCAATTTTGAAGTGTTCTTGAACTACAAATTTGTTAAAACGTTTTAAATTTAAAATAAATCTGTGAGATCCATTCGGTTTTTCTACTAAGAAGAAAGGGGATAAGAACTGATCCCTTATTTCAGTACACTTAACGATCGCTCCTTTTGATTCAAGTTCTTGAATAGCAATTTTAAGATCGTTCATTTGTTTTTCATTTTTAGAATTATAACAGTTCTCGTAACTGCTTGAATATACCATGTGAGAATCTCTCAAAGGTATCTTGTATCCTTTTATGCTATTCAAAACAAATTTATCCTCGGTAATTTTTACCCATTCATTGTAAAATTCTTTTAGTCTACCTGCTTTTAAACGTACATTGCTTAGCTCTTCTGTTGTCTGTGCTGAGGCCTCTGGTATTGAAATTGTTTTTGGTGAGTCTGCGCTTGTTGATTTACAAACTGTTGTTTGTTTTTGAAAGACAGCGGCCGTTTCTGATGTCCTCCGAAAGACGTAGACCCCATTGGAGCTGCTCGAGGACGGTTTGCTAATGGGGTTCTCGAGTTTAAAGGCTGCCTTGGTAGATTTTGGTTTGGTTTTTGAGCCTTTAGGTTGTCACTGATTTTCTTAAGAGTGCTCCTCTGCTTTAGCCTTTCTGAGAGGTCCTTGCCGAAAAGGAAATCATCGGTTTTGGCATCTTTCAAAACCACCCTGGTTTCCTCCGAAAGACCTGGCTCGATGAAAGTCTTTCTGGACTTAGTCTGTTTATACATAACAAGGGATAATAATTTTCCAACATCATTAAGCGAAGAAATTATGTCTTCCTCGAATAGACTAGCATCTTTTTCATGAATGGAAGTCATCAGAGATCCAACAATTGACAAGGCCGTGCCAGTGAATTTTTGTATATCACTCATATGTTTGTCTCTAGTCAAAGCACCATCCTTCATTGCACTTGAAATAACCTCATTTAACTTTGGGGCTTCAAATTCTGTTAAACAGGCATATTTCTTTGAGAGCGCCTCGTAATTTTCTTTCTTCAACCCTTCTTTGCAGAAATGATCCCATCGCTTCAGTACGTCTTCTCGAACTTTCATTTCTCTTGCTTGCGATTCCGTTGGATCATCGCCAAGCTAATTTTTTGAAAGTAAAAAGAAATATAAATATCTACACTTGTATCATCTCTTGTATGAACACGTAGAGAATAGATCTATCTTTTGTCTAACCACTAAGTTAGCACAGATATATATATTTTCATCCTTGTCTTACCACTTAGTAAGCACGGATGTATATGTTTGTCTTTGTCCTACCACAAAGCAGGCACAGACTCATGATCGCGTCTAACCTATCGAGGCGACGTTTCTTTTTTTTTTTTTTTTTTTTTTCAATTTATGGAATTTACTTACGATATGCAGCCATTCCGCGTCTTGTACTTGAACTTCGGGTGAGATTTCTAGTTCCTCTCTTTCTCCCGAAGAATCTTCTATATTCACGTTGATTTCCGGAGAAGGTTCTTCGACGTTTGGTGATGAATTTTCTTTATTATTTTCAGGCAATGAATCCTTTTCAATATTCGTTGACGCCGTTAACAATGGCGGCGTATTCGTAGGATTCTCATTTGTCTTTTCACTTAACTTCTCTACTTTATCTTCTATCACTTTAAACTTTTTTAAAAGAAGATCTATCTTCTCGTTTCTTTCGCGCGATCGCTTACCCATTTTTACACGAGAGGAAAAAGGAAAAGAAAAGAAAAAACACTTACAATGGAGGAGGAATAGAACTCTATAAACACGTGCGTCGCCATGCGCGCACGGAAGAAAAGTGAAATCCCTGTTAGGAGGAGTGGGGATTGGGGACCGATGCCGGTCGTCTTTGTTTTTACTAGGACTCTGAATACGTGCGCAGTCAAACGGACTAAAGAGGTACTACACATGTAATGTATGAGAGCGAGGACGAAATATAATTAGTTTATACGGTAGGAAGATAATTTGGGCATTGTGTAGTTATTAACTATTTTCACCTATGCGTATTGTTCAGATTGAGAGACTCGACCGTAGGCGCTCTAGATATGAATGAAACATAATACCTACCTGTTCATCTTTCAAAAGTGTCCAGCCACGTCCACCATAAAACAGAGGAAAAAAGCGGAGTCAACGAAAAAAAATGCAGTCCATAATTATTTTATTACATCGATATAACAAAAAAAAAAAAAAAAAATCGAGTAGAACACAGAAAAAAGTATACAGGAGTCAAAAATACACGTAGTGTTCGTGATCCAAGAAATTTTTGTTTCTGAGAATGAATCACATTTTCTTGGTCCGCATCTGCACTATATAATTTCTTCGCGATAATAATTTGCTACGGCTCGGATGGATGCAAGCAACCATTGTATTCGTTACATAATTGTTCAAAACTATAACTTTGTCTTTTATAGCTGACGCATGTACTACACGTTATATAGATTGTATATTTGCAAATATATATTATATAAGTATTACATACGAAAGATATACACGATATATAAATCGTATATTCAAAGATATATATTTTATGTATAAAATATATGGGGAGTTCCATATGAAATGTACAATTGGTTGTCCACACCCCTTTCGATTTGTCTTAAACTTAATCAAGTTGAGTAATGGGTTGAAAAAAAAATTCCTCTAAATAATGAAAATTCTACCTTTTACAGGTCGCGAGTAACACCGATTCACAAATTTTGAATAATTTTTTTCAAATCGCTGTAACTCCCTAACTGCATGTCCGCGCCTAAAGATCAAGTAGGTCAAAAGTTTTGTAATTTGATGTACTTTTCGATGTTGCCGCGAGACAAAGTCGATTTTCAGTTAATGGTGAAAAAAACGCGAAAAACACGATATTGATTTCATTCCCCAAACTTTTTTGGGGTCCATTTTTCATCATAAAATGCGGCTATTTTTCCCGCAAATTTTCGTGTAAAGAAAAGTCACGGGACTCAACTGGTTAAAGAGATATGAGGGAATTTCTAGGAAAAATCGACCGGATTTTGACGTTTTCTGAATTTGAATTTTTCAAAACTATCGAAACTTTTTTTTACGTGAAATAGATGTAAAAAAAGCCGATAGTGTTGGCTCTTTTCACGTCTATTTCACGTAAAAAAAAGTTTCGATAGTTTTGAAAATTTCAAATTCAGAAAACGGCAATATCCGGTCGGTTTTTTCTAGAAATTCCCTCATATCTCTTCAACCAGTTGAGTCCCGTGACTTTTCTTTACACGAAAATTTGCGGGAAAAATAGCCGCATTTTATGATGGAAAATGGACCCCAAAAAAGTTTGGGGAACGAGATCAATATCGCGTTTATACCGTTTTTTTCACCATTAACTGAAAATCGACTTTGTCTCGCGGCAACATCGAAAAGTACATCAAATTACAAAACTTTTGACCTACTTGATTTTTAGGCGCGGACATGTAGTTTGGGAGCTACAGCGATTTGAAAAAAATAATTCAAAATTTCTGAATCGGTGTTACACGCGACCTGTAAAAGGTAGAATTTTCATTATTTAGAGGAATTTTTTTTTCAACCCAATACTCAACTTGACTAAGTTTGAGATAAATCGAAACGGGTGTGGACAACCAATTGTACACTTCATATGGAACTCCCCATATACATCGTCCCAGATAGAAAAATGCCTAAAGTTTCTTAATTTTAGGCTAGCGCTTAGCTGGGAAAATCCGGGCGTTCCTAGTTAGGGGAATCTATCGTGGCTCCAGCTTGGCGTAGGCTAGACAATCTAGAGGTTAATATAGGCATGCGCGGACAGAGCCTAGTCGAAGCCTAGTCAGGAATATGTCCAGTACCAAGCTAGGGCCTCTCTCCGGCCAATCCCGGCCACGTATTAGGACAATTCGACAGAGTGTCTTTCAACACTCGAAACGCTCGTAATTGAGATTGGAGTGAAAAACTACAGATATTCTTTTGGATCCAAAATACGAAATTATATTTTTTCAGATAGCATCGGTTTGAAATATAAACTAATTACGAATAAGATATTTTTGTCTGTGATAAGTAGGGCCAGGAATTTGGTTTCGATAAAAGAGAGAGACAAAAGATGGGACGAGCTAAAACTTTTGATTGGTTGAATTTTGATAGATTTGTATTTGTTTATTTGAATCGAGTGGAACGAGCAATGAAGCAAAAATGAGTTTTATCAATCTAAAACGAATATACCATTCACATAACTATATAGGTATACAGTGAATATTCGTATCTGCGGGGTTGTTCGAGATTCTAAAATATGCACTTAATAATATTTTGAATGAATTTAAATTAAGGATATTATTTGAGAATATTTTAGGTTATTATTATTTTAGGTTATTTTTTTTTTTTTTAATTTTGTGTTCACCTGGAACACATCTGCGGTGCAGGAGAAGACATTCTAGCCTATAAGATATCATCGCATCGACAGGCTGGCAGATCAAATTATTTAAACATATCTTGCTGGTTATCTTGCTGGTCATCTTGCTGACCGTCTTGCTGGTCATCTTGCTGACCGTCTTGCTGGTCATCTTTCTGACCATCTTGCTAATGGTCTTGCTGATAGTCTTGCTGGTCATCTTGCTGATGGTCTTGCTGGTCATCTTGCTGATGGTCTTGCTGGTCATCTTGCTGACCGTCTTGCTGGTCATCTTTCTAACCAATAGTTAGCAAGATGACCAGCAAGACCATCAGCACGATGACTAGCAAGACCATCAGCAAGATGACCAGCAAGACAGTCAGCAAGATGACCAGCAAGAACACTGTTGCCTTATATTTTTTATAAACGATTCAAACAATGTCAAAAATACCACGAAATAATTTAATATCACTTGAGGCTAATGCGTAACTTTGCCTAGACTAGACTTGAGGAAAATACATTTTAGTACTGCCTTATAGAGAATTATTTTTTATATCGTAGAATTTTTTTCTCTACATTATACGGCGATACAAGTAATATCACCTAAAATATTCTCAAATAATATCCTTAGTTTAAATGCATTCAAAATATTATTAAGTGCATATTTTAGAATCTCAAACAACCCCGCAGATACGAATATTCACTGTATATATAGTTATGTGAATAGTATATTCGTTTTGGATTGATAAAACTTATTTTTGCTTCATTGCTCGCTTCACTCGATTCAAATAAACAAATACAAATCTATCAAAATTCAACCAATCAAAAGTTTTATCTCCTCCCATCTTTTGTCTCTCTCTTTTACCGAAACTAAATTCCTGGCCCTAGTGATAAGTAAGAATTGTTATTCTTTCAACAATTGTCACGAATTATCTGCACGAAATATGTAATTTGTAATTCACCCGTACTCCAGACTGATATTACATCGTATCTAAAAAATAATTCAAGTTCGAATTTTCGATGTTGGGAATTACGCAAACGCGGATTTTATTGACAGAATATTACGATGATCGGCCGGAAGTGAAATTTTTTCAGTCCTTGAACCAAATAAAAAATAAAATAAATAAAGAATCCCGAATCTAAGCAGAGTACGGAAATGTTGTGTCGAGAAACTGGAAATGATGGTAGTTATAACTGTGACTATGGTGACACATTTGATGAACAGCACTTGGAAAATACGATAAAAAAAAAAATATATATATTCCAAACAAATCGTATTGATCACAATGCGCCAAAAAAAAGTTGTTATCCCTGCGGATGGTGCTAATATCGATTACGAAATATTCTCTTCATTTGAAGAAGAAGATATTCTTAAGAGAACCGCATTGATTTTAAGGATCGATATCCTAAATATTGAACCCTAAAAATTGCCCGCTCACTTGAAAGTGGATCACATCATAAGAGGTGAATGTGTGATACCAGAATCAAGTCGCCAATTTTATCTCACTCTGTTGGGTGGTATAACTCGTCGGCGTAGGGCCAGCATCAATGTTGTGCGTAAAGTAGATTCGTTGTTTCAGGATTTCGTTTACGCAGTTTCAGAAGGACAAATAAAAACTTCGAAACATATGACTCTTGGATTAGCTCTAAAAAGTCTAACCAGCAGCAGAAAGGTCATCGATATCTTAAACAAATATGGACATTGTTGCAGTGATAATGTTATTGAAGAGCTGGAAACGGAAATGACTTATGCGGCAACAGAACGTTCACAAGTCTGTCCAGCAGGAAAAGCGCTGGTTCCACATCTCAGTACAGGAGTTGCGTTCGATAATTTCGACAGATTTGTAGAAACAGCTAACGGTAAAGATACGTTATGTATTTCGTCGCTTAGCGCACATGTATTGACATTGAATATTAGTGAGTGAGCGCTCAGGCTCACAAACACTTGCAGGTAAGACTTATTGTCTTTGTTATACCTACTTTTTATTGGTTATATTTAATTAAATATAACCAATGCCACAGAAGGTGGTGTAATTAACCGAAGAATGATTTTAAGCAAGAAGACTTAGAATTTTCGACGAGAAAAATTTATCCGGCGTCCCGGGAATCGAACCCGAGCCTACTGGCTGCCAATTCTAGCTTAAAATCATTCTTCGGTTAATTACACCACCTTCTGTGGCATTGATTATATTTAATTAAATGTAACCAATAAAAAATAGGTATAACAAAGACAGTAAGTCTTACCTGCAAGTGTTTGTGAGCCTACTGAGCGCTCACTCACTAATATTTAATGTCAATACATGCGCGCTAAGCGACGAAATACATAACGTACAATGTACAGAGCACACGAACTAGACTTGAAAAATGACGAGTTGAATTTGAAGGCGGCTAGGTGGTCTAGTGGTATACGCCCCCGGATTGGCAGCCAGTCGGCTCGGGTTCGATTCCCGGGACGCCGGATAAATTTTTCTCGTCAAAAATGTTAAGTCTTCTATGGTAAAGATATGCTGCACGATACTGTTGGAATTATATTGCAATTCAAGGAGTCAACTGTTGAGGAATTAGAAGGTTCATGTGCTGATTTGTCCACAGATCCACAACCAGGAACATCTAAATCACAGCATGACGAGGTTATTCAATATGCTAAGTCTGAAATTTCCAAAGAGAACAAATGTTCGAACAAGCGAAGAACTTCCCTCACGGAAAAAAACCCTCAAATTTAAGGGGTAAATTCGCACCCCCAAAGTTTTGGGGGTTTACTATGAAAACTCAGGGTTTACCCTCAAATTTTACCCCCAAACACAGAAATACAGGGTAAACCCTGAGTTTTCATGGTAAACCCCCAAAACTTTGGGGGTGCGAATTTACCCCTTAAATTTGAGGGTTTTTTTTCCGTAAGGGCAGATGATGAGAAAAGTGAATATATTCCTGGCAATTTAACAGCAATTGCCAAACTTAATACAGTGTACATGTTTTTGCATGCACTGAAGATGCCTAACGTGCCAATGAGTCATTCCACGTCAAGCGGGACACCTTTTCGACCGCATGTGCTTGAAAATTACCGTAATTTCTTTTACGTGTTCTCCGGGTAAAATGAATGTATAAAACAATTTTTTATTTTTTTGTCATTCGAAAGGTTTAGAAGCTACAACGGATTGAGATTTCCAAAAAAAAACACCAAAAATCAGAATCGCGCTCTCCTTCAAACGTTGCTATCTCTGGTTCCCTTAGTCGTACAGAGATCAGCAAAAACTCATTTCAAAGCTCTTGAATCGTACTTTTGTGCTATTAATTTTAAATCCATAAAATAAACAATGTTCCATTTGTTATAAACAATTGTATTTTTTTAAACGCGATTTTCGAGATGAATGCCCCCTTCGAATGTTCTGAAAGAAAACGAGCGTGTTCCTTGATTCATTCTCTACAAAATCTTTAAATTTTGAAATGGAACTCCGATGGAAACTATATTTGAAAAGTGATTGATCCGTGCTAGACGTCGCACGCTGCCGTTTACGCGGGAGCGCTGGACCCGATACTTGTTCGCTTCACATGCAAAGAATACAGCCCTCACGAAAAAAAACCCCGAACTTTGGGGGTATACCCCCAAATTTGGGTGTTAAACCCCGAAATTCCGAGGTAAACCCTCAACTTTGAGGGTTAACACTCAACGGTGGGGGTATACCCCTAACATTACGGGGTGTTCACTCAAACATTTTGGGGTTAACACCTAACGTTGGGGGTATACCGTTAACCTTACGGGGTAAACCTTCACATTTCAGGGTTGAGCCTCAGATTTGAGGGTTTACACCCAACGGTTTTTCAGGGTATACCCTCAGACTTGAGGGTAACCCCTAAATTTGAGGGTTACACCCAACGGTCATTCAGCGTATAATACCCTCAGATTTGAGGTTGTTACAAAAAGTAAATTATATACATAGTTACAGAAAAAAAAACGGTCAGTGTATAAAAATGTCAAAAATCGTTGTTTCGCAAGAAATAATATATTTTTTGCTCTGTCAGAAAATATAAAATGATAGTATAAGTATAAAATAGCGCGCGCGCTGTGATATAGTATACCTATACAGTTATTAACCCTCAATTTGAAGAAACCCCGGAATCCAGGGTTAACCGGGGACTGAGGGTTAACCCTCAATTGGGGGTGAATTCGCACCCCGAACGAGGGGTCTGAGGGTAAACCCTCAAGTTGAAGAAACCCCGAAATTCAGGGTTTACCGCGAAGTTGGGGGTGAACCCTCAATTGGGGGTGCGAAATCACCCCCAACATTGAGGGTATACTTGGGGGTTATTTTGAAGGTAAATTTGAGGGTTTTTTTTCGTGCGGGAGGGAGGCACATTATTCGTTCAAATTCATCAAATCTATCAATTCATGAAATTATTTTTTTCATTTCATGCTTTCATACTCTACTTAGAACGACGAAAATATGAATGGAGAGGTTCACAATTGACTAAAATGTTGAAAATAACTGAAATCACCAAGATTCAAGTCGAGTGTGTGGCTCTATATGTATATTTACGTTGTTTTAAGGGGAGACTTCGGTTAAATTTTTGGCAAAAAATTTGGTTTTTTAATTCTTAAAACTTTAAAAAGACGTGTATAAAAAAATCCTTGAAGCAGTTTTTGAATAATGTCAGTATAGATAGTGAAAAAAAGTTTCAGCCTCCTGCGATGAAAGTGTATGCGCAAGGAATTTTTGACGGCGGTGAGAAAAATCTTCTTCCCAAGGTTCCTTGCGCTTACATTTTCATCGCAGGAGGCTGAAATTTTTTTTCACAGTCTATACTGACATTATTCAAAAACTGCTGAAAGGATTTTTTTATACAACCTCTAATAGCGATTTTCAAAATTTCACCGAAGTCTCCCCTTCAGTCGAGTATAACAGCATGAAATGGAAAAAATAATTTCATGAATTGAAAGATTTGATGAATTTGAACGAATAATATGCCCACCTATATTCTTTGCATGTGGAGCGAACAAGTATCGGATCCAGCGCTCCCGCGTACACGGCCGCGCGCGAGGTCTCGCACGAATCTTTTGCTTTTGAAATATAGTTTCCATCGGAGTTCCATTTTTAAATTTACAGATTTTGTAGAGAATGAATCAAGGAACACGCTTGTTTTTTTTCAGAATATTCGAAGGGGGCATTCATCTCGAAAATCGCGTTTAAAAAATACATTTGTTTGAAACAAACGGAAGATTGTTTATTACATGAATTCAAAATTCATGACAAGAAAGTGAAATTCAAGAGCTTCAAAATGAGTTTTTGGTAATGTCTGTACGACACAGGGAACCGGAGATATTAACGTTTGAAGGAGAACGCGGTTCCCATTTTTGGTGGTTTTTTTCGAAAATTCATCCCCTTGTAGCTTCTAAGCCCTTCGAGTTAAAAAAAATAAAAAAAATGTTTCAATCATTCATTTTACCCAGAGGATATGGCAAAAAAATTACAAAAGAATCAGAAACATGAAGGTAAATTTTTGGCCAAATCTGTCCCGCTTGACATGGACTGACTCCAATGTGGACAGGGTTTAACAGTAAGCTTGTGAAATATGACAGTTCGAAACAAAATATATCATATCTCACGCCTATCAACGATTCTCCAACAGATAAGGCCGTTGTTCTTAAAACGATGTATGACAGTCAGAAAATTGCAGAGGAATGCGGTCAAACATATGTTCAGGTAACATATGATTTAGCCATTCGCAGGTTAGCGTTCCGAATTCAATCAACGGAATCTTCTAAAGTACAAAATTTCAACAACATCTTTATACACATGGGTCAATTTCATATCGAGATGTCGTATTTCAAAGCCATCGGAAAATTTATTGATAACTGCGGTATAACACACGCAATGGTTGATAGCGATCTTTTGGCCAGTGGTTCTGTGAACGGCTTCATTACCGGCAAACATTTCAACAGATGTAAGAGATTACACCCGATTATTTCATTGGGCTTACAAATTTTGCATTTCAAAGCATTTCTTCGGCATGAAGGAATAGAAGTTTCCGAGGATGTTAAATTGCATCTCCGACGTGTACAAGACAATCAATCGCGGCGGAAGTGTTTCTTGATTGGGTCAGCCGAGTCAAAATCATATGTATACGACTTTGTTAAGTTTTTCAATTTCTATGGTAATAAAACCAAAACAATGACTTGGGAGACATAACAGAAATATATAAACTATGTTTTGGTTACAATCACAAGTTTTACATTGACTAGTAATACATATAGGTATAGTTCAGAGGACGCTACGACGCGACGGTACCGAAGACCTTTCTTCGTTCAGTCGTGACGCTAATGAATTCTTTCATCACGTCGTTCAAACAGAGGTTTTTGGTGTATTCGTCATGTATGTGGAGGAACAGCAAATGTGCCAGTCGCTTCTGACTCATAGTAGAACGAAGACGTGTTTTAAGTCTTGTCAAGGCACTAAATGACCGCTCAGGAGTCGTGGAACAAGCAGGCACGGTCAACAACAGCAGTATTAAACGTACTATTTGGTCCAGAAGTTTTCGGGTAGTTGTTGGTAACGCCCGCAGACTAGTGATGGCGATATTTTCCGATTGTATTGATATTTCGTATCGATACGTATTGATGCTCAGTGTATCGATACACATAGAATATCGGCAGCGAAGTATCGATATCATCGATATCGATACTTACAATGGAAATAACAACAAACAATGAAAATGAGTTCTTTATTCGGATGTGATTTTCTACAGAAGGTTATAAGGACATTGGTTATGCATAGTGAATTCTATAATATTATTATTTAGATATAAATTTTTTTTTTGGCAATAAAAATGTATACTAATCGCATTAAACGCAACGAGTGACACAACGGTTGTATCGAACTTCGATATCTGTGGGTTGAGTATCGATACCTGCAAATATCGGCATATGAAATATCGATACAAAATATCGATATATCGATGGAAAAGTATCGATATTCAGAATATCGATACTTTATCGCCCATCACTACCGCAGACTCTCTGCTATTTCCACAACGGTCTTGTCATCATCTTCGATCACTGATGGAAGCAGTACAAACTGAGCATCAAGCTGCTCCACGTCAAAATCCGTTCGATGAATTCCAAGGGCGTCCGCTAGCTCGTTATTAGTTAGCCTGGTGGATCTCTGAAGAAGTATGGCTTCCGGACGCACTAACTGATCCATGTTTGGCTGTTGGAAACCCGAGAAAAAAGATCAGATATAATCATATATGTTTAGATCCAAATGGTTGTATGTACTCGGATCCGAGATTTGGCACGATCCGAGCATATATGAGCGGATCCACGTCACTTTACTCAAAAAAAACCCGTCAAGTCACGGATCTTTGCGCCATTCGACATATCTTTAGTACTAAGGAAAAAAAAAAATACGACTTCAGGGATTTTGAAAAATTTTTTAAAATGGCGGAGTTAGAGCTATTTGAATGTTGGTAAGTCGCTGTTGCACTGCTATGTTTGAAAATTCATATCTCCGAAAGTATTTACCGGAGCGAACTGATCCTGGAATCATTTTGTTTGTAAAAGAATGACCTTTCATAGAAAAAATTTTGTTTAAAAAAAAAAAATTCTTTCTATTTTTTTTCGTCGTTTTTATTTTTAATTTCGCTGCCATTTCCGCGGGACCTACAGGAATCCATGAAGATAATTTTTTTCGGATAGCCGAATCCTTCCCCTTCCACCCTAAAAAAAAAAATTTATGGAGAACCTACCTGGGCCGGAGAAAAAAAATAAAACGTCTTGTCGCGCGTCGCCGCGGGCGTCAATCCACGGCCGCGCGGCGAGCTCCTCGTGTTGCGTAGTGGAGTTAAATTACATTTGATGCTTCTCTACTTACCCGGGCTATTCATTCTCCGAAAATAGTTGTTTAACCACCTTAGTCTTCGCTTATCCGTCTACTGGTAATGTTTTCTCGGAGTTACATATACCTATACCTGTTCTGGAAATTCGAAGTCACCAACTGCACAAACTCTGATCGTTTTGTGTTAAATATCTAAAAGTAACTAATCCCTTTACTTGTATCGGAATATAATCCCTCAATCTACGGGGTTATTTTGAAAAGGGAAATCATTGAAGCATCAATGTCTGTGATAGGAAACACTATAGGTTTCGAAGAATCCATTGTTTCGTATGGCCCAAGCGGACCGGAACAGTCGAGCGCGGTCGAATTGGTCCTTTATGCGTGACCCACGTGTAAGGATCAACTTAATCCCTTCTTGCCGCATTTACCAAGTGCAACAATCGCACCAAGTTGCCTGCACCTGGTGTAAGGCATCTTTTGCACTGACCTGAAATAAAAGGCTCAGCAATTTTGTGGATAACTTCTGTGATCAATTGTCAAAATTGGTTGCACATGATTTCATTGCGAAGCAGCAAAGTAGTTATTCGCAGAAGATGAAAGAGAGCTTGAAATGGGGGAATTTTTAGTGGTATGCGATTTCGCTGAGAATTATGCATTTGTTGTACAAGATTCCACGCAAGGGTTTCACTGGAGCAATAATCAGGCGACTATTCATCCAATCGTGGTTTACTATAAAAGTTACGGTGACGACCAGTTAAGATATTTTAGTTTTGTGATAATTTCAGAGCATCTGAAACATAATACAGTTGCGGTTCATTCATTTCAAAAAAAATTAGTCAACTTTATGAAAGAAAAGTTCCAAGATTCAATTCCCATAGACAAAATAATTTATTTCTCTGATGGAGCAGCTTCCCAATATAAGAACAAGAAGAATTTTATAAATTCAACACATCACTTTGAAGACTTTCAATGCCACGCCGAATGGCATTTCTTTGCTACATCACATGGAAAAGGGCCGTGTGATGGGGTAGGTGGAACTATTAAGAGATTAGCTTCACGTGCGAGTTTACAACTGATTGGCAATTCTGATCCTATTCAAACACCGCTGGATCTATATAATTGGGCATGTTCTTATTTTCGAAGCATATCTTTTGCGTACTGTACGGCTGCAGAACATCAACCGGAAGAATCTATTCTACAAAATCGATTTGATAAAGCCTTACAGTTCGTGGCACTCAAAAATTACATGCGGTCATTCCAATATCTCATAAACTCGTAAAAACAAAATTATTTTCCGCATCAGAAAATTTTAAGTCCATCAAAATTATGAATTAATTTCAAACAGAGGTGTCCTACACTAAGTGCCATCGAGCAAATCATCGCTAGAAACATCGGCCCTTTTCAGAGCCACCAAAATATTGCAAAAGATCGGCGCGGGGCGACGCGCGACAAGACGTTTTATTTTTTTTCTCCGGCCCAGGTAGGTTCTCCATAAATTTTTTTTTTTTGGGTTGAAGGGGAAGGATTCGGCTATCCGAAAAAAATTATCTCCATGGATTCCTGTAGGTCCCGCGGAAATGGCAGCGAAATTAAAAATAAAAACGACGAAAAAAAAAATAGAAAGAATTTTTTTTTTTGAAAACAAAATTTTTTCTATGAAAGCGCATTCTTTTACGAACAAAATGATTCCGGGATCAGTCCGCTCCGGTAAATA